>OX451740.1:1341814362-1343064456 GCA_948472305.1 Vicia faba
AAGTTTATGATCTTGATGTATTACAAAGATGTGATATGATTAGGGATCTTAGGGTTAAAAATTAGGGTATAATTGATACATGTTTTTTATCCTAGTAGAGGTAATAAAATTGTGGAGTCCATACATGCAAAATTCCTTGAGCTTGATATTGTTGACCATGTCATTGCATCTGATAATATTGATTTTATTATGCCTAATGTTGTTACTTTGCCACTAACTAATTTTGATAATGCTAGACATCCACTACTTAGGGAGGTTTTGCTCTAAATTAGAATGTGGTTAAATATCCAGTTGAAAATATGGTTGAGCCACTTGTTGAAAATGTAGTTGATCTTCCTGTTGCGGTTAAGGTTGCACAACATGCTGAGCCATTTGGGCAAATCCATGTTAGAAGGTCAATAAGACAAAAGTGACCTGCTATCACTGATGAATTTGTAGTTTATCTTAGTGAGGATCCGTATGATGTTAGTATTGTTAGTGATCCTAAAATTCATCTAAAATCTTTTATACATTCTCAATCTAACATGTGGATAGATGCAATACATGATGAAATGAAATCCATGGTAATTAATGACATTTGGGAACTATTGGAATTACCAAGAAATTGTAAGGCGATTGTCTACAAGTGGATATTCAAAACCAAGAATGACTCAAAAGGTAAAATTGGCAGGTTTAAGACATGAGTTGTAGCTAAGTGCTTAACACAAAATGAGGGATTGATTTTAATGAAATATTTTCTCCTGTTTCCACTAAACACTCTTTTAGAAACATTATTTCTCTTATAGCAAATTTTGACTAGGTGTTCCATCAGATGGATGTTAAGACTGCTTTTTCTGAATGATGATCTTAATGAGGAGAGGTAAATGCAGCAGCCTGAGGGTTTTGTGAAAAATGGTATTGAGAATTTGGTTTGTAAAATGAGAAAAATCTATTTATGGTTTGAAACAAGCTTCTAGACAATGGTACTTGAAACAAGTTTCAGAGACAGATCGCGTGGTGTACTTGGCTTGTCCTAGAAGGTTTATATTGATAGAGTCTTAGAGAGGTTCAATAAGAAAAACTATAAGTCATGGGATGTCCCATTTACTAAAGTTGAAAAATTCAGTAAAGATCAATGTCCAAAAAATAAGATTGAGCGCGTGGAAATAAAGGGAAAACATTTTGACCATGCACTAGGAAGCTTGATGTATGCCCAAGTACTCACTAAGCCTGAAATTGCTTTTATAGTTGGCGTCTTGGGACGATACTGGTCCAATCCTTTGAATGATCATTGGATTATTGCTAAGAAAGTGATGAGATATTTGAGGAGGACCAAAGAGTACATGCTTGTTTTTAGAAGATTTGACAACTTGGAAATAATTAGGTATATTAACTCTGATATTTATGGGTGTATTGATGATAGGAAATCTACTTTTGGTTACATTTTTATTTTGGATGAAAGTGCGATATCCTGGAAGAGTAAAAAAGAAAACTCTTGTCGCCTCTTCTGCTATGCAGGCAGAGTTTGTTGTTTGTTATGCTGATGCGACTCATGTTGTTTAGTGTAGAAACTTAGTAACTGGACTTCATATTTTTTATTCCACTATTAGGCGAATAAATCTTTACTGTGATAATAATTCAATTATGCTATACTCTAAGAATAATAAAACTTCTGGCGATTCTAATAATATGGAATTGAAGTATTTAACAGTTAGAGATCTTATAAAGAAAAGTGACATTATTGTTGAGTATATTGGTACTAAATTCATGCTTATTGATCCCCTAACCAAGGGACCTAAGCTCATTGTGTTCAAAAACCTTGTTGAGAACGTGAGTATTGTGAGTTCTTTTGATGTTCTTGGTTAGTGAGAGTTTTTTTTAATGTTATTTTCTTATCATGTTGTATTTTATTTTAACACTTCGAGTGTTAGATTGTCAAGTATTTTCTTTTTTTAGCCATTGATAATGCAATGATTATTATTATTATTATTATTATTATTTGTAATAGTTTATTTATATTTCAATTATTAAAATTGGAACTTAGTGTCATTGGAACTGTCATGCATGTGTTCGACACTAGTTTGGAGTTTGAGGCATGGTTGTAATTTGAGCTTGACATCTTCGGGATCACTATACTGGTGGTTGATGTCATATTGGAACTGAGGTATGATTTTGAGCTCAGTTTAGTTAGGACCATTGTGTCGGTGGTCGACAACATATTGGAGCTGAGGCATTATGGTTTGTAAAACCATGCAATTTCTCTGGATTTAAGGCATTTGATGGAAATGGTTAAGGACTAACAAAGAATATAGCAGTTTGGCTATTAGATCACATTGGCATGATATTTTCTTATCACACTCTACATTGATGACTAACGAACATAATCCGTAGTATTTGTAACCATGTAAGGTTTTGTGTCAATGAAGGATATAATAATCGCCATGATTTGATACTGCTTGGCTTTTATTAGATGAAGTCATATTCAAATATAGCACCTGGAATCATGTTTTTTCTTAAAATGCGACCATAGTTTAAGAAATTATTCATTAATTTGAGAGTCTTTTTCAAATATATGATTTTAAATATTAAACTTATACAATTGATTTTGCCCAAGTGGGAGAATGTTAGATTTATCTGATATTTTATGGGCTGCAAACAATTGTTATTTTGGTTTGTGAAAACAGTTTAATCATGATTCTAATGTGGGTGCATAAATAGGTTCCTTTATTCTTTAAGTGACCTTTTTAATTAAAGCGTGAGTATGTGAAAAATGATTTGTGTGGGAAAAAGTGTGGGTCTTAAGCCTTGGCCCATAATGGATAGGGACTATGGCTATATAATATATGTCTAGGTCCCCTCTATAACCACTGAATCAAAAACATAAATGACAACTTCTCAACTTACCCCCATTAACAGTTGTGAACGAGAGTGTGGGATACAAAGGAAGATCCAATCACTCATCTTTTTAGGATTCTGAATCAAGGTGACAAGTGTAGCGGTAAAAAGTTGAGATTAAACCATTGATTGACTTAACTCACAAAGTGAAATTCACCACTGTACTTTATTCTTTCTAAAGTAAATGTGAAAAGAGAGAATAAAACCCAAAATGAAATAGAGGTCAAGGTACGGGGGTCTGTTATGCAAAGGGAAGGTATTAGTACCTTAAACACCCGTTGTACGCAACATGATCCACTAAGTTTGTTCTAATCAAAGGGTATGTTATCTAAAGCTTAAACTTGCTAAGGGAATACATGAATGAATTATTAAAGAACAAAAATAAAGTTTTTTATTATTTCGCTCGCCTCTGTTTTGAAACCTCGTGCCTACGTATCCCTATCGTGTAATAAGGAATCAGAGTACCGTAGTTCTTCTAAAAAAATTGGTTTTTTGTATGTTTTTTAATGAATGATGTTAAATTTAACATTCTACTGCAGCTCGACCTTTAGAGACTCACGCATTTGTTGTAGAAAGGAATTAATATATCTTACTTGAAAAAGTTTTCAAAAGAAAAGACCTTAAGGCAAAAAGGTTTGAATGGGTTGGGTATTTTTGTTGGGATAATAGAAAATGGACCCCAATCCAGGGACACCTACTATTTCTCCACTTATTTGCAAACAAGTTTTTGATTTGAACCATGTTAAAGACTATGATTGAGAGGAAGCATAAGATTATAAATGCACCTCCTCATACTTCTCCCAATACTTAAGGCTCGTGACACGTGGTTTTCCTCTTTATTGTTAGGTGTTTTTGAAATTTGATTAAGAAAAAGAAGTTTTAGTCTTAAAGATGAAATGCATAAAGGAAAAGAAAATCTAAGGGGAAACTCAAATCTTAATGTTGTCAGGAAATATGGTTCTAGAGTTAGGGTTTTATGAAGGGAAATCTACCTAATTGTTATCATACTTGGATTTAAAAGCCTAAGGTCTAATTAATTCAATTTAATCAAGAGATTAAAATTAAATTAGAAATCCTAAGTGAACATGTGAGCACAAGCAATTAACAAAATAAAAACACTAATAAGCCATGATCAAATACAAGACAAGTCTCAAATAACAAGTGAAACATGAAGTAAATGATTAATTAATTAATCAAGAATCTATTAAATTAATTAATTAGGCCAAGAAAAACTAATTAATTTTTAATAACTAAATCAACTAACTAAATCAACTTTTTATTAATTAACTAAAAGCAAGAAGGTGTGCAAAGATGAGATCAAATAATTGAAAGGAAGACACTAAACAATTAAACGATCTAACACACAAAAATTAATTAGGTCAATTACGAAATATTTAGTAAAACTAATGGGTCAACATTAGCTTAAATAAATAAAAATTAATTAACAAAATTATTTATTAATAGCAATTAATAAAATAAGCTAAATAATTTAAAGCAAATAAAAACAAATATGAAATTGTTAACGATAAGTGAAATGGGCTTAAGACAGCAAAATAGAGGTGCATGAGCAATTCAGATGGGCTTGTGATTGAAGGGAAGGTCCAACATAATATTTTTGTTGTCAGCCAAATAAAAAATGGTGCAATAGGAGTTCGCTGGGCTGGGTTGAATGGGCCAAGGCATTGGGCTCTGGTTGATTTTGAAGGGGAGGCATAAATGGAAATGTTATTATCAAACAACAAACCTTAAAAGCTTAAATTCTTCTTCTAACTTTTGAAGGGGATTTCACTTGAACAACATAACTTTTTCTTCTTCTAACTTTCTCCCCCCCCCCCTTTTCTTCTAATCTGAAGTTGTTTATTTATAGGTGAGTGAAACTGAAATTGTTGAATCAAAGTGTAGGAAATCTTGAGTTTGTGAGCAGGAGGAATTGGAATTTTTGAGTGAAAGTTTGGAGCCATTTGTGATGATTCGTGCCAACTCTAGAGGTGCAGTATGAGCCTTTGATAATATTTTAAAGGATGGTGAGGATGACATTGTGATGTTGCATGAAATTTGCTTGTTTTGTTTCAATGTAACAGTGGAAATTGAAGAAAAATTTGAATGTTTGTTTGTTGAAGTTGTGTTTAGCGTATAGTCCTTGGTGGTGCATAAATCGTGTGAGCTCTTGGGGTGGTCCCATCAATTGTATTTTCTCTTTATATTTTCTATATTTACAAAAACAAACTAAAATAAATAATACTAATAATAATAAGTGTTACATATACATACCCCCCTGCAATGTTAGCGAGTTCAGGTTTTAGCCCCTCGTAAAGTTTTTTTTTAATTCCCCCTTATGTTATGTAGATTCCCTCACATCACCCCCCATTAGGCAGATGTCAGAGAATCTTTAGTAAAAATTCGAAATTTTAGCCACGTGCTATTTCTATATACACACATGACATTTTTATTTACTCATTTTCTTGCCCAGTTGGTATTTACGTTTTCAATTCTTTGTACCCCCTTGCAAATTATGGTTTATGTGAAGAAGTTTGGGCTGCGAAGAGGACGAATCTTTGGCGATGGAGACAAGGCATCAATTGACAATGAAGACGAAGATGAAGCTTTCAATGTCTAAGGTATGTTGATTTTGAAACTTCATCACAGTTAAAGTGTAATACAGTGGGAACATTATGATTATTGAGTTTGATTTATTCACAGGTTTTCCAACCTTTTACTGTTACTTTTCACCATGGGGGTAAATTTAATAGGGTTAATCCTACTAGAATTATTTACAGAGGGGGGAGGGGAGTTGATTCAACTGTAAATGGGCTTGAAGTTACTAATTGGATAATGGATCATATTCTGAAGTTGGAGAGTGGGTGTTTGTATAAGAATGGAAATTTTCATTTATGGACTAAAGTTTTAGAGATTCAAGAAGGATACATTTTGATAAAAAGAATGATAATGCATATGATTTTGCATCATTCTTTAGTGTAATGAATATCATTGGACATTTATTTATGGAAGATTCTCTGGGAGACTTGATACTGATGATACAGAACCTAACTTTGTCAATGAGGTGAATGAAATGGATGGGTTGGAAGAGGATATAATTGAAGGTTTAGATGATAATGAAGATGAGATAGCTACTGCTCTTCTTGATGGATTTGAAGGAATCGATGTTACATTTCCATTGAATGAAGATGTAAGTCTTAGTGGGCTTTTTGGTAGGTTCGATAAGATAATGGACAATCATGAATACCATAGTGATGAGTTGAATAATGATGACCCAGATGATTCTTGTAATGATGAAAGGCCCAAGTATGAAAGGTTCATAAAATATCACCTCAACAAGGACTATAAATTTAAGATGGGTATGGAATTTAAGTCACTTATGGAAATTAGGGAGGCTATTCGTGAGTGGTCAGTCCTCAATGTGAGGGAAATTACCTTTGTAAAAAATGAAAGCTATTTAGAGTTAAAGTACAATGTAAGGCAAAACGTGACTTTTTGGTCTTATGCTCTAAAGTGGCCCGCTGTTGTACCCCAAAATTTTCCCTCTCATTTATCAAGACTTTTCTCACAATATCTCTTTAACTCAAGACTGGATTAGGGTTTGATCAGCTCAAGATATCCCATCAGGCACTGATCACCCAAAATTAGGGTTTAAGATTGTACAAGGATTTTTGGTCTATCAATTCTTCATATGACTTTCAAACATCATTATGGACCCCTAAGATTACTCATGACAAGTTTCAAGCTTTGAACCACATTTTTCATCAGTCAATTGGACAGTTGACCTAAAAATCAACTATATTTGGGAAAAAGTCAACTATTTCTAATCCACGTCAAAATTCTAGACTCATATGTATCATTTGATCAAGTTTGGACCACAATTCCTCAAGAAATTTGATCAAATCATCAAAAGGGGCAAAATGGTCAAAATTAGGGTTTTGACAAAGAAAGGGCAATTTCTGATTTTTGACCTAGAAAATGACTAATTGGTTTGAAGCATGATTCCAAGAGCTCAATTTCATCATCTTGACCTAATGACATGGTTCAAAACATTGCATTTTCATTGGATTGATAGATGAAATTTGCAGTCAACTGATCAAAAGTCAACTATATACTGAAAAGTCAAACTTTGACCTTTTTGTCAAATTCAAGTGCCAAGGATCAAAATTCATCAAAGCATGTCAAAATATGAAACTTGTTCATCAAGGAATCAAAGATTGAAGATTTGGTTTTGAAATTTGAATTTTTCTTAACTTAGAAATTTTTCTAAGTATAGAAAATTTCTTATTTTTTCTCAAATTTTGGCCAATTTTCAACCATGATACAAGATGATTCAAAGAAAGTTCCCAACATGAAAGTTGTAGACCTCCATGAAATATAAAACTTTGCTTCACACATTTTTCCTTAAAGATACTTGGATCTGAAGATATAATTTTGTGAATACATGCCCATGAACTAAAATAACTTAGTGAAATTTTGCCCTAATTTAGGCAGGTTTTTGACCAAACTTCATGGCAATTTTTCACCTAGTTCCAAGAGGAATATTGAAATTCATTTCAAAGATGAGTTATATAGAACATTTCTAGCTTTCCAAAATGTCCCAGATATCCTTGAGATCATTTTTGATTAGGGAGAATCAAAGAGATGAAGTTGGCAATTTCTCCCTTTGAATTCAAGCCATTTCATGAAGAACAAAACTCCAATTTGAACCTATGCTGCCTAATCCTTGCTTTACAGGCCTCAAAATTGTTTCTCACTTCATAATTTAATTCTTACACAGATGATAAAGCCTTAATCCAAGCACAAGAGTCTTTGTTTAAGCTTTAATTCCATAAATGGCACAAAGTTTCCATTGCCATTTTGGAAAAGCATAGCTTTTGCAACTTTACATTTCTTGAGCATTGGACCTATTTTCTCTGCACACACAATTCCTATAAACCAAATACATATTGTCTAGGATTTGTACCAACTCCAAGCAGGCCAGTACAAGCATGTGGAGACTTGTCTCTTCACTTTTATTAAAAAGCAAGTAAGAGGGAAAAAGGGCGACAACTAAGAAATTTGTTGTGTAGTGGATTAGAAACCTTCTCTATACTAATACACAAAGATATTAAAATAGAGAACACGATTGCTCATGGCCAAAAACACCCTAAAACTCCTTATCACTAAAAAACTGTCAAAACTTGCAGTTTGTGTCCAAGCATAGCAATCCACAAATTTGCTCGTGTGTTTCAAGTTTTAATCATTCAAACACTTTACCTATCTCATATCTAAGTGTTCTAGGCCATCATCCCTCCACTGTAACACCTCCGTCTCCATCTGCCATTTTTGTTTTTCAAGCTTGCAGGTTGACTTGGATAGAGAGTTTCAGACCCTTTCAAAGCAAGGTAAGGATTGGAACACACTCAGGGAGGTTCAAGCAAGCTAAAGGAATCTTCAGGCCTTCATAAATCTCAATCAAACTCCATTCACGATCTCATCTGAAATAGGTAAGAACTCCAACTTTTATCTCTTCATACAGGCATCCATTGGCCATGATTTGTGAAAGGAAAATGTAGATATTATTATGCTAAAGCCAACCATGTGCATATATTTCATTTCTGATCATTATGTATAGAGAATTTTAGAATTCAAATTTCTGTAAAAATTAGGTTTGAAATTAGGGCCTTTAAAATTCGTTTTGATCTTCGATTGTTAGTTTCCATAAGTTACATGTATGAAATCATGGGAAAGAGTACTATCATTTTCATGTTGGATGTTTCCATTTTCATGGAGAAATGAGAGAGATATGCTTGGTCTGGCTAGCTAGAGGAAGAAGACGAAGTACAGGGCAAAGGAAGCTTTTTGTGTTATGTTTTGCTTGTTTCATATAAACTAACGGATGTATAGCCACCCCAGTGGCAAGGCAACACGCTGAGAATGCCAAGGTCATGGGTTCGAGCCTTGGTGCCTGCCTTTTTACATTTTTTCACATTTTTCATCCATTTTTTTGGGTGTTTGCAGGATGGGCTTCAACATATGGGCCTAGCGTTTTTTTTCTAACATAATACCACCTGATTACTCAGGGCACCCCTGGCCCATACATTTTATTTATTTGTTTTTTTTATTTTCATTTTTATTTCATTAAATATTTTCTTTAACACATAAAAATCATAAAAAATATAAAAAATGATAAATATTATATTTTGTTTATTTTATTTATTTTATTTTATTTGCCCATAAAGAATATATTTTTTAATTATGTATTATCTATTTTTCGTAATAAACTTGTAAATAAAAAAAATAGAATTAGTTTAACTATTTATTCTTTTTCTCACACTTATAAATATCTTTTTTTAATATATAAAAAGACCAAATATTTTCGAAATATTATCGTTTATTTTTAATGCAAAAAAATACACAAAAAAATAATACTTAAGGAACTTTATTTTCTTTTAAATTAGAAATTAGGGTTAACCATTTTTCAAGAATTAATTTCCTTTTCTTAGGATATTAGGATTAGTTCAAAATTCTTTTGCATATGAAAAATAAAACAATTTCTTTTCCTTGCATATACATAACATTGCATATTTAAATTATATTGTATATTGTTTATTCAAATATTTCTACAAATTCGATTTGGTTGTAATAGCTTAATTAGATTTACATTATTGCAAATCCCCATTCACAATTTGTATTCCCCCTCCCATAAAATGTTGTAATAGCGTAGTAATCTTTAAACCATGCAATTTACCGCTTTTATATACCATGCTAGTAATTAGGGTTTGTATGGCAAGATCAAGACAAATTAAATAGAAAACCCTAATCCAAGACAAAATCAAGCATGAAAATAACACACTTACACACAAGCACCCTTAGGGTTTCTCCACTTGGTTGCCTTATACAAGAATAGCCATATTACGCATGCGGAGTATCTTGGCAAAACAAATAAATATAAGATCATAGTCCCCGATGACGCTATTCAAAGTTTCCTTACAAAATGATCTTGGTCCCTCAAAAATGCTAACATACTTTGCAACATTGCTAATCATGGCTATACAATGACCCACGCTTGTCCCGTTTACATCCAAAGATAGAGTTGCTTACCAAATCAATGGTAAGACAACAATGTCAAAGGAATAGAAAATAAACAAGAAAGACATTTGAGTAGGTAGATTACTTCTAGTTACTTTCTTCGTTTCAAAAAAACTATCCTTGCTATTTTCCAAACCAAACACACACATTTCAAAAACATCTTACAAACATTGAAAATATTTTCAAAAAGACAAACATATTTGTATACATTCTTACGAACGAGAATCATTACAAAAATTGCCTAAACAACGGCCTCTTTTACAAAATAATTTCAAAACCACACCAAACACAATTTCAAACAACAAAAGCAAGTGATCTAGCAAGTAACTAAGAGCCCATGGAAAACCATGGATGAAAAGGGTGTTAATACCTTCCCTTTTCATAATCTACCTCCCGAACTCAAGAAAACATCCCAAAGGTCTTTCCTATGCTTTTTCACCTTTCCTTTTGGATAAAAGAAAAGTCGATGGAGACTCTTGCTAACTGCAACATTTGCGATAAAACGCAAAACCCTCAAGTCAGTTCTCCCACCGTATCACAGAACTGGCGACTCTGCTGGGGATTTTTATAAAAGTGAGGTTACCTTAGGGCTAGATCACATTTATTTGCTTACATTGTTTGATTTGTATGCTTTACATTATGGTTCTTTGTTTGGGTTTGAAATCCTCTACCTGGATTTGGGATGCGTTATAGGTAAATAGCAATACGTTGTGGAAACTGTGCGGGGTATACCGACATGGTCTAAGCAATAGCTATGTTAGTGTGACATATTTGTGGGTACCGGTAACCTTTGAGTCAATCAAAGAGAATACGGGGCTGCTGAGTGATTTCATGAAGCACTAATGAACTTCTAGAACCCTTTACTTGACCAACTTGGCCTTTAGGATGTAGTGAGATGGCCGACTTTGGTGCAGTCCGAAGTTGGTAGATACTCGATAATACACTCATTAAGGGTTGATTTCTTGGGATATTTCGGTCGCCATTAAAGAGGCATGAGCTGAAACAATGACCAAGGAAACAATTCGGTGATATTGAGCTCCTTAGAACCCGGTTACTATTATTAGGATAGGTTTAAGCCAACTAAACATCAAGAGGGTAATTACCTATAAAACCCCATGCAAGCCTAAACTAAGAACTTGTTTGCTTTGCTTGTATATGCATACTTGTACATAACATCATGGACATCATGAACATCATATGCATTCACTAACCATTTCAAGGGTTTTGGAGATTCATCTTTTTTCTTGTTTTGTAGGATATGGATTCACTTCGCAGGAAAACTATCCAAGTCAACCTTGTAAGAATTCCTCCATAACTTAAGGAGCTAGCCTCAAGGATCCATGAGAACTCTCCATTCACCGAGAGACATGGTCGTCTACTCAACTTGGTCACCTCCAACACAAATGAGGATATGATGAAGGTGCTGTTTCAGTTCTTTGATCCTTTGCACCATTGCTTCACATTTCCCGACTATCAGCTTGTACCCACTCTGGAAGAACTCTCTCAACTCTTGAGGATTCCCATTATCAATCAACTACCTTTCAACGGTACGGAAAGATACCCAAAGCTAGAAGATATTGCTCAAGCTCTGCACTTGCACTCATCTGATGTCACAACTCATTGGGAAACAAGGAGTGGTGTCAAAGGTCTCCTAGTAAAGTTCCTATTTGAGAAAGCTCAAAGTTGTTGGAATTCCTTGGACTTGCAAGCCTTTGAGTAAATTATGGCTCTCATCATCTATAGGATGGTCTTGTTTCCAAATCCTGACCAACTCATAGATGTGAGCACCATCAAAATCTTCATGTCACGCAATCCAGTGCCTACCTTGCTAGGGCATATCCTACACTCTTTTCACACCCGCACAATGAGGAAAAGAGGTGTCCTTATGTGTTGCACTCCTCTCCTGGCAAGATGGTTTATTTCTCATCTTCCCCAATTAGTCTTAAATAATGAGCAAGGTTCTAGGTGGTCACAAAGGTTAATGATGCTCAAACATTCAGATATTCATTGGTGCTCCCGATCCAAAGAGAATGTTATCATTGTTGACCGTTGTGGGGAATTCCCTAATGTCCCTTTGCTTGGAATTATGGGAGGCATCACCTATAAACCATGCTTAGCTCTAAGACAGTTTGGTTACGCCCGAAGGGATGGCCCACCCGAGATGCTGATTCAACGTTTGGTATTCGACTACGACAACGACGGTCAAGGTCTTCGCCAGAGATTCATCTGAGCTTGGAGGATTCTAAACAAGGCGGATAGCAAGACTTTAGGACACAATAATTCCATCCCTCTTGAGCCTTACCTAAGGTGGGTACGAACCTGCGCTCAAAGTATTATGATGCCTTATCCTCCCATCCTTCCGGTGATCATTGAGCCTACCAAGGAGGGAGAAGTTCCATACACTATCCTACATACTGACATGCCCACATCTCTTGAAGACCTACAAAGGGATTGGATAAAACTCAAAGGAGAGTGAGATACTTTCAAAGCCCAATTATACACAAGTGAGAAGAAGGTTTTGGAACTCACTAGGCTACTTCATGAGGAGCAGACTCTAAATGCCTACATTGCACCAAAGAGGATGCGCACTACTTTTTTATCTTAGAGTTTTGTATTATTTTGCCCAAGGGGCATTGATGTACTCAAACTTTATCTTATTAATATAACGTGTGTTTCCTTTTTGTCTAAAATGAACTTGAATCTTTAAAACCCTTGAAAACATTGCATATGCACATATCATTCATCATAACATAAATAGGTCTTTTGCAACAAGTTTCCTCATCCCTCTACTATTTATTTCAGTAAGATGGATCTCGAACAGACAGTCAAAGATCTCCAAACTCAAAACACACAATTTCAACAGTTACTCATGACCCTAGCCAAGGGGAAAGAAGATTTGAAGACTCTGTTAGCTGAAGAAAGAAAAAAGAAAACAAAGAAAGCCACTGGGGTTTTAAACATGGGGAGAAGGTTTCAGGGACAGACCAGAAGAACCTTGAATTTCCCAACAACATCCGGTGAAGGAGAAGGGAAAGGAAAGGAAACAACGGTTCCGTCAGAATCTGAAGAGGAGGAAGAAGAGGAAGACTACTCTGAGGAACATTATCCTCCAGCTGATGATAAGTACAGACATCTCGAAGAGCGTTTAAGCGCTATTGAAATACAAAAGGTGCCAGGTCTAGACTTTGAGGAATTGGGACTAGTGTCAGGAATTGTGATCCCACCAAAATTCAAAGTGCTTTTGTTTGCAAAATATGATGGGGTGTCATGTCCTAAGATGCATCTCCGATCATATGTGAGAAAGATCCAGCCGCACTCCGCCGATTAAGACTTGTAGGTGTATTTTTTCCAAGATAGCCTATCTGGAACGCAACTCGACTGGTTTTACCAACTGGAAAGGGACAACATCCACAAATGGGAAGATCTTACCGCAGCTTTCTACAAGCAATACCAGTATAATGCTGATTTGGCTCCTACCCGTGCTCAACTTCAGAGTATGGCTATGGCTTCCAATGAGGGTTTCAAGGATTACGCGCGGAAATGGAGAGATCAAGCTGGGAGAGTGCAACCCCCTTTGTCTGAAAGGGAGTTGGTGGACATGTTCTTAGGCACTCTGTCGTGCCCTTTCTTCAACCATCTGATTGGGAGCTCATCTGCAGGATTTACTGAGTTAATACTGACCGGAGAAAGGGTGGAAGATGGCATAAAAAGTGGAAAGGTTCAGAAGGATTCATCTGCCTCTATAGCTGTGAGGAAACCTTTCATTGGGAAGAAAGAAGTAGATGATGTATATCCATAAAGTAACCAAGGGAGAGCCGAGCGTCGACCAGTGCTAGGGGCTGTCATGATCCCAAAGCCTACATCTGAGCAACCAAGAAGTAATCAACCGAGGGTGGAGAGGCTAGTCCAACAATTCACCAGAATCAATATGACTCTAGCCCAGGTTTTACCGCATCTTCTGAAATCCAATTTGGCAACTTTAAAAGAAGCTCCAAAGAACCCCAACACAATGTCCTCTCATTATCACCCAAATTCCCGTTGCGCATATCATTCCGAAAGTCCGGGTCATGACACTAACAATTGTTTAAACTTGAAAAACAAAATTCAAGACCTTATTGAGGCAAAAGAGATTGAGTTTGATGCGCCCGAGAAGCCAAACGTCATTTCTGCTCCTATGCCCAGGCATGGTCACAACACCAATGCAATTGAAGAAGATTTGTTTGTTACAACAATTGATGAACTCTTGACTCCACTCCCAATCATTAAGATAAACTTGTTGAAAGCCGGTGTATTCCCGTGTTGTAATAAAGACTGCCATCTTTGCTTATCCTCACCAACTGCTTGCCTTTGTTGAAAACAGGCATTCAACGCTTGATAAACAACAAAGAGATTCTGTTTGAAAGTACTCCTGTTTCATTTGTTCCTGTTGAAGATGTTTCAATCATCACCATCTCCGCCAATTCTTCCAGGGTCCCCAAAAGACCCGTTAGAATTACATTGGTTCCAAAAACTACTCCTCTTATAATCACAATGCCTGGGCCAGTCCCGTATGAATCAGATAAAATTGTGCCATGGAATTACGGTGGGGACATCTATTACCATGGCATCAAACAAGATGGGTTGGCTGCCGAAGAGATAAATTCCGAAGAAGAAGACTCCAAAATTAGCAATATTGTCAGAACCAGTAATATTACCCGAAGCGGTAGAATCTTCTCTCCAGAAATTTCCCTCCCAAAGGCAGTTTTTGGACCCGTGGCTGCTCCAAAGGTTACCCCCGTACCAATAATCATCTCTGCAAGTGCTCCTATTAACAAAGGCAATACAACCCCTAATGTCATTCCTACCAACACTCCTGCTGCTGAAACTCGAGGAAAAAGTATTCAAGTAGAGCATGTCCGAACGAAGGCTCAATCACTGACTATCCCCAAGACCTCCAAGAAGGAAATGGAGGAGATCCTAAAAATAATAAAGAGGAGCGACTACAACGTAGTTGAACAGTTGGGGAAAACTCCCTCCAAAAAATCCATGCTGGCATTGTTACTGTGTTCCGAGGCACATGCGAAAGCCCTGGTGAAGTTCCTAAAGACAACCCATGTGCTTCAAGAGACATCTACTGACCAATTTCAAGATTGCGTGGCCAGCTTGACGGCGGATAACGTCCTAGGCTTCTCGGATGCTGATCTGACACCAAGGGGGAGAAAGCACAATGAGGCATTGCATGTCTCTGTGGAATATAGAGGAACAACTCTGGCCCATGTCTTGGTGGACACCGGCTCATCTTTGAATGTCTTACTGAAGAAAGCTCTCGACCGACAAGATTGCGAAGGACTGACGTTGAAACCCAGTAACATAGTCGTAAGAGCATTTGATGGCTCAAAGAGGATGGTGCACGGGGAGGTGGATATCCCCATAAAGGTTGGGACTCAAACTTTCAACTCAACCTTCTATGTAATGGATATCCACCCCTCTTACTCCTGTCTGCTAGGACGGCCGTGGATCCATAATACTGGCGTTGTCACCTCTACACTGCACCAGATGCTGAAATATCCGGTCCACGGAAAGATTATCACTGTCCATGGAGAGGAAGAGTATATGATTAGCCACCTCAATTCCTTCAGGTATGTGGAATTGGATGTAAAATTCATTGAAGTTCCTTTTCAACATTTCGAAGAGGTTCCCCAAGAGGTAGCAGTGACCAAGACTACGTCCCAGATTCCCAAGATCACAAGACCTCCACTCTGGATGTCATCTCTGAAAGACACCAAGGCATTTGTAGAGGATGGTGGATGCACCATCTGGGGGCAACTTCCAGATATTCCGTATAAATCTGACAAGTTTGGTTTAGGCTTAACTTCAAGTGCTCAGAAGGCTGTACGTCGTGCCCGTGCTGGAGGGCCACTCTTGAAAATTAGCAACCGAGATGTCAATGCGGTGGAAGATGGTGAAGAGGATTGCAGCTTGGAGGATTGGATATTTTCGACTGTCAACGGAGGAATTTGCAATTGGGAGGCCAGAGACTTTGTCCCAATAACTTTCATCCCTCAGTACTCCTCCATTCCGCATCCCATGGGTAATGATACTGCTATGGCCTTTTGTGACTATGAGGATCTAATCTACCAAGCCAAAGACGAAGGTGAGGAAGATTATGAAGTACCAGGGGAACTGGCCAGACTACTGCAACAAGAGGAAAGAGCCATTCAGCCTCACGAGGAAACCGTGGACACAATCAACCTGGGTATTGAGGAGGATAAAAATGAGGTCAAGGTGGGTACCAATCTGGAGCCCAGTGTCAAGGAGCATCTGATTCAGCTGTTGCATGATTATGTTGAGATCTTTGCCTGGTCATATGAAGATATGCCAGGACTTGATACATACATCGTGGTACATCGTCTGCCAACAAGAGAAGACTGTCCACCAGTAAAACAAAAAGTCCGCCGCATGAGACCTGATATGTCAGAGAAGATCAAAGCGGAAGTCATGAAACAATTCAATGCTGGATTCTTGGCACTCACTTCATATCCCCAATGGGTTGCCAACATTGTTCCCGTGCCTAAAAAGGACGACAAAGTACAAA
This sequence comes from Vicia faba, assembly GCA_948472305.1. NCBI lineage: Eukaryota > Viridiplantae > Streptophyta > Magnoliopsida > Fabales > Fabaceae > Vicia > Vicia faba. The sequence continues at coordinate 1,341,830,882 of OX451740.1, forward strand.
TGTGCATGGACTATAGAGATTTGAATAGGGCCAGCCCTAAAGATGTTTTTCCACTCCCCCACATTGATATCTGGGTTGACAATACGGTCGAGCATAAATTGTTTTCCTTCATGGACGGATTCTCAGGTTATAACCAAATCAAAATGGCACCTGAGGACATGGAGAAAACTACAATGGTCATACAGTGGGGCGCATTCTGCTACAAAGTGATGCCATTCGGACTGAAGAATGTTGGGGCAACCTATCAGTGCGCCATGGTAGCTTTGTTTCATGACATGATACATCATGAAATAGAGGTCTACATAGAAGATATGATATCCCGATCACAAATGGAAGAAGAGCACCTTGATCACTTGCAAAAGTTGTTTGAGAGATTGAAGAAGTATAAATTAAGGTTGAACCCAAACAAGTGCACATTCGGAGTACGGTCCGGTAAACTCTTAGGTTTTGTCGTCAGTAACAAAGGTATTGAGGTCGATCCTGCCAAGGTAAAAGCAATACAAGAAATGCCTGCTCCTCGTACTGAGAAGGAATTCAGAGGATTCTTGGGACGCCTGAACTATATTTCCAGATTCTTTTCTCACCTAACGGCTACTTGTGAGTCAATCTTCAAACTATTTAAGAAAGATCAAGTAGTCAGATGGAATGATGAATGCCAAGTTGCTATTGACAAAATCAAAGAGTACTTACAAGAGCCTCCTGTTTTGATGACACCAGTCGAGGGAATACCATTGATTATATATCTGACTATTTTAGAAAACTCATTGGGGTGTGTGTTGGGGCAGCATGACGAGTCTTGTCGAAAAGAGCATGCTATTTACTACCTGAGCAAAAAGTTTACCGACTGTGAAACTAGATATTCACTGCTCGAGAAAACTTGTTGCGCTCTGGCATGGGTTGCTCGCCGGATAAGACAATATATGCTGACTCATACTACCTTGTTGATATCTAAGATGGATCCGATAAAGTACATCTTCGAAAAGCCTGCTCTGTCTGGGGGAATAACTAGGTGGAAGATGATCTTGACAGAATACGACATACATTATACTACCCAGAAAGCTATAAAGGGCAGTGTGCTAGCTGATCATCTTGCATATCAAGCTGTAGAAGACTATCAGTCTATGAAGTTTGAATTCCCGGATGAAGACATCATGACATTAGACAATTGTGAAGAAATCAGACCGTATGACGGACCTGAACAAGGATCCCGATGGACCCTGTTCTTTGATGGGGCATCCAATGCACTTGGTAATGGTATCATTGTTGTACTCATATCTCCGGAAGGGTGTCATACTCCTTTTACTGCAAGACTTTGCTTCAACTATACAAACAACATGACGGAGTACGAAGCGTGCATCTTTGGTCTAAGGGTTGCCATAGACTTGGGAATCAAAGCTTTTGATGTGTTTGGAGATTCAGCTTTGGTCATCAGTCAGATAAAAGAGGAATGGGACACTAAACACCCAAACCTTATCCCTTATAAAGAATATGTTTTGACATTTCTACCACATTTCGAAAAGATTACCTTCGAGCATTTCCCGTGAGAAGAAAATCAGCTAGCAGATGCTCTAGCCACAATGTCATCTATGTTTAAACTTAATTGGGATAACAAGGCTCCCCAGATCACCATCGAATGGATGGATGAACCAGCACATTGTCACGAGATCAACACCGAAAAAGTAGTGGACCAGCCTTGGTTTCATGAGGTCGAGAGGTATCTCGAGGCTCAAGAATATCTAGAAGGAGCATCAATCAATGATAAAAAGTTCTTAAGTAGATTTTCTGCTAAGTTCTTCTGTAGTAATGGCATCCTGTACAAACGCAATCATGACTCCATTCTGCTCTGGTGTGTGGATAAGATTGAGGCTAAAAAGATCATGGCTGAATTACATGAAGGTACTTTTGGCACCCACTCCAGTGGGCATATGATGGCAAAGAAAATCCTACGGGCAGGCTATTATTGATCTACTATGGAAGCAGATTGCTATCAACACTATCGGACATGTCATAAGTGTCAAATTTATGCTGACAAGGTGCACGTACCTCCGGTTCCTCTGAATGTTTTGACGGCTCCTTGGCCCTTTGCTATGTGAGGAATTGATATGATTGGAGTGATCAAGCCGACAACCTCCAATGGACACCGCTTTATCCTAGTGGCCATTGATTATTTTACCAAGTGGGTTGAAGCATCTTCCTTCGCTTCCGTTACCAATAATGTCGTTTCTCGCTTCATCAAGCAAAATCTCATTTGTCGGTATGGTATCCTGGAAAGGATCATCACTGACAATGGTACAAATCTTAACAACACTATGATCACCGCCTTGTGCAAGCAATTCAAGATTCAACATCATAATTCTTCCCCCTACCGGCCAAAGATGAATGGTGTTATCGAAGCTGCAAATAAAAACATTAAGAAGATCATACAGAAAATGGCAGTCACATACAAAGACTGGCATGAGATGTTACCATTCGCTCTCCACGAGTACCATACCACGGCTCGCACATCAACCGGGGCAACAACCTATTCTTTGCTTTATGGCATGGAGGTTGTTCTACCTATTGAGGTTCAGATCCCCTCTCTGAGAATTATGAAGGATGCAGGATTTAATGAAAATGATTGGATCCAAACTCGACTTGATCAACTGAACTTAATTGATGAAAAGAGACTTACTGTTGTTTGCCATGTGTGATCGGTGGATCTGGAACTGACTGTTTAACGCTGGTTCGCGAAAATGTCGCGGAAGCAAGAGTCGCCACCGTCTTTTATTTTCTCCAAATGGAAAGGACAAAAGCACAGAAAAATTCCTTATAGAGATTGCTCTCGGTTCGGGAGGTAGATTATAGAAAGGGAAGGTGTTAGCACCCTTTCTATCCATGGTTATCCATGGGCTCTTAGATACTTGCTCATTGTGTTTTCAAAATTGTTTGTTTGCTTTTCAACTGTGGGTTTTAAAAAGTTCCTTTGAAAATTTCAGTTCGACTCTTGTATCGGTCCTCAAGAGTGTTTGAAAAGTTGCTTTCGAAAGCTTTTTGAAAAGTGTCGGTGTGAAAAGTTATTTTTGATTTGTTTTGAAATTAGAGCAAGTATTTAGAGTCGTCTACCTACCCTAAGGAATTTGTCTGTGTAAATGTCCTTGAAGTAGTGCCATCCCACCATTGAGAGGTAGGTAGCACCACCGTTGGAGGTGTTCGGGTCAATTCGAAGGTTCGGGACATGGTGATCACCGGAGCAATAGGAAGACACCTTAGAAGCTACCCCCATGCCATGTTCATGGACATGAGGACTTACTAAAACAGCCTCTACTCGACGACCACCTTTCGAGGGGCAAGGCAACAGTGAGGCGTACCCTAGGGGTGGTGTGTGATTTGTGTGTCGTTTTCAGATATTTTTTGCCTTGTCATGCATTGGTGATCTACGCGTTTGTTTTTATTTTGACATTCATTCTTTCATGCGAATTAATTAACAGTTAAAAGGTGCGGAATTAAAAGTCCTACGCTATTACAAAGGCGCGGGTCCACATCGCCAAATTAATCCAGGACCCGATTTAAAATAAAATAAAGTGCGAGAAATATAAATGTCTAATTAAGCTATTACATGGCTTTGGGAGAATTACATGAATATTCACAAAAAGAAATAAAGAATGCGAAGAGAATTAAAATCGGGAATGCGAGGGCGTTGGACCCTTTTTAGGAAATTAACTTATGATTATGAAATTAATTAAGCTAAATAAAAGAAAGAAATTGTTTTTTTTTGAATTTTTTGTATTTATGGAATTTTAATAAGAAAATTAAATGGAATTAAGAAAGATAATTAACCCTAGTTCTAATTATTTTTTAATTTATTAAGAAAAATATTTAAATTTGACCTAATTTTAATTAATTATTTACATGGCCATTTATTTACAAAATATAATTAACAATTAAATATGGTGAAACAAGGAAAAAAGATAAAAAAGCATTTAAAACCCTAATTCTACATTTTTTAGTTTATTACAAAAATATTAAAATTTAAACCTAGAATTAACTAAATTAATTAATGAGATTTATTTACAAAAAACGTTTAAATGAAATATATTTATATTTTGCCTTTTCTGATTTTTATTATTTTTATGTTTTATGAAAATATTAATTTGAAGAATTAAATTAAATTAACCAAAACAAATAAAAATAGAAAAAAAATTGAAAGAGAGCAAACCCATGGGGGTGCTGACCCCAATTTGGAGGTCATGTTGTAGCAATCAGGCCCAATGATTTAAGGCCTTTGGTTGACTTTTCAGTGCGTGTGTGGCATCGTTGAATGGTGAGTATGGTGTTCATCAGATCAGGGCCCTTGGATAGACGTTCTGAGACATGTGGCATGCTTGGACATTGAGTGTATGGTGAACTCCTGGGCTTGAAACTGCATGAGATCACATGAAAACAAAATATATTAAGGAAGTGAGGGGACCTGGGAATCGAACCCAGGTCCCAGTGCTTATGTGACAATGCATCTACCACTTGTACCAAGCGCTTTCTTTGTAATATTACTGGAATGCAATTAATATATAATAAAACAAACGCTAATGCTGTTAATTCAAAAAAACGCGCTAAAACCTGGATTGACCTATCACGTTGAGACAACATGACTTCTTCTTCGTTGGTTTGCATTTGCCTGAAAAACATAAAACAAGATTGCGGGGGTTTTAAACCCCCACTATATGATATATGAAAAAATAGCGAATAGGCCGTCGTTGATCAGAAATTAGGCGCGACCTATGCATTGAATTCGTCTGAAGCTCCTGGTTCTAATGGCCTAAGTCTTATGTCTCAATTTTTCCTGAAGAGGAAACCCCTAATTCGTGACCTCTGAAAACCTAGAATGCTCTAATGGTGGATTCTCATATGATGCACAAAAACTCAATTAAAATACATGGTTAGCTTCAGCATGATTAGATTAGTGTAAAACAACAATTAAATGGTATGAAAAATGCCCAGAAATTGAAATACGATTATGCACAAAGTATGAGAATTCTCGACTTCTATGTACCAATCCTTGATGCTATGGGCGTGGAAAAGTATTCAGTCCGGTTCAGTGATGCCTCAGGGATGTAATGGGATGGTTCTCTTGCCTTGAAACCCTTTGGAATGATGTTTTCAGTTTTGAAAAAATTCACAAAAATTACAAAGTGTATGAGAGGTTTTGAGCGCAGCTTTCAGGTCTTGTGCACTAGGGTTAGGTTCAGTATATGTATGGCAATAGATTAGGGTTGAATTTTGAGTCAAGAGATCCTTGCATTGATGAAAGAAATATTTGATTTTCATGGCATATTTTCAAATCTTTTCCACATGAATATCATGCCAATTTGCACCAAATCTTCCTTTTTTTGTTATGCACGAATCTTGAATGACCAATGGGAGCAAATGCTGCATAAAAAGATTCACATACATTTGTTTTAGTATTTTTTCCATATTTTATTTAATTAAATGAATTATTAGTGATTAAAATTCAAATAAAATAATAAAAATGATGAAATAAATCCCCTTTGGGCCAAATGGTCGTGCATAGCCTTTGAATGATGAATCTTGGAAGAAAATGTGGCCCATTAGCAATTTTGAAGCATTTGAAGTAATGTTGACTTTTCAAAATTCCCAAAAATTTCCCAACTTCCACAAGGCATATCTTGCTCAATTTTTAAGCTTTGATCATGTTCTTGGACATTTTGGAAATGTATTGAAGTCCTCTAACCAATGCCTTTGGTCTCATGTCATTTTGATTTACCAATCTCAAGTTAAGGCCTTTGAATTAAAGTCCCTTTTTGTTGACTTTTGAAAATGACCTATAATGTTGAAATTGATAACTTTTTGTGAGAGCATTTCTTGGACTTGAAGTGTGAAGAGGAGTTGTAGGAAATGTCTTTCTATTAAAAATGAGCTTTGGATGGGATTTTTATGATGAACCATGTGGAAGTTATGCCTTGGTCATGTTACAGTTGACTTTTTCAACTGTCCAAAAATAGAAACTTTTGCATCTTGAGACTTTTTGAGCCATGCCTTGAGAATCATGATCAAGAATTGATCAAATGATGTTTGTGGCTTCAAAATTAGATGTTGACCAAAAATTTTGACTTTTGACTGTCAAATGACCATTTTGCCCCTGCAGTTGACTATGAAGCAATTAGGGTTTTTGACTGTGCAATTTTGTGCTGTAAGTCTTGAAACTTGGCATGAGGATGCTTGACTATGTTTGTAGGCATGTGGGACTTGATTGGACCCTTGGAAACTTCAATTTCTTTGCCAGACCCAAAACCCTAGTTTTTGACTGTTAGGAGACCTTTGAACTGTGTAACCCTTGGGGAGATTTTGAAGCATGCTCTTTGCAAATCTTGAAGAATATGGGAGGGAAAATTTTGGGGTGCAACAGTTGCCCCTGTTCAATCTTCTTAGACCTGAGGATGCAGATTGGATGACGTGCCTTTCGTAATCCGAAGGTAGAAGATGATTGAACACTAGAGTGCCCAGAAATTTGCGCTCACATAGTAGTGTGAAGTGGGGAATAGGCTTACAGATGCCATTTGGAGATTGATGAATAGGATGATGGGCTTATAGATGCCATCTGGGTGTCGATCGCGTAAGAGATTCCTTAGCGAGAACTTGCGTACCTGAAAAAGAAAATGAGTACCTGGCCTGTTACAGGAGCTGGTCTTCAAACTCTTCGTATAGATGTACCCTGACTGGTTTACAGGAATTGAATCTGGATCTTCAAACGGATATGAATGAACCAGGGATGGTTACTACCTCAACAGGAACGGTGAGAGAACCTTGGATGATTATTACCTCAACAGGAACGCTGAGAGAAACTTGGACGATTACAACCTCAACAGGAACGCTGAGAGAATCTTGGGGCGATTACCACCTCCACAGTAATGGGGAGAGAGCCATGGGCGACTTCAACCTCAACAGTAACGCTGAGAGAATCTTGGGCGACTTCAACCTCAACAGTAACGATGAGAGAATCTTGGATATCTTCAACTGGATAAGAAACAGGGAGATCTTAGGGTCGATCTGACTGAACCAGAGAAAGCCTTTGACTGGATAAGAAACAAGAAAATCTTAGGGTCGATTTAACTGAACCGGTCTAGGTCTTGAAATCTTCAACTGGATAAGAAACAGGGAGATCTTAGGGTCGATCTGACTGAACCAGAGAAGGCCTTTGACTGGATAAGAAACAAAAAAATCCTAGGGTCGATTTAATTGAACCGGTCTAGGTCTTGAAATCTTCAACTGGATAAGAAACATGGAGATCTTAGGGTCGATCTGACTGAACCAGAGAAGGCCTTTGACTGGATAAGAAACAAAAAAATCTTAGGGTCGATTTAACTGAACCGGTCTAGGTCTTGAAATCTTCAACTGGATAAGAAACAGGGAGATCTTAGGGTCGATCTGACTGAACCAGAGAAGGCCTTTGACTGGATAAGAAACAAAAAAATCTTAGGGTCGATTTAACTGAACCGGTCTAGGTCTTGAAATCTTCAACTGGATAAGAAACAGGGAGATCTTAGGGTCGATCTGACTGAACCAGAGAAGGCCTTTGACTGGATAAGAAACAGAAAAATCTTAGGGTCGATTTAACTGAACCGGTCTAGGTCTTGAAATGTAGTTGAGAACTCGACTAGATCTTTCCTGAAAGGTAAAGGTCAGCCATATGCAAGGCATGATATGAATCAAGCGATGATGTTCTCAACATAAATGAGATTTGTAAGATATGATTCATATATGCATGCTATAATGTATGAAAATGTGATGTTTATGAATGTATGTTTTTTCATCTAGGAAAGTAAATCCTTGACGGACACCGGGAAATCATATCCTGGGCTGGTGTTGGAGAACAATGCTTTGTTGTTTCCGCTGGGGATGATAGTTGCAAGAATACCGGTAGGAGAAGATAACTCCGTTGGGGAATAAACTTGGCGAATGGATTACTCTGCGGGGAGAAAAAAAATACTCTAGTGGTCTTGCTGGTGAGTAATACTTTGTGGGGAGAGGTACTTTGCTGAAATGTTGATGGTAACTTCGCTGGAGAATACCGTTGTTATGTTGGAAGTGCTAATAGACTTCGCTGGGGATAAGAAGACTTCGTCGAGGACGCTCTTTCCGTGGCTTTTGGCTGAGGATAACCCAGTTATATCCTGGTATGGAAATAACTCTTTGAATAAAGCCAGGGGACGCGTTCGTGCTCTACGGGATAAGCTTCTAGAATCTACTGGGGATAAGCTTACTGCTTGGGGAGATGGTTTCCAACTTTCCTGGGGAAACTGGATTGGACTCTCCTGGGGAAGTTTTGAACTGTATCGGGAAAGTGACTCCATTGAATGTTTGATATACCGCCGGGGAACCATCTTTGGGTCAAGACTGTCGGGGATGCTTGTTAAGAATGCATGTATATTGCTGGGGAATGTTGAGATCTGCGGGGGATACCCAACTTCCTTAAGGCTGATAATAGCTTTGCTTGGGGAGAGCGTATTGTCTTGTTGGCTCACTCTCTGTGGAATTAAGATATCTGGTTATGTTCTTCAGCCGAGCCTACCTTGGTACCTTGGAGGACGGAACAATTAGATTGCTTAGACAACTCTTTATTGCCCCTGTTTCTAATGTTACCTGTAATTAACCCTTTGTTTCGTATGCAAATATTCATGAGTTAGCAAATTATTGTCAATGCATATATCACAAATTGAACCTTGGACGTTCTTCGCAAAACAAAACAGAAAAGAAAAAAAACATGGGCAATTTGTCTGAAAAGTGTATTTATATTGATTTTTGAATTTCCCGTAAATAGGCGTTTTATGTACAAGAGGCTGACGTCCTAGTAAGAGAACGCCGCCGAACAAAAGAATTTATACAAGTTTGTACAAAAGAAGATAAAACAGCTGTGTGAAAAGAATGATCCCACTGGGTTCCAACTCTGCTATCGCCCTTATATCTCCGAGCGTCTCATCACTTGATGACCTTAGTTGAAGATGAAGCTGATCGATCGATGCCGTCTGAACTTGGTGTAGATACCGAATTCTGGATGCAAAGTGATCCAATGAGACATAGTATTATGCTTTATCCCTAACTTTTGCCTGGACCGCCCTTTCGGGTTTTCAGTCCATCGGGATACCCATTTCTGCCCAAGCCACCTTTTCAGGTTTTCGACTTGCCGGGTGTACAGATTTTTTTCATTTCATCCCTTCATTTTGCCCGAACCCTTTTGGTTCGCCGGGAAGCCCTAATTTTTGCCTAGGTATGTCAACCTAGCGGGTCTTTTTTCATGCGTAGTATCTTTTTACTATGTCTGCATTGGCGGGGTGAGGAAGGTCGTCACCATCCATGTTGGTTAGAATCATGGCTCCTCCTGAGAACACATGTTTAACCACAAATGGCCCTTCATACGTAGGGGTCCATTTGCCCCTTGGATCACTCTGAGGAAGGATGATTCGTTTCATTACCAGATCCCCAACTTGATATTCTTGTGGTCTGACCTTTTTGTTAAATGCCCTGATCATCCGTTTCTGATACGTCTGACCGTGACAAATAGCAGCAAGTCTCTTTTCGTCAATCAGGTTTAATTGATCAAGTCGTGTCTGGATCCAATCATCTTCGCTCAGGTCTGCATCCTTCATTATTCGGAGAGAGGGTATCTGCACTTCGATCGGTAAGACTGCCTCCATACCGTAGACCAAGGAAAAAGGAGTTTCCCCAGTTGACGTCCTTGCTGAGGTACGGTACACATGTAGAGCAAACGGTAACATCTCGTGCCAATCTTTATAAGTCACTGTCATCTTCTGCACGATTTTCTTAATGTTCTTATTTGCTGCTTCTACAGCCCCATTCATCTTCGGTCTGTAAGGAGAAGAGTTGTGGTGCTGTATCTTAAACTGCTCGCAGAGCTCAGTGATCATCTTGTTATTAAGATTGGTACCGTTGTCTGTAATGATTCTTTCTGGGACGCCGTATCGACAAATCAAATTATGCCGAATGAACCGTGCCACAATGTTCTTGGTTACCGTAGCGTAGGAAGCTGCTTCAACCCACTTTGTGAAGTAATCAATCGCCACCAGGATGAAGCGATGCTCGTTGGATGTCGTAGGTTTAGTCTCACCGATCATGTCTATGCCCCACATTGCAAAAGGCCAAGGCGCAGTCAGAACATTTAGAGGAACTGGAGGAACATGCACCTTGTCTGCATATATCTGGCATTTATGGCATGTCCGAGAATGTTGGTAACAGTCGGCTTCCATTGTGGACCAGAAATACCCTGCCCGAAGGATTTTCTTCGCCATAGTGTATCCACTGGAATGTGTTCCGAAAGTTCCTTCATGTAGCTCTTCCATGATCCTTTCTGCCTCTGTCTTGTCCACACAACGCAGTAAGGTCGAATCATGGTTTCGCTTGTACAGGATGCCATTGCTAAGGAAGAACTTCGCTGCGAACCTTCTCAGAAACTTCTTATCATTGACAGATGCACCTTCAGGGTATTCCTGAGCTTCCAAATATCTCTTCACCTCATGGTACCAAGGCTTCTCAGTCACCAATTCAATTTCAAGATCGCAACAGTATGCCGGTTCGTCCAATTTCCAGATAGTGACTTGGGGAGCCTCGTTATCCCATTTGACCTTGAACATGGAAGACATCATAGCTAACGCGTCCGCCAACTGATTCTCCTCTCTCGGAAAGTGTTCAAAGGTTATCTCTGTGAAGTGGGGGATCAAGGTTAACACACATTCTCTGTAAGGAATAAGATTCGGATGTTTCGTATCCCACTCCCCTTTGATCTGATTGATCACGAGAGAAGAATCTCCGAAGACACTCAGAAACTTGATCCTTAAGTCGATCGCAGCTTGGAGACCCATGATGCATGCCTCATACTCCGCCATGTTGTTGGTGCAGTTGAAACATAGCCGGGCAGTAAGTGGAGTATGAGTGCCTTGAGGAGATATGATCACAGCGCCGATATCGTTACCCAAAGCATTGGAGGCTCCGTCAAAGTGCATAGACCATCGGGATCCTTCCTCAGGTCCTTCATCCGGTCCAGGTACTTCACAATCAGTCACTATCATGATGCTCTCGTCAGGAAAATCGAAGTTCATTGACTGATAGTCATCTACTGCCTGATGTGCCAAGTGGTCCGCCAATACACTTCCTTTGATAGCTTTTTGGGTCGTGTACTGGATGTCGTATTCCGTCAAGATCATCTGCCATCTTGCTATTCTCCCGGACATGGCAGGCTTTTCAAATATGTACTTTATAGTATCCATCTTTGAAATCAATAGAGTAGTGTGAGTCAGCATATACTGTCTCAGCCGGCGAGCAGCCCATACCAAAGCGCAGCAAGTTTTCTCGAGCAGTGAGTATCGGGTCTCACAGTCGGTAAACTTTTTGCTAAGGTAATAAATGGCATGCTCTTTTCGGCCAGACTCGTCATGCTGCCCCAGCACACACCCCATTGAGTTGTCAAGTACCGTCAGGTATAGTATCAGAGGTCTCCCTTCAACCGGTGGCATAAGGATGGGTGGTTCTTGGAGATACTCTTTGATTCTGTCAAAAGCGGCCTGACATTCCTGATTCCAACGTACCACCTGATCTTTCTTCAGCAGCTTGAAGATTGGTTCACAGGTGGCAGTTAGATGCGAGATGAATCGGGTAATGTAATTCAGGCGTCCTAAAAAGCCTCTTACCTCCTTCTCTGTCTTAGGAACTGGCATCTCTTGAATAGCTTTAACCTTGGCAGGGTCCACTTGAATACCCTTGTCGCTTACGACGAAGCCTAGCAACTTTCCAGATCTTACCCCGAAGGTGCACTTGTTCGGGTTCAACCTCAGCTTGTACAACTTCAGACGGTCAAACAATTTCTGCAGATGATCAAGGTGTTCCTCCTCCGTTTGGGACCTTGCAATCATGTCATCGACATACACTTCAATCTCATGATGGATCATGTCATGAAATAAAGCAACCATGGCACGTTGGTAGGTTGCCCCAACATTCTTCAGTCCAAAAGGCATGACCTTGTAGCAGAAGGTGCCCCACTGCGTAACAAAGGTAGTCTTTTCCATGTCTTCTGGAACCATCTTGATCTGATTATACCCTGAGAAACCATCCATGAAAGAGAACACCTTATGCTGAGCAGTATTGTCAACCAGGACATCAATGTGAGGTAGGGGGAAGTCATCTTTGGGGCTGGCCCTGTTCAGATCCCTGTAGTCGACACACATTCTGACCTTCCCGTCCTTCTTAGGTACCGGCACCACATTAGCAACCCACTGAGGGTAAGAAGTCACTGCAAGGAACCCGGCATCAAACTGCTTCATAACCTCGGCTTTGATCTTCTCAGACATCTCTGGGCGCATACGGCGGACCTTTTGCTTAACCGGAGGGCAGTCTTCCTTGGTAGGCAAATGATGGACCACAATGTCAGTATCCAATCCGGGCATGTCTTCGTAGGACCAGGCAAATATCTCCACATAATCTTGTAGCATCTGAGTCAACCGTTGCTTCACGCTGAGCTCTAGGTTGGCACCAATCTTAACTTCCTTTCTGTCTGTATCAGTACCCAGATTTATAGTTTCCACTGGCTCTTCATGTGGTTGAATTGCCCTCTCTTCCTGGAGTAACAGTCTTGCAAGCTCGCCAGGCACTTCGCAATCATCCTCACCTTCGTCTTCGGCTAAGTTGATCGGATTTTCGAAGTCATAATTGGCAGTAGCAGAGTCGTTACCAGTGAGATCCAGAGTGGATTGAAACCTGTATGAGTGAGTGTGTGTAAATACAACTATTTTTGCAATATGTAAAGAAAGGAAAGAAAGAAAAAGAGCATAAGATTTGAAATGCGAGAAAACGTCCAAGATCTTTATTCATGATATATGAAATGACAATTTAATATACCCTCACAAATGAAGCCAACGGTGCCTCGGGTAAGACACCGGGCCATAGAGTTTTAATTATTTATTACAAATAACAAAACAAAGGAGTTTATTACTTCGTAACAAGAGAAACATGTATGTTGTCCTTTGCAGTCCAATTGCTAGGTCCACTGTCGGCCGTCGGATAAATCCAGCTGTCAAACTCAGATTCTTCAACTTCATCATCCTCCCTGATAGCATTCACTCCATGGTTAGGCATGGGAGCAGTCACCACATTGGGCTTCTCAGGAGCCTCAAACTGTACCTCTTTTGCATCAATAAGGTCTTGCACCTTATTCCTTAAGGCCCAGCAGTCATCAGTGGAATGCCCCGGGCTATCGGAGTGATAAGCACAGCGGGCATTTGGATTATATTTGGGAGAAGCAGTGTTTACAACCTTCGGGGCCTCTCTAGCAGTCACCAAATTGGTGGATAGCAACTGCGGCAAGATTTGCGATAGGGTCATACTTAGACGGGTAAACTCTCTTTTGGGTCTTTCAGCCCTTTGAGGATTGGTTTGCCGAGGAGCGGCAGCAGGCTTAGCAATCATCACCGCGTTGACAAACTGGCGGCGTTCAGGTTTCTCTTGTCTTCTAGACCCATATACAGCACTGGCCTCCTTCTTAAAGGGCTTCTTCTCTGAATTTGACGATGCACCCTTCTGAATTTTGCCGGACTTCATTCCAGCCTCTATTCTCTCTCCAGTCAGAATAAGATCAGTGAACCCTGCAGATGAGTTACCAATAAGATGGTTGAAAAATGGCCCAGAGAGGGTCCCCAAGAACATGTCTACCAACTCCCGGTCAGTTAACGGAGGCTGCACCCTGCCAGCCAGATCCCTCCACTTCTGTGCATACTCTTTGAAACCTTCGCTTGACCCTAGCGACATACCCTGGAGTTGGGTACGTGTAGGGGCAAGGTCGGCATTATATTGATACTGCTTGTAAAAAGCAGTAGCCAACTCCTCCCAGTTACAAACTTTGGTCCCATCCAGCTGATAGAACCATTCGAGATGAGTCCCTGAAAGACTCTCCTGGAAGAAGTGGATCCACAAATTCTTGTCCACTGAGTACGGTTGAATCTTCTGCACGTAAGACCTGAGGTGTAGCTTGGGACAAGACGCCCCGTCATACTTGGTAAAAGATGGTGCTTTGAACTTGTGAGGAATAATCACACCAGTAGATAAGCCCAAGTCTCCGAAATCCAGCCCAGGCACTTGTTGGATCTCCATAGCATTCAGTCTGTCCTCCAACTGCTTATACCGATCTTCAGCCGGAGGATACTGCTCCTCATTAAAGTCATTCTCGTTGTCAGAGACTACTGGACTAGGACCTTTTCCCCCTTGGGGACTGCTCTTGCCTATAGAAGAACCAGCCTCTTCATTCTGCAGAGTGTTGCCAAACCTTCGGCCCGAGTTGAAAAGAATAGTTCTCCTCTTCTTCTTCTTCTCCTTCTTCAGGAGCAAAGCCTTCAGCTCTTCTTGGCCCTGAGCCAAACCCATGATCAGTTCTTGAAATTGCGCGTTCTGCGCCTGAAGAGCCTTGATAGACATTTCGGTTGATGATGAGTCAGGATTCATGATGCTGAAATAAACAGCGAAGAACAGTAAGCAACCTGAAAAGAAGAAAACCTGATATGCACATGATGAATGATATGTATTTATGCAATGCATTCAAGGGTTCAAAAGTTCAAATTTGTTGTAGACAAAAAAGGAACACACATTATCATTTAAGGAAATAATTGTTCAGTACATCAAAGCCTCATGGGCACGTATTACAAAGCAAATCAATCCCAAAAGACACTACGCATCCTCTTTGGAGCTATGTAGGTGTTGAGATTCCTTTCCTCGTGCAATAGGCGGGTGAGCTCCAAGACCTTCTTTTCACTAGCATGTAGACTGGTCTCAAGAGAATTCTGTTCTTCCTTAAGCTGGATCCAGCTCTTCTGCATCTCTTCCCAGGATGTGGGCATGTCGGGATGTTGAATGGTGTAGGACACCTCTCCTTCCAAGACTGGCTCTTTGATCACAGGGAGCATATGAGGATATGGCATCACTAACTTCTGGGAGCGGGCTCGTACCCACTTGAGATAAGGTTCCAAAGGGATGGAATTCTTGTGCCCCAGTGTCTTACTGTCTATCTTACTGGGCATCCTCCAAACTCTGATAAATCTCTGGCGAAGTCCTTGTGCATCGTTGTCGAAGTCAAAAACTATGTCAGGAATTAACATGTCATGAGGGCCATCCCTCCGAGCATAACCAAACTGTCTCCAAGCCAGGCATGGGTTGTAAGTAATACCTCCTCTGATTCCAAGTAAAGGAACATTAGGGTACTCCCCGCAACGATCAATGATAGTAACATCCTCTCTGGACCGAGGGCACCAATGTATATCCGCATGTGTAAGAGTCATCAACCGTTGTGACCATCTCAAGCCCCGCTCGTTCTTCAAAACTGATTGTGGAAGGTGCGAAATAAACCACCTTCCCAGGAGAGGAGTGCAACACATAAGGACACCTCTTTTTCTCATGGTTCGAGTGTAACATGAGTGAAGGATGTCCCCCAGCAATGTAGGTATAGGATTCCTGGACATGAAGATCTGGACAACACTGATATCTATAAGCTGATCTGTGTTAGGGAACAACACCAAACCATAGACAAGGAGGGCCACAACTTCTTCAAAAGCTTGTAAGTCAAGGGATTTCCAACATTCATGGGCCTTTTCAAACAGAAACCTGGCTAAGAACCCTTTGATGCCACTTCTAACTTCCCAATGTCCCTTGAGGTCAGATGATTGTAGGTGTAAGGCTTTAGCAATCTCTTCAAGCTTGGGTTCCTTTTCCGTACCGTTGTAGGGTAGTTGGTCAAGGATAGGGATCTTCAGAAGCCGGGAGAACTCCTCCAAGGTAGGTACCAACTGATAATCCAGGAAAGTGAAACAGTGATGCAGAGGGTCAAAGAACTGGAACAGGACCTTTATCATATCTTCCTCAATGTTGGTATTGACCAAGCTGATGAGTCTTCCATGTCTGTCATTGAATGAAGAACTCTCGGGAATCCTGGATATAAGATCCTTAAGCTGAGGAGGGATCCTTACAAGGCTGATTTGAATTGTCTTTCTGTGAACAGTTTCCATGTCCTACAAAACAAGAACAAAGATGAAAATTCGAACCTCTGAAATGGTTAGTCAATGCATATGATGTTGTATGATGTCATGATGCTATGATTAAACACACCACAGATATTTACAAAGGCAAACATGTAAGGCACACAAGTCACACAGGACAAGCCCTTAGAGTTTAGGCCAGCATAGGGTCTGGCTATTACCCTCTTGAAGTTGGTGGGCTCAACCTGTCCTATTAGAAGTAACCGGGTTCTAAGGGTCCCAATATCATTGGATTGCTTTCATTGTTCATCGTTTCGATTTAGCCACTGAACCGGCGACCGAAATATTCCAAGAAAACAACCCTCCATTGAGTGTAGTATCGAGTATCAACCAACCTCGGACTGCACCAAAGTCAGTTATCTCACTACCCTAAAGAGGCCAAGATGGTTCAATTAAGGTTCCTAAGGTTTGTTGATGCTTCACGACACCACGCGGCGGCCCCGTACTCTCCTTGACTGGACTCAAGGGTTACCGGTACACACCAAAGTGCCACATCAACGTAGCAGACTGCTTCAACCATGTCGGTATACCCCGCACAGTTCCCTCACAGCCTTGTTGCTACTTTCTAAGAAGGTATCCCCCAGATCCGGGTTAGGATCTATAGAACTCCCAAGACAATACCCACAATAATAAAGCAAGCAATTCAAAGCAATTGAAAACACAAGTGATCTTAGTCCTAAGGTACACCTCACTTTTATAAGTATATCCCCAGCAGAGTCGCCAGTTCTGTGATCGGTGGATCTGGAACTGACTGTTTAACGCTGGTTCGCGAAAATGTCACGGAAGCAAGAGTCGCCACCGTCTTTTATATTCTCCAAATGGAAAGGACAAAAGCACAGAAAAATTCCTTATAGAGATTGCTCTCGGTTCGGGAGGTAGATTATAGAAAGGGAAGGTGTTAGCACCCTTTCTATCCATGGTTATCCATGGGCTCTTAGATACTTGCTCATTGTGTTTTCAAAATTGTTTGTTTTCTTTTCAACTGTGGGTTTTAAAAAGTTCCTTTGAAAATTTCAGTTCGACTCTTGTATCGGTCCTCAAGAGTGTTTGAAAAGTTGCTTTCGAAAGCTTTTTGAAAAGTGTCGGTGTGAAAAGTATTTTTTGATTTGTTTTGAAATTAGAGCAAGTATTTAGAGTCGTCTACCTACCCTAAGGAATTCGTCTGTGTAAATGTCCTTGAAGTAGTGCCATCCCACCATTGAGAGGTAGGTAGCACCACCGTTGGAGGTGTTCGGGTCAATTCGAAGGTTCGGGACATGGTGATCACCGGAGCAATAGGAAGACACCTTAGAAGCTACCCTCATGCCATGTTCATGGACATGAGGACTTACTAAAACATCCTCTACTCGACGACCACCTTTCGAGGGGCAAGGCAACAGTGAGGCGTACCCTAGGGGTGGTGTGTGATTTGTGTGTCGTTTTCAGATATTTTTTGCCTTGTCATGCATTGGTGATCTACGCGTTTGTTTTTATTTTGACATTCATTCTTTCATGCGAATTAATTAACAGTTAAAAGGTGCGGAATTAAAAGTCTTGCGCTATTACAAAGGCGCGGGTCCACATCGCCAAATTAATCCAGGACCCGATTTAAAATAAAATAAAGTGCGAGAAATATAAATGTCTAATTAAGCTATTACATGGCTTTGGGAGAATTACATGAATATTCACAAAAAGAAATAAAGAATGCGAAGAGAATTAAAATCGGGAATGCGAGGGCGTTGGACCCTTTTTAGGAAATTAACTTATGATTATGAAATTAATTAAGCTAAATAAAAGAAAGAAATTGTTTTTTTTGAATTTTTTGTATTTATGGATTTTTAATAAGAAAATTAAATGGAATTAAGAAAGATAATTAACCCTAGTTCTAATTATTTTTTAATTTATTAAGAAAAATATTTAAATTTGACCTAATTTTAATTAATTATTTACATGGCCATTTATTTACAAAATATAATTAATAATTAAATATGGTGAAACAAGGAAAAAAGATAAAAAAGCATTTAAAACCCTAATTCTACCTTTTTTAGTTTATTACAAAAATATTAAAATTTAAACCTAGAATTAACTAAATTAATTAATGAGATTTATTTACAAAAAACGTTTAAATGAAATATATTTATATTTTGCCTTTTCTGATTTTTATTATTTTTATGTTTTATGAAAATATTAATTTGAAGAATTAAATTAAATTAACCAAAACAAATAAAAATAGAAAAAAATTGAAAGAGAGCAAACCCATGGGGGTGCTGACCCCAATTTGGAGGTCATGTTGTAGCAATCAGGCCCAATGATTTAAGGCCTTTGGTTGACTTTTCAGTGCGTGTGTGGCATCGTTGAATGGTGAGTATGGTGTTCATCAAATCAGGGCCCTTGGATGGACGTTCTGAGACATGTGGCATGCTTGGACATTGAGTGTATGGTGAACTCCTGGGCTTGAAACTGCATGAGATCACATGAAAACAAAATATATTAAGGAAGTGAGGGGACCTGGGAATCGAACCCAGGTCCCAGTGCTTATGTGACAACGCATCTACCACTTGTACCAAGCGCTTTCTTTGTAATATTACTGGAATGCAATTAATATATAATAAAACAAACGCTAATGCTGTTAATTCAAAAAAACGCGCTAAAACCTGGATTGACCTATCACGTTGAGACAGCATGCCTTCTTCTTCGTTGGTTTGCATTTGCCTGAAAAACATAAAACAAGATTGCGGGGGTTTTAAACCCCCACTATATGATATATGAAAAAATAGCGAATAGGCCGTCGTTGATCAGAAATTAGGCGCGACCTATGCATTGAATTCGTCTGAAGCTCCTGGTTCTAATGGCCTAAGTCTTATGTCTCAATTTTTCCTGAAGAGGAAACCCCTAATTCGTGACCTCTGAAAACCTAGAATGCTCCAATGGTGGATTCTCATATGATGCACAAAAACTCAATTAAAATACATGGTTAGCTTCAGCATGATTAGATTAGTGTAAAACAACAATTAAATGGTATGAAAAATGCCCAGAAATTGAAATACGATTATGCACAAAGTATGAGAATTCTCGACTTCTATGTACCAATCCTTGATGCTATGGGCGTGGAAAAGTATTCAGTCCGGTTCAGTGATGCCTCAGGGATGTAATGGGATGGTTCTCTTGCCTTGAAACCCTTTGGAATGATGTTTTCAGTTTTGAAAAAATTCACAAAAATTGCAAAGTGTATGAGAGGTTTTGAGCGCAGCTTTCAGGTCTTGTGCACTAGGGTTAGGTTCAGTATATGTATGGCAATAGATTAGGGTTGAATTTTGAGTCAAGAGATCCTTGCATTGATGAAAGAAATATTTGATTTTCATGGCATATTTTCAAATCTTTTCCACATGAATATCATGCCAATTTGCACCAAATCTTCCTTTTTTTGTTATGCACGAATCTTGAATGACCAATGGGAGCAAATGCTGCATAAAAAGATTCACATACATTTGTTTTAGTATTTTTTCCATATTTTATTTAATTAAATGAATTATTAGTGATTAAAATTCAAATAAAATAATAAAAATGATGAAATAAATCCCCTTTGGGCCAAATGGTCGTGCATAGCCTTTGAATGATGAATCTTGGAAGAAAATGTGGCCCATTAGCAATTTTGAAGCATTTGAAGTAATGTTGACTTTTCAAAATTCCCAAATATTTCCCAACTTCCACAAGGCATATCTTGCTCAATTTTTAAGCTTTGATCATGTTCTTGGACATTTTGGAAAGGTCTTGAAGTCCTCTAACCAATGCCTTTGGTCTCATGTCATTTTAATTTACCAATCTCAAGTTATGGCCTTTGACTTAAAGTCCCTTTTTGTTGACTTTTGAAAATGACCTATAATGTTGAAATTTATAACTTTTTGTGAGAGCATTTCTTGAACTTGAAGTGTGAAGAGGAGTTGTAGGAAATGTCTTTCTCTTCAAAATGAGCTTTGGATGGGATTTTTATGATGAAACATGTGGAAGTTATGCCTTGGTCAAGTTACAGTTGACTTTTTCAACTGTCCAAAAATAGAAACTTTTGCATCTTGAGACTTTTTGAGCCATGCCTTGAGAATCATGATCAAGAATTGATCAAATGATGTTTGTGGCTTCAAAATAAGATGTTGACCAAAAAATTTGACTTTTGATTGTCAAATGACCATTTTGCCCCTGCAGTTGACTGTGAAGCAATTAGGGTTTTTGACTGTGCAATTTTGTGCTGTAAGTCTTGAAACTTGGCATGAGGATGCTTGACCATGTTTGTAGGCATGTGGGACTTGATTGGACCCTTGGAAACTTCAATTTCTTTGCCAGACCCAAAACCCTAGTTTTTGACTGTTAGGAGGCCTTTGAACTGTGCAACCCTTGGGTAGATTTTGAAGCATGCTCTTTGCAAATCTTGAAGAATATGGGAGGGCAAATTTTGGGGTGCAACACCATGGTCAGATGTATCAAAAACGGATGATCAAGGCTTTCAACAAGAAAGTCAGGTGCCAAGTATATCAAGTTGGGGATCTAGTGATCAAATGTATCATTTTGCCACAAAGTGATCCCAGGGGAAAATGGAATCCAACCTATGAAGGACCATTTGTAATCAAAAGCATATTCTCCGGTGGGGCAATGATCTTGACCACCATGGATGGCGACGACCTGTCACACCCTGCGAACGCAGACATAGTCAAAAGATACTATGCATAAGAGACCCGCTAGGTTCACATATCTAGGCAAAACAAGGGTATCCCGGCGAACCAAAAAAGGTTAGGAAAAAAATTAGGGATAAAAAAAAAAATCTGTACACCCAGCAAGTTGAAAACCCGAAAGGGCGACTTGGGCAAAAAAGGGTTTCCCGGTGGACTGAAAACCCGAAAGGGAGGTCCAGGCAAAAGTTATGGAATTAAAGCGTATGACTATGTCTCGTCGAATCACTTTACCTACAACCTTTGACTTCCACTGACAAACTCGGAGTTTTTGATCAATTCAATCATCTTCAGACGAAGCAACAAATAGACAAGATATTCGGAGATATGAAGGCTATAGCAGAATGGGAACCCCATGGGATTATTACACATAGCTATCTTTCTTTGTATAAATTTTTTGTTTTATGGCACCATTCTCTTACTAGAATGTTTGTCTCCTTTGTACAAAATACTTATTCAAAGTCAATACAAAGATATCTCTTTGAAAATACAAAAAACTATTTGTCTTTTCTTTACGATTGTGTTTTGTTTGCAAAAACGTCCAATGATTCATTGATGAACATATGCATTTGAACATAATTACTGTTTACAAATAAACAAAATGAGAAAAAAAATTACTGATAGGTTGAAAGGACAAGAAAACGTCTCTATGCTATTCCATAAGTAATCCCCACAGTACGTCATTTAAATCCCCAGTGGAACAAATTTCAAATTATTAATCCCCAGTAGAAATCGTCAAATTTCTCAGGATTCCCCAAGCAAATCTTATAAGCAGTACATGACGTTTCCCTCACAACAAAATTTACTTCCCTTAACAAGAGTTTGTCAGTACTTCAACTTCAAGACATGAAAATTTGACATATCCTCAGCAGCATTCAAGGATTTATTTTCCTCAATCGGACAACAATACAACAAATTAACTTACATGCGCATGCATTGCATTCACATATCATAAACATTGATAAATCAACTACATTGCATCATACATTTCATGCAACATAACTTTGTGTTTCAGCTAACATTTTACCCTTTTCAGGATAAGATTAATAGCTACCATTAACAATATGCAATCATGATACAGTACAGATACGCTCCAGAAACGGACGCCATTCTGATACTCATTTAGATTCAGACTTCAGATACTGTACGTATACGCTCCAGACACAGATGCCATTCTGATACTCATTCAGATTCAGATTTCAGATACAGTTCAGATACGCTCCAGAAACGGATGCCATTCTGATACTCATTCAGAGTCATATTTCAGATATAGTTCAGATACGCTCCAGACACGGATTCCATTATGATACTCATTCAGATTCAACTTTCAAATACAGTCCAGATATGCTCTAGACACGGATGTCATTCTGTTACTCATTCAGATACATCTTTTAGATACAATACAGCTACGCGCCAGACACGGATGTCATTCTAATACTCAGTCGGATATAGTTCAGATACGCGCCAGACACGGATGCCATTCTGATACTTAGTTAAAATCAACTTTCAGATACAGTTCAGACATGCTCCAGACACGAACTTCGTTCTGATACTCATTCTTTCAGCTTACAACTTACAACTCAACAAACATTTTTGGATGGCATCTACAAGCCCATCTCCAACAAGATTCTATCACTTCTCCAAATGGCATCTTTATGCCCATTCCCTCAACTACACATCGTCGAGTGCAAATTTATGGGCACTCAAGTGTCCAATCATCTTTCACCTTTGAGTCACGAATGGCAAAGCTCGCCAATCTAAATTTTCAGGTTTAAGAAGATTGAACAAGGGCAGCTGTTGTACCCCAAAATTTTCCCTCTCATTTATCAGGACTTTTCTCACAAGATCTCTTTAACTCAAGACTGGATTAGGGTTTGATCAGCTAAAGACATCCCATTAGGCACTGATCACCCAAAATTAGGTTTTGAGATTGTACAAGGATTTTTTGGTTATCAATAATTCATATGAATTTCAAACATCATTATGGACCACTGATATTACTCATGACAAGTTTCAAGCTTTGAACCACATATTTGATCAATCAATTGGACAATTGACCTAAATATCAGTTGTATTGGGGAAAAAGTCAACTATGGCCAATTTATAGTCAAACATCATAATTTTTAATCCACATCAACATTCTAGACTCATATGTATCATGTGATCAAGTTTGGACCACAATTCCTCAAGAAATTTGATTAAATCATCAAAAGGGGCAAAATGGTCAAAATTAGGGTTTTAACTAAGAAAGGGCAATTTCTGATTTTTGACCTAGCAGATGGCTAATTGGTTTAAAGCATGATTCCAAGAGATCAACAACATCATCTTGACCTAATGAAATGGTTCAAAACATTTCACTTTCATTGGATTGATAGATGAAATTTGCAGTCAACTGATCAAAAGTCAACTGTATACTAAAAAGTCAAACTTTGACTTTTTGGTCAAATTCAAGTGCCAAGGATCACAATTCATCAAAACATGTCAAAATATGAAACTTATTCATCAAGGAATCAAATATTGAAGATTTGGTTTTGAATTTTGAATTTTTCTTAACTTAGAAATTTTTTTAAGTATAGAAAATTTCTTATTTTTTCTCAACTTTAGGCCAATTTTCCACCATGATACAAGATGATTCAAAGAAAGTTCCCAACATGAAAGTTGTAGAACTCCATGAAATCTACAACTTTTCTTCACACAATGTTCCCTAAATATGCTTGGATCTTAATATATAATTTTGTGAATACATGCCCATGAACTAAAATAACTTAGTGTAATTTTCCCCTAATTTAGGGAGGTTTTTGACCCAACTTCATGGAAATTTTTCACCTAGTTCCAAGAGGAATATTGAAATACATTTCTAAGATGAGTTATATAGAACATTTCAAGATTTCCAAAATGTCCAAGAAATCCTTGAGATCATTTTTGATTAGGGAGAATCGAAGAGATGAAGTTGGCAATTTCTCACTTTGAATTCAAGCCATTTCATGAAGAACAAAACTCCAATTTGAACCTATCCTGCCTAATCCTTGCTTTACAGGCCTCAAACTTGTTTCTCACTTCATAATTTAATGCTTGCACAGATGATAGAGATTTAATCCAAGCACATGAGTCTTTGTCCAAGCTTTAATTCCATAAATGGCACAAAGTTGCCATTGCCATTTTGGCAAAGCATAGCTTTTGCAACTTTACATTTCTTGAGCATTGTGTAACACCCGAATATTACCCAAGGTTTTATATGCAACAATCAGAGTAAATTAAAATTTCATAAATTTAATACTTAGGCATCACACCTTCAAAAACAACTCACTTTATACAGTTTGATTTAAAGTTTAAGTCTCGGATACATAGCATCGCCGGAAGACATAAATTGATTCAAAAACATCAAAACATCTTCTTTAATAAACTTCCTTAGTAAATCATATTTTCATAAGGTATGATTCTATATAAAAAAGGAAGAACAACAAAAGAATCAACAACAAGACAACATAAATGTTTCCCCCCGAGTGCTACGTATCAGAGCGACACCGACTCAACTAACAGCAGCTATAAACTCCATCTTTATAACCTGCACGTTACCAATATAAAGTTAACGGCGAAACAAGTAAAGGGTGAGATAATCCAAAACATATAGTTAAAGACATGATAAAATATATATATAGTTTTGGAATTGTAAAGGATATAAGTTAATAAGTGCATTCCAACACATATCCAAACCTCACTTACTCATATCGTCATTCTAAAGTGTATAATCTATACTTAATCGCCTTAGCCTCATCGGCACAAATCATCACAACAACACGTAAACCTCCGTCACCACGAAATCGTCACAAGCTAATACATCGCTAATTAACACGGCAATCATAAACAACAACATCAACCAACAACATTAAACAATGCTAACAACATGAGCAACATAAAAAATCATCACAAATTGGCTAAAGCCCATCGTCGCTTTTGGCATAAAAGCCCATCGTCGCTTTTGGCATAAAAAGCCCATCGTCGCCAATATCATCACATCATAATTGCATTAAGCATTTCATCTAAATTAAGTCATCACAAAACTCACCATTTATATTCATCGCCTAGTTATCATGAAATTATCAAGTTATATTCATTTCAAGTTCATCATAAATATCATCACCAAACAAAGCATCATACATCATCACAATTCAATCATCGTCAATCAATTAAAAACCCAACGCCAAACAACTCACACATAAACATAACCGACTCCATGAGACACGACTATGTTATGCATGTGGTACCCGTCGCTTTGTCCATAATTAGAAACACTTGGCATAAAAGCCTCGTCGCTTGGCATAAAAGCCTCGTCGCTTGGCATAAAAGCCCATCATCTCCAATGTAATGTATGTGACTCGAAAATAAACAACACAACACAAAAACATCATTGTCGCTTATCAAAATTGGCATAAACCCACATCACCATAATTTATCCAAATCAAGATAAATATATCATCGCATTATATTTGCATTATGCAAAACGTCACATATAATTCATCATCATCAAAATCATGCATTCACAAACCGGAAGCATTTATTAATAACATCAATAATCATCACATCATCATGTACAAAGACATATAACCTTGCATCGCATAATCAACAAGTATTCACTAACTAATACGTCGTCGCAAACATTATGTTTAATCACCCCACCTTATTATCGATTCGTTCACTAAATTCTACATACGGAAAGATAGTCAAACACCTATCATCATTGCAAAAGCCATCCCTAATAACCGGCATTACTCCTAATCGTCAACATCGCAATCGAATTGTCCATACGTGTCTTAAATCCCCTAAAACGAAATCCGATTCAATTAAACCGTAATTAAGCCTATTTCGGGTCACCTCGTAAAAACTCGCAACTTCTAAAAACTAAACTCACCACTAAGTTCTACACGTCAAACTTAGCTAGCACGTCAATTTTCGTTGAATTCGGAGCAACTTGCTCCGTCGTCGAATCTACCGAAATCGGAAAATCGGAACACAATCAGGTTCCAAAGGAAGTGCGAAAAATCAGAATTTTGGAGGCTACAGAAGCATCAACACGGGCCCCCGTGTGCATTAACACGGCCCATGTTGAAAAGCCACCAGAACGTGCAAAAATGCCAAAGTCAGAGCATCAACATGGGCACCCGTGTAGATCAACACGGCCCGTGTTGATTGTCCTGTCAACAACTATTCCCTCTACAATAGGTCAACACGGGCGCCCGTGTGAATCAACACGGCCCATGTTGATTGACCTGCATGAAAACTCCATTTTAACATTTCGAACCTCACTTTTACCACTCCCATTGATTCTAATTATCATCAACCTCATAATCCCTACACCTAATTCAACTTTCCAATCTATTTCAATCAAACAATCAAACATACAACTCATAAATCAACCTATCAATTTTACCCCCAAATCCAAAATATATCTATCAAAACCTAACAATATGAGATGGAGAATCAAAACCCTTACCTCTAGAGATTGGATGATCCAAGATGATTCCACAACTCCAACCTCAAGCTTCCTCTCTTGCTCTCTTTCTCTTCTTCTTCTTCTTCTTTCCAAAACCCTCTCTTCTTCTCTCTAAGGCCAAGTTTGGCTTTGGTTTGTAAGAATGGAAGGAATGGGAAAGAAAATTGATTTTATAAGTTGTTTTTCTACTAGCAAGCCTAAGTTTCTATGTTTGGTTTTGGTATGTATGAATGGAAGGAAAATGAGGAGAAATGGTTTATAAAGGTATTTCTACTAGTAAACCAAGGGTTAAAACCCAATCCTCAACAATTGGTCCCCACACTCCTAACTTACTAATTATATCATTAATTCAATTAATTTCGGGGAATTAAATATCGGATCCGAATAATATTTTACCGGACCGAACGGAACGTCGCTAAATATATTATAATATATATCGATTAATATATTTATTCTCGTCGCAAAATAAATATCGATCGGTAACTCGAAAATATTAATATAATATAATATTAATTAAAACAGGGCGTTACACATTGGACTTGTTTTCTCTGCACACACAAGTCCTATAAACCAAATACAAGTTGTCTGGGATTTGTACCAACTCCAAGCAGGCCAGTACAAGCATGTGGAGACTTGTCTATTCACTTTTCTTAAAAATCAAGTAAGAGGGAAAAAGAGAGACAACTGAGAAATCTGTTGTACAGTGGATTAGAAACCTTCTCTATACTAATACACAAAGATATTACAACAGAGAACACGATTGCTCAAGGCCAGAAACACCCTAAAACTCCTTATCACCAAAAAATTGTCAAAACGTGCAATTTGTGTCCAAGCATAGCAATCCACAAATTTTCTCGTGCGTTTCAAGTTTTAATCATTCAAACACTTTACCTATCTCATATCTAAGTGTTCCAGGCCATCATCCCTCCACTGTAACATCTCCTTCTCCATCTTCCATTTTTGTTTTTCAAGCTTGCAGGTTGACTTGTATAGAGAGTTTCAGACGCTTTCAAACCAAGGTAAGAATTAAAACACACTCAGGGAGGTTCAAGCAAGCTAAAGGAATCTTCAGGCCTTCATAAATCTCACTCAAACTCCATTCACGATCTCAAATGAAAGAGGTAAGAACTCCAACTTTTATCTCTTCATACATGCATCCATTGGCCACGATTTATGAAAGGAAAATGTAGATATTATTGTGCTAAAGCCAACCATGTGCATAGATTTCATTTCTGATCATTATGTATAGAGATTTTAGAATTCAAATTTCTGTAAAAATTAGGTTTGAAATTAGGGCCTTGAAAATTCGTTTTGATCTTTGATTGTTAGTTTCCATAAGTTACACGTCTGAAATCGTGGGAAAGAGTACTATCATTTTCATGTTGGAAGTTCCATTTTCATGGAGAAATGAGAGAGATATGCTTGGTCTGGCTAGTTAGAGGAAGAAGACGAAGTACAGGGAAAAGGAAGCTTTTTGTGTTATGTTTTTCTTGTTTCACATAAACTAACGGATGTAGAGCCACCCTAGTGGCAAGGCAGCGCGCTGAGAATGCCTAGGTCATGAGTTCGAGCCTTGGTGCCTGCCTTTTTGCCTTTTTTTCACATTTTTCATCCATTTTTTTGGCTGTTTGCAGGATGGGCTTCAACATTTGGGCCTAGCGTTTTTTTTCTAACATAATACCACCTGATTACTCAGGGCACCCCTGGCCCATACATTTTATTTATTTGTTTTTTTTATTTCATTTTTATTTCATTAAATATTTTCTTTAACACATAAAAATCATAAAAATGATAAATATTATATTTTGTTTATTTTATTTTATTTTCCCATAAAGAATATATATTTTTAATTATGTATTAGCTATTTTTCCTAATAAACTTGTAAGTAAAAAAATTAGAATTAGTTTAACTATTTATTCTTTTTCTCACACTTATAAATATCTTTTTTTAATATATAAAAAGACCAAATATTTTCGAAATATTATCCTTTATTTTTAATGCAAAAAAATACACAAAAAAATAATACTTAAGGAACTTTATTTTCTTTTAAATTAGAAATTAGGGTAACCATTTTTCAAGAATTAATTTCCTTTTCTTAGGATATTAGGATTAGTTCAAAATTCTTTTGCATATGAAAAATAAAACAATTTCTTTTCCTTGCATATACATAACATTGCATATTTAAATTATATTGTATATTGGTTATTCAAATATTTGTACAAATTCGATTTGATTGTAATAGCTTAATTAGATTTACATTATTGCAAATCCCCATTCACAATTTGTATTCCCCCTCCCATAAAATGTTGTAATAGCGTAGTAATCTTTAAACCATGTAATTTACCGCTTTTATATACCATGCTAGTAATTAGGGTTTGTATGGCAAGATCAAGACAAATTAAATAGAAAACCCTAATCCAAGACAAAATCAAGCATGAAAATAACACACTTACACACAAGCACCCTTAGGGTTTCTCCACTTTGTTGCCTTATACAAGAATAGCCATATTACGCATGCGAAGTATCTTAACAAAACAAATAAATATAAGATCATAGTCCCTCGATGATGCTATTCAATGTTTCCTTACAAAATGATCTTGGTCCCTCAAAAATGCTAAGATACTTTGAAACATTGCTAATCATAGGTATACGATGACCCACGCCTATCCCGTTTACATCCAAAGATAGGGTTACTTACCAAATCAATGGTAAGACAACAATGTTAAAGGAATAGAAAATAAACAAGAAAGACATTTGAGTAGGTAGATTACTTCTAGTTACTTACTCCATTTCAAAACAACTATCCTTACTATTTTCCAAAGCAAACACACACATTTCAAAAACATCTTACAAACATTGAAAATATTTTCAAAAAGACAAACATCTTTGTATACATTCTTACGAACGAGAATCATTACAAAGATTGCCTAAACAACGGCCTCTTTTACAAAATACTTTCAAAACCACACCAAACACAATTTCAAACAACAAAAGCAAGTGATCTAGCAAGTAACTAAGAGCCCATGGAAAACCATGGATGAAAAGGGTGCTAATACCTTCCCTTTTCATAATCTACCCCCCGAACTCAAAACATCTCAAAGGTAGTTCCTGTGCTTTTTCACCTTTCCTTTTGGATAAAAGAAAAGTCGGTGGCGACTCTTGCTAACCGCAACATTTGCGATAAAACGCAAAACCCTCAAGTCAGTTCTCCCACCGTATCACACCCACACACACACTTTTGCAATAAAAACACTTGTGGATAACCACACATGTGCTATGGTTTTGGATAACAAATCTGCCAACTCTAGGTGGGTGGCTAAGTATGTGGTAAAGAGGCCGCAAACTTCTGATAATGTTAGGATAAGAGACATAATGCAAGATATCAAGAAAAATTTTCCCGTAAGGATTACTGTTGCAATAGCATGGAAGGCAAAGTTAATAGCTAAGAAGGTAATTGAAGATGATACATATAATCAGTATGCATCCATATGGAGGTATGCAGCTGAATTAACAAGAGTGAATTCCGGTAACACTATGAAGATCAATGTTAAAAGACCTACTCTTTCCATACATCCTAGGTTTAGATCCTTTTATTTTTGTTTTGATGGTTGTAAGAAAGGATTTATTAATGAATACAGACCCTTCGTGGGGGTTTATAGATGTCATATGAATGGGTTATCTACATCTGCCACTAAAATAGAAAAGTGGCAACATAAAGTGATGCTAATACCTAGGAGAAGGTTATATAATGAAGTGTACAACAATGGACATTGGTTGCCAACATGGTCCATGGCTGAGCAATTCCAAGTCACCCATACTTACAACCACCAAGAGTTTATTGTTGACATAGCTAAAAGGCCATGTAGCTGCAAATTCTGGGAGTTACTATGAATACCTTGTAGGCATCTTGTGGCAGCTTTGAGTTATAGGAAGCAAAACCCGGACGACTTTCTTGATGAGTGTTACACCAGAGAAAAAATTGCACTTTGTAATGGATTTTCAATAAGCCCTATCAATAGTTAGGATATGTGGCCAGAGGTAGAAATGGAACAAGTTTTACCACCATCATACAAGAAAGGTTCAAGAAGGCCTAGGAAGGTAAGGATAATAGAACTTGGAGAGGAAGGTGCAAGAAAAATAAGACATGGGGTTGCATATAAGTGCACAAAATATGACAAGTTTGGTCACAATGCATTGGCTTGAAAGTCATTGACACAAGATCCCAATGCTCTGAAAAGAAAGGTATATCTGTTTCTCAAAATTCATTCCATTGTAAAAAATTGTTTGTGACTAATCTAACATATTATTATTTGTGCAGAGGAAAGTTAAAAATTCTGATGAAGCTGAGAGGACAGTTCAAAGTGATGTACAGAGTGAAGATCATAATGCTGGAGAGAATTTTGTTCAAACTGATGTACATAGTGCAGATCATAATGATGGAGAGAAATATGTTCAAACTGATGTACATATTGCAGATCATAACGCTGGAGAGATTTCAGTTCCTACTGATGAACATAGTACAATGGTTACTGGTTCCGCATTGCCCAATGATTCTCATACTAAGATTGACATAGTTGTGCCAACTGTTATGACTCAAACTGGATCTGTTGTGGCTAACTCAATTCCCAAGCAATCAAAGAAACAGAAAGGAAATAAGCCAGTTACCAAAGGAAGGCAAAGTGAAAGGATCAAGTTGAGTTGGTTTAAGAAACCAATTACGGGCCCAGGGTCTAGTGAGAGGCTAATTACCATACCAAAAGTTAGAGATAAGTCAAGTTCAAAAGACTCCAAACTAGGAGTGAAAACAAGGTTTATGAAGACATGGAAGACCAAAAAAATTAGAGACTAAGTTTTATGTTATCTTGTAATAGACCTAATTACTTTATGTGCCTCTTATATGCTTGTATTTATATTATGATATAACAATGAACCAAGTTTTCCTTTTATGACCTTTTGGTAATGTTGTAATAGACATATCCACCAAGTATGCGTTTTGTGTCCTTTTGGTAATGCTACAATAGACATATGTACCAAGTGTGCCTTTTGTGTCCTTTTGGTAATGTTGTAATAGACATATGCACCAAGTGTGCATTTGTTAATCTAACTTATTTCAACTATGTTGTCAAAATTTATATAAATTCACTATCAATGAATGTAACTTGAACTAAATTGCACATAACTTAAACTTTCATTCAACAAAAACTGGTTTGTATTACAAATAACATTTAAATGGACAACAAAAATTAGACTTTAATTCAACACAAACTAGCCTATCTTACAATTACAAACCATGTCATACCAAGTTCCAATTACAAACCATAACAACTACTTAAAATCATACACAACTGCAAAAAACATCCATGACAGAACAATTACAATCGTCATCCAGAAATTCTTTGTCTTTTCTAATGCAACCTTTCTCTTCAATTTTTACACCTTAATTGATCTCTCCTCAACGACCTCGTACGCAAATTATCACAAATAACCCTTGCTCATGACGCATTCACAACATCTGGATGAATTCACTTTAGCATCGCTAACCATGTTGTTCCGGAGAAACAATCTGCAACCATTCTACATTTTTCCCCAATATTAAACATAAATAACTAAAAAGGTTCATATAAGAGGAATTACAATCTTGTAAACATCTCACCATGGAATTTCTGCATTTCTATAATTTTCTGCTTGGATTTTCGAGGGTGTTAGATACCCATAACTTTATGGTTTCGTTGTAGCCACATCTTGGCAAACCCTTACTCATTTATGAACACTTGCTTCCACCCATGACGGTCGGACGACTGTAGGCAAAATATGCTTCAAAAGAATTGACTTCAACAACAGACAAAACAAGGGGAAAACAAACCATGAGGATTTGTCCTTTTCACAGCACAAACTTCTTCACATAAACCCTAATTTTACAAGGGGGTATAAAGAATTGAAAACGTAAATAACAACTGGGCAAGCAAATGAGTAAATAAAAATGCCATGTGTGTATATAGAAATAGCACGTGGAAAAAATTTCAAATTGTTATTAAAGATTCCATGACATCTGGCTAATGGAGGGTGATGTGAGGGAATCTACATAACATAAGGGAGGAGTTAAAAAAAAATTACGAGGAGCTAAAACCTGAATTCGCTAACATTGCAGGGGGAGTTTGTCTATTTAACCATAACAATAAGAATAACAATAACAATAATAATAATAATAATAATAATGATAATAATAATAATAATGATAATAATAATAATAATAATAATAATAATAATAATAAAAATAATAATAATAATAATAAAGAGAATTGATTAGTAATGGATAAAAATGGACTAAAAACAAAATTGAAAATAAAAATAAAAGGACTTAAAATTGAATTAAATAAATGATTTTAATTTTAAATAATAATTCAAATTAAAAAGATATTTTAACTTGAATTAAAATATGTTGTACCCCAAAATTTTCCCTCCCATTTCTCAATGATTTCTCATCACAAAACCTTTGAAGCCCAAGATCCAGTTAGGGTTTCATCTGCTCAAGACTTTTCCTTGCACTGTTGACCCAAATTAGGGTTTGTGTTTGCACAAAGATGTTTTGACCTAAAGTGCCCAAGATGACTTTCATGCTTCATATTGGACTCCCAAGTTTATCCACATCAAGTGTCAAGTCCTGATTCCAAGTTTTGCCCAGTCAATTGGGCAGTTGACCTAGAAATCAACTGTATTGGGAAAAAGTCAACTGTGGCCAATTGACAGTCAAATCTCATGAAAATTGACCCACATCAACATTATGAACTCATATGAACCATTTGATCAAGTTTGGATCACAATTCCATAAGAAATTTGATCAGATCACCAAAAGGGCAAAATGGTCATTTTTAGGGTTTTGACTGCACAAAGGCAATTTTTGACTGTTTGACCTAACCAATGGCAAACCAAGCTCACATATGGACTCAAGGACCCCATGGAATTATCTTGCATGCTCACCAAACTCAAAAGATCCCAAGTACACAAAATTGACAGTTGAATTTCCCAGTCAATTGATCAATTTTGACTGTATACTGAAAAGTCAAACTTTGACTTTTTGGTCAAAATCAAGAGTCAAGATTCATTTTTCATCAAAACATACCAAATCATGAAACTTGTTCACCAAGAAATCACAAAATGCAAATTAGGGTTAGAAATTAGAATTTTTCATAACTTAGAATTTTTCTAAGTTATAAAAAACCCTAATTTTTTCCCAACTTTGCCCCACTTTTTCACCAAGATCCATTTGGATTCAAACAAAAGTCAAAACATGAAAGTTGTAGCTTGTTGCATAATCTACAACTTTGATTCACAAAGTGTTTCCATTTGAGGCTTTTATCTCAAGTTACAAATTTTTGAATAAGGGCACTAAACCATTTTTAACTTAGTGAAATTTTAACCTATTTTGACAAGGTTTTCTACCCCACTTCAAGGCCATTTTTCATACACTTCCACTTGGAATTTCAATTTGCATTTCAAAGATGGATTGTAGTACACATTCCAAGCTTTCCAAAATGTCCAAGAACTCATGAAACAACCTCATGACTTGAGAGATTCGAATTTCACAATTTGGAAAAAACTCACTTTTGAATTGGCTATTTTTCATGTTCATAGTTTGTGCAAACTTCACAAACCAGCATGCCCCTTGATTACAGGTCCTAAAACCATCCAACACTCAATAATTTAATGCATGTTCATTGTGCTAAGACCTTGTTTCATGAGCTAAAGCATTGTATGATGGATTAATCCCAAATTGGAAAAAGCATTATATCCATTTTTGCAAAGGCTTCACTTTATGTCATGATACAAATCCACAAGTACAAATCAAATCCAATGGGCACAAGATTATGGGCAAAACACTCTGATCAAGGAGAGATTTTGCAGCTCATTAGGGGTCCCCTACTTGCCTAAAACACCAAGTTGGTTTTGTTTGCTTAAGGGTGAAGAAAAGTACCACAACATACAACATCTTCCATCTCAGCATTAGAACACAAAAGCAAATGTTGTAGACACATTCCAAACATCCCAACCAAGCAGAAGCACGACCCTAAGACCATCAACACCTCACCATTGCCATAATCACTCTCAAACTGCACAAACAGGGCAAGGCCTGCAGTTTGAGTGCTATCTCCCATTTCTCTCAAGCTTTCTTGCCCAAACCAGTTCATACACATCCCCTAGTATCTATGCAAGCTAACCATGACCTGAAACACGACCTGTAATCCCTCTAACAAGTTCCACCATTTTCATTTTTTCATTTTGCAGTTGAAGTTCCACAGCTCGATATAAGAAGTTTCAAGACAAAGTAAAGCTTGGAATAGCATCCCTGGACCTCAAGGAAACTATCCCAATCATCACCTTGCATTGAAAGCTTCTCCATTGCCAGATAGAACTTCAACTGAACAGGTAAGTTCATGGATTCGTATCTCTCTTATTAGGCATTGTTAGCTTTAGGTTTGTGAAGAAAACATGTCACAATCATAGCCCTGAACATGCCCATATGATTAGATTTCATTTATATTATGTGTGCTTAGAGAATTTTATGTCTGAACATTGATAAAAAATTAGGTCAGGATTTGGGAGAGAAGAAATTCTCTCTCATTTCTGAGAGTTAGATTGACTTCTTTATATGTCTAGAATCGTGGCTTCAAGCTCTACAGGTTTCATGTTGGAAGATTTGGTAAAAGATCAAAGAATCAGGAGTTAAGGATTGATGAAGAAAGGCGCATATTTTTGAATTTGTTTGGTCTGAAGGTTGAAGACAACCATTTTCTGGGCTGGGCCTGTTTGTTATTCCTTTTCACACCTTGATTTTGCTTCTGCACCCCCTGAGCCCATTTGCTTTATTTTTAATGTTTTTTGACTTTTTATTTTTTTAACTGACTCATTTATTTTTTCTCATGTTATTAAAAATATAAAAATATTTTATCTCATCATTTTTTAATTTATTAGGTATTTATTTGATTTTCTTTTGATTTATACATAAATAGATATATACTATTATTTAGAATAAATAGAAAAAATAGTGTAAATACATTTTCATTTTCATTTTTATTTTATTTTACCTTCTGAAAATATTTTATATAAAAAATACTATTTTCTAAAATATTAAATATTATTATTATTTATATATATATATATAATACATATTTAAAATAATACATATATACATATATTCATTAATATATTTAGGATAAATACAAAATATATACCCTTTTATTTCTTTTATTAAAATTTAATATAGAAATACAATTTTTTGACAAATACCTCATTTTATTTTCTTTTTGTATATATATAAATAAATATTTGTACATAATAAATAAATAGTGTATTTTATTTAATAGAATTAGGGTTTTACCCTAAATATGAAAATATTCCAAAAAAAAAATAACTCTTTTCTTATTTTAATTTATTTGACATAAATAATATTCTTTTTTTTTCATACACATGAAAATTCTTTTTACATTTTTGCATATTTATTTCAATTTCCATTTAATTGTGCAATTCACTTGTCTTGTAAATATTCATAGAAAATGATGTAATAGCTTAGATTCAATTTTTTGTCTAAATATACCCCATTTGGAACATTGTACCCCCCTCCCTATATTATTGTGTTGTAATAGTGTAGGAATTTAAATTTCGCACTTTATACGCTTTCTAAATATACCATGCTAGAATTAGGGTTTGTATGCGAATAAAACGAACAAAATAGTTTGACCTAATACAAGACAAAAAAAGCATGAAAATGGACAACACATATCACACTTGCACTCCTAGGGTATTCCACTTTGTTGCCTTCAAATAATTGGGCCATATTGCATGTTGAATTTCTTTGGGTAAAACAAAAGACAATCAAATGATCATAGTCCCTCGATGACGCTTTCGAAAGTTGCCTAAAATGATCAAGTCCCTTTCAAAGAGAAATTGCCCAAAGACATTTAACACTATTGCAACTATGGTCTAAACGATGACCCGCGCCTGTCCCTTTCATCTCCTAAGGCGCGATTGTCCACCAAATGCAATGGTGGAACAAAATTGTCAAAAGGTTTAAAACATAACAAAAATATTTGAGAAAATTTTAGGGTAGATAGGCTCTTAAGTACTTGTCAATTTGCCAAGAAAACACTTGCCTTATTTCAAACCACACTTCACAAACACTTTCAAAACAAATTTTCACAAAAAACCTTGAAACATCTTTTCAAAAAGACAAACACTTCTTGTAAAACATTCGAGTAAAGAATTGTTACAAGGGTAGCCTATACAAGGCATCTTTTTCAAAACCTTTTCAAAACCACACACAAGGCACCATTTCAAACAATTGAAAACCAAGGCAAGTTGATCTAAGCAAGTACCTAAGAGCCCATGGATAACCATGGATAGAAAGGGTGCTAATACCTTCCCTTTCTATAATCTACTCCCCGAACCAAAGAAAAATCTCAAAGGTTTTTGCTGTGCTTTTTAAACCTTTCCTTAGGATAAAATAAAAAGTCGGTGGCGACTCTTGCTCAACCGAAACATTTGCGAAAACAAACGCAAAACCATAGTCAGTTCTCCCACCGTATCACAGAACTGGCGACTCTGCTGGGGAAAATTTTAAAGTGGAGTAACCTTAGGGCTTAGATCACCTTCTTGCATGACTAATTGTTTGAATTGTTTGCTTTATATCTTGGCTCTATTGTTTGGGTTTGCAATCCTACACCCGGATTTTGGGAAACATTCATAGATAGCAATACGTTGTGGAAACTGTGCGGGGTATACCGACACGGTCGAAGCAATAGCTATATTAGTGCGACATATTTGTGAGTACCGGTAACCCTTGAGTTCAATCAAGGAGAGTACGGGGCCGCTGAGTGATGTCACTAAGCACTAATGACCTAGAACCTTACTTGACCATCTTGGCCTTTTATTAGGGGTAGTGAGATGACCGACTTTGGTGCAGTCCGAAGTTGGTAGATACTCGATACTACACTCATTGAGGGTTGTTTTCTTGGAATATTTTGGTCGCTAGTTAAGTGGCTAAACCAAAACTATGAACAATGAAAACAATCCAGTGATATTGAGCTCCTTAGAACCCGGTTACTATTTATAGGACAGGTTTTTAAGCCAACTACATTCAAGAGGGTACTTACCTATGAAACCCCATGCAAGCCTGAAACTAGGGTTTGGTGTGATTTGCTTGTACATATGTTTTGTGCATACATCATAAACATCATGAAGCATCATATGCATTCACTAACCATTTCAAGGGTTTGGATCTTCATCATTGTTCTTGTTTTACAGGTCATGGAAATTCCTCGCAGAAATACCATTCAAGTCAACCTTGTGAGAATCTCTCCTCAACTCAAGGAGCTCACCTCAAGAGTTCCTGAAAATTCATCCTTCAGTGAAAGACATGGTAGACTGCTCAGCCTAGTCAACACCAACATTGAAGAGGACATGATGAAGGCGCTATTCCAGTTCTTTGACCCTCTTCACCACTGCTTCACTTTCCCTGATTATCAGTTGGTGCCCACTTTGGAGGAGTTTTCTCAACTCCTAAGAATCCCTATCCTTAATCAACTACCCTTCAACGGTACGGAAAAGGAACCAAAGCCGGAAGATGTTGCTCGAGCATTACATCTACAACCATCAGAAATCAAGGGGCATTGGGAAACCAGAAGCGGCGTCAAAGGATTCTTAGCAAAATTCTTGTTTGAAAAGGCACAAGAATGTTGGAATTCATTGGACCTACAAGCCTTTGAAGAAATTGTGGCACTCCTTATCTATGGGTTGGTCTTGTTCCCAAATCCTGACCAATTGGTAGATGTCAACGCCGTCAAAATCTTCTTGTCCAGAAATCCAATACCAACATTGCTTGGGGACATCCTTCACTCATTTTACACACGAACAATGAGAAAGAGGGGTGTTCTCATGTGCTGTACTCCTCTCCTTGCAAGGTGGTTTATTTCGCACCTTCCACAATCTGTCTTGAAGAATGACCAAGGCCTAAGGTGGTCTCAACGATTGATGACTCTTACTCATTCTGATGTACATTGGTGTTCTCGGTCCAGAGAAAATGTCATCATCGTCGATCGTTGCGGAGAGTTTCCTAATGTTCCTTTACTTGGAATCAGAGGAGGTATCACCTACAACCCTTGCCTCGCTTTGAGGCAATTTGGATATGCACGGAGGGATGGCCCTCATGGCATGCTGATTCCTGACATAGTTTTTGACTTCGACAATGATGCGCAAGGACTTCGCCAAAGATTCATCAGAGCTTGGGGAAAACTCAACAAGGTTGATAGCAAGACTCTGGGACACAAGAACTCCATCCCTCTTGAGCCCTATCTCAAGTGGGTACGAGCCCGAGCCCAAGGTCTAATGATGCCTTATCCTCATATACTCCCAGTGATTAAAGAGCCCGTCAATGAAGGAGAGGTCCCCTACACCATCCTACATCCAGACATGCCTACATCGTGGGAGGAAATGCAGAAAAGTTGGATTCAGCTCAAGGAGGAACGAAATACTTTTGAAGCTAGCTACTATGCCAGTGAAAAGAAGGTTCTAGAGCTTACCCGCCGGCTCCACGAGCAAGAGGCCCTCAACACCTACATCGCACCAAAGAGGATGCGCAATGTCTTTCTGCCTTAAGAAGTTTAGTTTGTAATATGTGGCCCATGGGGCATTTATGTACTAACAACTTTCTTCTTATTAATATGACGTGCGTTCTTCTTTGTCTGAAACAATTTTGAATGTCCTGAATCCTTGAATGCATTGCATACATAAGCATACCATTCATCATGTGCATAAGCAGGTCTCACTCCAGGTTTCCTTATCTGTCTGCTGTTTATTTCAGTAGGATGGATCTCGAGCAAACAGTCAAAGACCTACAGGCTCAGAATGCACAGTTCCAGCAGCTCCTGATGACCTTGGCTAAGGGTCAGGAGGATATCAAGACTCAATTGGGGAATAAGGACCCAGTGAAGAAGAAGAAAAAGAGGGTTGGAGTGGCCACTTTGGGGAGAAGATTTGACGGAGAAGCTCGAAGAGTGCTTGAATTTCCTCCTACTTCTGATGAAGGGACTAGTAAGAGAGATGAAGCTGCGGTGCCTTCCGAGTCTGATGCGGAGGAAGAAGAGGTTGAAGAGGATGAGGATTATTCTGACCAACAATATCCTCCAGCTGATGATAAATACAAGGGTTTAGAAGACATATTGGCCGCCATGGAATTACAAAGAGTACCGGGTTTGGACTTTAAAGACTTGGGTTTGGTTGCCGGGATTGTGATTCCCCCAAAATTCAAAGTGCCAGTGTTTGTGAGGTATGATGGACTGTCCTGTCCCAAAATGCATCTCAGGTCCTACGTGAGAAAGATTCAACCCTATACGGCAGATAAAAATCTCTGGATTCATTTCTTTCAAGACAGCCTTTCGGGAGCTCAGTTGGAATGGTTTTATCAGCTAGAAGTAACCAGTGTCAGAAATTGGGAAGATTTGGCCACCGCTTTCTACAAACAATACCAGTATAATTCTGATCTTGCTCCTACTCGTACCCAACTCCAGGGTATGTCACTAGGAACAAGCGAGGGATTCAAAGAATATGCACAAAAATGGAGGGATTTGGCTGGCAAGGTGCAGCCTCCTTTAACCGACCGTGAACTCGTTGATATGTTTCTTGGGACCCTATCTGGGCCATTTTTCAATCATCTAATTGGTAACTCTTCCGCGGGGTTTACCGATTTAATCTTAACAGGAGAAAGAATAGAAGCTGGCATCAAGTCAGGAAAGATTCAGAAGGGTGTTGCTGCAAGTGTTGAGAAGAAGCCTTTTAAGAAGGAGACAGCTATGGTCTATTCTCAGAGAAGAGCAGGGAAGATGGAGCGTCGGCCAACTGTGGGGGCCGTAATGATTCAAAACACTCCGAGTGAGCAGCCTCGCTATAACCAGTCCAGACCAAATCAACAACGAGTGGAACGGCCACAACGGCAGTTCACCCGTATTAATATGACTCCAGCACAAGTGCTTCCCCATCTATTGAAGTTGAATCTCGCCACCATCAAGGAGGCGCCAAAGAATGTAAATACGTCCTCTCCGCATTATCATGCCAATGCTAAATGCGCCTACCATTCATACAGTGTTGGCCACGACACCAATGATTGTTGGGCACTCAAGCATAAAATCCAAGATTTGATAGAGGCTAAGGAGGTAGAGTTTGACGCTCCAGAGAAGCCTAATGTGATATCTGCACCCATGCCGAAGCACGGTCGAAATGTCAATGCCATTGAAGAAGATTTGTATGTTGCTGATGTCAGTGATCTGACTACTCCACTGCTAACCATTAAGTTAAATTTGTTGAGGGTCGGGATCTTCCCGGGATGTAAAGAAGACTGCTATTGTTGTTACTCTATGTCGTTTGACTGTCCGCTACTGAAGAAAGGCATCCAAGGCCTTATGGATAGTCGACAAATTTTGTTCGAAAAAGTTTCTGCTGTTCCAGTTCATACTGAAGATGTCTCAATCATAACCATTCACGCCAATCTTTCCAAGGCCGTCAAAAAGCCTGTTAAGATAACACCAGCTACGAAATCTGTTCCTTTGAAGATAACAATGCCAGGGCCTGTTCCCTATGTTTCTGAGAAGTCAATACCTTGGAACTATGGCGGTGATATCTACTACCATGGTATCAAGCAAATCGAGGTAATTGAAGAAAGTTCGGATGATGAAGAAGCCGACATTAGTAACATTGCGGGCACTAGCAAAATCACCAGGAGCGGGAGAATATTTTCTCCAGAGATTGCCCCTCCAAGAGCAATCTTTGGACCCTCATCTGCCGACAAGGTCGTCCCTGCACCAATAAGACTCTCTGCTAGAACTCCTCTGATTGAAGACGTTGTTGTTCCTAGTACTATCTCTCCTACCGCTGCTGACAAAGGTAAGGGAATCCAAGATGAGTCCGTCAGGACGAGGGCTCAACCCTTGGTTATCCCGGAAACCTCCAAGAAGGAAATGGACGAGATTTTGAGGATAATCAAGAGAAGTGATTACGATGTGGTGGAACAGTTGGGGCAAACCCCCTCCAATATCTCCATGCTGGCACTACTACTTTGCTCGGAAGCGCACGCTAAAGCTCTGATAAAATTCCTGAAGGCAGCCCATGTGCCCCAGGAAACCTCTGCGGATCAATTTCAGAACTGTGTGGCTAGCCTTACTGCAGACAATGGATTAGGGTTCTCCGATGCCGACCTGACTCCTAAAGGTAGAAACCACAATGATGCTTTGCACATTTCAATCGAGTGTCGCGGAACCACTCTTGCACATGTTTTGGTTGATACCGGTTCATCGCTGAATGTTTTACCTAAGAAGGCCTTGGACCGACTAGACTGTGAAGGGTTGGAATTGAAACCAAGTGATATTGTTGTCAGAGCTTTCGATGGTTCGAAGAGAATGGTCCATGGAGAGGTTGAAATTCCCATCAAAATAGGTACTGAGGTGTTTAAATCCACTTTCTACGTGATGGATATCCGTCCATCATACTCTTGCCTGCTGGTTAGACCTTGGATACACCATGCTGGGGCAGTCACCTCCTCCTTGCATCAGATGTTGAAGTATCCTGTCAAGGGAAAGATCATCACTGTCCATGGCGAAGAAGAGTACATGATTAGCCACTTAAATTCTTTCCGGTATGTGGAGGTTGAAGGAGAGTTCATTGAAACGCCGTTTCAACATTTCGAAGAAGTCCTTCCTGAAATAGCTGTGGCGAAGTTGGCAGCTGAGACACCGAGACAGATGGCCAGGATGGCATCTCTGGAGGATGCAAGGGCCGCAATAAAAGAAGGGAAGAATTCGGCATGGGGGCAGTTACCTGACATTCCGCATAAGACCGACAAATTTGGATTAGGGTTCACAGCCGCTGGCCAGAAAGCTATGCGCCGCTCGAAGATTAAAAGGGCGCCAGTCAAAATTTCTCCCTATGAAATCAACGCCTTGGAAGATGAGGACAAAGAGAGAAACATTGAAGAGTGGGTTTATCCAACCGTCAAAGGAGGATTGAGCAATTGGGAGGCAAAAGACTTTGTCCCCATCACTTTTATTCATCAGTAATTTATCTGTTAAACATTTCTTATTTGGTCTGTAATATTTGCTTTCAAACAATCCATACACTATCTTTTCACCTCATGCCTTGCCCGGGGCATGTAGGTCCACTTGTAAGGGTTTTGATTATTTTTCATATCCATATGCCATGTTTAATGATTCATTGGACGTTTTTCATTTGATAAACTGCTTGTGTTCATTTTCTTTCCTTTTGCATTTTTGTTTAAGGATGGCTATCCCTTACACACACCCACACTCACCAATGCAGGTACCCATCCACTCCGGATTCCATGGGTGACTATTCTGCTATATCTTTCAATAACTCTGAAGATCTGGTCAATCTAGCCGAGTATGAAGATGACGAAGGTTGTGAAGTACCCGGGGAACTAGCCAAACTTCTGCAACAAGAGGAATGGGCCATCTTACCGCATGAAGAGCCATTGGAAACTGTTAACTTGGGAACCGAGGAAGACCGGAAGGAGGTGCAAGTGGGTGCCAATCTCGAACCGAATGTCAAGGAGCGCCTGGTACAGTTGTTGAATGAGTATGTTGAAATCTTCGCTTGGTCTTATGAAGACATGCCGGGTTTAGACACAGACATCGTGGTTCACCGGCTCCCCACAAGAGAAGACTGTCCACCGATCAAGCAAAAAGTTCGCCGA
Organism: Vicia faba; assembly: GCA_948472305.1. NCBI lineage: Eukaryota > Viridiplantae > Streptophyta > Magnoliopsida > Fabales > Fabaceae > Vicia > Vicia faba. Next base: position 1,341,873,899 of record OX451740.1, read on the forward strand.
ATGAGGCCCGACATGTCCGAATAGATCAAGGCAGAAGTAATGAAGCAGTTCAACGCTGGCTTTCTGGCTGTTACGTCCTATCCTCAATGGGTCGCTAACATCGTGCCGGTACCTAAGAAAGATGGCAAAGTCAGGATGTGTGTGGACTACCGGGATTTGAATAGGGCCAGCCCCAAAGATGATTTTCCGCTTCCACACATTGACATCTTGATCGACAATACAGCTCAGCACAAAGTGTTTTCCTTCATGGATGGATTCTCGGGCTATAATCAAATCAAAATGGCCCCCGAAGATATGGAGAAAACAACGTTTGTCACACAGTGGGGCACTTTCTGTTACAAGGTGATGCCGTTCGGGCTGAAGAACGCAGGGGCAACTTATCAACGCGCCATGGTAGCTTTGTTTCATGATATGATACATCATGAGATTGAAGTTTACGTAGACGATATGATAGCTCGGTCACAAACAGAGGAAGAGCACCTTGAACATCTAGAGAAGTTGTTTGCCAGATTAAAAGAATACAAGCTCAGGCTGAATCCAAGTCAATGCACTTTTGGAGTTATGTCTGGTAAACTCCTGGGATTCATTGTAAGCAACAAGGGCATTGATGTCGATCCGGCAAAAGTAAAAGCAATACAAGAGATGCCTTCTCCCCGTACTGAAAAGGAGGTTAGAGGGTTCTTGGGGCGCTTAAACTATATTGCCAGATTCATCTCACATCTGACTTCCACCTGTGAGCCAATTTTCAAACTCTTGAAGAAAGACCAGGTAGTTGAATGGAACGACGATTGCCAAGCTGCTTTTGATAGAATCAAGGAGTATTTACTAGAACCTCCTATTCTGATGCCACCCGTCGAAGGAAGACCATTGATCATGTATTTGACCGTCTTGGATAACTCAATGGGGTGTGTTTTGGGCCAGCATGACGAGTCTGGTCGAAAAGAGCATGCTATTTATTACCTTAGAAAAAAGTTTACCGACTGTGAGACTCGCTACTCACTGCTCAAGAAAACTTGTTGCGCTTTGGTATGGGCTGCTCGCCGACTAAGACAGTATATGTTGACTCATACTACCTTGTTGATTTCCAAAATGGATCCTATCAAGTATATCTTCGAAAAGCCCGCTTTATCTGGAAGGATAGCTAGATGGCAAATGATCTTAACTGAATATGACATCCAGTACACCACCCAAAAGGCTATAAAAGGGAGTGTACTAGCTGACCATCTGGCTCATCAGGCTATCGAAGATTATCAACCCATGAGATTTGATTTCCCAGACGAGGACATTATGAATTTGGACAACGTTGAAGGTGACGGACCGTATGACGGACCCGAAAAGGGATCCCGATGGACCCTGTACTTTGATGGTGCTTCAAATGCACTTGGAAACGGCATTGGCGCAGTACTCATTTCTCCGGAAGGTTGCCACACTCCTTTCACGGCCCGACTTTGCTTCAGCTGCACAAACAACATGGCTGAGTATGAAGCTTGCATCTTTGGTCTCAAGGCTGCTATAGACTTGGGGATCAAATCTTTGATCGTATTTGGGGACTCGGCTTTGGTCATCAGCCAAATCAAAGGAGAGTGGGATACCAAACATCCTAATCTTATCCCATACAAAGAACATGTCCTGACATTGTTGCCGCATTTCGAGCAAATTACCTTCGAGCATTTCCCGCGAGAAGAGAATCAGCTAGCAGATGCTCTAGCCACAATGTCCTCCATGTTTAAACTCAACTGGGATAACGAGGCTCCCCAAATCACCATCAAGCGAATGGATGAACCTGCGCATTGTCACGAGATTAATACCGAAGAAGTAGTGGAACAACCTTGGTTCCATGAAATCAAAAGGTATCTCGAGACCCAAGATTATCCTGAAGGAGCTTCCGTGAATGACAAAAAGTTCTTAAGGAAATTTGCTGCTAAGTTCTTCCTGAGCAATGGCATCCTTTACAAACGAAGCCATGATTGTGTATTACTCCGATGTATGGATAAAGCTGAAGCAGAGTTGATCATGACTGATATACACAGCGGCACATTTGGCACTCACTTGAGCGGGCATACGATGGCTAAGAAGATCCTGAGGGCAGGCTATTACTGGTCTACCATGGAAGCTGATTGCCATCAACATTCTCGTACTTGCCACAAGTGTCAAGTCTATGCTGACAAAGTTCATATTCCTCTGGTTCCCCTCAACGTCCTGACTGCTCCGTGGCCCTTCGCAATGTGGGGCATTGACATGATTGGAGAAATCAAGCCCATGGCTTCCAACGGACATCGCTTCATCCTGGTTGCCATTGACTATTTCACCAAATGGGTCGTAGCAGCTTCCTTCGCCTCTGTTACCAAAAATGTGGTTGCCCGCTTTATCAAGCAAAATCTCATATGTCGGTATGGTGTTCCAGACAGGATCATCACAGACAACGGTACAAATCTGAATAACACAATGATCACTGCATTGTGCGAACAGTTCAAGATTTATCATCATAATTCATCTCCCTATCGGCCGAAGATGAACGGTGCTGTTGAAGCTGCGAACAAAAACATTAAGAAGATCATTCAGAAAATGACAGTCACTTACAAAGACTGGCACGAGATGTTACCGTTTTCTCTGCATGGATACCGTACGACGATACGTACTTCAACTGGGGCAACCCCATTTTCTTTGGTTTATGGCATGGAAGCTGTTTTGCCTATGGAAGTCCAGATCCCTTCTCTAAGGATTATGAAGGATGCAGGTTTGAATGAAGACGATTGGATGCAGACCCGACTTGATCAACTCAATCTGATCGACAAAAAGCGACTTGCTGCTATATGCCATGGTCAGACGTATCAAAAGCGGATGATCAAGGCCTTCAATAAGAAAGTCAGACGTCAAGTGTATCAAGTCGGAGATCTAGTGGTCAAGCGGATTATCTTGCCGCAAAGTGATCCCAGGGGCAAGTGGACTCCTACATATGAAGGACCATTTGTGATCAAGAGCATATTTTCTGGTGGGGCAATTATTCTGACCACCATGGACGGCAACGATTTGCCGCACCCTGCGAACGCAGACATAGTCAAAAGATACTACGCATAAAATAACCCGACAAGTCGAAAACCCGAAAGGGCGGCTTGGGAAAAAATGGGCATCCCGGTGGGTCGAAAACCCGAAAGGGCGATTCAGGCAAAAATTAGGGATAAAAATAAAATTAAAAAAAAATCTGTACACCCGGCAAGTTGAAAACCCGAAAGGGCGGCTTGGGAAAAAAGGGGTTTCCCGGTGGATCGAAAACCCCAAAGGGCGATTCAGGCAAAAGTTAGGGAATTAAAGCGTATGACTATGTCTCGTCGGATCACTTCAAAGACAATCTCTTCATCAACCAGTTCCAGACTTCTGATCAATCCAGTCATCGTCAAACGAAGCATTGAATGGATAGATATTCAGAGTTGAGAAAGCTGTAGCAGAATGGAATCCCATGGAATTATTTCACATAGCCATCTTTATTTTGTATAAATTTTTCAAATATTTACGACAAAATCCTCTTACTAGGATGATTGTCTCCTTTGTACAAATATACTCATAGAAAATCAATACAAATACTTTTCCCAGAAATTTGTGCCATTTCCTTTTCTTTTCTCCTGCACTATTTGTTTTATTTTGAGAAACGTCCAATGTTTTGTTAAATAGGCATATGCGTTTGAACATAATCATTTCCTAAATAAACCTAAGAAAGAGGATTACTGATAGGATGAAGGTACAGATGGATATCTTGATACCCTTTCGAAGGAAACCCCCCAAGAGATTTGGAATCCATATCCCTAGCAAACCCTGAGGCTTATCTCCAGCAGATTCTCGAAGCTTATTCCCCGCAGAGTACGGACGTCTCTTCCGAGTTTTATTCAAAGTTATTCCTCACAAGGGCTTATAACTGGGTTATCCTCAGCTAACAACCACGGAAGATCGCGCTCGCCAAAGTTCTTCCTATCCCCAGCGAAGTTCATCAAAGCTCCCCAGCACGACTTATCAATATAATCCCCAAAGGAGTTTATCTTTGTTATCACCAGCCAGAAAATCCTCCAGAGCTCAATTTCCCTTAGAGTTCAAATTTTCAATATCCCCAGCGGAGCCAGACTAATGAGCCTTCTCCCCACAGAGTTTTAGAAAAGAAAATCTTGAGTTCCCCAGTAATGTCTCCAGAGATACTTCCCTCCAGGCTGAAGATCCTCAGTCTTGCATCCCCAGAATGAGTCTACTAGATTGGTACTCCCCGGTAGAATTCATCAGGAATTCCCCAGAAGATTGGTATACAACCCAAGCTCCTTATTCTCCAACAACAGCCAAGGAATTATTCTTCCCGGCAGCAGTCAGGATGCTTTTAACTTCAGCCATCCAGGATTCATCTATCCCCAGCAAGACAGCTCATCAGCTTATATGCACATTCATTACATTCATATCATAAACATTGATATAACATATATTGCATCATACATTTCATGCAACATAATTTTGTGTTTGGCTAATATTTTGTCCTTTCCAGGATAAGAATAAAAAGCTATCCTGAACAATTTCAGGTGCAGTTTTACACGGACTCATCGTCAAGCAACCCTACACCGGTTCTTATTCAAATCCAAGACTTCTGAAAATGGTGTACGGGTTCTTCCCAACAACGGATGTTAATCTATCACTTGTTCAGACTCTTCTCAACCGTTGAAAACAGCTTACGGACGCTTCCCAACAACGGACGCTGCTCTATTGCTTATTCAACCTCAAGGTTTCTGAAAACAGTTTACGGGTTCTCCAAGTAACGGATGTTAACCTATCACTTGTTCAGATTCTTCTCAAGACTTCTGAAAACAGTCTATGGATTCTTCCCAACAACGGATGTTAATCTATCGACTTGTTCAGATGCAACTTTTGAAAACAGTTTACGGACGCTTCCCAACAACGGATGCTGCTGTATTGCTTATTCAACTTCAAGATTTCTGAAAACAGCTCACAGGTCCCCCAAGTAATGAATGTTAACCTATCGCTTGTTCAGATTCTTCTCAAGACTTCTGAAAACAGTTTATGGATTCTTCCCAACAACGGATGTTAATCTATCAACTTGTTCAGATGCAATTTTTGAAAACAGTTTACGGACGCTTCCCAACAACGGATGTTGCTCTATTGCTTATTCAACTTCAAGACAGTTTACGAATTCTTCCCAACAACGGATGTTAATCTATCAACTTGTTCAGATGCAATTTTTGAAAACAGTTTACGGACGCTTCCCAACAACGGATGTTGCTCTATTGCTTATTCAACTTCAAGACAGTTTACGAATTCCTCCCAACAACGGATGTCATTCTATTGCTTATTCAAGCCCCCAGTTCAGAGATGGCCCCAAGCATGGACACCTGTCTGATACTCATTCCAGATGGCATCTTTAAGCCCATCCCCGACAAGTTTCTGTCATTTCTCCCGATGGCATCGTTAAGCCCATCTCCAAATGGCATCTTTAAGCCCATTCCCACATCCCTTGACGAGTGCAAATTTAAGGGCACTCTAGTGTCCAATCTCCTTTTACCCTCGAGTCACGAAAGGAAAACTTGCCAATCTAACTCTTCGGATTCAAGAAGATTGAACAGGGGCAACTGTTGTACCCCAAAATTTGCCCTCCCATTTCTCAATGATTTCTCATCACAAAACCTTTGAAGCCCAAGATCCAGTTAGGGTTTCATCTGCTCAAGACTTCTCCTTGCACTGTTGACCCAAATTAGGGTTTGTGTTTGCACAAAGATGTTTTGACCTAAAGTGCCCAAGATGACTTTCATGCTTCATATTGGACTCCCAAGTTTATCCACATCAAGTGTCAAGTCCTGATTCCAAGTTTTGCCCAGTCAATTGGGCAGTTGACCTAGAAATCAACTGTATTGGGAAAAAGTCAACTGTGGCCAATTGACAGTCAAATCTCATGAAAATTGACCCACATCAACATTATGAACTCATATGAACCATTTGATCAAGTTTGGATCACAATTCCATAAGAAATTTGACCAGATCACCAAAAGGGCAAAATGGTCATTTTTAGGGTTTTGACTGCACAAAGGCAATTTTTGACTGTTTGACCTAACCAATGGCAAACCAAGCTCACATATGGACTCAAGGACCCCATGGAATTATCTTGACATGCTCACCAAACTCAAAAGATCCCAAGTACACAAAATTGACAGTTGAATTTCCCAGTCAATTGATCAATTTTGACTGTATACTGAAAAGTCAAACTTTGACTTTTTGGTCAAAATCAAGAGTCAAGATTCATTTTTCATCAAAACATACCAAATCATGAAACTTGTTCACCAAGAAATCACAAAATGCAAATTAGGGTTAGAAATTAGAATTTTTCATAACTTAGAATTTTTCTAAGTTATAAAAAACCCTAATTTTTTCCCAACTTTGCCCCACTTTTTCACCAAGATCCATTTGGATTCAAACAAAAGTCAAAACATGAAAGTTGTAGCTTGTTGCATAATCTACAACTTTGATTCACAAAGTGTTTCCATTTGAGGCTTGTATCTCAAGTTACAAATTTTTGAATAAGGGCACTAAACCATTTTTAACTTAGTGAAATTTTAACCTATTTTGACAAGGTTTTCTACCCCACTTCAAGGCCATTTTTAATACACTTCCACTTGGAATTTCAATTTGCATTTCAAATATGGATTGTAGTACACATTCCAAGCTTTCCAAAATGTCCAAGAACTCATCAAACAACCTCATGACTTGAGAGATACGAATTTCACAATTTGGCAAAAACTCACTTTTGAATTGGCTATTTTTCATGTTCATAGTTTGTGCAAACTTCTCAAACCAGCATGCCCCTTGATTACAGGTCCTAAAACCATCCAACACTCAATAATTTAATGCATGTTCATTGTGCTAAGACCTTGTTTCATGAGCTAAAGCATTGTATGATGGATTAATCCCAAATTGGAAAAAGCATTATATCCATTTTTGCAAAGGCTTCACTTTATGTCATGATACAAATCCACAAGTACAAATCAAATCCAATGGGCACAAGATTATGGGCAAAACACTCTGATCAAGGAGAGATTTTGCAGCTCATTAGGGGTCCCCTACTTGCCTAAAACACCAAGTTGGTTTTGTTTGCTTAAGGGTGAAGAAAAGTACCACAACATACAACATCTTCCATCTCAGCATTAGAACACAGAAGCAAATGTTGTAGACACATTCCAAACATCCCAACCAAGCAGAAGCACGACCCTAAGACCATCAACACCTCACCATTGCCATAATCACTCTCAAACTGCACAAACAGGGCAAGGCCTGCAGTTTGAGTGCTATCTCCCATTTCTCTCAAGCTTTCTTGCCCAAACCAGTTCATACACATCCCCTAGTATCTATGCAAGCTAACCATGACCTGAAACACGACCTGTAATCCCTCTAACAAGTTCCACCATTTTCATTTTTTCATTTTGCAGTTGAATTTCCACAGCTCGATACAAGAAGTTTCAAGACAAAGTAAAGCTTGGAATAGCATCCCTGGACCTCAAGGAAACTATCCCAATCATCACCTTGCATTGAAAGCTTCTCCATTGCCAGATAGAACTTCAACTGAACAGGTAAGTTCATGGATTCGTATCTCTCTTATTAGGCATTGTTAACTTTAGGTTTGTGAAGAAAACATGTCACAATCATAGCCCTGAACATGCCCATATGATTAGATTTCATTTATATTATGTGTGCTTAGAGAATTTTATGTCTGAACATTGATAAAAAATTAGGTCAGGATTTGGGAGAGAAGAAATTCTCTCTCATTTCTAAGAGTTAGATTGACTTCTTTATATGTCTAGAATCGTGGCTTCAAGCTCTACAGGTTTCATGTTGGAAGATTTGGCAAAAGATCAAAGAATCAGGAGTTAAGGATTGATGAAGAAAGGCGCGTATTTTTGAATTTGTTTGGTCTGAAGGTTGAAGACAACCATTTTCTGGGCTGGGCCTGTTTGTTATTCCTTTTCACACCTTGATTTTGCTTCTGCACCCCCTGAGCCCATTTGCTTTATTTTTAATGTTTTTTGACTTTTTCTTTTTTTAACTGACTCATTTATTTTTTCTCATGTTATTAAAAATATAAAAATATTTTATCTCATCATTTTTTAATTTATTAGGTATTTATTTGATTTTCTTTTGATTTATACATAAATAGATATATACTATTATTTAGAATAAATAGAAAAAATAGTGTAAATACATTTTCATTTTCATTTTTATTTTATTTTACCTTCTGAAAATATTTTATATAAAAAATACTATTTTCTAAAATATTAAATATTATTATTATTTATATATATATATAATACATATTTAAAATAATACATATATACATATATTCATTAATATATTTAGGATAAATACAAAATATATACCCTTTTATTTCTTTTATTAAAATTTAATATAGAAATACATTTTTTGACAAATACCTCATTTTATTTTCTTTTTGTATATATATAAATAAATATTTGTACATAATAAATAAATAGTGTATTTTATTTAATAGAATTAGGGTTTTACCCTAAATATGAAAATATTCCAAAAAAAAATAACTCTTTTCTTATTTTTATTTACTTGACATAAATAATATTCTTTTTTTTTCATACACATGAAAATTCTTTTTACATTTTTGCATATTTATTTCAATTTCCATTTAATTGTGCAATTCACTTGTCTTGTAAATATTCATAGAAAATGATGTAATAGCTTAGATTCAATTTTTTGTCTAAATATACCCCATTTGGAACATTGTACCCCCCTCCCTATATTATTGTGTTGTAATAGTGTAGGAATTTAAATTTCGCACTTTATACGCTTTCTAAATATACCATGCTAGAATTAGGGTTTGTATGCGAATAAAACGAACAAAATAGTTTGACCTAATACAAGTCAAAAAAAGCATGAAAATGGAAAACACATATCACACTTGCACTCCTAGGGTATTCCACTTTGTTGCCTTCAAATAATTGGGCCATATTGCATGTTGAATTTCTTTGGGTAAAACAAAAGACAATCAAATGATCATAGTCCCTCGATGACGCTTTCGAAAGTTGCCTAAAATGATCAAGTCCCTTTCAAAGAGAAATTGCCCAAAGACATTTAACACTATTGCAACTATGGTCTAAACGATGACCCGCGCCTGTCCCTTTCATCTCCTAAGACAAGATTTTCCACCAAATGCAATGGTGGAACAAAATTGTCAAAAGGTTTAAAACATAACAAAAATCTTTGAGAAAATTTTAGGGTAGATAGGCTCTTAAGTACTTGTCAATTTGCCAAGAAAACACTTGCCTTATTTCAAACCACACTTCACAAACACTTTCAAAACAAATTTTCACAAAAAACCTTGAAACATCTTTTCAAAAAGACAAACACTTCTTGTAAAACATTCGAGTAATGAATTGTTACAAGGGTAGCCTATACAAGGCATCTTTTTCAAAACCTTTTCAAAACCACACACAAGGCACCATTTCAAACAATTGAAAACCAAGGCAAGTTGATCTAAGCAAGTACCTAAGAGCCCATGGATAACCATGGATAGAAAGGGTGCTAATACCTTCCCTTTCTATAATCTACTCCCCGAACCCAAGAAAACTCTCAAAGGTTTTTGCTGTGCTTTTTAAACCTTTCCTTAGGATAAAATAAAAAGTCGGTGGCGACTCTTGCTCAACCGAAACATTTGCGAAAACAAACGCAAAACCATAGTCAGTTCTCCCACCGTATCACAAAATAAAAATAAAACCCAAGAATTAATATTGAATTAGAAAGAAATAACTAAATACTGAAAATAAATGAAAATGAGATTTTTTGTATAAAGAGAAAACTAAAAAAGGAAATCGACCATATAACTTGAATGAAATTGAAACTCTAAACCTTGCATTGAAACGAACTTGAATCTTTGGTAAATGACTTGAATGATCATGAATTGTAAATCAACAAATCGAGAGACTTATAAGCCAAAAAGATGACCTATAAAGTTTCAATAAATTTCATGCCTTCTGAGCACAATTTGAATTCGATCCTTGAAGCAAACTTATAGATAACACTGTTTGTGATACTGTGTAAAAAGAGTCGTCTCGAAATGTTAAAGATTGAGGAAGTCAGGATCCTTGAAAATAGGAAACTGTCAAATGAGATTAGATCACAGTCCATTAAATAACCTCTAAAGTATTCAGACTTTTGATGATTTTCTACACATAATTAGCTCATGACTCGTAATAGAAGTTGGAGAGGGTGTCACGGAGAGTCACATGCCCAAATAATCACTCAAAAATGTTGAATAATGAAGAAGTTGTGATCTGTTGAACTTGGACATTGAAATGTTAACTTTTAGGTCAAACTACTTTGAATTAACTTGTTAACTTGCATAACTTGATCTTTTCTTGCAATCAAGGAACATTGATGCTCATTGGAGCTTAGAATGATGACAACTTGATTAATCCTTGATTGACACTTGATTGTATAGGCCTTAAGAATCATGTTGAGCATATTTTGATTTATAAACCTTATTTGAGGAAACTTGCTTCAAATCCTTGATTCAATCCCTACCTTGCACAAGAACAAAAAGGAAAACAAAGAAAATATTTATGATATTTTAATTAGTGGTTAGTGCAATGTAAAACATATGAATACAAAGGTAAAAGATACAAAGAAAGGTGTTCGGTGATATCTGCAAAGACAAACCCAAATATGAGAGGTTAAGGTGACCAAGCTTGTAATCTTGATGTGATGCATAATGCAAAATGACATGGGATCTTAGGGGTAAAATTTAGGGTATGACAACAAGAACGAAAACCTTATTTCGAAATCATGTCCTCAACAAGTAAGTGTTTAGGTTCTAATTTCATATAACTAATCTACGAATTTTTCCGCTTAACATATTGTTCATCTAACATACATAAAGAATGTCTTGACATTATGGAAGCAACTCAAATATTTAAACCAAATATATTTTTTCCTAAAATAAATATTCAGAAGTATGAGAGTGTTGAGAGCATCAAGTTTCTCAATGATCCATTTTGGAGGCATTGGGTGGCTAAGGTCAGTATCAGTTCAACTATATGCTATTTGACATTATTTATGCATTAACTCCCAATTTATAACTGGTTAAAATTAATTCTTAATGTCTTATACTAGTTAGTACTCCCTCCGTCCCATGATATAAGAAAATTTCACTTTATAGATCCATTGAATAATTAGTGTATCTATTCTATATATAAACCAAATACACTAATTATTCAATGAATCTAAAAAGTTAAATTTGCTTATAATAAGGGACAGAGGGAATAGGTAATAATGATTTTGAATCATGTATGAGAATGAGGACTTGAAATTAAAATAGATTGGATGCACATGGATTGATCAAATATCTCCAAACTACAAATATGTGTTGATTTCATGTTTAATTTAGTTAAAGCATCATGGTTTTACATGACCAATACTTGAAATTCTACATTCGGGCCTACTCTTTTATCAAGGATACCAGTTAGTGATACATGGAGACCTTCAACATGGAAGTACTGCGGAAATGGTCCTTAGAAAATGTTAGGTATTACCTATAATCTATAATTTTTGTGAAGTCAAGCTCTTCAAATGATCTACATATGTTTTGATGACGAAAAAATTCTCAATGGCTTGAAGACAAAGATATTTCAAAGCAAAAGATCTAAGTCAAGCTCATGATTTCAACTTTTACATAGGTATATGAAAATCCAAACTTGTATAATCTTAATGCTCTAAAATATTTTTAATCATGCATATAAAGATTCTGGTGAAAAAATGAGAAAAATTGAAGTATTATATTTTTAAAAATAATATTTTTTAAACTTTTGATCTAGTGCAATCGATTGCAACTTTTCCTCAATCGATTGTACACTTAGAAAAACATGAAGAAAATGATTTTGTAGTTAATGCAATCGATGGCATCCATATGACAATCAGTTGTCATAGTTAAAATTTCAAATTTTTACAACGTTAAAATGATACAATCGATTGAATCATTACTGCAATCGATTGTATGCTCCCAGATTTTGAAAAAACAGTATTTTCCCGCATCTTTTGAGAAACATCTCTTCATGGCGACACTTGTATCTTTTCACTTTCAATTATTCATAATCTCTCCAACCTTTTCCATGATTTTTGAAAAGGTATTACTTCACTATAAATTGTTTCTGATTTTTCAAAATAATACAACCTCTTTGAAATTTAGAAAAACTCTCTACAAAATTTTATCAAGAATCTTTCTATATTCAGATTTGTGAACATAATTTTCATTGCATATTGAAAGCTTTCATGAGCACAAAAGAGAGTAATTGTTTCTGATTTTCATATTTGTTATATATTTGTAAAAATCAAATACACTTATTATATATTTGTTATCCAGGATTGTTGGAAGAAAGTTGTGCATTGAAGAGGATTGTTCTTCTTGCACTTGGTGGTTTAGATCTTAAAGTTTTTAAGAGCCTTTAATCTCCATATAGGTTAGATAGTAAGCATCACCATTGGTGTGAATAGGATGTACAATCATTCAAACTATAGTGAAATCTCTTACTTGTGTAAGGAGACTGGAGTACTCTCGGACTGTGGAAGGAACCAGGATATATCGCTGTGTCTTTTTACTTTCTGCACTTTACCATTTCCTAACACCATCATAACTAGAAAAATACTTTATATGTTTAACAAAAACTGGTAAAACTTTTAAAGAACCTAATTCACCCTCACCCCCCTCTTAGGTGTTCTTTGAACTTACAATTGGTATCAAAGAAAGTGAAGGTAACTTGTTCCTTTTCGATCCAAGAAATGGCTTCCGTACAACCTACATTTAAAGATGGTGGTAGTAAAAACAAGCCTCCTCTATTCTGTGGTGAATATTTTGACTTCTGAAAAATACGCCTGAAGGCACATATAGAAGCACAAGGAGAATAAATATGGGATGCCGTCGAAAATGGTCCATTCGTTCCTACAAGTGTTGCCAATAGTGTTGGTACGTCAAAGCCTAAAAGTGCATGGAATGACGATGATAAGAAAAAGGTTCTTTATGACAAAAAGGAAATCAATCTTCTTCAAGGTGCACTTAGCATGGATGAATTCTTTCATGTTTCGGCATGTACAACGGCAAAAGAAATATGGGATACTTTGGTAGAAACTCATGAAGTATCCGTTGAAGTTAAAAGATCAAGATTGAACACTCTTAGTCAAGAATACAAACTATTCAGAATGCAGCCCGGAGAATGTATTATTAACTTACAGAAAATATTCGTGCACTTGAAAAATCACTTAAAGGCACTTGGAAAAACCATTACTACCAAAGAAATTAATCTTAAAGTGCTTAGATCTTTAACCCGAGAATGGAAACCAAAAGTAATCGCGATATCCGAAAAGAAAAATCTATCTCAAATGACTTTCGCAACATTATTTGGAAAACTTCAAGAATATGAGAAGGAACTTGGAAGATTGAAAAAACATGAAAATCAAGAGAATAAATCTAAAATCATTTCTTTAAAGGTTGATTCCAACCAAGTTCAGAAAGAAGACAATCCGGAAGAAGATGAAAATTTCATGCTTCTTGTGAAATGGTTAGGAGAATTCTTTGGTCCTAAAAATAACTTTAGTAATACTAACTTTTTCAAAAGGAAGAGATTTTCAAAAAGCAATGATAAAGAAGCATCCACATCAACACAAGATGTCACATGTTATGAATGTGGCAAGCAAGGCCATATAAAGCCAGATTGTCCGATGCTCGCCAAGAAAAATGGATTCAAAGGCAAGAAGTGCTTAAAAAATAAGAACAAAGCTTATGTTTCTTGGAAAGACAATGAGATAAGTTCCTCATCTGATTCAGATAGTGACGAAAGTGAAAATCTAGCATTGATGGCTTCACATCATTCAGATGATGAAAATGATGAGGTTAATGAATTTTCTCTTTATGATAATGATGTACAATGTGCAATAGATGAACTTTTAAATGAATGCAAAATTCTGTATAGAACAATTTCATCTCAAAAGAAAACAATTTCATCCCTTAACGAAAAAGTTGAGAAAATGGAAAACAATTTCAAGGATGAAAAACAAAAAACTATTGATGAACTAAAATAGAATTTTGTATGCAATAATTGTGAATCTCTCTGTTTCCATATTTTCCAATTAAAAATATTTCTTAAAAGATATGAAAAAGGACAAATTGGATTGGAAGGTGTTCTTAGTCAACAAGGATATCCAAATGATAAAAGTGGACTTGGTTATTCAAAGCTTTCTAAACCAAGTCATAAAAAAACTATCATTGTCAAGGCTAGTAACCAACCAATTCAAGAGAAAGAAAACAAGTCTAAAGGACACATACCTAATGCTTGCTATGTTAGAAACTTTAGTGTGGCAAGTCGGTATTATGTGTGGATAAAGAAAAGAGCTAATTATGAAGGACCCAAAGCAACTTGGGTACCTAACAAAACCTAATTTGATTTGTAGGTATGCTTGAAAACCACTTCAAATCTGGTATCTCAATAGTGGTTGTTCCAAGCATATGACGGGAGACATAAACCAAATTTCAAATCTAGTGCTAAAGGCCAAGGGTTTTGTCACTTATGGAGACAACAATAAGGGAAGAATTCTTGGAAAAGGCAAAGTTGGTGCTCCACCTTTCACATCCATTGGAGATGTTCTTTATGTTGAAGGACTAAAGCACAATCTTCTTAGTATTAGCCAACTTTGTGACAAAGGCTTCAAGATCAAGTTCACCAAAGATGAATGCTTGATAGAAGATGAAGTCACACATGAGGTTAAACTTAAAGGTTCTAGAATTAATAACATTTTTATACTTTCCCTTAATAATATATCTTTGAAGGTAAAATGTATCATGGAGATTAACAATAATTCATGGCTTTGGCACAAGAGAATTGCTCATATTCATATGGAGCATTTAAATAAATTAATCAAGCAAGATCTTGTCATTGGTCTGCCTAAGATAAAGTTTGTCAAAGATAAATTTGTGATGCTTGTCAAAAGGGGAAGCAAACTAAATCAAATTTCAAATCTAAAAATGTAGTGTCCACTACAAGGCCATTACAAGTGTTGCATATGGACTTATTTGGTCCATCAAGAACAAAAAGCTTCAGAGGTAATTTTTATTCTTTAGTTATTGTTGTAGATTTCTCTAGATACACTTGGACTTTCTTCTTAGTGCAGAAAAAATGATGCATTTAAAGCGTTCAATAAATTTTCCAAACAAATTCAAAATGAGAAGTAATTATCCATCGCCTCCATAAAAAGCGATCATGGAGGAGAGTTTCAAAATGCCTCCTTTGAAGATTTTTGCAGTGAACAAGGTATCTCTCACAACTTTTCAGCACCAAGAACTCCTCAACAAAATGGAATGGTGGAGAGAAAGAATAGGTCTCTTGTGGAACTTGCAAGAATGATGCTTAGTGACTCACATCTTCCAAAATACTTTTGGGCAGATGCGGTAGGCACGACATGCTTTGTAAGTAATAGAGTTAATATTAGACCTATCTTGAAAAAGACACCGTATGAACTTTTCAAAGGAAGAAAACCAAACATTGCTTATTTTCACATTTTTGAATGCAAATTCTTTGTCCTAAATAATGACAAAGATAACCTCGGTAAGTTTGACGAAAAGGCAGATGAAGGTATATTTCTCGGTTACTCTCTTTCAAGTAAAGTTTATAGATTATATAATAAAAGAACTTTAAAAATTGAGGAATCAATGCATGTATTGTTTGATGAATCTAACCCCTCTAAGGAGGATATTATTGTTTGTAATGATGATGATAATATAATAAATTTTCCTCAAAAAGACTCATCTAAACATACAAATGAGGATCAACCATATCAACAACAAGATACTTATCAATAACTATCAAATATCAATGATCTACCCAAGGAATGGTGAACTCATAGAGATCACCCAATTGATAAAGTCATTGGTGACATTAGTCAAGGAGTTGCAACTAGACTAAATCTCAAATATGCATGCTTAAATATGGCATTTGTCTCACAAATTGAACCTTCTAAAGTGGATGAGGCCTTAGGAGACGATCAATGGATTATAGCTATGCAAGAAGAATTAAACCAATTTGAAAGAAATCAAGTTGGGAACTTGTTTCTAGGCCAAGCAATAAACACATCATTGGTACCGGATGGGTGTTTAAGAACAAACTTGATGAAAACGGTATAATTGTTCGAAACAAAGCAAGATTGGTGGCCCAAGGTTATAATCAAGAAGAAGGAATCGACTTTGAAGAAACATTTGATCCAGTTGCAAGGTTAGAAGTTATTTGTATTTTACTTGCTTATGTTTGTTCATTAAATTTTCAGCTTTATCAAATGGATGTTAAAAGCGCATTCTTGAATGGCTACATCAACGAAGAAGTATATGTCAAACAAACCTCGGGATTTGAAGACTTCAAAAATCCTTCACGTATCTTTAAGTTGAGAAAGTCTCTTTATGGCTTGAAGCAAGCACCAAGAGCATGGTATGATAGACTTAGCAATTTTTGTGTGAAAAAGTTTTTGAAAAGGGTAAAGTTGATAAAACTTTGTTCATTAAGAAACTCAAAGGTAACACTTTATTGGTTCAAGTCTATGTTGATGATATCATTTTTGGTTCAAATAACAAAGAAATGTGTGAAGAATTTTCATTGATGATGCAAGGAGAATTCGAGATGTCCATGATGGGTAAAATGAATTATTTTCTTGGACTTCAAATTAATCAACTAAAAGATGGAATCTTCATCAACCAATCCAAGTATTGTAAATAATTATTGAAAAGGTTTGATATGGATAGTTGCAAAGTGATGAATACTCCAATGGGCTTTGGTACATATGTTGCTCAACATGAATCCGGTATTCCAATTGATATTACAAAGTATAGAGGTATGATTGGATCTTTATTATATTTAATGGCAAGTCGTCCTAACATAATATTTAGTGTTTGTCTTTGTGCTTGCTTTCAAGCAAACCCAAAGGAATCTCATATAATGGACATTAAGCGAATCATGAAGTATCTCAAAGGGACAACCAATGTCTACTTATGGTATCCAAAAGGTAGTGTTTTCAATTTAATTGGTTATTCTGACGCGGATTATGCAGGCTGTAAAACTGATAGGAAAAGCACAAGTGGTACTTGTCACATTCTTCGAAATATATTAGTATCATGGGCTTGTAAAAAACAAGCATGAATTTCTCTTAGCACAGCCAAAGCAGAGTACATAGCAGCGAGTAGTTATTATGCACAAATTCTTTGGCTTAAGCAACAACTTTGTGGCTACAAACTTGATCTCAGATGTATTCCTCTTAGATGCGACAACACAAGTGCAATAAACATTACAAAAAATACGGTCATGCACTCAAGAACCAAACACATTGACATACGACATAATTTTTTACATGATCATGTGCTTCAAGGCGATGTTGAGGTAACATTCATAGATACTCATAATCAACTTGCGGATATATTTACAAAACCTTTGGCAAGAGAACCATTTCTCAAAATTCTAAGAGAACTCGGAATTTTATATGAGAACAATGTTTAAATCATCTAATGTTAAGCTTTATCATTCAAGGTACATGTTATCTTTCATTGCAAAATACATTTATAATGAAATCATAATAAAATATACAATTTTTTACTATAGCAATCGATTGCATTATTTGGACAATTGATTGCTTCAACTTAATTTTTGGTAATTTTTGCTTATGTGTTGCATACAATCGATTGCTCTATAATGACAATTTATTATACCTCATAATTTTTTTTCTTCTGGACTACATACAATCGATTGCTCTGAAATGACAATCGATTGTACCTCAAAACATTTTCACTTCTGAACTAGATTCAATCGATTGCACTATACAATCAATCGATTGTCACCTTCCAAAAATCATTTTTTCGGTTCAGTTTTTCATTTATTTTCTTTCAGTTTTGTTTTTACTCATATTTTTAGCAATTACTTATATTTACTCCTAGTCATTGACAGCAAAAGATTCCTTCCTATTCCTCTACCCATGTGCTATCTATGACACTTTAATTGCTTTGTAACACTGTTGTTCACACACACACACACACACACACACACACTCAAAGAATATATTCTCTGCATGTTTGGCCAACTTTATTGCCTTGAATGACTAGTCCTTGCTATTGTAACTACTTCCTTAATTTTTTCTTGACCCAACAATAACACCTCTACACAAAACACTTATCTACACAAAATACAACTACATAAACCCTCTCATCATCTCTCTTTCATAGCAGCCCCGTTTTCTCTCTCAAACCCTTATATCTCAACCTTCTTCAAACCCTATCCTTTCAACCATGTCCACCACAAGATCAAAGGGAAAGGCAAAAGCTTCCTCTTCCTATCAAAAATCTTCTAAAGGAGAAGATGCCTCTAGACTCATTCCATCCAAAACTCAAAGGGAGAGATACTTGATTCTTTTTCAAAAAAAGAGACTTATTCCACCAAGGTTTGGTAATCTTGATATTTCTATTATGAATGATTTTCTTTTCCAGAATTTTTTAGCTTTCAAAGGATGGATAAATTAATTGGTTTTGAAGGAGTTACTTACCCTACCTTGGTTAGGATCTTTTACAACAACTTAGTTTTTGGTAAAGGCTCTATGATATCTAATGTTAAAGGTGTTCCCATAAACCTTAATGTAAAGGATTTTGGTGAAGCTTTAGAAATTCCATATGAAGGTGTTCAAATTCAAATGAATGTTAATGCAAATCTGTCTGGCTATAACAAAAGAGAATTCTACTATGGGATTGCAAGAATTCCGGAACATTAATTTCTTCAGAAAAGGAAGAGAATTATTGGTGATATTCCTGACAGAAGTTCATGGTCGGCTGAAATTCTTACTATTGATGATAGGCTTCTTCACTATTTTCTTATTTATGTTATTATACCCAAATTCTCAAATTTTTCTCAAATTTCTTATTGTGAGATGCAGATTTTGTATGCTATCAAAAACAGAATGCCAATTAATTGGGCTTATGTGATTTTTTATCACATGGTAATTCATGATGAGGATTCTTCTGCACTTCCCTAAGGAACTTGGCTAACTCTTGTTTTTAAAAAATTTAATGTGCCTTTGTCTAGAGAAACAATGTTAGAGCCTGACTCTGAAAGAAATGAAATCACTCCAAAAAAGGTTTGTAATGCAAAAACTGGTGTCAAATATGATCCTATCAAAAGGACTATTAAGTACATCAACCCTACTCCAGAACAAGTTCCTCAACCTCAAGAAGGCTCCTACAATCAAGTTTTTGACTACCTTCAGTATATGAATCACAACATGAATAACCAATTTGCTCACCTTTATTCTCATACCAATGTCCCTCCTTATTAAGTCTAACCTTACCATTACCCTTTTATCCAACCTCAAGATGAAGGTCAAGCTGGAAATGATTTCACCAATGATGAAGGTCAAGCTGATAATGTTTTTGCAGATGACATGAACGATGACTAGGCATTTCGCAAATTCAGTTTCTTTTTTACTATGTCTTTCTAGTCTTTATGGTTCTAGTTTCATGTTTCTAGTCTTTATGTTTCTCGTTTCATGTTTCTAAATGTTATGTTTCTAAGTTTAATGTTTCTACGTATTATGTTTCAATATATTATGTGTCTACTTGTATTTTCTTTCCCATCTTTTATTCTTTTGGATAATGTCAAAAGGGGGAGAAAATGCTTGTATGCTTGTGTATATTTCCTTGTTTTCAAATTTTAAGGTACAAACAAATACTCCTTCAAGAAATCAAGTTTCAAATAATCAAGTCATGAACTTCACACATTAAAAGAGAGTTATGCAACTTAGGGGGAGAATTCTTTTGGAAATTACAAAGCATCCAATGAAGAATGTTTTATCATCATCAAAAAGGGGGAGAATGTGAAGTCAAGCTCTTCAAATGATCTATATATGGTTTTGATGAGGACGACATTCTCAATAGCTTGAAGACAAAGATATTACAAAGCAAAAGATCTAAGTCAAGCTCACGATTTCAACTTTTACATAGGTATATGAAAATCCAAACTTGTATAATCTTAGCGCTCAAAAATATTTTTAATCATGCATATAAAGATTCTGTTGAAAAAATGAGAAAAATTAAAGTGCTATATTTTTAAAAATAATATTTTTTAAACTTTTATTTAGTGCAATCGATTGCACCTTTTCCTCAATCGATTGTACACTTAGAAAAACATGAAGAAAATGATTATGTAGTTAATGCAATCGATTGCATCCATATGACAATCGATTGTCATAGTTAAAATTTTCAAATTTTTAGAATGTTAAAATGATACAATCAATTATATCATTACTCCAATCAATTGTATGCTCCTAGATTTTGAAAAAATAGTATTTTCCAGCACCTTTTAAGAAACATCTCTTCATGGGAACACTTGTATCTTTTCACTTTCAATTATTCAGAATCTCTCCAACCTTTGCCATGATTTTTTAAAAGGTATTACTTCACTATAAATTGTTTCTGATTTTTCAAAATAAAACGACCTCTTTCAAATTTAGAAAAACTCTCTGCAAAACTTTAATAAGAATCTTTCTATATTCAGATTTGTGAACATAATTTTCATTTCATATTGAAAGCTTTCTTGAGCACAAAAGAGATTAATTTTTTATTATTTTCATATTTGATAGAGAAGATCAATCAAGTGATTTATTCATTATTCACCTACATCCAAACTCTTGTAAAAATTAAATACAGTTATTATATATTTGCTATCCAGAATTGTTGGAAGCAAGTTGTGCATTGAAGAGGATTATTCTTCTTGCACTTAGTGGTTTAGATCTTAAAGGTTTTAAGAGCCTTTTATTTCCCTATAGGTTAGATATTAAGCATCACCATTGGTGTGAATAGGTTGTACAATCATTCTAAATATAGTGAAATCTATTACTTGTGCAAGGGGACTTGAGTACTCTCGGACTGTAAGGGGAACCAGGATATATCGTTGTGTCTTTTTACTTTCTGCACTTTACCATTTCCTAACACCATCATAACCATAAAAATACTTTATATGTTTAACAAAAACCGGTAAAACTTTTAAAGAACCTAATTCACCCCACTTCTTAGCGCAACAAATATGTATTTAAAAAATCCATTTTGACAATATGTATTATCTTTGTGACTGTCATGTCTAAATGGGATTCCCTTTCCTTTTCAACATTTTGGCATTGTATGGGTTGAAGGAAGTACCTAGAGCTTGGATCAAGAGAATTGATGGATTTATAAAGGAGATAGAATTTGATATACGTGTGTTGTACCCCAAAATTTGCCCTCCCATTTTTCATAGAAAACACAACCCTAGGGTTCCTCAGATATTCAAGTTGGCTCAGGGATCGATCAAACGAATTTTCTTCTATGGCAGTAAACCAGCAATTAGGGTTTTTATTGCAATTCTCAAAAGAAATGAATTCTCAAAGATCCAATTGGCTTTCACAGGTTTTCATGCTTTCTCAAGTTTACTGAAAAGACAGTGTTTGTTCTCAAGGCATAGTTGTTTGGGATGAGAGATGGAATTTAAGACTGTCATGTAAGATACTAATGATTGTTTAATCTAGGTTAACCAGATGATTTGCGTCTTTTAAAACATTTGCTTGGTCAGGAAATGGAATATACAGTGCATATTTGTTTGGAATGCAGATACATAGTTGTTGGGATTACTTGGAATGTAAGTTACCAGACTGGAGCATTTTGTTTTAAACATCTTGATTGGGAATCTTTAAGCATAATTTAGGATGCGAAGAGAAAATTACAAGTTATTGACAGTAAAGGGTTTCAATGGACACCAGAATATTTCATAAGAGTCTCTCCATTTTTTTCAAACATTGTTACAAAATAATTTGTTCTTTTAAATACTCTATGTTTTACAACTTATGGTATTTAAAATAATAAATTAATACAATTGTTGATTACAATACAAGAATGTTTCCCTCTAAATTACAAAGAAAATCTAAATGGATCTATGCCTAAGTTTGACTGAAGTTCCTTTCCTTCCTTGCTTGCCCTAGGGTTCTTGCCTTCCATGCTTTGTCCTCTCCATTGTGCTCATATGAAAATGAAAGAAAGGAAATGTGATTAGTACAAAATTATTTGGGCATGAGTAAGAATTTTCAAAAGAAAAGTGCTATTCATCATTAAAGTTTGCAAATTGGAATCAGAAGGCCATTTTTTATTCATCACAATTTATTTTCTCTATTTGCAAATCACAAGAAGATTATTCTGCTTGGTTCACAAAAAGAAGGAAAAGAAATACAAGCAAATTGTCCAAATGCCACAAAACTATCCAACAAGAACAAATGCAGCAAAACTGTCCAAATGCCACAAGGCTATCCAAACAAGAAAAAATGCAGCAAAATTGTCCAAATTGCCCAAACAACATCACCAAACAGAAGGCACAAACTCAGCCAAACAAAATTGCCCAAACAGCAAAAACAAACAGCAGTATGGAAATACAAAATGCAAACTAGGCAAGAGCATAAGCTAGACAGCATCAACAAACAAAAGTAAAGCAATATAATAAACTAAGTCAAACAAGCAAGAAACTTGTTCAAGAAGCCAATTCATCATTTTCCATTTTATTGCAAACTTTTCAGAAAAAGGCAAAAGAGAAATTGACTTTCTTAGTGTCATTGAGAGAGAAGAGAGGAAAGAAGTCACCTAGGGATGCACAGCCCTACTGCCTTGACTGTCACAATTGCATAGAAGTTGCTAGAAAACAAAAACTGCAACAAAAAGGGCATAAGAACAATATGCCAAAATATTCAAAATTTGATGGTTTTCTCACCATTTTGAATAAGAATTCAACAAAAGCAACACCAATATAACAGTAGACACAACTCTCAAGCAAGGGACAGAGAAAAATTATCAAACTTCAAATCCCTCAAAAACTGTCAAACAAAAATCTCAAGTCTCAAACTGCCATCAACCAAACCTGATCTCAAGCCAAGCAGAAACAGCACCCAACCTCAAAACAAGTCAGAAACTTGTAGCAAGCTCAAAAAAACCTGTCAAAAAACTCCAAGCAACAAATCCCAAATACTGTAACAAAAAACCTCAAATCCAAAACCAGCAACAAAAACCTGTTAACTTTTTTTTCAAACTAACTGAACCAAGCCAAACCTGATCCAAAACATAAATCAACAACAAAACATACTAAACCAGTATCCAAAACCTCAGTATACCAGTAAAAATTCCCAAAACTGTCAACAAACCAAAACCAAATACACAGAAGTCTAAAACTGCCAAAAAACCATCAGTACAAAACCTGTTAACTCCTAAAAAACAAACCCCCAGTAAACCATTCAAACTGATACACAAATATCCAATAAACTCATCAAACCTGTCAAACATTTCAAGCCCAAAAAACCAGAAAAAAGCCTCAAGGTCTCAAATCAACCAAAACAGTAAGCCATCAACCAACTCAAAAAAAGAAAACTGTTAACCATTAGACCAAAAGCCAAGAACAAGTCTAAATCAACCAACCAAAAGCAAAAATTTCAAACACAAGAAGTATCATTCAACAAAGAAGACAGAAGGAAGTTACCAGAAAAGCAATGCATTCATCCTCATCTCCTCCCTCGCAAGCTCCAACCACCAAGGAACACGGTCATCATCTCGCCGTCCCCTTTCCATTTCGCAGAAAGTACTTCAACAGGTAGGGTTTCCCTCTCTTTCCAAATCTTCCATAATCATATATTGTCATGCATTCAAAAAAGAGCGAGTTAATTAGCAGAAACATGAACTAGATGAAAAGAAAACCAATGAAACTGTTAAGCTTTAAAGAACAACAAAATCTCACCCTTTTGCCAAGAATGTCATTAGCATTTGATTAGGGAGGCGAGGATAACCGTTATGGCAACAGAGAGCTGGGGGGAGGATCACATAAACTAATTTCAAACCCTTTAGACATAAATCTCATTTCAAAACTTAGGGTTTTCAAAAACGCGAATCACGGTGAGATGAGGCGAGATTATGTTGTTGAATAGGGCGCTTCGGCCATGAGACTAGGAAGAGGCGAATGTTGAGATAGTTCAGAGATGAAAAGATGAACAATTTGGAAAGGAGAATGAAAGAGATGAACGACGCCGCTGTGAGAAAAAGGGTTCAAGAACCCTAATTTTTTCGTTTGCCCCCTAATCAAACGACTAAACATGGTTATACCTTGGGCCTATCTTTTGTAATGCCTTTAAGCCCACGCGTTTTACACCCCCTGGCTTGTTTTGGTAATAGCAATAACACATCTACTATCTTTTGGGCCTCACCCCAAGTCAATCTCTTAAGCCCATATTATTTCTTTCTTTTTTTTAATTTGTTCTTCTTCTTATATTTTTATTTGTTAACAAATTACTAACATAACTTAAAGTATTTTTTTTAAATTGATTTAAGTTTTTGTAAGTTAATTTTTATCATTTTGTTTTTTTTATTTAATTTTGTTTTAAATTTATTTGATATGATAAAACCCCAAAAATTAACTTAGTTTGTTTTCTTTCTTTAAATTTATTTACTTAATTAATAAAACACAAAAAATAATAAAGAATTTAATCAATTTTTTAGAATAGGTTTTATTTTTCTCTTTTCGAGTAAATACTTAACATTTCATACTTTGTTGATTTTATCTCATGGATTATCATAGATTTAATTAAATCGCACAAAAATTCGATTTGGTTGTATTGTTTGATATTTGGACCTTTGCTATCTCATTTGATTCATCCCCATTTGTAACAATTGTACCCCCATTCCCGAATACTTTGTAATAGCGTAGAATTTCAATTCCCGTGATTTACTGTTTTCCATATACTGTATAGTAATTAGGCGTGTATGACAAGATTCAAAAATCAATCGCTAGATGACTTAATCAAAGAATAAAATAACATGAAACCAACACACTTTCTCACATGCGCACCTCTAGGGTAACCTCGCTCTTTGCCTCGGAAATACAATCATGTCCCTCGAATATGAGATACTTTAGCAATGACCCTTCAATAAAAAAAGATCGTAGTCCCTCGATGACCCTCGATGTTTCCTTCGATTAAAACGATCTCGTCCCTTATGAAAATTGCTAAAGCGTCTCACAAGTTGCCTTCAATGATTGTAAAATTGACCCGCGCCTGTCCCTTCATATCCAATGGTGGGGCTTCTTACCAAATCAATGGTAAGATAGCACCATTAAAAGGAGGAAGAAAAACACAACTTATGACCTTTCGAGTAGATAGATTCGCTCTTAGTTACTCGCTTACTCACGACAAAAACTCTTTACACCTACACTCTCATTTCAAAACATTTTCAAAACGACAAAACATTTTGTATACGTTCTTATAAAGACGAGAACCATTATAAAACCTCTTTTCAAAACACTTTTCGAAACACGATTCACAAACATATCTTTGAACCACTTTTCGAAACAAAACTTTGTTTACGTTCTTATAGAGATGAGAACCATTACAAAGAGATTTTTCAAAATACTTTCAAAGCCCACACCACAAGCACACAATCAAATGAAAGCAAGTGATCTAAACGAGTAACTAAGATCCCATGGAAAACCATGGATGAAAAGGGTGCTCATACCTTCCCTTTTCATAATCTACCCCCCGAACCCGAGAAATAATCTCGAAAGGTCTTTCCTGTGTTTTTTACCTTTCCTTTTGGATAAAAGAAAAGTCACTGGCGACTCTTGCTAACCGCACAAGTGCGAATGAAACGCAAAACATCAAGTCAGTTCTCCCACCGCATCACAGAACTAGCGACTCTACTGGGAACAAATAATAAAGTGGGGTTACCTTAGGGTTTTAGATCATCTTTACATGCTTATTTTGCTTGACTTGTTTGCTTTAAACTTTGGTCCTATTGTTTGGGTTTGAATCCTCTACCCGGATTTGGGAAACATTCATAGGTAAATAGCAATACGTTGTGGAAACTGTGCGGGGTATACCGACATGGTCTAAGAAATAGCTATATTAGTGCGACATATTTGTGGGTACCGGTAGCCTTTTAGTCAATCAAAGAGAATACGGGGCCGCTGAGTAATGTCATGAAGCACTAATGGACTTTTAGAACCTTTACTTGACCAACTTGGCCTTTTAGGATGTAGTGAGATGACCGGCTTTGGTGCAGTCCGAAGTTGGTAGATACTCAATACTACACTCATTGAGGGTTGGTTCCTTGGAATATTTCGGTCGCCAGTAAAGAGGCTAAATTAAAACAATGAACAAGGAAACAATCCAGTGATATTGAGCTCCTTAGAACCCGATTACTATTTCTAGGACAGGTTGAGCCAACTAAACTTCAAGAGGGTACTTACCTATGAAACCCCATGCAAGCCTAAACTAGGAACTTGTGTGATTTTCTTGTACATATATGCTTGAGCATAACATCATGAACATCATGAAGCATCATATGCATCCACTAACCATTTCAAGGATTTTTGGAAGTTCATCTTTGTTCCTGTTTTGTAGGCTATGGATTCACTTCGCTGGAAAACTATCAAAGTCAACCTTGAAAGAATTCCTCCACAACTCAAGGAGCTTTCTTCCAGGATTCCTGAGAATTCTCCATTCACTGAGAGGCATGGTCGTCTTCTCAAATTGGTTAACTCCAACACAGAAGAAGATATGGTGAAAGTTATTTTCCAGTTCTTTGACCCTTTGCATCACTGCTTCAAATTTCCTGACTACCAACTTGTGCCCACTTTGGAGGAATTTTCTCAACTCTTGAGGATTCCTATTCTCAATCAACTACCCTTCAACGGTACGGAAAGAGATCCAAAGCCAGAAGAGATTGCTCAAGCCCTACACTTGCACTCATCTAATGTCACAACACATTGGGAAACTTGAAGTGGTGTCAAAGGCTTCATGGCAAAGTTCTTATTTGAGAAGGCCCATAGCTGCTGGAATTCCTTGGACTTACAAGATTTTGAGGAGATTGTAGCTCTTCTCATCTATGGGATGGTCTTGTTCCCTAACCCTGACCAACTCATATATGTGAGTGCTATCAAAATCTTCATGACTCGCAACCCGGTGCCTACATTGCTTGGGGATATCCTCCACTCTTTTCACACTCGTACAATGAGGAAAAGAGGTGTTCTCATGTGTTGCACTCATCTCTTGGCAAGATGGTTTATTTTTCATCTTCCCCAATCAGTCTTGAAAATGAACAAGGTTTGAGGTGGTCATAACTATTTATGACTCTTACACGTTCAGATATTCATTGGTGTTCTCGATCCAAAGAGAATATTATCATCATGGACCGTTGTGGGGAATTCCCTAACGTCCCTCTACTTGGCATTAGGGGAGGCATCACCTACAACCCCTGCTTGGCTCTAAGACAGTTTGGTTATGCCCGAAGGGATGGCCCACATGACATGTTGATTCAAGGCTTGGTTTTCGACTTTGAAAATGACAATCAAGGACTCCGTCAAAGGTTCATCCGAGCTTGGAGGATGCCTGACAAGGTAGACAGTAAGACCTTGGGACACAAGAATTCCATTCCCCTTGAGCCTTACCTCAAGTGGGTACGGACCCGCGCCCAAAGTCTTATGATGCCTTACCCTTCCATTCTCCCAGTGATTATAGAGCCTATTAAGGAAGGAGAGGTTCCATACACCCTCCTACATCCTGACATGCCAACATCACTCGAAGATCTACAAAGGAGTTGGATACAGCTCAAGGGAGAGCGCGATACTTTCGAAGCCCAATTCTACACAAGAGAGAAGAAGGTTTTGGAACTCACTCGACTACTTCACGAAGAGCAGACTCTCAACACCTACATTGCACCAAAGAGGATGCGCAACGTCTTTTTTCCTTAGAATTTTGTATTATTTTGCCCAAGGGGCATTGATGTACTAACAAATTCTATCTTATTAATATGACGTGTGTTTCTTTTTTGTTTAAAAAAAATTTGAATTTATGAATCCTTGAAAGCATTGCATGAATACATATCATTCATCATATGAATAAACAGGTCTTCACACCAAGTTTCCTCATCTCTCTGCTGTTTATTTCAGCAACATGGATCTTGAACAAATGGTTAAAGACTTGCAAGCTCAGAATTCACAATTTCAACATCTACTTTTAACCTTGGCCAAGGGGAAGGAGGAGCTCAAGACTCTGCTAGAGAAAGGAAAAGAGAAAAAGAAGAAGAATTGAGCCGGTGTGGCTATCATGGGCAGAAGTTTTGAAGGACAAGCCAGAAGGGCCTTGGAATTTCCATCAACCTCTGAGGAAGGGGAAGGGAAAGGTAAAGAGACTGTAGTTCCTTCATATTCTGAGGCTGAAGAAGTGGAAGAAGAGGACTACTCTGAACAACAATACCTTCCGACTGATGACAAATACAAAAACTTGGAAGAGCGTCTAGCTGCTATGGAAGTACAAAGAGTACCGGGGCTGGACTTTGAGGAGTTAGGTTTGGTGTCTGGAATAATAATCCCTCCGAAGTTTAAAGTGCCACTATTTTCCAAGTACGATGGGGTGTCTTGTCCCAAGATGCACCTATGATCTTATGTCAGGAAAATTCAACCGCATTCTGCTGACAAAGATTTGTGGGTCCACTTTTTCTAGGACAATTTGTCAGGAACGCAGCTTGATTGGTTCTACCAGTTAGAGAGATCTGTTGTGCATAATTGGGAAGACTTGGTAGCCTCTTTCTATAAACAGTATCAATACAACTCCGACTTGGCACCAACCCGTACTCAACTCCAGAGTATGGCCATGGTGTCCAACGAGGGATTCAAAGACTACGCCCAAAAGTGGAGGGATTTAGCCGGAAGGGTGCAACCACCTCTATTTGAGAGGGAGCCAGTAGACATGTTCCTGGGTACCTTGTCAGGTCCTTTCTTAAATCACCTGATTGGAAGTTCGTCTGCCGGGTTCACTGATTTGATTCTAACCAGAGAAAGAGTAGAGGCCGGTATAAGAAGCGGGAAAATTCAGAAATATGCGTCTACCTATGCAACTGTAAAAAAGCCCTTTATAGGAAAGAAGGAAGTGTCGGCAGTCAATGCTCATAGGAATCAGGGAAGAACCGAGCGCTGATCAACAGTGGGGGCCGTCATGATTCAAAAGTCTGCATCAGACCAGCCAAGAAACAAGCAGCCGAGGAATGACCAACCGAGAAACAACCAGCAAAGGGTGGAAAGTCCTGTACAGAAATTCACCAAGATAAACATGACTCCTGCTCAAGTCCTACCACATATTATGAAGTTGAATTTGGCCATGCTGAAAGAGGCCCCTAAAAATCCTAACACTGCTTCTCCATATTACCATCCGAACGCCAGGTGTGCTTACCATTCGGAGAGCCCGGGGCACGACACTGACAATTGTTGGGCCCTGAAGAATAAAATTCAGGATTTGATAGATGCTAAAGAAGTTGAATTCGACACACCTGAAAAACCCAATGTTATCTCTGCTCCAATGCCAAGGCACGGCCACAACGCCCATGCTGTTGAGGAGGATCTGTTTGTTGCTTCTGTAGATGATTTAATAACTCCGCTCCCTATAATCAAGTCAAATTTGTTGAAGGATGGGGTTTTCCCAGGTTGTGAAGAAGATTGTCACCTTTGTTCATCCTCATTAACCCACTGTCCATTGTTTAAGATAGGCATCCAACGCCTAATTGATATCCAAGAAATCTTATTTGAGAAGACTCCTATTTTATCAACTCCTGTTAATGATGTTTCAATAATAACCATATCCGCCAATCCTTCCAAGGTCCCTAAAAGACCTGTTAGGATTACATCCTCTCTGAAGGCTGCACCTTTGAAGATAACCATGATCGGGCCAGTCCCATACAAGTCCGACAAATCAGTACCATGGAACTATGGTGGAGAAATCTACTACCATGGTGTCAAACAGATTGAACAGACTGCCGAGGAAGAGAGTTCTGAAGAAGACAATTCCAACATCAGTAACATTGCCGAAACAAGCAAAGTTACCCATAGTGGAAGAATCTTTTCTCCAAAGATTGCCCCTCCAAAGGCAATTCTTGGACCCTCAGCTGCTCCTAAGGTTATCTCTACACCGGTAAACATATCTGCAAGTACACCAATCATAGAAGGAGTCACAACCCTGGTGGTTATCCCCTCTACTGCTACTGATGTTCGAGGGAAAGGGATCCAAGAAGAACCCGTTAGGACGAGGGCTCAGCCGTTGATCATCCCTGAAACCTCTCAAAAAGAAATGGAGGAAATTTTAAAAATAATCAAGAAAAGCGATTATGATGTGGTGGAACAGTTGGGGCAAACCCCATCAAAGATCTCCATGTTGGCCCTGTTGCTTTGTTTAGAAGCTCATGCTAAGGCTCCGATAAGATTTTTGAAGAGGGCCCACGTGCCACAGGAAACCTCCACTGATCAGTTCCAGGAATGTGTGGCTAGTTTAACAGCTGGCAATGGTCTAAGATTCTCCGATGCAGATTTAACTTCGAAAGGGAGAAAACATAATGATGCTTTGCATGTCTCGGTGGAATACAGAGGAACAACTCTAGCACACGTACTGGTAGACATTGGTTCATCTTTGAACGTCTTGCCAAAGAAAGCCTTTGATAGATTGGACTGTGAAGGCTTAACCCTGAAACCCAACAATATAATTGTCAGAGCCTTTGATGGCTCTAAAAGGATGGTCCACGGGGAGGTGGACATCCCGATTAAGGTGGGAACTGAAACCTTCAACTCCACATTCTATGTGATGGACATTCGTCCTTCTTACTCTTGCCTGTTGGGAAGACCTTGGATCCACCATGCTGGAGCTGTCACTTCTACTCTGCATCAAATGCTCAAGTACCCTGTCCAAGGGAAAATCATAATTGTTCATGGCGAAGAGGAATACATGATCAGTCATCTGAATTCTTTCGGTTATGTAAAATTGGATGGCGAATTCATCAAAACTCCTTTCCAGCATTTTGAAGAGGTAGCTCAGGAGATAGTAGCGACCAAAACAGTGTCCTCTGTACCCACGATTACCAGACCTCCGCCTCGGATGTCATCTCTCAAGGATGCAAGGGCAATAGTGGAAGAAGGCGGATCCACAGTCTGGGGGAAGCTTCCAGACTTTCCCTACAAATCGGACAAGTTCGGCTTGGGATTCACTTCATCTGCTCAAAAGGCTGTACGCCGCGCCCGTGCCGGAGGGCCACCTGTGAAGATCAGTCATCATGGAGTCAATGCTTTGGAGGATAGTGAGGAAGAGGGCAACCTGGAAGATTGGATATTTCCTACTGTCAGCGGAGGACTGTGCAACTGGGAAGCAAAAGACTTTGTTCCGATTACTTTCATACTGCAGTAATTTATCTTTTCCATTTCTGTGGGATCTGTAATAATTCACAAACAATTCGTACTTTTTCAACCTTGTGTCTTACCCGAGGCACAATGGTCCATTTGTAAGGGCTCTTATTTCATTTTCATATGTTATTTCAATGAATCATGTACGTTTTTCATACAAACTTTTGTATTCATTGTCTTTCTTTTTACATTTTATTTGTTTTAAGATGGCTATACCCTTACACACACCCACACTCACAAATGCAGGTACTCTTCCATTCCGGAACCCATGGGTAACGATACTGCTATAGCCTTCAGTGACTCTGAAGATCTGATCTACCAAGCCGAATATGAAGGTGAGGAAGATTGTGAGGTGCCAGGGGAATTGGCTAGACTTCTACAACAAGAGGAAAGGGCTATTCTTCCTCATGAGGAGCTGTTGGATACAATCAACTTGGGTACTGAGGAAGACAAAAAGGAAATCAAGATAGGTGCCAATCTAGAGCCGAGTGTCAAAGAGCGCCTAATTCAACTGCTGCATGATTATGTTGAAATCTTCGCCTGGTCATACGAAGACATGCCGGGACTTGATACAGACATTGTGGTACACCGTCTACCCACAAGAGAAGATTGTCCACCAGTGAAACAAAAGGTCTGTCGCATGAGACCTGACATGTCAGAGATGATCAAAGCAGAAGTTATGAGGCAGTTCAATGCTGTATTTCTGGCGTTACTTCCTATCCACAACTGGTTGCTAATATTGTGCCTGTGCCTAAAAAAGACGGAAAGGTACGGATGTGCGTGGATTATAGAGACTTAAACAGGCCAGCCCTAAAGATGATTTTCCACTTCCACACATCGACATCCTGGTTGACAATACAGCCCAGCACAAAGTATTTTCTTTCATGGACGGATTCTCAGGCTATAACCAGATCAAAATGGCACCTGACGACATGGAGAAAACTACTTTTGTTACACAGTGGGGTATGTTCTGCTACAAAGTGATGCCATTCGGACTGAAGAATGCCGGGGCAACCTATCAACGTGCTATGGTAGATTTGTTTCATGATATGATACATCATGAGATAGAGGTCTACGTAGATGACATGATAGCCCGATCACAAACTGAAGAAGAACACCTTGATCACTTGCAAAAGCTGTTGGTCAGGTTGAAGGATTACAAGCTAAGATTGAATCCAAACAAGTGCACATTTGGAGTCTGGTCCGGTAAGCTCTTAGGTTTCATTGTCAGCAACAAAGGCATCAAGGTTGATCCTGCCAAAGTCAAAGCTATACAAGAAATGCCTGCTCCTCGCACTGAGAAGGAAGTCAGAGGTTTCTTGGGACGCCTAAACTACATTTCTAGGTTCATTTCCCACCTAACATCTACTTGTGAACCAATCTTCAAGTTGTTGAAGAAAGATCAAGTAGTTAGATGGAATGATGACTGTCAAGTTGCTTTCGATAAAATCAAGGAGTATTTGCTAGAACCTCCTGTCTTGATGCCACTCGTCGAAGGAAGACCGTTAATCATGTATCTGACCGTCTTAGAGACATCAATGGTGTGCGTACTGGGGCAGCATGACGAGTCTAGCCGAAAAGAGCATGCCATTTATTACCTTAGCAAAAAGTTTACTGACTATGAAACCAGATATTCACTGCTCGAGAAAACTTGCTGCGCTTTGGTATGGGTTGCTCGCCGGCTAAGGAAGTACATGTTGACTCATACCACTTTGCTGATATCTAAGATGGATCAAATCAAATACATCTTTGAAAAGCCTGCTTTTTCTGGAAGAATAGCTAGATGGCAAATGATCCTCACAGAGTATGACATACAGTACACGACCCAAAAAGCTATAAAGGGGAGTGTGTTAGCTGATCATTTGGCCCATCAAGATGTAGAAGATTATCAATCCATGATGTTTGACTTCCCCGACGAAGACATCATGACATTGGACAATGTTGAAGATTTCAGACCATATGACGGACCTGAACAAGGATCCTGACGGACCCTGTACTTTGATGATACCTCCAATGCACTTGGAAACTGTATTGGTGTTGTGCTTATATCTCTAGAAGGTTTCCATACTCCTTTCACAGCCAGACTTTGCTTCAACTGTACGAACAACATGGCAGAGTATGAAGCTTGCATCTTTGGACTCAAGGCTGCCATAGACTTGGGAGTCAAATCTTTAATTGTGTTTGGGGACTCAGCTTTGGTCATCAGTCAGATCAAAGGAGAGTGGGACACTAAGCATCTAAACCTCATCCCTTACAAAGAACATGTTTTGACATTGTTACCACATTTCGAGCAGATTACCTTCGAGTACTTCCCGCGAGAAGAAAATCAACTAGCAGATGCTCTAGCTACAATGTTATCCATGTTTAAACTTAATTGGGATAATGAGGCTCCCCAGATCACCATTGAATGGATGGACGAACCAGCATTGTCACAGATTAATACCGAAGAAGTAGTGGACCAGCCTTGGTTTCATGAAGTCAAAAGGTATCTCGAGGTTCAAGAATATCCTGAAGGAGCTTCAGTCAATGACAAAAAGTTCTTAAGGAGATTCTCCGCTAAGTTCTTCCTAAGTAATGGCATCCTGTACAAGCGCAATCATGATTCTATTATGCTTCGTTGTGTGGATAAGATTGAAGCTAAAAAGATTATGGCTGAATTGCATAAAGGTACCTTCGGCACTCACTCTAGCGGGCATACGATGGCTAAGAATATTCTAAGGGCAGGCTATTACTGGTCTACCATGGAAGCTAACTGCTATCAACACTCCCGTACCTGTCATAAATGTCAAATAAATGCAGACAAGGTACACGTGCCCCCGGTTCCTTTGAATGTCTTAACAGCTCCTTGGTCCTTCGCTATGTGGGGAATCGACATGATTGGGGAGATCAAGCCTACAACATCCAATGGACACCCCGCTTCATTTTGGTGGCCATTGATTACTTCACAAAGTGGGTCGAAGCAGCTTCCTTCGCATCCGTTACTAAGAATGTTGTTGCCCGCTTCATCAAGCAGAACCTTATATGTCAGTATGGTATCCCCGAAAGGATCATCACTGATAACGGTACAAACCTTAACAATACTATGATCACCGCTTTGTGCGAGCAGTTCAAGATTCAACATCACAATTCATCCCCCTACCGGCCAAAAATGAATGGTGTTGTCAAAGCTGCTAACAAAAATATCAAAAAGATCATACAAAAAATGACAGTCACCTACAAGGACTGGCATGAGATGCTACCATTTGCTCTCCACGGGTACCGTACCACAGCTCGCACATCAACTAGGGAAACACCCTATTCTTTGGTATATGGCATGGAGGTTGTTCTACCTATTGAGGTCCAGATCCCCTCTTTGAGAATCATGAAGGATGCAGGTTTGAGTGAAGACGATTGAATCCAAACCCGACTTGATCAGTTGGATTTAATTGACGAAAAGAGACTTACTGCTGTTTGCCACGGTCAGACGTATCAAAAACGGATGATCAAAGCTTTCAACAAGAAAGTCAGACGCCAAGTGTATCAAGTTGGAGATCTTGTGATCAAGCGTATCATCTTGCCACAAAGTGATCCCAGGGGCAAATGGACTCCTACCTATGAAGGACCATTTGTAATCAAGAACATCTTTTCTGGTGGGGCAATGATTTTAACCACCATGGACGGCGACGATCTGCCGCACCCTGCGAACGCAGACATAGTCAAAAGATACTACGCATAAGAGACCCGCTAGGTTGACACATCTAGGCAAAACAAGGGCATCCCGGCGAACCAAAAGGTTCGGGCAAAAATTAGGGATAAAATAAAAAATGTGTACACCCGGCAAGTTGAAAACCTGAAAGGGCGACTTGGGAAAAAAGGGTTTCCCGGTGGACTGAAAACCCGAAAGGGCGGTCCAGGCAAAATTTAGGGAATTAAAGCGTATGACTATGTCTCGTCGGATCAATTTAAAGACAATCTCTTCACAGACAAGCCCTGAGGCCTCTGATCAAATCAATCATCTTCGGACGAAACAACGAATGGACAAGATATTTGGAGATACGAAGGCTATAGCAGAATGGGAACCCATGGGATTTTTTTTTACACACATAGCTATCTTTCTTTGTATAAATTTTTATTACTTTTATGACACCATCCTCTTACTAGGATGTTTGTCTCCTTTGTATAAAACACTTATTCAAAGTAAATACAAAGATATCTCTTTCAAAGTACAGAAAACTATTTGCTTTTTTCTTTACACTTGTGTTTTATTTGCAAAAATGTCCAATGATTCATTAATGAACATATGCATTTGAACATAATTACTGTTTACAAATAAACATGATGAAAAAGAAGAATTACTGACAGGTTGGAAGATTAGGAAAACGTCTTTAGGCTATTCCATGAGCAATCCCTACGGCACGTCATTAAGATCCCCAGCTGAGCCAAAACTTTGAACTATAGATCCCCAGCGGAGCTGAGACTACCAACTACCAATCCCCAACAGAAATCATCCAGTTCCTTCAGGTTCCCCCAACAAGTTGTCTTGAAGTTTGAAAATCATCCAGATAACGGTTAACTTTTGTTTCTCCCCAACCTAGGGTAACTCCCCAGTAGAGTGGCAGACGACTGAAACTCCTGAACTCCCCAGCGGAATAAGCTTTTCCCCACAGAGTTTTCACTACAGGATAAAGTTTTCCCCACAGAGTTTTTATTGCTTCTCGACAGAACAAAGACTCTCGTCAATAATCCCCAGTAGAAGTCATTAAAATTCTTTGGATTCCCCAAGCAGATTCCTCAAGAAGTATATGGCATTACTCTCACAGTGGAATCCTCAGTAGTCAAGGATTTATTTTCCCCGACATCAGTCAAGGATTTATTTTCCTCAGCAATACAGCAAATCAGCTTACATGCGCATACATTACATTCATATATCATAAACATGGATAAAACACATTTATTGCATCATACATTTCATGCAACATAAGTTTGTGTTTCAGCTAACATTTTACCTTTTTCATGATAAGATTAACAGCTACCTTTAACAAATATTCAAAGATTTCAGATACAGTACAGATACACTACAGACACGGAAGTCATTCTGTTACTCATTCAGATTTCAGATACAGTACAGACACACTTCAGACACAGAAGTCATTCTGTTACTCATTCAGATTTCAAATACAGTACAGATACACTCCAGACACGAAAGTCATTCTGTTACTCATTCAGATTTCAATTTCAGAATCAGTACAGATACACTCCAGACACGGAAGTCATTCTGTTACTCATTCAGATTTCAATTTCAGATACAATACAGATACACTCCAGACACGGAAGTCATTTTGTCACTCATTCAGATCTCAATTTCAAGATATAGTGTGGATACACTCCAGACACGGAAGTCATTATGTTACTCATTTAGATTCCAAGTACCGATACAGTACGGATACACTCCAGACACGGAAGTCATTCTGTTACTCATTCAGATTTCATCCTACAGATACAGTTCGGATACACTCCAGACATGAAAGTTATTCTGTTACTCATTCAGATCTCAATTTCAAGATACAGTTCATATACGCTCCAGACACGGAAGCCATTCTGTCACTCATTCAGATTTCATCCTACAGATACAGTTCAGATACGCTCCAGACACAGAAGCCATTATGTCGCTTATTTAGTTTCATCCTACAGATATAGTTCAGATACGTTCCAAATACGGACACCATTCTGATGCTTATTCCTTCGATCTACAAACAAACATTCTTGGATGGCATCTACAAGCCCATCTCCAAAAAGATTCTAACATCTCTCCAAATGGAATATTTAAGCCCATTCCTTCAGTTACACCTTTGCCGAGTGCAAATTTATGGGCACTCTAGTGTCCAATCATCTTTTACCTTCGAGTCACGAATGACAAAACTCGCCAATCTAACTCTTCAGGTTCAAGAAGATTGAACAGGGGCAGCTGTTGTACCCCAAAATTTACCCTCCCATTTTTCATAAAAAACACAACCCTAGGGTTCCTCAGATATTCAAGTTGGCTCAGGGATCGATCCGACAGATTTTCTTCTGTGGCAGTAAACCAGCAATTAGGGTTTTACTTGCAATTCTCAAAAGAAATGAATTCTCAAAGATCCAATTGGCTTTCAAAGGTTTTCATGCTTTCTCAAGTTTACTGAAAAGACAATGTTTGTTCTCAAGGCATAGTTGTTTGGGACGAGAGATGGAATTTAAGACTGTCATGTAAGATACTCATGATTGTTTAATCCAGGTTAACCAGATGATTTGCGTCTTTTAAAACATTTTCTTGGTCAGGAAATGGAATATACAGTGCGTATTTTTTTGGAATGCAGTTACATAGTTGTTGGGATTACTTGGAATGTAAGTTACCAGACTGGAGCATTTTGTTTTAAACATCTTGATTGGGAATCTTTAAGCATCATTTAGGATGCGAAGAGAAAATTACAAGTTATTGACAGTAAAGGGTTTCAATGGACACCAGAATATCTCATAAGACTTTCTCCATTTTTTTCAAACATTGTTACAAAACAATTTGTTCTTTTAAATACTCTATGTTTTACAACTTATGGTATTTAAAAAAATAAATTAATACAATTGTTGATTACAATACAAGAATGTTTCTCTCTAAATTACAAAGAAAATCTAAATGGATCTATGCCTAAGTTTGATTGAAGTTCCTTTGCTTCCTTGCTTGCCCTAGGGTTCTTGCCTTCCATGCTTTGTCCTCTCCATTGTGCTCACATGAAAATGAAAGAAAGGAAATGTGATTAGTGCAAAATTATTTGGGCATGATTAAGAATTTTCAAAATAAA
This sequence comes from Vicia faba, assembly GCA_948472305.1. Classification (NCBI taxonomy): domain Eukaryota; kingdom Viridiplantae; phylum Streptophyta; class Magnoliopsida; order Fabales; family Fabaceae; genus Vicia; species Vicia faba. The sequence goes on from OX451740.1 coordinate 1,341,912,042, forward strand.
AAGTGCTATTCATCATTAAAGTTTGCAAATTGGAATCAGAAGGCCATTTTTTATTTATCATAATTTATTTTCTCTATTTGCAAATCACAAGAAGATTATTCTGCTTGGTTCACAAAAAGAAGAAAAAGAAATACAAGCAAACTGTCCAAATGCCACAAAACTATCCAAACAAGAACAAATGCAGCAAAACTGTCCAAATGCCACAAGGGTATCCAAACAAGAACAAATGCAGCAAAACAGTCCAAATTTCCCAAACAGCATCAACAAACAGAAGGCGCAAACTGAGCCAAACAAAATTTCCCAAACAGCAAAAACAAACAGCAGTATGGCAATACAAAATGCTAACGAGGCAACATCATAAGCTAGACAACATCAACAAACAAAAGTATAGCAATATAATAAACTAAGTCAAACAAGCAAGAAACTTGTTCAAGAAGCCAATTCATCATCTTCCATTTTATTGCAAACTTTTCAGAAAAAGGCAAAAGAGCCATTGACTTTCTTAGTGTCATTGAGAGAGAAGAGAGGAAAGAAGTCACCTAGGGATGCACATCCCTACTTCCTTGACTGTCATAATTGCATAGAAGTTGCCAGAAAACAAAAACTGCAACAAAAAGGGCATAAGAACAATATGCCAAAATATTCAAAATTTGATGGTTTTCCCACCATTTTGAATAAGAATTCAACAAAAGCAACACCAATATAACAGTAGACATAACTCTCAAGCAAGGGACAGAGAAAAATTATCAAACTTCAAAGCCCTCAAAAACTTTCAAACAAAAATCTCAAGTCTCAAACTGCCATCAACCAAACCTGATCTCAAGCAAAGCAGAAACAACACCCAACCTCAAAACAAGTCACAAACCTGTAGCAAGCTCAAAAAAACCTGTAAAAAAACTCCAAGCAACAAATCCCAAATATTGTAACGAAAAACCTCAAATCCAAAACCAGCAATAAAAACCTGTTAACTTTTTTTCAAACTCACTGAACCAAGCCAAACCTGATCCAAAACATAAATCAACAACAAAACATACTAAACCAGCATCCAAAACCTCAGTAAACCAGTAAAAATTCCCAAAACTGTCAACAAACCAAAACCAAATACACAGAAGTCTAAAACTGCCAAAAAACCATCAGTACAAAACCTGTTAAATCCTAAAAAACAAACCCTCAGTAAACCATTCAAACAGATACACAAATATCCAATAAACTAATCAAACCTGTCAAACATTTCAAGCCCAAAAAACCAGAAAAAAGCCTCAAGGTCTCAAATCAACCAAAACAGTAAGCCATCAACAAACTTAAAAAAAACAAACTGTTAACCATTAGACCAAAACCCAAGAACAAGTCTGAATCAACCAACCAAAAGCCAAAATTTCAAACACATGAAGTATCATTCAACAAAGAAGACAGAAGGAAGTTACCAGAAAAGAAAGGCCTCCATCCTCATCTCCTCCCTTGCAAGCTCCGGCCACCAAGGAACACGGTCATCATCTCGCCACCCCCCTTTCCATTTCGCAGAAAGTACTTCAACAAGTAGGGTTTCCCTCTCTTTCCAAATCTTCCATAATCATATATTGTCATGCATTCAAAAAAGAGCGAGTTAATTAGCAGAAACATGAACTAGATGAAAAGAAAACCAATGAAATTGTTAAGCTTTAAAGAACAACAAAATCTCACCCTTTTGCCAAGAATGTCATTAGCATTTGATTAGGGAGGCAAGGATAATCGTTCCGGCAACTGAGAGTTGGGGGGAGGATCAGATAAACCAATTTCAAACCCTTTAGACATAAATCTCATTTCAAAACTTAGGGTTTTCAAAAACTCGAATCACGGTGAGATGAGTAGAGATTATGTTGTTGAATAGGGAGCTTCGGCCATGAGACTAGGAATAGGCAAATGTTGAGATAGTTCAGAGATGAAAAGATGAACAATTTGGAAAGGAGAATGAAAGAGATGAACGGCGCCGCTGTGAGCAAAAGGGTTCAAGAACCCTAATTTTTTCATTTTCCCCTAATCAAACGACTAAACATGGTTATACCTTGGGCCTATCTTTTGTAATGCCTTTAAGCCCACGCGTTTTACACCCCCCTGGCTTGTTTTGGTAACAACAATAACACATCTACTATCTTTTGGGCCTCACCCCAAGTCAATCTCTTAAGCCCATATTATTTCTTTCTTTTTTTTAATTTGTCCCTCTTCTTATATTTTTATTTGTTAACAAATTACTAACATAACTTAAAGTATTTTTTTTAAATTGATTTAAGTTTTTGTAAGTTAATTTTTATCGTTTTGTTTTTTTTTTATTTAATTTTGTTTTAAATTTAATTGATACGATAAAACACCAAAAATTAACTTAGTTTGTTTTCTTTCTTTAAATTTATTTACTTAATTAATAAAACAAAAAAAATAATAAAGAATTTAATCAATTTTTTAGAATAGATTTTATTTTTCTCCTTTCAAGTAAATACTTAACATTTCATACTTTGTTGATTTTATCTCATGGATTATCATAACTTTAATTAAATCGCATAAAAATTCGATTTGGTTGTATTGTTTGATATTTGGACCTTTGCTATCTCATTTGATTCATCCCCATTTTTAACAATTGTACCCCCATTCCCGAATACTTTGTAATAGCGTAGAATTTCAATTCCTGTGATTTACTGTTTTCCATATACTGTATAGTAATTAGGCGTGTATGACAAGATTCAAAAATCAATCGCTAGATGACTTAATCAAAGAATAAAATAACATGAAACCAACACACTTTCTCACATGCGCACCTCTAGGGTAACCTCGCTCTTTGCCTCGGAAATACAATCATGTCCCTCGAATATGAGATACTTTAGCAATGACCCTTCGATAAAAAAAGATCGTAGTCCCTCGATGACCCTCGATGTTGCCTTCGATTAAAACGATCTCGTCCCTTATGAAAATTGCTAAAGCGTCTCACGAGTTGCCTTCAATGATTATAAAATTGACCCGCGCCTGTCCCTTCATATCCAATGGTGGGGCTTCTTACCAAATCAATGGTAAGATAGCACCATTAAAAGGAGGAAGAAAAACACAACTTATGACCTTTCGAGTAGATAGATTCGCTCTTAGTTACTCGCTTACTCACGACAAAAACTCTTTACACCTACACTCTCATTTCAAAACATTTTCAAAAAGACAAAACGTTTTGTATACGTTCTTATAGAGACGAGAACCGTTATAAAACCTCTTTTCAAAACACTTTTCGAAACACGATTCACAAACACTTCTTTGAACCACTTTTTGAAACAAAACTTTGTATACGTTCTTATAGAGACGAGAACCATTACAAAGAGATTTTTCAAAATACTTTCAAAGCCCACACCACAAGCACACAATCAAATGAAAGCAAGTGATCTAAACGAGTAACTAAGAGCCCATGGAAAACCATGGATGAAAAGGGTGCTAATACCTTCCCTTTTCATAATCTACCCCCCGAACCCGAGAAATAATCTCGAAAGGTCTTTCCTGTGCTTTTTTACCTTTCCTTTTGGATAAAAGAAAAGTCGGTGGCGACTCTTGCTAACCGCACAAGTGCGAATGAAACGCAAAACATCAAGTCAGTTCTCCCACTGCATCACAACGTGTATCTGAACATGGAGTGTATGTGAAGAAAGATACAAGAAAGTGTGTCATACACTCATTTGCTTGTATCATAAAGATACATGTGTACCTTTAGACAACTGAATGTTATATTACTTAATTTATAACTAAACTCACGAAGGAGTTTGAAATGATTGGTCATGGCTTCATGACATACTTCCTCGACATTGAATTTCACAAATCTAGAAAGGGGTTGCTCATGCATCATAAGAGGTATGCACTTGAGATATTGAAGAAGTTTGAAATTGAGCACTATAATATGGCCATTACACCTGCAGAACCAAAGTTGTACTTGTCAAGGAATGAATATGAGCATAAAAGTAATCCAACACAGTATAGGAGGGTGTGATAGGGTGGCCAGAACCGGGACAATTTTTAGGATTGCTAGTTTGCGTTTTGCGTTTGTGTTTGCTAAATGTAGCGGTAAGCAAGAGTCTCCACCTAATTTTATTTTATCCAACAAGGAAAGGAAAAAAGGACAGAAAAATTCCTTTTTCGAGATATTTCTGAGTAAGGGGGGTAGATTATAGAAAGGGAAGGTATTAGCACCCTTTCTATCCGTAGTTTTCTATGGGCTCTTACGTACTTGCTCATCATTTTCAAAATTGCATCATTATGTGTTTGTGTGATTTGAAAAGTTTTTGTTTTGTCTTCGATTTAACTCTTGCTTCTGTCTTCAAGAGTGTAACGAAGTGTTTTTTGAAAACTTTGTTTGAAAAGGAGTGTAAGTGTGAAAAAAAGTTTGTTTGGATTGAGAAAGTACTTAAGAACTAATCTACCTACTCGAAAAAATAATCGTTCTATGTTCGTTTCCATTAGACATCGCTATCCCACTATTAGTGAGTAGGTAGCACCATCGTTGGAGTTTGGGGGTCAATTCGAAAGGGACGTACAGTCACTAAAGAAATGTTAGGACGTATTAGTAGTAACCCTAGTGTCTTAGATCAATTATTTGAGGCAACAATATCCGAGGCAACCATCCCGAGGCAACTTTGATCTTTGGACAAAAGGGAGACCACTAAAATATCCTATACTCAATGACCGTTTACCGAAGGCAACCAAGTGGAAGTGTACCCTAGTAGTGCTCATTTGCGAGTGATTCAATTTCAGATTATTTATCATACATTCTTGTCATGCATCCTAATATTTAACATCTAACAGTTTAATATTTTGCAAAAAATTTAAGTGCGGAAATTAAACTAAGCTATTACAAGGCTTCGGGTATTTACATAGCCAAAAACAAACCCTTAAATAATAAAGCGATAAATGAAAAATAAAAATCCTAATTAAACTATTACAAACTTGTGAGCAGTTACAATAATAGGATAAAAATAAAATCAAGCGCGCGCGAAGAAATTTAGATCGGGAGAGAACTAGGGTTTTGACCCTTCTAACCTAATTAAAAGAAAAATTGTCTTTGTTGTTTTTAATTATTTTTTTAAGAAAAGAAGTTAGGTTTTAAAATTAATTACACAATTAATTAGCTAATTAAATTAATTAAAGAAAATAAATAAATGGCCTATTTTTGTGTTTTGTTATTTAAGAAAAAAGGAAAATATAATTAAATTAGAAATAAAACCCTAATTATTCTAATTAATTTTAATTATGTACAAAATAATTAAAGTTATCTAAAATTAAATAACCTAATTAAATTAATATAATTTTTTATAAAAAATAAGATCTAAACCTAATTTGGTGAAAAGTTAATTTTATGAATTTTGATTGGTTAAAAAAGAAATTATTTTAGTATCAAAAAAGTATAATAAAAAAAAAGTAAAAGAAATAACCCAAGGGTCCACTGCTAGCGGCTCTGATCAGAAGATGATGATCTAGAGGAAGAAGGTGCAAAAGATGATGGTCCAGAGGATGGAGGTCCAGAAGATGAGGGTCCAGAGGATGGTGATACTGGGCCTACTCCTATATAGTGGATCCAGCAAATTGTGACTGTCAGAAGATGAGATGCGTTGGATCTGGCTGAGACTGGTGGATCCAGAGGATAATGTCCGGGGGACGCTCGATTTGGCCAGCTTGATGAAATCAGAAGATAATCTCCAGCAGATGTAAACGCTGGATCTGGTGAAAACAAAGGGGAAAGGTTCCAGAGTGTCACGCCTGAGATCAAACCCAGAATCATGAATTTCTGATTTCCTCCTTCTGAATTACTGCATTGGGTGTTAGTTTAACAATACAGCAGAACAAACAAACATATCAGAACTATGGGTTTCTAGCTAGAACAAACGCGCCAGAATTTAAACCGGCCAGTAAAGTGGTGACACGCTATCGTCTTCTTCCCTGGATCCGTCGTTTAAAACTCATAACTTTTACCTACGGGCATGACACTGTAGCTGTAACCCTGTATATCTCAGAAATCACATACAAGCAATGTAACTAAAATTCAAGACCATGGATCAGCTGGGTTTGGTCTGCTGATCACAATGGTCTCTTCCATTTAGGCCAATTTCACCTGCACGAGAAAACCATAAAACGAACCAAGAAAACCTAATAATGGAAAACCTTGATACAGTCCATAAAAATGCAATTGAATATTACAGATAGTTTGCAAATGTCTTAAGGATCAAGAATATATGATTGTTTCATGCTATCAATGCCAATTTTATGCAATTCGATTTCAAAAATTCATCAAAGTCGTGGCTGACTTACAGTGGGTTTCAAGGCCTGAAATTGCTTGTTCTGGATTGGTTTTGCTTGCTGGTAATCCCAGGAAGCGATTGGGATGATCATGAGGCTTTGTAATTGCCTGATAGTATGAATTTGTGTTACCACTTTTCTTTGTTTTTTGCATGTTTGGTTCTGGTTATCACGCCTCTCTGTAGCCTCGTTTTAGGTCTGCATACATTCTATATGTACTGAGGAGTGAATTAGGATTGTCAATGTGATCACAATCTTCCTCCATTATTGAATTTGATCTTGATTTGATTCCTTTGAATACCTTTCCAAAAATGTCCAAAACCAATCTTTTTGTCCACACCAATGCTTTTCACGATTTGAAATACTTTCCAACTGGATTTGAGACCTGAAACAAGCACAAGATCTTTGAATTTCAATGTTTTGGATTTTCTATGATTTGTTTTGATTTAAAATGATTTAATTCAAATGAAAATCAAAATAAATAATAAAAACAAGATAATGACAAGTGGCAAGGGCTAGGGCTCATGGACCATGTTGCCAACTCAAAACAAGTGCAAAAGATTGGGCCCATTTGGCAAAAATTGCAATTTGAGGCATAGTTGACTTTTGACAATTTTGCAAAAAAGGTCAACTTTACCAATGCATAATTTTCTCAATTTTGACTCTTTGAATGTGTTCTGGGACTTTTTAGAAATCTTGAGGTGTCCTCTAAGCAACCTTTTTGGTCTCATCTCAATTTGATATTCCATGCTCATGTATGGAGCTTTGAAAAAAAGGTGTGATTGTTGACTTTTCAAAATGACCTATAATGTCCAAATTCATAACTTCTTGTGAGTGAATATTTTGAACTTGGGTGATGAAGATGGATTGTAGGTAATTGCATCCTCTTCAAAATGAGCTTTGTATGGTTCATTGCTCATAAAGTATGAGAAAGTTATGCTTGGTCAAAGTTGAGTTGACTTTTACAATAAAACCCTAATTTAGCAACTTTTGGTTCTTGATGAATTGTGAGCAATCCTTGATGAATATTGATCAACCCTTGATCAAATGATGAAATATAATTCAAAATGAGGATGTTGACCAAAAATCTTGAAGTTTGACTGAATGTGGGCCACAGTTGACTTTTGCCCTAGCACAGTCGATTTTCAGGCCTTTGAGCAATTGATTGAGCAAAATTTCTCTGTAGGGCTTGAAACATGATATGGAGGATCTTGAGAACATATTAAGAACATGGTGAGCATTTGGGATCCCTTGGACTCAAGTATCTTGATGCAACATGAAACCCTAATTTGAGGTAGACTGCCTTAGGAGGGAGCTTGTCTGGTCAACCCTTGGACTTCCTTGAGCATCTTAAGGATCTTTCTTGAAATGTTTTGAGAAATATGGGAGGGAAAATTTTGGGGTACAACAGCTGCCCCTATTCAATCTTCTTAAACTTGAAGATTTAGATTGGCTTGTCTGACTTTCGTGATCTGAGGGTTGAAGATGATTGAACACTAGAGTGCCTAGAAATTTGCACTCGCATGAAGTGATACTTGTCTTGTGATGTCGGGAAATTGGCTTACAGATGCCATTTGGAGATTGATGACAGGAGATGGGCTTAAAGATGCCATCCGTAGGAGTGTCGATCGCATAAGAGATTCCTTAGCGAGAGCTTGTATACCTGTTGTTGAGGAAGATTACACTGGGGAATGTTGTTCTTTGTCTTGGGAGAAATAGAATTTTAGGAGCTTCGGTCATCCGTTATTCTACCGGGGAATCATCTCTGTTGAATTTTAGGAACTTCGGTCGTCCTTTATTCTACAGAGGAACCGTCTCTTAGTTGTAGAGGTGAGAATGAACTATTATCTGGTCATAATCCAGACTTCATAGTGATAAGTTCGGCTGTTATCTGGTCGTAATCCAGGCTTTACAGATGAGATTAAACTTGCTATCCGGTCATAATCCAGGCTTCGCAATTTCTCGATTCTTATCTGTTCGTAATCCAGGCTTCAGAAGAAAATGAGTTGTTATCCGGTCGCGTCCGGGCTTCAACTTGTATTTAGGGCACGCTAATATCCGTTCGACTCCGGGCTTCTTAGTAATTGTCCATGTAAACTATTATTTGGTCAAAATCCAAGCTTCACAATGTCTTGTACTACTATCTGGTCGTAATCCAGGATTCACGATGTATTATACCATTATCTGGTCGAATCCAGGCTTCATGGTGTTCTGTACTGTTATCTAGTCGAATCCAGGCTTCACAATACCTTACTTCTTATCTGGTCCAAATCCAGGCTTCAGAAGAAATCAAGTGGTTATCCGGTTGCATCTGGGCTTCCCTTTGACTGTTGGACCTACTAATATACGGTCAAATCTGGGCTTCATAGTAATTGGCTAGGTAAACTACTATTTGGTCGAAATCCAAGCTTCACAATGTCCCTCACTATTATCTGGTCGTAATACAGGCTTCAGTTCTTTTTACCACTATCTGGTCGTAATCCAAGCTTCGCGATGTTTCATACCACTATCTGGTCGAAATCTAGGCTTCATGGTGTTCGAAGAAATCAAGATATTATCTGGTCGAATCCGGGCTTCATAACTTGTATTAAAGATATACCACTATCTGGTCATAATCTAGGCTTCATAGTATTCTTGGTTGCTATCTGGTCGTAATCCAGGCTTCACAACATCTTCTACCATTATCTGGTCGTAATACAGGCTTCATGGTCTTGTATTTCTATTTGGTCATAATCCAGGCTTCACAATAACTTGTTGAGCTGCTATCCGGTCGAAATCCGGGCTTCACGGCTTGTTGGGGGTTAAACTATTATCCGGTCAAATCTGGTCTTCATAGCTTGCTTCTAAGAGATACCACTATCTGGTTGTAATCCAGTATCTGCGATATTATGATATTGTTATTCGGTCGTTCTTCGGGCTTCACAATATGCTATAGAAATCAATATACTATCCAGTCGTACTCGGGCTTCATAGCTTGAGTTTTGTGAGAATTTGATTGCATCTTTCCTGAAAGGTAAAGGTTAGTTGTATGTAATGTATGATATGTATTAGGCAATGATGTTCTCAAAATATATGAGATTGTGTTGTATGATGTGTATGCATATGTCATGATGTATGGCCATGCAATGTTTTTATGATGTTTTCTAGCCGAGGGAAAATAAATCCCGAATTGCATGTTGGAGAGAAGAGTTAAATTTCGCTCGCTGGGGATAACGACCAAAGATGATTGGGAGAATAATCTTGCTGGAGAATACATTAGTGAGAGAATGACTCTGTGGGGAAGAGATGCTCTGCTGAGGATTTGCTGACTTTGGAGAAATACCCTCGGCTATGGATGAATTACCGTTGCTGGCGATGATAAATTCTGTTGGGGATGAATTTCCGGTTTGTGAAAGAAATGAACTCCGCTAGGGGTAATCTTTTAGTGGCGAATTCACTGGGGATAATCTTCCAGACTCTACTGGGGATAATCTTCCAGTGCCGGTGATAGATAAACTCGGCTCGGGGAGAATCTTACCGACTCATTCGCGATTGCGAGCCTCAACTGGGGAGAGATGATAATACTGTATTTTTATTACTCTACGGGGAGTGAATGTACCTTAGTCATATTCTTCAGCTAGATCTATCCCTGTACCTGGTGAATAGAACAATTGTAAGGCTTGTACTATTCTTGTTTGCCCTTGTTTCTGATATTACGAGTAATCTTCTTTTGTTTCGTACGTAAATATTTATGAGCAGCAATTATTGTCAAATGCATATATCAAAAATGAACATTGGACGTTCTTGTAAAACAAAACAGAAAAAGGAAAAACAATTTGAAATTTCTTTGTGAAAATGAATCGTATTGATTTTGAAGTTGGCCTGTAAATAGGAGATTTTGTACAAGAGGATGACGTCCTAGTAAGAGAACGCCGTCGAATGATAGAATTTACACAATTTCTAAAAAACAAAGAAAAACGGCTATGTGAATGATCCCACTGGGTTCCAACTCTGCTATTGCCTTTATGTCTTTAAGCATCTCATCACTTTGCTACTTGGTTGAAAGTAGATCAGATTGATTAGTGTCGTCCGAGCTTGACAGTCGATACCGGAGTCTGGTTGCAAGATGATCCATCGAGATATAGTATTACGCTTTGATCCCTAATTTTTGCCTGGACCGCCCTTTCGGTCTTTCAGTCCACCGGGATACCCTTTTTTTCCCAAGCCGCCTTTTCAGGTTTTCGACTTGCCGGGTGTACAATTTTTTCACTTTCATCCCTTATTTTTGCTCGAACCCTTTTTGTTCGCCGGGAAGCCCTTATTTTTGCCTAGGCAAGTCGACCTAGCGGGTCCTTGATTATGCGTAGTATTTTTTGACTATGTATGCATTGACGGGGTGAGGAAGGTCGTCACCATCCATGGTGATTAAACTCATAGCTCCTCTTGAGAAAATGTTCTTAACCACAAATGGCCCTTCGTACGTAGGGGTCCATTTTCCCCTGGGATCACCTTGCAGCAGTATGATACGTTTGATCACCAGATCCCCGACTTGATACTCTTGTCGTCTAACTTTCTTATTAAATTCCTTGATCATACTCTTTTGATACGTCTGACCATGACAAATAGCAGTAAGTCTATTCTCATCAATTAAGTTTAGTTGATCAAGCCGTGTCTGGATCCAGTCGTCCTTGCTCAAACCTGCATCCTTCATAATCCGAAGAGAGGGTATCTGAACTTTAATGGGTAAAACTGCTTCCATATCATACACCAGAGAGTAGGGTGTTGCCCCTGTTGAAGTCCGTGTTGAGGTACGGTACCCATGAAGAGCAAATGGTAACATCTCATGCCAGTCTTTGTATGTCACCGTCATCTTCTGCACAATCTTCTTGATGTTCTTATTAGCCGCTTCAACAGCCCCATTCATCTTCGGCTGGTAAGGAGAAGAGTTGTGATGCTGTATCTTGAACTGCTTGCAGAGTTCGGTGATCATTGTATTGTTGAGATTTGTACCATTGTCCGTAATGATCCTCTCTGGTACACCATATCGACAGATCAAATTGTTCCGAATAAACCGTGCCACGACGTTCTTAGTTACTGTAGCAAAAGAAGCTTCTTCAACCCACTTTGTAAAGTAATTAATGCCTACCAGAATGAAATGATGCCCGTTAGAAGCAGTAGGTCTGATCTTGCCTATCATATTGATGCCCCACATTGCAAAAGGCCAAGGTGCCGTCAAGACATTCAGAGGAACTGGAGGTATATGCACCTTATCAGCATAGACTTGGCGCTTATGACAGGTCTGAGAATGCTGATAACAGTCGGCTTCCATAGTAAACCAATAATATCCTGCCCGAAGGATTTTCTTTGCCCTGGTGTGTCCACTGGAATGAGTTCCGAAAGTACCTTCATGTAACTCTACCATAATCATTTCCGCCTCGTTCTTGTCCACCTCTGTACCCAAATTCACTGATTCCACTGGCTCCTCGTGCGGCTGTATGGCCCTCTCTTCTGAAGTAACAGTCTAGCATGTTCCCCAAGCACTTCACAATCATTCTCACCTTCGTCCTCGGCTTGGTTGATCGGATATTCAAAGTCATAATTGGCAGTAGCAGAGTCGTTATCAGTGGGATCCAGAGTGGATGTGGACATGTATTATGATATGTGAGTGTGTGTAAGACAAATAGCTGTTTTGATAAAGGCCAAGATAGAAAAGAAAAACAAGGAGCACACAATTTGTAATGCAAGAAAAACGTCCAATGCTTTATTGATGATATATGGGAATGACACATAATAAGCCCTCACAAGTAATGCCACGGTGTCTCGGGAAAGGCACCGGGCCGTAAAAGTTTCAAATTGTCTGTTACAAGTCTCAAAACAAAAGTCTATTACTGTGTAATAAAAGAAACGGGCACGAAGTCCTTTGCTGTCCAATTGTTCAAGCCACCGTTGGTAGTCGGGTAAATCCAGTTGTCGAAGTCTGACTCTTCTTCATCATCCCCAATTGCATTTACTCCTGAGTCATGTTTCGGCATCGGAGCAGTTATGACATTGGGTTTCTCTGGAGCGTCAAACTCAATCTCTTTAGCTTCAATCAAATCTTGCACCTTATTCCTCAAGGCCCAACAGTTGTTCGTATCATGACCGGGGCTATCGGAGTGATAGGCACAACAGGCATTCGGATTATACAGTGGAGAGGTGGTACTGGGATTCTTTGGGGCTTCCATCAGAGATACCAGGTTGGTTTTCAATAACTGCGACAGAATTTGTTACAAGGTCATACTGAGCCGAGTATACTGTCTTTGCGGTCTCTCTACTCTTTGCTGATTGTTGCATTATGGGGCAACGAAAGGTCTTGATATTACTACCGCATTAACTGTTTGGCGGCGTTCAGGTCAGTTTTGGCTCCTTGAGCTGTAAACTGCACTAGCTTCCTTCTTGAAAGGCTTCTTTTTTGTACTCGATGAATCACCTTTCTGTATCTTGCCACTTCTGATACCAGCCTCTACTCTCTCCCCAGTCATAATCAATTCAGTGAATCCAGACGATGAACTTCCTATCAAATGATTGAAATATGGACCCGACAAAGTCCCAAGAAACATATCCACCAACTCCCTATCAGATAGAGGGAGTTGTACTCTTCCATCCAGATCTCTACACTTCTGAGCGTAGTCCTTAAAACCTTCGCTCGCACCCATTGACATACCCTGAAGTTGGGTACATGTGGGAGCAAGGTCGGCATTATACCGGTATTGCTTGTACAAAGCAGCAGCAAGGTCCTCCCAGTTGCAGACATTAGCTCGTTCCAGTTGATAGAACCATTCAAGTTGAGTGTCTGACAAACTATCTTGAAAGAAATGGACCCACATGTTTTTGTCAACAGTTTAGGGTTGAATCTTTCTGACGTATGAGCGGAGGTGGAGCTTTGGACAAGATACCCCGTCATACTTAGCAAAGACAGGAGCTTTAAACTTGTGTGGGATCACCACTCCAGATGCCAACCCCAAATCTCCAAAATCCAAACCGGAAACCTTCTGAATCTCCATGGCACTCAGACGGTCTTCAAGTTGTTTGTACCTATCCTCAGCAGGAGGGTACTGTTCATCATCAAAATCAGTGTCATTGTCAGACACCACAGGGCTAGGACCCTTCCTTTCCTCTTGATTCTCTCCTTCACCAGATGAATGAGACAGATCAGCATCCTGTCGCAAATTATTCCCGAATCTGACCCATATTCAACAGAACCACCCTCTTCTTCTTCTTCTTCTTCTTCTTCTTCTTGTCCTTCAAGATGAGAGTCTTTAAATGTTGCTGCCCTTTGGCTAAGTTCAAAAACATTTCCTGGAACTGAGCATTCTGAGCTTGAAGATCCTTAATAGCTTGATCAGTAGGTGTTTCAGAAGAAATTTTGTGCTGAAATAAACAGCGAAGAAGATAAGAAGCCTGTAATGGTACCTGTGATGAGGTGCATGGTAATGGAATGCGTATGAAATGATTTCAAAGACTTTGGGAGATTCAAATTTGTAAACTAAAATAAAAACACACTTTATTAGATTAAAACTTGTAACAATGTTTAATAATGCCTTCAAGGAGTTACAAAAGAAATACTGAAAAGCAAATCTAAATTAGAAACAATAAAAGATATCAGAAATCCCATGGTCGTTTTCCTTTCATGCTGACATAATCGTTGATTGTCCTCCCATTCTCAAGCTGCCTTGTAAGCTTTAAGATCTTCTGTTCCTGCTCATGATACTTCTCTCTGTAGGTATCCCTTTCTTCCTTTAACTAGATCCAAGACCTTGTTAATGCCCCCAGATCAGTAGGCATATAGGGATGAAGGACTGTATAAGGAACCCCTTCTTCATTAGTATGCTCCACAATCACCGGCAAAACAGCTTCATAGGGCATCCCTAGCTTTTGAGCACGGGCTCGAACCCACTGGAGATACGGTTGCATTGGGAGGGAATTCTTCAATCCTAGCTCATGCGGGTAAGACCTGTTCACCATGCCCCAAGCTCGTATAAACCTGCAGTGATGTCCCTCAACAACCCCCTTGTAGTCAAAGACAATGCATGTAAGCAACATCTCATGGGGACCATCTCTCCGAGCGCGTCCAAATTGTCATAAAGCCAAACAAGGATTATAGGTTATTCCCCCTCGAATTCAAAGTAGCGGAACATTAGGGTATTCCCCACATCGATCAATGATAGCTACCTTTTCCATATCTTTAGAACTCCAAAGGATGTCCATATGAGCAAGGGACATGATTCTGTAAGCCCAACCTACACCTTCCTCATTCCTTAATACAGTCTTGGGGAGGTGCAAAATAAACCACCTCACCAGCAGTGGTGTACAACACATGAGAGTTCCCCTTCTCCCCACAGTACGGGTATAAAGAGTATGTAGAATATCACCTAGAAGAGTAGGCACTGGGGTACGAGACATGAAGATCTTGACTGTGTTCACATCATCGAAAGAATCTGGATTTGGGAACAGAACCAAGCCGTAGATGAGGAGAGCCAGGATGTCTTCAAATGCTTGAAAGTCCAAACTATCCCAAAACTGTTGAGCTTGATTGATCAAAAACTTATCCAAGAAACCTTTAACCCCACTCCGAGTCTCCCAGTTAGATACTACATCATCCATTTTTAGATGTAGGGCTGAAGCAACATCCTCTGGCCTAGGAGCTATCTCCAAACCTGTAAAGGGTGTCTGTTCGAGGATAGATATGCCGAGTAAATCAGAAAACTCCTCCAAAGTATGGACCAGTTGATAATCAGAGAAGGTAAAACAATGATGCAGCGGGTCAAAGAACTGGAACAACACACTCATCATTTGCTCATCCAACTTTGAAGTAACCATGCTAAGGAGATGACCATGGCTTCTAACAATGGAAGAAGTATTAGGAACTTTTGAAACCAACTCTCTGAGCTGAGCAGGTTTCTGTACGAAGTTGACCCGAATGGTATTTCTGCACATAGAGGCCATGATCTTCAAAACAGAACAAAGATGAATCCCCTTGGTCTTTGAAATGGTTAGTCTAATGAAATATGCATGCAATGTCATGATGCATGATGTCATGATAAAACACACCACAGTTATAGCAGGTATCAAACATGGTAAAGGCAAACAAGTTACACAATAACCCTTAAGTTTAGGCTTGCATGGAGTCTAGGTACTACCCTCTTGAAGTTCAGTTGGTTCAACCTGTCCTAGTAATAGTAACCGGGTTATATAGGTTCTGAATATCACTGACCATCCTCCATAGGTCATAGTTTCAACTCACACAATCTTTTCTTGCGGCCAGAACCATCTCGAGAGTATGATCTCAATGAGTGTAGTATCTCACTACTTCCTATGGCCAAGTTGGTCAATTATAGGTTCTAAGGTCAGTTGATGCTTAACGACCCATATAGCAGCCCCATACTCTCCTTGTTGTTCCACAAGGGATATCGATACCAACTAATGAGCCACATCATCGTAGCTACTGCTTCAACCGTATCGGTCTATGCCGTACAGTTCCCTCACAGTCTATTGCTACTTACCTAAAAGGTGTCCCCCAGATCCGGGTTAGGATCTATAGTAACTCCGATTCAAATCCCGCAAAAATAAAGCAATCAAATCAAACAATAGAAAACAATATGATAAACTAATCCAAAGGTATACCCCACTTATTAAGTCCCCAGCAGAGTCGCCAGTTCTGTGACACGGTGGCCAGAACGGGGACAGTTTTTAGGAATGCTGGTTTGTGTTTTGTGTTTGTGTTTGGAAAATATCGTGGTAAGCAAGAGTCGCTACCGACTTTTATTTTATCCAACAAGGAAAGGAAAAAAGCACAGAAAAATTCCTTTTTCGAGATATTTCTGAGTACGGGGGGTATATTATAGAAAGGGAATGTATTAGCACCCTTTCTATCCGTAGTTATCTACGGGCTCTTAGGTACTTGCTCATCATTTTCAAAATTGCCTCTTTATGTGTTTGTGTGATTTGAAAATTTTTGGTTTTGTCTTCGATTTAAGTCTTGCTTCTGTCTTCAAGAGTGTAATGAAGTGTTTTTTGAAAACTTTGTTTGAAAAGGAGTGTAAGTGTGAAAAAAAAGTTTGTTTGGATTGAGCAAGTACTTTAGAACTACTCTACCTACTCGAAAAAAGAATCGTTCTATGTTCGTTTCCTTTAGACAGCGCTATCCCACTATTAGTGAGTAGGTAGCACCGTCGTTGGAGTTTGAGGGTCAATTCGAAAGGGACGTACGGTCACTAAAGCAATGTTAGGACGTCTTAGTAGTAACCCTAGTGTCTTAGATCAATTATTTGAGGCAACAATATCCGAGGCAACCATCCCGAGGCAACTTTGATCTTTGGACAAAAGGGCGACCACTAAAATATCCTATACTCAATGACCGTTTACCAAAGGCAACCAAGTGGAAGTGTACCCTAGTAGTGCGCATGTGCGAGTGATTCAATTTCAGATTATTTATCTTTGCACATTTAGCGTTTGCTAATTGTTTTAAAGTTTATCATACATTCTTGTCATGCATCCTAATATCATACATCTAACAGTTTAATATTTTGCAGAAATTTAAGTGCGGAAATTAAACTAAGCTATTACAAGGCTTCGAGTATTTACATAGCCAAAAACAAACCCTTAAATAATAAAGCGATAAATGAAAAATAAAAGTCCTAATTAAACTATTACAAACTTGTGAGCAGTTACAATAATAGGATAAAAATAAAATCAAGCGAGCGCGAAGAAATTTAGATCGGGAGAGAACTAGGGTTTTGACCCTTCTAACCTAATTAAAAGAAAAATTGCCTTTGTTGTTTTTAATTATTTTTTTAAGAAAAGAAATTAGGTTTTAAAATTAATTACACGATTAATTAGCTAATTAAATTAATTAAAGAAAATAAATAAATGGCCTATTTTTGTGTTTTGTTATTTTAAAAAAAAGGAAAATATAATTAAATTAGAAATAAAACCCTAATTATTCTAATTAATTTTAATTATGTACAAAATAATTAAAGTTATCTAAAATTAAAAAACCTAATTAAATTAAGATAATTTTTGATAAAAAATAAGATCTAAACCTAATTTGGTGAAAAGTTGATTTTATGAATTTTGATTGGTTAAAAAAGAAATTATTTTAGTATCGAAAAAGTATAATAAAAAAAATTAAAAGAAATAACCCAAGGGCCCACTTCCAGCAGCTCTGATCAGAAGATGATGATCCAGAGGAAGAAGGTCCAAAAGATGATGGTCCAGAGGATGGAGGTCCAGAAGATGAGGGTCAAGAGAATGGTGATACTGGGCCTACTCCTGAATAGTGGATCCAGAAAATTATGATTGTCAGAAGATAAGATGCGCTGGATCTGGCTGAGACTGATGGATCCAGAGGATAACGTCCGGGGGACGCTCGATCTGGCCAGCTTGATGAAATCATAAGATAATCTCCAGCAGATTAAATGCTGGATCTGGTGAAAACAAAGGGGAAAGGTTCCAGAGGGTCACGCCTGAGATCAAACCCAGAATCATGAATTTCTGATTTCCTCCTTCTGAATTACTGCATTGTGTGTTAGTTTAACAATACATTAGGACAAACAAACATATCAAAACTATGGGTTTCTGGCCGGAACAAACGCGCCAGAATTTAAACCGGCCAGTAAAGTGGTGACACACTATCGTCTTCTTCCCTGGATCCGTCGTTTAAAACTCATAACTTTTAGCTACGGGCATGGCGCTGTAGCTGTAACCCTGTACATCTTAGAAATCACATACAAGCAAAGTAAATAAAATTCAAGAACATGGATAAGCTGGGTTTGGTTTGCTGATCACAATGGTCTCTTCCATTTAGGCCAATTTCACCTGCATGAGAAAACCATAAAACGAACCAAGAAAACCTAACAATGGCAAACCTTGATACATTCCATAAAAATGCAATTGAATATTACAGATAGTTTGCAAATGTCTTAAGGATAAAGAATATATGATTGTTTCATGCTATCAATGCCAAATTTATGAAATTCAATTTCAAAAATTCATCAAAGTCGTGGCTGACTTACAGGGGGTTTCAAGGCCTGGAATTGCTTGTTCTGGATTGGTTTTGCTTGCTGGTAATCCCAGGAAGCGGTTGGGATGATCAGGAGGCTTTGTAATTGCCTGAAAGTATGAATTTGTGTTACCACTTTTCTTTTTTTTTTGCAAGTTTGGTTCTGGTTCCCACGCCTCTCTCTAGCCTCGTTTTAGGTCTGCATACATTCTATATGTACCGAGGAGTGAATTAGGGTTGTCAATATGATCACAATCTTCCTCCATTATTGAATTTGATCTTGATTTGATTCCTTTGAATATCTTTCCAAAAATGGCCAAAACCAATCTTTTTATCCACACCAATGCTTTGCACGATTTCAAATACTTGCCAACTGGATTTGAGACCTGAAACAAGCACAAGATCTTTGAATTTCAATGTTTTGGATTTTCTATGATTTGTTTTGATTTAAAATGATTTAATTCAAATAAAAATAAAAATAAATAATAAAACAAGATATTGACAAGTGGAAAGGGCTAGGTCTCGTGGACCATGTTGCCAACTCAAAACAAGTGCAAAAGATTGGGCCCATTTGGCAAAAATTGCAATTTGAGGCATAGTTGACTTTTGAGAATTTTGCAAAAAAGGTCAACTTCACCAATGAATAACTTCCTCAATTTTGACTCTTTTAAGGTGTTCTTTGACTTTTTAGAAAGCTTGAGATGTCCTCTAAGCAACCCTTTTGGTCTCATCTCAATTTGATATTCCATGCTCATGTATGGAGCTTTGAGAAAAAAAGGTGTTTTTGTTGACTTTTCAAAATGACTTATAATGTTCAAATTCTTAACTTCTTGTGAGTGCATATTTTAAACTTGGGAGATGGAGATATATTGTATGGAATTGAATACTCTTCAAAATGAGATTTGTATGGGTCATTTCTCATAAAGTATGAGAAAGTTATGCTTGATCAAAGTTGAGTTGACTTTTCCTACAAAACTCTAATTTAGCAACTTTTGGTTCTTGATGAATTATGAGCAATCCTTGATGAATCATGATCAACCCTTGATAAAATGATGAAATATACATCAAAATGAGGATGTTGACCAAAAATCTTGAAGTTTGACTGTATGTGGGCCACAGTTGACTTTTGCCCTAGCACAATCGATTTTCAGGCCTTTGAGCAATTGACTGAGCAAACTTTCTCTGTAGGACTTGAAACTTGACATGGATGATCTTGAGAACATATTAGTACCATGGTGAGCATTTGGGATCCCTTGGACTCAAGTATCTTGATGCAACATGAAACCCTAATTTGAGGTAGACTGCCTTAGGAGGGAGCTTGTCTGGTTAACCCTTGGACTTCCTTGAGCATCTTGAGGATCTTTCTTGAAATGTTTTGAGAATTATGGGAGGGAAAATTTTGGTGTACAATAGAGGGTCATATACAAAACCAAACTTGGCATATATCATGGGTATAGTGTGCATATTTATGGAGAAGCCAAAGGCGTAAAATTTGTTAGCAGTCAAGAGAATTCTTAAATACGTCAAAGGTTCGATTGGTTGCATAGTTCTATTTCTCGCAACTGACAAAGATAAAAGTTGAAAATTGCTCGGTTATACCAACTCAAATTGGTGTGATGATAAAGATGATAGAAAATCCATTGTTTGATATATCTTTATGTATGGAGAAACACCAATCTCCTGGTGCTCTAAAAAGGAAATAATATGTCACTCTCTTCTTGAAAGTTTGATTACATTGCACAGTCATTATGCGCGTGTCAAGATGCGTGGTTGATGAGTTTGATGAAAGAGTTATGCATCAAATAGTTTGAAAATGTGACATTAATGATAAATAATATTTATGTTATAAACCTTGTCAAGAATCCCATTGTACATGGGAGAACTACACATATATAGATGCGGTTCCACTACTTCAGAAAACTTGTGAGTGAAGGAAAGTTGAAGTTGTAATATTGAAGAAGTTAAGATCAAGTGGTTAACTTTCTAACCAAAGGAGTAAGATTAAATTGTTCAAGAGAGTGAAGAAACACATGAGCTTGAAAGATTTGGAAGACTTGAACTAAGGTGGCGTGTTCCAAAAATAGTAATTCAAGTTGTGGTAATCAGTAATTTCAAAGGTATAAGAGATCACTCTAATTGGTAGAAAGGTTAGGTAATTGGTTACCACTTCGGCGTAACCAATTACCATAGGGGGCAGTGAGTTGTGGAAATTGATTAGGTAATTGATTACCACCCTTTAGATTTGATTTTCTTTTAATTTGGTTGGTAGTTATTTGTGTAGTGTTGTATAAATACCCCCAGGGGTTTAATGAAATAATACTCTCTCTATTCTACCCCCATTCTCTCCCACCCTTTACACATTGCACAATTAGTATTAAATTGTGATTATTGCCCTAACAAATTTGTTATAGTCAAATCTTGTTGCTAATTGCTTACCAATCCTTAGAAAAATCACTTTTATTATTCAATAAATATTGTTTTATTTTATTTGTGGTATTGTTGCCCAAAAAAACTTAGGTGTATGAACGGATAACAAAAATTAAAAAAATTCTACTAACATTTATAACTGATGAGAGAAGATGAGGAAAGAGGATGAAATTCTAAAATTTAATTTTTAATATATTTTGTTATTTTTAGAGTTAGAGAGAGAGAGAGAGAGAGAGAGAGAGAGAGAGAGAGAGAGAGAGAGAGAGAGTATGTGTGTGTGTGTGTGTGACGGGGAGAGAGAGAGAGAGAGAGAGAGAGAGAGAGTGAGACTATAATGATATTTCAAAGAATGAGATAAGAATCACTTAAAAGTATAATGATATTTTAAAAGAATGATCTATACATTCAAAACCATTAACGAGATAATTAAGTTGAAGATCTAACACACATTAATGATAACACCAATTCAAAAGTAATGGCTGATTATGAATTCATATCAATTAGACTTAAAACTCAAAGTTATCAGCAGAAGGCTTAAAAGTATGTGATTCCAGTATTCTCAATATGAAAGTCAAACTAAAAGTAACTAAAATTTGTCCATAATGACTTTCATACCCCAATTTTTTACCTAAGATCCCACCTTCATTTGCATTTTCATAAAGCATCAAGGTCACGAGATACAATTGGTTTTTTTTAATCCGCTCACCTTCGAGCATTGCTTATGTAGAGATTATCAACTATTGTGAATATTTTACTTTATGCATCAGTAACTTCTAATCCCATACAAATGTGTATGTTTGTATTTCTTTGGCATCATGTGCAGAGATAGGTCTAGATCAAAAGTATCAGGCGTTGCGCCTCAATTAGGGTTTTGGATCCCTCAAGTGTTCAAGTATGGTGAATCACCGATTCTAAAAGGCTACTTCATCAAAGCTTAGCCACTAATCTCAAAAGCACAGTTAAGATTTCATCAACACTAGTTCACATGTGCATCAATATGCCTTGGAATGCAAGGAAGGATCAAGTTCGCAAGTCGATTCAAAGAACTTCGACCAAAAGTCAACTTTTATAAGATCAAGTTCAAACGACCATAACTTCTACATTATTAAATATTTTTGAGTGGTTCTTTTTGCATATGACTGTTCTTGACATCATCTCCAACTTCTCTTTACAAGTCAAGAGCTGATTATATGTGGAGGATCATCGAAAATTCAAACACTTTAGAGGTCATTTTACAAGTTTGAGCTAATTTCAAGTAATTGTCGCCCAACTTTCAAGGATCGTAACTCTTTCAATTTTCAATATTTCTGGACAATTCTTTTGGCATAATGTCATAGATGATGTCGTCTATGACTTTTCTTCAAGGATCAAGGACAAATTATGCTTAGAAAACCATGAAAGTTATTGAATTATCATAGGTCATTTCTTGACTTAGAATTTTCTTAACTCCTAGGTTCAATTCATGTCATAATTATTTTCTCAAGACACTTAATTCTTACATGGAGATTATTCATGAAAACAAGAAGTGGAGTTTGAAAATTCATTGATCGTTTTATTATTCACAATTTGATTCACATGTGTCTGAGCATTTAGTGATTATGGAATGAAAGTTGATTTCTCAAGGCATTATTTTTCTTTAAAGCGCTATTGGATTGTATTACGAGTTACCATGAATTGAATATTCGTGCACAAAAAGTCATTAAATTTAATTTAATTCAAGGTTTCAAAACCCTTTTTTCAAGGTTTTCAAGCTAGCCATGATTTAATTGTCCATTTCTAAGTTCAAACTTTATTCATGGGGATAAATTTGAGACATGTATCATAATTGACTCGAGACTGCAAGACACGTACCATGATCCATTCATCTAAATGCAAGGTTCACTTTGGTGCGTTATTTCAAGTTTATTCAAGAATGGTTCAAGTTTAAATTTCTATATCATTCAAAGTCTCAAGAATGCAGAAAATATTTGTCATTCAAGAACAATTCAAAACCTCTATTTTTCATAAATGATAAGTAATATTACAAGAGGGATATTTACAAATCAAAGTTCAAGATGTACAGTAAGTGTCCTAAGTCCTAAAAGACAATCTTCAAACTTCTTAATATTTCTCCAAGCTTGATCCAAAGGTCAGTCCATAACAATGCTATCTTTCTGCCCACAAGCAACCAAGAAAACCTGTAAAATGTCATATTGTCCAGTCTTGTAAAGCTGCTCATAACCAGTCCAAATACCTTGTACAAACCTGCAAAACTCTGCTATAAAATAGTCTATAAATGCCAAACCACCCTGTCCAAAACATGCCCAATATAGTCAAACAATTATGCATCAACAAAAGTAAAAAAAAAAATAGTACTTCAAAAGAATGGCAAGTAAGAAAACTTAATAGCCAATAATCAATCCAAGGCATCCATTCAAATTCATAAACATCTCATTTTCCCTCTAAAAGTTTAATCTTCATGTCTATATAAACAAGTTATAGAAACAGTAGAAGGGGGATCTTTTTTTTCCACATAAAGGACCAAGTAGATACACAGGGAAATCGCACCAGAAACACTGAAAGAAATAGAGAAAACCATAGAAAAGAATACAAAAAACTTCCCAAAATCTGCTTAACATTCCATCAAAAACTTCCATAATTCTCATACACCTTCAACCTTTAAACCCTTACAGCTTCAAAAACAACATATCCTCACCAAAGTCTAAACCCTTAACCTAGAAAAATATATTGTCACAATTCTGCATAAACCTTATACTGCAGAAACAACAACTTTGCAAAAATGCTGCCTAAAACATCTGAAATTCTCCATTATTCCCTCAAACCACTGCAAAGATAGTAATCTCACAAAAAAGGAATACAAACTATATTCAAATACATCCTCAAAACTCTGTTCTTTCAAATACTCAACCTCAAAAGCCATCCCTGAATCACTCAAGCACAATCAGAGAAGAGAGACAGAAAAGAAAACGTACCGGAAAATTTCATCATCACTGGAATCTCCCTTCAAAGCTGCATGCTCAAACAGAGGTACTTCATCACTTCCTCATTATCCTCCATTTTTCTTTCACCCGTTTTGAGTAGATGCTTGTCATGTTTTGTTGTTGCTTCCAACCCTTTCACACTTGATACTGTATGTTTTTTCTTGTAAACTTTTCTTAATATTTGAGTGACTATTGTTGATTTTGTCTTTGAAGTCATTGAGTGAGACCGTATGAGAGTTATGATAGAGATGTGAGAGCGTTCTCATGAATAGTGCAAGGTAGAGAAATTTTTATGGAAATATTTTTTTGCGGTTAAAAGAAGCTATCAGTTTCAGAGGATGGTTTTGTTGGTGTAAGACCGTGAAATAAGATGAAGAAGAGGAAGCATTACACGAGAGAGAAGTTGGAGGGACTTATTTTCAGAACAAGGTTTTTGATGATGATGGACTGAATAGAGAAATAGAGAGAAATACGAGTGATTTCAAATGGAAATATTCTATCCTTAATTGAGCTTAATTGGAAATATTGAGAAACAATTGAAAATTAATATGGACCAAGTCCCTAGCAAGATCCACAACACCTCTTCATCTTAAATTAGGGTTTCAAAAAAACCCTATCTATTCCCTCTAAAGCGGATTCGGGTTTGGGCTTGAATTTTAAGATCAACCCATTTGTCAGTTTTAACTTTTTTTTATAGTTTTTGGTTAAATGTATATAACGAATGAACAGCTTGGTGAAGTGGTTGGGGCATTAGTCTGGTATGCTTGAGGTCTTGGGTCCGAGACCCATTGAGACACTTTTATATTATTCTGTTTTTTATCCCCTTTTAACTCAAACTCTTTTTATTTTAATTAAGGTGTGTATATAACTGAAAAATGAACATGGTTTAGTGGTAAGACATATTTGTTATAACCCATAGAACTTGAGTTCAAGTCCTAGTTGTTGCACTTTTATTTTCTTATTTCTAATTTTCAAGTTTTTTTTTGTCTTATTTCATTTAAAAATTCATAAAAATATAATAAAAAAAATACTAGATTAGGTTTATAATTATTTCTTTCTTGCCCTCTTAAAAAAAAACCAAAAATATATATTAGTATAATTTTGTCTTTCTTTATTTTAGTTAATTTTTAGTTGTTAATTATTTAGTTATTTAATTGCTATTCATTTAATTTCCCTTTATCGATCATTTAGTCTTTATATTTTTTTTGCGTCTAACTCCAAAGGAAAAAAATCGAATTCAATGACTTCATGTCATTGAATATATTTAATATGATTGTGCGAAAACCCCTTTGTACATTTTTTTTAGTTTTATTAATCTAAAGACAAAACTCTTCTAAACCCTCATTTTAAAAACTCACACCTCTTTTAAGCCAAAAACTTCAACACTAGGTCGTCGCATTTTCAAAATCTCATCCCCACATTCATTTAGAAATCAAACCAATTTTAACCAAAAAAAAATATTTCAAAAGGTTCCTATAGGATACTATAGAAACATAGGATGCTAGTACCATCCCTTTATATTACCAACTCCCGAACCTTAGATATCTTTCAAATGCATTGTATTTTTCTTTACTTTTAGTATTGCACTTACTTTGCGTATTTATGGGTTTTATTTCTCACTTTTCCCCTTTCCATTGGAAATAATAAAGCGCGGTGGCGACTCTTGCTTTTGCGAGTCAAGTTAATCAATAGCTTGATCTCCAATTTTCACCTCTGCAAAATTGGCGACTCTACTGGGGAAATTAAAACACTCTAAGTGGGTTAAACCTAATTTGTTATATTTTATTTTGTTATTGTTTGCTTATATGTGTTATTTTTTTGGTTTCTTTGGGTGTTGATTACAAAGGATAAGTCATATACCCGGACTAAGTACACTTAAGATAGGACGGGTGGTATAATCATGTTAACTTTGAGGGAGTAATCCCGAAAAGGAGGCATGAGATCCCCCACTCAGTGGAGGCCCCTTTGACTGTATTATTTGTTTACTGAGTAATCGAGAAGACATCGCTGCTTTCGACTTGGGAGCCAGACAAGCTGAGAGCCGTAAAACCATTAATCCATCTTGGCCTTTTTAGATGTAGTGCAGAGACTATGACGGAGTAATTCAGAAGTAGTTATCACGCGATGCTGCACTCAGACGAGTTTTTCCTGTGAATATTACTAATTATTGATTAATTGGGACGTAGGTAATATCAAAGGGAAATATGTAGACTCTAGGCACCTTTTAGAACCTTGTTCGGCAGGTGATAACCTATTAGTCCTTACCTTGTGGGTAGTACCTTTGACTTCATGCTTGTGACGTCGAACCTATAAACACCATGTTTATGATCTTGTGTGTGATTTTCGCATCATGAATTCATGCATCCATGAGCATTATTTTAACCAAATTTTCAAAGAACTTAAGTCTTCTGCTTGCAAACATCACAAGTTTTGTAATTATGGATTTTGGAAAGAGTACTCAGAAGTACATCGTCAAGAGTCTTGATTCAGAAGAATTGATAAATCCAGAGTCTTTGGTATCTATTCCTAGGGATATAAAGTTCTCCTAGCTAGATTGAAGATGGATTTTCTCCACGCCCTCAATCCAGCTCCTCAAACCTTTGTATCAGTGATTTATTTTCCCGATTATCAGCAAAGTAGAAGAGAAGAGTGTAAGAGGATTTATCTTCCTTTAGCATTCCAAATTTAAGATCAAGAAAATTTTACAACACGGTGTTGGATCTTAATTGAATGCAGTTCATTTGGACCCCAGGATTTATCATTTCACTTTATTGTGTATAGGATTAGTGAATTTTTGTACTTCCAATGTAATCATTCCAATATTAAGGAAATGAGTTTTTCGGTTGTCCCAATTATGTCTTCTAATTGATGTTTGAAATTCGTTTATATTGTTCCAAAGTTCTTCGAAAACTTGGTTTTAAAACTTTTAAACAACCATTTCCATTGCATAAAATGCATCATTCTCACTCCTGTCTTGATTTAAAGAGTTTCCTGGAGTCTTATCCTCTACTCTTCGTCTTCAAAAGTCAAGTTATTGCGTCAATTCAACACTCGTGCTAAGAGAAGATGGAAAACCTTGAACAAGAGAATCGCGAGGTGCATGAAGAAGTTCCTTCTTTGAGAGATGGTATAGACAATCTGACTGCTTTGGTGGAACCGCTGGTGGTTACTCAGAATCAGCCACCACCTCCTCCTCCGTCTCCTCATGCTACTCATCCATAACAATAAACTAATATTTCCAAAAGTTCTGTCAGTTTTCACCTCTATTACTCCAGTTACTACTACTCCATATCGTATGCCTCGTGGTCGCCCATGGGGAATATAAGATGGTTATATGTCGGAAGGTTACAACCTTGTTTCTTAAGTTGCTACATTTGTTCATCTCGCTGCTTTTTCTGCACCTCTTGTGGTGAATGAGGTCCCTGTTATTAATGAAAAGATTTATAATGCTGCTCTTCCACCAAGTGAAAGTTTGGGCTTCTATGACTGAATGGATGACTTTCAGGATCAGTTTGACAAAATTCAAAAAGAGATAAAGGACCTCAGAAGGAAAGAGTTGTTTGGACATAATTGATGCGTGATTTTCGCAAGTATACGAATCACGTCAGAGTAATATAAAAGATTATCGATCCCACAAAGACCAAAATGTTAATCTATCAAATTATATTGTCACTATGTTTATCTAAGGCAGATCAAATCAGGGTTTTATAGCAGGCAGAGTAAATAAAGTAAAATATGTCAATTCATATAAAAGCAACGGGTTCGAATGTAAATCACAATAGTCAGATAATACTCTAAAATGCTTCTAATAGATATACTTATGGGGCAATATTTCCTACTTTGAAAAGAACTAATTTAACAGGAACTGTCACTTTCGCGTATTCAAAATCAAGTTTATTCTTTAAATAATTTCATTTTATTGTCACGGATAAAAGGTGCATATTGCGTTAAAGTAATAAACCTGTTTTTAAGAAATATAGTTACTTGACTAAGTTGAAAAGTGATTTTGACTCAGAACTTCTAACCAAGAGATGATTAAACTTTTAAACCTATTAACACATCTGTTGTACCCCAAAATTTTCCCTCTCATTCTCAAGGCAATCCCCACAAGGATTCTCAAAATTCATGTTTGCACAAGTAAAATTGGATTTTCCAGCATCAAATTAAAGAGGAAGTTGTTAAAAAAAGGGGAAAACAGATAAAAATAATCTTTTTGACAAAATTGAAGGAAAAACAAGTTTCCTTCAATTCATATCTTTCGATTGGACTTCTGGCATATTTCGATGCAGGCTTGGCTTGCATCCTTCGATTGAGCCACAACTTCCTTCTTGCATGCAAGAGGCGTCCACCATGCTAGAATGCACAACGCAAAAAGCCTCATGTAGCCTCCTTCGATTCCAAAGCAAAAAGTCTCCTTTTGGCATCCTTAGATTGCACAATTTGCTTCCTGCATGCCTCTTTCATCTGGACATCTTTGCAAGCCTAGCATGCCTCTTTTGTTGGGGAATGTGGCCCCCTTTGTTGCAAGCTTCGTTTGTGCCTTTTACTTCCTGCATGCTTTCTTCATTTGGGCGTGTGACTTTCTTCAAGATAAGCTTGGGCTTACATTTTTCATTTGGGCTTGTGGTTTCCTTCAAATGCAAGTTCGTTTGGCCATATGGACCTTTGGCAGGAAAACTTTCATTTGACCAAAGGCCTCTTACATGTTTGTTTGAAGTCATAAAGCAAGGGCCTCCTGCAATTCCCCTTTGACTCAGAAGCCTTTGGTTTTGCATGTTTCCCAAACTCTCAAGGCAGAATTTCCCCTTTGTGCTAGCGCCCCAAAGCAGGGACCTCCTGCATGCACCATTTTGTTTGGCCATGTAACATCTGGAAGATAAGCCTTCGACTGGACAAAAACCACCTTCACATAAGGCTTCGATTGTAACATTGATTCCCTTTGAATCAACATCTTTCAAACCTAACCCTGGACCCTTCGAAGCAAGCTTGTTTAAAGGGCTTTGAGAAACTCTCATAGCCTTACCCTAATTGTCAGACTATGTTGCTTCCAAATCTTTACATGATCAGAGGCTTACACAAAGGTTTGAAGCATTGTCTACTGGATAATACCATTCTTGGTTAAAATAGCAAAAGGCTATGTATCCTTTTTTCATAAAGAGTAATTTTATCATAAAATCAGCTTCCAACCTTATTCATGTCTGAACAAAAAGCAGTTCCAGAAGCACAAGTCCAATCTCCTGCCGGCAGGCCCCCACTTGTACTGGAAACTTGGGATCAACGAAAAGGGACTAAACTTGTTTTGTTTTCAATGAAACCATGGTTTGTTATCTTATAAACCTGGTTACTTCAAACACCTTCAACCTTTTCTCTATAAATAGAGAAGCATTTGCAAGCTAGATGAGGACTTTTGGGGGTGGAACGAATCTTCAATCATCAAATTCTCAAAAAACTCTAAAGAAAAAAAACTCAAACACATATTCAAACCCAAAATCCAGAAGAAACACAACACTTGTTTCATCCTTGACCCTTCAAATCCAGAAGAAACACTACACTTGTTTCCTTGGTCCTTCAAATCTAAAGAAACACAACCCTTGTTTTCGTTTTCTCTTTCGAATCTGAAATTATCCCTTACCTCTCTTGACCTTTGATTCCAGTACAAGAAGCATAACCCTTGTTTCTTCCATTCAAATCCAGGAATACTCAGGGTAGCCACTCAAGGTATAGCACACGTCTTAGCCTCAGGCAAGGTAAGTCACTCTTAACCTTGTACCTTTCGTTTCTAGCATAACATGTGAATAAACTTTCTTTTCATTTCAAAAATGTATATAACATATTTTCTTCTTTTCGTTTCCACCCTTTAAATTTGTTTTCATGGCTAATCCTTTTGGTTTTGTTGCTTGAGTTATTAAATATGCTTTAAGAATTAACTTGGAAATAAGGCAATGCAAGCATGGCCTTGGTCCATGCTGCTATTTAAAATCCCAAATGAAAGAAACAGGAGGAAAGAAGTATGAAACGAAGCCTTAGGCTTCCACACTGAGTTCCAAGCTCCAATCGAAGGAGGCAGAAAAGGACTTAAGGTGAATAGGGAACTCCATGTTGAACGAATGAGGCAGCCAAAAGGATAGCCACGCTGATTCCAGGCCCCAATCGAAGGAGGAGGAAAGACAAAATCGAAGCTTGCATCTCATGCCTCAGGCTAAACCCAAATCGAAAGACATGACCACACTGACTTCCAGGCCCCAATCGAAAGGCACGCCTTCACTACTTCCAGGCCAAATCGAAAGGAGCTAGATGAGCAGAATCGAAGGTTGCTTCTTCCTGAATCGAAAGAGCTCATTTTCCTTTCTTTATTTTTATGTTGTCTTTATATTTTCTTACTATTCAATATGGTTGTAATAGTGTAGGATTTATTTTTCTACATTTTTATTACTTATGTATAAATGCTAGTAATTAGGATGTATGGCAAGATAAAAACAACAAGTAGACAACCTAAAAAACAAAGACAAAATGCATGCAAATCAAACACACTATTCACACGTGCACTTCTAGGGTAATCTCACTTGTTACCTCGGAAAAATAGTCATGTCCCTCGAATATGGGCGTTTTAGCAAAGACCCTTGATAAAAGATCGTAGTCCCTCGATGAACCTCGATGTTGCCTTCGGTAAATGATATAGTCCCTAAACAATATTTCAAAAACGTCCCATAGGTTGCCTTTTATGACTATACAAACGTCCCACGCCTGTCCCTTCACATCCTATGATGGGGCTTCTTACCAAATCAATGGTAAGATAGAAACATCTAAAGGAGGAGGAAAAGAACATTAGACCTTTTGAGTAGGTAGGATGCTCCTAGTTACTCGCTTGCTCACAACAAAAACATTTTACACACCAACACTTTCATTTGAAACATTTTCAAAAGACAAAGCTCTTTTTACGCGTTCTTATAGAAACGAGAATCATTACAAAGACACTTTTCAAAATCACTTTCAAAAACACATTCCACAAACACCTCTTTGAACTATTTTCAAAACCAACACTTTGTACGTGTTCTTGTAGAAACGAGAACCATTACAAAGACATTTTCAAAATACTTTCAAAACCCACACCACAAGCACATTTTCAAAAAAAATCAAGTGATCTAGCAAGCAACTAAGAGCCCGTAGATAACTACGCATGGAAAGGGTGTTAATACCTTCCCTTTTCATAACCTACCCTCCGAACTCAAGAAATAATCTCGAAAGGTCTTTCCTGTTCTTTTCAACCTTTCCTTATTGGATAAAAGAAAAGTAAGTGGCGACTCTTGCTATCCGCAACAACTGCGATCAAACGCAAAACACCCAAGTCAGTTCTCCCACCGTACTACAGAACCGGCGACTCTGTTGGGGAATCTTTAAAAGTGGGGTTACCTTAGGGCTAGATCACCTTTAATTGCTTTCATTTTGTTTGATCTGTTTGCTTTACATTATGGTTCCTTGTTTGGGCTTGTTTTGATCCTCTACCTGGATCTAGGGCACCTTTTAGGTAAGTAGCAATAGATTGTGGAAACTGTACGAAGTAGATCGACACGATTGAAGCAATGGCTACGTTATTGTGATGAATTTGTTGGTACCGGTATCCCTTGTATTGAATCGAGGAGAATAGGGGGCTGCTGAGCAGCGTCATGAAGAACTAACTTTCTTTAGAACCTTAATTGAACAACTTGGCCATTGGGAAGTAGTGAGATAGCCGGCTTTAGTTCTGACCGATGATTGGTTGATACTCGATGCTACACTCATTGAGATCAGGCTTTTGGGATATCTCGTCCACAAGAAAAGATTGATTATCTGAGACAATGCCTAAAAGAAAGGTCAGTGATATTAAGATCCCCTAGAACTCAGTTACTATTACTAGGACGGGTTAAGCCAACTAAGCCTCAAGAGAGTACCTACCCATAATGTCCATGCAAGCCTAAACCTAAGGACTTGTCTGCTTTGTGTGTATATGACTATTTGTACATAATAACTTGCTTGCTTTGCATACTTGTACATAACATCATAAACATAATAACATCATAAGCATTCTCACTAACCATTTCAAGGATTTAGGAATTTATCTTTGCTTTGTAGGCCATGAATCCCATCCGAAGGAATACCATCTGAGTCAGCTTCGTGAAAGCACATCCTCAACTCTAAGAGTTAGCATCAAGGGTGCCTACAAATTCTCCCTTCACCAAGAAATATGGTTGACTTATGATGACACACAAATATGTGATATTTCTGGCTTGATATACACCAAATATTTCTCATACTTTAGTTTAAATTAAATTATTTTATAAGTATTATGCAGGTATTTTTCTATTTTTGTAGATATGCATTAAGCTGAACACTTTGGAAGAAATGAAGAAAAAAGAGGTGCAAAACTAGCAAAAAGGCCAAAGGAGAAGAAATAAGCTGAAGCCCATTATACATGTGAGCACGTGGCCCACAATGAAGAAGACCTTGACGACCGTCAAGGAGGCGTGCCGAACGTCACGCGCCAAGAAAGACCAAGTGACTATCGTCACTTGAATGTGACGAACGTCACAAGCCACTTACTCCACTTTCTTCTAATCCAACGGACAGAAACGCATTCAAATGTTAATCCAGCGACTACCTATATTTTCTCACCCACTCAGTCAAAGCACCGAGGAACGTGACAGATTAGTGGCACTATTATTTCTCAAAGGAAGAAATAAATTGTTCCTACATTCTCGAGAATAACTGATCACACAAGACTTATACATAGAGCCTTAGACCACAATAGAAAGGGTTCTTCTTTTTGGCAAGAAACTTTAGAGACTTTATATTTATTTTGAGCGATTATTCTTTTCAACATTATTTTATTTTCCCAGCTATTTCTATATTCCTTTCCAGCATTATTTTCTTCTGTACGGTTAAATATATTCTCCGATCGAAGGAAAGCCTACAATTTGTGCAGGAGTGCTTCTGTCTTCAGAGTTATTACCAGGTTTATGTTTACAAATTCTTATTTCTTTTTAATCAATATAATTATGTTTATTTTTGTTTGTCCCTTAAATTATTCTGCGATTTGGTTTAATATTATGTTAGGCTAGAAATCCTATACCGGTATGTAAAGTCACTCAACCAAGGGAACGAGTAACTTAGTTGGGATTATTTTTACTATGAAACTTTCTTTTCTGGCCTAAGTTACTATTTTTCAATCATTAAATTGTTTTGTTACGGAAGTAAAAAAACAGATAGAGGTTAGGGTCAACAAAGCGGAAGTTTGAGATCTTTTAACTGGACAGTAGTAATTAGGCATTGGCTTAAAATACAACGGAAGCACTTTAAAGTTAATTAAGATTTTATTTAGTTTTCAAAAAGTGTTTTTAACTCCTGCGGGATGGCGGAAGCGTACGTTAGGACTTAACTGCATAGCCTAGATCAACAAAACGACAGTGTGAGACAAGGGTTTTTAAACTAAATATGTTTTACTGAAAGCTGTTTTGAAAATATAAAGACGCCCAACAGGTCGCTAGTTCCCGAGGTACGACTATTGCATACTGGTAATTAAGCTAATTGATTATCAAAAATCCAATTTGATTTAGTATTTAGTTTTCCCTAGAACCCAATCAAATATTCATTAGCTTTAGATTTGCAAAGTAACAATAGAAGACGGTAGATCGATTCATCAGTCTCTGTGGTTCGATACCTTTTAAAACTACACGATAAGATTGTGCACTTGCAGTCCGAATCATTGGATACATAAGTATAATCCCGATCATGTTTTTGGCGCTGTTGCCAGGGACTGATTTAAGTCGATATCGCTACTCTTTTGTTACGTAGTAGAGACTAGAGCAAAAACTTCTCTCTTTCTTCTCTATTTCTTTTCTTTTCTTTGTATGCCAAACACTCGTTCGCAAGGCGAGCCGTTATACATACAAATCAACGATATCGAGCGTTATCTCAGACTTAGACGCCGCATTCAAGAGTATCATCTCTTGCATAACACTCAACCTCGTCAATCACTCGAAACTCCTATTTCTCGACCAACCGAAGAAATGGATGCCAATCCTGCTCCGCGCCCACTCAAATCCTATGCCATTCCCTCACAAGATGAACCGCACAATAGCATTGTTTCCCCTCCTATCGAGGCTAACAACTTTGAACTGAAACCCTCTTTGTTATCTACTGTACAACAGAACCAGTTCTCTGGTGGGTCAATGGAAGACCCTAATCTTCATCTATCAATATTTCTACAGTACGCAAATACAATGAAGAACAATGGGGTCAGTCAAGAGGCAATAAGACTTCGTCTCTTCCCTTTTTCTCTAAGAGACAGAGCAAGAGCTTGGCTCCAATCTCTACCCGCAAACTCAGTCACTACATGGGACGAGCTGAAGAAAGTCTTTCTTGCAAGGCATTTCCCGCCAAGCAAAACAGCTATGCTAAGATCTCAGATAAGCGATTTTAGACAAAAGGAGAACGAATCCCTTTTCAATGCTTGGGAAAGATACAAAGATCTAATGAGACTATGCCCACATCATGGCTTGTAAGAATGGTTGATTATCCACACCTTCTATAATGGTCTCCTTTACAATACAAGATTAACAATAGACGCTTCCGCAGGTGGTGCACTTATGGACAAATCCTACACCGCTGCCTATGCTCTAATAGAAAGTATGGCCCAAAACCAATATCAGTGGGGAAGTGAAAGAGGACACGCAGACAAAGGTACTACAGAGAAAGCACCAACAAAAGGAGGTATGTATGAGATAAGCGACCTAGACAGTGTCCATGCTAAGGTAGATGCCCTCACCCTAAAGATAGATAATTTGACCGCAATACCTCCAGCCACCGTGGCTGCTATAACTCCCAATTGCGAAATATGCGGAGTACCTGGACATCTAATTACTGAATGTAAGATCTTGGCAGGAACTCCAACTGACCAAGTGAATTATGACCAAGGAAACCCTTACTCAAACACGTACAACCCTAGATGGAAAAATCACCCAAATCTCTCATATAAAAACCCCCAATGCGTTGTATGCTCCAAACCAAGCACCTGCCATACCACCTGGATATCAGAAGGCTCCTGCAAATGCTCCTAGTGCAACTAGAAAATCAAACTTAGAACTGATGATGGAGAACTTCATAGCTACTCAAGCGCAAACAAACAAAGACGTCCAAAATCAGAACATACACACTAATGAGCAGATAAAACAATTAGCAAACAAAATAGATGCTTTGGCCATCCACAATAAAATGTTAGAAACCCAAATCTCCCAAGTGGATCAACAACAAGCACCTACAGCTGCATCGGCTGATACATTTCCCAGTCAATCACAACCTAACCTGAAAGGGCATGCTCATGCCATCATATTAAGGAGTGGAACCGAGTTAGATGGACCGCCCGACCCCAGACTATCAAATCATAGTATGTATCAAAGGGCTGAAACATCAACTGAGAAGGAGAATCAAGTAGAGAAACCATAGGAAGACGAAGAAGATAAAGGAGGAGAGGCCAAAGAAAAATAAAAAGAAAAACCTTATGTGCCTCCACCACTTTATAAACCCCAGATCCCATTTCCTGGTAGATTAGCCAAACCTAAGAATGTAGGGCAATTTAAAAAATTCGTAGAACTTTTGAAACAACTTAATATAACAATTCCTTTCACAGAAGCTATAACTCAAATGCCCTCCTATGCCAAATTCCTCAAGGAAATCTTATCTAACAAGAAAAAGCTAGAAGATGA
Source organism: Vicia faba (assembly GCA_948472305.1). NCBI lineage: Eukaryota > Viridiplantae > Streptophyta > Magnoliopsida > Fabales > Fabaceae > Vicia > Vicia faba. The sequence goes on from OX451740.1 coordinate 1,341,947,495, forward strand.
CGAAACAGTCACGCTTACAGCAGAATGTAGCGCAATCATCCAAAACAAGATGCCTCCTAAGCTGAAAGACCCTGGAAGCTTCTCTATACCATTCCATATAGGTAAGTTTGTCATAGACAAAGCCCTATGTGATTTAGGAGCTAGTATTAGTGTTATGCCTTTATCCATATGCAACAAACTGGAAATGGGTGAACTAAGACAAACGAAGATGTCCGTTCAATTGGCGGATCGCTCCTTCAAATACCCAGTAGGAATCTTAGAAAACGTTCCTGTACGGATAGGCCAATTCTACATCCCTACAGATTTCATAATCATGGACATTAGAGAAGACGAAAGCACACCTATCATCTTAGGAAGACCATTCTTAGCCACCGCTGGAGCTATCATAGATGCAAAAAAGGGCAAACTAACCTTTGAAGTAGGTGAAGAGAAATTCGAATTTATTCTGACACAATTCTTACAAGTGCCTGCCATAGATGACACATGTTATCTGGTGGATATCGTGGACGAATGCGTAAGAGAAATTGAATGGGAACCAATACCTTGTTCCGAAACCATGAAGATTCCCACACCTCTTATATTCGAAGATAACGAATGGTGTCCTGAATACCGAGATGACAATCTGAGTGAATGCTTAGCTCTGACACCCGATCACATGCCTTGTCCAAGAAAACTAGCATTGGATCTTAAGCCATTACCTAAGACCCTCAGATATGAATTCCTTGACACTGAGTTAAAACGACCTATAATTGTCAACGCGGACTTAGGACAACATGAAACAGACAAATTATTACAAGTCTTAAGAAAATATCCATCCGCCTTAGGATACAACATTACAGATCTCAAAGGAATAAGTCCTTCCATTTGCATGCATCGTATTATGCTGGAAAATGACTGCAAATCTTCTAGAGAACATCAACGAAGAATTAACCCAATATGGAGCACCGTAGTTAAAGATGAAGTTAAAAAACTTCTGAATGCAGGAATCATATACCCAATCTCCGATAGTCAATGGGTAAGCCCAGTCCACTGTGTACCAAAGAAGGGTGGTATAACAGTAACAACAAATAAAGCAGGTGAAGCTGTAGCAGAACGAACTATAAGCGGAGCTAGAATGTGTATTGACTACAGGAAGCTAAATAAGGCCACTCGCAAGGACCATTTCCCTCTACCATTCATTGATCAAATGCTTGAACGATTAGCTAAGCACTCTCATTACTGTTATCTAGACGGTTACTCAGGATTCTTTCAAATCCCTATTCACCCCGATGACCAAGAGAAAACAACATTCACATGTCCTTATGGAACATTCGCCTATCGACGAATGCCGTTTGGATTATGCAATGCTCCCGCCACGTTTTAGAGGTGCATGATGGCAATCTTTGAAGATTTCATAGACAACATCATGGAGGTCTTTATGGACGAATTCTCTGTATGTGGAGAGAGTTTTGAAGATTGTCTGATGAATTTGGAGAAAGTTTTAGAGAGATGCGTAAAAGTTAACCTCGTTCTGAATTGGGAAAAGTGCCACTTTATGGTCAAACAAGGAATCGTACTAGGACACGTTATGTCTGAAAAGGGGATTGAAGTCGATAAAGCTAAGATTCGAAGTCATAGAAAACTTTCAACCCCCTAAAACAGTAAGAGAAATACGCAGTTTCTTAGGACACGCCGGTTTCTACCGACGATTCATAAAAGATTTCTCGCAAATATCAAAACCTCTAACCACCCTCCTTATGAAAGACGTTGAATTTGATTTCGATGAAAAATGCCTAAGAGCATTTAACCAATTAAAAACAGCTCTTGTATCCGGACCAATCATGCAACAACCTGATTGGAGACTTCCATTTGAAATCATGTGCGAGGCAAGTGACTACGCCGTAGGTGCAGTCCTGGGACAACGAAGAGATAAGAAGCTTCATGCGATATACTATGCTAGTAGAACCTTGGACCCTGCACAGATGAATTACGCAACAACGGAAAAAGAACTTTTAGCCGTAGTCTTTGCACTAGACAAATTTTGCTCCTACCTAGTAGGCGCAAAAATAATCATCTATACAGACCATGCAGCTATTAGATATCTCTTAACCAAGCAAGACTCAAAGCCGAGACTTTTGAGATGGATTCTGCTTCTACAAGAGTTCGATTTAGAAATTAAAGACAAAAAGGTACCGAGAACGTAGTAGCCGACCATTTATCCCGAATGGAAAAGCTGACACCAGAAGAAGTACCTATTAACGATGACTTCCCGTATGAACGTCTGTTAGCTCAGATGGGCTTAGGAGATGCCAACAAAACCACATGAATCGAATCAAAATCAACTGCTTTTAGGACTTGACACATAAGCTGTTAACCTTGATTCACAAGAAAGCCAAGACGAAATAAATAATGATATAAAAGAAGTCGTGGTCTCTGTCCGAACTAACCAAACCATACCATGGTATGCGGACATAGTAAACTACTTGGCTGCCAAAATCCTACCCCCTAATATGAGTTATCAACAGAAGAAAAAATTCTTTCACGATTTGAAACATTACTTTTGGGATGAACCTTTACTATTCAAGAGAAGTGCCGACGGTATTTTCCGAAGATGCGTCCTGGAAAACGAAATTGAAAGCATTATTTCTCATTGTCATGATGCCCCTTACGGTGGACATGCAAACACATCAAAGACATGTGCCAAAATTTTGCTGTCTGGTTTCTACTGGCCAAATTTGTGGAAAGATGTGCACATAGCCATTCTAAACTGCGAACGATGCCAATGCACCAAAAATATATCCAGACACGATGAGATGCCTTAGACTGGCATTCTACAAGTCGAAGTCTTTGATGTATGGGGAATAGACTTCATGGGACTATTTCCATCCTCATTCGGAAACAAATATATACTCGTGGCTGTAGATTACGTTTCAAAATGGATTAAAGCAATAGCTTCTCCAACAAACGACACTAGAGTCGTGATTAAACTCTTCAAAACCATTATATTCCCAAGGTTTGGTGTACCCAAACAAGTTATAAGCGACGGTGGCTCCCACTTCATATCAAGAATCTTTGATAAACTCCTAACCAAATATGGGGTGAAGCACCGCGTCGCAATACCATACCACCCCCAAACAAGCGGACAGGTGGAAGTCTCAAATCGAGAAATAAAACAAATATTGGAAAAAACTGTTGCCACATCAAGAAAGGATTGGTCGGCTAAGTTACCTGACGCATTATGGGCCTACAGGACGGCGTTCAAGACGCCAATAGGTACAACACCCTTTAAACTCATCTATGGAAAATCATGCCACCTGCCAGTGGAAATTGAACACAAAGCTTACTGGGCAATTAAAACTTTAAACCTAAGCTACACTGCGGCAGGAGAGAAAAGGATCCTAGACATAAATGAATTAGAAGAACTAAGATTAGACGCATATGAAAATGCGAGGATCTACAAAGAAAGGATGAAAAAATGGCATGACAAACGAATCTCAAGGAAGGAATTCAATGAAGGAGATGTAGTTCTCCTATTCAACTCTCGTCTAAAACTTTTCCTTGGGAAACTCTGTTCACGATGGTCTGGACCATTCGAAGTAACCAAAGTTTTCCCCAGTGGTGCCATAGAGATTAAAGAAAAATCCATAAACCCGTTCTTAGTAAATGGCCAATGCCTAAAACATTATTACAGCGTTGAAAATAAGGATTACACCGCGAGCTTAATGCTATTAGAGCTACAACCCGAATTAGGAAACTAATTCAAGTCTAACAACATTGTCAAGCTAACGACATTAAACAAGCGCTGTGTGGGAGGCAACCCACAAGTTTTTATTATTATTTACTTTCTTTCAAATCTCTTTATATTTTATTTTTATTTCTGCATTTTGATTTTTACTTTCCGATTTTTTTTCCTTTTTCTTTCTTTCTCCCACTACATATTTTACTTATTTGCATTTTTCTTTTACAAATTTTAGTACCGACTCACAGGAACCTACAAGCTAAAATTCATGGATACTATCATTTTTGCCACGGAGGCCCAGCAGAGGCGATATGAGATTCTGGCTCAGCGCCAGATGAGCATGACTACTTATGTGCATGATCCCACCTTGACAGCTTTAGGAATCAGGGAAAGTGTATACTTCTTGTTTAACCAGATAGGATGGGAACGGTTCCTAGCCCATAAAAACCCTACACACCAACGCCTCACCATAGAGTTCTTAAGCTCCCTCATCTATAAACCCACACAAGGCCTAGGGCGTAGTAGGGGACAAATGTCTTTTAGATTGTTTGGTTTCACCCACCAGTTTACAGTTTGCAGTCTAGCTGAGCTGCTAGGATTCCCTAGTTCTTTAGACGCCCACATGGAAACCCAGGCGGATGACTACCTCAATTTTGAACTTAATCACTTTTGGAAGGACATAGTGAGCCAATATCCTGAGGACCCTGACCAAGTTGACGCTACTGAGATCCATAACCCTGCGATTAGGTATTTCCATCACATATTAGCTTTCACCTTTTTTGGAAAACCTATTAATAGACTCTCAGTTTCTAGGGATGAGTTATTCATCATTTACTATGCTTTTCAGTCCAGACCAGTCATTGGTGCATCATTTATGATCGCCAACATGTCAGTTATAGCTCAGTGTACCCATGGCCCCATCTGTGTCGGCGGGCTAGTCACTATGATAGCTGAGGCCTTATCCCTACGTTCATCTTTGTCACGCCTTACACTGTACGCCAGATACTATACCATGGATATCCCTTTTTGTTTTAACATATCTTTGATTGGTAACCTCAGCCCACCTCACTTTTAGCTGCTTGTCCAAAATAACCCTATCTATTACTTCAAATTGCCTAGCCCTGAGAATACAAGTGTCTATACCAAGAAAAATTGGTTATATCACCTAGAGAAGACAGACGAACACGACCCTGAGAGGGAGGAGAGCGACCCATCCACACCCACCGGTTACCATGATTATACACCATCAGATTACCCTACACTACCCCTTGTTACCACAGCTATTGACGTCCCTATGCCAGATCATGCACATGCGATCACGACACTACAGACAGATGTTACCATACTCCAAGGAGAGCTCGCCACTGTTAAAGATAATGTCAGCACACTCCGGCGTGACTTCTTTCATTTCATGGACGTCGTCACGGAGCAGTTTGATCACATTTATCAGCATCTGCACGCTACTGCACCACCTCCAGGAGGCCCTCATGCTTGATAGTTTTTGTTTCTGTGCGGCCCCAGTGAGGACACTGTTTGTTCTTAGTATGGGGGGGTTTTTCATTATTATTCTTAAAACTCATTATGGTTTTTATACTCATATTTTCGAATAATTTGTTACTTTTCGGTTCTAAAATTTCGATTATTTATTTATCTATTCATTTCATATCCATCTTTTTATTTCAAAGTATTTATTTATTTTCATTCAAAGTATTTATTTATTTTTATACTATGCAATTTCTATTATTATTTTCATTTGTTTCTATTATTATTTTCATTTGTTTCTTATTTATCATATCATTCTTCCAATTCTAATATGTGCTACTATACCCCTTGCAAAATACTTCTCAAAGTTAATGAATTAATTAATTTAGTGGAACCATGCTACAGCACGCGGTCAAAGAGGTCAAAGAAAGACATGCACGCATCACTTCACCCTGACGGACGTCAGGATGCATGTGACGAACGTCAGGGATTGTCTCTTTGACTCTGACGAGCATCAGAGAGCGCGTGACGAGCGGAAGGGCTTGTCCCCCACGCTTTCCCTTCCCGTGACTGTTGAACAACATTGATGCACGAAAATTTGTTTTAAAACCCCCACCACCCCAATTTACTCCATTCATCCATAACTTCCATAACCTCTCATATTCAAAATTATCCCATAAACCTCATTAACTTTCCTACTCAATAAAACCATCTATATAAACCTCTCTTCCATCCTTAGTTTCATCACTACCACCCACTTTCCATCTCTTTAACACAAATACATTTTTTCTATCAAGTTCAAAAATCATGGCCAACTAACCCGAACCCGACATGCGACATCTCGTGCTCCGACAAGGAGAAGCAGGTGAACTTCAAAAGGAGAGGTACATAAAATTCCATCGTCGAGGGCTAACATCCACGCGGTTCGTCGACAACAATTGCTTGCAAGAATTAGGCTTACAACCCCATATGCAAGGCTTGCTGAATAAAGCTGGCATGAGCTTTATCAGCACGATGAACACACCAGCTTACGAAGCTCTCACGTTGAAATTCTTGAGTTCCTACGCCTATCACACTCGCGATGATGCCGACACACACCTAATGGGAGCCGCTCAATTTCGGATGTTCAACCGAGAGTACACACTCAACCATGAAAATTTGAGCGACATATTTCATTTTCCCCGTGGGAATAATGTGCAATATCGTATTCCCCCGGAATTGGATTGGAATGGAAGTGCTTACGCACTATGGGAGAGAATAACCGGCGAACAAAATCTCAATCCAGAAGCACAATACGCCTCTCACATCCACAACCCGAACATTCGCTTCTTACACCGTGTTATGGCAAACACAGTATTTGGAAGGGAAAACAACAACAAGGTAAACACTAAAGAATTGTATGCTCTTCACTGTACCTTTTCACAAAACCTCCGTCTTAATCCCGTTACTTTAATGATGGCCCACATTCAAAACCTCGTTACAAGAGACGGGACTACACCATTTTGTATCAGAGGCATCTTCACAACCATCGCAGTTCACATGAACTGGGGGGAAAGGATTTAACGCCTACCTCCGCTGCCAGCAGTTTATATGGATATTGATAACTATAGAGCTGGCCGCCTGATCAAAGTACGAGAAGCTGGAGGGTACTATCTAATGGTTAAGAATGCAAAAGTTCATAGCGTGATCATGCCAAATCACAATCGTACGTACTTGGGTAATCCGGATAACTGGCTTTACAACCTGAACGCCCCAGAGAAAATGTGCAAGGAAATCAAGGTGAGGCCAACAACGCTGCCGCTGACGAAATCGAAGAAGAATTAGAGCAGCAAGATCCCCAACCACAACAAGCCAACAATCCCGCCACCATCGACGCAATCTATGCCGCAAAAATGCAGCAAAACCAGTTATCCACTCAACGCTACCAAAGCCTCGAGACGCGCCAAATCGAGATGATGACTCTCATGCAACAAATGCAGAGAGACGAAAATGACTACACTCGCGGGCATGATCAAAGTATGCTGGAATTCACCACAGGAATGACGGAAGATATGCGAGCCTTAACACTTCGTGTTGACGACTTGCATAACATCATATCCAAGAGAGATGGAGGCAAATCTTCCAAACACGGTGGGCAAGCACGTCGAAGAGCGAGGACACGTGGCATATACCAAAGACAAGAAGAGGAAGAATGATTATCCAGTTTCCATTTCCCATTTCCCTCTTCTATCAATACATTGAGGACAATATATGATTCAAGTATGGGGGAGGAAGTATTTCCCTTTTCCTAGTAATTTTTATCTTTCTTTGTACTTTCCCTTTCGTTATCTTTATTTCAATAAAAAAAATTTATCAAGTTATCTATTAAAGCAATTTGTGTTCTTTAACACTCCCCTTTCTTTTTGAGCCCATAAAAAAAATTTCGACTCACTCGACAAAGTACATAGACTGCAAGATCTCTAATCGTCAGGAATTGGGGCAAGATTAAGTGAAATTCCTACCATCTAGACACTCTACAACCCCAGAGTATGATAGATCAGTTCAAGTACCTGTTATTCCAACACCCTGAGTTTAGTCTTTATAGTAACCCTGAGTAGTTTATATTAGCAGTCAGCACCGTCTTAAACACAAACTACGCAGGAAGTCGATGAATATAAGTGGATGATATAATATTTCAGCAAAATGTTGCGAGGAAACACACCAATTAAATTGGGAGATCCTTACCCGATCACCTAATCCAAAGGATGTAAACCTTAGAAAGTAACATGAAAATTCATTTGGTGGATGGTTCAGGAGCATCTGGTACTAAACTCGGTAGGGCAGATTACGGTTTGATCCCCCGCATCCAGCCATTGAATTAAAAAAGGTTGCCACATTACTGTGCCAGAAACCTCTAAAGTTTAAAAGGATCATAACCACTAACCGACTGTTCTGCTATGTGTGTGTAAAGATAAAGGGTTTAATGTGATTGCGCTAGAACGAAAAGGGAAAAACAAGACAAATACTCGAGGTAGGCTATGGCAGGACCTGTAACTAGTTTACGTAAAATGGGACTGTCTAGTGTCATTGACATAGTAATGGAGCATGAATCGAGCCATCAATTTCCTGACAAAAACAAAACGCAACTATATATTAGTTGATCCGAGTCATAACCATGCATCTGATATGTTTAGAAAAACACCGTACTTAGCATTTGCTTGAGGACAAGCAAAGTTTAAGTATGGGGGTGTTTGATGACACACAAATATGTGATATTTCTGGCTTGATATACACCAAATATTTCTCATACTTTAGTTTAAGTTAAATTATTTTATAAGTATTATGCATGTATTTTTATTTTTTTTGCAGATACGCATTAAGCTGAACACTTTGGAAGAAATGAAGAAAAAAGATGTGCAAAACTAGCAAAAAGGCCAAAGGAGAAGAAATGAGCTGAAGCCCATTATACATGTGAGCACGTGGCCCACAATTATGAAGACCTTGACGACCGTCAAGGAGGCGTGTCGAACGTCACGCGCCAAGAAAGACCAAGTGACTATCGTCACTTGAATGTGACGAATGTCACAAGCCACTTACTCCACTTTCTGCTCATCCAACGGACATAAACGCATTCAAATGTTAAACCAGCGACTACCTACATTTTCTCACCCACTCAGTCAAAGCACCAAGGAACGTGACATATTAATGGCACTATTATATCTCAAAGGAAGAAATAAATTGTTCCTACATTCTCGAGCACTTTTGATCACGCAAGACTTATAAATAGAGCCTTATACCACATTAGAAAGGGTTCTTCTTTTTGGCAAGAAACTTTATAGATTTTATATTTATTTTGAGCGATTATTCTTTTCAGCATTATTTTATTTTCCCAGCTATTTCTATATTCCTTTCCAGCATTATTTTCTTCTGTACGGTTAAATATATTCTCCGATCGAAGCAAAGCCTACAATTTGTGAAAGAGTGCTTCTGTCTTCAGAGTTATTACCAGGTTTATGTTAACAAATTCTTATTGCTTTTTAATCAATATAATTATGTTTATTTTTGTTTGTCCCTTAAATTATTCTGCGATTTGGTTTAATATTATGTTAGGCTAGAAATCCTATACCGGTATGTAAAGTCACTCAACCAAGGGAACGAGTAACTTAGTTGGGATTATTTTTACTATGAAACTTTCTTTTCTGGCCTAAGTTACTATTTTTCAATCATTAAATTGTTTTGTTACGGAAGTAAAAAAACAGATAGAGGTTAGGGTCAACAAAGCGGAAGTTTGAGATCTTTTAACTGGACAGTAGTAATTAGGCATTGGCTTAAAATACAGCGGAAGCACTTTAAAGTTAATTAAGATTTTATTTAGTTTTCAAAAAGTGTTTTTAACTCCTGCGGGATGGCGGAAGCGTACGTTAGGACTTAACTGCATAACCTAGATCAACAAAACGACAGTGTGAGACGAGGGTTTTTAAACTAAATAAGTTTTACTGAAAGTTGTTTTGAAAATATAAAGACGCCCAACAGGTCGCTAGTTCCCGAGGTACGACTATTGCATACTGGTAATTAAGCTAATTGATTATCAAAAATCCAATTTGATTTAGTATTTAGTTTTCCCTACAACCCAATCAAATATCATTAGCTTTAGATTTGCGAAGTAACAATAGAAGACGGTAGATCGATTAATCAGTGTCTGTGGTTCGATATCTTTTAAAACTACACGATAAGACTGTGCACTTGCAGTCCGAATCATTGGATACATAAGTATAATCCCGATCAACTTCTTAACTTGGCTACCTCTAACTTCCAAGAAGAAATGATGTGTGTGCTCTTCCAATTCTTTGATCCCATACACCATTGCTTCACCTTTCCTGACTATCAGTTGGTGCATACATTAGAAGAATTCTCTCAACTGTTAGTAGTGCATGTGCTTGATCAAATACCGTTCACCGATTTAGAGGAGACTCCAAAGCCTGAAGTCATTGCCAAAGCCCTGCATCTGAAGAGAGCTGACATTGTATAAAATTGGGAGACAAGAAGTAGAGTTAAGGGTTTCCTGGCCAAGTTTCTATTGGAGAAGGCTCGTTCATTCTGGGAAGATATGGATTTTCAAGCTTTTGAAGATGTCTTGGCCCTTCTAATCTATGGTTTGGTTCTATTTCCCAATCCGGACCAATTCATAGATGTGAATGCCATCAGGGTTTTCCTCTCCCGTAATCCTATACCTACTTTTCTTGGAGACATTTTACATTGTTTCCACACATGCACAATGAATAAAAGAGGTACTCTCTTGTGTTGCATTCCCATACTCGCCAAGTGGTTTACTTTGCACCTACCTAAATCAATGTTGAAGAACGAGCAAGGATTAACATGGTCTCAAAGGATGATGTCACTCACACACTCTGACATTTATTGGTGTTCTCGATCCTTGGAAGACACTACCATCATTGACCGTTGTGGGGAATTCCATAATGCCCCACTCTTAGGCATTAGGGGAGGTATCACCTATAACCCTTCTCTCGCATTACGACAATTTGGGTATGCGCGAAGAGACGGTCCTCACGATGCACTCATCCAAGGTTTCGTATTCGACTATGAGGGCGACAACCAAGGCTACTGTCAAAGGTTCATACAAGCTTGGAGAATGGTAAACAAAGTGGATAGCAAGACATTGGGGCATAAGAAATCCATTCCTTTGGATCCTTATCTTATGTGGGTACGAACTCGTGCTCAAAGACTCAGTATGCCATACCCTGCCATTTTTCCTATCATCATGGAGCCATTAGTTGAAGGAGATGTTTCGTATGCTATCCTTCATCCTACCATGCCTACTTCTCTTGAAGACTTACAAAGAGCTTGGATACAACTGAAGGAAGAATGAGACACCTTCGAAGCCCAGTTCTACGTGAGTGAAAAGAAGGTTCTGGAGCTTACAAGACAGCTTCATGAGGAGCAAAATCTGAATGTCTACATTGTGCCAAAGAGGATGCGTTCGACATTTTTGTCTTAGGAGTTTATTTTTATTTATTTCCTCCATTGTAAGCCAAAGGGGCATGGTTGTAATCAATTTAAACTTATTAATAAAATTTATGTTTGCTCATTTCTTGTCTAAAATAAATTTAAATCTTCTAAGTCCCTGGAAACATTGCATCCACATACCATGCATCATATCATGACAGACTTTTCCCACACAGGTTTCTCATCCGCTTACTGTTTATTTCAGTAGAGATGGCTCTAGAACAGACTATCAAGGAAATTTAGACTCAAAGTTCTCAACTTTAAGAAATGTTCTTGAACCTATCTAAGGGACAAGAAGAAGTGAAAGCACTCCTCACTAGGGGCATGCCCATGGGGAATCCTAAGGACAACAGGGATGACCAGCTTGAACAGCTACAAACTGAAGTGGCAACAATGAAAGTCCAGATGATGGGACAATTGGTGGGCCAGATGTCTCTTATCCAAAATTTAACTCGGGGACAAGAGGAGCTAAAGACCCTTATCAACAAACTTCGTCGAGACGGTTGCAACCGTATGAAATAAACAGTCAAGATTGAGGATTAAGTCATTACTCATCCTCCTATGAGACAAGAAGCCGGTTTAAGGGAGATCAAAACTTTCCAATTTGCTACCACATCACGATCCCAACAACGACCTCACCAATGTCAACAGGGAAATCAGCAAAGGCAAAACGAGCCCGACAGACAATTTACTAACATCAACATGCCACTGTCTTAAGCACTGCAACACATGTTGAGTATGAATCTGATTATGTTGATAGGACCTCATCCAAACCCCAATACTGCTTCCCCCTGCTATAATCCCAACGCAAGGTGCGCCTATCATTCCAACAGTCTTAGGCATGACATAGATGATTATTGGGCGTTGAAGTATAAGATTCAAAATATGATCGACGGAGGAGCGTTGGAGTTCACACAAGACGGTCAACTGGAGCTCTTCTACCACCCCTCAAGGGCATCCAATTAAAGTGACGGTCTGGGCGAGGAAATTTTTTGTTTATTCGAATTTTTAGTTGTAATTTCATTGTTTACTTAAACACTTATCAGTATGTCAGACTTTGATTACTCTCATTAATGCATTAAATATGTCTGTCTTGAATTCATCCATTTATTTTCATTCTATTTAAACTATGCTTTTTACTCCGTTTATGATATTCAACTCTTGTTTCAAAATTTTGCAAACCTTTAGAGGGAGGATGACAAAGACAATGCCATAATCTCATACAGTATGCTTTTGAACAGACCTTGCTGATGATGTACAAGCGTTCTTTCAATTCCTGAACACTGGATTTATAAGGAAGAAAATCCCTAGTCAACCCCTTTGAGCCAAAGAAGTAGGAGTTTTCTTTTTCACACAAAATTGAAACCTTTAATCAAAACCAGGGGCAGGTTAGTTTCTCAGTTAATTCAAACACGCGTTCATTCGAAAGCTTTCACTTTGTATACAACAAATGACATAAAAAACATTCCCCTGGAATCAAAAGACGATGATGGTTCCCTACCAAATAGGCAGTCATTATCTCTCAAAAGAAAAGCCCACTAAGTCAAAACCTACGAATGAGACTTAAGAAAAAAGCTGGGGCATCCCGCTGACTGTAAACAGGAACAGTCAAGCAAAAATCAAGGATAATAAATCAAAAAAAGAGGACACTACAAATCCTCAAACAAAATGGAAAATATGGCAAAAATGACTACCTTCTGACAAATAAATTTCCAAATTTTTGAACCATCTCCAGAACATCATTCAAGACTCAATAGGAGTCCGAACACACAATTAACTAAGTTTAGGACTGGAGATCACCACGAAGAATGGGCGGGTAAAAATACACTTTGAGCCATATCCTTTGTTTCTTAAACCGTGAACCAGACCATGATACAACCTTTTAAAAGTCCTAATTGAAGCATGGGTTAGTTCAAAAGCATACTGTTACAAAAGGTATCCTGACTTTTGTAAGGCTTTACTCCATCCTGAGTTGAATTCAAATTCTTACAAAAAATTCTTTTATTTGCTAAAACGCATTTTCAAAAGAGAAGAATAAATTTTGCATTACTTTTAATATCGTTGTTTGCATATGGCTATTTGTTTGACAGTAGAGAAATTCACACGATGAATATCCAGCAAACAAAAACTCTCTCAATGAACATAACCACTTAAAATAGGACGACATTTCCAATGACAAATCTCCTATAAACAAGGGGGCATGACATGTCACTATCCAATTCTCTTGGGGGAAGTCAAATAAAGATTCCAAAAAAACAACTCCGAAGAAATGCTGAATAACCAGGGGAAGGTCTGTATCTAAATCACTTGGAGCATTGACCGTGAATTCAAACAAAGGATTATGTACGGTCAGGTAAACATTTCCCAGAAATACTACAAACACTTGCTACTAGGGGCATTAACAAATTTCTCACAAAGTCCTTTTCATAGTGTGATCCCCAACCAGAGTTTCCATCTCCGAGAAACCGTTCCCCAACTAAGTTGATCTCAAGAATCCTCAAGGAGTTCTGCCAAAAGAAAATACCTCTCCAAAAGATTGGCAACAGGGTTTATTTCCCCAACAAATGGCAAGATTCCCCAGCTTGAATTTGCCTCTCTGACTACTATGAATCAAGGGACCATGACCCCTCTTCCCCAGTAGACTGCTCTACAATCCCCTGTGAGTTACTGCAAAGCCTGGAAGCCAAACCAGATAATAGTTGACTTCTTTATCCCCAACAGGTTGTTAACTTCCATACTCTCTGATCAAGAGTATAACTCCCTAGTAGAGCAATGGACAACTAAAACTCCTGAACTCTTTTCCCCAAGCAGAAATCAACACTCTCCACAAAGATTTCTCAAGCCAAAGCCAATCTTCCCCAGCAGATTTCCCCTCAAATAACAAAACAAGAATCTCCAGCAGAAAAATTCTAAACAAAGTTTGGAGATGCACATACTCTTCATCTCCAACAGCAGTCCGGGATTTGACTTCCTAAGGCTCCCCAACACTTGTCAAGGATTTAGTTTCCAAGATAAAATTACATTTCAACAACATTTCATGCATCATATTTACATACATGATAAATGAATACAACACAAATATATACACCACAATCTCATTTATTTTGATAAACATCATTACGCCATGCATTTCATACATCATGACATTGCAGACAACTAACTCTTTACTTTTTCAGGAAAAATCAATCAACAGAAAATTATCATCAACAAATTTCCGACAAAACAGGACAACTTTCTGTGAACAAATCGATTGTAGATCAATTACTGAAGCAAGACGGGGTAACTATCTACATGACAAACACTTCTTATCCAAGACCTCTGCTGGTTCAGTTTAAATCAATCAATGGTTTATCCTGATTCTTTCCCGTAGACATTTTCTCTGGTTCAGATAAATAGCTCCAAGATTTATTCTGATTCTTTCCAGTTAAAGAATATTCAAGACCTCTGCTGGTTCAGTTTAAATCTATCAATAGTTTATCCTAATTCCTTTCCGGTAGACATTTTCTCTGGTTCAGATAAATCTCTCCAAGATTTATTCTGATTTCTTTCCAGTTAAAGAATATTCAAGACATCTGCTGGTTCAGTTTAAATCTATCAACGGTTTATCCTGATTCCTTTCCGGTAGACATTTTCTCTGGTTCTGATAAATAGCTCCAAGATTTATTCTAATTCTTTCCAATTAAAGAATATTCAAGACATCTTCTTGTTCAGTTTAAATCTATCAATGGTTTATCCTGATTCCTTTCTGGTAGACATTTTCTCTGGTTCAGATAAATCGCTTCGAGATTTATTATGATTCTTTCCAGTTAAAGAGTATTCAAGACCTGTGCTGGTTCAGTTTAAATCTATCAAAGGTTTATATTGATTCCTTTCTGGTAGACATTTTCTCTAGTCAGATAAATCACTCCAAGATTTATTTTGATTCTTTCGAGTTAAAGAATATTCAAGACCTCTATTGGTTCAGTTTAAATCTATCAATGGTTTATCCTGATTCCTTCCCGGTAGACGTTTTCTCTGGTTCAGATAAATCGCTCCAAGATTTATTCTGATTCTTTCCAGTTAAAGAATATTCAAGACCTATGCTGGTTCAGTTTAAATCTATCAATGGTTTATCCTGATTCCTTTCCGGTAGACATTTTCTTTGGTTCACATAAATCGCTCCAAGATTTATTCTGATTTCTTTCCAGTTAAAGAATATTCAAGACCTCTGCTGGTTCAGTTTAAATGTATCAATGGTTTATCCTGATTCCTTTCTGGTAGACATTTTCTCTAGTTCAGATAAATCGCTCCAAGATTTATTTTGATTCTTTCTAGTTAAAGAATATTCAAGACCTCAGCTGGTTCAATTTAAATCTATCAATGGTTTATCCATATTCCTTTCTGGTAGACATTTTCTTTGGTTTAGATTAATCGTTCCAAGATTTATTCTGATTCTTTCCAGTTAAAGAATATTCAAGACCTCTGCTGGTTCAGTTTAAATCTATTAATGGTTTATCCTAATTCCTTTCCGGTAGACATTTTCTTTGGTTCAGATAAATCGCTCCAAGATTTATTCTGATTCTTTCTAGTTAAAGAATATTCAATACCTCTGTTGGTTCTGTTTAAATCGATCAACGATTTATCCTGATTCCTTCCCGATAGACATTTTCTCTGGTTCAGATAAATCGCTCCAAAATTTATTCTGATTCTTTCCAGACCTCTGTTGGTTCAGTTTAAATTTATCAATGGTTTATCCTGATTCCTTTCCGGTAGACAGTTTATCTGGTTTAAATAAATCGCTCTAAAGATTTATTCTGATTCTTTTCCAGTTGAAGTCAAGTTTAGATTTAGTCTAATTTCTCTCAACAATCACCTTTGGATGGCATCTATAAGCCCATCTCCGACAACTCTCTATCATCTCTCCAAATGGCATCTTTAAGTCCATTCCCTACACAATCAATCACCACATCATCAAGTTCAAATTTCTGGGCACTCTAATGTTCAATCATCTTCCACCTTCAAGTCACGAATGGCAGACCCGTCAATCTAACTCTTCATATTTAAGAAGATTGAACAGGGGCAGCTGTTGTACTCAAAAATTTTCCCTCTCATTTCTCAAGGCATTTCCCACAAGGATTCTAAAAATTAAAGCTTGCACAAGTACAATTGGGTTTTCCAGCATCAAATTATAAAGGAAGTTGTTAAAAAAAGGGGAAAACAGATAAAAATAATCTTTTTGACAAAATTGAAGGAAAAACAAGTTTCCTTCGATTCATATCTTTCGAATGGACTTCTGGCATCTTTCAATGCAGGCTTGGCTTGCATCCTTCGATTGATCCATAGCTTCCTTCTTGCATGCAAGAGACACCCACCATGCTAGCATGCACAAGGCAAAAAGCCTCATGTAGCCTCCTCCGATTCCAAGGCAAATAGCCTCATTTTGGCATCCTTCGATTGCACAATTTGCTTCATGCATGCCTCTTTCATCTGGGCATCTTTGCAAGCCTAGCATGCCTCTTTCGTTTGGGCATGTGGCCCCCTTTGTTGCAAGATTTGTTTGTGCCCTTTACTTCCCGCATGCTTTCTTTGTTCGGGCGTGTGACTTTCTTCAAGACAAGCTTGGGCTTACATTCTTGGTTTGGGCTTCTGGTTTCCTTCAAATGTAAGTTCGTTTGACCATATGGACCTTTGGCAGGAAAACTTTTGTTTGAGCAAAGGCCTCTTACATGTTTTGTTTGAAGTCACAAAGCAAGTGCCTCCTGCAATTCCCCTTTGACTCGTAAGCCTTTTTTGCCAAACTCTCAAGGCAGAATTTCCCCTTTGTGCTAGCACCTCAAAGCAGGAGCCTCCTTCATGCACCCTTTCATTTGGCCATGTAACCTCTGGCCGACAAGCCTTCAACTAGACAAAGACCACCTTCACACAAGGCTTCGATTGGAACCTTGATTCCCTTCGAATCAGCATCTTTCGAACCTAACTCTGGACCCTTCGAAGCAAGTTTATTTAAAGGGCTTTGAGCAAATCTCATAGCCTTACCCTACTTGTCAGGCTATGTTGCTTCCAAATCTTTACATGATCAGAGGCTTGCACAAAGGTTTAAAGCTTTGTCTACTGGATAATACCATTCTTGGTTAAAATAGCAAAAGGCTACGTACCCTTTTTCCATAAAGAGTACTTTTATCAAAAAATCAGCTTCCAACCTTATTCATGTCTGAACGAAAAGCAGTTCCAGAAGCACAAGTCTAATCTCCTGCCAGCAGGCCCACACTTGTACTAGAAACTTGGGATCAACGAAAAGGGACTAAACTTGTTTCGTTTTCAATGAAACCATAGTTTGTTATCTTACAAACCTGGCTACTTAAAACACCTTCAACCTTTTCTCTATAAAGAGAAGAATTTTCAAGCTAGAGCAGGACTTTTGGGGGTGGAACGAATCTTCAATCATCAAATTCTAAAAAAACTCTTAAGAAAAAAAACTCAAACACTTAAACACATATTCAAACCCATAATCCAAAAGAAACAAAACACCTGTTTTTTTCTTGATCCTTCGAATCTAGAAGAAACATTACACATGGTTCCTTGGTCCTTCGAATCTAAAGAAACACAAACCTGGTTTTCTTTTTCTCTTTCGAATCTGAAATCATCCCTTACCTCTCTTGACCTTCGATTCCAGTAAAAGAAGCATAACCCCTATTTTTCCATTCGAATCCAGGAATACTCAGGGTAACCACTCAAGGTCCAGCACATGTCTCATCCTCAGGCCAGGTAAGTCACTCTTAACCTTGAACCATTTGTTTCTAGCATAACATGTAAATAAAATTTCTTTTTGTTTCAAACATGTACATAACATTTTTTTCTTCTTTTCGTTTCCACCCTTTAAATTTGTTTTCATGGCTAATCCTTTTGGTTTTGTTGCTTGAGTTATTAAATATGCTTTAAGAATTAACCTGGCCATAAGGCAATGCAAGCATGGCCTCAGGCCATGTTGCTATTTAAAATCCCAAATGAAAGAAACAGGAGGAAAGAAGTATGAAATGAAGCCTTAGGATTCCACACTGACTTCCAAGCTCCAATCGAAGGAGGCAGCAAAGGACTTAAGGTGAAGAGGGCACTCCATGCTGAACGAAAGAGGCAGCCAAAAGGATGGCCACACTGATTCCAGGCCCCAGTCGAAGGAGGAAGAAAGGTAGAATCTAAGGCTGCATCTCATGCCTCAGGATAAGCCCAAATCGAAAGACATGACCACACTGACTTCCAAGCCCCAATCGAAAGGCACGCCTTCACTACTTCCAGGCCAAATCGAAAGGAGCCAGAGGAGAAGAATCGAAGGATGCTTCTTCCTGAACCAAAAGAGCCCATTTTCCTTTCTTTATTTTTATGTTGCCTTTATATTTTCTTGTTATTCAATATTGTTGTAACAATGTAGGATTTATGTTTCTGCATTTTTTATTACTTATGTATAAATGCTAGTAATTAGGATGTATGGAAAGATAAAAACAACAAGTAGACAACCCAAAAATCAAAGATAGAATGCATGCAAATCAAACACACTATTCACACATGCACCTCTAGCGTAATCTCACTTGTTGCCTCGGAAAAATAGTCATGTCCGTCAAATACGGGAGTTTTAGAAAAGACCCTTGATAAAAGATAGTAGTCCCTCGTGACCCTCGATGCTGCCTTTGGTAAATGATCTAGTTCCTAAACAACATTGCCAAAAGGTCCCATAGGTTACCTTCTATGACTATGCAAACGTCCCACGCCCGTCCCTTCACATCCAACGATGGGGCTTCTTACCAAATCAATGGTAAGATAGAAACATCTAAAGGAGGAGAAAAATAACATTAGACCTTTTGAGTAGGTAGGATGCTCCTAGTTTCTTTCTTGCTCACAACAAAAACACTTTGCACACCAAAACTTTCATTTGAAACATTTTCAAATGACAAAGCTCTTTGTACGTGTTCTTATAGAAACAAGAATCATTACAAAGACACTTTTCAAAAACACATTCCAAAAACACCTCTTTGAACTATTTTCAAAACCAACACTTTGTACGCGTTCTTATAGAAACGAGAACCATTACAAATATGTTTTCAAAATACTTTCAAAACCCACACCACAAGCACATTTTCAAACAAAAGCAAGTGATCTAGCAAGCAACTAAGAGCCTGTAGACAACTACGGATGGAAAGGGTTTTAATACCTTCCCTTTTCATAACCTACCCTCCGAAATCAAGAAATAATCTCGAAAGGACTTTCATGTTCTTTTCAACCTTTCCTTATTGTATAAAATAAAAGTCAGTGGCGACTCTTGATATCCGCAACAATTGCGATCAAACGTAAAACACCCAAGTAAGTTATCCCACTGTATTACAACGTCCGAAAAAGGTTTTGAAATCATTTCTTCTAAAAATTTAAAGGTTCTTACATAATTGAACAAAACGCTTTCTCTCTCTTTGAGAAATTAAGACTAACCAAGTTTATCAATGGTTGGACGACTTTTGATCTTACCCAACCGAAAATAAAGTGCAAAAAACTTGTGGTAAAAACCAAAACAGCCCCTAAAGTATTCCTACAGATGCAATGTTTAGGCAGTTACCTTAACCATGATTATCACATTCTAACCCTAAAGGAAGTTAGCCAGACATGGAAATAAACTTATTAAAGAAAATCGTGTTTAAGCAGAAAGTAAAAAGGTTAAAAGATAAGTAAATGCAATGCGAGAAAATAAACAAAGTAAAGCAAGTTTGATGCGAGAAAATAAACAAAGTAAAGCAAGTGCAAGGAAATAAGTGCGATAAATGAGTAAACTTAAATAGAAACCTGCTCCAAACAGAGGGCTTTAAAGCAACTTGACTGGAAGGTAAATTTGACTGAAATAAAGGAAACTTAAATTAAAATGGTAGAAAGATTGTAAAGTGCTCCAAACTTGATTACAAACTCAATGACTCGTGCGATAATTCTTTGATGTGAAGAGATCATCGCTTACAATTGGACAATATATGGCTTAAGTAAGTGCAACTAAGCTTGGATGAAGAAGAAGAAAAACTGAAATCACTTCTATTTATATCCCTAGGAGGATTTTGGAAATTACAAGAATGCCCTCCAACTTCTTTTGAGCGGGAATCGAATTTGCAAAGGTGGCGCCCGCCATGGGGGTGTGGTGGCCGCCATGCTCCAAAAGTGAAGAAGTAGCGGAGAACGTGGTAGTTGGAAGTTGGTTGAAGTTGGCCACCTCATGGTTGATTCTATGGCGGGCGCCATCATGGAAGCCACGAGTATAAAAACTCCAAAATCATGATTTTTAGCTCGTTTTTCTTCATTTCTTCAAGCAAGGCTTAGGAAAGACAAAAAAACTGAAAATAAAATAAAATGCAAACATAACACATGAAAATAACAATAAAAACCTAATAAACATGTGCAAATATGCAGTGCGATTCAGTGTTATCAAATTCTCCCACACTTAGACCTTTGCTTGTCCTCTAGCAAAAACTCTGTATAGCTCAGTAAAGAGAAATAGTATTATCAAACAATTTCGGCAAAAAGGGCTTCTAAGTTTAAAGCAGGATGTAATGATAGGTACCATCCAAGTGAACCAAGGGTATCGTGATAACACATTCTGCAAGAATACAGACACAAACATCGATCCTATACAAACAGATCCATTCAAAACCATCACACTTAGGCCTAATTTTCAAATCGTTTTCATTCAGGCGCAATCACATTAAGCCCGCTATCTCACACATATTCGTAGAAGAATGACTGGTTAGTTACTCTGATCTCAAGCACGGGGTTCTGGTACATAAGTTGAAAACCACTCAAATGACTCAATTATGGTTGTGGGTGATCGAGTTGTAACCCTCCCTACCAAGTCCAACACAATAAACCTCTGAACCAACCAACAATGAGAAAAAAATATTTTCTTTTATTCTTTTTGCAATTTCTCACAACCCTTTTTTAGGTTAAGTGACTTTGTGAGGGTCACCTATCCCGGAGTTGTAGCATATGAATCATGAAAGCACAGCAAAAATAATTTGGATCACTCACTTATATTCACCGGTCTCCTACGTAGAGCATGCTTAAGCCGGAGCTGACTGCTAGAATAAACTACTAAAGATGAAGGTTAAGGTCATAACATAAGGTTATTAGGATCGGTTCCTATAATTACGAAGCTTATGGTGTTGAAACGATACCGATTTTTCAAAAGGACTTCCCAAGTCATCTACATCCTATCTTAAACCTGTCTTAAAGCCCAAAAAATGTCAAAGGATATTGTTTTCTTTTGTCAAACAAATTTTGGTAGGGCTAAGAAATGGGGAAAAATAGAAATACACCACACAAATGACTCGGCAAGCACATGAATTTTACTGAAAACAAACAAAGCAAGGTAAATAAATATAAAAAGAAATAAAGACTTAAAAATAAAGAAAAGGAAAAGCAATAAAATCTCCTCCCACACTTAAATCAAACATTGTCCCTAATGTTTCGAAATAAAATGTGGAAAGAGTAACCTACATGTATCTAGGGGCGGCCACTAGTGCCCTCGCCATCCTGCTGATTCCTAGGGTGACGAGACCTGCTGCGATGACGATCTCTCTGGGAAGAGGTTAGCTGCTCCACTCTGGCTGATAGAGCGACCTGAGAACTCTGAACCTATCGAAGGTTCCCTAATAGGGAACCCTTAGTGGCCTCCATGAGTGTAAAGTTCCTCTAAAAAAAAGCCCTGCTGACTCTGCTGCTTAGCATTGATCGCAAGCTGAGATTGCATGATATTCTGAAGACATTGATCAGTATGTTGCTAAGAAATTTGCATGAAGCTCATGTTGTCAGTCAACTGATGTTTCAATGTGGTGAGCATGCCATCTCGCCTCTCCTCTCGATCAAGATGCTCTCGCCACATATCCTTAGTGATATAAAATCCAGGGGCAGAACCTGCAGAATGATGTGAAGAAGATGGTGCAGTGTGTGCTGGTGAATCATTGTGGGGGGACATATGTGGAACGGGAGACTGGTCTCTCAGTTTATACTCCTCATCAGTCTCATGTTCGTCCCCAAGATGAACATTAGGGAGTAATGGTCCCCTAATAGGTGGAGTGGACAAATCATAAGTCCAGTTTCTCTCAAGCAGCACATCAGTCCTCCGAGAGCAAGGTAAAGTGACACTGGGAATAGCCATACCATGGAACATGAGGTTAAAACCTCGCTCTTTCCTAACCTTGCATAATTTCATATCTTTCAAAAACTTTAAATTAATTATGAGGTTAGGTAGAGGTACCAAAGTGGATAACTCAGTGCCCAAGTTCAAATCCCCGAGCAATGGAGATAACCAATCCTCCAAAAGAAATAACGCCCCCTTTCTCAAAGCAAAAGACATGTGTGCTTCTCATAAATAGGACAATATTAATTTTTAAAAGAGTAAGGCTTACTTTCAAAAACAAAAGTTCTTTTGCATTGACCTTGTTTGGATTCTCCCAGGCAAAAATAGTATTGGCCAATAAATAACAGAAAACACGAATGGTCGGGTTATGGATCATTGAGGCAAGAATACCCTCAAAAGAGGAAATGGTGGAACTAGACAATCTAGCTTAAAAAGAAAATGCCTCAATCGACCAATCAGAATCTAAAGGGGTCTCACAGATATAACCTTCCCCATGAGGCATGTCCAACAACTCTGCTAAAGCATCAGTAGTGTACTCATATTCAACATTAAACATTCTAAATTTTACCGTACCGATCGTGCTAGCAGTGTTGGGACTGCCAGTATAAATCTATGAACTTAAAAATTCTTTGGTCAGCCTCTCATAGGTAGGTTCTCTCCTAACAAAAATATCGTGCAATCCTAAAGTGTCTAACATATGGAACACACTGTGATAAATTCCAAAAAGGTACAAACAGTCAGTATCGATATACCTTGTCAGAGAAATTTCTTGTGTCTACAACTTCTCGAGAATTTTTCTCTGCCTCGACCCCGATTTTTCATCACGAAGCAAAAATCCATCAAACTCCATTGTTTCCATAGTTGGTGAAAGAGGAGAAAATGGGTTTTTATGGAAAGAAGGTGAAAATTATGGTTTGTGGATTTTTAATGACGGAAATGAAGTGGTGGAATAGGAAATGTTAGTGGGGTTGTGAATAAATGAGAAAGTTATGAACTTTTAGTGGGTTTTGATGGAGGTTTTGGAGAGGCAAAAATGGAGTTTTTTGGGGTTGGAAGATGAAAATGGTGGTTTTGGTGTTTCTTCCACGTAAAAGGTACAAACCTCATGGCGAGCGCCATGTGTGCAAATCTGGATGGGCCAGATTTTGAATTTTTGCTTATGGGCCTTGTACTTTTCACGGGGGGTATAGACAGCATCTTTCACATGTTTTTCTTCATAATTTGAATCTTGGATGACATAGCTTGATAAAAATACAAATGAAAATTCATATACTAAAATCAAATAAAATGAAATACAACATGTTGCACCCCAAAATTTTCCCTCTCCTTTTACTCAACACATGCTCATTGAAGTCCTCAACTTGCTCAAGGATGCCCAAGAATTAACCAGACAAATTCTCTCCTAAAGAAATGAACCTTCAACTAGGGTTTCCACTTTCATCAAGATATGTGAACTCCAAAGGTCTCAAATTTTTTCCATGGTCCTAATATGTCCTCAAGTTCATCCATGCGAAGTTTCATGCCTAGCACTACAAGTATGCACAATCAACTGCTCAGATGCCTAGAAATCAACTATAATAGGTCAAAAGTCAACACTGACCCACATACAGTCAAACTTCAAGATTTTTGGTCAACATCAACATTTTGAAGTAATATCCATCATTTGATCAAGGGTTGATCATGATTCCTCAAGGAATGCCCTAAATTCATCAAAACTCAAAGTTGCTAAATTAGGGTTTCTATAGAAAAAGTCAACCAAACTTTGACCAAGCCTAGTTTTCTCATACTTTATCAAAAATTTCCCATACAAGGCTCATTTTGAAGAGGATTCAATTCCCTACAACTCATCGTTAGCCCTCAAGTTCAAGAAATGCACTCATCAAAAGATATAAATTCAGACATTATAGGTCATTTTGAAAAGTCAACAAAAACACCTTTTGGGTCAAGGTTCCTTACATGAACATGGAAGATCCAAATGAGATGAAACCAAAAGGGTTATTTAGAGGACATCCTATGCCTTTTAAAAGTCAAAGAAAACCCTCTTATGGTAAAAATTGAGAGAGATGTGCATTGTCAAAATTGGCCATTTTTGGAAATTTGCACAAAGTCAACCATGCCCAAAATACATTTTTCTTCAAATGGGCCCAAATTATTTATGCTTACATCTTGTTACTAACATGGCCGAGGACACCTGAGATCATTCATACTTTATTTTATTATATTTATTATTTATTTTGATTTTTTATTCATTAAAAGTCAAAATTAAATAAAGAAATAATAGGAAATATGTAAGATATGATTTCCAAATTTTCTCTCATCAAATAATGGACAACAAAAGCTGACATATCAAGATAAAATCGTGAAGGAAGGAAAAGATTGGATTTGTTTCAAAAAATGAGAAAAAATCAAGTAATTGAATGCAAATGTTTTCTCACTAAAAGCATGGATATTCTTCCTCTTTTGTTAACCTAGTTGATTCACATAGATATAGAACGGTATTCTGAACCCTAAAGGAGGGAACACAGACGCGCAGCCTGCCTCAAGAAGTCAAATAAATCTAAAATTTTTCAAAGAAAAGTGAGACTTGAATTTATCTCTACAGGCCTATTCAAGCAATTTCAAAGCCAGCAATCCGTTCCTGGATGTTTTCTGAAGCTATCCCAATCATCCTCAAGGCCTGAAACGTCCAGAATCACGCTCATCAAGTCTCACGGTTTGCTCCCTTTTTGAAAATCATTTTCATTGATTCAGACATCATAAACATGTTCTAAGTATATATCCATGCTTATTATCATGTATGCAACATATCTGGATTGTTTAATTTGAGTATGGATGCAGGAATCACACGATACCATTTTTAGGGTTTGAAACTTCAATTTGGGATCTTTTGATACAGGCCAAATTGGCCCAAAATAAGGACACCATCGTGTTTAGGGAATCAAACCCAATTAAACCTTGGCCTCACCATGAATTTATATTGCATATTCTTGATATTTTGAAAATGCATGGGCTATAGTGACAAATTGCGTCTGTTGGTAAAAGTTGTTACCTAAAACAACGGTTACAGGAAGAAGACGATGAAGTGGAAGACTCCCATTGGGAGATTTGAATTTGCGCGCGTTTTTGGCATGATGCTTAGTATTTTCTTTATGTTTTATTTATGTTATTATGTTAACAAACAAACCAATCAACCCAGACGGTAAAGCCAAGTGTGTATGAGAGGAAGGACTTGAGTTCGATCCCAGGTGCAAACATTTTTCTTATTTTCTAATCTTTATATGCAGGATCTCATACATCACTATTCCAAGCCTCCATCATGCACTCCAAATCCCAGTCATTGGATTATCCCTTGATCAAGATCCACCACCTAGCCATAACAGCCCATGGTAGACCCTCAGAGGCCAGCTACACCGAATCCACACGCAGGCAGGTGAGCCAACAATCTTGGGCCTAAAAAATTCAACTCCTTACACCCCTAGATTGCTAACAGCATCAGGCCCAATTTTTTTCCTTTTTTTTTTCAATTTCTTTTGTTTTATTTATTTGTTTAATTATTTTTTTTACAAAACAAAAATCATTTTTTATGAAATCAAAAAAATCACAAAAAAAACATTAAAATCAGATTTTTTTTTATAAAATATTTTATTTCATTAATTAATTAGATTAATTTAATTAGGGCAATTTAAATTATTTTGTTTTCATAGTTAAAATCAATTGGATAATTAGGTTTAACTTGCAAGTTTCAACTATTTTTCTCAACAAAAAAATACAAATATATTTCCTTTAATTAATGAGATTCATTAGGATATTCAATTCTCGTGTTCTTCCTCGCGCTTGTTTTATTTATGTATCGTTCTAATTATTGTAATTGCTTTGAGGTTGTAATAGTTTTAACTAGGATTTTATTTACTGCATTTATTTAATGTTTACCCCCATTTTTGGATTATGGAACCCCCTCCCCAAAGCCTTGTAATAGCTAGGTTTTTATTCTCGCACTTTACTTTCTGCTATTATTAAATGTTTAGATTAATAGGCTTGTATGGAAATAATAACGAGTAAAACAGTAGATTGCCCTAAATGTGCAAAGATAAATGAACTGAAATCAAACACTCGCACATGCTCACTCCTAGGGTTAGCCCCACTTCGGTTGCCTTTGGTAAACGGTCATGAAGTATAGGGAGTTTTAGTGGTTGCCCTCTAGTCTCAAAAGATCAAAAATGACCCGTTCGAATGTTGTCTCAGAAATATCTTTAGGACTTTAGGGTAACTACTAAGGTTTCCTAACCATTGCTTTTGTGACCGTAATTGTCCCTTCGAATGTCCCTTAAAACTCCAACGATGGGGCTACCTACGCCTTAATAGTAGGATAGTGTTGTCTAAAGGAAACGAGAACAAACAATATTTTTCGAGTAGGTAGAAACTCTTAAGTACTTGCTCAAAAAAATTAAAACTCTTTTACACAAACACTTTCAAAATAGTTTTCAAAAACAACTTCGTCACACTCTTGAGGACAGATACAAGGGTTACCACGAAGTTAAACAAAAACTTTTCAAAACACACACAAGCAATTTCAAAATGAGCAAGTACCTAAGAGCCCGTGAAAAACCACGGATTGAAAGGGTGCTAACACCTTCCCTTTCTATAATCTACCCCGTACTCAGAAAATCTCAAAAAATGTTTTTTCTGTTCTTTTTATTTTTCCTTTGTTGGATGAAATAAAAGTCGATGGCGACTCTTGCTTACCGCAACATTTGCGAACAAAAAACACAAACCAGTATTAGCAGTCAGTTCTGCCACCATGTCACACAACAAAATACAAAAATAAGAGAAAAGTAAATAATGAAAAACATCAACATGCAATATATTAATATATATGTAGATATGTAATACAATTGTTAGAGATAGATTCATAAAAACGAAAACAAATCCAAGCAGAAATCAAATATAGATAACGATAAGTCTAGAAATAAAAATAATGATAAAGCATATAAATAGCATCTCTGTCTCAGATGGGAGGAACACCATCAACACCAGCAGGGGGATCGTCATCAAGGTCAGAGTCAGAGCCTCCTGGGTCTTGTGGGCCTCCTGCTATCTATCAGCGTAACTCAGCAATCTCCTGGTAAAGAAAGTCAGCCTCCGCCGCATGAGTCAAATCAGAGATCTTATACTGCAAGGTGAGGTCATTAATCTCTTGTCTAAGTCGGACCACCTCCATACGCAGCTCAGCTAGCTGCGTATGCACATCCGGCTGCTGCAAAGAGAAATTATTAGAAAGTATGATGAACCTGGGTGAAAGTTGTGCATGGATGTACTCTTCCATAGGTGGCGATCTAGGTGCATCAATGGTCTCTCCATGGCCTTCCAAAATGTAGGTCCAGTTAGCCGGATCATGTACACTGGTCATCATATGATCTGGAAAAGTGAAGTAGTGTATCGTCTCATTCTTGATCAGGAGCCTGAAAGAGTCTGAGTTGAAGGAGACTCGCCTCATCAATCCATGATCTAAGAAATACTAGATATCTAACAGTGTGTATCCACAGTAAGGGGTCAAGTGACGTAACTTCCTCTCAAGGCCCAAAGAAATAGCAATGTGTGTCATCGTCCCTCCCACATGTATGATACTCTCAAGGAAGGGCAGTGGTGTGCAGATTCCACATCAAGAAATTACTGCAGGAAACTGGACGTGACTGATTAGCATAAAGCAAGAAGAATACCTCCTCATCACCTACATGGTGGTCAGCATCATTCCTTCCTAAGAAGGTATGGGCCAGAATCGTCTGAAAATAGCCGAGAGCTGGATTATGGATGACGTTAGGCATCATATGGTCAGGATCATGGATACTTTCAAGAGTGATGTCATCCAAAAACTTCTCCATGTATCTAGTCATGAAGTAACCCAAGGGTAACTCTGGAATAGCAACAGGATAAGTCCAAAAACCTAAAAGATCATCGAAATCCTTGTGGTTGAAAGCATACTCTGTCCCGAACAATATGAAACTGATGTGGACATCTGGATCATAGTCCAATGATCTGAGGAACTCTAAAGTGAGGTTTCAGTAAGTCTTGTTCTTGCTGTGAGCATACTCCTCTCAGTTTAGTTGGTGGCATATGAATTTGACACTAGGCTCCAAGCCTAAGACTTCCAAGCAACCTTCGTATGGATAGCGGGTAGGAGCCATCGGGCGAAGGGACAAGGCCTCATAGCTCTGTTTTTGAATCTCATTTCTTAAGTTGACGTGCATGTCATCAAAAGGAGGCATCCTGAAAAGGTATGCTTAGACGAGAATGTTGTCCTGAAAAATACAAACATTATAACTGTTAGTCAAAAAAATAGGGAAACATAAGGCGATAAAATTATAAAATGAATAAATAAATGCAATTAAATAAAAAGGAAAGAAAATAAAACCCATGGGTTGCCTCCCATGTAGGGCTTGTTTAACGTCATTAGCTCAACGAAATATACTTCATATCTCGAAAATGGGTACTTGAGGGTCGATCAAAGTGTGTCTGGAGTAGTCAATGGGAATGTCACCTCATTTATAAAGCTTGAGTATTTGTCCATTTACTGCGAATGGATTGAAAGAGTTGTTTCTGATTTCCACGACACCTGACTTTAAGATCTTAGAAACTTCATAAGGACCAGTCCATCTGGAGCGTAGCTTACCAGGAAAAAGTCTCAACCTAGAGTTAAAAAGGAGAACAAGATCGCTTATGTTGAATTCATTTTTTATAATCCTATTGTCATGCCATGCCTTAGTTCTTTCTTTGTATATTATGGCATTTTCATAGGCATTCTGGCGGAGTTCTTCTAGTTTATGAATGTCAAGGATTCTTTTCTCACCAGCAGCCAAATAATCATGATTTAAGGTTTTGATGGCCCAATAGGCTTTGTGTTCTAACTCAAAGGGTAAATGACATGAATTTCCATAGACCAATTGATAGGGGGTAGTTCCAATAGGGGTTTTATAAGCTGTCCTATAGGCCCACAATGCTTCTTGTAGCTTTTGAGACCAATCTTTTCTAGATATTGAAACGGTTTTCTTTATGATCCGTTTAATCTCCATATTAGATACTTCTACTTGTCCACTAGTTTGCGGATGGTAAGGTGTTGCTACTTTATGTCTAACTTCATACTTACTTAAAAGATTGTCAAAAATCCTTGATATAAAATGTGATCCACCATCGCTTATGACAAGACGGGGTATTCCAAACCTGGGGAATATGTAATTTTGAATAGTTTGAGTACTACCAGTGTGTCGTTTGTGGGTGCAGCTATAACTTCAATCCATTTAGACACGTAGTCAACAGCCACTAAGATGTATTTATTGTCTAAGGAGGATGGAAAAGGACCCATAAAATCTATACCCCATACATCGAAAAGTTCTACTTCTTGAATGTTCCTTAAGGGCATTTCGTCAGATCTTGAGTGTTCTCAATGCATTGGCATAGATCGTATTGGACAATGTAAGCATGGAAATCACACCAAAGTGTGGGCCAGAAAAGGCCGACTTGGAGGATTTTAGCATATTTTTTAGAGGTTCTCGTATGTCCATCATAAGGTGCAGAGTGACAATGTTCTATGATATTCCTTACCTCTTCTTTAGGGACACAACGAAGAAAAATACCTTTGGTGCCTCTTTTGAACAAAAGTGGTTCATCCCAATAAAAGTGTTTCACATCATTAAAGAACTTCTTTTTCTAGTGATAACTAAGATCTGGGGGTACTATATCAACAGTTAAATAATTAACAAAGTCAGCAGAACAGGGTACATTACTAACTATTAGGCTTTCTCAGGGATCTCGTAACGATTTAGGTCATCTTCCTCAAAGGTGTGTATTTTGGCTACTAGTCTGTCATAAGCAAAGTCATCATTTATAGGTACTAACTCTAGTTTCAGGTATTCGAGCCTAGAAAGGTGGTGAGCAACTACATTTTTGTGCCTTTCTTATCTCGAATATCTAGATAAAATTCTTGTAGCAAAAGGATCCATCGGAGTAGCCTAGGTTTAGCATCTTTTTTACTTAATAGGTAGCAGATAGTTGCATGGTCTGTGTAAACTATAATTATAGCTCCTACTAGATAAGATCAGAATTTATCAATAGAAAACACTATAGCTAAAAGTTCTTTTTCGATGGTAGCATAGTTAAGTTGGGCAGCATCTAGGGTTCTGCTAGCATAGTAGATCACATGCAGCTTCTTATCTTTTCTTTGACCTAGAAAAGCTCCAACAGCATAATCGCTAGCGTCACATATGATTTCAAAAGGTTCGATCCAATCTAGGGGTTGCATAATAGGTGCGGAAATTAGGGCTTGTTTTAAAAGTTTAAAGGCTTCGACACATTTTTCATCGAAAATAAATTCAGTATCTTTCATTAACAGGCCAGTTAAAGGTTTTGTTATTTTAGAGAAATCCTTGATAAAGCATCGGTAAAAGCCGGCATGACCAAGAAAACTTCGGACTTCCCTAATGGTCTTAGATGGCTTAAGGTTTTCCATAACTTCTATTTTAGCTTTATCAACTTCAATACCTTTCTCAGAGACTATGTGTCCTAAAACTATACAGTCGGTCCCCATGAAATGGCATTTCTCCCAGTTCATTACGAGGTTTACTTCTACGCATCATTCCAGAATTTTCTCAAGGTTAGCGAGGCAATTTTTAAAATCAAACCCGCATACCGAGAAATCATCCATAAAAACTTCCTTAATTCCATCGAGATGATCTGCGAAGATTGACATCATACAACGTTGGAAAGTGGCGAGAGTATTACAGAGTCCAAATGGAATTCGTCTATAGGCAAAAGTTCTATAAGGGCATGTAAAAGTTGTTTTCTCTTGATCTTCAGGATTAATACGGATTTGGAAAAATCCAGAATATCCATCTAGGTAGAAAAAATAAGAGTGTCTAGTTAAACGTTCAAGCATTTGGTCTATAAATGGTAAAGGGAAATGATCTTTCCTAGTTGCTTCATTTAGCCTTCTATAATCTATGCACATACGCCAACCTTCTTCCAAATTCTTGGCTACATGCTCGCCTTTTTCGTTTTGCACGACCGTGATGCCTCCCTTTTTGGGTACTACATGCACGGGGCTTACCCATCTACTATATGAGATTTGATAAATGATACCAATTTCTAGTAACTTAAGGACTTCTTTCTTTATAACATCACTCATTATAGGGTTTATCCTTCTTTGGTGCTCTCTGGAGGGTTTAGAATCTTCCTCTAGTAAAATTTGATGCATACATAAAGGCGGACTTATTCCTTTCAGATCAGAAATGTTATACCCTAAGGCTGGGGGATATTTTCGCAAAACTTCTAAGAGTTGGTTTGTTTAATCTTGGTTTAATGTAGAACTCACGATAACTGGGCGCTTCATCTCCTCGTTAAGAAACTCATATCTTAGATTCTTGGGTAATTCTTTAAGTTCTAATGTGGTTTGCTTAGGGCTAGGTATAGGATTTGGGGTAAGGGCTAAACATTCATAGAGGTTATCATCAATGTAGGGTTCCATCTTCTCGAATCCATCGTCTTCCCATATGGTGGTCGAAGGTAGTTTGATTGATTCGATAGGTCCTTCCTCGTCTAATTCTCTTATGCACTCATCAATAATGTCTATGGCATAACATGTGTCTCCTATTACTGGTGCCAAAAGGAACTTTGAAAGAATAAACTCTATCTTTTCATTGCCCACTTCAAAGATCGGTTTTCCTCTCTTGATATCTATTATGGCTCCGGCTGTAGATAAGAAGGGTCTTCCTAGGAGGATTGGGATATCATCATCTTCTTTGATTTTCATGACAACAAAGTCGGTAGGGATATATAATTGTCCGATTCTAACTGGGATGTCTTCTAATATACCAATGGGATATTTGATAGATCTATCGTCTAATTGAAGAGACATCTTAGTTGGTTGCAATTCTCCAAAGTTCAATATTTCACAAATTGCCAGAGGCATTAGGCTAACGCTAGCTCCTAAATCCAGAAACTCCTTATCGATCACATGGTCCCCTAATATACAAGGTATGGAAAAGTTTCCAGGGTCTTTCTCTTTCTTGGCAAATCTGTTTTCAGATATAGAATTGCATTCTAAGGGTTTGGGATCGTCAAGTCTTCGTTTGTTGGTCAGGATATCTTTAAGGAATTTTTCATATGATGGTATTTGGGTGATGGCTTCGGTAAAAGGAATCTCTACATTAAGTTTCTCTATTATCTTTAAGAATTTTTTATACTGGTTATTGATTTTGGTTTGCTTTAGTCTTTGCGGATACGGTGTCGGAGGTTTGTATGGGGGAGGTGGTACATAATATTTGTCTCTAGTTTCTTCCTTATCTTGGTCTTTATCCTTTTCGGGTTCCACTGGTTTTTCTACTCCACTTTCCTTAGGGATTTTAGGTTCACTCAAGGTTGGGTTAAAAGGTTCCTCTTAAGTAGTCCCACATTGTAAGGTAATTGCATTGGCTTGACCTCTAGGGTTTGGTTGAGGTTGTCCAGGAAATTATCCTCCAGGCGTAGTCTGGGGAGCTTGTGTTTGGGCTACTTGCAAGATTTGGGTTTCAAGCATCTTGTTATGAGTTACTATCTGGCCAACCTTAGTTCCTAATTGGGTGATCAATTCATTTCCATGAATGTTCTGGTTCATGAATTCTTTGTTTTGTTGAGTTTGGGACGAGATAAAATTTTCCATGATTTTCTCGAGGTTTGGTTTTGGGGGCACAACTTGCATAGGTTGATTTGGTCTTGGAGCTTGAAAACCTGGTGGTCTTGGGGGTGCAGAGTTTTGGATAGGGTTATTGTTATTATAGGAGAAGTTTGGGTGATTCCTCCATCCAGGGTTATAAGTGTTCGAAAAGGAGTTTCCTTGGGTGTAGTTGATTTGATTGATGGTTGTTTCATTCAACAGATTGCATTCTACTGATTGGTGTCCTTGGGTTCCATATATCTCGCATTCTTTGGTGACTGCTGCTACAGTGGTTGAGTGGTATTGGACATATGCTCGACTTTTAGGGATAGAGTATCCATTTTGGCTTGCATCATGTCCATAGACCTTATCTCATGTATTCCTCCTTGGGGCTCCTTCTTCTCCACTGTTTCTCGCTTTGTTCCCTATTGGTAATGGTTTTGAGCCATATCTTCGATGAGAGTGCAAGTTTTAGGGTAAGGTTTGTTCATCATAGCACCACTGGCAGCAGCGTCGATGGTCATCTTGGTGTTATATTGGAGTCCATTATAGAAGGTATGTATGATCAGCCATTGTTCTAGGCCATGGTGGGGAAAAACTATTAATAATTCCTTATACCTTTCCCAGGCCTCAAATAGTGATTCTCCTCGGACTTGAGTAAATCTGGTTATTTGGTTTCTAAGAATGGCAGTCTTACTAGGGGGAAAATATCTGGCAAGGAACACTCTCCTAAGGTCTTTTCAAGTTGTTATTGAATTGACTGGAAGGGGATCTAACCAACAAAGGGCTTTATCTCTGAGGGATAAAGGAAATAGTCTTAAACGAATCTCCTCGGATGTAGCACCGTTGGTTTTAAAGGTATCGATAGTTGAATGAAGATTTTTCAAATGTTGATTTGGGTTCTCCGTAGCAAGACCCGCAAATTGGTTTTGTTGTACTAGTTGTAATAGAGAGGTTTTAGTTCGAAATTGTTGGCAGGAATAGCAGGGTTTAATATACTAGAACTAGGTTCTTCGTTGGAGGGTTGGACGAATTCCTTAAGGGGTCTTTGGTCACAATTTTCGGCCATAGGTTTCCTAACTCTTTGGAGTAAGAGGCTAGCGCGAGCGTAATGTTCAGGTTCTGCTAAAGGGTTTAATAAACTCCCGGTACTGCGATCTTTTCGCATTGACCAACTAGTTAATCATTAGTCTAGACGATGTAACAATAGGGTACAAAATTTGACGTGATTGGTCCCCGACAACGGCGCCAAAAACATGATGCATGATTTTCGCAAGTATACGAATCGCGTAAGAGTAATATAAAATATTATCGATCCCACAGAGACCAAAATGTCAATCTATCAAATTCTATTGTCACTATGTTTATCTAAGGCAGATCAAATCATGGTTTTATAGCAGGCATAGTAAATAAAGTAAAAGATGTCAATTCAGATAAAAGCAACGGGTTCGAATGCAAATCACAATAGTCAGATAAGACTCTAAAATGCTTCTCATAGAACTACTTATGGGCCAATATTTCCTACTTTGAAAAGAACTAATTTAACAGGATTGTTGCTTTCGCGTATTCAGAACCGAGTTTATTCTTTAAATAATGTCTTTTTATTGTCACGGATAAAAGGTGCCTATTGCGTTAAAGTAATAAACCTATTTTTAAGAAATATAGTTACTTGACTAAGTTGAAAAGTGATTTTGACTCAGAAATTCTAATCAAGAGATGATTAGACTTTTAAACCTATAAACGCGTCTGAAAAAGGTTTTGAAATCATTTCTTCTAAAAAGTTAATGGTTTTACTTAATTGAACAAAACTCTTTTGCTCTCTTTGAGCAATTAAGATTAACCAAGTTTATCAATGATTGAACAGCTTTCGATCTTACCCAACATAAAATAAAGTGCAGAAAACTTGTGTTAAAAACCAAAACAGCCCCTAAAATATTCCTACAGATGCAATGTTTAGGCAGTTACCTTAACCATGATCATCACATTATAACCTTAAAGCAAATTATCCAGACATGGAAATAAACTTATAAACGCAAATCATGTTTAAGAAGAAAGTAAAAAGGTTAAAATATAAGTAAATGTGATGAGAAAAAATAAACAAAGTGAAGCAAGTGTGATGCGAGAAAATAAACAAAGTAAAGAAAGTGCGAGGAAATAAGTGTGATAAATGTGGAAACTTAAATAGAAACCTGCTCCAAACGGAGGGCTTTAAAGCAACTTGACTAGAAGGAAAATTTGACTGAAATAAAGGTAACTTGAATTAAAATGGCGACAAGATTGTAAAGTGCTCCAAACTTGATTACAGACTCAATGACTCGTGCGATAACTCTTTGATGTGAAGAGATTACCGCTTACAATTGGATAATATATGGCTGAAGTCAGTGAAACTAAGCTTGGATGAAGAAGAAGAACTGAAATCACTTCTATTTATAGGCCTAGGAGTATTTTGGAAATCACAAGAATTCCCTCCAACTTCTTTTGAGCGGGAATCGATTTTGCAAAGGTGGCGCCTGCCATGGGGGTGTGGCGGCCGACATGCTCCAGAAATGAAGAAGTAGGGGAGAACGTGGCAGTTGGAAGTTGGCTGAAGTTGGCCACCTCATGGCTGACCCTATGGCGCGTGCCATGGTAGAAGCCACGAGTGCAAAAACTCCAAAATCTTGATTTTTAGCTCATTTTTCTTCATTTCTTCAAGCAAGGCTTAGGAAAGACAAAAAATATGAAAACAAAACAAAATTCAAACATAAAACAAGAAAATAACAATAAAAACCAAATAAACATGTGTGAATCGAGTCAAATATGCAGTGCGATTCAGTGTTATCAATAATACTAGTGATATCTGCTTGGTTCCAAATGTAAAAGTGTCAACAAAGTTTAAAGCACCGGAATTTGAGAAATACAAGGGCAACACTTATCCTCATGCTTATTTCGTGATGTATGTGAGAAGAATGTTCACTCACACTGATGATTAACATCTATTAATCCACTTTTTCTAAGGCAGTCTGACCGGTGCTACATTGAAATGGTACATGAGCTTGGATAATGCCAATATTCATACCTTCAACGAATTAGGTGAAGCGTTTGTTACGTAATACAAGTATAATATGGACATGGCACCTGGTCGTGACCAATTGAGAGAGATGGCTCAAAAGGATAAGGAGCCATTCAAAGAGTATGCGGAAAGATGGCGTGAAGTAGTCACTCAAGTGATCCCTCCAATGGAATAGAAAGAAATGATTAAGACCTTCCTAAAAACTCTCAAATTCTTCTATTATGAGAAGATGGTTGCAAGTGCCCACACTAATTTTCCGACATGGTAAGCATGGGAGTCTGTTTAGAGGAAGTTGCATGTGAAGGTCGTTTATCCAAAGATGGTGACTCATAAAATGATGCTAAGAAGTATGGTGATAGTTCTTCCAAAAATAAAGAGCAATACTCCTAAGCTATAGTTTGCGGTAGACAAGAGAGATATCATGATATGAATCAACAAGTTGCTTCTGTGACTCCAGATGTCAATGTGGCTCTGACTATTTTTGCATATCAGAGGGCACATCAACAAGGTAATCAAGGGCAAGGTCATCAGAGGAAAATGAGTTTTGATCCCATTCCAATACACAAAGTTGTATCCTTCTTTGTTGAAGAAGAATCTGGTTCAAAATCGAGCTTGATCAGTTGTTCCTGGAAAACTTCCAAGAGTATATAAGGTTGACGCTTCTTGTTCCTTTCATCAGGATGCTCCTAGGAACGATTTGGAAGATTGCTTTGCTTTTAAGGTCAAAGTTCAGAGGTTGGTCCGAAGCGGTATCTTGTCATTTAAGGACATTGGCCCTAATGTTCAAAATAATCGATTAGCAAAGCATGAATGAATCTCTGTTATTGGTGGTTCCAAAGTTTGAGAAATGTTTCCTTCAGTGCAAGTCCATATAAGAGAGTCTTCTTAGTTTATTAGCATTTTTACTGCTTTCTCATTTGTATTTTTTCTTGTTTGCATGTAAGAACTGGTTTGCATTTGAATGTTTAATCTTAATACAACGAGTATGTTTTCTTGAAGAAATTCATTCTTTTCACTCGTATTTTTATTCAATTTTAAATTTCTTTTTGCATTATGATACCAACTTTTTACCCATTATCTTGCCTAGGAAGATATTGGAGGGAGGAGGATGATCTGAAAAAATGCAAGAAGTTTTTGGTTGTATGCTTTTGGATAAAACCCTTTTGACGATGTACATGCATTGTTTCAAATCCCTAAACACCGGATATATAAGGGAGTGAAACCCTCGTTAACCCCTTTGAGCCTTGAAGTAGGAGTTTCTTCTTTATTCATAAAACCCTTAATTTTTAACCCGGGGCAGGGTAGTGTTCAGTTAATCTGATTGAGTATTCAAATCTCATCAAGAGTACGCGTCCAAGGATTCAACAATGGTTATCCATCAAAAGGTTGAGGAAAGTTAAAACCGCAATGGTCAATTTTATCCTATCATTAGTGTGCATCAAAAGAAGACGATATCCTAATGGGTATCTCTCGTACATCAGGAGATCAATAGATAACGATATCACAATGGTCATCCCTCATCCACCAAGGACTCAGGCATTCATAATTCTTCCAACAAGTCAAGAATGACTCGAAGTCACGCGGCGTGTTCAAAAGGAAAGAAAAGGTAATATGAATAAAAATGATAAAAAGGAAAAAGACAAAAAGCCCAGTTAAGTTAAAACATGAAAAAACAAGTCACTTAGGCAAAAGTCATGGAATCCCGCTGAACTATCAATTCAAAAGAATTAGTTCAAGCAAAAGTTAGGGAAAATAAAAATTTGCAAAGAAAGCATTACAAAGAAATGTCCTCAGCAAAGAACAAGTTTGTGTGACTACAAACACAAACACAAGAAAGGTGACTGCTACTCTGAAAGCCTAATCACTTCCTTTACTATCACAAAATCTTTTCTGAGAAATGAACACTAATGTTGGATTAACTGAACATAGTATCGGAGAACATCATGAAGGGGGTGGGCACTAAATATTTTGAGCCTTAAAATCTTTTTTCTAAAAAAAACCGTACACCAGGCCACGTTACAACCTTCAAAGTCCTAATTGAAGCGGGGTTTATTTTGAAAGCATACTTCAACGAGATAACGTTCTTGACTTTTGTATTATAATTTTCATACTAAAATATTTATATTGGTATCTATGCTTTTGTTATCTTTCATACAAAATAAATGATGCACTCATTCACCCTTTGCGACATTTTTAAAAAAAAACTTCAAGACTTACATAACTTTTGTATTAGAATTTTCATTCTCAGAATAAACTTTTCTTGCTTGTAAAACATTTGTTTAATGTCAAGGAAGCTTACATATAAGCACCAGTGATGATTTTAATCTTTTGAGGTCTGAAACTTTGTTAAGTAATTGGAGAATCGTTTTTAAGAATGACCATAGCCAGGGGCATGTCACCTGAAGTCCTTCATCTTGAACAGGTTATTGCTTTTATAGTTTATTTACCCTCATGGGGAAAATTTGAAGACTTTGTCTTGCCAAATACAGTTAACATGGGGCAGTCATGTTGAGATTCAATGAATCTCTCCAAGAGTTTGAAGACATTTGGGCATTTTGGATGCCAGGTCTTTTGTAAAATCCTCTTGAGATGATTTCTTCTTGTAAACCATGTAACTTGGGGCATTTAAGAAGTGAAGTTATTTGCAAGAGATGTCGTGCATCATGCAGTTTATCATCAGTAAACCTGGGGAATCCAATATTAGTTCCAGGGGAAATCCAGATTTGTCAAGATATGTGGTCTACTTTGCACACATTATCAGATGGTGGTGTTTCCCAGTATTTCCAACTAAGCAAGATTTTTCTCCAGCTGGAGCGTTGTTATCCTTTCAATGGATTATTAATGTTAGAAGATTGGACTTTGAGTATCTTCATCTCTGGAGAGATTAGAGCCTTATAGCAGAAATATGCTCCGTCGATGGCTTTCGTTCTATCTCCAGTAATGTTCCTATCTTGTCGAGATTAGCCGAGTATCTATTTGTACTGTGATATCTTTTTATCTCCAGTTTATCTATTTTGTCTGTTTTGTCAGCATATACATGACATTCATTTATTCATTCACAATTACATCATTCATGCACATTCGCATTTCTCTATGTTTTAGGGTCCATCTCTGTTGGTTGTGTTTATCCCCAAGTAACTTATTTCCTCTTTCCAAATAGAGTGACAACTTAAGAAAAAAGTGCACATCCTTTTTAATTCCCCATTGAGTTTATTCCTCGTGGAAGGGTTTTTGTTTTAGCCTTCCTTTCATCTCAGGATAAGATAAGTCCTAGTTGAGTTTATTTCTCATCTGGTAGAGTCTTATTTGACTATTTCTCTCCATTTTTGTTCTTGGATTAAGCTTCGTCTCCTGCAGATGTTACCTTGTGGATTTCTCTAGGCTATGAAACCTAGATTGAGAGTGCGTTTATTTTGCGCCGGTAAATACTTTGTCTCCTCAGGTAGAATCTATTCATGGTTCCCACTGAAGATGAACCTTGTTTCCCAGTAGTGTTGTTGAAACACTTCTTTGGAATCTCAACATGATGACAAGTGGCAGACTCTTTATTTGAGCAACTTGATTATTTCTAGATTTCCTCTTTTATGGCAAATGACGGTCTCTTCAAGAGCAGTTTGTCTATCCCCGATGAAGTTATTGATTCTCATTCACAACAGTGTCTTTATAACACCATATTGAAATCTTT
This sequence comes from Vicia faba, assembly GCA_948472305.1. NCBI lineage: Eukaryota > Viridiplantae > Streptophyta > Magnoliopsida > Fabales > Fabaceae > Vicia > Vicia faba. The sequence goes on from OX451740.1 coordinate 1,341,987,253, forward strand.
TGCCTGACAGCAAGTGGCGGCCTCTTTATTTGAGCAGCTTGTGTATTTCCAGCATACTTTTACCTTATGGAAAATGGCGGTCTCTTCATGAGAAGTTTGTCTATTTCCAACATACTAACTTTGATTTTTCAGCAAACGGCATCTCTTCGGAAAAGTCCCATGGGAAAGTTTGTATATTATGCTTATCAGGTGGAAGGCTTGATTAAGATGAAACTGAGACCAGTTCATGGCTTATGACTATGTTCTTAGGGAGTTTTACTCAGCAAATGAAATCTCTTCGGAAAAGTCATATGGGGAAGTTTGTATATTATCCTTATCAGGTGGAAGACTTGATTAAGATGAAACCGATACCAGTTCGTGGCTTATGACCAGGTTCTTGGGGAGGTTTACTCAGCAAATGACATCTCTTCTGAAAAGTCTCGTGGAGAAGTTTGTATATAATCCTTGTTAGGTGGAAGACTTGATTAAGAAGAAACTGAGACTAGTTTATGGCTTATGATCAGGTTCTTGGGGAGATTTACTCGGTAAACGGCATCTCTTCGAAAAAGTCCAATGGGGAAGTTTGTATATTAACCCTATCTGGTGGAAGACTTGATTAAGAAGAAAATGAGACCAATTTGTGGCTTATGGCCAGGTTCTTGGGGAGGTTTACTCAGCAAAGGATATCTCTTCGAAAAAGTCCCATGGAGAAGTTTGTATATTATCCTTATCAGGTGGAAGACTTGATTAAGAAGAAATTGAGACCAGTTCGTGGCATATGATCAAGTTCTTGGGGAGGTTTACTCAGCAAATGACATCTCTTCGGAAAAGTCCCATGGGGAAGTTTGTATATTATCCTTATCAGGTGGAAGACTTGATTAAGAATAAAATGAGACAATTTTGTGGTTATGACTAGGTTCATGGGGAGGTTTCCTCAGCAGATGACATCTCTTCGGAAAAGCCCTATGGGGAAGTTTGTATATTATCCTTATCTGGTGGAAGACTTCATTAAGAAGAAATTGTGACCAGTTTTTGGGGAGGTTTATACAGAAATGGTATCTCTTTTGGGAAGTTTGCTCATCAACAGCAAATGGTTTCTCTTTTGAGAAGTTTTCTCATCAACAGTAAATGGTATCTTTTTTGAGAATTTTTCTCATCAACAGCAAATGGTATCTCTTTTGAGAAGTTTTCTCATCAATAGCAAATGGAATCTCTTTTGAGATGTTTGCTCATCAACAATAAGTTGTATCTCTTTTGGGAAGTTTGCTCATCAACAGCAAATTGTATCTCTTTTGGGAAGTCTGCTCATCAACAGCAAATGGTAACTCTCCAGAAAAGTCCCTCAGAGAAGTTTGCATATTATCCTCTTCAAGTGTAAGCCTCGACAAAGAATAAAATGGAACCCGTTCGTCGCAGAAAGGTTTATTATTTTCTACCTTCAACCATTGAGTTGGTAGTTTATCGTCATCTATGAGTAAGTATCTTATTGATATTCTACCTTCAACTATTGGGTTGGTAGTTTATCATCATCTTTGAGTCGGTATTTTATTGATCTTCTACCTTCAACTATTGAGTTCATAGTTTATCGTCATCTGTGAGTCGATACCTTATTAATCTTCTACCTTCAACTATCGAGTTGGTAGTTTATCGTCATCGGGGAGTCAGTATCTTTTTTATCCTACCTTTAACCTTTGAGTTGGTAGTTTACCATCATCTGTGAGTCGGTATCTTTTGTTTTTCTACCTTTGACACTGAGTTGAAAATTTACCATCATCTTAAGTCAGTAGAAATTTATATTTTCACAGCCTATGCAAGGCGTTTTCCCTGATAGAGTCAGCAACTTTCCTCCTCTTGAAGTTGTTCCCCAATAAGAGTCTCCCATTCAAAGTTTGTGGCTTTGTTCCCTACTGGAGTTATAATCTCTTCCTTTGTGGGATTACTTTATCATGTGCTTGGTTTCTCCAGCAGTAGTTTATCTCATGTGGCGTCATCCCCCATAAAATTTAGAGCATTGCATTCATATCATATCATGAACATCATTGTGGTATCTCAGGACCAAGAATTGTGTATTCTATATTTAAGCATCTTCAATCTCATCGAAACGAAGATTTCAATCTTCATATCTCCAAATAGAAGAAACTTAAATAGGGGCAGCTGTCATACCCCAATTTTTTACCTAAGATCCCACCTTCATTTGCATTTTCATAAAGCATCAATGTCATGAGATACAATTGTTTTTTTAATCCGCTCACCTTCGAGCATTGCTTATGAAGAGATTATAAATTATTGTGAATATTTTATTTTATGCATCACTAACTTCTAATCCCATACAAAGGTGTATGTTTGTGTTTCTTTGGCATCATGTGCAGAAATGGGTGTGGATCAAAAGTATCAAGCGTTGCGCCTCAATTAGGGTTTTGGATCCCTCAAGTGTTCAAGTATGGTGAATCACTGATTCTCAAAGGCTAGTTCATCAAAGCTTATCTTTTAATCTCAATAGCACAGTCAAGATTTCATCAACACTGGTTCACATGTGCATCAATATGCGTTGGAATGTAAGGAAGGATCAAGTTCGCAAGTCAATCCAAAGCACTTCGACCAAAAGTCAAATTTTACAAGATTAAGTTCAAACAATCATAACTTCTACATTATTCAATATTTTTGAGTGGTTCTTTTTGTGTATGACTCTCCTTGACATCATCTCCAACTTCTCTTTACAAGTCAAGAGCTGATTATATGCGGAGGATCATCGAAAATTCAAACACTTTAGAGGTTATTTTGTAAGTTTGACCTAATTTCAAGTAATTGTCGCCCAACTTTAAAGGATCATAACTCTTTCATTTTTCAAGATTTTTGGATGATTCTTTTGGCACAATTTCATAGATGATGTCGTCTACGACTTTTCTTCAAGGATAAAGGACAAATTATGCTTAGAAAACTTTGAAAGTTATTAAATTATCATAGGTCATTTCTTGACATGGAATGTTCTTAACTCCTAGGTTCAATTCATGTCATAATTGTTTTCTCAAGACACTTAATTCTTACGTGGAGATTATTCATGAAAACAAGAAGTGGAGTTTGAAAATTCATTGATCGTTGTATTATTCGCAATTCGAATCACCTGTGTCTGAGCATTTGGTGATTATGGAATGAAAGTTGATTTCTCAAGGCATAATTGTTCTTTCAAGCACTATTGGATTGTATTGCAAGTTACCGTGAATTGAAGATTCTCACACGAAATGTCATTAAATTCAATTTAATTCAAGGTTTCAAAGACATTCATCCTTTTTTCAAGGTTTTCAAGCTAGCCATGATTCAATTGCCCAATTCTAAGAACAAACTTCATTCATGGGGATAAATTTGAGACATGTATCATAATTGATTCGAGATTGCAAGGCATGTACCATGATCCATTCATCTAAATGCAAGGTTCACTTTGTTGCGTTATTTCAAGTTTATTTAAGAATGGTTCAAGTTTCAATTTCTATATCATTCAATGTCTCAAGAATACAAAAAATATTTATCATTAAAGAACAATTCAAAACCTCTATTTTTCATAAATGACAAGTAATATTACAAGAGGGATCTTTACAAATCAAATTGCAAGATGTACAAGAAGTGCCCTAAGTCCTAAAAGACAATCTTCAAACTTCTTAATCTTTCTTCAAGCTTGATTCAAAGGCTAGTCCATAACAATGCTATCTTGCTGACCACAAGCAACCAAGAAAACCTGCAAAATGTACTATTGCCCAGTCTTGTAAACCTACTCATAATCAGTCCAAATACCCTGTCGAAACCGACAAAACTCTACTACAAAATAGTCCATAAACGCCAAACCACCCTATTCAAAACATGCCCAAAGTAGTCAAACAATTATGCATCAAGAAAAGTATTAAAAAAATAGTACATTAGAAGAATGGAAAGTAAGAAAATTTAGTAGCCAATAATCAATCCAAGCCATCTATTCAAATTCATCAACATCTCATTTTCCCTCTAAAATTCTAATCTTCATGTATATATAAACAAGTTACAAAAACAGTAGAAGGGGAGATCTTTTTTCACATAGAGGACCAAGAAGATACACGGGGAAATCACACCATAAACACTGAAAGAAATAAAGAAAACCATAGAAAAGCATACAGAAAACTTCCCAAAATCTGCTCAACATTCCATCAAAAACTTCCATAATTCTCATACACCTTCAACCCCTAAACCCTCACAGCTTCAAAAACAACATACCCTCACCAAAGTCTAAACCTTTAACATAGAAAAATATACTGTCACACTTCTGCATAAACCTTATACTGTAGAAACAACAACTTTGCAAAAGTGCTGCCTAAACCATCCGAAATTCACCATTACTCCCTCATCCCACTACAAACACAATAATATCACAAAAAGATTACAAACTTTGTTCAAATACACCCTCAAAATCTCTGTTCTTTCAAATACTCAGCTTCTGTCAAAATCTCAAAAGCCATCCCTGAATCACTCAAGCACAGTCAGAGAAGAGAGATAGAAAAGAAAACGTACCCGAAAATTTCATCACCTCCGGAATCTCCCTTCAATGTTGCACGCTCAAACAGAGGTACTCCATCACTTCCTCATTATCCTCTATTTTTGCTTTCACCCGTTTTGAATTGCTGCTTGTCATTTTTTGTTGTTGCTGCCAACCCTTTTCACACTTGATACTGTATGTTTATGCTTGTAAACTTTCCTTAATCTTTGAGTGACTATTATTGATTTTGTCTTTGAAATTGTTGAGTGAGACCACATGAGAGTTCTGATAGAGACGCGAGAGCGGTCTCATGAATAGTGCAAGGTAGAGAAATTTTATGGAAATAGTTTTTTGCGGCTAAAAGAAGTAATCAGTTTCAGAGGATGGTTTTGTTGGTGTAAGACCGTGAAATAAGATGAAGAAGAGGAAGCATTTCACGAGAGAGAAGTTGGAGGGACTTATTTTAAGAACAAGGTTTTTGATGATGATGAACCGAATAGAGAAATAGTGAGAAATTTGAGTGATTTAAGAAGGAAATATTATGTCCTTAATTGAGTTTAATTGGGAATATTGAGAAATAATTGAAAATTAATGTGGACCAAGTCCCCAGCAAGATCCACGGCACCTCTTCATCTTCAATTAGAGTTTCAAAAAACCCTCACTATTCCCTCTAAAGTGGATTCGGGTTTGGGCTTGAAGTTTTAGCCCAACCCATTTGTCAGTTTTAACTTTTTTATAGTTTTTGATTAAATGTATATAACGAATGAACAACTTGGTGAAGTAGTTGGGGCGTTAGTCTGGTATGCTTGAGGTCCTGGGTTTGAGAACCATTCAGACACTTTTATCATTATTATGCTTTTTATCCCCTTTTAACTCAAACTCTTTTTATTTTAATTAAGGTGTGTATATAATTGAAAAATGAACATGGTTTAGTGGTAAGGCAGCTTTGTTATAACCCATAGAACCTGAGTGCAAGTCTAAGCTGTTGCACTTTTATTTTTTAATTTTCAAGTTTTTTTTGTCTTATTTCATTTAAAAATGCATAAAAATATAATACAAAAAATGTTAGATTAGGTTTATAATTATTTTTTTCTTGCCCTCTTTAAAAAAATATCAAAAATATATATAAGTATAATTTTGTCTTTCTTTATTTAATTTAATTTTTGGTTGTTAATTATTTAGTTATTTAACTTCTATTTATTTAACTTCCCTTTGTCGATCACTTATTCTTTATATTTTGTTTGCGTCTAACTCCAAAGGAAAAAATCGAATTCATTGACTTCATGTCATGGAATATATTTAATACGATTGTGCGAAAATCCCTTTTTACATTTTTTTTAGTTTTATTAATCTAAAGACAAATCTCTTCTAAACCCTAATTTTAAAAACTCACACCTCTTTTAAGCCAAAAACTTCGATACTAAGTCGTCGCATTTTCAAAATCTCATCCCCACATTCATTTAGCAAACAAACCAATTTTAACCAAAAAAACAAATATTTCAAAAGGTTCCTATAAGATACTATAAATACATAGGGTGGTAGTATATTCCCTTTGTATAACCAACCTCCGAACCTTTGATCTCTTTCAAATGTATTGTATTTTTCTTTACTTTTAGTATTGTACTTACTTTGCGTATTTATGAATTTTATTTTGCATTTTTCTCTTTTCCCTTAGAAATGATAAAGCTGTAGCGACTCTTGCTTTTGCGAGTCAAGTTAATCAATAACTTAATCTCGGATTTTCACCATTATAATGACTCAAATTATGGTCAATGCCTCACTTTTCTTTAAGTTGGGGGTGCTGATCATGCCATCTCTTGGTGGGATAAATGATTGCCTGGCCAAGTGATTATTCTTACTAGACTTCACGATGGCCGCCAACAACTCATTATTTGTGATGAAGTTAATAGTCCACAATTCATAATCTAAAAGACTTTTATATCCTCTACGGTGTTCTAGCTATTTAGGATCCGTGCACTGTTATATGGTTGCGATATATAGTTATGTAGATTTCAGTCAGTTTAAACTTTTACAAATGATGATTAGTATATAAATAAACAATTTAAGCCACTCTTCAGTAAGTTTTTGGTTGTTAAAAGCATAATTTATTTTAAAGTTGTTAATGATGATGTTTATGGGGGAGAAATGTAGAGTTTTTGATATAGCAACCCACATGGGTTGTAGAAAGTATGACGTTCATACGATATATCAATATTTAAGAAGATCATAAATTTGATATCATAGCATCATTGACTTTCATACCGACAAGCATAATGGATATAAGACCTTTTAAAACATGCTTTGTATGTTCTTCAGTCTCTTTTATAAACTTAGGAAGCCTTGTCTGCATGTTCTTTGTTTCATAATGCGGTAAGCCTTCAGTGACGGAAGACATGCTAATATTTGAGCCTTGAAATTGAGCTTATGATAATAACATTGAATAGGAAGTGTTATATACCACAAAAGCAACATTCAACATTGAACAAGAAGCAAGAAATAACATGCATTTGAGTTCATAGAAAGCAAAGCATCTACTTTGATTTTATTTGATTTGTAGTAAAATCTGAATCATTATGAGATTGTAATCAAATTTGATTCTTTATCAAGTCCCAAGATATACTCTAGTGATTCTTTATCAAACCATGCATTTGAGTTCATAGTTAGTTCTATAGATTTTACTCTAGTGTTATTCTTATACTCTATATTTTCCTCTTAAAAACAGGGGCATCTCTGAGCAAGAGTGACTTTGTCATAGACATGCAATCTATCTCTAAGTTGCAAGAATTTGAGAGGAGACAATATTTTGATGACAAGATCTGCAAACCGATCGAAGGAAGGAACATGTTGAACTATGAGTGTCTTGCTAAGCACTTTTTCTCTGAGGATGAAGACGTCAAGCTCCATGTGCTTGAACTTGGCATGAAGAATAAAGATATAAGATAAGGAAATTGTGCTCATATTGTCACAAAATAGCACAGGAGTTGTGAAGGGAACCCTGAGTTCAGTGAACAAGGATTGGATCCAACGGACTTTAGAAGCTGAATTTGCAAGACTTTTATATTCGGCTTCAGTATTGGACCAAGCTACTAGAGTTTGATTCTTGGACCACAAGAAATTAGATTTGAACCTAGAAAAATACATGACCCTGAAGTGGATATTTCGTCATTTGGGTAAGCACCCCAGTCTTCATCACAAAATCCTTTAATGGAGATAAGAAACTGAATGGAGGCCGGCAGAAGAAGCAGGCCATGTTGGAGTGTCCCTTTTAAATGCTACCCAATGACTATCAAGAGGCTGAGACAAAAATTGACAGGCCTTATTGATTGCAAAATTGATTTCAGACCAGGTGATAGTTGCATATTTAAGAACTCCAACAATGGATCTATAGATGATAGGGTCAAACAAATGATTAGTCCCATGTTTTAAGAGTTTAAGACTAGAAACCACGGGGGTAGGCATAATCATCTTTGCTTTGACTAGAAGATCTTTGATGTACGTAGTTTGGAATAAGAACAATGAGTCTTTCATTTGATGATCCACTTCAATACCTAAGGAGTAATCTAACTTGCCAACTTGCTTAAGAGCATACTGAACATTAATCTTGCCAATAAAAAGCTTAATATGAGCAGAGGAGTTACCAAGAACAATAATGTCATCTACACACACTACTAAGAATATAGTGTATGTAAGTGTGATCAGGGGTGGCAAAACGAGTCTGACCCATTGCCATGCCATTTTGCCCCAAATTTTCTGAGGACGAACCAAGGTTTTAGCCTCGCAACCTCAAATGTATATGACTGTCGCGCCCTGCTCCATTTTTTTCAAGCTTTTGCGGGCACGGACATTTACATAAAATTTTGTATTTTAAGCCTAAAGGTGTAAAGCCCGCAGGCAATCTCCGCTCAGTCCTTATATTTTTGCGGGACAGGTCAAGGTTTTTGGCACGCATCTTACCTATACCCGCCATATTCCGTCCCATTTTTTGCGAGATTTTGTGAGGTAACTCTAAATGGAGGCGGACATGCCGGTTTCCCACCCCTAAGTGTGATCAATGTGAATAGAGAAAGGTCACACCTACTGGATATAAACCAAAGCATTTAAAGGCTTGATTGAGCCTTTCAAATCAGGCTCTGGGTGGCTTCTTTCAATTCATAAATTGTGGGTTCAATTTAGAAACAAGTGGCTCTCAAGTCTAGGAGGTTGTTGCATGTAGGCTTCCTCCTGTAAAATGTCATTTAGAAAGGCATTATTGACATTAAACTGAGTGATGTGCCAGCCTTTTGAAATAACAATTGTGAAGTCAATCCTAACAGTGACTAGCTTGACAATTGGTGAGTTTTAGTGAAGACAAAGCCATGTTGTTGGTGGAATCCCTTGACCACAAACCTAGCCTTGTATTTGTTTATTGTGCCATCAGGATTTTGTATAATCCTTAAAACCCATTTGCAAAATTATAACATGTCTGTTACAAGTTAGTGAAATTCCAAGTTTGATTCTTCAGAGCTTGAAATTCATCATGCATAGATGCTAACCATTTAGGATCTTTGAGGGCTGCCATATGAGAAGTAGGTTCCAATTCAATAAGGGTAGTATGCAGCCTTGGTTGAACAATACCACACTTTCTTCTAGTGGCAATAGGATGAGTACTGTTGGGATGTAGAAAAAAAAGGTTTAGAGAAGATGAGGATGTTGAAGAATCAAAATATAGGTCTTGTGTTTGAGATGAAATTGGAAGCGATGAGGTTGAAGCTTGGGAAGAGTTGGGTAAAATGGATTGTTCAGAAGAATTAAGGTCTGAAGAAGAGTTATTTGAGATTTTTTTTTGTAATAACCAGGTATTAAAAAAAATTCACAAATAACCATGTTTTGGAGAAAATTACGCAAATAACCATGTTTCAGAAAACCCCACAAGGGAGGAGCCAAGTGAGATGGCGCATGCATTGACCCATTTGCCCTAGGCACCATCTCACTTGGAGCATGCACTCTATTTTAACCAAGTGAGATGGTGCATGCACTCTAAAAGTGAAGGGATGTGCCATCTCACTTGACTCCTACGGCAAAATGCATTTTTTATAAATAATTCTTCTGTTTCTTCTTCATTCTTCACACTTTCTCGCATTGTCTTCTTATTTTTTTCTCTGTTATTTGCGTCATGACATCGCCCATGATTTTTACCATAGATGGTTACGTTATTTTCTCGGCCACCAAACCTAGATGGTTACGTTATTTTTGACCAGTGTTACGCTGAAGTGGTATATGAGTTTGGACAATGTCAACATTCATACTTTCAATGACTTGGGAGAAGCATTTATCATACAATACAAGTACAACGTGGACATGACGCCTGACCGTGATCAACTCAGGGCCATGGTTCAGAAAGGCAGGGAATCATTCAAAGAATATGCACAGAGATGGCGTGAGGTAGCCACCCAAGTGATTCCTCCCATGGAAGAAAAGGAGATGACTAAGATTTTCTTGAAAACTCTGGGTGTTTTCTACTATGAAAGGATGGTAGCAAGTGCGCCAAATGACTTTACTGAAATGGTAGGCATGGGTATCCATTTAGAAGAGGTTGTAAGAGAGGGCCATTTAACAAAGAGTGAAGGATCTGGAGGTGCGAAGAAGCCACCTTATGGGTTTACCAAGAAGAAGGAAGGGGATACAAATGCTGTTATGCAAGAGAGGAGGGTTAATCCTCCTAGAAGAAATTATCAGTGTCATCAGCAAGTCGCCTCAATTACTCCAGTAGTTGGTGTAGCTCCAACCACTGTTGCTTATGAGAGACCATCCCAACAGGGGAATCAAGGATATTGTTGTACCCCAAAATTTTCCCTCTCATTTTATTCAAAACATGCTCCTAGAGGTCCTCAACTTGCCCAAGAATACCTAAGGATTGACCAAACAAACCCTCCTCATAAGACAATGAGCCTCAAACTAGGGTTTCCATTTTCATCAAGATTTTTGAGTTCCAAGGGTCCAAATTTGTCTCTATTGCCCTAATATGTCCTCAAGATCATTCATGTCAAGTTTCATGCCTTGCACAAGAAGTTGGCTCAGTCAACTGCTGAAATGCCTAAAAAATCAACTATACTAGATCAAAAGTCAACTTTGACCCTCATGCAGTCAAACTTCAAGATTTGTGGTCAACATCAACATTTTGAAGTAAAATTCATTATTTTATCAAGGGTTGATCATGATTCCTCAAGTAATGCCCCAAATTCATCAAAACTCAAAAGTTGCTAAATTAGGGTTTCTATAGGAAAAGTCAACCAAACTTTGACCAGGCATAACTTTTTCACACTTTATCAAAATTTTTCCATCTAAGGCTCATTTTGAATAGGATTCAATTCCCTACAACTCAACTTCAACCCTCAAGTTCAAAAAATTTACTCATGAAAAGATATGAATTCAGACATTATAGGCCATTTCAAAAAGTCAAGAAAACCACCTTTTGGGACAAAGCTTCTTACATGAAAATGGAAGATCCAATTGAGATGAAACCAAAAGGGTTATTTAGAGAACATCCTAAGATTTCTAAAAAGTCCAAGAACACATTCTTAAGATTAAAATTGAGGGAGATATGTATTAAAAAGTTGACCAATTTTTGGAAATGTGCATGAAGTCAACATTGATCAAAATGAACTTTTTCCAAATGGGACCATGTTTTATTGTTTGAAACTTATTACTAACATGGACCACGACCCTTGATTTCATTCATACTTTATTTTATTATTTTTATTATTTATTTTGATTTTTTATTCATTAAAAGTCAAAATTAAATAAAGAAATAATAGGAAATATGTAAGATATGATTTCCAAATATTTTCTCATAAAATAGTGGACAACAAAAGCTGGCATATCAAGAATAAATCGTGCAAGGGATGATTGGAATGAAAATAGCATGTTTTGGCCAAGTTTAGAAAGAAAAGAATCAAGTTGAAAATCAAATCTCTTTCTCATCAATCTCCATGACTTGTTCCAGTTTTGTTGACCTAATGTATTCTCATACATATAGACAAGAATGCCAGCCCTAATGGACACGAAAATGCTGCCTCCACAAGTCCAGAAAAACTCCAACTTTTGACCAAAAAAATGGTGATCGAATTCTGATTTAGAGACCAATTCAAGCAATTTCAAAGCCAGTAATCCATTCCTGGACATTTTCTAAAGCTATCCCAATCATCCTCAAGGCTTGAAACATCCAGAATCACGCTCGTCAAGTCTCATGGTTTGCTCCCTTTTTGAAAATCGTTTTCATTGATTCTGGCATCATAAACATGTTCTAAGTATATATTATGCTTGTTATCATGTATGCAACGTATCTGGATTGTTTAATTTGAGTATGAATGCAGGAATCACACGATACCATTTTTAGGGTTTAAACTTCAATTTGGGATATTTTGATACAGGCCAAATTGGCCCAAAATAAGGACACCATCGTGTTCAGGGCGTCAAACCCAATTGAACCTTGGCCTCACCATGAATTTATATTGCATATTCTTGATTTTTTGAAAACGCAGGGGCTATAGTGATGGACAGTGTCCGTTGGTAAAAGTTGTTACCTAAAACAACGGTTGTAGGAAGAAGACGGTGAAGTGGCAGACTCCCATTGGGAGATTTGAATCTGCGCGCATTTTTGGCATAATGCTTAATATTTTCTTTATGTTTTATTTATGTTATTCTATTAACAAACAAACCACCCAGCCCAGACGGTAAAACCAAGCGCGTATGAGAGGAAGAACCTGGGTTCGATCCCAGGTCCATGCATTTTTCTTATTTTCTAATCTTTATATGCAGGATCTCATACATCACTATTCCAAGCGTCCATCATGCGCTCCAAATCTCATCCATTGGATCATCCCTTGATCCAGATCCAACATCTAGCCACAACAGCCCATGGTAGACCCTCAGAGGCCAGCTACACTGAATCCACACGCAGGCAGGTGGGCCAGCAATCTTGGGCCTAACAAATTCAACTCCTTACACCCCTAGCTTGATAACAAAATCACGCCCAATTTTTTCCTTTTTTCAATTTCTTTTGTTTTATTTATTTGTTTAATTATTTTTTTACAAAACAAAAATCATTTTTTATTAAATCCAAAAATCACAAAAAAACATTAAAAGCATATTTTTTTATAAAATATTTTATTTCATTAATTAATTAGATTAATTTAATTAGGGCAATTTAAATTCTTTTGTTTTCATAATTAAAATCAATTGGAAAATTAGGTTTAACTTGAAAATTTCAACTATTTTTCTCAACAAAAAAATACAAAAATATTTCCTTTAATTAATGAGATTCATTAGGATATTCAATTCTCGTGTTCTTCCTCGCGCGCGTTTTATTTATTTATCGTTCTAATTATTTTAATTGCTTTGAGGTTGTTAATATTTTTAACTAGGATTTTATTTACTACTTTTATTTATTTTTTACTCCCATTTTTAGATTATGTAACTCCCTCCCTGAAGCCTTGTAATAGCTTGGTTTTTACTCTTGCACTTTACTTTCCGCTATTATTAAATGTTTAGACTAATAGGCTTGTATGGAAAGAATAACGAATAAAACAGTAGATCACCCTAAATGTGCAAAGATAAATGAACTAAAATCAAACACTCTCACATGCTCACTCCTAGGGTTACCCCCACTTCGGTTGCTTTCGGAAAATGGTCATGAAGCATAGGGAATTTTAATGGCCGCCCTCTAGTCCCGAAAGATCAAAATGACCCATTCAAATGTTGCCTCGGAAAGATATTTAGGACTTTAGGGTAGCTACTAATCTTTCCTAACCATTGATTTTGTGACCGTACTTGTCCCTTCAAATGTCCCTTTAACTCCAACGATGGGGCTACCTACTCCTTAATAGTAGGATAGTGCTGTCTAAAGGAAACGAGAACGGACAGTCTTTTTCGAGTAGGTAGAAACTCTTAAGTACTTGCTCAAAACAATAAAAACTCTTTTACACAAACACTTTCAAAACAGTTTTCAAAAACAACTTTGTCACACTCTTGAGGACAGATAAAAGGGTTACCATGAAGTTAAACAAAAACTTTTTAAAACACACACAAGCAATTTCAAATGAGCAAGTACCTAAGAGCCCGTGGAAAACCACAGATAGAAAGGGTGCTAACAACTTCCCTTTCTATAATCTACCCCCCGTACTCAGAAAATCTCGAAAAAGGTTTTTTTATGTTTTTTTTCGTTTTCCTTTGTTGGATGAAATAAAATTCAATGGCGACTCTTGCTTACCGCAACATTTGCGAATACAAAATACAAACCAGTATTACCAGTAGGTTCTGCCACCATATCACAAAACTGGAGACTCTACTAAGGAGTTAAAAAAATGGGGTTCACCTTAGGATCTAGGTCATTCTTAATTGCTTCTTTGGCTTGTCTTGTCTGATTTATTTTTAAGGATTTCTGTTTGGGTTATTTGGATTCTAAACTCGAATCGGGGGGAATGCCTTTTAGGTAAGTAACAATATACTGTGAGGGAGCTGTGTCGGATATATCGACACGGTTGAAACAGTAGCTACGTTGATGCGATACTTTTGTGTGTACCAGTAGCCCTTTAGTAATCAAGGAGAAAACGGGGTCGCTGCGTGGTATCATAAAGCGTCAACTGACCTTAGCACCTTAATTGACCAATTTGGCTTTTAGGACGTAGTGAGATAGCCGTCTTTGGTGTAAACCCAAAGTCGGTTGATACTGGATGCTACACTCATTGAGGTTTGACTCTTGAGTTTTGTTTGGTGGAAAGTCAATTGTCTATCAGAATGAAATTTGGGAGAAATATCGGTGATATTGAGATCCCTTAGAACCTGGTTACTATATTTAGGACAGGTTGAACCAATCCAACTTCAAGAGGGTATACCTTAAAATCCATGCAAGCCTTAAACCTAAGGTCTCTGTGTGATTTTCTTGTGTTTTCTATATCTTCTATATCTGAGAATAATCATGACATCATAACATAGCATATCATACTAACCATTTCAAGGATTCTTAGGGTTTATTTTTGTCTTTTTTTGTAGGACATCGCCCTCGCCCGCAGATTCACTATCCAAGTCAGTCTGGTAAAGGTACCTCATCAGCTTAAGGAATTGGTATCAAGGGTTCCTGAAAGCTCTCCCTTCACTGAAAGACATGGTCGACTTCTTAGCTTGGTCACCTCAAATCCTGATGAAGAAATGCTAAAAGTGCTCTTCCAGTTCTTTGACCCTCTAAATCACTGCTTCACTTTTTCGGATTACCAGTTAGTGCCTACTATGGAGGAGTTTTCTCTTTTACTGGGGGTGCCTATCCTTAATAGGTACCTTTCAATGGCATGGAAAGAGACCCTAAACCTGAAGATATTGCTAAAGCTCTATCCTTACAACGGTCTGACGTAGTAGCAAATTGGGAGACCGGGAGAGGTGTCAAGGGTTTTTTGGCTAAGTTCTTGTTTGAGAAAGCTCATCATTTTTGGGATACCTTGGACTTACAAGCTTTTGAAGAAGTATTAGCCCTTCTCATCTACGGGTTAGTACTATTTCCTAATCCGGACCAGCTCATAGATGTGAATGCAGTTAAGATTTTCTTGTCACGCAATCCGGTACCTACTTTGCTCGGAGATATCCTACATTCTCTGCATACTCGCACTAAAAATAGAAGAGGGGCCCTTCTATGTTGCACTCCTCTTTTGGATAGGTGGTTTATTTTTCACCTACCCCGATCTGTCTTGAAGAATGAGCAGGGTTCGAGATGGTCTCATAGGCTAATGACTCTTACACATTCAGGTATTCGTTGGTGTCCTCGATTCTCGGAGAATGTTACCATCATTGATCGATACAGAGAATTCCATAATGTCACTCTCTTAGGCATTAGGGGAGGAATCACTTACAATCCTTTCTTGCAACTGCGACGGTTTGGATATGCGAGAAAGGATGGTCCCCATGATACACTTATCCAAGGAATCGTCTTCGACTACGAGAATGATGCTCAGGGTTACCGTAAAAGGTTGATGCGAGCTTGGGGAATGGTACATAGATTTGATAGCAAGACACTGGGGCACAAGAATTCCATCCCTCTTGAGCCTTATCTCAAATGGGTAAGAGCCCATGCTCAAAGTCTTATGATGCCTTACCCTGCTGTCCTACTAACAATTGTGGAACTAGTTGCTGAAGAAGACACTTCTTATCTTGTTCTTCATCCTGACATGCCAACTAATCATGAGGAGTTACAAAAATCTTGGGTTCAACTTAAAGATGAGCGGGATATAGTTGAAACTCAATTCTATGCAAGCGAAAATAAGGTCCTGGAACTCACTAGGCTACTTCATGAAAAGAGGAGTATCAAAGCCTACATTTCACCAAAGAAGATGCGCTCATGGGAGACCTAATTTTCTTTTTGCTTTAAATTTTGACTTGTTTAATTGTAAGCCCAAAGGGAACTCTTTGTAATAATTTAAACTTATTAATACAACTAACGTGTGTTTCTTTTGGTTTAAACAAATTTGAGCCTTTAAGAATCCTTGAAATCATTGCATACGCATATCATCCATGACATTGCATAAACTGGTTTCATAACAGGTTTCTCATCTTCTTCGCTGTTTATTTCAGCCGAAATGTCTTATGAGCAAAGTATCAAGGACCTACAGGCACAAAACGCCCAATTTCAGCAAATGTTCATAGCCTTGGCTAAGGGGCGGGAAGATCTGAAGGCCCTTATTCTGAAAGAGAAAAAGAAGAAGAAGAAGAAGACCGTTGGTGTCCTGAATCTGTGCAGAAGATTTAGGGGACCGTTGAAGAAAACGGTTGATCTGACCTCTTCATCCAAAGAAGGGGAGAACCTAGAGGGTGAAACAAGGGAGGAAGTCCCTAGTCCAAGAGTTTCTGAGGATGAATCTGACTACAATGATGAACAGTATCCTCCGACCGAGGATAGGTACAAATAGTTAGAGGATCGTCTGAGCACAATGGGGATCCAAAGAATACCAGGGATATATTTCGAAGAGCTGGGTTTGGTATCTAGGGTAGTCATCCCGCAAAAGTTCAAGGCTCCAGTATTTGTGAAGTATGATGGGGTGTGTTGTCCCAAGCTTCATCTCTGTTCCTATGTGAGGAAGATCCAGCCTCACATTGTTGATAGGAACTTGTGGGTCCATTTCTTTCAGGACAATCTGTCCGGGACTCAGCTTGAGTGGTTCTATCAACTAGAGGGAACCAATGTCCGCAATTTGGAAGATTTGGCTGCTGCTTTTTACAAGCAGTATCAATATAACACTGACCTTGCTCCTACCCGTACTCAACTCAAGAGTATGTCCATGGGTGCAAGTTAAGGGTTCAAATACTATGCACAAAAGTGGAGAGATCTGGAAGGGAGAGTCCAACCCCCTTTGTCTGATAGGGAGTTGGTGGATATGTTTCTTAGTACATTGTCTGGCCCATACTTCAATCACTTGATTGGTAGCTCCTCAGCTGGTTTCACCGAGCTGATATTGACTGGAGAAAGGGTAGAAGCTGGGATCTAGAGTGGTAAGATCCAAAAAGACACCTCGTCAAGTTCAATGAAGAAGCCATTCACGGGTAAGAAAGAGGTCAATTCCATTTATAACTCAAGAGGTCAGAGCTGAGCTGAGCGTCGTCCAACGGTAGGGGTTGTGATGATACTTAGGCCTACGACTACTCAACAACGAAACAATCAGCCAAGGGTAGAAAGACCTCAAAGGAAGTTCACCCAAATCAACATGCCATTGTCACAAGCATTGCAACACATGTTGAAGATGAATCTGATTACGGTGATAAACCCTCATCCGAACCCTAAGACTTCTTCTCCTAACTACAATCCAGATGCAAGGTGTTCCTATCATTCTGGTAGCCCGGGGCACGATACTGACGATTGTTGGGCACTGAAATACAAGATTCAGAATATGATTGACGCCAAGGAGATCGAATTCGACCCCCCTGAGACTCCCAACATGATCACTGCTCCCTTGCCAAAACATGACTAGGATTGAAAGCATTTTTTTTTCATTTGAATTCTCAAGTTGTATTTTCTTTGTTTATTCGAACAATTATTGTCATGTCAAAACTTTGTTATTTCATTAATGCATTACACATGTTTGTCTTGAATTAATCTGTTTTCACTATGCTTAAACTGCTTTATACTTCCTGTTGTACCCTAAAATTTACCCTCTCACTTATCAAGAATTTTCTCACAAGATCTCCTTGGGTCCAAGACTGCACTAGGGTTTGATCAGCTCAAGACACCTCCTTAAGCACTGATTACCAAAATTAGGGTTTGAGTTTGCACTAGGATTTTTGAACTTCCAATGTCCCATATGACTTTCATGGATCATTATGGACCCCCAAGATTACTCATGTCAAGTTTCAAGCCTTGGATCACATTTTTGCTCAGTTAATTAAGCAGTTGACCTAAAAGTCAGTTTTATTGGGTAAAAAGTCAATTATGGCAAATTTATAGTCAAACTTCATAATATTTTATCCAAATCCACATTTTAAAATCATGTGTATCATTTGATCAAGTTTGGACCATAACTCCTCAAGAAATTTGATCAAATCTCCAAAAGGGCAAAATGGTCAAAATTAGGGTTTTGACTGGGAAATGACAATTTCTGATTTTTGACCTAGCAAGTGATCAATTGGTTCAAGGAATGATCTCAAGAATCCAATTGCATCATTTTGACCTAATGACATGGCTCAAAACATTGCAAGTCCATTGGATTGACAGATGAATTTTTCAGTCAATTGATCAAAAGTCAACTATATACTGAAAAGTCAAACTTTGACTTTTTGGTCAAATTCAAATACCAAAGATCATAATTCATCACATGTCAAATTATGAAACTTATTCATCAAGAAATAAAAAAAGTCAAGATTTCATTTTGAAAAGTCAAAATTTCTAAATTTCTTATTTTTTCATAACTTTGAGCAAAATTTTCACCATGATGCAAGATGATTCAAGCAAAAATTCCAACATGAAAGTTATAGATCTCCATGAAATATACAACTTTTCTTCACACAACTTCTTCCAAAAGTTCTTGGATATCAAGTTATAATTTTAAGAACATGTCGTCATGAAACTAAACACTTAGTGAAATTTTGTTCTGATTTGGTCAGAATTTTGACCCAATTCATGGAACTTTTTCATATAGTTTCAAGGGTAATCTTCAAAAGAAATTCAAATATGGGTTGTATAGCACATTACAAGCTTTCCAAAATGTCCAAGAACTCCTTGAGATCATTCTTGAGTAGGGAGAATCGAAAAGATGAAGTTAGGGTTTTATCACTTGATTTACAAGGCATTTTGTGATGAACCAATTTCAAAATTCAAACTATGCTGCATAAAAACTACTTTGCAGGCCTCAAACTTGTTAGTCACTCCATAATTAATGGTTTAAACAAGTGTTAGAGGTCTCACTTCAAGCATTCAATGCATGGACATGCTTTATATCCATTTTTGGAAGAAAGGTTACATTGCCATTTTGATAAAGTGACTTTTTGTACAAAACTTGTTCTTGAGCCTTGCACTTGTTCTCTTCTGATCAAACAAGTCCTATAACCCATAAGAAATGGTTTAGACACTTACAATCACTCAGCCCATGCTTGTACCTCCTCTTGAAACTTGTTTCCCTCTTTTCTTCAAAATCGAGTAACCTAGCCAAAAGCTAAAAACTTGTACTTCTGATTGTCCAAATGAGGCTCCCCGGATCACCATTGAACGAATGGATGAACCAACACACTGTCACGATATTAATACTGAATAAGTAGTGGACCAGCCTTGAGTTTACGAAGTCAAGAGGTATCTCAAAACCCAAGAATATACAGAAGGAGCTTCAGTAAACGATAAGAAATTCTTAAGGATATTCTCTGCTAAATTCTTCCTTAGTAATGGTATTCTTTAAAAATGCAACCATGACTCTGTGTTACTTCGGTGCGTAGACAAGGTTGAAGCGAAAAGGATCATGGCTGAATTACATGAAGGCATTTTTGGCACCCATTCCAGTGGGTATATGATGGTAAAGAAAATCCTACGGGAAGGATATTACTGGTCTACCATGGAAGAAGGTTGCTATCAACACTCTCGAACCTGCCATAAGTGTCAGATCTATGCTGACAAGGTGCACGTACCTCTGGTTCCTCTGAATGTCTTGACGGATACTTGGCCCTTTTCTATGTGGGGGATTGATATGATTGGGGAAATCAATCCAACAGCCTCCAATGGACACCGCTTCATCTTAGTGGCCATTGACTATTTTACAACGTGGGTGGAGGCAGCTTCTTTCGCTTCCGTTACCAAGAATGTTATCGCCCGGTTCATCAAGAAGAATCTCATCTCTCATTACGGTATCCCAGAGAGGATCATTACAGACAATGGTACAAATCTAAATAATACTTTGATCACCGCCCTGTGCGAGCAATTCAAGATCCAGCATCACAATTCTTCCCCTTACCGGCCAAAGATGAATGGTATTGTAGAAGTTGCGAATAAGAACATTAAAAGGATCATACAGAAAATGACAGTCACATACAAAGACTGGCATAAGATACTACCATTCGCTCTCCATGGGTATCGTACCACAACTCACACATCAACCGGGGAAACACCCTACTCTTTGGTATACGGCATGGAAGTTGTCTTGCATATTGAGGTCCAGATCCCCTCTCTAAGAGTTATGAAGGATGCAAGGCTGAATGAAGAAGATTGGATCCATACTCGACTTGATCAACTAAACTTGATTGATGAGAAAAGGCTTACTGCTGTCTGCCATGGTCAAATGTATCAAAAGCGTATGATCAAATCTTTTAACAAAAAGGTCAAACGCCAAGTATATCATGTTGGGGATCTGGTGATCAAACGCATCATACTACCGCAAGGTGATCCCAGGGGAAAATAGACTCCTACATACGAAGGACCGTTTGTAATCAAAAACATATTCTCTGGTGGAGCAATGATCTTAACCACCATGGATGGCGACGACCTGCCGCACCCTGCGAACGCATACATAGTCAAAAGATACTATGCATAAGAGACCCGCTAGGTTTACACACCTAGGTAAAACAAGGGCATTCAGGCGAACCAAAAAGGTTCAGGGAAAAATTGGGGATAAAACAAAAAAAATTTGTACACCCTTGAAAACCCGAAAGGGCGGCTTAGGCAAAAAAGGGTATCCTGGTGGACTGAAAACCCGAAAGGGCGGTTCAGGAAAAAGTTAGGGAATTAAAGCGTATGACTATGTCCCGTTGGGTCACTTTTCGGACAAACTTTGGCTTCAACTGACAAACTCAGAGGTTCTGATCAATTTAATCATCTTTGGATGAGGCAACAAATAGACAAAATGCTCAGAGATACGAAGGCTATAGCAGAATGGGAACCCCTTGAGATTATTGCACACAGCTATCTTTTCTTTGTATCAAAATTTCCATTTTTTACGACAACATTCTCTACTAGAATGTTTGTCTCATTGAACATAAATACTTACTCAAAGTCAATACAAAGATATCCCTTTGAAAGTGCAAAACTACCTATTTTTCTCTTGTGTTTTGTTTACAAAAACATCCAATGATTTATTTTTGAACATATGCATTTGAACATAATTACTGTTTACAAATAAACAAAATAGAAAGACAATCACTGATGGCTTTAAGAGGTAGGAAAATCTTTCTAAGTTATCTACGTAAAAATTCCCTACAGTGTGCAATTTAATTGTCAGCGGAACAAAGCTTCCAATTATCAATCCCCAGTAGAAGTTGTTCAATTTCTCTGAATTCCTCAACAGGATTTTACAAACAGTACATACCTTTTCCCTTACAATAGAGTTTATTTCTCTAAGTGGAAATTCTTCAAACTTCACAACATGAAGACTTACACTCCATATCCTCAGCAGTGGTCATGGATTTATTTTCCCCAATCCAACAGCAGTGAAGCAAATTATATCACATACTCGTACATCACATCCATATATCATAAACATTGATAACACAAATGCATTATACCATGCATTTCATACCACATGACTTTGCATTTTAGCTAACATTTTACCATTTTTAGGATAGAGTTAACAGCTACCATTAACAATGTTTAAAGTTTTCAGATACAATTCAGATACGCTCCAGACACGGATACCATTCTAATAACTCATTCAGATTCAGCTTCTCAAATACAGTTCAGATACGCTCCAGACACGGATGCAATTCTGATACTAATTCGGTTTTATCACTTGATTTACAAGGCATCTTGTGATGAACCAATTTCAAAATTCAAAGTATGCTTCATAAACACTACTTTGCTGGCCTCAAACTTGTTAGGAACTCCATAATTAATGGTTTACACAGTTGTTAGAGGTCTCACTTCAAGCATTCAATGCATGGACATGCTTTATATCCATTTTTGGAAGAAAAGTTACATTGCCATTTTGATAAAGTGACTTTTGGTACAAAACTTGTTCTTGACCCTTACACTTGTTCTCTTCTGATCAAACAATTCCTATAACCCATAAGAAATGTTTTAGACACTTACAATCATCCAGCCCATGCTTGTACCTCCTCTTGAAACTTGTTTCCCTCTTTTCTTCAAAATCAAGTAACCTAGCCAAAAGCTAAAAACTTGTACTTCTGATTGTCCAAAGCTCTCAAACACTTTTGTTTATACATACACAAGCTATTAGCCACAAACACACGAATTCTCATCCCCTGAAAACACTTAGAACTCAGAAACACATCTCATACTTCTATTTTTCACACAAACTGACCAAAAACTTGAAACTCATAATCTACTCGTGCGTTTCTTGGCCTTTTGGTTTCTAAAGTTTCTACACATCATATAGAATTGATCCCACACCCTGTTACAGAACTGTAACACTATCAACACCATCCTCCATTTTCAAAAACAGAGCTCTGCACATTGACTTCTCCAGACTATTTCAGCAATCCATTGCTCAAACTAATCATTACATTAGCTTCCTGGGACCTCAAGGAAGCTAACCTGATCATCACCATCACTTGAAACAAGCTCAAACTCAAAACAAGATTTCCAGTTTTGAGGTAAGTTTTATTAACTTTGAACTCTTCATACAAGCATCATTAATGATTTGTTTGTGAACAAAACATGTAGATATCATTACCCTAAAGCTAACCATGTCTATAGTTTCCATTAATTTTTCTTGAGCTTAGAGAATTTTAAGTTTGAAGTTTGAGATTTTTAGGATTCAGATTAGGGCCAATAAAATTCATGCTTATCTTTGATCTATAGTTTTAATGTTTTACATTTTTGAAACCATGAGGAAATTTGCTACAAATTTCATGTTTACAGTTTTCATTTTTGATGGGAAATGAACAAGTTACAGTTGGTCTGGATGGAGGTTGAAGATGAAGTAGTCACGACACGTTTTGTATCATATACTTATTGTTTTGCTTATGTTAACGGGTGTATAGCCATCCCAGTGGTAGAAGCACGTGTCTGTAACCTTTGGGACCTGGGTTCGAGCCCCATTGATACCCTTTTGTGTTTTTTCACATTTTTTGCATCATTCTGACTTTTTTGCAGGCGCCTGGGCCTCATTGGGCTTTTATTGTTTTTATTTATTTATTTCTAGCTAACCCCCTGTGGACTACTTGCACCCTTGGCCCAGTTTATTTTATTTTCTTATTTTTATTTCATTTATTTTTTTTAATATTTTTCCTAATATTAAAAAATCATAAAAAAATACAAAAAAAATAATAGATTTATATTTTGACTTAGTTTATTTTATTTTTTTCACAAAAAATATTTTATTTAACTATATTTTATTTATTTTTACTAACTAGTCTTGTAAATTAAATTTAAAACTAAGTTATTATTTATTTTCTTTTACACCAATTAAAATATATTTATTTTAATGTAAAAAAAAGGCCAAAAATATTTTACATATACTATAAATATTTGCAAGACAAAAATACCAAAAAAAATCTTTTCTTAAACTTATTTTCTTTAATCAATTAATGAATTAAGGTTTTATCAATTTCTTTTCTTAGTGAATTAGGTTTACTTTTAAGTTTAATTAATTTCTTTCCTTAATTAATTAGGTTAAAACAAACTCACTTTTCTCTAAAAAATCCAAATAAGTATCCATTTACTTCACATTTTTCATTTGTGTACATTTATTCATTTTGTTTATTGTATTCATTTAATTCCTTGTACATTGATACCAATTCAATATGATTGTAATAGACTAATTAGGTTTATATTCTTGCAATCCCCATTTACAATTTTCACACCCCCTCCCACAAGTGTTGTAATAGTGTAGTAACTTTTAATTCCGCAATTTATCGCTTTATATATAACATGTTAGTAATTAGGGTTTGTATGGAAAGACTAAAACCAATACTTAGAAAACCCTAATTCAAGATAAAATCAAGCATGAAAATAATATACTTTCACACAAGCACCCCTAGGGTAAATCAACTTGGTTGCCTTTACAAAATGGCCATATTACGCATGTGAGGTATCTTAGCAAAAACAAGTAAAATACAAGATCATAGTCCCTCGATGACGCTATCTAAGTTGCCTTTCACATGATCTTAGTACCTAAAAAGGGTGTTGTTGTACCCCAAAATTTTCCCTCTCATTTCTCAAAAGATCATCCTGGACTCTCAGGTTTGCTTCTATCAAGTTTCAAGTCTTGAATTACAACTTTTCAAGAAAATCATCCACAAGGGCAAAATGGTCAAAAGCACATTGAAAAGTCAAACTTGGAATTTTAGATCAAAAATAAAGTTTCAACAATTATATTTCTTCAAGACATGAAATTGGTTCATCAAAAATCAGAAGTCAGAAGTTACTTTGAAAAAATCAAATTTCTAAACATTTAGGAAATTTTCTAAGTGTCAAGAGAATATGATACTTCAGAACTTATGAGCCAGCCTCCACGCAAGCGTAATCATAGTTTACAGACATGGTTCAGAACATGATGCTTCAATAAGAATATATGGAAGCAATGTTCTTCGGTCAGAACATGACCCTTTAGCATTTGGAGGTTACGTTTTTGATCTTTTGCGATCAGAACATCACCCAAATCCCAAGACCTCGTTTAATCAACCTGCTACACTGCTACATCACAGTACTCTAACCAGCAGCTAATCCAGTCCACGCCTGCATTTTCCAAAATCTTGTATTTGCACCAAATACAAAAAGCTATGATAAAAAAGCAATGGAATAGTGTGCCAAAAAGTTTAAATCCCATTTATTTTCCCCCCAAAACCACAACAAATTCACCTATAAATAAGTTGCTCCATCACACTTTCAAGGGGTTGGGTTTTTGAGAGAGAAAATTGTCAAAAGAGAGAAAATAAAAAACGGTGAAACCTTCGTAGAAAAATCGAGAATCCATAAACAGGAAATAAAACCTTTGTTCTTCCCTTTGAATCAAAGAACTTGGCATTTTATCTCCCGTTGCTCTTGCTGACTCTAGAACATTTGAAGGCAGTAGTTCAAGTTCCAAGCGCACACTCCAAATTCAAGGTAAGTCTTTATGACTTTGCATCTTCTCATTCAGAACATCATTAAATATGTAAATATCACAATATTAATGTTGTCCATATCATTGCATAAGTAGGGAAACTGTGGATCAGAATTTCTTGATTAAGGCTATGCTCAGATTTAGGATTAGAACTTCTATAAACTGTTGTATTGTTATCCTTCTGATTTGTTGTTTATTAAGAACTGAATAAATTGCTGATGTGCTGATTAAGAGTTGAAATGTGGCATAGAACTTCTGATGTTCACTCACAGTTTTAGCACAACACAAAACTTATGATTTCTCCTCACTGTTTAAACACACTGAACTTATGATATTCACTCACTGTTAAAACATATTGAACTTCTGATGTTCACTCACTGTCTTAGCACATACTGAACCTCTGAGTTCTCTTCACTGTTTTAATATACAGAACTTCTAAGATTTTCTCATTGTTCTAACACTCGGAAGTTCAGCACATAGCAACCCATAACTTCTGTGTTTTCCCTCTAACGTGTGTTGCATGACCTCAGAGTGTACCAATCCAGAACTTCTGATTCCACTGACGTTCCTTTCTGAGTCATCACGCGCCTGGCTTCAGAACTTCTGATCCTTGTTGTTTCGCTTGTAGCAGCACACTGTTTCTATCTTTCATTTATTTTCCTTTTTATTATTTTTAATATTAATTTCCCTTTCATTAACATAAAAAGACATAAAAATATTTTCTTTTATTAATTAATTTATTTCTTTTTTCTTAATTCATTAAGACAAAAAACCATTTTTTAAAATAAATCCATTTTCTCTCTTGCATTGTACATTTCAATATGGTTGTAATAGTAACTTATGATTTAATTTTATTTCCAATCCCAATTTGTAAATATGTACCCCCATCCCTAAAATATTGTAATAGCGTAGGACTTTATATTCCCGCAATTTATCGCTTTTCAAATATAAATGCTAGTAATTAAGGCGTGTATGGCAAGACATGAAATCAACAAATAGATAACCCTAATCAAGACTAAATTCATGCAATCAAACGCACGTTGCACACTAGCACCTTTAGGGTAATTCCACTTTGTTTCCTATCGGAAAAATAGTCATGTCCCTCGAACACGGGAATTTTAGCAAAGGACCCTCGATAAAATATCGTAGTCCCTCGATGACCCTTGATGTTGCCTTCGCTAAACGATCAAGTCCCTCACACGATATTTCTAAAACGCTCCATGGGTTGCTTTCTATGACTATACAAAAACGTCCCGCGTCTATCCCTTCACATCCAACAATGAGGCTTCTTACAAAATCAATGGTAAGATAGCAACATCTAGAGGAGGAGGAAAAGAACATCTAAGACCTTTTGAGTAGGTAGATTTGCTCCTAGTTTTTCGCTTGTTCACAACAAAAAAACATTTTATACACCAACACATCTCTTTGAACCATTTTCAAAACCAACACTTTGTACGCATTCTTATAGAGACGAGAATCATTACAAAGTTACATTTTCAAAATACTTTCAAAACCCATATCATAAATCATATTTCAAAACAAAAGCAAGTGATCTAGCGAGTAAACTAAGAGCCCATGGAAAACCATGGATGAAAAGGGTGCTAATACCTTCCCTTTTCATAATCTACCCCCTGAACTCAAGAAAACATCTCTAAAGGTCTTTCCTGTGCTTTTTCACCTTTCCTTATTGGATAAAAGAAAAGTCGGTGGTGACTCTTGCTATTCGCAACATTTGCGATCAAATTCAAAACAAAAAGTCAGTTCTCCCACCGTATCACAAGTGCTAAGATATCTTGCAACATTGCTAATCATGGTTATACGATGACCCATGCCCGTCCCATTTACATCCAAAGATAGGGTTACTTACCAAATCAATGGCAAGATAACAATGTCAAAGGAAAAGAAAATGAACAAGAAATACTTTTGAGTAGGTAGAATGCTCCTAATTACTTGTTCAATTTCAAACAAAAACATCCTTACTATTTTCAAAACAAACACCCACACTTTCAAATATCTTACAAAATTGAAAACATTTTTAAAAAGATCAACATCTTTTTATACATTCTTACGAACTAGAATCATTACAAAGATTGCCTAAACAAATGGCCACTTTACAAAATACTTTCAAAAAACCACACAAAGCACAATTTCAAACAAAAGCAAGTGATCTAGCAAGTAACTAAGAGCCCATGGAAAACATGGATGAAAAGGGTGCTAATACCTTCCCTTTTCATAATCTACCCCCCGAACTCAAGAAACAATCTCAAAGGTCTTTCCTATTCTTTTTCACCTTTCCTTTTGGATAAAAGTAAAGTCGGTGGCGACTCTTGCTAACCGCAACATTTGTGATCAAACACAAAACCCTTAAGTCAGTTCTCCCATCGTATCACAGAACTGGCGACTCTGCTGGGGAAAAAATTAAAAGTGGGGTTACCTTAGGGTTAGATCACATTTACTTGCTTTCATTGTTTGACTTGTATGCTTTACATTATGGTTCCTTGTTTGAGTTTGAATCCTCTACCCGGATTTGGGGTACCTTATAGGTAAGTAAGAATACGTTGTGGAAATTGTGTGGGGTATATCAACATGGTCTAACCAATAGCTATGTTAGTGCGACATATTTGTGGGTACCGGTAGCCCTTGAGTAAATCAAGGAGAATACGGGGCCGCTGAGTGATGTCATAAAGCACTAATGAACTTTTAGAACCTTTACTTGACCAACTTGGCCTTTAGGACGTAGTGAGATGATCGGCTTTGGTGCAGTCCGAAGTTGGTAGATACTCGATGCTGCAGTTAATGAGGCTTGTGCTGAAACAATGACCAAGGAAACAAACCAGTGATATTGAGATCTTTAGAACCCAGTTATTATTACTAGGACAGGTTTGAGCCAACTAAACTTCAAGAGGGTACTTACCTATGAGACCCCATGCAAGCCTAAACCTAAGGATTTGTTTGCTTTGTTTGTATATACGTACTTGTACATAACATCATGAACATCATAACATCATACTCATTCACTAACTATTTCAAGGATTTTGGAATTTATATTTGTTCTGTTTTGTAGGATATGGATTCTCTTCGCAGGAAAACTATTCAAGTCAATCTTGTAAAGATCCTCCCACAACTTAAGGAGCTAGCTTCAAGGATTCCTAAAAACTCTCCATTTACTGAGAGACGTGGTCTCCTAGTAAACTTGGTCACCTCCAACACAGATGAGGACATGATGAAGGTGCTCTTTCAGTTCTTTGATCCTTTACACCATTGCTTCACATTTCATGATTATCAACTTGTGCCTACTTTGGAATAATTCTCCCGACTTTTGAGGAATCCCATTCTCAATCAACTACCTTTCAACGGTACGAAAAGAGACCCAAAGCCAGAAGAGATTGCTCAAGCTCTACACTTGCATTAATCTGATGTCACAACCAATTGGGAAACAAGGAGTGGTGTCAAAGGTTTCCTAGCAAAGTTCTTGTTCGAGAAAGCCCAAAACTGTTGGAATTCCTTAGTGTTGTACCCCAATTTTTCCCCTTACGATCCCTTCATCATACCATGTTGATTCAATCACAACAATATCACATTAGGACTTTTGGTTCTTCTCCCTATCATTTAGCTTTGATCTTTTTGAGGAGTTACCAAGCACATTGACTTGTTTTCTTTGGTGATCATGAATATTTTGCTTTGATTTTTCTTTTACTAATAAAATTCAATGTTGGTTTGCCTTACTTGTAAATAATGTAGGTAAAGGCTATGAGGTTTAGCAAGTTGCTTCATGGGTTCAAGAGTTTATTTCCATGCCCTAGTCAACATAGCTTGAGGAGTTAAAACCTCACCATTGAAGTTGTTTTGGAAGAAATGGCATGCAAGGCTTATTTTGGTTTAACATATTTCAAAGCTATCAAAATTGATTCAAAAGTACAAGCGGTTGAGTGAAGAAGTTGTCACGATTGGACAAGGTCTTGTTCCTATTGGTCACAAGAGCACATTTCTCTCAAATTTCAAGATATGGAAGTGGTTTTGGTGGCTATGAGTCCTCATCATCATCCTCAACAACTTCTATTCACAAAGAAATAATATTGGCACAAGAAGTTTGTTCAAACTTGTCAAAGTTCCCCAAAGCATTTTCTTGATCTAGAGGCTAGGGTTTTGAACTTCAAAGGAGCATATCTTGCTCACCTTTTGGTATTTTGGAGTGATTCCAAAGAAACCTTTCTCTTCAAAGAGTTTCCAACAAATCCCTTCAAAATTTCCAAGGAGTTTTCATGTGGAAGGAACTTGGTGAAGAAGAACGATTACAAGTCATCCAGATGAATCCCCAATTTTCCATATGTGACTTCAAATGGTCATAACTTGGTCAATTTTTAACATCTTGAGTCAATTCTTTTTCCATGATGATCTTGAATATGTGTACTTTTTTCCTTATTTTATGTGCAAAGTGAGAAAATGGATGGAAGTTGCCTTAAGAATGCAAAAGATTATAGGTCATTTCAAGATTTTTGGCCAACTTCAACAAGTCATAAATTGCTCAATTTTTGGAGATTTTGAGTGGTTCAAATTTCAAATTGTCATTCAAGAGATCTACTTCATTCCATATTTTTTGGTCAAGAGAAAATTCTAAGTGGAAGGCCATGTTTGGATACAAAAGATTATAGGTCATTTTTGAAGAAGAATTTGAAATATTTTTAAGTATGGAAAGTCAACTCTTTTTCTTCAACTTTGGCTCCATGTAACTTTCAGCTCAAGCATCCATTTGATTCCATTATTTTTCCATTGCAAAGCTTGTAACCTCATCTGTCCAAAGCATCAAGAATTATGCCCTAAGACCCCTTGAGTTAGAAATGCCATGGATTTGAATTTCGTAACTTGAAACTGAATTTTTCACAAAGTCAGAATTTCGAAATCTTTGTTTTGGCTTCTAAACACAAGTTTTCACGCATTTTTGTTTCTAATCGTGATTGGAAACTTCCCAAAAGTGTTTAGCATCATGAAACACACGATTTAGCTGAGTTTTGTTCAAAATTGAGTCACACTTTCTTCACGATGCAGACCCACACGAATTCCCTCCAAAACGCATCATTCACTCTTCCTTTTGATCCCATTTGCTTCCCTATAAATAGAGGGTCATCCCCCATATATTTTCCCAAGCTTAGAGAGCCAAGAACACCCTGCCAAAACCTCACATGAACCCACTTTTTTTGAATACATTTTTTGAAATTTAAGCTTCCTTTTCCAAAATTCTTTGCGCAATCATCATCCTTGAACTTCATACAAACTCTCCAGCATTTAAACCAATCAAAATGACCCATAATTCAAGCTACAGAAGTCCAGTTTCAGAGCTTCTTACTTGAACTTAAAAAAGGTAGAATTCTCCATCAATTGAATCCAATCAAGCACTAATTTATTCTACTCCTTTGTCTGATTCTAATGCTGCTTACAATTTTTAAATCCATTGAGAATTGAGAGAGAAATCTCAAATTGAAGGTGCTCGCTATTTTCCGGGTTTTTGATTCATATCTGTCTCCATACCTTATATAAATTTGGCGCGATGGTTGTGTTAGAATCGTCTTGAAGAGACGATTTCAATGATGCTAGCTTGGGATCCTAATTTTTCCATTTGAAGGATCTCACAAAATCCCCATTGCAGGGTGTCTGGAGGTTGAAGATGATGACATGTCTCGTCTCAGCCATTGATAGTGTGTCAAGCGTTTTAATTTCATTGGTTGCCCTTTTTCTGATTACATGTGTGTTTCACTAAGGTCCATATCAAGCACATCGCGTCTGGTCCATTGGATTAGCTTACTAACACGTTTTGACTATGATCTGATGGTCCACATCTTTTTGGTTTTATTTTATTTTTCTGATTTTTATATTTTATTTGATTAAATTTTCAAAAATTCATAACTCTTTTATTTTTTATCCAAAAATTATGAAAAAAAATCACAAAAATACTTTGAATTATTTCTGATCTCATGAATATTTTTTTCACATTTTTATTTTTACATTTGGTATTTTTTAAATTTTTTTGTATTATTAGCTTTATTTTAATTACTTAAAAAATACTTTCTGACATTTTTAAATTCTAAAAAAATTCATAAGTATTATTTTGCATATTTTTGACTTTCTGAAAATTTTATGGAATTTTATGTTGAGGTTTACTATTTTTGATCTATTTTATGTTTGTTTTAGCAATTTTAAATAGTTTAAAAATAGTTTCTGACTTTTAAAAATCACCAAAATTTTTATAAAAATATTTGGATCCATTTCTGATTTTTCTATGGCCTTATTTTTCATTTCTTGATTAATTTGAATATAATTGATATTTTCCTCATTATTTTTTATTTTTAAACATTTTTTAACCCTTTTAATGTATATATTAAATATATTATTATTTTGTGATTATTTTCTGGCTGTCTTGGGTTGATGTTTTGATCATGACTTTATTAACATCATTAGATCTTGGGTGTTGAGTTCAACTCCACCAAAATGGATGAATGATTTTAATAATAGTTTGATTAAATTTTTAATTCAAAAGTGGTTTATTCATCTTTTTACCCTAATCCTCTTCATATCATCCCTTCTTATTGCACTAGATGTTGTTGGAGCATGATCTCTATATCATGTCTCAAAATAAATGGTGCATAAATTGCTATTGACCGGCCTCAAAATAGGTGCGACTTCTATATTAGTCCACTTACGATTGCTTAACATAACGCTAAATTTTGTCCCGATTCAAATAAATGATCATTCGTGGCCCAAACTTATGATTGCAAGCCCAAGTATGTTAATTTGATCTCTTTGATCCAATAACCTTGAGATTTATTGTGTGGAGGCTTTGGTTCTACCAATCCTCTAATGGATCTACAACACCTTTGGTCAACGCGGATCACTTAAACATCGTTGATCATTAAATGGTACTTGTGAGAGTTCCAAATGGATGATATACTTGACAAAAAGAAAATGCAACTTGTTGTGTGGAGGCTTTGGTTCTACCAATCCTCTAATGAGTTCCAAATGCAAGTTTAAAGATGGTCATCCAACTAACCACTAATTATTGATTTGTTTTATCTCATGCTTTTATTCTTTTTTATGCTTTATGTACGATTTATTTTTTAGCATTTACATTTCATGCCATTTTCATCTTTGCTCATTTGAGCATTTATTTTCTTGTCATTTTTACTTTGCTCACTTGAGCTTTTTCTTTTCTTTTCTTAAGATACTTAATAATCAACATAAACCTTAAAAAAATCTTAATGGTACTTGGACTATTTGGTTACTATCCTTGGCATTATGGAGCATGGGACTATTTCTTAGACTTACACTACAAGAAAATTGGCAGATTGCGACAGGTATTTTTGTAGATTACGACGGTTAAAACCGTCGCAATTTGCTTTCCACGACGGTTGCTTTACCGTCGCAGAAGTGTGTGTCCCCAACCTATTTCGCGACGGTTACAAAAATTGTCGTTTAAGTTTACGACGGGTTGATACCGTCGTGACTATCTTTTGAGTTTCTTTTAATTATTAATGGCGACGGTTCGATACTGTCGTGAATATCTTTTGAAATTGATTAAATTGTTTATGGCGACGGTTCGATACCGTCATGACTTTTGTTGATTATTTTAAATTGTTGATTACAACGGTTCGGTACTGTCGCCATGACTTTTGTTTATGTCTTGATTTTTTTTTATTTTTCTATTATATATATTTTTTATTTAAATTATTATCTATGTAAAAAATTTTAAATATAGTTTTTTTTTGTGTTATTTTTTTCTTTAAATTATTTCTTCTTTAATATATTTATTTATAGTATTATTTTTTGTTTTATTTTCTATCACTTTGTAATATAGTAAAAATAATTTCAATAAAAAATATTTAACATCAAATAAGCATTATAATATCCAAAAAAATGTGCGTTCCATAATCATGTAAAATGCGAGTTCCATAATCATGTCAAGTAGTACAAAAAACCCAAAATATATCAATTCCTAATTTTATAATAATAAGTATCATTATGCCAAAAATACATGAGAAAGTTCACAATCTAATTATCTCGATCATAGCAAAGTCTAATTTGTCCCCCCTGAAGTTCCATTATCTCCAATACAGTAGTTAGACTCAGATGAACGTCTACCATCAGCGGGTGATTCCAATCCCTAAAAAAAGGTATTAAAATAATTATCTTTAAAATAATACTCATAAAATAGAATTAGAACAATAACAAAGTTATGTAATAGAACTATTCAAGGAAGATTGCTCAAACTTCATGAAGAAGCTACCACATAAAAAGTATATCTAAAAAGGCTTGTTGCGACTCAAAATAAACAAATTGGTTCAAGGATTTGATGCAATTGTACACATCATCACCCCATCCTAACTGTTATCATATGACTTCGATAAATATAGACAGACTAAAGTTAGGAAACAGAGATGTGTACCTTCAGAGCTTAAGCTTGTGATTTCTCAGAAACAGGGCACAAAATTGCTTGACGAGGACTGAGCCAGAAGGGCCATTTACCCTTGTAGTGCTCTAAAAGTATGGCAAACATGCGTTCAACTGATCCTAGAATGGCTCTGTGTATCATAACAGGCCTCTCAATTTTGGCTTCATCCTCAGCTGAGAATTCCAACTTAAAACGATCAGGAAGCTGGAAGTCAAGCTGCAAGGAGCCAATTTATCCAATTATCAGTAAAAATAATTAACAACTGAACCATGTGAATGCAAGTCAAGCCAAAGAGTGTAAACCTGTAGAGTTGCACACTGGAATTTCCTACTCAATGCATCAGATACACTGATATCTATCTTTGGTCCATAGAATGCACCATCCCCTTCATTCAACTGCAGAGTTTTATTTGGATTATAAGCACATAATTGAAGTTAACAAATGACGCATTACATTGAAAATAATAAAACAAATATACAAAAAACAAAAGAATGTATGAGAATATAAAAAATAGTATCAAGAAACATATAATTGAATTCAAAACATGAAAAGCATATACCTGCCATGGCTTGCCAAACTCATCCAAAGCCTCCTTGAGAGCACTTTCAGCCCTATCCCACGTTTCATCATCTCCAAGCTTATTCTCTGGCCTCTACTCAAGTATTTAACACAGGCAAGGCAAAATAAATAACTGAGTCATTAAATAGATTAAACCAATTACTAACAGCAGAGTCTACCAAGCTTATCATGTACTACTATATCATGTATCAGAAGAAAAGGAAATAACAAGAAAGCTAGTTCTTTGTATTGAGGCCATATTCCCAATTATTAACTGTTCCTACTAATGTTATTTATTCACAAACTTCATCATATTTCAAACCATAGAGAAGTGTTCCTACTAATGTTATTTATTAAACATATAAACAAAACATGTACCATAGGAAGAGAAAGACTGGTAAGATACGATCAAAATGATCTATATCAGATGACGCTCTTAGAAGGAATAATTGCAACAAAGAAACAAATAATGAAATTATCAAATCAGAATTAACTTACATTGCAGACAAAACATATAGCGGCAGTTGTTTCCAAACTATTAAACAGATTTATCAGCATCTCTTTTGGAAGCCTTTTTGCCATTTCAACAGAATCTTTTCCAACAGGATCAGAATTGTATTCTTTAACAAGAAGTGGGTGATCACAAGCCTGACGGAGACGTAAAAGCATCAAAAGAATATTTGCATAGTTTTGATTCACTGTACGGCAGCAGCATATGCCTGCAAATTACAAGCATTACTTTTCAAAATTACAAACTGAGAACATCCATCAGTGTAGAAATATCAGATGAACAAAATCATATAATTCGTAATTGACATGCCCACTGTCAAAATAAATTTCTAGACACTAATTTAAAAAAGAAAAGACAAACAGTATCATTACAGTATGTCCAAGTTAATATAAGAAATTTGAAAAGAAATAAACTTTAAATTGAGAACGTGAATCAGCTTCCAACTTTTTGTAGTATACCAAACTCCAAAATATTTAAAAGGTCCTATGTTGTGTTTGTCCCTTACTTTTTGCTGAAATTCTTTCACAAGTACATATAAAATTCTATTACCATTTACATTTTATTAAAATGAAACAATTTTATTTTGTGTTGCATTTGTTTTAAAAAGGCTAGTGATACAGTTTAACATTTAACTCTTAAGTTATAATCATTACCCATCAATTTATGGTGGCAGGGAACTAGATTAAGATCTTATGCATCTGACTTTTTACTGAAACCTACATTTTCAACTACATTAGAATACTAACACCACTTATCTTATAGAAAGTTACTGAAACCTATTACCACTCTCCAATAGATAAAAAAACATATACAGTGCTCTAGAACTATACCAACTAATGTAGAAGTTTAATATCTTATTATGGGTTAGAGGTGAAATTGCTAAATAGATAGAGGAAAAAACTTGTTATGCAGTTACATCTAACTAATTACAAGAACTTGTTGAAAAAACTTATTAATTAGTGTGAAAGATAGAGTGAAATTCTTACATGATTATTATAGAGGTAACACTGCATTTCCTTTCTATGCTCATATATTACGACTGCATTCAAAGCCCCGGTGACAGACATAGCAATAACCTGTTATTGGTAATGAGTGAAAATGGAAAGAAAAACTAAATACAAAACTAAATAAAAACACCCAATTTGAAAGGCAATGGTTGTGATACTAGAGCATTGTTAAATTACATCATATAAAACACCCAATCTATGAACAAAACTAAGGATTTAAAATCGATGATGACAGATATATTAAATCAATATGCACGACTATAATAACATGAACAGTCATCTATTTAACAGGCCCGGTCTACATTGTGCCATTATATTTCCTTGAAATCGCTTGAATAGATGTACTACACTACACAGGGTTTCAGCAATAAAGCAGATATGTAAATATTTTCAATTTCAACTGACTCCTTACTTACGTGCAGATAGAGAACCGGGTGAATTGCCAAAACCTTGGTTAAAAGGAGCTCCATTTTGAGAAGCCTTCAATAATATCCATTGTTATTACATGTTAAGGGTAAGACAAATCACTAAACATATTTAGAAAAAACTAGAATTGTAAACTCACTTCAGCTAGAGCACGGGCTTACTTGAATGAACTTGATTCATCAACATCTTTAAATCTTTCAAAAGCATTCTTCTGCACAGTTTCTTCTGGAGACACATCTACAAAAGCTGCAATAAATAAATATTTATCAGGAAAATTTTAATTCCAGCAAATTTATATGGACACACTTCACAATTTGTTATAATTCAAAGCAGTATGTTTCCATTACAAGTGACTTAAGAAACTGTAGAGCCATTAACTAACATGATAGCATGCAAGCAAGGTTGAGAAAATAATAGGTATGCACACACTAATGAATAATCCCAAATGATACAGACATAAATTCAAAGACATTCACCTGACAATTAGACATTAGTTAGTGACGCATTCAACAGAAAACTAAAACAGCTGATGTCTATTTAGGGAGCACTATCAAGTTTGTCAGAGGATACTTGCATGCAAGCAAAGCTTAAAAATAATGCTGCGGCATAGGCTCACTCAAGCTATTATAAGTTTATAACAAAAAGAAAGCTGCAAGATAGTATACATGGAAAGACTAGTAATGCGTCCTATGGTAGGATGAACCAATCGACAACAGTGATTTGGGTACAGCTTTTACTTAAATTCTTAGAGCCACATATACATCTGATAGTGGACACGGAATCACACTACTTATAAATTGCAAATGTACTACATGTCATCCAACAAGAAGAAAAATGGGAATCATGAACAGAGATTGTATGTTACCGGATTTTTTTGGTTCATTCTTTACTTCCACTTCTTCTTTAACATTAATGTCTGGGGCCGAGGCTGCTGCTTCTACTTTGGTTGAAGGTATGTCTACTGTGACAGTAGATTGAGAGGCAGTTCTTGCAGAAGTTGCTTGAGATTGATTACCAGCAAAGCCAGCAGGTGTAGCGGGCCCTGAAGCTGAAGGCATGGGAAAGGGGAAGGGAGATCCAGGGGAAAAGGCACCACTGTCAAATGGATTATTATTTTATGTATTCATCTGGCCCATCATGGTGTTTAAAGCTTGTTGCATTGCATATTTCTGAAAAAAGATTAAAACACAAATGTTAAAATTGTATGAAAAGGGTACCAAAGAGTTACAAGGTTAGTTGTTGCCAGTTCTACAAAGAAACTACAAAAGATAAGGTTTGACAAAAAACGTTTGTTGCAACTTCGTGTAAAATTTGAAGGTGAAAAGACTTGTTCCTTTCCCTCGGCCAATAAATCATTCATCTGACTTGATATGCTCCCAATATCTTACCATAGAACTCAAATGACAGACCAGTTTAAACCCAAGCCACGCAGTAAAGTG
Source organism: Vicia faba (assembly GCA_948472305.1). NCBI lineage: Eukaryota > Viridiplantae > Streptophyta > Magnoliopsida > Fabales > Fabaceae > Vicia > Vicia faba. The sequence continues at coordinate 1,342,024,603 of OX451740.1, forward strand.
GAACTCACCTTTAATCTTGAAGCTACCTGCCAAAAAGAAATGGACCTTAATATATTGAACATAAATAAAAATGAAGAAAAATAAACATCAGTATATATAAAACTGAGTTTTGACTATGGTTCTCACCACTGAAAATAGTGCAGAAAACCCAACACCAACACCAATCCAAAAGAGTGGCGACCCTCTACAAACATTGTGAACAAATAAATCCAAATTAGAATATATAAGCGAAATTGATAAACAACATCAAATAAATATATATATATATATATATATATATATATATATATATATATATATATATATATATATATATATATATATATATATATATATATATATATATATATATATATATATATATAATCATCTCCTTTCCAAACAAGTAGTTTGACAAATGGAAATCATATGACATGGTATAAAACATCTACAAGAAATTCAAAATGTGAAAGAAAGAATAGTATGATTACACATTCGAAGAAGAAATGCTAGCAAAAGTATGCACAGTGACCTTCCCCTGCACTGAATTCAAAATGTTAATACAATGTCGAATATTTGTAATGAAGGAGTTTTCCAAACCAACCTCCTCACAGACACAGTGACAGGAAAGTTACACACAAAACTTGAGTATCAAATACTCCCATGGTCTTAATTCCTCAGTCCTCACATTGCAATCAGGTAGAATAAATAAATGAATGTATGTTAGAAAACATGCATATATTTCTCAAAACAAGAGAATCTCATCTAAGACTATAACCCTATAAACAAAAAGTGTGATCATTTTGCTGCAGATATGAGTAGATCACAAATTTAGTACCAGACCTCAAGTTCAAAATGTAGTAGTAATAATAATGCATTATGCATATACATGATGTTAATTTTATGCATGCTTCTACCTTATAATGTAGCATAGTTGCTTCAAAAGAGAGAGGTTAATGCTACATTACATAATAACATGGCACTTTCAAATTTCTTTGGCTTCTAAATGAAAATTCAAATAGGTAAACAACAAACTGATTAATACCAGATCATCATCATCACGGATAAGTCCCTTATCGCTTCCTTCTCGTTCCCTGAGTAATTTATTTTCTTCTTCAAGTTGAGCACAACGCGCTTTAGCAAATGCTAAATCCGCTTTAACGGTTTTTAGCTCACGAAGAAGTAATTTTGCTTTTGCTGCTGTTGCCAATGCCACCTGAAATCAAAACAAAAGAAAATGTAGCTTGTTTGGTTACATAAGAATTTAACAGAACTTGGATAGTAGAATATGTATGTTCCATATGTGAACTAAATTTAAATTCATCACATGAGAGGGACTAAGAACAGATTCTACTAAGTTAAAATGTATTAACAATTCCAAAATCATTATAAGATGTTCTATCATATATGCCTACACTATAACAACTAACGAGACTGCAACCATTATACATGATTACACAGTTGGCACCTTACGTCTCGGGATTGCTTAAGTTGTGTTTCATGATTAGAATGAGACTGTGTCTGATCTGATTGCTGCCATGGATTCCTTATACTTGAAGCTTGGTTTGTGTCACCTTTTTGCCTGATTTGAGATCTCAGGTCTGCTGTCTTACTCTCCACCATTGTTCTTCCATCCTGAGGAAATCAAAGAAGTTACATTGAAGATATATAACAATCATCAATGCGCACTATCAAACACATGAAATTCAGATAAACACATCAACAGATAGATAGATAGAGTTACCTCATAAGCCTTCTCACTGATGTTGTTTCCTGACTATTTGAAGAAGAAATGCTAGCAAAAGTATGCACAGTGACCTTCCCCTGCACTGAATTCCGAGCATGTATTACTTATGAATGCCTCTTCAGACATGAGTGCAAAACATTGAAATACATTCAATTTGCATGGAAATTTTCATTATAACTATGTCAATTCAACTTCAATTTCAATATAATTACATACATTTCATTCAAGTACATCATAACCTAATAACCCTATTTCTGGTAAGCAAAAATCATATTCATAAGATTACCAGATTTTAGATTTTGGTGAGATTTAGAAGCAGCCCTGGTGACATGAGAGGATGAAGAGTTAGCAGAAACGCGAAAAGTCCCGAAAGCGAAAGGCTTTCTTCTTGTGAAGACGTTTTTTGAGGAGGAATGTCCCAGAAGCAGAGGTTTAGGGGAAGAAACAAGGGCTAAGTTAAGATTCTCCATTTCGAAGGTATGAAAACCGAAAATTGACGAAACTGAGAAATTGGTGGTGGTTGTGAGATGAGGAAGCGAAAGAGGTTTGAAAATTTTAGGGGAACTGAAGATAGTTGAGAGTGGTCTGTGGCGGAATGAGAGTTTGGGTTTCGGGTTCCTTGTTTGCGGTAGGGATAAGTGAAAAATAGCAATTTATGATTTGGAACTTGGATTTCTAGAGAATATACTAGCAAATAAAATGCAAGGTAAAAAAGTTTTTTAAAATGGGAAAAATGAAACACTGGTCTTTTAAAAATATAAAAAGAAAAATCAAAATCTACTTATCAAAAAACTCCATAAAAGTCCATGTGAGTTACCTCACTTGGATGGGATTCCTAGATCTTAGTAAATATGATTGGTTAGGGTGGCTCACGGTGGTAATAAACTTTATTTAGTGATATTTATAATGTTTACGGAGTAGAAAGTGAATTGATGTTTTATGTATTTTAAGAGCTTTTTAACTTTTTTACGGCGACGGGTGTTTTACCTTCGTGCCCATGAGAATTTTTAAAGGTTTTGGGTGCGACGGTTGTTTTACCGTCGTGAAATGAATTTTAGGACGAATAATTTTATCGTTGTGAAAGGTTTAAGGGTGCGACGGGTGCTTTACCGTCGTGATATGCCTTTTAGGACGGTTAATTTTACCGTCGTGACTAGTTGTTGGTGAAAAATCAATGTTAAAAGTGTTAAATGGGGGCCGACGGTTGTTTTACCGTCGTAATAATAATATTATGATGGTTAAATATACCGTCACAAAATAAATATTAGGGACGGTTGGTGTCAACTGTCGTAAACACTGTCTCTATATGTCAATTACGACAGTTATCACATAACTGTCGCAATTTTTGTGTCGTTAAACACTAATTTTCTTGTAGTGTTAGGATTAGAAACCTTGGCCTATCTTGGAGACCTTGTGATCTTATCTGATTATTTTGTCTGGAGTTCTTGAGGTTTACCTCAAGATATTGGGTTGCTTACTTGTTTTTGTGTTCAGGTTTTTGTGATTACATTCTCTGTTTGTAATCTGGAATTCACCTGTATACAGCCGTTACTCTGCCTAATTTTTGTGAAGACTTAGTACACTTGATGTTTGGTTCTCTCAAGAGGTCTAGTATCTTTGCTTGGTTTCAATCTAAATAATGGGAATTCTATCTTGATTCATAATGTCAAGTATTGGCTTCTTGTTGGTTAGATGATTCTTCTCCTTAACTTTTACCTTATGCTTTAGGATAGTCTCTTCTTCTCCTCCCATCTTCTTAAAATTCAAAAATCTTCTCCCTCCTTTTGAAAACTCTTCTTGTTTCTAAACTTGAACCACTTTCATAATAAACTTGTACTTAGGTCCATGCATTTTCAAAACATTTTCATCAATAAACTTCAATCAACTTAATAATACCTTGACATTTTTTTGAGAAGACTAAAAGTCAATCAACCTCATTTCAAATCATTTTGCCACTTTGGCTTTTATCTTTAAACTTTTCTCAAAATATTAGACTCTTGTCAATCCTTGTAGTGATGCAAACAACTATACTTCTACAATATGTAGTGAAGTGAGATATTTTCCACTTGGGTGTTGAGTGAGGCATTGTTGATTTTAAAATCCAAGTTATATCCTCCACTTTGAGATGATGCAAATTCTCCTTTCTCATGATTGTGGGTAGTAAGTATGTTTTCCACACGGACAATGACGATGATGTCTTATCTCTTAAAATCAACCAACACACTTGTGTTTCAAATTTTTAAAAGAGGAACTACGTGTACCCTGATCCCCTATTGCACGAAAGGTGGTATGTAGGCACTAAAGATTCGCAACCGCGACGGGTGCAAAAATCATAAAAATATATTTCTTTTCTCACCTCCACCATCCATTTTATATACAACACATTTTTATAGCCAAAATATACAAATTTTACAAAGAGGTTCCTGTGGAGTACCGTAGATGTTTAGGGTGCTAATACCCTCCCTTTGCATAACCAACCCCCTTACCTTGAATCTTTCCCCCTCTTTTTGTGTTATTCGCTCTTTTCCCATTCCTTTGGAAACAATAAAGTGCGGTGGTGATTTTTATTTTGATTTGTATAAAGTCTAGTCAATCCAATGCCTTAGTCTTGAACATTTCTACTGCTACAGAAAAATGGTGACTTCACTGGGGAAAGATTGACCTCTTGTTGGTCCATCCCTAAGTGGGTTGAGCCTATCTTTATTTATATCTGTATATTTGTTATTGTTGTTTATGTGTTATATTTTGTATATATGTTTGTTTGGATTTTTCTGGTTTTCAGGATGCTTGGTGATTACTCATAAGTCCTATACCCGGACTTGGGCAAACTTTAAGATAGGACGGGCGGTATAGTCATGTTAATTTTGAGGGAGTAATCCCAAAAAATGAGGCATGAGATCCCCCACTCAGTGGAGGCCCCTTTGACTGTAGTGTCGTTTATCGAGTAATCAGGAAGACGTACAACTTTTGACCTGGGAGCCTGCTGAAGCTGAGGACCGTAGAATACCAAACCCATCTTGGCCTTTTAGGTGTAGTGTGGAAGCTATGACAGAGTAATCCGGAAATAGTTGTCACGCGATACTACGCTCGGACGAGTATTTCTTGAGAATATTACTAATTACCGAGTTAATCGGGAAGTTGGTAATATCCGAAGGAAGGATGTAGACTCTGGGAACCTCTAGAACCTTGTTTGGCAGGTGATAACTTTTTAGACCAATACCTTACGGGTAGTACCTTCTACCTCATGCTCGTGAAGTTGAACCTATGAACCCTATATGTGTGATCTTGTGTGTGATTGTTGCATCATGCATCCATGCACTCATAAGCATCTTTTGAAGAAAACAATATATCAAGGGATTTAAAGGTTGACAATTTGTGAATATCTCAGGTACTTTTAACCATGAATTCTGGAAAGAAAAAGACCAGGAAATACAGTTTCAAAGATCCTAAGATAGATGAGTTGGTCAGTCTAATTCCAGAGATCGAGTGTTCTGCAGACTTTCGAAAGAAGTATGGATCCATTATTTCTCTCATGAAGCTGAAGATGAAGGAGGGTATTCTCTCGACCTTGGTCCAGTTCTATGATCCGATGTATCACTGCTTTACTTTTCCCGATTATCAATTGATGCCTACACTGGAGGAGTATTCTTATCTATTGGATTTACCTGTTACCGATCGTGTTCCTTTTACTAGTTTGGAAGGTGAGCCAAAACCACATGAGATTGCTGCTTTGATTCATTTGGGGAAGTCTGAGGTGGAAGCCCATATGACTACTAAAGGAGGGATTAGAGGATTACCAGCTCAGTTCTTATTGGAGAAAGCTCGTTACTTTTTCAGAATGAAGAGTACAGTTGCTTTTGAGGCCATCTTTGCTTTAATTTCTTTCGGATTGTTCTTATTTCCTAATGTAGACAAGTTTGTCGACATTAACGCTATTTGGATTTTCATGATTGGAAACCTAGCTCCTACACTGTTGGGTGATGCTTATTACTCTGTTCATCTTCGGAATTCTTACCATGGGGGAATGATTATCTGTTGCACGCCTTTGTTGTACCGGTGGTTCATCTCTCATATGCCTCAGTCTGATGCTTTTTGGGATGTCAAAAAGGAACCCCGTTGGGCTCCTAAGATCATGGCACTTACTCACTCGGATATTGATTGGTATCATCGAGCTTACCAGGATATGGATATTATTGACAATTGTGGTAGTTTCCCCAATGTGCCTCTTCTAGGTACAAAGGGAGGAATTAATTATAACCCTGTTCTTGCACGGTGACAACTTGGTTATCCGATGAGGGATAAACCGAACAGTATTCATTTGAGTAGTTTCTTTCTGAAGGAAGGAGAAGACCACAGGGAAGCTAGGGAGCAGATTGTGAAGGTCTGGAGTCACATTCATAAGAAGAGTAGGAAGTATTTGGGACCTAGGGGTGTTGTTTCTTTGGAGCCATATCTTCAGTGGGTTCGATCGAGAGCCATTCAGTTGAAGATGCCATATACTCGGGAGACACCCATGCCTTATCTATTTGTGAAGACCACCCCTCCCTTATTAGATGATCTAGAAGAACTGCAACTCGCTTTGGTTAGGATGCAACAGGAAAGGGATGCTTGGAAGAACAAGTTCCAGACTTTTGAGAGTTCCTACAGAGCATACCTGAAGGAGAAATACGATTTGATCGAGATCCTTGAGAGTCGAGCGGTGGAGTCTATGGAGAGTTAAGGGGATTTATTTTCCCCTAAGCCTCAAACAGGTGCTGATTACTCACTTTCTGATCCAGATTATTGGAGGGAGGTTGCCATCAGACATGTGGAAGAAAACCAGAGGTTGAGGGCTCAGATTTCCAGGCTCACAGGGAAGCTCCAGTGTACAGATTGATCTCCATCATTTCCTTTTCTCAGGATCTTAGATTGTATTTTCATCTTGTACTCGGTATCATTGAAACTTTTAATCCATTTTGAAGTTATTATAATAAAAATTTTCAGTATTTCAAAAGCTTTATTACTTGGATGTTTGCAATATGTATATAAATCTTAAATCCCTTGAAATATTAAATAAAAAAGTAAAAATAATCATGTGCATTGCATATCATGCATCATATTGCACATATTTCTTGCATTTGAATGCATAACCAGGTGTCTTACCCAGATTTTTACTTCATTCAGCAAGCCTACTCATCACTACAACACTCGGGCTAATTTCAAAAAGAAGATGGACAACTTAGAATAGGAGAATCATGAGTTGCGCAAATAAGTTTCTGATCTGAAGGCCGGCATGGCCAATCTAACTACTTTGATGGAAACTCTGGTGGCTGCTCAGAATCATCCACCGAGTGTTCAACCTCAACCAACAAGGGAAAGTACTGAAGTTCCGACTATTCCTGTATCCGCTACTCTGGGTGTTGTTCAAAATCGTATGCCTCAAGGTTATCCATGGGGAATGCCAGAGAATTTTGCACCTGAAGGTGTTAATCTTGGCCCTCAAGATGCTCCAGTGGTTCAGACTATTGTTACTCTTGCACCTCCTCTGGTTCATATTGTTCCTGCTGCACCTCCTTCGGTGAATTTGGTTTCGTTTGTTAATGAAGATGTGTGTCGTCCTTTCCCTCCGCCGAGTGAAGACTTGGGTCTTTATGACAAAATGGATGATTTTCAAAAGCAGTTTGATAGAATGCAAAGAGAGATGAAGGCTCTTAGGGGAAAAGAGCTATTTGGGCAGAATGTGAATGAGCTATGTTTGGTCCCGAATGTTAAGATACCTGCTAAGTTCAAGGTCCCGGAATTTGAGAAGTATAAGGGCAACACTTGCCCTCGTGGTCACTTGGTGATGTACGTAAGAAGAATGTCTACCCACACCGATGATCAGCGTCTGCTGATTCACTTTTTTCAGGATAGTTTGACCGGCGCAACGTTGAAATGGTATATGAGCTTGGACAGCGCCAACATTCATACTTTTAACGATTTGGGAGAAGCATTCATCAAACAATATAAGTACAATGTGGACATGGCGCCCGACCGTGACCAGCTTAGGGCCATGGTTCAGAAAGACAGGGAATCGTTCAAAGAGTATGCGCAGAGATGGCGCGAAGTAGCTGCCCAAGTGATTCCTTCCATGGAAGAGAAAGAAATGACTAAGATTTTTTGAAGACGCTGGGCGCTTTCTACTACGAAAGGATGGTAGCAAGTGTGCCAAGTGACTTTACAGAGATGGTAGGAATGGGTGTACGCCTAGAAGAGGCAGTAAGAGAGGGCCATTTGATAAAGAGTGAAGGATTCGGAAGTGTGAATAGCCATCTTATGGGTTTACCATGAAGAAAGAAGGGGACGCAAATGCTGTTATACAAGAGAAGAGGGTAAACGCTCCTAGAAGGAATTATCAACATCACCAGCAAGTCACCTCAGTTACTCCTGTGATGAGTACCGCTCCAGCTATCGTTGCTTATCAAAGACCGTCCCAGCAGGAGAACCAAAGGAATAATCAGAGAAGGGAGAAATATGACCCTATTCCCATGAGCTATGCAAAGTTACCACCAGCATTGATTCAGAAGAAGTTGGTCCATACGCGATCACCTCCCGTTGTACCATCACCATTGCCTTGGTATTACAAGGCAGATCAAATGTGTGCTTTTCATCAGGGAGCACCAGGGCATAATGTTGAGAATTGTTATCCTTTGAAGACTGAAGTGCAGAAGTTGGTAATGTATGGTGTTCTATCTTTCAAAGACATGGGACCTAATGTGAAAGATAATCCTCTACCCAAGCATGGGGGAGTAAATGCTGTAAATATGGTGGTTGGTTTTCCAGGTGACTTTCGGATTTTTGACATTAATCTGGTTAGAGGAGATTTGGTGAAAATTCACGCAAGCCTCTGTGAATTCAGCTACTATACGCATGACCACGCCGGTTGTGATGTTTGCAGTATAGACATACATGGTTGCAAGAAGATAAAGGCTGATTTACAAGAGATGATGGATGAGGGTTTAATCCATATAATCAGGCTAAGGGAAGAGTGTGAAGAGGAAGTGAATATGGTTTCTGGATGTCCTGGTGAATTCATAATTTTTGATGTGGAGTATTTGAATGAGGATCTCGTGCAGTTGCATGCTACCTTCTGCCGTACTGCTGGTCAGGTGGAACACCAATATGGGTCTTGCATAGTTTGCTGTCGAGACCCCCGAGGATGTTCTATTGTGAGGGAAGGTGTTCAGTTGCTGTTAGACAATGGAACTATCAAGATCACAGGTCAGAGAGATGATTATCATGAGATTGATATGGTTGAAGTTTGTTTAATGGAAGAAGAGTCAAAGGAAGAGTATGCCTCCACAGATGAGTATTTCTCTTCAGACGAAGATTGGTTTGCCATAAATGACTTTTTGATTCCTGATTATGTTGAGGAAGGGGTAAACGTCATTGTACCTTGTTTTGATGCACCCGCTCATCTTGAAGTGGAGTACCATAGAAAACCAGCTATTACCCCGTTGGTAATTAGTCTGCCAGGTCATATTCCCTACAAATCAAATAAGGTTGTGCCTTACAAATACAACGCTATGATCTTAGAAGATGGGGTGGAAGTTCCCATCCAGCCAATGCCTGATGTTGGAAATATAGCTGAAAATAGCAGGGTGACCTATAGCGGTCGTGTGTTTGCTCTGGTTGTTCGAAGAGATGTTGTTGCTGGAAAGAAAATTGCTGAGAATGGTGAGCCTAAATAGGCTACAGAAGAGACTAGTGGAGCTACATTAAAGAAAGAAGTGGATGATATTTTGAAGATAATTAAGATGAGCGACTACAGAATTGCAGATCAGCTACTGCATACTCCTTCAAAGATATCTATCCTAGATTTATTGATGAACTCCTCTGCTCATAGAGAATCATTGATGAGAGTACTAGACCAAGATTTTATGGAGAGTGACATGCCATTAGATCAATTTAGCGGCGTAATTGGAAATATTACGTCATGTAACAACTTGAGTTTCTACGATGATGAGTTACCAAATGAAGGGAGGAATCACAACCTGGACCTCCACATATCTATAAACTACAAGAATGATTCACTGTCCAATGTGATAATTGATAATGTATCTGTTCTGAATGTTATACCGAGGAGTACTCTCATGAAGTTAAAGTATCAAGGAGCACTTATGCGCCCGAGTGGCATCATTGTGAAAGATTTTGATGGGTCGAGGAAATCTGTCATCGGTGAGGTGGACTTACCCATCCATATAGGACCACATTTGTTCCTGATAACCTTCCAGGTCATGGACATTATTCCCGCATATAGTTGTTTGCTAGGACGACCATGGATACACGAAGCAGGGCCTGTCACTTCAACTCTGCATCAGAAGCTAAAATTTGTGCGTGAAGGGAAGGTAGTGATCATAAATTGGGAGCAAGCGTTGTTGATATCCCATCTATCCTCTTTTAGTATTGTAGAAGTGGATGAGGCTGCTGTTGGAACCCAGTTCCAAGCCCTATCCATTGAAAACATAAGGAGAAATGAGAATTTTGTGGTTTCGCTGAAGGACGCGCAACATGTTGTGCGCAATAGTCATAATACAATTTGGGGACGACTTGTGGATCCACCCGTGAACAAGAACAGAACTGGTTTGGGTTTCTATCTGAAGATTGGTAAAGGCGAAGGTATGAAGTCAAAGTCTACTGTGAACAGTTATCAGGATGTTTTCCGCAGCGGAGGCTACCTTCATCCCATTGATTCTGGAATTAATGTTGTCGAAGAGGATGAAGCAGAGCAAGAAGTATCGAATTATGTGTTGCATGGAGTCCGAGTTCAGAACTAGGTCACCATTGATGTTCCTTCTTGCATACATGTTTCAAAGTAATTTGTTTTGTTAATATGTTTCTTTCTCTTGAAAAGTTTTCACCCTTCCCAAGGTGGAAGTATTAATGTTATAGGGCTTATCTGTTTGCTATGACTTTTAAGATCATTAATAAAAGTTGTCTTTGCTTCCCAAATTATGTCTTTATTTTCTGCTTTTTCTTGGGAAATGGTAATAAAAAAACCATTCAAAATAAATAATAACTGAAAATTAATCTGCATGATCACTTGTTATATGTGTCAGTTTCTAAAAGCAATTATAAATCATATGTGCAGATGAATTAAAAAACCCGTTGAATACAATGACCCTGCACCCTCTCCCAACTTTGAATGTCCTGTGTTTGGGGCTGAAGAAGAAGATTATGATGAGATTCCAAAAGAGGTCTCACGGTTGCTTGAGCACGCGGAAAATACCATTCGACCATATAAGGAGCCTTTGGAAGTGATCAATTTGGGTTCAGAAGAAGATCCGAAGGAAGTCAAGATTGGAGCATTGTTGCATCCTGATGAGAAGAGCGGGTTGATTGCGTTGTTGAAAGAGTATGTGGATATTTTTTCTTGGTCTTATCAAGATATGCCTGGTCTAGATAAAGATATTGTCGAGCATCATTTACCGTTGAAGCCAGAGTGTCCGCCAGTTAAACAAAAGTTGAGAAGAACCCACCCAGATATGGCAGTAAAAATCAAAGAGGAGGTCCTACAGCCGATTAATGCTGGTTTTCTTGTGACGTCAATGTATCCTTAATGGATTTCCAATATTGTCCCAGTACAGAAAAAGGATGGAAAATTCCGCATGTGCGAAGATTACAGAGATCTAAATAAAGCTAGTCCAAAAGATGATTTTCCATTGCCTCACATCAACATGTTAATGGATAGCACTTCAAAATTCAAAGTATTCTCGTTCATGGACGGATTTTCCGGGTATAATCAAATAAGAATGGCTCTAGAGGACATGGAAAAAACAACTTTTATCACACCCTGGGGAACATTATGTTACAAAGTGATGCCCTTAAGGTTGAAGAACGCTGGTGCAACGTACCAGAGGGCTATGACAACCCTATTCCATGTTCTGATGCACAAAATAATTGAAGTATATGTTGATGATATGATTGACAAATCCAATACTGAAGAAGGGCATATAGAAGATTTGTTGAAGTTGTGTCAGCGTTTGAGGAAATATCGTCTCCGCTGGAATCCAAATAAATGCACCTTCGGTGTTTGATCAGGGAAATTGTTTGGTTTCATGTTAGCCAGAAAGGAATTGAAGTTGAACCTGATAATGTCAAAGCAATTCAAGAAATTCCAGCACCAAGAACTGAAAAGCAAGTCAGAGGTTTCCTCGGGCAATTGAATTATATTTCCAGATTTATTCCCACATGACTGCAACATGTGAACTGATCTTTAAGTTGTTAAAGAAAGATCAAGGTTGTGTATGGATGGATGACTGCCAAAGGGAATTTGAAAGTATTAAAGAATATATGATTGAACTTCCTATCTTGCTCCCTCCTGTAGAAGGAAGACCGTTGATTATGTATCTAATAGTGTTAGATAAATCCATGGGTTGTATTCTGGGACAACAGGATGAAACGGGGAAGAAAGAGTTCTCCATTTATTATCTCAGCAAAAAGTTCACTGATTGTGAGTCACGGTATTCCATGCTAGAAATGACATGTTGTGCTTTGGCCTGGGCGGCAAAGCGTTTGCGGCAGTATATGTTGAATCATACCACTTGGTTGATCTCCAAAATGGATCCAATCAAGTATATTTTTGAAAAGCTTGCTCTTACTGGGAGAATTTCCCGCTGGGAGATGTTGTTGTCTGAATATGATATCGAGTACCGCACTCAAAAGGCTATTAAAAGTAGTGTGTTGGCATATTACTTTGCCCACCAACCGGTGGAAGATCATCACCTTGCAGAATATGAGTTCCCCAATGAGGATGTGATGTTCTTGAAAGTGAAAGATTGTGATGAATCATTGCCTGAGGAAGGCCCTGACCTTGAATCTCGTTGGAGTATGATTTTTGATGGAGCGGTGAATGCTTATGGTAAAGGAATTGGTGTTGTGATTGTCACTCCTCATGGATCACACATTCCTTTTACTGCAAGGTTACCATTTAATTGCACTAATAATATGGCAGAATACGAGGCTTGCATCATGGGTCTTGAGGAAGCTATTGATCTCAGTATCAAAATTCTGGATGTGTATGGTGATTTTGCTTTGGTAATAAATCAGATTAAAGGAGAATGGGACACTCGTCACCCTGTCTTGATCCCTTACAAAGACTATGCAAGAAGATTATTACCCTTCTTCAATAAAGTTGAACTCCATCACATCCCTAGAGATGAAAATCAAATGGCGGATGCTCTGGAAACTCTGGCTTCCATGTAGCAAGTGAATACTTAGAATGATATACCCCAAATTACAGTTTGACGGCTAGATAGGCCCGCTAATGTGTTTACGACGGAGGAGGTAGCAGATGAAAAACCTTGGTATTATGATATCAAGCATTTTCTTCAGACTCAGGAATACCTGATTGGCGCGTCAAGGAAAGATAGAAAGACACTGAGAAGATTGGCATGCAGTTTCTTCCTCAATGAAAATGTGTTATATAAAAGAAATTATGACATGGTCTTGCTCAGATGCGTGGATAGATACGAAGCAGACATGTTGATGCATGAGATTCATGAAGGTTCATTTGGCACTCATGCTAATGGACATTCGATGGCTAAAAGATGCTAAGGGCAGGTTATTATTGGTTGACAATGGAATCTGACTGTTACAAATTTGCAAAGAAGTGCCACAAATGCCAAGTTTATGCAGATAAGGTCCATGTGCCTCCGAAACTTCTCAATGTGGTTTCCTCCCCATGGCCTTTCTCTATGTGGGGTATAGACATGAACGGGATGATAGAACCTAAAGCTTCGAATGGGAATCATTTTATCTTGGTAGCAATTGACTACTTCACCAAATCGGTAGAGGCTGCTTCATATGTCAATGTTACCAAACAGGTGGTTGTGCGTTTCATCAAAAATAATCTTATATGCCGGTATGGTGTGCCGAGCAGAATCATCACCGATAATGGCTCGAATTTGAACAACAAGATGATGACAGAAATGTGTGAAGAATTCAAGATTGTCCATCATAATTCATCTCCATACAGGCCAAAGATGAATGGGGCTGTTGAAGCTGCTAATAAGAATATCAAGAGAATTATCCAGAAAATGGTTGTTACTTATAAAGATTGGCATGAAATGCTCCCTTTTGCTCTACATGGATATCAAACATCTGTTCGCACTTCAACAAGAGCAACCCCGTTCTCCCTGGTGTATGGAATGGAAGTTGTACTCCCTGTCGAGGTGGAGATTCCCTCGTTATGTGTGATAATGGAAACCAAATTGACAGAGGCTGAATGGGTCTAGAATAGGTTTGATCAATTGAATTTGATTGAGGAAAAGAGAATGACAACTTTATATCATGGGCAGTTATATCAGAGAAGAATGAAGAAAGCATTTGATAAAAAGGTCAAACCTCGTGAATTCAGAGAAGGCGAGCTCGTGCTCAGGAAGATCATGTCTTTCAACACTGATTCTAGGGGCAAGTTGACTCCCAATTTTGAAGGCCTGTATGTTGTCAAGAAATCATTCTCTGGTGGTGCATTAATTCTTGAAACTATGGATGGCGAGGAGTTCCCACATCCCATGAATGCTCACGCATTCAAGAAATACTTCGCTTAAAGAAATAAAAGAACAACTCACTAAGTTGAAAACCCGAAAGGGCGGCTTAGGCAAAAAGGAGCGTCTCAGTAGGCCGAAAACCCGAAAGGGCGGTCTAGGCAAAAATTAGAGACATAAACAGAATAAATTTCCCGCTAAGTTGAAAACCCGTAATGGCAGCTTAGGAAAATTTTAGGGATTCTCTTGGCAAGTAACTACGTCAGACAAGACTTGATCGTTGAAGCAACAATCTTCTCGGATCCTCACCATACTTCAACAAAAGCTGCTGCTCAGGATTTCAAAAGTTGTTAGGGGGAATGGTGGTCATTGTATCTCAATGTATCTTTTCCATTATGTATTACCATTTCCCAAACTTTGTAATCATCCATGGAGTCTCGCCATTCGCAGACTACCATTCTATTAATTAAATTCGAGCTTTTACCCAATTCTTTGTGTTCTTATTTTATTTAGCTTGCAAAGACTCCATTTATTACTGATAATAACTTTCAAAGCAAAAAGATTAAAAAGAAAAATTGACTTTTCAAAAAAAAAGGGAGAGATTTTTACAATTCAATTTACTTCGAGATTTGTGATGACACAATGACAAAAATAATGGTGATCCTAGGAATGAACAAACTCCGGTTGTTTTGAGAAGATTTACTTCCTTCATGAAGGTTCTCTTAGGTCATTTTGCTGGTATGTGCACGATCTTTGTATGTTTCTCACATAGTTAAAGACGATACCAATCGGTGTAAAGTGCAATATCGGGTTCGTGATCCCATTATCTCCAGTCAAGTCTTGGTTCACTTTTGATTTTGGGTTTTCATGGTAAGAGGCCTCTGTCCCAGATTCCCCAGTGAAGTCTTCGCTCATATGATGAAAGGTTTTATTCTCTTGGTGTGCTGAGATGTCGCTCTTTCTGCATTATTCGCATTATTGTTGGTATTTATTTCCCAGGCAACTAGACCAGGGCAATATCTTTTCTGAGAAGTGTCGAAATGATTATCAACCTTTAGTTTTTCACCCACCAAGTGCTGGGGTTTACTTAAAATCCCCATGGGTTTGACCTCTTTCTGTATTGATGACTTTCTGATTCCCCAGGAAGGCTATCCCAAGGCATCTTTTGTTGGAATAAGTGTTCATAATGTAAAGTTTCAATCCGCATCTTTCTCCAGGGAGGTAGGCTTAAATTCCCCAGTGAGTTCTGTTTGTTTCAGCGTCAGTCTGCTTTATTTGAGGCTGGTCTTGCAATCTCCAGTAAGTGTGTTATTTTTGAGGAAAAACTCGTTTCTCTGATGAAGCTGGAAGGAGGATGTCCTATCTCGGTATCTATTTAACTTGTCTACCTCCGAATTATGTTTCTCTTTAGTAAAGTTAAAGGCAGGTAATAGGTTTGGTTTTCGCAGTTGGCTTTTACCTTTCTTGGAATGATCTTTCTGGTTGAAGTTTAGCCAAGTGTTGTTAATACCTGAGGCGGTTTTGTTTGTTTGTTCCTACTGGTTGTGTATTTGTTTTACCAGCATATGCACGATAGCACTCATACATTAATACATACATCATGCATGGCTAAAATTTACAAATCATTGTTCATTGACATTTTTTCCTGGCCTTCCTGCAATGCTCCTTGCTTAGATGGATTCGTTTTTACCTCTTGAGTTTATTTCTCAAAGGATGTATCTTCGTTGGCTGTCTTACTCCAATTTATTTCTGATTTAGATCTGTGGTTGCATGGAAATATTAGTTAATTTTCATTTCTTAAAACTTTGAGTTTTGGTTTATGCATTTATTTTTCACAAGAAGACTTTATCTCCTCAGCCGGAATATCGTGGCATTTCCCAGGAAGTCATATTTCTTTCTCCAGGAAGTCATATTTCTATCCCCAGAAAGTCATTTATTTTTGTAATTCTCCATGATAACAAGTAACAAGTCTCTTTATTTGAGACAACTTATGTTTGATCTTTTCCAGGAAGATTTCCTTGGATGAAGAAGAAGTTGAGACCCGTTCTAGGTGAAACACTAGAATTTTGGGGAAAATATGATATTTTCTTTTTCTACCTTCAGTGAATGTTGGTAGACCATCATCAGTGAACGACGATGATATGATATTTTCTCTTTCTACCTTCAGTGAATGTTGGTAGGACATCGGCAGTGAACGTCGGTGTTTGTTATCTTTTTGCTATCTTAAGTGAACGTTGATAGTTCATTGTCAGTGAACAGCGATGATATGATATTTTCTCTTTCTACCTTCAGTGAGCGTTTGGTAGGACATCGGCAGTGAACGTCAGTGTTTGTTATCTTTTTTGTATCTTCACTGAACGTTGATAGTTCATCTTCAGTGAACGGCGATGATATGATATTATCTCTTTCTACCTTCAGTGAATGTTGGTAGGACATCGACAGTGAATTTCGGTGTTTGTTATCTTTTTGCTATCTTCAGTGAATGTTGATAGTTCATCCTCAGTGAACGGCGATGATATGATATTTTCTCTTTCTACCTTTAGTGAATGTTGGTAGGACATCGGCAGTGAACGTCGGTGTTTGTTATCTTTTTTCTATCTTCATTGAATGTTGATAGTTCATTGTCAGTGAACGGCGGTGATATGATATTTTCTCTTTCTACCTTCAATGAAAGTTGGTAGACCATTGGCAGTGAACGTTGATGCTTGTTATCTTCCTCTCTGATTCAGTTCTTTTGGTTCACTAGTGATTTATTTTCCTGGTGGAGTTGCTCCTTTGTTTCTTCATTTTTATTGCATCCCCAGGGATACTTTGCGTCTCTTTGGTACTGTTCATATGCATTCATATGCATAAGCATTTGCATGGCATCTTAGGGCCAAAAATAGGGTTTGTTTTATATTTAAGTATCTTCGATCACGTCGACACGGATATTTTCAACCTTCGTATCTCTGGATAGAAGAAACTTAAATAAGGGCAGCTGTTGTACAACAATGTTTGCCCCTAAGATGCCTTCATCATACCATGTTGATTCAATCACAACAAGATCACATTAGGACTTTTGGTTCTTCTCCCTATCATTTAGCTTTCCTCTTTTTGAGGAGTTACCAAGCACCTTGACTTGTTTTCTTTAGTGATCATGAATATTTTGCTTTGATTTTTCTTTTATTAATAAAATTCAATGTTGGTTTGCCTTACTTGTTAATAATGTAGGTAAAGGCTATGAGGTTTAGCAAGTTGCTTCATGGGTTCATGAGTTTATTTCCATGCCCTAGTCAACATATCTTTAGGAGTTTAAACCTCACCATTGAATTTGTTTTGGATGAAATGGCATGACAAATCTTATTTTGGTTCAACATATTTCAAAGCTATCAAAATTGATTCAAAAGTACAAGGGGTTGAGTGAAGAAGTTGTCATGATTGTACAAGGTCTTGTTCCTATTGGTCACAAGAGCACATTTCTCTCAAATTTCAACATATGGAAGTGGTTTTGGTGGCTATGAGTCCTCATCTTCATCCTCAACAACTTATATTCACAAAGAAAGAATATTGGCACAAGAAGTTTGTTCAAACTTGTCAAAGTTCCCCAAAGCATTCTCTTGATCTAGAGGCTAGGGTTTTGAACTTCAAAGGAGCATATCTTGCTCACCTTTTGGTATTTTTGAGTGATTCCAAATACGCCTTTCCCTTCAAAGAGTTACCAACAAATCACTTCAAAAGTTCCAAGGAGTTTTCATGTGGAAGGAACTTGGTGAAGAAGAAGGATTACAAGTCATCAAGATGAATCCCCAATTTTCCATATGTGACTTCAAATGGTCATAACTTGGAAAAAATTTATCACCTTGAGTCCATTATTTTTCCATGATGATCTTGAAGATGTGTACTTTTTTCCTTCTTTTAAGTGCAAAGTGAGAAAATGAATGGAAGTTGCCTTAAGAATGTAAAAGATTATAGGTCATTTCATGATTTTTGGCCAACTTCAACAAGTCATAAGTTGCTCAATTTTTGGAGATTTTGAGTGGTTCAAATTTCAAATTGTCATTCAAGAGATCTACTTCATTCCATATTATTTGGTCAAGATCAAATTATAAGTGGACGGCCATGATTCTATACAAAAGATTATAGGTCATTTTTTAAGAAGAATTTGAAATATTTCTAAGTATGGAAAGTCAACTCTTTTTCTTCAACTTTGACTCCATGTAACTTTCAGCTCAAGCATCCATTTGATTACATTCTTTTTCCATTGCAAATCTTGTAACCTCATCTTTCCAAAGCATCAAGAATTATGCCCTAAGACCCCTTGAGTTGGAAATGCCATGGATTTGAATTTGGTAACTTGAAACTGAATTTTTCACAAAGTCAGAATTTTGAAATCTTTGTTTTGGCTTCTAAACACAAGTTTTCCATGCGTTTTTGTTTCTAATCATGATTGTCAACTTCCCAAAAGTGTTTAGCATCATGAAACACACGATTTAGCTGAGTTTTGATCAAAATTGAGTCACACTTTCTTCACGATGCAAACCCAGACGAATTCCCTCCAAAACGCATCATTCACTCTTCCTTTTGATCCCATTTGCTTCCCTATAAATAGA
Source organism: Vicia faba (assembly GCA_948472305.1). Classification (NCBI taxonomy): domain Eukaryota; kingdom Viridiplantae; phylum Streptophyta; class Magnoliopsida; order Fabales; family Fabaceae; genus Vicia; species Vicia faba. The sequence goes on from OX451740.1 coordinate 1,342,043,424, forward strand.
GGGTCATCCCCCATCCATTTTCCCAACCTTAGAGAGCCAAGAACACCCTGCCAAAACCTCACACGAACCCACTTTTTTTGAATTCAGTTTTTGAAATTTAAGCTTCCTTTTCCAAAATTCTTTGGGCATTCATCATCCTTGACCTTCATACAAACTCTCCAGCACTTAAACCAATCAAAACGACCCATAATTCAAGCTACTGAAGTCCAGTTTCAGAGCTTCTTACTTGAACTTCAAAAAGGTAGAATTCTCCATCAATTGAATCCAAATCAAGCCCTAATTTATTCTACTCCTTTGTCTGATTCTAATGTTGCTTGCAATTTCGAAATCCATTGAGAATTGAGAGATAAATCTCAAATTGAAGGTGCTCGCTATTTTCTGGGTTTTTGATTCATATCTCTCTCCATACCTTATATAAATTTGGCACGATGGTTGTGTTAGAATCGTCTTGAAGAAACGAGTTCAGTGATGCTAGCATGGGATCCTAATTTTTCCATTTGAAGGATCTTACAAAATCCCCATTGCAGGGTGTCTGGAGGTTGAAGAGGATGACTTGTCTCATCTCAGCCAATGATAGTGTGCCAAGCGTTTTAATATCATTGGTTGCCCTTTTTCTGATTACACGTGTGTTTCACTAAGGTACATATCAAGCACAGCGCGTCTGTTCCATTGGATTAGCTTACTAACGCGTTTTGACTATGATCTGATGGTCCACATCTTTTTTGTTTTATTTTATTTTCTGATTTTTATAATTTATTTGATTAAATTTTCAAAAATTCATAACTCTTTTATTTTTTATCCAAAAATTATGAAAAAATTCACAAAAATACTTTGAATTATTTCTGATCTCATGAATATTTTTTCACATTTTTATTTTGGCATTTGGTATTTTTTTATATTTTTTGTATTATTAGCTTTCTTTTAATTAATTAAAAAATACTTTCTGACATTTTTTAATTCTGAAAAAATTCATAAATATTATTTTGCATATTTTTGACTTTCTGAAAATTTTATGGAATTTTATGTTGAGGTTTACTATTTTTGATCTATTTTATGTTTGTTTTAGCAATTTTAAATAGTTTAAAAATAGTTTCTGACTTTTAAAAATCACCAAAATTTTTATAAAAATATTTGGATCCATTTCTGATTTTTCTATGGCCTTATTTTTCATTTCTTGGTTAATTTGAACATAATTGATATTTTCCTCATTATTTTCTATTTTTAAACATTTTTAACCCTTTTAATGTATATATTAAATATATTATTATTTTGTGATTATTTTCTGGCTGTCTTGGGTTGATTTTTTGATCATGACTTTATTAACATCATTAGATCTTGGGTGTTGAGTTCAACTCCACCAAAATGTATGAATGATTTCAATAATAGTTTGATTAAATTTTTAATTCAAAAGTGGTTTATTCATCTTTTTGCCCTAATCCTCTTCATCTCATCCCTTCTTATTGCACTAGATATTGTTGGAGCATGATCTCTATATCATGTCTCAAAACAAATGGTGCATAGATTGCTATTGACCGGCCTTAAAATAGATGCGACTTCTATATAAGTCCACTTACGATTGCTTAACATAGCACTAAATTTTGTCCCGATTCGAATAAATGATCATTCGTGGCCCAAACATATGATTGCAAGCCCAAGTATGTTAATTTGATCTCTTTGATCCAATAACCTTGAGATTCATTGTGTGGAGGCTTTGGTTCTACCAATCCTCTAATGGATCTACAACACCTATGGTCAACGCGGATCACTTAAACATCGTTGATCATTAAATGATACTTGTGAGAATTCTAAATGGATGATATACTTGACAGAAAGCAAATGTAACTTGTTGTATGGAGGCTTTGGTTCTACTAATCCTCTAATGAGTTCCAAATGCAAGTTTCAAGATGGTAATCCAACTAACCACTAATTATTGACTTGTTTTATGTTATGCTTTTATTCTTTTTTATGCTTTATGTACTATTTATTTTTTAGCATTTACATTTCATGCCATTTTCATCTTTGCTCATTTGAGCATTTATTTTCTTGTCATTTTTACTTTGCTCACTTGAGCTTTTTCTTTTCTTTTCTTAAGATACTTAATAATCAACATAAACCCTAAAAAACTCTTAATGGTACTTGGACTATTTGGTTACTATCCTTGGTATTATGGAGCATGGGACTATTTCTTAGACTTATGATTAGAAACCTTGGCCTATCTTGGAGACCTTGTGATCTTATCTGATTATTTTGTCTGGAGTTCTTGAGGTTTACCTCAAGACATTGGGTTGCTTGTTTGTTTTTGTGTGTAGGTTTTTATGATTACATTCTCTGTTTGTAATCTGGAATTCACCTGTATGCAGCCGTTACTCTGCCCAATTTTTGTGAAGACTTAGTACACTTGAAGTTTGGTTCTTTCAAGAGGTCTAGTATCTTTTCTTGCTTGGTTTCAATCCGAAGAATGGGAATTTTATCTTGACTCATAATGTCAATTATTCGCTTCTTGTTGGTTAGATGATTCTTCTCCTTAACTTTTACCTTATGCTTTAGGATAGTCTCTTCTTCTCCTCCCATCTTATTTAAATACAAAAATCTTCTTCCTCCTTTTGAAAACTCTTCTTGTTTCTAAACTTGAACCACTTTCATAATAAACTTGGACTTAGGTCATTGCATTTTCAAAAAATTTTCATCAATAAACTTCAATCAACTTAATAATACCTTGACATTTTTTTGAGAAGACTAAAATTCAAATCAACCTCATTTCAAATTATTTTGCCACTTTTGGTTTTATCTTTAAACTTTTCTCAAAAGATTAGACTCTTGTCAATCCTTGTAGTGATGCAAACAACTATACTTCTATAATATGTAGTGAAGTGAGATATTTTCCACTTGGGTGTTGAGTGAGGCATTTTTTATTTTAAAATCCAAGCCATATCCTCCACTTTGAGATGATGCAAATTCTCCTTTCTCATGATTGTGGGTAGTAAGTATGTTTTCCACACGAACAATGACGATGATGTCTTATCTCTTAAAATCAACCAACACACTTGTGTTTCAAATTTTTAAAAGAGGAACTACGTATACCTTGATCCCCTATTGCACGAAAGGTGGTACGTAGGCACTAAAGGTTCGCAACCGCGGAGGGTGCAAAAATCATAAAAATATATTTCTTTTCTCACCTCCACCATCAATTTTATATACAACACATTTTTATAGCCAAAATATACAGATTTTACAAAGAGGTTCCTGCGGAGTACCGTAGATGTTTAGGGTGCTAATACCTTCCCTTTGCATAACCAACCCCCTTACCTTGAATCTTTCCCCCTCTTTTTTGGTTATTCGCTCTTTTCCCATTCCTTTGGAAACAATAAAGTGCGGTGGCGATTTTTATTTTGATTTATATAAAGTCTAGTCAATCCAATGGCTTAGTCTTGAACATTTCTACCGCTACACTTAGATTTACAAGACTTTGAGGAAATTGTGGCTTTCCTCATCTATGGGAGGGTTTTTTTTCCAAATCTTGACCAACTCATAGATGTGAATGCCATCAAAGTCTTTATATCCCGCAACCCGGTGCCCACTTTGCTAGGGGACATCCTACACTCTTTTCACACTCGCACTATGAGGAAAAGAGGAGTACTTATGTGTTGCACTCCTCTCTTGGCAATATGGTTTATTTCACATCTTCCTCAATCTATATTGAAGAACGAGCAAGGTTCAAGGTGGTCACAAAGGTTGATGACACTCAAACACTCAGACATTCATTGGTGCTCCCGATCCATAGAGAATGTTAATATTGTCGACCGTTGTGGAGAATTTCCTAATGTACATTTACTTGGAATTAGGGGAGGTATCACCTACAACTCCTGTTTAGCTTTAAGACAGTTTGGTTACGCCCGAAGGGATGGCCCGCACGAGATGCTGATTCAAGGTTTGGTATTTGACTATGAAAACAACGATCAAGGTCTTCGCCAGCGATTTATCCAATCTTGGAGGATGTTGAACAAGGTAGATAGAAAGAAATTGGGGCATACGAATTCCATTCCTCTTTAGCCTTATATCAAATGGGTATGAACTCGTGCTCAGAGTCTTATGATGCCTTATCCCTCCATTCTCTCGGTAATCATTGAGCCTGTTATGGAAGGAGATATTCCATACACTATCCTACATCCCGACATGCCCACCTCTCTTGAAGACCTACAAAAGGATTGGATATAACTCAAGGGGGAGCGAGATACTTTCGAAGCCCAATTCTACCCAAGCGAGAAGAAGGTTTTGGAACTCACTAAGCAACTTCTTGAGGAGAGGAACTTGAATGCCTACATCGCACCAAAGAGGATGCGTACTACCTTTTTATATTAAAGTTTTTGTATTATTTGCCCAAAAAGGCATTGATGTACTCGAGCTTTAATTTATTAATATAACGTGTGCTTCCTTTTTGTCTAAAAAAAATTTGAATCTTTAAGATCCTTGAAATCATTGCATATGAATTTACCATTCATCATAACATAAGCAGGTTTCTTGCAACAAGTCTCCTCATCTCTCTACTATTTATTTCAGTAAGATGGATCTCGAGCAAACAGTAAAGGACCTCCAAGATCAGAATGCACAATTTCAACAGTTGTTCTTAACTCTATCCAAAGGACAAGAAGAGTTGAAGACCTTGCTGGTTGAGGAGAAGAAAAAGAAGACGAAGAAAATAACCAGAGTTCTAAACATGGGAAGAAGACTCCAAGGGAAGATAAGAGGGGCCTTAGACTTTGCAACAACATCCGGTGAGAAATAAAATCAAGATGGGAAAGGAAAAGAAATAGTTATCCAGTCAGATTCAGATTCAGAAGAGGAAGAAGAAGACTATTTCGAAGAATAATACCCTCCAGCCGACAACAAGTATAAGCATCTAGAAGAACGATTGAGTGCAATGGAAATCCAAAAAGTGCCTGGCTTGGACTTTGAGGAGTTGGGGTTAGTATCAGGGATTCTCATTACTAAAAAATTCAAAGCACCTGTGTTCGCCAAATATGACGGAGTCTCATGCCCCAAAATGCATCTCCGGTCCTATGTGAGGAAGATCCAGCCTCATACCGCTGATAAGGATTTATGGGTACACTTCTTCCAAGACAGTCTGTCTGGAACTAAACTTGATTGGTTTTATCAGTTAGAAAGAGCCAATGTTCATAACTGGGAAGATCTTGTTGCAGCCTTTTACAAACAATACAAATACAATGTTAATCTTGCACCCACCCGTACTCAACTCCATAGTATGGCCATGGTTTCAAGTGAAGGCTTCAAGGACTATGCGCAAAAATGGAGGGACTTGGCCGGAAGAGTTCAACCTCCCCTATCTGAAAGAGCGTTGGTAGACATGTTTTTGGGCACCTTTTCTGGTCCCTTCTTCAATCACTTAATTGGGATTTCATTGACAGGTTTTACTGAATTGATATTGACCAGAGAAAGGGTAGAAGCCGGGATAAAGAATGGAAAGATTCAAAAAGATGCATCCTCTGCTGCTGTAAGGAAGCCATTCATTGGAAATAAATAAGTGGTTGTTGTATATCCTCAGAGAAAACAAGATAGGGCCAAACATCGTCCAATGGTGGGGGCTGTTATGATTCCTAAACCTGCGCCTGATCAGCAAAGAAACAACCAACCAAGAATGGAAAGACCAGTCAGAAAATTCACCAGAATTAACATGACACTATATCAAGTATTGCCACATTTGTTAAGATCCAACCTAGTGACTTTGAAAGAAGCTCCAAATAATCCTAACACAACCTCTCCTCACTATCATCCTAATGCCCGCTGTGCATACCATTATGAGAGTTCCTACCATGACACTAATAATTGTTGGGCTCTAAAGAACAAAGTACAAGACCTCCTTGAAGCCAAAGTGATTGAATTCGATGCGCCAGAAAAGCCCAATGTCATTTCTGTCCCTATGCCCAAACACGACCATAATACGAACGCCATTAAGGAGGATGTGTTTGTTACTTCAGTTGACGAACTTGTGATCCCACTCTTAACTATCAAAAAGAACTTATTGATTGCTGGTGTATTCCTAGGCTGTGATGAAAGCTGTCATTTCTGTTTGTCCTCCCAATCAGTTGTCCTTTGTTAAAAGCAGGCGTTCAATGCCTAATAAATAACAAAGAAATTTTATTCGAGAAGACTTCTATTCCAACTGTTTCTTATAATGATGTTTCCATCATTACCATTTCCGACAATTCTTCCAGGGTCTCCACCAAAAGACCCATTAGAATTACATCAGTTCCAAAAGCAGCTCCTTTGATGATTATAATGCCTGGACCAATCATGTATTTGTCAGAAAAAACCTTACCATGGAATTATGGAGGAGATGTCTACTACCACAGTGTTGGCTCCCAAATTCGACACTTACTATATTTGGTCTTTTAGACCAAAAAGTTGGAATGAACCAAGTCAAGAAGAATGTTCGACATATGAAATAACTTAGGGAAAAAGATCTAAGTTATATTTGATCCTTTGACCAGGGCTCATTTTAAGGTTCGTTCGACTAAAGAGGACTTATGTCCCTCGACTGAGAGAAAGTATCCTCGCTTTGACACATGATACGAGGATTATTTGAATTTTGAATTATTGGAGGGAAAGGCAGTTTCGCCAGCGTTTAGGAAGAAGCAACGTGGCTGAAAGCCATAGGTCGAGGGACATGCAGAAGACAATTGTCTTCATCTTAGCGCAGAATGATCCCTCGATGGTTACTTATTTTTAGTATAAATTGAGAAACTTGTGTAATTTTTCAAGGGTGTTCAACCTATTGTACTAAGTCACTCAAACATTATCCAAGTAACTGCTGCGTGAGAAAGGATAAAGACTGAGAAATGTACATTGGAAACACCTTTTTCATTAATGAAAGTCTTTTACATTACTTTACTATTATCTTGAAAAGTTGTCTTTTTTACTTCTTTTACTTGCATTTCTGCATTTTTGCTTACCTTTCCAAAATCTCAAACATCTTTTCTCTAGGTCGAACGTGCGTTCTTCCTTCTTATCCATCTTACATAAAAATTAGCATATATTCTGGGATTAATATGATCGATCCCGTAAGTAAACCAAAAAGAACTTACCTTTTTGGAGATCATCGGTTGTTTACCAAAAAAAACAGTAAACAAATTGGCACGCCCAGTGGGACGTTGCTAATTTTCTATGTTATTGTGTTTTTTCCTGTACAGTTGTAACATTGCATGTTATTAAGAAGTGGTAGAGTAACCAACAAATATACTGTTAGGAAGGAAAATAGTGAGAGTAGTATAGCTAACGAGCCAAACCATGGAGAAATACCTCCACCAATCACAGGGACATTGGTTACTACTATTGTCGAAGGGAATATCCCAACTTCTGTTGGATCAATGCCAGCGTTAACCACAAATCAAACCGGACCATTACTTTCGTATGTAGGTCCAAGAGGTCCCTTAGGAATGACTCCACCAAGGGTAAATCTAGGATCTCGATCAGTTGTGCCCCCAGGCTTGTCGACAACCTGGATGGGTCGAGAACAACCATATGGAATGCCGATTACTCAAATGGCTAGCCTTATGAATGTTGCTTCCACTTTTTCAGAACCTTTGGTGAATGAAACATCACCATTACAAGGGTCTGGAGGCAGTAGAAACCAATTTTTGGGAGGGCCATCTCATATAATACCAAGCCTCACAAATGTTTCAACAACAATTTTGAGGCAACAGATGAACGAAAGTAATCATGAAATGGCACAAATGTTAGCACAAACTCTAAGTACACTGCTAAATCCCCTTATTCAGACTGCTACACAGTCGAATCAACAGATGACAGCGCAAATGACGCGCATGGCTGAATTCTTTGGGGTACCCCAAGTTGTTCGACAACCCCAGAGGGTACCAATAAGAGTAAATCAAGGGGTAATTATGGAAGAGGATTTGACCGTTAATCCAAACCCCCAGATTCCTAGGGTAGAAATAGAACAACCAAGGGTTGAGATACCACGAAACCCTAGAGAAATTGATCAAGGCGTTATTATGGCTAATAGAAACCAAAACGCTGACGAATTAATACAGCAAGTTCGACACCAAAACTATGGGATGGACAATAATTTAACTGCCATGCTCGAGAGGATCATGCTTAAAAATGGGATGAATGTTGGTTTTCACAGACCAAACTTTACATCCCCATTGTCAGAATATATTCTGCAGACAGACTTACCACCTAGGGGAAAGGCCCAAAGTTCACTAAATTTTCAGGGGATACGACAGAGTCGACTGTCGAACATGTGGCTAGATATTTGATAGAGGTTGGAGAAATAGCAAATAACGAAAACCTTAGAATCAAATATTTCCCAAGTTCCCTGACAAAGAATGCTTTCACTTGGTTTACCACCCTCCCAGCCAATTCGATCCACAACTAGAACCAATTGGAAAGATTGTTCCATGAACAATTTTACATGGGTCAAACCAAGATAAGTCTAAAATAATTGGCTAGTGTGAAGAGAAGGTTTACAGAGCCAATTGATGAATATTTAAATAGATTTCAATTACTCAAAGCCAGATGCTTTACCCAAGTTCCTGAGCATGAATTGGTCGAAATAGCAGCGGGGGGCCTGGATTATTCGATTAGGAAAAAGTTAGATACACAATACCTAAGAGATATGGCCCAACTGGCTGATAGAGTTCGACAAGTAGAATACCTTAAAGCTGAAAAAGCTAAAGTTGCCAAAACTCATCGACGAGAAAGGGTAGCTTATGTCGAAATGGATGATAACGATCCAGAGACATCCAGTGATCCTATAGATGTCGAAGAAGGAGAAATTGATTTAGCGGAATTAAAATAAGGACCACCATATTCTTGTAAATTGCTAGTGCCATCAAATGGAAAAAAATCCTGTAGAGCCTGAGAAAAATAGTGACAAATTTCCTAAGAAAACTTATAGCTTCGACATATCCAAATGTGACAAAATATTTGATCTATTAGTTAAAGATGGCCAAATGATAGTTCCCCCAGGGGGCAAAATTGCCTCCTTTAGAACAGAGAAAGAAAAGAGTTTTTTGTAAATACCATAATTTTTTGGGACATAAAACCTCACAATGTTTCCTTTTCAGGGATCTCGTTCAACAAGCGCTAAAGGAAGGAAGGCTGAAATTTGCTGATAAGCCAGCAATGAAAATCAACACAAACCCACTGCAGACAGAAGCACATTATGCCGAACCAGTTGGCATTCACATGGTGGAAGTTTATGAAGATTTCATCACAAAACCCATCTTTGGAAGTTTCACTGGAAACATCTCCAGAAAAACTATTGAAGGGGTGAGAAAGGCCACTGAAGGCCTGGATTTGAAAAAGGAAGTTGCCCAAGGGTCGAACAAGAAGCCTGCTGGAAGCCTGAAACTGATTAAACGGGTTACTGAAGACCCAAACAAAAACAAAGGAGTTGTTGAAAGCTCCGGCAAAAGGACCACCACAGGTTCTTATTTGGCTGCTGTAAAGGGTTGGACAGAGGACCTAGAGGCCAAAATGCAGAAGATGAACCTTGTTGCCAAAAGCAACATGCAGGTTAACATGGTGGAAGTCTCTGGCTCCAAAGCCTCAGAGGAAGCCATTCCAAGAAGAAGTAAACAAAACAGAATTCCCAAAAGAGAATGAAGATCTAGCAGATTTTCTGCATAGGTGCCAGAAGAAGAAATCAGAAGTAATGTTATGCCCTAGATGTAGCTCTATTTTCTATAAGAAAGCCGTTGAACACATCCAAGCTATGCGAATTGTGAAAGCAAAACAGGGTGCCAATGCCCAATAAAGGATGGGTTCAGAAATCAGATTTGACCCCAGAAGAGGGCATCAACAAAGACCCATGAATCAAGTAAGGAGGCCACCAACATTTAGGCCTCCAACTAATGTGCCTACAGATACTTGGCTAAACACCATGGGAAGAAAGAGGCCAAATGAAGAGAGATGGCAGGTATTCGACGTGCCAAGAGGTTCTTCTCTAGATTACATAAAGGAGTACCATGCTTCTGCGTCGAATAAAATGACCCATGTGTCGAGCAATTATAAAGGAAAAAATCCTATGTCTTGTTCGTAGTGGAGAAGGCACCAAAGACGGTGAAAGGCCGAAAAAGAGGCAGTTGGACCTCATCCAGAAGTTAGCACTAATGTGCATAAGAAACAAAGGAAGCCTCTAGAGAGAAATCCTATTCCTTGGGCAGAGGAATGTGGGTCGAATGATGAAGACGACTCCGATTCCAGTGGCAGTTTATACATCATGGTGAATGTCATATCCGTGTTTCCCAAAGAATACAACCGTGAGGTCGAAGTCGAAGAGACTGACCTAATGGTTAAACAAGAACTAGCTAGACACAAGCCAGTATGTTACTATATAATGAACAATGGCTGCGTAGAAGAACAAAATGCATTTTTTGAGCCACCAACAGAGGCAATGAAGAGCCATCTGGTTGATTATTGGGAGACCATCAATATCATACCACAATTCATGCTGGAAAAGTTAGGCAAGGGAGATGCTGACATAAAGCCACATAACATGGTCTTATCCAACTATGAAGGGGGAATTGACACCACAGTGGGTGTCATACAACTAGACCTCAAAGTAGGCTCAATCCTTCGACCCACCATGTTCATGGTGATTTCAGCAAAATCCAACTACAATCTACTCCTGGGTCGGGAGTGGATACATGGAATTGGAGCAGTGCCATCTTCGATGCACCAAAGGGTCACAATATAGCGCCCCGACGACATTGTGGAGAACATTGAAGCAGACCAGAGTTATTACTTAGGTGAAATAAACAGTGTCGGAAAGAATAGTTTCGACAGAAATTTGGCTCACATAGGGCCATGTAACCCACCTGAGTTTGATTTAATCACAACTCCTAATGCATTCTGCTCCCTATACCTATACTCCGATTACGGATTTCAGTGGGATAGAGAAGACTTATCCAACATCGACTTTGGAGGAGTTAAATAATACGGCCAACAGGCTGGGGAAGCGAGTTTGGTGATGATGACTGAGTCACAAACTCTCCAAAAGATTTCGGCGTATGTGGCCGAAAACAGAATGATAACGGCCTTAGAGGCTGAAGTTAAATATATGGCTTTCAAAGCCAATGAACAAGTTCTTTCGAAGACAGGACCTGGGAAATATTTCTACCCAGAGCCCCCCGACTTAGGAACGAAAGACCTTCGAGATCAGAGGTTAGACGCCATCTATAATGATGAACCTCTAGGTTTCGAAAAGGACCCGCTGGAGAACAATGTCAAGATGTTGGCGCAAGATCCTCTAGAAGAGGTAAATCTAGGCGAAGGTCCCGTGAACAAGCCCACGTACATAAGCACAAAAATGGATCCAGGACTCAGGGTCGAAATGATCAAATTACTAAAAGAGTTCAAGGATTACTTTGCGTGGGATTATGACGAGATGCCTGGTCTCGACAGAAGTTTGGTAGAACTGCAGTTGCCAATAAAGCCTAGAAAGAAGCCCATTAAGCAGACTCTAAGACGGTTTGCACCAGAGATTTTATCAAAAATCAAAACGGAAGTCGAAAGGCTGCTGATATACAAGTTCATACGAACGACCAGGTACGTCGAATGGATTGCGAATATTGTGCCTGTTATAAAGAAAAACGATACCTTGAGGGTGTGCATTGATTTCAGAGATCTGAATACTACAACACCCAAAGATGAATATCCAATGCCAGTGGTGGAAATGCTTGTAGATTCTGCCGTTGGTTTCGAGTACATGAGTATGCTTGATGGCTACTCTGGATATAATCAAATCTTCTTGCTGAAGAAGATGTGTCGAAAATGGCATTTTGTTGCCCTGGGGCTTTAGGCACTTATAAATGGGTAGTAATGCCCTTTGGCCTAAAGAATGCAGGGGCAACGTACCAGAGAGCCATGAATTCGATCTTCCATGATTCTATTGACACTTTCGTGCAGATTTATATTGATGATATTGTTGTCAAATCCATTTCAGGGAAGACTCACATGGATCATCTTCGACAATCCTTTGAGATGATGAGACACTACGACCTGAAGATGAATCCTCTAAAATGTGCTTTTGGTGTAAAAGTGGGAGATTTATTAGGTTTTGTGGTCCATAAAAGGGCATTGAGATAAACCAAAACAAGACCAAATCTATCTTGCAAGCCAAAGCACCAACTAACAAAAAGGAATTGCGATCCTTACTTGGGAAGATAAATTTCCTAAGGAGATTTATATCCAACCTCAGTGGGAAAACGCAAGCCTTTTCGCCATTACTTTGACTCAACAAAGGAGGATTTGAATGGAGGGAAGAACATCAAGAAGCCTTCGATAAAATCAAAGAGTACCTCACTAAGCCACCTATTTTGGTGCCTCCTTGTCGAAGTAGAAGTATGAGATTATACATAGTTGCGTCTGATAAAACTTTAGGGAGCATGCTGGCTCAAGAGGATGAACATGGTGTCAAAAGGCCCATATATTACCTCAGTAGAGTTTTAAACGATGCCGAAACTAGATATAACGAGGTCGAAAAACTATGTTTATGTCTATATTTTTCATGTACAAAACTTAAGCAATATATAAAGCCAGTTAATGTTTATGTTTCATCTCATTTTGATGTTTTCAAATATATGTTGTCGAAACCCATTTTGCACAGTAGAGTTGGAAAATGGGCACTTGCATTAACTGAGTACTCATTAACCTTTATGCCTCTCAAGGCTATAAAAGGTCAAGTGGTTGCAGACTTTATAGTTGACCATTCCATACAAGAAGGATCACTGAATTATTTAGAGATCAAACCTTGGAAACTGTACTTTGATAGTTCTAGTTACAAAGATGGAACAGGGGTCGGAGTCCTTATTATTTCTCCGAACAAAATCCCAACAACATTTAAGTACAAAATAGATGGTGATTACTCTAATAATGAGGTTGAATACGAAGCGTTAATCACAGGCCTTGAAATCTTGTTGGAATTGGGGGCAACTCAGGTCGAAATAATGGGAGACTTAGAGTTAGTCCTAAAACAAATTACGAAAGAATACAAATGCATAAAAGAAAACCTTATCATGTATTTCATAATAGCCAGACAGTTGTTGAAGAACTTCGAAGTAGTTAACATTCGACATATACCCAGATTGGAAAATCAAGTAGCCAACGACTTGGCACAAATTGCTTCTGGGTATAAAGTTTCGAAAGATAGGCTACAACAAGCAATCAAAGTTAGAGGGAGAGTAACTGCCACTAATTTATCTCCATTGGATTTAAAGACCACTACGTTGGGATGCACTGATCATGAAAATTTCGAAATTTCGTTCATAGATAATCTAACAGAGCAAGATTGGAGAAAGCCTGTAGTGGATTATTTATAAAATCCGACGGCTTCGACAGAACGAAAGATAAAGTACAGAGCACTGAGTTATGTGTTTATGGGAAATTAATTATTTAAGAAAACACCCGAAGGTGTGCTTTTGAAATGCCTAAGTGAAACAGAAGCATATATAGCTCTTTCCACTACACACGCTGGGGCATGTGGAGCACACCAAGTAGGCCAAAAGATGAAATGGCTATTGTTTCGACAAGGATTATATTGGCCCACTATGTTAAAGGATTGTGTTGATTTTGCAAATGGATTTCAGGAATGTCAAAGACACACAGGTATTCAACATGTGCCAGCAAGCGAACTTCACTCGATTGTGAAACCTTGGCCTTTTAGAGGATGGGCTTTGGATCTTATTGGAGAAATTCGACCGACATCTTCTAAAAGCCAGAAGTACATATTGGTGGGCATTGATTATTTTACTAAGTGGATTGAAGAAATCCCTTTAGTCAATGTAGACCAAGAGAATGTCATTGAATTCATTCAAAATCACATCATATATAGATTTGGAATTCCTGAAACAATAACTACAGACCAAGGTTTGGTCTTTACTGGTCGAAAGATGCAAGACTTTGCTGCGGAAATGGGGTTTAAATTGTTAACGTCTACACCTTATTATGCGCAAGCTAATGGCCAGGTCGAAGCAACAAATAAATTAGTGATCAGTTTAATAAAAAAACACGTGAGAAAGAAACCCAGAAACTGGCACAAGACGCTGGACCAAGTTCTATTGGCTTGTCAAACTTGTCCGAAAGAAGCTACGGGAACAACACCATTTCGCCTAACATATGGTCATGATGCAGTGTTGCCAGTGGAAATCCACCTACAGGCGACAAGGATTCAGACACATCATGATATTCCTTCTGAAGTCTATTAGAATATGATGTTAGACGAACTAGTCGACTTAGACGAAGAACGGTTGAAAGCTCTGGATCTTTTGAGACTGCAGAAGAAGCGAGTGGAGAAGTCCTATAATCGCAGAGTGAAATATAAGACATTTCAGCCTGAAGATCTAGTTTGGAAAGTAATTCTTCCAATGGATCGAAAAGACATAAATTTGGGAAAATGGTCTCCTAAGTGGGAAGGACCTTTCAAGATTATCCAGGCCTTCTCTGGTGGAGCCTATGAAATTGAAGAGTTAAGCGAAGATCAAAGACTTTTGAAGGTGAATGGTAAATACCTGAAAGCGTATAGACCTATGCTTCAAGAAGTAAAAATAAGTAATATATAGTTACTATTGAATAGAGAATGCCAAAATGGAAACATAAATTTTCATAAAAAGTGCCAAAATGGCTCTGAAATTGTTACAAACAAGTGATTACATACATGAAAGAAACAGGATCCTAAAGGGGAGATTGGCCTTAATCTGAAGATACTTGATTTTTTGCAATTCTAGGCGTCGATCACATAGAGCCTTCGATTGATGGAGGGCCTCGAGCTTAACGTCAAGAGATTGGGCTCGATCAGCATGCCTTAACCCTTCAGCCAGTTCTTCTTGGCTCTCTGATTCAGTGTTAATAGCGAGAAGTTCCTCCTTCTTTTTGTCGTTGGCAGCAATTTTAGCTTCCAACTCTGCAATCTGCACCCTCAGTTGAGCAGTGTCTTGATCTACCGCTTCGACCTCCTTTTGTCTAACCTCCTGGGCCTTCGATAAATTCTTCACCTTAGAAGCTGATTTGGTAGCAGCATGCCAAGCAGCAGCCACTTGACCATTGGCTTCTTCAATCTCACGATTGAGAGTCCTTTGACGGTTATAATCAGCAGATACTTGGTCAATAATGGAGATTAAATCCAAGATTACATTGGCCACGTCCGGAGAAGAAACAAGGAGATCGACAACCTTCAAGGTAGTCTTCAGAAAAGAAGGAACCGTTGGTTCCCCCTCCAAGGTTAACATCAAATCTCTTTTGAAGATTTGTGCTTTAACTTTCTGAAGAGCTTCGTCGAGAGGAGAGGTCGAAGTAGATCTCCCAGATGCAGTCGAGGCGCTCTGATCAGAGGAACATTCTCGACCTTCTAGAATTGCAGTCAGATAACCTAAAGGATTTTGCTGTTTTAGCAAGGCCAAATCCTCCTTAGTTCTGGATCCCATCGAGGTAACACTTTCATTGGCAGTAACAACCACGTTGGCCACTTGATTTGGAATTGCTTCAGTGCCTGGAGGATTTTGGTTTCCTTCATCAGAACCTTCTTCACCATTAGCCTCTAGGATCTCTACATTCTTCCTCTCTATTTCAGTTTCAGCAGCATGGATACTTTCCTCTTCATTCCCTTGCACATCAACCAACGCAACCCTAGTCTTCTCTTGAGTTCCTACAACTTCTTCTTCATCGGCTTCTTCTATGGTTTCGTGCCGAGGTTCAGAAATTTGATTTACTTCGTCAGCTGAACTCATGAAAGAGCCTTTCCCAGAAGAAGGCCTATAGGTAGGATCCCCTTCACTATTTAAGATGGTGACAGAGTCCTCGACGGGAGTAGGAATTTGTTTGGAAGTTCCAGCAGTGTCCTGGAAAATAAAAGAAATTCGTTTCTTTCAGAATCCTCATAAAGCAAAAAAGGGAGTCGAGAAATAAATGATGGTTTGTCGAAGAAAATACCTGGACTGGGATTTCAGCACCAGGACTGGAGTTATCACTCTCGCTAGGATTGTTTATCCTGTCAATTACTTCCTGTTCAATAGGCTCATTGATGACCACAGGCGGAGGCCTCCCAGCTGTAGTCTTAATCCTAATTTTGGGTTGAGTTTCAACGGCAGGAACGGGTTTCTTTAGTCTTCTTCTCTGCAAAGGAATGGGAGGAGACTCCTCCTCTTCGTTATTAGAGATTTGGATCTCCTGAACCTTCCGTTTTCTGGGGGGAGTTTTCTGAATACCCAGAAAGACAAGTCGAAAGAATTAGTACCCATGTCAGACAATCTTAGAAAATAAAGGTATGGAAGAAAGTGAATACCTTGGGAGAAGGGTTGACAGTAGAATCTCCCCCTTTTATGCTCTCAGCAACCTTCTTTGAAGTGGTTCTCTTGACAGCTAGACAGAAGACAAGAAAATTAAAATCAATTGAACGTCGAATGACAAATCTGAAGCAAAGAGAAAGAAAAGAAGTAATACCTTTCTTGACCCTGTCGAGAACCAGCTTAAACGCCTCACATAGGTGGTGGGCGAAGTCCTTCTCATCGAAGAACTCTTCGTCATAATATTGTTTCCACCACTCCTCAAAATTAACAGAACTCAAAAAATTGAGGTTAAAATCGAAGAGGGTCAGTATAGTTCGACCGGAGTACCTACCAATATGCTTGGTAGCAACATCTTCTGAGTAGTCTGCATTATAAAATAGTAGCAGCTTCTCTCGAGGATAAATGGATGCGGTAAGTGATTGAGCAATACCAAATTGTCGAGAGACAAGATTTGGTTGATAAGCAATCAATCTCAAATGATTTTTTGATCTCTTGAATCTCAACGACATGATCCTGGGGCGAAGAAACGATTCCCACATGCTCACGTACTCATCAGTCACGTCTTCCTCTTCATCTGAAGGATATGGTCTGGTGAACCATTCTGGACCAAATTTTTTACTATCGAAGGGAGCCATGGTCGAAACAAAGCGCTTTCGCTCCACAAACATCATTATGAAGCTTGTGAAAGCCTTCTGAAACTGTTGGCCTTCATCAGTAGGAGTCAGCAGTGCAAGCCTGGTGCCTTCGACCCTCCTATTCAGGATTTCAGGGGCCTCTTCGTTAAACTTATTCCTCTGAGGAAGGAAAGATTCGAAGGTGGCATTGAGCCAAAGTTGGAGAAGCCAAAAAGGACCAGATAGCAGCAGGCTCCCCCTGTCCCCTATAACCTTGAGTTGAGTCACACCGTTACTGATAGACTCATATAGGTTGGAGAAAATCAATTCGGCCAGGCAAAGGGGATATTTTTGGTGAAGTTGCGTCGCGAGCGTAAGCATCTTTTTTGTCACCTGAAGTGACTTTGTGCAAAACACGAAACGAGACAACCACATAGCCAAAAAGGCTATATGCTCCACTTCCGACACGGTGCTAGAGGCTTTATCGTGGAAATGATTGATAAAGGTGGTGTAAGTGGGTTTTGTAGCAGCAAACCCAATAGTATCCTCAGACAAGTCTTCAGGGTCGAAATAGTCACCATTTGGTCGAAGACCAGAGATTGCAGCTATGTCGAATAGAGTGGGGGTCATCATCCCACAAGGAAGATGAAAGGTGAAATATGCGCTATCCCAAAAATAAAATGAAGATACCAGCATGAGGGGACAATAAGGCAATCCTGTCTTCGACAACATCACCAAGTCATAAATGCCCATTTCCTTCCAAACAGAAGCTTGAGCCTTCTCCATTTTATTCAACCAGTCTGAATACTCAGAGGAGAGGTTAGGGCTTGATCGAAAGATTCGGTTCCCTTTGTTCATGAACTGGAGGTTGATATCCTCTGTAGTCTGAGCATGCTGCTGGTTGGCTAGAGTAGCGTCTTCAAGATCATTTCTAGGCTTTTTTGCGCATCCTATGGGTCTGAGCCTTGGGTGAGTAGGGAATAAGGCGCGATTCTTCAAGGGATCATCGACGCATGAAGACAACGGACCAGACATAGCATACATGTTTCCACCATACCTAATGGGAATGAGGAGCTGAGAATCATATGCTTCTCGCCACACCCTCGTCATGGGTTCAGCAACGTACCGATCAATCGAGGAAGGAGAAGGGTTAGTGGAAAAAACCTCTGGTGGGTTTTGAACATCATCAGCGTTTTTGGGTCGAGGATTGTTTGGTGCATTGGAGAGGAAGGCCATTGTTGAAGGTTTGTGAGAAAACGAAGTTGACAGTACAAAGTGTTTGAAAGCAAGAGATTTGGAAATGCTGGAAATGGTAAAAGTTCCAAATAGAAAGGTTCAGAAGTATTTATAGCCTTCAGAAGAGGGATATGTCTCGTCAAGGCCATTTAATGTTTCACAGGTAGTGGGACACGTGGTGAAGTGTGAAATGATTACCATGCAGGCATTGGGAAACGTTTTGACATGCTTGCCTAGGTTATAAGAATATGGTCATGATGGCAAGCGTGGTAACGGTAGTTAGAAGAGACATCTTGGAGAAAGAGTAATGATGGGTTTCTCAAGAGCAATAGCTGTTGGAAGGCGAAAAGCACACGTCAAGACCTTGTGGACAACTGGGGAGACAAGTGTCGAATGGGAAGTTCAAAGAATGGCTATTTCTTTAAGCGTCGAAATAGACATTCTTGGGGGGCAATTTGTTGGCTCCCAAATTCGACACTTACTATATTTGGTCTTTTAGACCAAAAAGCTGGAATGAACCAAGTCAAGAAGAATGTTCGACATATGAAATAACTTAGGGAAAAAGATCTAAGTTATATTTGAGCCTTCGACCAGGGATCATTTTCAGGTTCGTTTGACTGAAGAGGACTTATGTCCCTCGACTGAGAGAAAGAATCCTCGCTTTGACACATGATACAAGGATTATTTGAATTTTGAGTTATTGGAGGGAAAGGCAGTTTCGCCAGCGTTTAGGAAGAAGCAACGTGGCTGAAAGCCATAGGTCAAGGGACATGCAGAAGACACTTGTCTTCATCTTAGCGCAGAATGATCCCTCGATGGTTACTTATTTTTAGTATAAATTAAGAAACTTGTGTAATTTTTCAAGGGTGTTCAACCTATTGTACTAAGTCACTCAAACATTATCCAAGTAACTGCTGCGTGAGAAAGGATAAAGACTGAGAAATGTACGTTGAAAACACCTTTTTTCATTAATGAAAGTCTTTTACATTACTTTACTATTATCTTGCAAAGTTATCTTTTTTACTTCTTTTACTTGCATTTCTACATTTTTGCTTACCTTTCCAAAATCTCAAACATCTTTTCTCTGGGTCGAACGTGCGTTCTTCCTACTTATCCATCTTACATAAAAATTAGCATATCTTCTGGGATTAATCTGATTGATCCCGTAAGTAAACCAAAAAGAACTTACCTTTTTGGAGATCAGCGGTTGTTTACCAAAAACAACGGTAAACACACGGTATCATGCAAGATTGGCCAGCTGCCGAAGATTCAAGTTCTGAGAAGTTTGACTCTGATGTCAGTAATATTGCATGGACTAGTAAGATTACCCGAAGCGGAAGGGTTTTCTCTCCAGAAATTGCTCCCCCAAAACAAGTTTCTGGACCCGTAATCATTCATGTTGTTGTTGCTCCTCCAAAGGTTATTCCCAGTCCTGCAATCACGTCGGCTAATACTCCTGTTGACAAAGCTGTTACAATCCCTGTTATCACCCCTACTGACATTCCTGCTGCCGAGTAAAACGAGACTCGAGGTAAAGGTATTCTGATTGAGCTTGTCCGGACGAAGGCACAATCAGTGGCTATCCCTGAGACCTCCCGGAAAGATATGGAGGAAATTCTAAAAATCATAAAAAGAAGCGACTACAATGTAGTTGAGCAACTGGGGCAAACTCCATCCAAAATTTCCATGCTGGCTTTATTACTATGTTCCGAGGCTCATTCAAAAGCCTTGGTAAAATTCCTGAAAATTGGCCATGTACCCCAAGAAACATCTGCCGATCAGTTCCAAGACTGTGTAGCCAGCTTGATTGCAGATAATGGTTTAGATTTTCCAGATGCTGATTTAACGCCAAGAGGGAGGAAGCATAATGAGGCATTGCACGTCTCAGTTGAATGCAGGGGCACAACCTTGGCTCATGTCTTGGTTGACACTGGTTCGTCTCTGAATGTATTGCCTAAAAAGGCTCTTGATAGGCTTGACTGTAAGGGATTGACATTGAAGCCAATCAACATAGTAGTGAGGGCCTTTGACGGCTCAAAAAGGATGGTGCATGGGGAAGTGGATATCCCCATAAAGGTTGGAAACCAAACATTTGATTCGACCTTTTATGTAATGGATATTCTCCCTTCATATTCATGCTTACTAGGCTGACCATGGATTCACAATGTTGGTCGTGTTACTTCTACGTTGCACTAAATGCTGAAATATCCGATTCAAGGGAAGATCATCACCGTTCATGGAGAAGAGTAGTATATGGTGTTAGAACAAAGTTTGAATCTACTACCCTAAGTTTAAGTTTTGATGATAACAAAATGAAAGGATATATTAATTATGTGATTCATATAAGAACTATTTGCTACCTAAAATATTACCTTCTGTTTTGCAGAAACTCTGATAGGTATCAGCAAAAGTACATCTTAATCAGCATCAGAATATTGGTTATCAACGTCAGCATCAGAAGATGCTATATCAGAATACCAGAATCAGAAGAACAATTCACGCGTATGCTGAAGCTTGATGAACAGAACTGCGCTCAACACTCTGATAAAGACAACAATAGTTCATCAGCACTTAAGCAGAGTCAGAATGAGCCAAAGCCAGAACACGCTTTAAGTAGCAACGGTACTGTGCATTCAAAGCGAATTATTACCAACGGCATCATTCCAGACAAGATCTGCTCAATAAGGAAAGTTTGTAATTGGCATTGAATCAAGATTATTGCTCCAACGTTCAACAAATTTAGTGCTATATAAACAAGACAATGAATATTGAATTGGCTAATGCTCTACATCATATTACACGCCTAAAAGCTACCCATCATCTTCTCATTTCTCCGTTTGCTAAAAAGCTCCATAATTCCTTACTCAAATATCTTTAGCAATCTAGTTTCAATAAGCTTAAGTTGTGTAATATCACAGTTGTGATAAACAGTTTTGTAGAAAACATTCACACACCTATTTCTCTTCTTTGTAAGAAAGTGTTTCCTTGACAAACCGGGTTGTGGTTTGCATCAAGAAGGCTTTAGTAGTTGTTAAAGCAGATTGTAATATTCAGTTGAATATAGTGGATTAAGACCTTGTTGGAGAGAGGCGAAATCACCTTGACGGGTGGACTGGAGTAGTTTGAGATCAAACGAACCAGGATAAAAATATTGTGTTCATTGCATTGATTTTCAGTTTTACAATTCAACCCCCCCTTCTTGTGTTTTTCACTTCTTCAATTGGCATCAGAGCGCCTGGTTCTGAGCTAAAACACTTAACTGTGTCAGTACAAGATCCAGCGTCAGAAAAACACAATGGCAGGAAATTATTCTCACACCAGCAATGACAACCATGAGGACAGAGACAAATTCAGCGGCAAACCTCCAGTCTTTGATGGAGAAAACTTTGATTACTGGAAAGACAGAATTGAAAGCTTCTTTCTGGCACATGATGCTGATCTGTGGGACATGGTGACAGATGGATACACGCACCTTGTGAATGCAAGCGGTCAGAAGATTGATAGGAAAACAATGTCTGACCAACAAAAGCGTGACTTCAAGAATCACCACAAGGCTAGGACCATCCTTCTCAGCGCCATCTCGTATGCTAAATATGAAAAGATCTCCAACAGAGACACAATAAAGAACATGTTTGACTCACTCAGAATGACGCATGAGGGCAACGTTCAGGTCAAAGAAACTAAAGCTCTGGCGCTCATTCAGAAGTATGAGGCGTTCAAAATGGAAGAAAGTGAATCCATTGAAACAATGTTCTCAAGATTCCAGATTCTGGTAGCTGGTCTCAAGGTTTTGGACAAAGGTTACTCTACTGCTGATCACGTCAAGAAAATCATCAGAAGCTTATCCAAGCAGTGGAGGCCAATGGTTACAGCTCTGAAGCTAGCAAAAGATCTCAACAAAATTTCTCTGGAGGAACTTATCAGCTCCCTCATAAGTCATGAGATAGAGCTAGAAGCTGATGAACCCCAGAAGCAAGGTAAGCCTTTAGCATTAAAATCTAACAAAAAATCTGAGTCTAAAGTTTTGTAGGTAGTTGAAGAAACATCTGATGGATCCTCATCAGAAGAAGACGAACTCTCCCTCCTCTCCAGAAGAGTGAATCAACTGTGGAAGCAGAGACAAAGGAAGTTCAGGAATCCCAGAAGATCTGATCAGAACGAGTCTTCTTCCAGATACAGAAGGACAAATTCTTCCTCTGGATATAGAAGATCTGAAGGCTCATCAGGAAGCAGAAAGCCAAACACCAAGGACATCATCTGCTATGAGTGCAATGAGCAAGGACACTACAAGAGTGACTGCCCAAAACTTCAGAGGGAAAAGCCCAAAAAGAAGTTTGGAAGAGAAAAGAAGAAAAGTCTCATGGCTACATGGGATGACTCTGACTCGTCTGAAGCTGAATCAGAATCAGATGATGAGAGAGCAAACATAGATCTCATGGCCAACATTTCAGAAGATAGTGAAGCTTCTGAATCAGACTCAGAATCAGATACTGAAGAGGTATTTCCTGACTTTGCTGTTAATTTTACCAAGGCTGAACTTGCTGAAAGCCTTAATGAAATTCTGGAAAGGTATCAGCAGATTAGAGTTAAATTCAGAGACCTGAAAAGGAATCTTGAATCTGACTCTAATAAGACTGAGAGTCTTAAATTGGAGAATTCTGAGCTGAGAATTAAAATTTCAAAATTAGAAAATACTTTACAAAACTCTCAGAAGGAACCAATTTCTGAAACTCCCAGCAACGCTGATGAGATCATCAAGGAGTATGATCACAGTTTCCAGAAGTTCCTTGCTAAAAGCATAGATAGAAGCAAAATGGCTTCAATGATCTATGGAGTTAGCAGAAACGGCAGGAAGGGAATAGGATACCAAGGTAAGGTTCCTACACCAAAGAATGTCATGGATTTAACCATTAAACACACTCCTCTAAATTCACATTTTGTGTATGGTCACACACATGATATTAAATACACTAGCAGTAAGTACTCTGTGAAACCAAAATTCAACCAGAGTTTTGGTAAATCTAAAAAATCAGGACCCAAGAAAATCTGGGTACCTAAGGATAAAATAATACATGTTGCAGATATCTTTAGCAGCAAATCAGAAACACCAGTCATGGTACCTGGACTCTGGCTGCTCGCGATACATGACGGGAAGAAGGCATATGTTCCAAAGCCTGGAACTTAAGCCTGGAGGCCACGTTGGCTTTGGAGGCAATCAGAGGGGAAAGATCATTGGCTCTGGAACTGTAGGTAATGGAAATCTTCCCTCTATTAATAATGTTCTGCTAGTAGATGGATTAATGCATAATCTGTTATCCATAAGTCAATTAAGTGATAACGGTTATGATATAATCTTCAATCAAAAATCATGTAAAGCTGTTAGTCAGAAATATGGGACTATCCTGTTTAATGGAAAGAGGAAAAACAACATTTACAAAATCAAACTTTCTGAACTGAAAAGTCAGAATGTAAAGTGCCTTTTGTCTGTTAACAACGAGCAGTGGATCTGGCACAGAAGATTGGGGCATGTTAGTATGAGAAGAATATCTCAGATTAACAAACTCAATCTGGTCAGAGGACTTCCTAATTTGAAGTTCAATTCAGATGCTCTGTGTGAAGCATGTCAAAAAGGCAAGTTTGCAAAACCTTCTTTTAAATCTAAAAATGTTGTTTCTACCTCTAAGCCATTAGAACTTCTGCACATTGACTTATTTGGACCAGTTAAAACTGCTTCAGTCAGTGGCAAGAAGTATGGGTTAGTAATCGTAGATTACTATAGCAGATGGACATGGGTAAAGTTCTTAAGACACAAGGACGAGTCACACTCTGTGTTTGTTACCTTCTGTAACCAAGTTCAGAATGAAAAGGATCTTAGAATCGTTAAAGTCAGAAGTGATCATGGTGGAGAATTTGAAAACAAAGATTTTAAGTCATTCTTTAATGACAGAGGCATTCTGCATGATTTCTCTTGTCCTAGAACTCCCCAACAAAATGGAGTTGTAGAACGAAAGAACAAAACATTGCAAGAAATGGCCAGAACCATGATCAATGAGACAAACGTTGCTAAGATCTTCTGGGCAGAGGCAATAAACACAGCGTGCTACATTCAGAATAGAATCTCAATAAGACCTATTCTGGAAAAGACTCCATATGAATTGTGGAAGAACAGAAAGCCCAACATTTCATATTTTCATCCATTTGGATGTACCTGTTTTATGTTAAATACAAAGAATTATTTGAACAAGTTTGACTCTAAAGCACAAAAGTGTATTATGTTAAGATACTCTGAACGCTCAAGAGGGTACAGAGTATACAATACAGAAACACAGATTGTGGAAGAATCAATCAGTGTTCGTTTTGATGATAAGCTTGACTCTGAAAATTTAAAGCAGAATGAAGTTTTTGCAGGTATGGAAATTGAATTTACAGGTTCTGAAGACAAGTCATCAGAAGCTCTCAACACAGACACTCCTTCAACGTCTGAAAGGAGCACTGCTAGCAATCCTACAACAGCTGTTGATCAACCTCAGAAAAGATTACCCAGAAGCAGCTTGGATCATCCAGAAGAAACAATCTTAGGAAGAAAGGAAGATCCAATCAGAACAAGAGCAAGCTTCAGGAACTCTGAAGAAACCCTCATGGGACTTGTGTCTCTGATTGAACCTTCTTCTATTGATGAATCACTTCTGGATAATGACTGGATTCTGGCAATGCAAGAAGAGCTGAATCAATTCACCAGAAATGACGTATGGGATCTTGTTCCAAGACCAAAAGGATTCAACGTCATTGGAACAAGATGG
The DNA here is from genome assembly GCA_948472305.1 of Vicia faba. Classification (NCBI taxonomy): domain Eukaryota; kingdom Viridiplantae; phylum Streptophyta; class Magnoliopsida; order Fabales; family Fabaceae; genus Vicia; species Vicia faba. Next base: position 1,342,068,396 of record OX451740.1, read on the forward strand.
GTGTTCAGAAACAAGCTAAATGAACAAGGTGAAGTCATCAGAAACAAAGCACGACTGGTTGTACAAGGTTATAGTCAGCAAGAGGGGATAGACTATACAGAAACCTTTGCCCCAGTCGCCAGGTTAGAATCTATCAGACTTTTAATTTCATTTGCTGTTAATAGAGGCATCACTCTGTATCAGAAGGATGTCAAGAGTGCATTCTTAAATGGTTATATAGAAGAAGAGGTTTATGTGCACCAACCCCCTGGTTTTGAAAATACAAAACATCCATAACATGTTTTCAAACTAAAGAAGTCACTATATGGTCTGAAACAAGCTCCCAGAGCTTGGTATGAAAGGCTAAGTAACTTTCTGTTAGAAAATGAATTCACCAGAGGGAAGGTGGACACTACCTTATTCTGTAAGTCAGTTAAGAATGACATCTTAGTCTGTCAAATTTATGTTGATGATATTATTTTTGGTTCTACTAATCCTTCTCTTGGAAGAAAATTTGCTAAGTGTATGCAGGCAGAATTTGAGATGAGCCTCATGGGGGAACTGAAATTCTTTCTAGGAATTCAGATCAATCAAACCCCAGAGGGAACTTACATTCATCAGAGCAAATACATCAGAGATCTTCTGAAGAAATTTGACCTCTCAGAATGTAAGCCATCAAAGATTCCAATGCATCCCACGTGTATTCTGGAAAGAGAAGAGGTAAGCAAAAAGGTAGAATAGAAAGTCTATAGAGGTATGATTGGTTCTCTCCTTTATCTGATAGCTTTAAGACCTGATATATTATTCAGCGTATGTATTTGTGCTAGATTCCAATCAGATCCTAGAGAATCTCACTTATCAGCTGTTAAGCGAATTTTCAAGTATCTGAAAGGTACTACTAATCTGGGTTTGTTTTATAGAAAATCTAGTGATTACAGTTTAGTAGGCTACTGCGATGTTGACTTTGCTGGAGACAGAGTAGAGCGTAAAAGTACTTCTGGAAGCTGCCAGTTTCTGGGAGAAAATCTGATCTCTTGGTCCAGCAAAAGGCAATCCACAATTGCGCTATCAACAGCAGAAGCTGAGTACATAGCAGCAGCAGGATGCAGCACACAAATGCTCTGGATGAAAAGTCGGCTTGAAGACTTCCAGATTTTTGAGAGTAACATCCCTATACTCTGTGACAATACTTCTGCTATTTGCTTAAGTAAGAATCCTATTTTACATTCTAGAGCTAAGCATATAGAAATAAAACATCATTTCATTAGGGACTATATTCAGAAAGGAATTTTGAACTTAAAATTTATAGATACAGACCATCAATGGGCTGATATCTTCACTAAACCCCTTTTTGAAGATAGGTTCAATTTCATTCTGAAACATCTCAGCATGAAAATATGCCCAGAGTGAAAATGTTTGAATTCCATATATTTACCTTCAGAATGTATTTGTTTTACTGTGAACTTCTGATCAATCTCTTTTCAGAAAGAAAGAACATGCAGATTGTATCAGATGCTAGTCTTAAAGATCTGAGCGTTTCAGCTCAAAGATAGACGTGCTGCTCACTAAATCAAACAAGTGTCATCCAATCATCAGCAAATCTCTGAAGCAGAACACGCGTGCACGCTTCTGAGAAGGCAAAACGCTGATTGTGTGCATTGAGACACATGTCTGGTAACCGTTTCAAGTATCTTTCTCAAATCCCCCAAAATCAGCAAGCATTAAATGAAAGTAATCATGTTTTTAAAACGTAATCATGATTTTATTTCTCTTTCTTGAAACCGTTTAATCTTTCAAAATATTCTGAAATCTATTTAAGAACGTTAATTTGTCACATTAATCTTTTACAGTTTCTCATGCTGGAGACTCTGTTCACACGCCTTCCTCCCCAATCTTAGATTTTCATTCATGCTATTTTCATGTTTTCCTTGCATATCTTCTGTACTGTTTTGTCTGGCTCTGACTATTTTAATATGACAAGTTTTTCTGATCTAAATGTTTTAGCACATCACTTACACTTTTTGATTGCTGACAAAAAGGGGGAGAACAAGAATGATATTTTTCAATAACGGATTACTAAGACAGAAAATCTAAAACATTCTAACTCTGATATACTTGAATATGTTTTCTGTTTTTGCTTAAGTCTACAGGTACAAGAATGCTCTCTGATATTCTGAAGACTAAAGCTCTGATACTCTGACCCAAAGCAAAGCTCTGATATTCTGATCTGAAGCTCTGCTCTGATATTCTGATCTAAAGCTTCTGATAGTCAAAGCTCTGATATTCTGATGTTCAAAGAAAGGCAATAAGGATCTGATCCTGAAGAACTCTTGGAATTAAAAAGGGAAGTTATAAATTCAGGGGGAGTATCTCCGATCTCAACTCTGATATCTCTTTATCCCTTATCTTTGATAACTTCTTACTCTGATGCATCTTATCAAATAGTTATCTCTGATATTTCTTCACGTTATTTTCAATTAAAAAATATCTAGTTTTTGTCATCATCAAAAAGGGGGAGATTGTTAGAACAAAGATTGAATCTACTACCCTAAGTTTAAGTTTTTATGATAACAAAATGAAAGGATATATTAATTATGTGATTCATATAAGAACTATTTTCTACCTAAAATATTACCTTCTGTTTTGCAGAAACTCTGATAGGTATCAGCAAAAGTACATCTTAATCAGCATCAAAATATTGGTTATCAACGTCAGCATCAGAAGATACTATATCAGAATACCAGAATCAGAAGAACAATTCACGCGTATGCTGAAGCTTGATGAACAGAACTGCGCTCAACACTCTGATAAAGACAACAATAGTTCATCAGCACTTAAGCAGAGTCAGAATGAGCCAAAGCCAGAACACGCTTTAAGTAGCAACAGTGTTGTGCATTCAAAGCGAATTATTACCAACGACATCATTCCAGACAAGATATGCTCAATAAGGAAAGTTTGTTATTGGCATTGAATCAAGATTATTGCTCCAACGTTCAACAAATTCAGTGCTATATAAACAAGACAATGAAGATTGAATTGGCTAATGCTCTACATCATATTACACGCCTAAAAGCTACTCATCATCTTCTCATTTCTCTGTTTGCTAAAAATCTCCATAATTCCTTACTCAATTATCTTTAGCAATCTAGTTTCAATAAGCTTAAGTTGTGTAATATCATAGTTGTGATAAACAGTTTTGTAGAAAACATTCACACACCTATTTCTCTTCTTTGTAAGAAAGTGTTTCCTTGATAAATCGGGTTGTGGTTTGCATCAAGAAGGCTTTAGCAGTTGTTAAAGCAGATTGTAATATTCAGTTGAATATAGTGGATTAAGACCTCGTTGGAGAGCGGCGAAATCACCTTGACGGGTGGACTGGAGTAGTTTGAGATCAAACGAACCAGGATAAAAATATCGTGTTCATTGCATTGATTTTCAGTTTTACAATTCAACCCCCCCTTCTTGTGTTTTTCACTTCTTCATATGGTCATCCATCTTAATTCCTTCGTATATGTGGAGTTAGATGGTGAATTTATTGAAACTCCATTCCAGCACTTTGAAGAAGTCCCGCAAGAGTTGGCAGTGACCAAGGTTGTGTCTCAAGTTCCCAAAATCATAAGGCCTCCACTCAAGATGTCGTCTTTGAAGGATGCCAAGGAAGTGATAGAATAATGTAGGTGCACTATTTGGGGACAAATCCCAGATATCCCATACAAATCTGACAAATTTGGTATGGGTTTCACTTCAAGTGCCCAGAAAGTTGTACGCCGCGCTCGTGCCGGAGGACCACCCTTGAAGATCAGCAACCGCAAAGTCAATGCAGTAGAGGATGATGAAGACAACTATGACTTGGAGGATTGTATTTTCCCAACTGTCAGTGGAGGGCTCGACAATTGGGAGGCTAGAGATTTCGTCCCGATCACTTTTATCCCACAGTAATTTGTCTTTACATTTTGTTGGATCTGTAATATTAAAACAATTCAGACTCTTAAAACCTTGTGTCTTACCCGAGGCACAATGGTCCATTTGTAAGGGTTATTATCTCATTTCCATATGACATCAATGAATCATGGATGTTTTTGCATACAAACTTTGTGCTCATTGTTTTTATTTTTACATTTTCATTTCTTTCAAAGGTAGATATACCCTTACACACACTTACACTCACAATGCAGGTTTACATCCACTCGGGATCCCATGGGTAACAGTTCTGCTATGGCCTTTTGTAACTCTGAAAATCTAATCTACCAAGCCGAAGACGAAGGTGAGGAAGATTGTTAAGTACCAGGGGAACTCGCCAGGTTACTACAACAAGAAGAGAGGACCATTCAGCCCCACGAGGAACCAGTGGACACGATCAACATAGGTACCGAGGAAGACAAAAGAGAAGTCAATGTGGGTGCCAACCTGGAACCCAGTGTCAAAAAGCGTCTAATTCAGTTGCTACACGGGTATGTTAAGGTCTTTTCCTGGTCGTACAAAGAAATGCCAGGACTTGATGCAGATATTGTAGTACATCATCTACCTACAAGAGAGGATTGCCCACCGGTAAAGCGAAAGGTCCGTCGTATGCGACCTAACATGTCAGAGAAGATTAAAGTTGAAGTCATGAAATATTTTAACGCTAGATTCTTGACTGTCACCTTTTATCTGCAATGGGTTTCCAATGTTGTTCCTGTTCCCAAGAAGGACGACAAGGTACAAATATGCGTAGACTACAGAGATTTGAATAGGGCAAGCCCTAAGGATGATTTCCCACTTCCCCACATTGATATTCTAGTTGACAATACGACACAATACAAAGTGTTTTCCTTCATGGACGGTTTCTCAGGCTACAAGCAAATCAAAATGGCGCCTGAGGACATGGAGAAAATAACCTTTTTCACACAGTGGGGCATATTCTTCTACAAGGTTATGCCATTCGGACTGAAGAATGCTGGGGCAACCTATCAGCGTGCCATGGTAGCTCTATTTCACGACATGATACATCACGAAATAGAGGTCTATGTGGACGACATGATAGCTAGATCTTAAAGTGAAGAAGAGCATCTTGATCATTTATAGAAACTGTTTGAGAGACTGAAGAAGTACAAGCTGAGGTTCAACCCAAATAAATGCACGTTTGGGATGAGGTCTGGTAAACTCCTAGGCTTTGTCGTCAACAATAAAGGTATTTAAGTAGATCCCTCCAAGGTGAAAGCAATATAAGAGATGCCTGCTCCTCGTACTAAGAAGGAAGTCAGAGGGTTATTGGGACGTTTAAACTACATTGCCATATTCATTTCTCACCTGACAGCTACTTGTGAACCAATCTTCAAATTACTGAAGAAAGATCAAGTAGTCAAATGGAACGATGAATGCTAAACTGCTTTCGACAAGATAAAAGAGTATCTGCAAGAGCCTCTTGTTTTGATGCCACCAGTCGAGGGAAGACCATTGACGAGTCTGGCCAAAAAGAGCATGCTATTTATCACCTGATCAAAAATTTTACCGACTGTGAAACAAGATATTCACTGCTCGAGAAAACTTGTTGCGCTATGGCATGGGCTGCTCACCGGCTAAGACAGTATATGCTGACTCATACTACCTTGTTGATATCTAAGATGGATCTGATAAAATACATCTTTGAGAAACCTTCTCTCTCTGGGAGAATAGCGAGATGGAAGATGATCCTGACAGAATATGACATACAGTATACTACACAGAAAGAAATAAAGGGCAGTGTACTGGATGATCACCTTGCTCACCAAGTTGTGGAAGACTACCAGTCCATGAAGTTCGAATTCCCAGATGAAGACATCATGATGGTAAACAACTGTGAAGAATTCAGACCATATGACGGACCTGAACAAGGATCCCGATGGACCCTGGTTTTTGATGGGGCATCCAACTCACTCGGCAATGGTATTGGTGTTATACTCATATCTCCTAAAGGTTGTCATACTCCCTTTACGGCAAGACTCTACTTCAATTGCACAAACAGCATGGCAGAATATGAAGTGTGCATCTTTGGTCTAAAAGCTACCATAGATTTGGGGATCAAATCCTTGAATGTATTCGGAGATTCAGCTTTGGTCATTAGCCAGATCAAAGGGGAATGGGACACCAAACACCCTAACCTTATCCCTTACAAAGAACATGTTTTGACATTGCTCCCACATTTTGAGAAGATTACCTTCGAGCATTTCCCGCGAGAAGAAAATCAGCTAGCAGACGCACTAGCCACAATGTCATCTATGTTTAAACTTAAATGGGATAACAAGGCTCCCCAGATCACCATTGAACGATTGGATGAACCAGCACAATGTCACGAGATTAATACTAAAGAAGTAGTGGACCAGCCTTGGTTTCACGAAGTCAAGAGGTATCTTGAAACCCACCCGATGGACCTTGTACTTTGATGGTGCCTCCAACGCACTTGGTAACGGTATCGGCACTGTGCTCATCTCCCCACAAGGTTGCCATACACCTTTCACTGCCAGACTCTGCTTTAACTGCACCAACAACATGGCCTAGTATGAAGCTTGTATCTTTGGTCTCAAGGCTGCAATAGACCTGGGAATCAAATCGTTGGTTGTGTTTGGAGACTCAGCTTTGGTCATCAGTCAGATCAAAGGAGAGTGGGACATTAAACATACCAACCTCATCCCTTATAAAGAACATGTCTTGACATTGTTACCTCATTTCGAGCATATTACCTTCGAGCACTTCCTGCGAGAAGAAAATCAGCTAGCAGATGCTCTAGCTACAATGTCATCCATGTTTAAACTTAACTGGGATAATGAGGCTCCCCAAATCACCATCGAGCGGCTGGACGAACCTGCACATTGTCACGAGATTAATACCGAAGAAGTAGTGGACCGAACTTGGTTTCACGAAGTCAAAAGGTATTTCGAGGCCCAAGAATACCCTGAAGGAGCTTTGGTCAACGACAAAAAGTTCTTGAGGAGGTTCTCTGCCAAGTTCTTCCTGAGCAATGGTATCCTCTACAAGTGCAATCATGATTTCATTCTGCTTCATTGTGTGGACAAGGTTGAGGCTGAGCAAATCATGGTTGAACTGTACAATGGTACCTTCGGCACCCACTCTAGCGGATATACAATGGCTAAGAAGATTCTATGGGAAGGCTATTACTGGTATACCATGGAAGCTAACTGCCATCAACATTCCAGAACTTGTCACAAATGTCAAATCTATGCAGACAAGATACATATACCTCCAGTTCCTCTCAATGTCTTAACAGCTCCTTGGCCATTCGCTATGTGGGGAATCAACATGATTGGAGAGATCAAGCCTACAACATCAAATGGACACCGCTTCATTCTGGTGGCCATTGATTACTTTACCAAGTGGGTCGAAGCAGCTTCCTTCGCATTCGTCACAAAGAATGTGGTTGCCCACTTCATCAAATAGAACCTCATTTGTCGGTACGGCATCCCCGAAAGGATCATCACTGACAACGGTACAAACCTGAACAATACTATGATCATCGCTTTGTGTGAGCAGTTCCAGATTCAACATCACAATTTATCTCCCTATCGGCCAAAGATGAACGGTGTTGTCGAAGCTTCAAACAAAAATATCAAGAAGATCATTCAAAAGATGACAGTCACCTACAAGGACTGGCATGAGATGTTACAATTTTCTCTTCACGGGTACCGTACCATGGCACGTACATCAACAGGGGCAATACCCTATTCTTTGGTATACAGCATGGAAGTTGTTTTGCCTATTGAGGTTCAGATTCCCTCCTTGAGAATCATGAAAGATGCTGGTTTGAGTGAAGACGATTGGATTCAGACCCAACTTGATCAACTTAACTTGATTGATGAAAAGCGACTTACAGTTGTTTGCCATGGCCATACGTATCAAAAACGGATAATTAAGGCTTTCAACAAGAAAGTCAGGCGCCAGGTATATCAAGTCGGGGATCTTGTAATCAAGCGGATCATCTTGCCACAAAGTGATCCCAGGGGAAAATGGACTCCTACTTACGAAGGACCATTTGTGATCAAAAACATCTTTGCTGGTGGGGCAATGATTCTAACCACCATGGACGGTGATGACTTGCCGCACCCTGCGAACCCAGACATAGTCAAAAGATACTACGCATAAATGACCCGCTAGGTTGACACACCTAGGCAAAAAAAGGGTTACTCTGTGGAGAGTGTATGCACCACTACTCACATTCTCAAGCTCGCCCTATCCCAGTACCTGATGGGTAGAGTAACTGTAAGGTTTGGGAACTTCTTGTTTTCCCTGTTCCTGGAATTACGAGTAATCGTCTTTGTTTCTTATGTATATATTTGTGAGCAGAAAAAATCTTCAAATGCATATATAAAAATGAGTCATTGCACGTTCTTGCAAAACAAAACAGGAAAAGAAAAACAATTTGGAATTTATTGTGAAAATGAATTGTATTGATTTTGAAGTTGGCCTATAATAGGCGTTTGTACAAAGAGGCTGACGTCCCAGTAAGAGAACGCCGCCGAAAGATAGAAATTACAATTTGTGTAAGAAACAACTATATGGAACGATCCCACCGGGTTTCAACTCTGCTATTGCCTTTATATCTTCAAGCGTCTCATCACTTTGCTGCTTGGTCAAATGTGGATCAGATTGATTGGCGTCGTCTGAGCTTGATATTCGATACCAAAGTCTGGCTGCGAGATGATCCAATGAGACATAATGTTACGCTTTGATCCCTAATTTTTGCCTAGACCTCCCTTTCGGGGTTTCAGTCCATCGGGATACCCTTTTTTGCCCAAGTCTCCTTTTCAGGTTTTCGACTTGCCGGGTGTACAGTTTTTTTTCATTTTCATCCCTTACTTTTTCCCGAACCCTTTTGGTTCGCCGGGAAGCCCTTATTTTTTCCTAGGCCAGTTAATCTAGCGGGTCTTTGATAATGCTTAGTATCTTTTCACTATGTCTTCATTGACGGGGTGAGGAAGGTCATCACCATCCATGGTTGTTAGAATCATAGCTCCTCCCGAGAAAATGTTTTTAACCACAAATGGCCCTTCGTATGTGGGGGTCCATTTGCCCCTGGGATCACCTTGCGGTAGTATGATGCGTTTGATCACTAGATCCTCGACTTGATATTCTTGACGTCTGACTTTCTTGTTAAAAGCCTTGATCATTCGTTTTTGATACGTCTGACCGTGACAGATAGCAGTAAGCCTCTTTTCATCGATTAGATTCAGCTGATCAAGCCGGGTTTGGATCTAGTCATCTTTGTTCAAACCTGCATCTTTCATAATCCTGGGAGAGGGTATCTGGAGCTCGATGGGTAGGACTGCCTCCATTCCATATACCAAAGAGTAGGGTGTTGCCCTTGTCGACATCCTTGCTGAGGTACGGTAACCATGAAGAGCGAAAGGTAACATCTCGTGCCAGTATTTGTATGTCATCGTCATCTTCTGCACAATCTTCTTGATGTTCTTGTTAGCCGCTTCAACAGCCCTATTCATTTTCAGCCGGTAGGGAGAAGAGTTATGATGCTGAATCTTGAATTGTTTGTAGAGCTCGATAATCATCGTATTGTTGAGATTTGTACCATTGTAAGTAATAATCCTCTCTGGTACACCATATCGACAAATCAGATTATGTCGAATAAATCGCGCCATGACGTTCTTGGTTACTGTAGCAAAGGAAGTTGCCTCAACCCACTTCGTAAAATAATCAATGGCTACCAGAATGAAGCGATGCCCATTAGACGCAGTAGGTATGATCTCGCCGATCATGTCGATCCCCCATATTGGAAAGGGACAAGGAGCTGTCAAGACATTCAGGGGAACCAGAGGTACATGCACCTTATCAGCATAGACTTGGCACTTATGACAGGTTCGTGGGTGCTGATAACAATTGGCTTCCATAGTGGACCAGTAATATCCTGCCCGTAGGATCTTCTTCGCCATGGTATGTCCACTGGAATGAGTTCCAAAGGTACCTTCATGTAACTCTTCCATAATCCTTTCTGCCTCGCTCTTGTCTACACACCTCAGTAAGGTTGAATCATGGTAACTGTGATACGGTGGGAGAACTGACTTGAGGTTTCGCGTTTTATCACAAATGTTGCAGTTAAGAAGAGTCGCCACCGACTTTTCTTTTATCCAAAAGGAAAGGTGAAAAAGCACAGGAAAGACCTTTGAGATTGTTTCTTGAGTTTGGGGGGTAGATTATGAAAAGGGAAGGTATTAGCACCCTTTTCATCCATGGGCTCTTAGTTACTTGCTTAGATCACTTGCTTTGCTTGAAATTGTGCTTATTGTGGTTTTGAAAGTATTTTGTAAAAGAGGCCATTCGTTTAGGCAATCTTTGTAATGATTCTCGTTCGTAAGAATGTATACAAAGATGTTCGTCTTTTTGAAAATGTTTTCAATGTTTGTAAGATGTTTTGAAATGTGTATGTGTGTTTTGAAAATAGCAAGGATTGTTGTTTGAAATAGAGCAAGTAACTAGAAGCCATCTACCTACTCAAATGTCTTTCTTATGTATTTTCTATTCCTTTGACTGTTGGCTTACCATTGATTTGGTAAGCAACCCTATCTTTGGATCTAAACAGGATGGGCGTGGGTCATCGTATAACCATGATTTGCAAAGTATCTTAGCATTTTTTAGGGACCAAGATTATTTAGTAAGGCAACTTTTGAATAGCGTCATCGAGGGACTATGATCTTATATTTGTTTGTTTTACCAAGATACTTCGCATGCGTAACATGGCCATTTTTTTTAGACAACCAAGTGGGGAAACCCTAGGGGTGCTTGCGCGCAAGTGTATCATTTTCATGCTTTGATTTTGTCTTGTATTTAGGGTTTTCTATTTTGCTTGTTTTGTTCTTATCATACAAACCCTAATTACTAATCATGGCATATAAAGCGATAAATTGCGTAATGTAAATATTTCTAAGCTATTACAACAATTTATAGGAGGGGGGAGTACAAATTTGAATGGGGATTTGCAAAAATATAAATCTAAATAAATTATTACAACCAAATCGAATTTGTACGAATTAGAATAAATACAATACAATATTTAAAATGCAATGCAATGTACATGTAAGAAAATATTTTTTTGGTGTCTTTTTATGTAAAAGAAAATTTCATCTAAACCTAAAAATATAAGGAAAAAGAATTAATTTTTTTGAAATGAGTTTAACCCTAATTATTATTTTAAAAGGAACATAAAGTTTTTATATGCAACAATTTATATATTTTCTTGTATAAAAATAATAATTAATATTGTAATAAAATATAAAATTTTATATGTGCAAAAATAAGTATTTATAAATATGAAATGAAAAATAAATTGAACTAAATATGTTTAATTATATTTACAAGTTCATTAAGAAAATAAATGATATCCTAGTAAAATAAAATGTATTTTTTATGTGAGAAATAAAATAAAAATAAAATAAAGTGCAATATTATTAATTTACATTTTTTTGGGATTTTTATGTATTAAAGAAAATATTTAAAATATTAAATATGAAAATAAAACAAATAAAAAAAATAAAAAAATATGAGAAGTTGGTAAGGGGGTAATGTAGCAAAGCTGGTGGTAAGGTGTTAGCAAAAAATCCTGGCCTAAAAAACCAAGCCCAACCTACAAAAATATAGAAATGGAAAAGGGAAAAAATGTGAAAAATACAAAAGTAGCGCGTAGGTCCGAACCCAGGACATGGGTCTCACCAGCGCGCTACTTTGCCACTGGGGTGGCTATAATTCCATTGTCTTAAGGAAAACAAAAAAATATAATCCAAAACAAACCCTTTCCCTGTACTTCATCTCCTTCCTAACGCTTGGCCAGACACCCTGTAACTCTCTCATACTTCCATAAAAATAAAAATTCATAACATGAAAATTGCAGTGCTTGAACTCACAATTCCAACCATATAAGTTATGTGAACTATTAATCAAAGGACAAAGAGAATTTTAAAAGCCCTAAATTTTAACCTAATGTTTTCAGAAACTTCAAGTTCCAAATTCTCTCAGCTCAAGTAAAATTAATGCAAGATAATGGTATGTACAACTTCGTTATGATGAGGACTACATTTTTTATTCACAAATCGTGGCCTAAGGTTTCCTGTACAAGGAGAAAGAGTTTGAAATTTTACCTCCTTCAGTTGGAATCGTGAATGGAACTGGGGTGATTTTGATGGAGGTCTGATGCTTGCTTGAGCTTCCTTGAGCTTCCTTGAGCTTCCCTGAATGTATTCCAACCTTTGCCTTGCTCTGAAAGTAGTTGGAACTCCTTGGCCAAGTCAAACTGTAAGCTCTGAAGTCAACAATGGCAGATGATGGAAGAGTGATTACAGAACAGGGATGAAGGCCTGGATTGACTAAGTATCAAGTATGTAAGGTGTTTGAATGATCAAAACTCAAAACGCACGAGCCAAATGGAAGATGGATGTGCTTATGCAAAATCTGCAGTTTTGGATAGATTTTTAGTGTTTTTCTAGTTGGGAGTGTTTCAGGTCTTTTCTAAACGTGTATTGTGTTGTATATTGTTTATATATTAGTATTGAAAAGGTTTGATGTCAACCCTCTAGCAGCTGTGCCTTTCCTAGCCCTTTTGCCACTTTTCTTGTATTTGAAGTAAAGTGATAAGACACAGCCTTTCATGCTTATACTGGCTTGATTAGGGTTGGTATTTATTCCCTACAAGTTGCCTTTGGTCTGTGGTACTTGTATGTGCCAAGGGGACAGGTCCAATGCTCAAGATTGTAAAGTTTGCAAAAGTTGATCTTTTTCAAAATGGCAATGGTGACTTTTTGCCATTAATAGAATTGTAAGTTGGATAATGGTTCTAAGGCATGGATAGAAGCTTTGTCAACTGAGTAAGAATTTAATTAAGGAGTGTGGAACAATTTTAGGACATGTAAGGCATGGATTAGCCAGCATAGGTACTGATTGCAACTTGGTTCTTCATGAAATGGCTTGAACAAAAAATGAGAAAATGCCAACTTCATCTCTTCGATTCTCCCTACTCAAAAATGATCTTGAGGAGTTCTTTGACATTTTTAAAGCTTGAAATGTTCTCTATAATTCATCTTTGAAATTAATTTTGAGATACCTCTTGGAACTAGGTGAAAAATGTCCATGAAGTTGGGTCCAAAACCTGCCTAAATTAGGGCAAAATTTCACTAAGTTATTTAGTTCATGACCATATACTCACAAATTTATATCTTGAGATCCAAGAATCTTTAGGAAAAAGTGTGTTAAGAAAAGTTGTAGAATTCATAGAGGTATACAACTTTCATGTTGGGAACTTTCCTTGAATCATTATGCATCATGGTGAAAAAGTGGCCTAAAGTTGAAAAAAAATGTTAAAATTTTCTATACTTAGAAAATTTCTAAATTAGGAAAATTTTCAAATTCAAACCCTAATTTTCAAATTTGGTTTTATTGGTGAACAAGTTTCACATTTTGACATGTTTTGATGAATTATGACTCTTGGAACTTGATTTTGACTAAAAAGTCAAAGTTTGACTTTTCAGTGTACAGTTGACTTTTGATCAGTTGACTGCAAACTTCATCTTTCAATCCAATAAATTTGAGATTTTTTGAGCCATGTAATTAAGTCAATATGAGGCCATTTAATCCTTGAAATCATGCTTTAACTCAATTGGTCATTTGTTAGGTTAAAAATCAGAAATTGCCCTTCCTCAGTCAAAACCCTAATTTTGACCATTTTGCCCTTTTGATGATTTGATCAAATTTCTTGAGGAATTGTGATCCAAACTTGACCAAATGATACATGTGAGTTTAAAATGTTGATGTTGATAAAAAATTATGAATTTTGACTGTAAATTGGCCATAGTTGACTTTTTCCCCAATACAGTTGATTTTTAGGTCAACTGTCCAATTGACTGATCAAAAATGTGGTTCAAGACTTAAAACTTGTCATGAGTGATCTTAGAGGTCCATGATGATGTTTGAAAGTCATATGAAGCATTTATAGTCCAAAAATCCTTGTGTAAACTCAAACCCTAATTTTGGGTTATCAATGCAAGATGAGATGTCTTGAGCTGACCAAACCCTAATCCAGTCTTGAGTCAAAGAGATCTTGTGAGAAAAGTTTCAATAGATGAGAGGGCAATTTTTGGGGTACAACAACTGCCCCTGTTCAATCTTCTTAAACTTGAAGAGTTAGATTGGTGAGTTTTTCCATTCGTGGCTCGAAGGTGAAAGAATGATTGGACACTAGAGTGCCCATAAATTTGCACTCAGTTATGTGTAGTTGAGGGAATGGGCTTAAAGATGCCATTTGGAGAAGTGATAGAGTCTTGTTGGAGATGGGCTTGTAGATTCCATCCAAGAATTTTTGTTGAAGTGTAACTTGTAAGCTGAAAGAATGAGTATCAGAATGACATCCGTGTCTGAAGCTTATCCGAATTGTATCTGTGCTTGGAATCTGAATGAGTAACAGAATGGCAACCGTGTCTGGAGCGTATCTGAACTGTATCTGAACTTGAAGTCTGAATAAGTGTTAGAATGGCACCCGTATCTGGAGCGTATCTGAACTTGAAATCTGAATAAGTGTTAGAATGGTATCCGTATCTGGAGTGTATCTGAAAGTTGAAATCTGAATGAGTATCAGAATGACATCCGTGTCTGAAGCTTATCCGAATTGTATCTGTGCTTGGAATCTGAATGAGTAACAGAATGGCAACCGTGTCTGGAGCGTATCTGAACTGTATCTGAACTTGAAGTCTGAATAAGTGTTAGAATGGCACCCGTATCTGGAGCGTATCTGAACTTGAAATCTGAATAAGTGTTAGAATGGTATCCGTATCTGGAGTGTATCTGAAAGTTGAAATCTGAATGAGTATCAGAATGACATCCGTGTCTAGAGCGTATCTGTACTATATCTGAAAGCTGAAATCTGAATGAGTATCAGAATGGCATACGTGTCTAGAGCATATCCATACTGTATCATGATTACACTTTGTTAATGGTAGCTGTTAATCTTATCCTGAAAAAGGGTAAAATGTTAGCTGGAACACAAAATTATGCTGCATGAAATGTATGATGCAATATATGTGTTTTATCAATGTTTATGATATGTGGATGTAATGTGTGTGCATGTAAGCTGATTTTCTGTATTGTTGTATGATAGAGGAAAATAAATCCTTGACCGTTGCTGAGGATATGTGGATTCTTCATGTCTTGGAGTTGGAGTATTTGACAAAAAATCTGTTGTGAGAGCAATGTCGTACACTGCTTGAGGAATCTGCTTGGAGAATCCATAGAATTTTGATGACTTCTACTGGGGATTAATAAAGGGATTCTTTGTTCCGTTGGGGAGTATCAGAAGTCAATTGTTACCCGGTTGGATTTCAAGCTTCAAAACAACTTGCTGGGGCATTGGAGAAATTGGATGATTTCCACCAGGGATTGATAGTTTGAAGTTTTAGTTCCGCTGGGAGTTAAAAGGACATATTGTAGGGATTTCTCATGGAATAGCCTAAAGATGTTTTCCTATTCTTTCAATCTGTCAGTAATTGTCTTCTTTCATTTTGTTTATTTGTAAACAGTAATTATGTTCAAATGCATATGTTCATTAATGAATCATTGGACGCTTTTGCAAATAAAACACAAGTGTAAAGAAGAAGGCAAATAGTTTTCTATACTTTAAAGAGATATCTTTGTATTTACTTTGAATAAGTATTTTGTACAAAGGAGACAAACATCTTAGTAAGAGGATGGTACCATAAAAGTAAGAACAAATTTATACAAAGAAAGATAGCTATGTGTGATAATCCCATGGGGTTCCCATTCTGCCATAGCCTTCGTATCTCTGAATATCTTGTCTATTTGTTGCTTCGTCCGAAGATGATTGAATTGATCAGAAACTTCGAGTTTGTCAGTGAAGAGATTATCCTTAAAGTGATCCGAAGAGACATAGTCATACGCTTTAATTCCCTAACTTTTTCCTAGACCGCCCTTTGGGGTTTTCAGTCCACCGGGAAACCCTTTTTTGCCCAAGTCGCCCTTTCAGGTTTTCAACTTTCCGGGTGTACATATTTTTTTTATTTTATCCCTATTTTTTTCCCGAACCTTTTTGGTTCGCCGGGATGCCCTTTTTTGCCTAGGTGTGTCAACCTAGCGGGTCTCTTATGTGTAGTATCTTTTAACTATGTCTGCGTTCGCAGGGTGTGGCAAGTCATCACCGTCCATGGTGGTTAAGATCATTTCCCCACCGGAGAAGATGTTCTTGATTACAAATGGTCCCTCATAGGTAGGATTCCTTTTTCCCCTGGGATCACTTTGTGGCAAGATAATGCATTTGATCACTAGATCTCCAACTTGATATACTTGGCGTCTGACTTTCTTGTTGAAAGCCTTGATCATCCATTTTTGATATATCTGACCATGGAAAACAGCGGTGAGTCTCTTTTCATCCATTAAGTTTAGTTCATCAAGTCGAGTCTGGATCCAATCATCTTCATTCAAACCTGCATCCTTCATAATCCTCAAAGAGGGGATTTGAACCTCGATAGGCAAGACAACCTCCATGCCATAAACCAAAGAATAAGGTGATGCCCCAGTCGACGTGCGAGCCGTGGTACGGTACCCGTGGAGAGCAAATGGTAGCATCTCATGCTAGTCCTTATAGGTGACTATCATTTTTTGTATGATCTTTTTAATGTTTTTATTTCAGCTTCGACGACACCATTCATCTTTGGTCGATAGGGGGACAAATTGTGATGCTGAATCTTGAACTGCTCGCACAAGGCGGTGATCATAGTATTGTTAAGGTTTGTACCATTATCAGTGATGATCCTTTCTAGGATACCGTACCGGCAAATGAGGTTCTGCTTGATGAAGCGGGCAACAACATTCTTTGTAATGGATGCGAAGGAAGCTGCTTCGACCCATTTTGTGAAATAATCAATGGCCACTAGAATGAAGCGGTGACCATTGGAGGCTGTGATACGGTGGGAGAACTGACTTGGGATTTTGCTTTTGTGTTCGCAAATGTTTCGGTTTAGCAAGAGTCGCCACCGACTTTTTATTTTATCCTAAGGAAAGGTCAAAAAGCACAGGAAAGACCTTTGAGATGTTTTCTTGGGTTCGGGGAGTAGATTATAGATAGGGAAGGTATTAGCACCCTTTCTATCCATGGTTATCCATGGGCTCTTAGTTACTTGTTTAGATCACTTGCTTTTCTTTTCAATTGTTTGAAATGGCGCTCTTCAATTGTTTGAAATGGTGCTTTCTGTGTGATTTTGAAAGATGTTTTGAAAAGAGGCCATCGTTGTGGCAACCTTTGTAATGATTCTTGTTTGAATGTATACAAAGGTGTTTTTGTCTTTTGAAAAGTTTTCAATGTTTGAAAGTAGGGTTTTGAAATTGTGTGGTGAAGTGTGTTTTGAAGATAGCAAGGATGTTTTTGCAAGATTTTGATCAAGTAACTAAGAGCTATCTACCCTATTTTACTCAAAGATTTTTCTTATGTTTTTAACCCTTTTAACAGTGTTGTTTCACCATTGTATTTAGTGAACAACCTTGTGTTAGGATGTTTAACGGGACAGGTGCAGGTCATCGTATAGACCATGATAGCAATTTTGTCAAGTATTTTTGGCAATTTTCTTGAGGGACTTGATCATTTTGTTTAGGCAACTCAGATAGCGTCATCGAGGGACTATGATCCTTTGCTTTGTTTTTGTTTTTCCAAAGTACTTAACATGCATACCATGGCCCATTTTTGAAGGCAACAAGTGGATTGTAACCCTAGGGGTGTAAGTGTGCATTGTGTTTGTTTTTCATGCATTTTTGTCTTTGATTAGGTCAAGCTATTTGTTGGTTTTGAATTTGCATACAAACCCTAATTCTCTAATCATGGCATAATTGAAAGCTTAACGATGCGAGAATTTAAATTCTACACTATTACAACATGATATAGGGAGGGGGTACAAATTTGAATAGGGGATTATTTTGCAAGAAATTAAACCCTAAATTATTACAACCAAATTGAATTTGCAAGGCATAATATTTAAATGTACAATATTTAAATAAATACAATAAATAAATATTAAATAACATGTATTATGTAAAAGAAGGTTTTTTAGGTATGTAAAGTATTTTCAATGGAAAGAAATGTAAAGAAATAAATAAAAACTCAATTTTAATTATTTTTAGGGTAAACCCTAATTCCTTAAAGAAATGGTATTATTTAATATTCATGTACAAAAATGTATCAATATGTACAAAAATAAAAGTATATTGAAAAAAAGTATTTTTTTAGTATAAAAAATCAATAAAATAAAAATGTATTATTTTTGTGTTTTTTATTCTATGCTTTTAATAAAATAAAGTATATATATATATATATATATATATATATATATATATATATATATATATATATATATATATATATATATATATATATATATATATATTAAATATATTAAGTGTGTAAAAAATAAAATAAATTATTTACAAAAATGTGTATATTTCAAGAAAATATTTTCAAATGTGAATAAAAATAATAAATTAAAATAAAAGTATTTTTTACATTATTTTTAAGTTTAAACAAAATAATATAAAGTATTTAAACATTTTAATGTTGGAAATAATTAAAATAAATACCAAATAAATGTAAACATTTATGAAAATATTTTTTAGGCATTTTTTATATTTGAAAATAAAATAATAAAGTCAGAAATGAAATAAAAATGCAAAAATAATAAATATACAAAGAAATGGGCCAGGGGGGTGTGAAACTGAAAATGGGGGTGTCAAAAGTAGGAAGTAGCCAGGCCCAGCCCAACTACTTCATCTTCTTCCTCTGTCCAACAGAAATTTGAAAAACGCGCGCATGCCTGTACAAACTTGTATCTCTTGTATTTGTGATCTTTTGACAAAACTCAAAACATGAAACTTGTAGAGCATCAAACCACGATTCTAACCATATAAAAAACTTAATCTAACTCTCAAAGACCAGAGAGAATTTCTCTGGCCCTAATTTCTAACCTAGTTTTTTCAGAAAGTTCATGGATGAAATTCTCCTAGCACGATTAATATAAATGAAAACTGAGCATATGTATGGTTTCAGGGCAATGAGTACAACATCTTTTATTCACAAACCTAAGTCTAAATGTTCCTAAATAGAGAGATAGAAGTTCATGAAATACCTGTTTCAGTTGAGTTCGAGTTGGACAATGCAGCAACTTTCAATGGGGCCTGAGATTCTTTTGAGCTTTCTTGATGTCCCATGAACCTTTCTCGATGCTTAGTTTGTTTTGAAGTGGCTTGAATCGTGCTACAGAACTCAACCTGCAAAGCTTTCAAACAAAAATGGTGAACACTGTAAATGGAGTTACAGTTGGCAATGGAGGTTTGGGATAGTTTGAGTGAGTTGAATGGAAGGTATTGGAACAAGTTTGAGGCAAAACGCACGAGGCAAAGTGAAGATGGAAGTGATTCTGCAAGGCTTGCCCTGTTTTGCAAGAAAATGTGTTTTTTGAGTATGAGGAGGTTTGAGAGGTCAAGGGCTCGTGCTTCTGGCTTGCAAGGATGTGTGAAACTTGTTTGAAAACTTTGCTTGAGTTCAATATATCAGATGTGTGTGTTATGGACTTTTGGCCATTTGACTTGTTTTGAAAGAAAATTTTGAAGTGAAATGAGATAGGCTTGTACAGGTTATCTCCAAGCATGCACCAACTTCTTGTACCTTTGCCTAATTTTGTGGAACTTGTTTGCTGCAAAGAAAGAAGTTCAAAGCTCAAGAAAGACAACTTTGCAAAAGTTATGCTTTATGAAAATGGGAGTGTGATCTTTATGCCCAAAATGGAATTATTCAATGTACAATGCTCCCTTGATCAGGACAATGCCTCTAACCAATGTATTTGCATTCAATTTTTGAGTGTTGAAGGGTTTAGAGACCTGTAATTATGTACTAAGCTAGTTTGGTCAGATTTGCAACTTAAGCTAGTCTAGACCTGGTACCCTTTGTATTTCCATGGCGCTTAAACGCTCTTCAAGATGTTTGTACTTATCATCAGCCGGAGGGTACTATTCCTCACAGTAGTCTTCCTCTTCTTCCTCCTCTTCAGATTTTGACGGTACTGGTGTTTCTTTTCCTTTCCCGTCTCCTTCCCCGGAAGTGGTTGCAAAATTATGTGTCCTTCTAGTCTGTCCCTGAAACCTTCTCCCCATATTCAAAACCCCAGTGGCTTTCTTTGGTTTCTTCTTTCTCTCTTCAGCTAACAGAGTCTTCAACTTATCTTGCCCTTTGGCTAGGGTCATGAGTAACTGTTGAAACTGCGTGTTTTGAGCTTGAAGATCTTTGACCGTCTGTTTGAGATCCATCTTACTGAAATAAACAGTAGAGAGATGAGGAAACTTGTTGCAAAAGACCTGTTTATGTTATGATGAATGATATGTATACATGCAATGCTTTCAAGGATTTAAAAATTCAAATTTGTTTTAAACAAAAAGAAACACGCGTTATATTAATAATATAGAATTTGAGTACATCAATTCCCCTTGGGCAAAAATAATACAAAATTCTAAGATAAAAAAGTATTGCGCATCCTCTTTGGTGTTATGTAGGTATTTAGAGTCTGCTCCTCATGAAGTAGCCTAGTGAGTTCCAAAACCTTCTTCTCGCTTGCGTATAATTGGGCTTCGAAAGGATCTCGCTCTCCTTTGAGTTGTATCCAATCCCTTTGTAGTTCTTTGAGTGATGTGGGCATGTCCGGATGTAGGATAGTGTATAGAACTTCTCCTTCCTTAACAGGCTCAATAATCACTGGGAGAATGGAAGGATAAGGCATCATAAGACTTTGAGCGCGGGTTCGTACCCACTTGAGGTAAGGATCAAGAGGGATGTAATTCTTGTGTCCCAAAGTCTTGCTATCCACCTTGTTTAGCATCCTCCAAGCTCGGATGAATCTCTGGCGAAGACCTTGATCGTCGTTGTCGTAGTCGAATACCAAACCTTGAATCAGCATATCATGTGGGCCATCCCTTCGGGCATAACCAAACTGTCTTAGAGCCAAACATGGGTTGTAGGTGATGCCTCCCCTAATTCCAAGTAGAGGGACATTAGGGAATTCCCCACAATGGTCAACAATGATGACATTCTCTTTGGATCGAGAGCACCAATGAATATCTGAATGTTTGAGCGTCATTAACCTTTGTGACCACCTCAATCCTTGCTCATTCTTTAAGACTGATTATGGAAGATGAGAAATAAACCATCTTGCCAGGAGGGGAGTGCAACACATAAGGACACCGCTTTTCCCCATTGTACGAGTGTGAAAAGAGTGTAGGATATCCCCTAGTAATGTAGGCACCGGATTGCGTGACATGAAGATTTTGACGGCACTCACATCTATGAGTTGGTCAGGATTGGGGAACAAGACCATCTTGTGATACAGTGGGAGAAATGACTTGGGATTTTGCGTTTGTGTTCGCAAATGTTTCAGTTTAGCAAGAGTCGCCACCGACTTTTTATTTTATCCTAAGGAAAGGCCAAAAGCACGGGAAAGACCTTTGCGATGTTTTCTTGGGTTCGGGGAGTAGATTATAGAAAGGGAAGGTATTATAACCCTTTCTATCCATGGTTATCCATGGTCTCTTAGTTACTTGTTTAGATCACTTGCTTTGATTTTCAATTGTTTGAAATGGTGCTCTTCAATTGTTTGAAATGGTGCTTTGTGTGTGGTTTTAAAAGATGTTTTGAAAGGAGGCCATCATTGTGGAAACCTTTGTAATGATTCTTGTTTGAATGTATACAAAGGTGTTTTTTGTCTTTTGAAAAGTTTTCAATGTTTGAAAGTAGGGGTTTTGAAATTGTGTTGTGAAGTGTGTTTTGAAAATAGCAAGGATGTTTTTGCAATCTTTGATCAAGTAACTAAGAGTTATCTACCCTATCTACTCAAAGATCTTTCTTATGTTTTTAACCCTTTTAACAGTGTTGTTTCACCATTGTATTTGGTGAACAACCTTGTGTTAGGATGTTAAACGGGACAGGCACGAGTCATCGTATAGACCATGATAGCAATTGTGTCAAGTATTTTTTGGCAATCCTTAAGGGACTTGATCATTTTGTTTAGGCAACCTAGATAGCGTCATCGAGGGACTATGATCTTTTGTTTTGTTTTTGTTTTTCCAAAGTACTTGACATGCATACCATGACCCTTTTTTTGAAGGCAACAAGTGGATTGTAACCCTAGGGGTGTAAGTGTGCATTGTGTTTGTTTTTCATGCATTTTTGTCTTTGATTAGGTCAAACTATTTGTTGTTTTTGGATTTTGCATACAAACCCTAATTCTAATCATGGCATAATTGAAAGCATTTAAGTGCGTAAAAATAAATCTAAGCTATTACAACTTTGATATAGGGAGGGGAGTACAATTTTGAATAGGGGGTATTTGACAAGAAATATAAAACCCTAAATTACTATTACATCCAAATTGAATATCAAATGCAATCAAAATTTAAATGTACAATATTTAAACAAAATGAACAAATATTTAAATAAAAATGTATTATGCAAAAAAAAGTTTTTATTTGTTCATGTATGCAAAAGTATTTTTTAATGTAAAGGGTATAAAGAAATAAATAAGAGATTAATTTTGTTTGTTTCTAGGGCAAAAACCTTAATTTTTTTAGAAAATAAATATGATATATTATTTATGTACAAAAATATGTATGAAAGTGAAATATATCTAAAAAGGTATTTTTTAGTATAAATAATAATAAAAATAAAAAAGGTAATATTTTTGTATTTTTATTTCTAAGTATTTAGTAAAATAAAAGTATATATATATATATATATATATATATATATATATATATATATATATATATATATATATATATATATATATATATATTAAATATGTTAAAATAAAATAAAATAAAATATTTACAAAAATACACCATATTCAAGAAAATATTTTTGGTGTGAATAAAAAATAGAAATGAAAAATAGAAGTATTATTTGCATTATTTTTAAGTTTAAACAAAACAATATAAGTATTTAAATTGTTTTTATATTAGAAAAAATAAAATAAATATCTAATAAATGAAAAAAAAATTGAAAATATTTTTAGAGTATTTTTTTATATTTGAAAATAAAATATCATTGTCAGAAAAGAAATTAAAATGCAAAAATAATAAAAATACAAAGAAATGGGCCAGGGGGTGTTGAAAGTAAACTGGGAGGTGTTGGAAGCAAGAGATTCAGGCCCATCCCAGACTTCATCTTCTTCCTTGTGACAAACAGAAAAGCGTGCGTGGCTAGTTCAAACTTGTATCTCCTGTTTCAGTGCTTTTTTGACAAAACTCAAAACATGAAACTTGTAGAGCATCAAACAACGATTTCAACCATATAAAACATTAAATCTAACTCTCAAAGACCAGAGAGAATTATCTGGCCCTAATTTGACATGTCTTGATAAAAAATGACCCTTGGCACTTGATTTTGACCAAAAAGTCAAAGTTTGACTTTTCAGTGTACAGTCAAATTTTGATCAGTTGACTGAAAAATTCATCTGTCAATCCCATGCATTTGAGATCTTTTGAACTTGTTGAATAAGTCAAGATGATTCCATTGAGCCCTTGAGTCCTTGGTTGAGCTTGAATTGCCATTGGCTAAGTCAAAAAGTCAGAAATTGCCTTTGTATAGTTAAAACCCTAAAAATGACCAATTTACCCTTTTGGTGATCTGATCAAATTTCTTGTGGAGTTGTGGTCCAAACTTGATCCAATAGTTCATATGAGTTCATAATGTTGATGTGGGTCAAAATTCATGAGGTTTGACTGTAAATTGGCCACAGTTGACTTTTTCCCCAATACAACTGATTTCTAGGTCAATTGTCCAATTGATTGGGCAAAAATTTGATTCAAGGCTTGAAACTTGGTATGGACAAACTTATGAGTCCAATATGAAGTATGAAAGTCAATTTGAGCATGGAAGGTCCAAAAATCCTTGTGCAAACTCAAACCCTAATTTAGGTCATCAATGCAAGGAAGATGTCTTGAGTAGAGCAAACCCTAGCTTGATCTTGAGTTCCAAGAGCCTTGTGATGAGAAATGTTGATAAAATGAGAGGGAAAATTTTGGGGTACAACAGTTTCCCCTGTTCAATCTTCTTGAACCTGAAGAGTTAGATTGGCAAGTTTGCCTTTCGTGACTCGAAGGTAAAAGAGGATTGGACACTAGAGTGTCCGTAAATTTGCACTCGTCAAAATGTAGGTTGAGGGAATGGGCTTAAAGATGCCATTTGGAGATGGTAGAATCTTGATGGAGATGGGCTTAAAGATGCCATCCAGGATTGTTTATTTAAAATCAGGAGAATGAACATCATAATGGTATCCGGATTTGGAACGTATCTGAGTTGTATTTGGAGATTGGGTTCGTATGAGCAAAGGAATGGCGTTTGTGTCTAGAGCGTATCCAAGCGGTAACTGTATTTGATTCTTGAATGAATATCAGAATGACTGCCGTGTCTGGAGTGTATCTGTATTCTGAATGGGTAACAGAGAAAAATCTGTGTGTGGAGCAACTGTGTGCTGAGAATAAGTTCTGAATGAGTGGTAGAATGGAAACCGTGTCTGGGGACTATCTGGACTGTATCTGAAGTTGAGATCTGTATGAGTAGCAGAATTACTTTCGTGTCTGGAGTGTATCTGAGACTGTAACTGGGATCTGAATAAGTGACAGAATGACTTTCCATGGCGACTGCACTGGGGAGAATCAAACCTCTGGTGTAAGGGCCAGCATGGCATCCGGGTTTGGAGCGTATCTTACCTTGAAGTTAATAGTTGAATCTGAATGAGAGATAGAATGGCTTCCGTGTCTGGAGCGTATCTAGTCTGTATCCGATTGCTGAAGTCTGAATGAGTAGTAGAATGACCTCCGTGTATGGGGGTGTATCCATACTATATTTTGACTTGAAATTCTGAATGAGCAATAGAATGACCGTCGTGTCTGGGGTGTATCCACACTGTATCTGAATAATTGTTAATGATAGCCTTTTAACTTTATCCTGAAAAGGGTAAAATGTTAGCTAAAACGCAAAGTTATGTTGCATGATATGTATGATGCAATGAACTGTGTTTCATCAACGTTTATGATATATGAATGTAATGGATGTGCATGTAAGCTGAGTAGCTGTCTTAATGAGGCAAATAAATCCTTGGTTGCTGCTGGGGATTGAAATCTTTGACTGCTGCCGGGGAAAGTAAATCCTTGACCGATGTTGAGGATTCAAAACTCTTTGATTGTTGAAGATGAGAGATCCTTGTTGACTGTTTGGGGATTAAAGATCTCTGATTGTTTGAGAAGGAGAAATCCTGGGACCACTGCTGGAGATTGAAAATCCTTGGCGATTTGTGGGGATTAACAAGGCCTTTGACAACTTCTGCAGGGAATGAGAATCCTTCATGACTTTCCTGGGAAATAGGGAAAACTCTGAAAATCTCTACTGGGGAGTTTAAAACCTAGGAGGCTTCTGCTGGAGAAATGAGACCAAGAGTCTTCGATCTGTTGGGAAATAACTCTGGGGAGAATGTTTAATTGGCCGGTGAAATTAAGAGCTTGGGTTGTACGCCAATCTACTGGGGAAGCATCCTAGTTGGGGATAAGCCAAGAAGTTAATTGTTATTTGCTTGGTTCTCAGGCTTTTAAGACAGCCTGCTGGGGAAATTGGGTTTAGGATATTCTGGCTCCACTGAGATATATATTTCAGGGTTTTTGGGCTCCACTGGGGGTCTTGAAATTTAACTGCGCTGGGGACACATACTTTAAGACTTTGGCTTTGTTGAGGATCTGAACAATGTATTGTAAGGGATTTCTTTTGGAATGGCACAAATATATCTTCCTACATCTTCAACCTATCAGTAATTGTCCTTTCTCAATTTCGTTTTAATTGTAAGCAGTGATTATATTCAAATGCATATGCCTATTTAACAAAACTTTGGACGTTTTCAAATAAAACATAAGTGTAAAAAAATAAAGAAAGGCAAGCAAATTTCTGCACTTTGAACTATCTTTGTATTAACTTTTGTAAGTATCTTTGTACAAAGAAGACAGACATCCTAGTAAGAGAATGTTGTCGTAAAAATTGAAAAAAATTTATACAAAAGAAAGATGGCTATCTGTAATAATTCCCTGGGATTCCCATTCTACTATAGCCTTCACAACTTTGAGTATCTTGTCCATTCGCTGCTTCGTCCGCCGATGATTGGATCGATCAATAGCTTGGAGCTTTGTTGGTGAAGAGATTGTTCTTAAAGTGATCCGACGAGACATAGTCATACGCTTTAATTCCCTAACTTTTTCCTGGACCGCCCTTTCGGGTTTTTAATCCACCGGGAAACCCTTTTTTGCCCAAGTCGCCCTTTCGGGTTTTCAACTTTTCGGGTGTACAGATTTTTTGCTTATCCCTAATTTTTGCCTGAACCGCCTTTTCGGGTTTTCGATTCACCGGGATGCCCATTTTTTCCCAAGTCTCCCTTTCGGGTTTTCAACTTATCGGGTCGTTTTATGCGTAGTATCTTTTGACTATGTCTGCATTCGCAGGGTGCAGAAAGTCGTCACCGTCCATAGTGGTCAGAATTATTTCCCCACCAGAAAAGATGCTCTTGATCACAAATGGTCCTTCGTAAGTAGGAGTCCACTTGCCCCTGGGATCACTTTGCGGCAAGATGGTCCACTTAATTACAAGATCTCCGACTTGATATACCTGACGCCTGACTTTCTTGTTGAAAGCCTTGATCATCCGTTTTTGTTACGTCTGACCATGACAAACATCAGTAAGTCGTTTCTCGTAGATCAAGTTCAGTTGATCAAACCGGGTCTGAATCCAATCGTCTTCACTCAAACCGACATCCTTCATAATCCTCAAGGAAGGAATCTGAACTTCCATAGGTAAAACAGCTTCCATGCCATATACCAAAGAGAAGGGAGTTTCCCCTGTTGAAGTGCGTGCCATGGTACGATATCCATGCAAAGCAAACGGTAACATCTCATGCCAGTCCTTGTAAGTGACTGTCATCTTTTGAATGATCTTCTTGATATTTTTGTTCGCGGCTTCAACATCACCGTTCATCTTCGGCCGATAGGGAGATGAATTGTGATGATAAATCTTGAACTGTTTGCATAGCGCGGTCATCATAGTGTTGTTCAAGTTTGTACCGTTATCCGTGATAATCCTGTCGGGGATACCATACCGACATATGAGGTTCTGCTTGATGAAGCGGGCAACCACATTCTTTGTAACTGAGGCGTAGGAAGCTGCTTCGACCCACTTGGTAAAATAATCAATAGCTACCAGGATGAAGCGATGTCCATTGGATGTTGTAGGCTTGATCTCTCCAATAATGTCAATGCCCCACATTACGAATGGCCAAGGAGCTGTCAGAATGTTGAGAAGAATAGGAGGGATATGTACCTTGTCGGTGTAGACTTGGCATTTGTGGCAAGTACGAGAATGTTGATGACAATCAGCTTCCATGGTAGACCTGTAGTAGCCTGCCCTTAGAATCTTCTTAGCCATTGTATGTCCGCTCAAGTGGGTGCCAAATGTGCCACTATGTATATCATTCATGATTAACTCTGCTTCAACCTTGTCCACACAACGAAGTAGAACACAATCATGGTTGCGCTTATAAAGGAAGCCATTGCTTAGGAAGAAATTGGCATCAAATCTCCTTAAGAACTTTTTGTCATTGAAGGAAGCTCCTTCAGGGTATTCTTGAGTCTGGAGATACCTTTTGATTTCATGAAACCAGGGTTGTTCCACTACTTCTTCGGTATTAATCTCATGACAGTGCGCAGGTTCTTCCATTCGCTCGATGGTGATTTGGGGAGCCTCGTTATCCCAGTTGAGTTTAAAAATGGAAGACACTATAGCCAGAGCATCTGCTAGCTGATTTTCTTCTCGCGGGAAATGCTCGAAAGTAATCTGCTCGAAATGAGGCAACAACGTCAAGACATGTTCTTTGTATGGGATAAGATTAGGATGTTTAGTATCCCACTCTCCTTTTACTTGACTGATAACCAAAGCCGAGTCCCCAAATACGACCAAGGATTTGATTCCCAAGTCTATAGCAGCCTTGAGACCAAAGATGCAAGCTTCATATTCAGACATGTTGTTGGTACAGCTGAAGAAAAGTCGGGCAGTGAAGGGTGTATGGCAACCTTCCGGAGAAATGAGTACCGCACCGATACCGTTGCCAAGTGAATTTGAAGTACCATCAAAGTACAGGGTCCATCGGGATTCTTGTTCAAGTCCGTCATACGGTCCGTTACCTTCAATGTTGTCCAATGTCATGATGTCCTCGTCAGGGAAGTCGAATCTCATAGATTGGTAATCTTCGACGGCTTGATGAGCTAGATGGTCAGCTAGTACACTCCCCTTTATAGCTTTTTGGGTAGTATACTGGATATCATACTCAGTCAGGATCATCTTCCATTTAGCGATTCTTCTAGATAAAGCGGGCTTCTCGAAGATATACTTGATCGGATCCATTTTGGAAATCAGCAAAGTGGTATGAGTCAACATATACTGCCTTAGCCGGCGAGGAGCCCATACCAAAGCCCAGTAAGTTTTCTCGAGCAGTGAGTAGCGAGTCTCACAGTCGGTAAACTTTTTGCTAAGGTAATAAATGGCATGCTCTTTTCGGCTAGACTCGTCATGTTGGCCCAGTACGCACCCCATTGAGTTATCCAAAATAGTCAGATACATGATTAACGGTCTTCCTTCGACGGGTGGCATCAAAATAGGAGGTTCTAGTAAATACTCATTGATCTTATCAAAAGCAACTTGACAATCATTGTTACATTCAACTACCTGATCTTTCTTCAACAGTTTGAAAATTGGCTCAGAGGTAGATGTCAGGTGAGAGATGAACCTCGCGATATAGTTTAAGCGTCCCAAGAATCCTCTAATCTCCTTTTCAGTGCGGGGGGCAGACATTTCTTATATAGCCTTTACTTTAGCTGGATCAACCTCAATGCCTTTGTTGCTGACAATAAATCCCAAAAGTTTACCAGACCTAACTCCAAAAGTGCACTTGCTTGGGTTTAATCTGAGCTTATATTCCTTCAACCTGGCAAAAAGCTTTTGCAAATGATCAAGGTGTTCTTCTTCTGTCTATGATCGAGCTATCATGTCATCTACGTAAACTTCGATCTCATGATGTATCATATCATGAAATAAAGCTACCATGGCGCGTTGATAGGTTGCCCCTGCATTCTTCAGTCTGAATGGCATCACTTTGTAGAAGAAGGTACCCCATTGCGTGACAAAAGTAGTTTTCTCCATGTCCTCGGGGGCCATTTTGATCTGGTTGTATCCCGAGAATCCATCCATGAAGGAAAATACCTTGTGTTGAGCTGTGTTGTCAACCAAGATGTCGATGTGTGGCAGTGGAAAATCATCTTTAGGGCTAGCCCTGTTTAAGTCCCGATAGTCCACACACATTTTGACTTTGCCGTCCTTCTTAGGCACGGGCACAATGTTAGCAACCCATTGTGGATAGGAAGTAACAGCCAGAAAACCAGCGTTAATTTACTTCATTACCTCAGCTTTGATCTTCTCAGACATGTCGGACCTCATTCGGCGGACCTTTTGCTTGATCGATGGACAATCTTCTCTTGTTGGGAGACGGTGAACCACGATATTTGTGTCCAATCCCGACATGTTTTCATAGGACCAGGAAAAGATCTCAACATATTCATTCAACAACTGCACTAAGCGCTCTTTGACACTTGGTTTTAGGTTGGCACCCACTTTTACCTCTTTCTTGTCTTCCTCTGTTCCCAAGTTGATGGTTTCTAGCAACTCTTCATGAGGCAGAATAGCCCTCTCTTCTTGTTGCAAAAGTCTGGCTAACTCTCCCGGCACTTCACAGTCTTCGTCAACTTCGTACTCAGCATGATTGACCAAATTTTTAGAGTTACCGAAGGCTAAAGCAGAATAGTCACCCATGGAATCCGGAGTGGATGGGTACCTGCATTTGTGAGTGTGGGTGTCTGTAAGGGATAGCCATCCTTAAACAAAATGAAATGCAAAAAGAAAGAAAATGAACACAACAGTTTATAGATGAAAACGTCCAATGATTCATTAAAACATGGCATATGATAATGAAGAAAATCAAGCCCTTACAAACGGACCTATATGCCCCGGGAAAGCCATAAGGTGAAAATAGTGTACGAATTGTTTATTTATTACAGACCAAAATAGGAAATTGTTCAAAGATAAATTTACTGGTTGATGAAGGTGATGGGAATAAAATCCTTTGCTTCCCAGTTACTTAAACCCCCTTCGATGGTTGGAAAGATCCAATCTTCAAAGTTGTCCTCTTCATCATCATCTTCTACAGCATTAATTCCATGGTGAATGATTTTGACGGGTGGTCCTCCATCCTTGGAGCGATGCATAGCTTTCTGGCCTGCAGTAGTAAACCCTAATCCAAACTTGTCCGTATTATGGGGAAAATCAGGCAGTTTCCCCCACACTGTGCTCTTTCCTTCTTTGATTACAGCCTTTGCATCCTTGAGAGATGTCATCCTAGATACATGCTTGGGAATGATAGGTACCTCAACCATTGTCTTCGCAACTGCGACCTCAGGAGAAACTTCCTCGAAATGTTGGAAAGGCGTTTCGATGAATTCGCCATCCAACTCCACATAGCAGAAGGAGTTAAGTTGAATTAGCATGTACTCTTCCTCCCCGTGCACCGTTATAATCTTACCCTTAACAAGATACTTCAACATTTGGTGTAAAGAGGAGGTACCTGCCGTAGCATAATGGATCCACGGTCTTCCCAACAAACACGAATATGAAGGACATATGTCCATCACATAAAGGTGGAGTTGAAAACTTCTGTGCCCACTTTGATAGGAATGTCAACCTCTCCGTGAACCATTCTTTTGGACCCATCAAAGGCCCTAACAACGATGTTACTGGGTTTGAGGGTCAATCCTTCGCAGTCCAAACGGTCTAACGCTTTCTTCGGAAACTCATTCAAGGAAGAACCGGTATCAACTAAGACATGGGAGAGGGTGGTTCCCCTGCATTCAACTGAGACATGTAGCGTGTCTTTGTGTTTTCTTCCCTTGGGAGTAAAATCAGCATCGGAAAAACCAAGACCATTATCAGCAGTAAGACTGGCCACGCACTCCTGAAACTGGTCAGCCGAAGTTTCTTAGGGCAAGTGTGCCGTCTTTAAAAATTTGATTAAGGCCTTAGCATGGGCCTCAGAGAAGAGTAGAAGAGACAACATGGATATTTTGGAAGGGGTTTGCCCTAGCTGTTCCACGATGTCGAAATCGCTCTTTTTGATTATTTTCAAGATTTCTTCCATTTCTTTCTAGGTGGTTTCGGGGATTAACACAGTCTGAGCCTTCATCCTGATAGGCGCTTCTAGTATCCCCTTACCCTTATCAATAGTAGCATCAGAGAGTCTAACTTCAGGTACAAGAATTTCTTCAATTATCGGGCCTTGCACAAATGGCTTAACAGGCACAAAAGCTTTCGCGGGTCCGAAGACTGCTCGTGGGGGAGCAATCTCCGGAGAGGAAATCCGTCTGATGTGAGTTATCTTGCTTGTTCCCGAAATGTTCCCTATATCAGGGGTTTCCTCTTTAGAATTCTATTGGACTGATTCAATCTGTTTGATGCCATGATAGAAGATTTCTCCTCCGTGGTTCCATGGTATCGTCTTGCTAGATTGATACGGGACAGGCCCCAGCATGGTGATTTTTAATGGCACGAATTTAGGATCAGGCGTAATCTTGACAGGCCTTTTGCAAGCCTTGGGAAGATTGTCGGAGATTGTTATTATTGCAATGTCATTGGTTGAAGTAGTAAAAGTAGCAGGAGTAACGGGAGTGAAGGTATCAACGGGAGTATTTTGGAAGAGTATCTCTTGGGTATCCATCAGGCGTTGGATGCCTGATTTCAACATTGGGCAGTCAGCTCGTATGTTTAAACAAAATTAGTAGTCTTTTCCACAGCCTGGGAATATCCCGGATCTTATCAAATTCACTTTAATCATTGGTAAGGGAGTCAAAAGGTCAGCAACATTGGTAACATGAAGGTCTTCCATAACAGCATGAACATTATGATTGTGCTTGGGCATTGGGGCAGAAATCACATTTGGCTTTTCGGGCGCATCGAATTCTACCTCCTTGGCGTCAATCAGGTCTTGGATTTTTTTCTTAAGAGCCCAACAGTTGTTGGTATCATGCCCTACACTGTCAGAGTGGTAAGCACACTTGGCATTGGAGTGGTAGTATGGAGAGGAGGTATTGGGGTTCTTTGGTGCTTCCTTCAAATTGGTAAGATTTAGCTTTAGCAAATGAGGGAGTACTTGAGCTGGCGTCATGTTGATTTGGGTGAACTGCTGTTATGGCCTTTCTACCCGTTGTTGATTAGATCTTGGATGATTGCTGCGAGGTTGATCATTTGAAGAGTTTTGAATCATCACAGCCCCTACAGTTGGTCGGCGCCCCATTCCTCCTTGGCTCTTCTGAGAATAAACAGTAGAATCTTCCTTCTTAGCTGGGAAGGTCTTCTTAACAACGGTGGATGCAGAGGCATCTTTCTGAATCTTACCACTTTTAATACCGGCCTCGACCCTTTCACCGGTCAAAATTAGTTCGGTGAATCCTGTGGAAGAACTTCCGATTAAATGATTGAAGAAAGGGCCAGACAGGGTCCCTAAAAACATGTCAACCAGCTCCCTATCCGACAATGGTGGCTGCACCCTTCCAGCCAGATCACGCCACTTCTGGGCATACTCCTTAAATCCTTCATTGGAAGCCATCCCCATACTTTGTAGCTGAGTACGAGTGGGCGCCAAATCAGCGTTGTATTGGTATTGACGGTAAAAAGCAGCAGCTAAGTCGTCCCAGTTATGAACCTCAAATATCTCAAGTTGATAGAACCAGTCCAATTGTGTGCCTGACAAACTGTCTTGAAAAAAGTGTACCCAAAGGTCTTTATCAGATGAGTGGGGTTGGATCTTTCTGACATAGGATCTCAGATGCATCTTTGGGCAGGACAGACAGTCATACTTGGCAAATGTAGGAACTTTGAACTTGGGAGGAATAACGATCCCAGCGACCAACCCTAGTTCTTTGAAATCTAAACCAGGTACCCTTTGCAACTCCATGGCTGCCAATCTATCCTCAAGATTTTTATATTTATCATCCGTCGGGGGGTATTGCTGTTCGGAGTAGTCTTCGTCTTCTTCATCTTCCTCCTCTTCAACTTCATATTCAGAAGGTACCGCAACTCCTTTTCCTTTACCATCCCCTTCATCATACGTTGATGGGAAATCGAGAACTTTTCTAGCATTACTTTCAAACCTTCTTCCAAAAGTGGCTACTTCGGGCATTTTCTTCTTTTTCTCTTTATTTTTCTCCAACAGTGCGTTAAGGTCCTCTTGACCCTTTGCTAAGGTCTTGAGGAGTTGCTGGAATTGAGAATTTTGTGCTTGCAGATCCTTAACCATCTGCTCCAAATCCATCTTGCTGAAATAAACAGCAGAAAGATAAGGAAACCTGGTGTGAAGACCTGTTTATGCATATGATGAATGATGCGTTATTCATGTAATGCATTCAAGGATTCGGAAATTCAAATTTGTTGCAAACAAAAAAGAACACACGTCATATTAAGAAGAAATTTGTTAGTACATAAGTGTCCCATGGACAAAATATTACAAAATTCTTAATGTAAAAAGACATTGCGCATCCTCTTTGGTGTGATGTATGTGTTGAGAGTTTCCTCCTCATGAAGTCGGCGGGTGAGCTCCAAAACCTTCTTCTCACTGGCATAGAAGCTGGCTTCAAAATTATTCCGTTCTTCTTTGAGTTGGATCCAACTCTTTTGTAATTCTTCCCATGATGTTGGCATGTCAGGGTGTAGGAGTGTGTATGGAACCTCTCCTTCCATAACAGGCTCTTTGATCACGGGGAGAATGTGAGGATATGGCATCATGAGATTCTGGGCGCGGGTTTTTACCCACTTGAGATAAGGCTCAAGAGGGATGAAATTATTATGCCCCAGTGTCTTACTATCCACCTTGTTGGGCATCCTCCAAGCTCTGATGAACCTTTGTCGAAGTCCTTGCGCGTCGTTGTCGAAGTCAAAAACTAGGTCAGGAATCAACATGTCTTGAGGGCCATCCCTCCGAGCATATCCAAACTGTCTTAGAGCTAAATAGGGGTTGTAGGTAATGCCTCCCCTAATTCCAAGTAGTGGAACATTAGGGAATTCCCCACAACGATCAATGAGGATGACATTTTCTCTGGACCGAGAACACCAATGTACATCAGAATGTGTGAGGGTCATCAACCGTTGTGACAACCTTAAACCCTGCTCATTCTTCAAAATTGATTGGGGAAGGTGAGAAATAAACCACCTTGCTATAAGAGGAGTACAGCACATGAGAACACCTCTTTTCCTCATTGTTCATGTGTAAAATGAGTGTAGGATGTCCCCAAGCAATGTAGGTACAGGATTCCGGGATATGAAAATCTTGACAGCATTCACATCTATAAGTTGATCAGGGTTTAGGAACAAGACCAACCCATAGATGAGAAGTGCTACAATCTCCTCAAAAGCTTGCAGATCTAGAGAGTTCCAGCAGTCTTGTGCCTTCTCAAACATAAACTTTGCCAAGAAACCCTTGACACCACTTCTGGTTTCCCAATGTCCTTTGTTGTCAGATGGTTGCAAGTGTAATGCTTGAGCAACATCTTCAGGCTTTGGTTCTTTTTCCGTACCGTTGTAGGGTAACTGATGAAGAATAGGAATTCTCAGGAGTTGAGAAAATTCCTCCAAAGTAGGTACTAGTTGGTAATCAGGGAATGTGAAACAGTGGTGTAGGGGGTCAAAGAACTGGAAGAGAAATTTCACCAAGTCTTCTTCAATGTTGGAGTTGACCAAGTTGAGAAGTCTACCATGTCTTTCACTGAAGAGAGAATTCTCTGGAATCCTGGATGTAAGCTCCTTGAGTTGAGGAGGGATTCTCACAAAGTTGACTTGAATTGTTTTCCTGCGAAGAGATTCCATGACCTACAAAACAAGAACAAAGATGAAGATCCGAACCCTTGAAATGGTTAGTGGATGCATATGATGCTTTATGATTTTCATTATGTATGCACAAGCACATGTACAAACAAGTCACACAAAACCTTAGTTTCAGGCTTGCATGAGGTTTCATAGGTAAGTACCCTCTTGAGTTTAGTTGGCTCAAACCTGTCCTATAAATAGTAACCGGGTTCTAAGGAGCTCAATATCACTGGATTGTTTTCTATGTTCATTGTTTTGGTTTATCCACTTAACTAGCGACCAAAATATTCCAAGAAAACAACCCTCAATGAGTGTAGTATCGATTATCTACCAACTTCGGACTGCACCAAAGCCGGTCATCTCACTACCCCTAATAAAAGGCCAAGATGGTCAAGTAAGGTTCTAAGAGTTCATTAGTGCTTTATGACATCACTCAGCGGCCCCGTATTCTCTTTGATTGACTCAAAGGATACCGATACTCACAAATATGTCGCACTAATATAGCTATTGCTTCAACCATGTCGGTATACCCCGCACAGTTTCCACAACGTATTGCTATTTACCTATGAATGTTTCCCAATCCGGGTAGAGGATTTCAAGCCCTAAACAAGAGAACCAAAATGTAAAGCAATCAAAGCAAACAATACAATCATGTAAAGGGTGATCTAAACCCTAAGGTTACTCCACTTTTAAGTTATATCCCCAGCAGAGTCGCCAGTTCTATGATACGGTGAGAGAACTGACTTGGGATTTTACGTTTGTGTTTGCAAATGTTTCGGTTTAGCAAGAGTCGCCATCGACTTTTTAATTTATCCTAAGGAAAGTCCAAAAGCACAGGAAAGACCTTTGAGTTGTTTTCTTGGGTTCGGGGAGTAGATTATAGAAAGGGAAGGTATTAGCACCCTTTCTATCCATGGTTATCCATGGGATCTTAGTTACTTGTTTAGATCACTTGCTTTGATTTTCAATTGTTTGAAATGGTGCTCTTCAATTGTTTGAAATGGTGCTTTGTGTGTGGTTTTAAAAGATGTTTTGAAAAGAGGCCATCGTTGTGGCAACCTTTGCAATGATTCTTGTTTGAATGTATACAAAGGTGTTTTTTGTCTTTTGAAAAGTTTTCAATGTTTGAAAGTAGGGGTTTTGAAATTGTGTTGTGAAGTGTGTTTTGAAAATAGCAAGGATGTTTTTGCAAGCTTTGATCAAGTAACCAAGAGTTATCTACCCTATCTACTCAAAGATCTTTCTTATGTTTTTAACCCCTTTAGCAGTGTTGTTTCACCATTGTATTTAGTGAACAACCTTGTGTTAGGATGTTAAACGGGACAGACACGGGTCATCGTATAGACCATGATAGCAATTGTGTCCAGTATTTTTTGGAAATCCTTAAGGGACTTGATCATTTTGTTTAGGCAACCTAGATAGCGTCATCGAGGGACTATGATCTTTTGTTTTGTTTTTGTTTTGCCAAAGTACTTGACATGC
The DNA here is from genome assembly GCA_948472305.1 of Vicia faba. Classification (NCBI taxonomy): domain Eukaryota; kingdom Viridiplantae; phylum Streptophyta; class Magnoliopsida; order Fabales; family Fabaceae; genus Vicia; species Vicia faba. Next base: position 1,342,104,910 of record OX451740.1, read on the forward strand.
ATACCATGGCCCTTTTTTTGAAGGCAACAAGTGGATTGTAACCCTAGGGGTGTAAGTGTGCATTGTGTTTGTTTTTCATGCATTTTTGTATTTGATTAGGTCAAACTATTTGTTGGTTTTGGATTTTGCATACAAACCCTAATTCTAATCATGGCATAATTGAAATCATTTAAGTGCGTAAAAATAAATCTTGTAAGTCTCAGAGTGCCTAAGAGGGGGGGTGAATTAGGTCTTATAAAATTTATTCGGTTTTATGAGAATGCTTGGTAGTAATTTTTGGTTAAGTGTTTGAAGGTTTTGATTATATGTTTATCTTTTCCTGATTATGGTGATGAAAGCGATAAATGCAGAAAAGTAAAGAACACGGTGATATATCCTGGTTCCCCTCACAATCCGAGAGTACTCCAGTCCCCTTTCTAACACGAAAGATATTTCACTATAGTTAGAATGATTGTACAGCCTATGCTTACTATCTAACCTATAGGGTGATCAAAGGTTCTTAACACCTTTAAGACCAAACAAACACTAATGTGAATGAAGAACAATCCTCTTCAAATCACAACACTTACTTCCAACAATCCTGGATAGTAAGGGAAAAACCTTTAATTAATACAATGATTTAGTTTGAAGTATATGGAGAGCTTTATCAATCTTCAATTGATCTTCTTCTTCAAGATAAAAACAATTCTCAACAATGTATATAAATGTACACAATGTATGAATGAAACTTGTAATGATAATGAAAGTGTATATGGCAAGTTTCACAAAATTATGAACACATGAAAGTATATATTCAAAATGTGAATGAATGAGAAAATTGTTTATTGAAGAAGTATATTTGTTAATTTGAAAATTGAAGCATTGTTTGAAATAAGAAAATCTACATTTTATAAAGTTACAAGAACCTCTTCATTCATGCCAATTCATATGAAAAGTTGCAATGCATTCATGAAAAGATACCACTTGAAAAATGTTCAAAAAACAAAGTAAAAGCTGCACTGGTTCGCTAGGAACCGGTTCCGAAACTGACATAACCCGGTTCTTAGTGAACGTTATAAGTTGGAATTCAAAAATTATCACGCAGGAACCGGTTCCCCTATTGGTACAACCTGGTTCCTGGTACAAAATCCAGGGACATGTTTTTTGAGAAATGCTGGAACCCGGTTCCCTGTTAGGGAGGAACCGGTTCCTAAAGGGTTATTTTCAAAAATACTTTTTGAAAGATATTTCAAACAAAGTTTTCTTGATCTTAAAGTTATGAAATATGTATATGTTGATGAATGCATATTGTGAACATCTATATTCAAGATTTTAAGAATTATTTATACCATATTGATATTTGATGATTCTTCAATAATTCTTCAATAATCTTCAAGACTTTTATTTGATGTTGATAAGCTTTTTGCACATCCTTGAAATGTTGATGTCCATGTTGTCTTCATCAAAACACATGCTTTAAATATGACTTGAGAAGCTTGCAATTACATTCTCCCCCTTTTTGATGATGACAACCAAGTCTTGAAAACGATTTCTTGAAATGTTTGATGTTGTTTTGTATAGCAAACATGTTGAGCAAATGCAAGGCTTCCCCTAAATTATATGCTCCCCCTAAGTCCATGATTCTTTGAATTTTGGAGTGAGTTTGTATTTATTTGGGCCTGCAATTTATATGAAACAAAATAACACACATGCATATTCTTCTCCCCCTTTGTTAACATCAAAAAGGATGGGGAAAAAGAGTGAAATAGATACATATAAAAATTAAGACGTGCATCTTAAGAGAAACATTAGATATCACCTTCATCCAAAATACCAAGTTCTCTTCGGATTTTGAAGAAAGGTTCTCGAGCAAGCGGTTTAGTGAAGATATCTGCGAGTTGGTTATGAGTATCCACAAAAGTGACTTCGACATCTCCTTTGAGTACATGATCACGGAGAAAATGATGTCGAATATCTATATGTTTGGTTCTTGAATGCATGACCGGATTCTTTGTAATATTGATAGCACTTGTATTGTCGCATCGAAGAGGAATGCATCCGAGATCAAGTCCGTAATCACGGAGTTGTTGCTTGAGCCAAAGAATTTGTGCACAACAACTACCCGCTGCTATGTATTCTGCTTCGACCGTGCTAAGAGCAACACATGCTTGCTTTTTACAAGCCCATGATACTAATGCATTTCCAATAATGTGACAAGTACCACTTGTGCTTTTACGATCAGTTTTACAACCTGCATAATCCGCGTCAGAATAACCAATTAAAGTGCAAGTACTACCTTTTGGATACCATAGGCCGACATTGATTGTTCCTTTAAGATACTTCATGATCCTTTTAACTGCCATGAGGTGTGATTCCTTTGTATTTGCTTGAAAGCGAGCGCAAAGACAAACACTAAACATGATGTCAGGACGACTTGCCGTCAAGTACAATAAAGAACCAATCATACCGCTGTACTTTGTAATATCAATTGGAGTACCGGATTCATCTTGATCAACATATGTACCGGAGCCCATTGGAGTATTCATGGCTTTACAATTGTCCATATCAAACTTTTTCAATAATTCTTTGCAATACTTAGATTGATTGATGAAGATTCCATCTTCTAGTTGCTTGATTTGTAGTCCAAGAAAATAGTTCATCTTTCCCATCATAGACATCTCGAATTCTCCTTGCATCATCAATGAGAATTCCTCACACATTTCTTTGTTAGTCGATCCAAAAATGATATCATCAACATAGACTTGAACCAATAAAGTGTTACTTTGGATTTTCTTAATGAACAAGGTTTTATCAACCTTACCCTTTTCGAAACCTTTTTCACACAAAAAATTGCTAAGTCTATCATACCATGCTCTTGGTGCTTGCTTTAAGCCATAAAGAGCCTTTCTCAACTTAAATACATTTGAAGGATGTTTGAAGTCTTCAAATCCCGGGGGTTGTTTGACATAGACCTCTTCATTGATGTATCCATTCAAGAATGCGCTTTTGACGTCCATTTGAAAAAGCTGAAAATTTAATGAACAAGCATAAGCAAGTAAAAGACGTATAGCTTCTAACCTTGCAACCAGAGCAAATGTTTCTTCAAAGTCGATTCCTTCCTCTTGATTGTAACCTTGGGCAACTAACCTTGCTTTGTTTCAAATAATTAGACCATTCTCATCAAGTTTGTTCTTAAACACCCATCGGGTACCTATGATGTGTTTACCACTTGGTCTAGGAACAAGTTCCCAAACTTGATTTCTCTCGAATTAATTTAATTCTTCTTGCATAGCAATAATCCATTGATCATCTCCTAAGGCTTCATCAACTTTGGTAGGTTCAATTTGAGAAACAAACGCCATGTTTAAGCAAGCATCTTTTAGATTCAATCTTGTTGATACTCCTTGGCTAATGTCACCAATAATTTTGTCAATAGGATGGTCTCTATGAGTTCTCCATTCTTTTGGTAGATAATTGGTGTTTGAATCTTGTTGTACAGTGTTTTCTTGATTTTCCGGTGATTTCTTAATTTGATCAATCGAAAGATCTTCCGGGGGTAAATCTATAGGATCATCATCATCACAAACAACTACTTCCTCCTTGGAGGGGTTAGTTTCATCAAAAGATACATGCATAGATTCTTCAATAGTTAAAGTTCTTTTATTATAAATTCTATATGCTTTACTAGAAAGCGAATAACCAAGAAATATACCTTCGTCGGATTTCTCGTCAAACTTACCAAGATTATCTTTGTCATTATTAAGAACAAAGCACTTGCATCCAAAAATGTGAAAGTGAGCAATATTTGGCTTTCTTCCTTTGAAGAGTTCATATGGAGTCTTCTTTATTATAGGTCTAATGATAACTCGATTTCCAACATAACATTCTGTACTAACCGCATCCGCCCAAAAATATTTAGGAAGATTTGCATCACTAAGCATTGTTCTTGCAAGTTCCACTAGAAACCTATTCTTTCTTTCAACTACTCCATTTTGTTGTGGAGTTCTAGGTGCTGAAAAATTATGAGAGATACTATGTTCTTCACAAAATTCTTCAAAATGAGCATTTTGGAATTCTCCACCATGATCACTTCTTATGGATACAATCTTTAGTGATTTTTCATTTTGGATTTGCTTAGCATACTTTTTAAAGGCTTTGAAAGCATCACTTTTCTGCACAAGAAACAAAGTCCAAGAATATCTAGAAAAATCATCAATAATGACTAAAGCGTATACATTACCTCCGAAGCTTTTTGTTCTTGATGGACCAAAGAGATCCATGTGTAACAATTGCAGTGGTCTTGTAGTAGACACCACATTCTTAGATTTGAAAGTTGTTTTGGTCTGTTTTCCCTTTTGGCATGCATTACATAATTTGTCTTTGATGAACTTCATCTTTGGTAGACCAATAACTAAGTCATGCTTAACCAATTTGTTCAAGTGCTCCATGTGAATGTGAGCGATCCTCTTGTGCCGTAACCAAGCGTCATTGTTGTTTACCATAAGACATTGTACCTTCAGAGACAAATCATCTAAAGTAATCATAAAAATATTGTTAGTTCTTATACCTTTGAGTTTTACCTCATTTGTTGCCTCATACATAATAAGACATTCATCTTTGTTGAATTTGATCTTTAACCCTCTATCGCAAAGTTGACTTATGCTAAGAAGATTGTGCTTTAATCCTTCAACATAGAGAACATCCTCAATTTGAATGGATGGAGGTGTGCCAACTATTCCAACGCCAAGAATCTTTCCTTTGGTGTTGTCTCCATAGGTGACATACCCTTTGGCTTTATGTACTAGATATGAAAATTGGTGTACATCTCCTGTCATATGCTTTGAACATCCACTATCAAGATACCAAACATTTGATGTGGATTTCAAGCATACCTACACAAACAAATTATTCTTTGTTAGGTACCCAAGTTGCCTTGGGTCCTTCATAGTTAGTTCCCTTTTTCACCCACACATAATGCCCACTTGCTATACTAAAGTTTCTAACATAGCAAGCATTAGGTGTATGGCCTTTAATACCACAATAAAAACAAGTAGGTTCAAAGTTACTTCTATATCTAGAAGGATAAGATTTCTTCTTAGGAAATGTTTTCTTTTTTGATACATTAGCCTTTTTCTTTTGATGATTATGAACAACTTGCTTCTTTTCTACCTTCTTGGGATTGGAACTATTACTAGCCTTTACAAAAACAGTGGGATTGTTACTTGGTTTCTTAGAATTCACATAACCAAGACCCCTTTTATCATTCGGATAACGTTGTTGGCTTAGTAATCCTTCCAACCCTATTTGTCCTTTTTCATATCGTTCAATGACTCTTTTCAATTGAACAATTTGAAAGGCATTTGATTCACACTTGGAGCATGCAAATTTTTATTTTTCTTTAATAAAATTCTGTTTTTGAAGTTCAAAATCTTTAGTCATGGTGTCAATTTTTTCTAAACAACTTAGAAGTTCTTTTTCTTGATTTGACACCTTTTTGTATAAACTTTTGCATTCTTTCAAGAGTTCATCAATAGCATCTTGAACATCATCATCAAACAGATTAAATTCATTACTAACCTCTTCTTCATCATCAGAGTGATGTGAAGCCATTAATGCTAGATTTGCACATTCCTCGCTTTCCGAATCGGATGACGAACTTATCTCATTATCTTACCATGCAACATAAGCCTTTTTGTTCTTGAACTCCTTTTTGCCTTTGAATCCATTTTTCTTGGAGAGTTTTGGACAATCCGGATTTATGTGACCTTGCTTTCCACATTCATAACATGTGACATCTTGTGTTGATGTGGAGGCTTCTTTATCTTTATGATTATAAAATTTCTTCCTCTTGACAAAGTTAGCATTATGAAGATTATTTTTATGACCAAAATATTTTCCTAACCTTTTTACAAGAAGCAAGAAGTTTTCATCTTCCTCCGATGCATCTTTATCTTGACTTTCCTTTGAATCAACTTTCAAGGCAATGCCTTTGGATTTCTTCTCTAAATTTTCATGTTTTTCAAGTCTACCGAGTTTCGTTTCATATTCTTGAAGTTTTCCAAATAATGTAGCGGAAGTCATTGCGGAGAGACTCTTCTTTTCCGAGATTGCCGTTACCTTTGGTTTCCATTCCCTAGTCAATGATCTAAGGATTTTTAAGTTGAGTTCATCATTTGTCAAGGTTTTACCAAGAGCATTTAAGTGATTTGTCAAAAGCACAAATCTCTTTTGTAAGTCAAGAATGGATTCTCCGGGCTGCATTCGAAATAGTTCATATTCTTGACTCAAGGTATTTAGCCTTGATCTTTTTACTTCAGCCGTTCCTTCATGAGTTTGAACCAGGGTATCCCATATTTCTTTTGTTGTCTTGCAGTTTGAGACACGGAAAAATCCGTCCATACTGAGTGCACCTTGAAGAAGGTTTATTGCCTTTTTGTCATAGAGAACTTTCTTTTTATCATCGTCGTCCCATGCAGTTTTGGGCTTTGCAGAACCAATGTCATTGATTACTGATATTGGGATAAATGGACCATTTTCAACAGCATCCCATACTTCCTCTCCTTGTGCTTCTAAATGCGCCTTCATGCGTATTTTCCAGAAGTCAAAATATTCACCACAGAATAGAGGAGGCTTGTTGTTACTACCACCATCTCTGAAAACTGGTTGATGATTTGCGGAAGCCATTCTGGATTTTTAGGAACAAGTTACCTATAACTTGCTCTAATGCCAAATGTAAGTCTCAGAGTGCCTAAGAGGGGGGGGGGGGGGGGGGGTGAATTAGGTCTTATAAAATTTATTCGGTTTTATGAGAATGCTTGGTAGTAATTTTTGGTTAAGTGTTTGAAGGTTTTGATTATATGTTTATCTTTTCCTGATTATGGTGATGAAAGCGATAAATGCGGAAAAGTAAAGAACACGGTGATATATCCTGGTTCCCCTCACAATCCGAGAGTACTCCAGTCCCCTTTCCAACACGAAAGAGATTTCACTATAGTTAGAATGATTGTACAGCCTATGCTTACTATCTAACCTATAGGGTGATCAAAGGTTCTTAACACCTTTAAGACCAAACAAACACTAATGTGAATGAAGAACAATCCTCTTCAAATCACAACACTTACTTCCAACAATCCTAGATAGTAAGGGAAAAACCTTTAAGTAATACAATGATTTAGTTTGAAGTATATGGAGAGCTTATCAATCTTCAATTGATCTTCTTCTTCAAGATAAAAACAATTCTCAACAATGTATATAAATGTTCACAATGTATGAATGAAACTTGTAATGATAATGAAAGTGTATATGGCAAGTTTCACAAAATTATGAACACATGAAAGTATATATTCAAAATGTGAATGAATGAGAAAATTGTTTATTGAAGAAGTATATTTGTTAATTTGAAAATTGAAGCATTGTTTGAAATAAGAAAATCTGCATTTTATAAAGTTACAAGAACCTCTTCATTCATGCCAATTCATATGAAATGTTGCAATGCATTCATGAAAAGATACCACTTGAAAAATGTTCAAAAAACAAAGTAAAAGCTGCACTGGCTCGCTAGGAACCGGTTCCGACACTGACAGAACCCGGTTCTTAGTGAACGTTATAAGTTGGAATTCAAAAATTATCACGCAGGAACCGGTTCCCCTATTTGTATAACCCGGTTCCTGGTACAAAATCCAGGGACATGTTTTTTGAGAAATGCTGGAACCCGGTTCCCTGTTAGGGAGGAACCGGTTCCTAAAGGGTTATTTTCAAAAATACTTTTTGAAAGATATTTCAAACAAAGTTTTCTTGATCTTAAAGTTATGAAATATGTATATGTTGATGAATGCATATTGTGAACATCTATATTCAAGATTTTAAGAATTATTTATACCATATTGATATTTGATGATTCTTCAATAATTCTTCAATAATCTTCAAGACTTTTATTTGATGTTGATAAGCTTTTTGCACATCCTTGAAATGTTGATGTCCATGTTGTCTTCATCAAAACACATGCTTTAAATATGACTTGAGAAGCTTGCAATTACAAATCTAAGCTATTACAACTTTGATATAGGGAGGGGGTACAATTTTGAATAGGGGGTATTTGACAAGAAATATAAAACCCTAATTACTATTACATCCAAATTGAATATCAAATGCAATCAAAATTTAAATGTACAATATTTAAACAAAATGAACAAATATTTAAATAAAAATGTATTATGCAAAAAAAAAGTTTTTATTTGTTCATGTATGCAAAAGTATTTTTTAATATAAAAGGTATAAAGAAATGAATAAGAGATTAATTTTGTTTGTTTCTAGGGCAAAAACCCTAATTTCTTAAGAAAATAAATATGATATATTGTTTATGTACAAAAATATGTATGAAAGTGAAATATATCTAAAAAGGTATTTTTTAGTATAAATAATAGTAAAAATAAAAAGGTAATATTTTTGTATTTTTATTTCTAAGTATTTAGTAAAATAAAAGTATATATATATATATATATATATATATATATATATATATATATATATATATATATATATATATATATATATATATATATATATATATATATATATATATATATATATATTAAATATGTTAAAAAAAAATAGAAATGAAAAATAGAAGTATTATTTGCATTATTTTTAAGTTTAAACAAAACAATATAAGTATTTAAATTGTTTTTTATATTAGAAAAAATCAAATAAATATCTAATAAATGAAAAAAAATGTGAAAATATTTTTAGATTATTTTTTTATATTTGAAAATAAAATATAAAAGTCAGAAAAGAAATTAAAATGCAAAAATAACAAAAATACAAAGAAATGGGCCAGGGGGTGTTGAAAGTAAACTGGGAGGTGTTGGAAGCAAGAAATCCAGGCCCAGCCCAGACTTCATCTTCTTCCTTGTGACAAACAGAAAAACGTGCGTGGCTAGTTCAAACATGTATCTCCTGTTTCAGTGCTTTTTTGACAAAACTCAAAACATGAAACTTGTAGAGCATCAAAGAACGATTTCAACCATATAAAACATTAAATCTAACTCTCAAAGACCAGAGAGAATTTCTCTGGCCCTAATTTCTAACCTAGATTTTTCAGAAAGTTCATGGATGAAATTCTCCTAGCACGATTAATATAAATGAAAATTAAGCATATGTATGGTTTCAGGGCAATGAGTATAACATCTTTTATTCACAAACCTAAGGCTAAATATTCCTAAATAGAGAGATAGAAAATCATGAAATACCTGCTTCAGCTGAGTTCGAGTTGGACAATGAAAGAACTTTCAATGAGGCCTAAGGTTCTTTTGAGCTTGCTTGGTGTTCCTTGAACCTTTCCCAATGCTTGGTTTGTTTTGAACTGGCCTAAATCTCTCCACAGAACTCAACCTGCAAAGCTTCAAATCAAAAATGGTGATGTGTGTTAATGGAGTTACAGTAGCTTGTGAATGGTCTGGACAACTTAGGTGTATTGTTTAGAATGTGTTTGAAGTGATTTGGGACAAAACGCGCGAGGGGATTTGATTGTGGCTTGTGATTTACAGAACTGGCCCTGTTTTGGGTAGAAATGAAGATTTTGTGCTTAAGGGTGTTTGAGGGAGGAAGGACTCGTGTTTTTAGCTTACTAGGATGTGTCCAACTTGGTTGAAAACTTTTCTTGAGTTCAATATATCAGATATTTGTGTTCTTGACTTGTTGCACAATGGTTTGTTTTTGAAGCAAATATGTGAAGTGACCAAGCTATGGCCTGTACAGGCTAGCTCCAAGCATGCTTAAGTTGGTGTACTATGCCTGAGATTAGGGAACTTGTTTACTGCAAGGAAAGAAGTCCAGGGCTCAAGAAAATGCAAATTGACATAAAGTTGCCTTTATGAAAATGGAAGTGCCGTCTTCATGCTTAAAATGGAAATGTTCAATGTAAAATGCTCCCTTGATCAGAATAATGCCAATGTCCAATATATTTGCATTCAATTTTTGAGTGTAAATTGGTTTAGAGGCCTGTAATTATGTACTAAGCTAGTTTGGTCAGATTTGCAACTTGGTATGAACATGTATTGGCCTTGGTTACAAAGTGAGTTTTTGCCAACTTCAAGCATTCGATTCTCCCTAACCACAAATATGTTTGAGGAGTTCTTGGACAATTTGGAAAGCTTGCAACATGTACTATAATCAATATTTAAAATTAAACTTTAGACTCCAAGTGTAACAATGTGAAAAATGTCCAAGAAGATGGGTCAAAATCCTGCCTAAACTAGGGCAAAATTTCTCTAAGTTAAAAGTTTTAGGGACCCTTGTTCCAAAAATCATAACTTGAGATCCAAGCTTCTTTTGAGTAAACTTTGTGAATCAAAGTTGTATAATTTGTGATGGACTACAACTTTCATGTTGTAAGTTTTGTTTGAATCCATTTGCATCTTGGTGAAAATGTGAGGCAAAGTTAGGAAAAATTAAGAAAATTTTGTAACTTAGAAAATTTCTAAGTTTTGAAAATTTTCCATTTTAAACCCTAATTTGCAATTTTAGGTTTCTTGATGAACAAGTTTCATAATTTTACATGTCTTGATGAAAAATGACCCTTGGCACTTGATTTTGACCAAAAAGTCAAAGTTTGACTTTTCAGTGTACATTCAAATTTTGATCAGTTGACTTAAAAATTCATCTGTCAATCCCATGCATTTGAGATCTTTAGAACTTGTTGAATAGGTCAAGATGATTCCATTGAGCCCTTGAGTCCTTGGTTGAGCTTTAATTTCCATTGGCTAGGTAAAAAAGTCATAAATTGCCTTTGTACAGTCAAAACCCTAAAAATGACCATTTTACCCTTTTGGTGATCTGATCAAATTTCTTGTGGAGTTGTGGTCCAAACTTGATCCAATGGTTCATATGACTTCATAATGTTGATGTGGGTCAAAATTCATGAGGTTTGACTGTAAATTGGCCACAATTGACTTTTTCCCCACTACAACTGATTTCTAGGTCAATTGTCCAATTGACTGGGCAAAAATTTGATTCAAGGCTTGAATCTTGGTATGGACAAACTTATGAGTCCAATATGAAGTATGAAAGTCAATTTGAGCATGGAAGGTCCAAAAATCCTTGTGCAAACTCAAACCCTAATTTAGGTCATCAGTGCAAGGAAGATGTCTTGAGTAGAGCAAACCCTAGCTTGATCTTGAGTTCCAATAGCCTTGTGATGAGAAATGTTGATAAAATGAGAGGGAAAATTTTGGGGTACAACACATCCCATAGATGATAAGAGACAAAATCTCTTCAAAAGTTTGTAAGTCTAGGGAATCCCAACATCTTTGGGCTTTCTCAAACAGAAACTTTACTAAGAAGCCTTTGACACCACTTCTAGTTTCCCAATGAGTTGTGACATCAGATGAGTGCAAGTGCAGGGCTTGAGCAATCTCTTATGGATTTGGATCTCTTTCCGTACCGTTGGAAGGTAATTTATTGAGAATAGGAATCCTCAAGAGTTGAGAGAATTCTTCCAAAGTGGGCACAAGTTGATAGTCACGAAATGTGAAGCAATGATGCAAAGGGTCAAAGAACTGGAAGAGAACCTTCATCATATCCTCCTCTATGTTGGAGGTGACCAAGTTGAGTTGACGAACATGCCTCTCGGTGAATGGAGAGTTCTCAGGGATCCTTGAAGCTAGCTCCTTGAGTTGTGGAGGAATTCTTACAAGGTTGATTTGGATAGTTTTCCTGCGAAGTGAATCCATATCCTACAAAACAAGAACAAAGATGAATCGCCAAAATCCTTGAAATGGTTAGTGATGCATATGATGTTTATGATGTCCATGTTGTTATGTACAAGTATGCATATACAAGAAAATCAAACAAGTTCTTAGTTTAGGCTTGCATGGGGGTTTATAGGTAAGTACCCTCTTGAAGTTTAGTTGGCTCAACCTGTCCTAATAACAGTAACCGGGTTCTAAGGAGCTCAATATCAGTAGATTGTTTCCTTGGTCATTGTTTCAGCTCAAGCCTCTTTAATGGCGACTGAAATATCCCAAGAAACCAAACCTCAATGAGTGTAGTATCGAGTATCTACCAACTTCGGACTGCACCACAGCCGATCATCTCACTACATCATAAAGGCCAAGTTGGTCAAGTAAAGGGTTCTAGAAGTTCATTAGTGCTTAATTACATCACATAGTGGCCTCGTATTTTCTTTGATTAACTCAAAGGCTACCGGTATACCCCGCACAGTTTCCACAACGTATTGTTATTTACCTATAATGTTTCCCAAATCCGGGTAGAGGATTTCAAACCCAAACAAAGAACCATAATGTAAAGCAAATAAGTCAAACAATGTAAGCAAATAAATGTGATCTAAACCCTAAGGTAACCCCACTTTTATAAAATTCCCAAAGAGAGTCGCCAGTTCTATGATACGGTGGGAGAACTGACTTGAGGTTTCACGTTTTATCGCAAATGTTACGGTTAGCAAGAGTCACCACCGACTTTTCTTTTATCCAAAAGGAAAGGTGAAAAAGCACAGGAAAGACCTTTGAGATTGTTTCTTGAGTTCGGGGGGTAGATCATGAAAAGGGAAGGTATTAGCACCCTTTTCATCCATGGTTTTCCATGGGCTCTTAGTTACTTTCTTAGATCACTTGCTTTGCTTTAAATTGTGCTTGGTGTGGTTTTGAAAGTATTTTGTAAAAGAGGCCATTCGTTTAGGCAATCTTTGTAATGATTCTCGTTCATAAGAATGTATACAAAGATGTTCGTCTTTTTGAAAATGTTTTCAATGTTTGTAAGATGTTTTGAAATGTGTGTGTGTGTGTGTGTGTGTGTTTTGAAAATAGCAAGGATTGTTGTTTGAAATAGAGCAACTAACTAGAAGCCATCTACCTACTCAAATGTCTTTCTTATGTATTTTCTATTCCTTTGACATTGTTGTCTTACCATTGATTTGGTAAGCAACCCTATCTTTGGATGTAAAAGGGATGGGCGTGGGTCATTGTATAACCATGATTTGCAAAGTATCTTAGCATTTTTTAGGGACCAAGATCATTTTGTAAGGCAACTTTTGAATAGCGTCATCGAGGGACTATGATCTTATATTTGTTTGTTTTGCCAAGATACTTCGCATGCGTAACATGGCCATTTTTGTTTTAGGCAACCAAGTGGGGAAACTCTATGGGTGCTTGTGTGCAAGTGTATCATTTTCATGCTATGATTTTGTCTTGTATTTAGGGTTTTCTATTATGCTTGTTTTGTTCTTATCATACAAACCCTAATTACTAATCATGGCATATAAAGCGATAAATTGCGTAATGTAAATATTTCTAAGCTATTACAACAATTTATGGGACGGGGGAGTACAAATTTTAATGGGGATTTGCAAAAATATAAACCTAAATAAATTATTACAACCAAATTGAATTTGTACAAATTAGAATAAATACAATACAATATTTAAAATGCAATGCAATGTACATGTAAGAAAAGATTTTTTTGGTGTCTTTTTATGTAAAAGAAAATTTCATCTAAACCTAAAAATATAAGGAAAAAGAATTAATTTTTTTGAAAGGGGTTTAACCCTAATTATTATTTTAAAAGGAACGTAAAGTTTTTATATGCATCAATTTATATATTTTCTTGTATAAAAATAATAAATAATATTGTAATAATATATAAAATTTTATATGTGCAAAAATAAGTATTTATAAATATGAAATGAAAACTAAATTGAACTAAATATGTTTAATTATATTTATAAGTTCATTAAAAAAATAAATGATATCCTAGTAAAATAAAATGTATTTTTTATGTGAGAAATAAAATTAAAATAAAATAAAGTGCAATATTATTAATTTACATTTTTTTGGGATTTTTATGTATTAAAGAAAATATTTAAAATATTAAATATAAAAATAAAACAAATAAAAAAATAAAAAAAATGAGAAGTTGGCAAGGGGGTAATGTAGCAAAGCTAGTGGTAAGGTGTTAGCAAAAAATCCTGCCCCAAAAGACCAATCCCAACCTGCTAAAATATAGAAATGGAAAAGGGAAAAAATTTGAAAAATACAAAAGTAGCGCGCAGGTTCGAACCCAGGACATGGGTCTCACCAGCGCGCTACTTTTCCACTGGGGTGGCTATACTTCCATTGTCTTAAGGAAAACAAAAACAATATAATCCAAAACAAACCCTTGCCCTGTACTTCATCTCCTTCCTCACGCTTGGTCAGACACCCTGTAACTCTCTCATACTTCCATAAAAATAAAAATTCATAACATGAAAATTGTAGTGCTTGAACTCACGATTCCAACCATATAAGTTATGTGAACTATTAATCAAAGGACAAAGAGAATTTTAAAAGCCCTAAATTTTAACCTAATATTTTCAGAAACTTTAAGTTCCAAATTCTCTCAGCTCAAGTAAAATCAATGAAAGATAATGGTATGTACAACTTCGTTATAATGAGGACTATATTTTTTATTCACAAATCATGGCCTAAGGTTTCCAATACAAGGAGATAGAGTTTTAAATTTTACCTCCTTCAGTTGGAATCGTGAATGGAACTGGGGTGAGTTTGATGGAGGCCTGATGCTTGCTTGAGCTTCCTTGAGCTTCCCTGAATGTATTCCAACCTTTGCCTTCCTCTGAAAGTAGCTGGAACTCCTTGGACAAGTCAAACTGCAAGCTCTGAAGTCAACAATGGAAGATGATGGAATAGTGATTACAGAACAGGGATGAAGGTCTGGATTGACTAAGTATCAAGTATGTAAGGTGTTTGAACGATCAAAACTCAAAACGCATGAGCCAAATGGAAGATGGATGTGCTTATGCAAAATCTGCAGATTTGGACAGATTTTTGGTGTTTTTCTTGTTGGGAGTGTTTCAGGTCTTTGCTAAACCTGTACTTTGTTGTATATTGTTTGTATATTAGTATTGAAATGGTTTGATGTCAACCCTCTAGCAGTTGTGCCTTTCCTAGCCCTTTTGCCACTTTTCTTGTATTTGAAGTAAAGTGATAAGACAAAGCCTTTCATGCTTGTACTGGCTTGCTTAGGGTTGGTATTTCTTCCCTACAAGTTTCCTTTGGTCTGTGGTACTTGTATGTGCCAAGGGGACAGGTCCAATGCTCAAGATTGTAAAGTTTGCAAAAGTTGATCTTTTTCAAAATGGCAATGGTGACTTTTTGCCATAAATAGAATTGCAAGTTGGATAATGGTTCTAAGGCATGGATAGAAACTTTGTCAACTGAGTAAGCATTTAATTAAGGAGTGTGGAACAAGTTTAGGACCTATAAGGCATGGATTAGCCAGCATAGGTACTGATTGCAACTTGGATCTTCATGAAATGGCTTGAACAAAAAGTGAGAAAATGCCAACTTCATCTTTTCGATTCTCCCTACTAAAAATGATCTTGAGGAGTTCTTTGACATTTTGGAAAGCTTGAAATATGCTCTATAATTAATCTTTGTAATGAATTTTGAGATACCTCTTGTAACTAGGTGAAAAATGGCCATGAAGTTGGGTCCAAAACCTGCCTAAATTAGGGCAAAATTTCACTAAGTTATTTAGTTCATGACCATATATTCACAAATTTATATCTTGATATCCAAGCATCTTTAGGGAAAAGTGTGTGAATAAAAGTTGTAGATTTCATAGAGGTCTACAACTTTCATGTTGGTAACTTTCCTTGAATCATTATGCATCATGGCGAAAAAGTGGCCTAAAGTTGAGAAAAAATGAGAAAATTTTCTATACTTAGAAAAATTTTGTTAGGAAAATTTTCAAATTCAAACCCTAATTATCAAATTTGGTTTTCTTGGTGAAAAAGTTTCACATTTTGACATGTTTTTATGAATTATGACTCTTGGCACTTGATTTTGACTAAAAAGTCAAAGTTTGACTTTTCAGTGTACAATTGACTTTTGATCAGTTGATTGCAAACTTCATCTGTCAATCTAATGAATTTGAGATATTTTGAGCCATGTAATCAAGTCAAGATGATGCCATGGAATCCTTGAAATAATGCTTTAACTCAATTGGTCATTTGTTAGGTTAAAAATCAGAAATTGCCCTTCCTTAGTCAAAACCCTAATTTTGACCATTTTGCCCTTTTGATGATTTGATCAAATTTCTTGAGGAATTGTGATCCAAACTTGACCAAATGATACATGTGAGTTTAAAATGTTGATGTTGATAAAAAATTATGAAGTTTTACTGTAAATTGGCCATAGTTGACTGTTTCCCCAATACAGCTGATTTTTAGGTCAACTGTCCAACTGACTGATAAAAAATGTGGTTCAAGGCTTGAAACTTGTCATGAGTGATCTTAGGGGTCCATAATGATGTTTGAAAGTCATATGAAGCATTGATAGTCCAAAAATCCTTGTGTAAACTCAAACCCTAATTTTGGGTTATCAGTGGAAGATGAGATGTCTTGAGCTGACCAAACCCTAATCCAGTCTTGAGTCAAAGAGATCTTGTGAGAAAAGTTTTGATAGATGAGAGGGAAAATTTTGGGGTACAACAGTTATATTTATAGAGAATTCCATTACTGATGAAGAACTTCGCAGCGAACCTTCTCAAAAACTTCTTATCATTAACAGATGCCCCCTCAGGGTATTCTTGAGCCTCAAGATACCTCTTCACTTCGTGAAACCAGGGTTTATCTACTAACTCTTCAGTCTCAATGTCACAGCAATGTGCAGGTTCGTCCAACCTCTCAATGGTAATCTGGGGAGCCTCATTGTCTCACCTGACTTTTAACATAGAAGACATGGTAGCTAGCGCGTCCACCAACCGGTTGTCCTCTCGTGGGAAATGTTCAAAGGTTATCTCCTCAAAGTGTGGGAGCAATGTCAGTACATAATCTTTGTAAGGAATAAGATTTGGGTGCTTTGTATCCCACTCTCCTTTGATCTGACTTATCACCAGAGAGGAATCTCTGAATACACTCAAGAACTTGATCCTCAGGTCAATAGCGGCTCGAAGACCCATGATACACGCTTCATACTCCGCCATATTGTTGGTGCAGTTGAAACATAATCGGGCGGTGAACGGAGTATGACAACCCTCAGGAGATATAATTACAGCGCCAATTCCATTACCCAATGTGTTTGAGGCTCCATCAAAATACATAGACCATCGAGATGTCTCCTAGGGTTCTTCATCCGGTCCAGGTTCTTCGCAGTCGGTTACCAACATGATATTCTCATTCGGAAACTCGAAATTCATGGACTGGTAGTCATCCACAGCCTGATGCGCCAAATGATCCTCCAATACACTCCCCTTGATTGCCTTTTGGGTTGTTTATTAGATGTCATACTCGGTTAAGATCATCTTCCATCTTGTTATCCTTCCGGAGAGAGTGGGCTTCTCGAAAATATACTTGATTAGATCCATCTTTGATATCAACAAAGTAGTGTGAGTCAGCATATACTGTCTCAGCCGGCGAGCAGCCCATGCCAAAGCACAACAATTTTTCTCGAGCAATGAGTATCGGGTCTCATAGTCGGTAAACTTTTTGCTAAGGTAATAAATGGCGTGCTCTTCTCGACCAGACTCGTCATGCTTCCCCAACACACACACCATTAAATTGTCTAACACTGTCAAGTATAATATCAAAGGTCTTCCTTCAACTGGAGGCATCAGAATTGGTGGTTCTTGAAGGTATTCCTTGATTCTTTCAAAAGCAATCTGGCATTCATCATTCCACTTTACCACTTGATCTTTCTTCAGCAACTTGAAGATTTGCTCACAAGTAGCAATCAGATGTGAAATGAACCTGGCGATGTAATTCAGACATCCCAAGAAACCTCTAACTTTTTTTTCTATGCGGGGAGCCGAAATCTCTTATATGGCCTTTACCTTTGCAGGGTCCACCTGAATACCTTTATCACTGACAACAAAACCCAGAAGCTTACCAGACCTTACCCCGAAGGTACACTTGTTCGGATTCAACCTCAGCTTGTACGTCTTCAACCTGTCAAACAGTTTCTGGAGATGATCAAGGTGCTCTTCCTCAGTCTGGGACCTGGCTATCATGTCATCAATGTAAACCTAGATCTCATGGTGAATCATATCATGGAACAAAGCGACCATGGCGCGCTGATAAGTTTCCCCAGCATTCTTCAACCCAAAAGGCATTACCTTGTAACAAAACGTGACCCAGTGTGTAACGAAGGTTGTCTTCTCCATGTCCTCAGGAGCCATCTTGATCTGGTTGTATCTAGAAAAACCATCCATGAAGGAGAAGATCTTGTGCTACGCGATGTTGTCGACTAGAACATCAATGTGAGGAAGTGGGAATTCATTCTTGGGGCTTGCCCTGTTCAGATCTCTGTAGTCCACACACATCCGTACCTTACCGTCCTTCTTCGGTACCGAAACAACGTTGGCAACCCACTGCAGATAAGAAGTGACAGCTAAGAATCCTGCGTCGAACTATTTCATGACCTCTGCCTTGATTTTCTCTGACATTTCGGGGCGCATACGGAGGACCTTCTGCTTTACCGGAGAGCAGTCTTCTTTAGTTGGCAGTCGATGTACCACAATATCAGTGTCCAAACCAGGCATGTCTTCATAGGACCAGGCGAAGATCTCAACATAGTCGTGTAGCATATGTATTAACCGTTGTTTAACATTAGGCTCCAGACTCGCACCTATCTTAACCTATTTCCTGTCTTCCTCTGTACCCCAATTCACTGATTCAACTGGCTCTTCATGAGGCTGTATGGCCCTTTCTTCCTGCTGTAATAGTCTAGCAAGTTCTCCAGGCACCTCACAATCAACCCCACCTTCATCCTCGGCTTGGTTGATCGGATTTTTTAAGTCATAATTGGCAGTAGCAGAGTTGTTATCAATGGGATCCATAGTGGATATGGATCTGCATTATGATACGTGAGTGTGTGTAAGATAATATCTATTTTGATAAAATGAGAGACGGAAAAGAAAAACAAGGAGCAAAAAATTTGTAATGCAAGAAACGTCCAATGCTTTATTAATGATATATGAAATGACAAATAATAGCCCTCACAAACAAAGCCAAGGTACCTTGGGCAAGGCATCGGGCCGTAAAGTTTCAAATTGTTTATTACAAATCTTAAAACAAAAGTCAATTACTGCGGAATAAAAGAAATAGGTATGAAGTCCTTCGTCGTCCAGTTATTTGGTCCACCGTTGGTTGTAGGGTAGATCCAGCTGTCGATGTATGAATCCTCATGATCAACATCTTTTGTGGCAGAGACAACCTCAATAGCATTGATTCCCGGGCCATGTTTGGTCATGGCTGCAGTTATAACATTCGGATTTTCTGGAACATCAAACTCTATCTCCTTGGCTTCGAGAAAATCTTGCACTTTGTTTATCAGGGCCCATCAATCATTTGTATCGTGGCCTGAACTCTCAAAATGGTAGGCGCACCGCGCGTTGGGATTGTATCTGGGAGAAGTAGTGTTTGGATTCTTGGGTGCCTCTCTCAAGGTCGCCAAGTTAGATTTCAGCAGGTGAGGTAACACTTCGGCCAATCTCATGCTGATGCGGGTAAACTGCCATTGTGGTCTTTCCACCCTTTGCTGATTGTTGCATTGTGGAGCAACTGTGGGTCTTGGTATCACTACAACATTTACTGTTTGATGATGTTCAGATCTGCTTTGGCCCCTCGGGCTATAGACTGCACTAGCTTCCTTTTTACCAGCGAAAGGCTTCTTTACCGAACTCGAAGAGGCATCCTTCTATATTTTACCACTTCGAATGCCAGCCTCCACTCTTTATCCAGTCTAAATTAACTCAGTGAAACCAGATGACGAGCTGTCGATCAAGTGATTGAAAAATGGACCAGATAGCGGCCCCATAAACATGTCAACCAACTCCCTATCAGACAAAGGGGGTTGGTCTCTTCCAGCCAAGTCTCTCCACTTTTGAGCATAATCCTTAAAACCTTCACCTGCACCCATGGACATACCCTAGAGCTGAGTACGAGTGGGAGCAAGGTCGGCGTTATACTGATACTTCTTGTAGAAATTAGCAGCAAGATCTTCCCAGTTTCGGACACTGGCCCCTTCCAACTGATAAAACCATTCCAGCTGAGTCCCTGACAGACTATCTTGAAATAAATGCACCCACATATTTCTATCAGCGGTGTGGGGTTGGATTTTCCTGACATACGAGCAGAGATGGAGTTTTGGACAGGATACACTATCGTACTTGGCAAAAATTGGAGCTTTGAACTTATGAGGGATGGCCACTCCTGATACCAGTCCCAATTCTCCGAAATCCAACCCAGGTATCTTCTGAATTTCCATAGCGCTCAGACGGTCTTCTAGCTGCTTGTACATATCCTTAGCAGGAGGATATTGCTCATCATCGTAATCAGCATTGTTGTCAAAAACTGCAGGACTAGGGTCCTTTTCCGTTTCTTGGATCTCCCTATCCTTGGATGAGGAGGTCAGATCAGTTTGTTGCCTTAATCTTTCTCCGAATCTTCTACCCATATTTAGAATTCTGACATTCTTCTTCTTCTTCTCTTTCAGAATAAGGGTTTTTAGATCCTCTTGCCCTTTAGCCAGACTTATGAACATCTGTTGGAATTGGGCGTTTTTCTCCTGAAGATCTTTGATGGCTTAATCGGAAGACATTTGTGCTGAAATAAACAGCGAAGAAGATGAGAAACATGTAGGGGTACCTGTAATGATGTGCATGATAACGGGATGCGCATGTAATGATTTCAAAGACTTTTGGAGATTTAAATTTGCAAACCAAAATAAACGAAAACTTTATTAGTTTAAACTTGAAGGGTTCAACAATGCCTTTAAGGCGTTACAAAGAAGTAAATA
This sequence comes from Vicia faba, assembly GCA_948472305.1. NCBI lineage: Eukaryota > Viridiplantae > Streptophyta > Magnoliopsida > Fabales > Fabaceae > Vicia > Vicia faba. The sequence goes on from OX451740.1 coordinate 1,342,125,696, forward strand.
AAACAAATCTAAAACTAGAAAAAGCAAAATCAAAAGTCCCATGGTCGCTTCCTCTTTGTGCTAATGTAGTCATTGATCACTCATTCTTCCTCGAGCTGTCTGGTGAGCTTTAAAACCTTCCTTTCTTGCTCATGGAACTACTCCCGGTAAGTATCCCACTCATTCTTCAATTGAATCCAAGACCTCTGCAACTCCATAGGATCAGTGGGCATGTAAGGATAGAGAACCGTGTAAGGAATGCCTTCTTCATTAGTGGGTTCCACAATCACTAGTAATACGGCTGCATAAGGCATCATAAGCTTTTGGGCGCGATCTCAGACCCATTGGAGATAAGGCTGCATAGGAAGGGAAGTCTTCGGTCCCAATTCCTCGGGGTCAGATCTGTTTACCATGCCCCAAGATCATATAAACCTCTGACGATGCTCCTTAACATCCTCCTTATAGTCAAATACAATGTCCTCAAGAAGTAACTCATGGGGACCATCTCTTCGAGCACGACCAAATTGTCACAAATCTAGACAAGGATTGTAAGTTATACCTCCTCTGATTCCAAGCAATGGGACATTAGGGTATCCTCCACAACAGTCAATAAAAGCAGTGTCTTCCATAGCCCGGAAACACCAAAGACTATTTTTATGGGCAAGTACATTATTCTGTACGACCAACCCAAACCTTCTTCGTTCTTCAGCACAGACTTAGGGATGTGAGAAATAAACCACCTCGACAACAACGACATGCAACACATAAGAGTCCCTCTTCTCCTCATAGTACGAGTATAGAGGGCATGCAAGATATCTCCCAACAAGGTAGGCACAGGGTTGCGAGAAAGGAAAATCTTGACAGCATTCACATCTACGAAGGAATCTAGATTAGGGAAGAGAACCAAACCATAGATAAGAAGAGCCAAGACATCTTCAAAATCCTGAAAATCCAAATCATCCCAAAATAGTTGATCCTGGTCCATCAGAAATTTGGATAGAAAACCTTTGACCCCGCTTCGTGTTTTCCAATTGGATACTACATCAGCTCGTTTCAAATGCAGAGCTGAGGCAATGTCTTCTGGCTTAGGAACCTCTTCCATACCTGTGAAAGGTACCTGTTCAAGAATGGATATGCCCAATAGATGAGAGAATTCTTCCAAGGTGGGTACCAGTTGATAATCTGGGAAGGTGAAGTAATGATGCACGGGATCGAAGAACTGAAATAGTACGCTCATCATCTGTTCATCAAGATTTGAAGTAACCAGGCTGAGAAGTTGACCGTGTCTCTTAATGAACATAGAAGTCTCAGAAACTCTTGAGGATAGCTCTTTAAGTTGGGCAAGTATTTACACAAAGTTGACTCGGATGGTATTTCTACGCATGGAAGCCATGATCTGCAAAACAGAACAAAGATAAATTCCCTTGGTCTTTGAAATGGTTAATGTAATGAAGCATGAATGCCATGTTATGATGCATGATGTCATGATAAACCACAGGTATAGCAAACAACAGGTATTGTAAACACAATCAAATCACACAAAGCCCTTAAGTTTAAGGCTTGCATGAGGTCAAAGGTAATACCCTCTTGAAGTTAAGTTGGTTTTAAACCTGTCTTAGAAAAGTAACCGGGTTCTAGAGGATCTCAATATCACTGACCATCCTCCATCGATCATGGTTTCAGCTCACGTAATCTTTTCTTACGGCTGGAACTATCTCGAGAGTATGGTCTCAATGAGTGTAGCATCGAGTATCAACCAGTTCTCAGCTCTACACCGAGGCCGGCTATCTCACTACTTTCTAATGGCCAAGTTGGGCGATTAAAGGTTCTAAGGTCAGTTGATGCTTAACGACACCATGCAGCGGCCCCGTATTCTCCTCGTTTCTCCACAAGGGATACCGGTAGCAACCAATGTGCCACATCAACATAGCTACTGCTTCAACCTTATCGGTCTATGCCGTACAGTTCCCTCATAGTCTATTGCTACTTACCTAAAAGGTATCCCCAGATCCGGGTGTATGATCTATAGTAACCCCAAACAAAACCCTTAAAAGTAAAGCAAACAAAGCAATCAAGAGAAGCAAATATGATGAACTAGATCCTAAGGTATACCACACTTATATATATTTCCCAGCAGAGTCGCCAGTTCTGTGATACGATGGCAGAACCGACTGTTTTGAATGCTGGTTTTCATTTTGAGTTATGTTTTTGCAAAATGTCGCGGTAAGCAAGAGTCGCCACCGACTTTTATTTCATCCAACCGGAAAGGAAAAAAGTACAGAAAAAATCCTTTTTCGAGATGTTTCTGAGTAAGGGGGGTAGATTATAAAAAGGGAAGGTGTTAGCACCCTTTCTATCTATGGTTTTCCATGGGCTCTTAGGTACTTGATCATCTTTTTAAAATTGCTTGTGTATGTGCTTTGTTTTTGAAAAGAGTTTTAACTTCGTGATAACCCTTGTATCAGTCCTCAAACGTGTGACGAAGTTGTTTTGAAAATTGTTTTGAAATATGTATGTGTGAAGAACTTTGATTTGAGCAAGTACCTACTAGCATCTACCTACTCGAAAAAAGATCGTTCCCATTCTTGTTTCCTTTAGATAGCGCTATCCTACTATTTAGAAATAGGTAGCACCGTCGTTGGAGTTGTAAGGGTCAACTCAAAAGGCACGTACGATCACCAAAGCAATATTAGGACATATTAGTAATAACCCTAGAGTCTTAAGTTCATATTTGAGGCATCATTTCTGAGGCAACATTTCCGAGGCAACGTTTGAACGGGACATTTCATCTTTTTAGACAGGAGGGCAACCACTAAGACACCATATGCTTAATGATTGTTTACCGAAGGCAACCGAAGTGAGAGTATACCCTAAGAGTGATATTTGCGAGTGATTTGTTTTCAATTATTTATCTTTGCACATTAGGGTTTTCTAACTGTATTAAATTTGTCATACATTCTTGTCATACAATCCTATTAGCATACATCTTAACAGTCAAATATTTCCGGGAATTAAGATGCGAGAAAGTAAATCTATGCTATTACAAGGCTTCGGGGAGGGGAATTAATTACATAGCCAAAACCCGGGAAAAAAATGATAAGTAAAAATCCCTAAATTAAACTATTATAAACCATGAACAGTTACAAAAATATTGGTAAAAATAATTAATACGCGCGCGATGAATCGAATACGAGACAACTAGGGTTTTGACCCTTGCCTAAACCTAATTGCGATTGATTAAAAAAATGTTTTGTCATGTTTTATTATTAAAATAAAGAGATCATTAAATTAAAAAGAAAATCCTAATTCTAATTAATTTTAAGTTAAGAGAAATAAATTAATTTATTCTAAAACCTATTTTTTGTGTTTTTATTTATTTGAGAAAAAGAGAAAATAAAATTAAATCAAAAGTTTTAAACTAATTTATATTTGATTTTATTTATGAAAATAAATTACAATTTCCCTAAATTAAACTAAATTAAATTAATTTTGATAATAATAAAAACTAATCTTGATTTTTGTGGATTATTGATTTTATGATTTTATGGAGAATAATTAATTTGTGAATTAAAATAACTAAAGAAAATTAAAAGAGTAAAAAAAAAAAGAAAAGAAATAAAGAAAAGTAGTAAATGGGCCTGGTGGTGTTGCTGAAAAGGGGGGGTGCCAACTGAATTTATGGGCCCAAGGTTGATGTCCTGTTTTGACTTTGCTGGATCTGGTGTGTGGGTTGACTTGAGGCGCATGATGGACCTCTTGCTACTTGAGTGTTGGATCCAGATTGCTGATGGATCTGATGGTGGAAATTGAATGGCCTATGGTGGGTGTTGGGGGTGCAGTGTACCTGATTTCCTATTGAAAAATGATGTATAAAATCAATGAAAACAAAAACAAGTTTTTTAGGCTAACCGTGTGACTGCTACAAAGTGTTTCAGGACGTTGGGAGGCTTGCTAGTTATTAGAACACGTTCCTGAGACGTCCATCAATCGATTGGTATGGTTAGGATGGCTTGAGATGGCTTGTAACTTGGAATTCGATCTGCACTTTTTCTTTGAAATTTTGAAGTTTATTCTGCCTCTTTCACGACTGCGCAACCCCTTTTCTTGCCTTGGATTCCTTCTGTATATGTAGTGCAACACATTAGGTCCAAAAAAATGAATTGAATCTTGCCAATTATGAAGATTTGATTTGGTCTTTCATGGAATATGATATCTTTCCAAATTTTCTTCAATCCAATCTTTTTTCACCCAAATCAATCTTGCACGAATTGGTTGTCCTGCTAGTTGTACATAGACTCAAAAGATGCACAACAAAACCAAGATTTGATTTGATTTTATTATTTTACAAATTAATTTGATTTATTTTGATTTAAATGAATAAAAAATCAAAATAAATGGTAAAAATAATAAAATAAAAGGTGGAAAATCTTAGGGGTCGTGGGTCCTATTAGAAACATGTTTCAAACAAGAAAACATGGGCCCCTTTGGAAAAAATGCAAATTTGATCAATGTTGACTTTTGACAATTTTGCAAAAAAGGTCAACTTGCCAATGCATAACTTTCTCAATTTTGACCCTAGAGAGGTGTTCTTGGACCTTTTGGAAAGATTAGGATTTCCTCTAAGCCACCCTTTTGGTCTCATCTCAATTTATTCTTCCATGTTCATGTATGAAGCTTTGATCCAGAAGGTGTTTTTGTTGACTTTCCAAAATGATCCAAAATGTCAAAATTCATATCTTTTTTTGAGTGCATATTTTGAACTTGGGAGCTGAAGATGAATTGTAGGGAATTGCATCCTATTCAAAATGAGCTTTGGATGGGTCATTTCTGATAAAGTATGAGAAAGTTATTTGGTTAAAGTTGAGTTGACTTTTCCTGCAAAACCCTAATTTAACAACTTTTGGGTTTTGATGAATTGTGAGCAATCCTTGAGGAATCATGATCAACCCTTGATAAAATGATGGATAATACTTCAAAATGAGGATGTTGACCAAAAATCTTGAAGTTTGAATGTATGTGGGCCACAATTGACTTTTGACCTAGCATAGTTGATTTTCAGGTCTTTGAGCAATTGACTGAGCAAACTTTTCTGCAGGGCTTGAAACTTGTCATGGATGATCTTGAGAACATATTAGGACAATGGTGAGAATTTGAGTCCTTTGTGGTTCATATATCCTGATGAAAAATGAAACCCTAATTTGAGTTAGATTTCCTTAGGAGAGAGTTTGTCTGGTCAACTCTTGAACTTCCTTGAGCAATTTGGGGACCTCACTTGCCATGTGTTGAGAAATATGGGAGGGAAAATTTTAGGATACAACAGCGTCAAATTCAATTTCCTCTGTCTCGAGAAGGTCTTGTACCTTATTTTTCAAAGCCCAACAGTCAATTGTATCATGGCCTGGACTTTCTGAATGGTAAGCACAACGAGCATTTGGGTTATAACGGGGAGAGGCAGTGTTGGGATTCTTCAGAGCTTCCCACAGGGTTACCATATTAGATTTCAACAAATGTGGCAAGACTTGAGATAGCGTCATATTTATCCGGGTAAACTGCCTTACCAGCCTTTCCGTTCTAGACTAATTGTTCCTTTATTGAGTAGGTGCAGGCTTAGAGATCATGACAGCCCCTACCACTGGATGATGTACAGTCCTGTCTTGATTCCTATGGTAATATGCAACACTTACCTCATTTTTTCTAGTAAAGGGCTTCTTTATTGTGCTCGAGGATGCATCTATTTGAATTTTTCCACTTTTTATACCCGCTTCTACCCGTTCACTAGTCATGATTAATTCAGTAACACCACAGTGGAACTTACGATCAAGTGTTTGAAGAATGGACAAGATAGCGCGCCTAAGAACATATCCACCAATTCTCTGTCAGATAGAGGGGATTGGACCCTTCCCGCGAGATCTCGCCATTTTTGAGCATAGGTTTTGAAACCTTCACCTGTACCCATAGTCATGCCTTGCAACTGTTCCCGTGTTGGAGCTAAGTCAGCATTATACTGGTATTGCTTGTAAAAAGCGGCCGCCAAATCTTCTGAATTATATATGTTGGTCCCTTCCAACTGATAGAACCAATCCAACTGCGTCCCTGACAAGATTTCTTGGAAGAAATGCACCCATAGATTCATATCTGTAGTATGGGGTTGAATTTTCCTGGCATATGATCTCAAATGTAGCTTTGGACAAGAGATACCATCATATTTAGCGAAAGTGGGGACCTTGAATTTTTTTGGGATGACAACCCCTGAGACAAGTCCTAGCTCTTCAAAATCCAACCCGGGTACCTTCTGGATCTCCGTAGCATTGAAGCGATCTTCCAACTGTTTGTATTTTCCATCAGCTGGAGGATACTTCTCTTCAGATTAGTCAACCTCTTCTTCCTCTTCAGATTCTGGATGGTCAGTCACTTCCTTGTTTTTCCCTTCTTGATTATTCCCTTCACCCGATGATGTTGCGAAGTCTAGAGTCCGTCTGGCTGGTTCCCAGGTTCAAAACACCGGTTGATTTCTTCGCTTTCTTCTTCTTATCTTTGATCATAAGAGTTTTCAACTCCTCTTGTCCTTTTGCCAGAGTCAAGAAAATTTGTTGAAACTGAGCGTTTTGCGCCTGAAGATCTTTTACTGTCTGTTCAATATCCATCTCACTGAAATAAACAGTAGAAAGATAAGGATACCTGCTGTAAGAAATTTGTTTGTGTTACGATGAATGAAGATGCATATGCAAACGATTTCAAGGAAATTAGAGATTTAAATTTGCTTTAGACAAAAAGGAACACACGTTAAATTAATAAATCCAAGTTTGAGTACATCATGCCTCTTTGGGCTTACAATGAAAGAAATAAAATACAAAGCTTCTAAGATAAAAAAGTTGAACGCATCCTCTTTGGTGTGATGTAGGCGTTCAGATTCCGCTCTTCATGAAGCTGCTTGGTGAGTTCCAAAACTTTCTTCTCACTGGCATAGAATTGGGCTTTGAAAGTGTCTCGTTCTTCCTTTACCCGAATCCAATCCCTTTATAGGTCTTCGAGAGAGGTGGGCATGTTGGGATGAAGGACAGTGTACATGACATCTCCTTCAACAATAGGCTCTATGATAACAAGATGGATAGAGGGGTGAGGCATTACGAGACTCTGAGCACGAGCTCGCACCCACCTAAGATAAGGCTCAAGGGGAATAGAGTTTTTGAGTCCCAATGTCTTACTATCCACTTTGTTTACCATCCTCCAAGCTCGCACAAACCTCTGATGGTAGCCTTGATTGTTGCTTTCATAGTCGAACACCACACCTTAGATGAGCATCTCATGAGGACCATCTCTTCGGGCATACCCAAACTGTCGTAAAGCTAAACAAGGGTTGTAAGTGATGCCCCCCTTAATACCAAGCAGTGGGACATTAGGGAATTCCCCATAATAGTCAATGATATATGTATCTTCCAAGGATCTTGAACACCAATGAATATCAGAGTGGGTGAGGGACATCATCCTTTGAGACCATGTCAATCTTTGCTCGTTCTTCAATTTTGATCGAGGTAAGTGTGAAGTGAACAAATTGGCAAGTAGGGGAATACAACACAAGAGAGTACCTCTTTTCTTCATGGTGCGGGTATGGAAGCAATGTAAGATGTCTCCCAGCAAGGTAGGTATAGGATTACGAGAGAGAAAGACTTTGATGGAATTAACATATATGAATTGGTCTGAGTTGGGGAATAGAACCAAACCATAAATGAGAAGAGCCAGGACATCTTCAAAAGCTTGAAAATCCATATCTTCCCAGAATGAATGAGCCTTCTCCAATAGAAACTTAGCTAGGAACCCTTTGACTCCGCTTCTTATCTCCCAATTTGCAATGATGTCGGCTCTCTTCAGATGCAAAGCTTCGGCGATGACCTCAGGTTTCAGAATCCCTTCTAGACCAGTGAATGGTATCTGACCAAGCACGGGAACTCCTAATAATAGAGAGAACTCTTCAAGTGTAGGTACCAACTGATAGTTAGGAAAAGTGAAGCAATGATGTATGGGATCAAAGAATTGGAAGAGCACACACATCATCTCCTCTTGTAAATTAGAGGTAGCCAGACTGAGGAGTTGACCATATTTCCTAGTAAAAGGAGAATCTCTGGGTACCCTTGATGCTAAATCTTGGAGTTGAGGGTGTGCTTTTACGATGCTGATTTAGATGGTGTTCCTTCGGATGGAGCTCATGGCCTACAAAATAAAAAACAAAGATAAATTCCAAAATCCTTGAAATGGTTAGTGAGAATGTGTATGATGTTATGATGTTTATGATGTTATGTACAAGTAAGCATATACACACAAGGCAAACAAGTCCTTAAGTTTTAGGCTTGCATGGAGTCTTATAGGTAAGTACCCTCTTGAAGTTTTAGTTGGCTCAAACCTGTCCTAGTAATAGTAACCGGGTTCTAAGGGATCTCAATATCACTGACCTTTCCTTTAGGCGTTGTCTCGGCACAATCAATCTTTTCTTGCAGCTAAGATATGCCAAAAGTCTAGTTTCAATGAGTGTAGTATCGAGTATCAACCAATTTTAAGCTTTGCACCGAAACTGGTTATCTCACTATGTCCTAATTGGCTAAGTTTGTTCAATTAAGGTTCTAAAGTCAATTAGTGCTTCATAACGCTGCTCAGCAACCTCGTATTCTCCTCGATTCAACACAAGAGATACCGGTACCAACAAATGCGTCACACTAATGTAGCCATTGTTTCAACCATATCAGTCTACACCGTACAGTTTCCACAATCTATTGCTACTTACCTAAAAAGGTGCCCCAGATCCGGGTAGAGGATCAAAATAAACCCAAACAAGGAACCATAATGTAAAGCATGCAAGTCAAACAAGGAAAACAAGTAAATATGATCTAGCCCTAAGGTAACCCCACTTTTAAGTTCTACTCCCCAACAGAGTCGCCAGTTTTGTAACACGGTGGCAGAACTGACTTGGTGTTTTACGTTTTATCGCAATTATGTGGTTAGCAAGAGTCACCACTTACTTTTCTTTTATCCAAAAGGAAAGGCTGAAAAGAACAGGAAATACCTTTAGAGATGTTTTCTTGAGTTCGGGGGATAGATTATGAAAATGGAAGGTATTAGCACCTTTTTCATCCGTAGATATCTACGGGCTCTTAGTTGCTTGCTAGATCACTTGCTTTTGTTTTAATGTTCTTGTGGTGTAGGTTTTGAAAGTATTTTGAAAATGTCTTTGTAATGGTTCTCGTTTCTATAAGAACGCGTACAAAGTGTTGTTTCAGAAATAGTTCAAAGAGGTGTTTGTGGAATGTGTTTTTTAAAAGTCATTCTGAAAAGGTGTCTTTGTAATGGCTGTCATTTATATAAGAACGCGTACAAAGTGTTGTCTTTTGAAAATGTTTAAAAAAAGAGAGTGTTAGTGTATAAAATATTTTTTTGTTGTGAGCAAGCGAGCAACTAAGAGCAATCTACCTACTCAAAAGGTCTTTAAATTTTCTCTTCCTCCTCCTTTATATGTTGCTATCTTACCATTAGTTTGGTAACAAGCCCCATCATTGGATGTGAAGGGAAATGCACGGGTCAATCATATAGTCATAAAAGGCAACTTGTGAGACGCTTTAGCAATTTTTCGTAAGGGACTAGATCATTTTACCGAAGGAAACATCGAGGGACATTGAGGGACTATGATATTTTTTACCGAAGGGTCTTTGCTAAAGCGTTCCATATACGAGGGACATGACTATGTTTCCGAGGCAATAAGTGAGGTTACCCTAGAGGTGAGCGTGTGAAAGTATGTTCGATTCAAGTTAAGTTGTTCTTTGATTAAGTCGTCTAGCGGTTGATTTTATGTCTTTCCATACACGCCTAATTACTATATAGTATAATAAAAACAGTAAATTGAGGAAATTAAAATTCTACGCTATTACAGAGCTTTCAGGAATGGGGGTACAAATTTACAAGCAGAGGGTTGTAAGAATTTAAATCCTATTTAACTATTACAACCATATTGAAATGTACAATATAAGAAAAAGGACTTGTTTTGAAAGTGGTTTTTTTGTCTTAATGAAAAAAGAAAAGAAATTAATTAATTAATAAAAAGGAAATATTTTTATGTCTTTTTTTATATTAATAAAAAGAGTATTGATATTGAAAATGATAAAAGGGAAAATAATGAGAGATAGAATCAGCGTGCTGCTGCAAGCAAAACAAAAAGGATCATAAGTTCTGATGCCAGGCGCGCTGTGACTCAGAAAGAAACGTCAGTAGGCATCTGAAGTTTTGGATTGATACACTATGAGGTCCTGCAAGAAACATTAGAGGGAAAGAAAACAGAGGTTCTGGGTGGTGTTTAGACAGTGAGCAAAAGGCCAGAAGTTCTGTGTCGTGTTAAATAGTGAGTGAAAAGTCAGAAGTTCTGTGTTGTGCTAGTAGTGAGTAAAAAGTCAGAAGTTCTGTGTTGTGTTAGTAGTGAGTAACAAGTTAGAAGTTATATGTTGAAACAAAAAAGGTATCCTAGAAGTTTTCGTGTTAAAACAGTGAGGAACTCAGAAGTTCTGTGTTACATTTCAACTCTTTCCTCATATTAATCAGCATATTGACAATTTACTCAGCTCTTAAAAGCAAATCAAAAGGATAAAAGCACAGCAGTTTATAGAAGTTCTAGTTCTAATTCCGAGCCTAGCTTTATTCAAGAAGTTTTGGTCCATAGTTTTTTCTACTTATGCAACGATATGGACAAGCATCAATAATATGATATTTACATACTTAATGATGTTCTGAATGAAAAGATGCAAAGACAGAAAGACTTACCTTGAATCTGGAGCGGGTGCTTGGAACTTGAGATGCTGCCTTCAGATGTTCTGGAGTCAGTGAGAGCAACGGAACAGTGGTTATGTATTTTTTTATTCAAAGGGAAGAACAAATGTTTTGTTTAGGATTTGTGAAGGTTTTTACTGTTTACTTTTCTCTCTTTGATAATTCTCTCTCTCTCTCTATCTCTATCTCTCTCTCTCTCTCTCTCTCTCTCTCTCTCCAAAAGCCAGCCCCTTGAACGTGTGATGGAGCAACTTATTTATAGATGGGTTTGTTGTGGTTTTGGGGGGGAAAACAAATGGGATTTTTAACCTTTTGGCATACTGTTCCATTTCTTTTTAAACACAACTTTTGCATGCTAATTTGGTGCAATTATGGGCTTTTAGAAAAACGCAGGCGTGGATTGGATCAACAACACCTTGGAGCATTGTGGCAGCTGGTGGCAGGACTGTACTACAGCAGTGCAACAGGTTGCTCAAACGAGGTTTTAGGATTTGGTGATGTTCTGATCGCAGAAGACCAGAGTGAGATTCGAAGGGTAAGGATCTGATCGAAGCATATAACATGGCCTCCATATGCTTAAGATTCACATTCTGATTGATGAGTCATGTTCTGAACCATATTTGCAAATTTTGATTGCACTTGCGTGAAGGTTGGCTCAGAAGTTTTGAAGTATCATATTCTCTTAACACTTAGAAAATTCTATAAATGTTTAGAAATTTGATTTTTTTCAAAGTAATTTCTTATTTCTTATTTTTGGTGAACCAATTTCATATCTTGATGAAATATAATTGTTGAAACTTGATTTTTTTATCTAAAAGTCAAAGTTTGACTTTTCAGTGTGCTTTTGACCATTTTGCCCTTGTGAATGATTTTTCTTGGAAAATTGTAATTCAAGACTTGAAATTTGATAGAAGAAAACCTGAGGGTCCAGGATGATCCTTTGAGAAATGAGAGGTTAAATTTTAAGGTACAACAGCTGCCCCTGTTCAATCTTCTTAAACTAGAATAGTTAGATTGTAAAATTCGTGACTCGAGGGCAGAAGATGATTGAACACTAGAGTGCCCAGAAATTTGCACTTTGATGATATTGTGGTTGAGGTGTAAGGAATGGGCTTGAAGATGCCATTTGGTTAAATGATGGAGAGCTGGAGGAGACGGGCTTACAGATGCCATCCAAAGGTGACTGTTGATAGAAAATTAGACTAAGTCTAAGCTTGATTTCAGTTGGGTAAGGAATCAGAATAAACCTTTGGTCGATTTGAAACTGAACCTAGCATAAGTCTTGAATGTTCTTTAACTGGGAAGAATCGGGATAACTCTTTGGAGCGACCTATTTGAACTAGGGAAAATGTCTTATTTGGGAAGAATCTGGATAGACCGTTGAGAGGTTTAAACTGAACCAAAAGAGGTCTTAGATATTTTTTAATTGGAGAGAATCAAAATAAACCTTAGATTGATTTATTCGAAACATAGAAAGTGTCTACTTGGGAAGAATCAGGATAAACCATTGAGAGGTTTAAAACTGAACCATCAGGGGTCTGGAACAGAATTAGAATAAATCTCGGAGTGATTTATTTGAACTAGAGAAGATGCCTGTGGGAAAGAATCAGGATAAACCGTTGAGAGATTTAAACTGAACCGGCAGGAGTTTGGAAAAGAATCAGAATAAATCTTGGAGCGATTTATCTGAACCAGAGAAGATTTCTGCGGGAGAGAGTCAGGATAAACCATTGAGAGGTTTAAAACTGAACCGAAAGGGGTCTGGAAAAGAATCAGAATAAATCTTGGAGCGACTTATTTGAACAAGAGAAGATGTCAGCGGGAAAGAATCAGGATAAACTGTTGAGAGGTTTAAAACTGAACCAGAAGGGGTCTGGAAAAGAATCAAAATAAATCTTGGAGCGACTTATCTAAACCAGAGAATATGTCTGCAGGAAAGAATTAGGATAAACCGTTGAGAGATTTAAACTGAACCAGCAGAGGTCTAGAAAAGAATCAAAAAAAAATCTTGGAGCGACTTATTTGAACCAGAGAAGAAGTCTGCAGGAAAGAATCAGGATAAACCATTGAGAGATTTAAACCGAACCAGCAGACACCTGAAGGGGATTATTTTTCATGTAGATAGTCAATTTAGTCTTGTTTCGAGACTTGATCTACTATTGATTTGTTCGTAGATATTTGTCTAGTCTCGTTGAAAATTTGATAATAATTTTCTGTTGATTGATCTTTCCTGAAAAAGATAAAGAGTTAGTTGTATGTAATTCCATGATGCATGAAATGCATAGTGCAATACATTTGTGTCATCGATGTTTATAATGTATAAATGTAATGTATGTGCATGTAAGCTGTTCTGCTGCAGTGTTGTTGGATTAGGGAAAATAAATTCCTGACTGCTGTTGGGGATGTGGATTGTAAGTCTTCATATTTTGTTGAAGTCGAAGTGTTGATGGATGGGGTTCCATAATTAGAGAAATAAACTTTGCTGGAGAAAGGAAACACCGTGCATTTCTTGTGGACTTCGTGAAATCCTGCTGGGGAATCCTAAAAAACTTGGCGACTTTCACTGGGGAATCCTTGGAACGGTAACTGGAAGTTTTGCTCCGTCGGGAATGTGAGAGCACCTGATACCATTAGGCTGCATACTCGAGATACATTAGTGATCCTATAGTAGGATGTCCTTGCTTCCGATCTTGCTGGAAAAAATACCTACGGGGACTTTATAGAATGACCTATAGATATTATCCTATTTCTTAAAGCCATTAGTAAGTGTCTTTCTGTTTTATGTTCTTTCTTTTCTTGCGCTCATTTGTAAACAGTAATCACGTTCAAATGCATATGTTCAAAAATATTCATTGGACATTTTTGCAAACAAAATAGGGAAATAAAAGAAAAACAAATAGTTTTGCACTTTTAAAGGAATATCTTTGTATTAACTTGAATAAGTATTTTTATACAAAGAGACGAACATCCTAGTAAGAGAATTTCGTCGCAGAAAATGAAAATTAATACAAAGAAAATATAGCTATGTGAAATAATCTCATGGGGTTCCCACTCTGCTATAGCCTTCGTGTCTCTGAGCGTCTCATCCACCTGCTGCTTTATCCGTGGCCGATTGAATTGATTAGAACCGTTTGAGTTTGTCAGCCGATACCAAAGGTTGTCTGTAAGGTGATCCAATGGGACATAGTCATACGCTTTCAATCCCTAACTTTTTCCTGGACCGCCCTTTCGGGTTTTCAGTCCCCATGATACCCTTATTTGCCCAAGCCGCCCTTTCAGGTTTTCAGCTTGCCGGGTGTACAGATTTTTTGTATTTTATCCCTAATTTTTTCCCGAACCCTTTCGGTTCGTCGGGATGCCCTAATTTTTGCCTAGGCCAGTCGACCTAGTGGGTCTTTATTCATGCATGGTATATTTTAACTATTTGTGCATTTACAGGGTGCGAAAGGTGGTCGCCATCCATAGTGGTTAAGATCATTGCTCAACCAGAGAATATGTTTTTCATCATAAATGGTCCTTCATATGTAGGAGTCCATTTTCCCTTGGGATCACCTTGTGGAAATATGATACGCTTGATTACCAAGTCACCAACCCGATATACCTGACATGTGACCTTCTTGTTAAAAGCTTTGATCATACGTTTTTGGTACATCTGGCCATGACTGACAGCCGTAAACCTCTTCTCATCAATCAAGTTTAGCTGGTCAAGTCAAGTTTGAATCCATTCATCTTCATTCAACCCTGCATATTTTATGATTCTCAGAGAAGGTATTTGGACTTCAATTCGTAGGACAACTTCCATGCCGTATACCAAAGAGAAAGGAGTTGCCCCTATTGACGTGCGCGCCGTGGTACGGTAACCATGGAGTGTAAATGGTAACATCTCATGCCAGTCCTTGTAGGTCACTGTCATTTTTTGTATGATCTTCTTGATGTTTTTATTTACGGCTTCTACAGCGCCATTCATCTTTGGCCGGTAAGGAGAAGAGTTATGGTGTTGGATCTTGAATTGCGCGCATAGTGCGGTAATCATAGTATTATTGAGATTGGTACCATTATCTGTGATGATTCTCTCCGGGATACCGTACCAACATATGAGAATTTTTTTGATGAATTAGGCCACAATGTTCTTGGTAACAGAAGCGAATGAAGCTGCCTCGACCCACTTCGTGAAGTAATCAATGGCAACCAAGATGATGCGGTGTCCGTTAGAAGTTGTGGGTTTAATCTCTCCAATCATGTCAATTCCCCACATGGTGAAGGGCCAAGGAGCATTAAGGACGTTTAGGGGAACTAGAGGCACATGTATTTTGTCAGCATAGATCTGGAACTTGTGACAAGTTCGTAAATGTTGATAACAATCCACTTTCATGGTGGACCAGTAGTATCCTGCCCGTAGGATCTTTTTATCCATCGCGTGTCCACTAGAATGAGTGCCAAAGGTACCTTCGTGTAAATCAACCATGATCTTTTCTTCCTCACTCTGGTCTACGAAACGAAGCAAAGTAGAGTCATGATTGCATTTATAGAGGATTCCGTTACTGAGGAAGAATTTAGCAGAAAATCTTCTCAAGAACTTCTTATCATTGATTGAAGCTCCCTCCGGATACTTTTGGGAAAACCAAGGCTTATGGTGCGAACCATGTCTTGCAATGTTTTATTTTTACTTTCCACAACCCCATTTTTTTGTGGAGATATAAGACAAGAAAAATCATGTACTATGCCATTTGAATCAAAAAGTTTTTCAAAATATTTATTTTCAAATTCTCCACCATGATCACTTCGAACTCTGATAATTTAGCAATATTTTTCATTTTACACTTGCGAACAAAAGGGTGCAAATACAGAGTATGACTCATCCTTGTGTTTCAAGAATTTTACCCATGTCCATCTGCTATAATCATCAATGATGACAAGTCCATATTTCTTACCATTGACAGAAGCAGTTTTCACTGGTCCAAATAAGTCAATGTGAAGAAGTTTTAATAGCCTAGAAGTAGAAACAGTCTTTTTAGCTTTGAAAGAGGTTTCTAAAAAATTTCCTTTTTGAAAAGCTTCACAAAGGGAATCTGAAGTATACTTCAGATTTGGAAAGCCTCTAACTAATCCAAGTTTATTTAGTTGATAAATCTTTCTCAAGCTAACATGACCCAGACGTCGATACCAGACCCATTGCTCTTCTTGAACAGTCAGAAGACATTTTAGATTTTGATTTTTCAAATCTGATAATCTTATTTTGTAAACATTTGTCTTCCTCCTGCCATGGAACATAACTAAGACATCCTTCTAACTAACAACTTTATAGGATATTTGATTAAAAATGAGATCATAACCATTGTCACTAAGTTGACTAATTGATAATAAGTTATGCATCAGACTCTCGACTAAAAGAACATTGTTAATAGAAAGGAATTTATCATTACCAATTGTTCCAGAGCCGATGATCTTTCCCTTCTGATTGCCTTTGAACCCAACAACGCTTCCAGAGTTAATTTCCAAATCTTGGAACATATTCCTTTCGCCCGTCATGTGTCGCGAGCATCCACTGTCCAGGTACCATGACTGGTGTTTCAGTGGCACCATCAAGGAAATATGAAATGGATTATCTGATCCTTAGGTACCCACTTTCTGTGTCCTCTTTTGTTAGAAGTTCCAGAGGTTCTGAAACCTTTGGACTTTTGTGCAACAAGATAATCACGTGAAATTTGTCCATGATACTTTGTTTTAGAAGTTTCCTTCTGTGTTTGTGTTTATGCTACAGTAGTATCAAAACCTTCTTATTTTGGACATTTCAAATATGTTCCAGAAAGCACGAGAAATAGGTTTTGGTTTGGCATTCAAAGTATCATCAATATTTTTTGATGGTCCTGAATATCCCAAGCCTCTGCTTCCATTTCTACTAACACCATAGATTATTGAAGCCATTTTGCTTCTATCTATGCTTTTAGAAAGGAAGTGTTGAAAAACTCTATCATATTTGATTACTTTGTCAGTAACGGATGTGTTAGACAAAATCTCTTCTTCTAATCTAAACACTTTACTTTTCAGAGCAATGTTTGATTTTTCTAAAACAAATAGTTTTTCATTTAAGTCAGAAATATTTTGGCTCATCTATAGTAGTGTTCTCAGAAGTAGCTACACAAATCTTTTTCAAGATTTTGTGTTTACTTAGAAGAGATTGATACCTTTTTATTAATTCAGATAAAACAATTTCAATTTCAGAGCGAGATAAGGAAGAAAGTACCTCTTTATCATCATCAGAGTCTGACTCATTATCAAGTGTCAGTTCGTCTTCTGATGTTTCTTCATCTATGCAAGTTCTGGCTATGAGTGCCTTGTTTTCATGCTCTTCATCAGAATCTTCATCTTCTGATTTAGAATCATCCCATGTTACCATGAGACCCTTCTTAGCTTTGTAAGCCTTTTTAGGCTTCTTGTCTTTATTGAGCTTTAGACAATCAATTTTGTAAAGTCCAAACGCATTGCATTCAAAGCAAGTAACTTCTTTTACATAAGCATTCCTCTGACCCAAAGTGGATTCACCTCTTCCATATGTCCTTTGTTGACCTCTGAACTTGATTTGTTTGTGCTTCCAGATTTTACTTATTCTTCTGGATATCAGAGAGAGTGCACCATCATCTCAATCTTCTTCAGATTCTTCCTTGGCTTGATAAGTTTGGTTTTCCCAAAAGTAGACTTTAGAGCAACTAATTTTACCCTCTTCTGAGGTTTATCTTGTTCCAGCTCTATTTCATGACTTCTTAAAGAGCTAAGCAGCTCCTTAAGAGAGGCGTTGTTCAGATCCTTTGCCAATTTTAAAGCACTTACCATTGGTCTCCATTTGACAGGAAGACTTCTGATAATATTTTTACTGTGATCTGCAGTGGAGTAACCTTTATTCAGAACCTTAAGTCCTTCCACAAGAGTCTGAAATCTTGAAAACATCGTTTCCGCAGATTCGTCATCTTCCATCTTGAAGGCTTCATACTTTTCAATTCAGGCCAAAGCCTTTGTTTCCTTTACTTGTGCATTACCTTCATGCATCATTTGAAGAGAATCAAAGATAGACTTTACAGTATCTCTATCTGTGATTTTCTCATATTCATTATATGAAATAACACTTAGAAGAATGGTTCTCGCTTTGTAGTGATTTCTGCATACTTTCTTGTGTACTTTCGTCACTGCACTTCTTGCAATCTTATGACCTTTATCATCTACTGGGTGAGTGTAGCCATCAACTACCAAGTTCATAGATCTAATTCATATGCTAGAAAGTAACTTTCTTTTCTATCCTTTCAATAGTAAAATATCTCCCCATCAAACATAGAAGGTTATGAACTATAGTGATCTTTATCATTATCCCTATTATAAACAGTGGAAGAAGGTGTAGCCATTGGTTTTTCACACACACTGGACCGGTACTGGACACTATTAAGTGTTAATAAAAATTCAAACTTTTTATCTCCTCAAATTTGGAGCTTTGATGCCAATTGAAGGTGTGAAAAACACAAGAAAGGGGGGGGGGGTGAATTGGGTTGTTAAAACAAAAACTTTTCTTTAAAAATATTCCCCTTTAAGTTAAAATCCTTTTTTCCTTCACTCTTGATAATAACAATAAGTTAGAACACGAAGTAAAGAACAATGTATGTTTATATTAGTTCACTTGAAAATTATCAAGCTAGTCTAGTCCATCCGCCAAGGTGATTTCGCCTCACTCAATTGAGGACTTAATTCACTATAACCAAATTGATTACAATTTGCACAAGATACCTGCAAGTGAATAACAACCTCTAAGACACATAAGTCCTAGACTTCTTAAGGATACAGACCTAACCAATCCCTTAAGGAAATTCCTACGCAAGCTACCCGCAAGTGAGTAACAAACTCTAAGACTCGCAAGTCCTAGACTTCTTAAAGATACAGACATACCTGGTCCCTTAAGGAATATCAAACAATAATCAACCTGATTATTACAATGCACAAGCTACCCGCAAGTGACTAACAACCTCTAAAACTCGTAAGTCCTAGACTTCTTAAGGATACAGGCCTACCCATTCCCTTAAGGAATATCAAATACTAGTTTAAATACAAGTTTTATTTTACAAGAATATCGCTTCTACACAAGATGAATATGTAAACTATTTTAAGAACAATGACTTTTGAATATAAAAGTTATGAACAACGTTTGCGCATGAATATTCATTGAATTGGCAGCTTTCTCTCTTAGTCTTCAAGCCTTTATATAGCCAATAAAATAATATATCCGTTTAGGGGTACTCTTTGGATTTCAGAAACATTGGCAGCTAGAACAATACCGTGGGGGACAAGATCGTGCGACGCGCCCGTCCTTTCAAGGTAGTGGATGAAACGTTGATTGTACCTTGTACTATTTGTACCATGTTAACACTATCTTCTTTACTTTTGAACTTCAAAGGCTTCTGCGAGCATGAGTTTAGAAGCGAGAACATAACACAAGGTCATCAGAACTTTAAGTCTTCAGAGTCTTCAAAACTGCATCTTCAGAGTCTTCAACACTTGGTTGTGAGAACCTTTTCTTAGAACCTTGGGTCTTTAGAACTTCAATTCTTTAGAATCTTTTATAACTTTTGTGTTTAGAGTCTTCAACACTTGGTCTTTAGAACCCTTATATTTAGAACCTTGGGTCTTTAGAAACTTGAGTCTTTAGCATCTGGACTTGAGTAGAAACTTTTGTCTTCAGATCTTCTGACTGTTTCTTTAGAACCCGCTGTCTTCAGAAACATGAGTCTTTAGCATCTGGACTTAAGTAGCAACTTCTGTCTTCAAATATTCTGACTGTTTTCTTTAGACAAACATCATAGCTTACACTTCAGATCCTTCTGGAGTGTCTTGCTACTATTCAGCAGAACTTGTGTAGCGCAGAAGCATAACTAATTCTCTTTTAATGTCTTCGCCACGCCATCCATCAGAAGTAGAACCTGTTTGTTAAGTACTCAATAATAACAAACATTAGAGTATCAAAATTGTTCATACAAACATACTCATTTGTTATCATCAAAACTCAGATAATATTGCAGATCCAAATCGTGTTCTTACAATATGTTTCCCCGTTACACACTGTCCAAGCCTGGGACGAACAAAAGCAAATACTGCAGGTTCCACAAGAGCCATGGGCACAACACCGACAACTACATCCACCTAAAGGATGCAATTGAGATACTTATCTGGGACAGGTATCTCAAACAATACAAGAAGTAGGAGAATGTCGACGAAGAGGCTCAAGAGTCCAATAATGTAGAAGAAGGGAAGGAATCCCCCAACGTAAGCCTCATCCATACCGCTCTGAGCATCACCAGGCCCGATGACTTCTACTTCCCCAACATGGATGAGGTCCCTCTATATTTCACAACCCATAGCCCCTGGGAGACTTTTCCAGCAGCCATGGTCATATCTGGATGAGGCTTCAACAAGTGCATAGTGGGTTCGGTCAAAAGGAGATTCGAGCAACTCATGCATGCTAGCTCCGAGAAAAATGCTACACTCGACAAAGCCAGAGAGAGCTCCACCCCTATTGCCTTCTACAGAGAAGAGTTTCTTGGTGGGGCCCACAACTCTAGTATTCCTCTACTCGTGAGAGCACGATTGGACAACTTCAACGTCAAGCGAATCTTGGTCGACCAAGGTAGCTCGGTTGACATAATATACACCCAGTTGTTCACCACTTTGCAATTGAACGAGACCCACCTGACCCCGTATGTTGGCTTCGACCTCCAAGGATTCAACGGTTCCATCACCAAGCCCTGTGGATACATCGAGTTGATTGTTACCTTCGGTTCAGCCGAATTCTCCAAGTCCTTCAAGACACAGTTGCTCATGGTGGACTTCCTTTCACTGTACGAGTGCATATTTGGGAGGCCCACCATGGCCGAGCTGATAACAATGCCCTCTATGGTGCACCTGAAAATGAAGTGTTACACTAATAAGGGGCTTGTTTCCACCCTACACAGGGACATCCAGGCGGCATGAAGATGTTTTAAGGCTGCAACCAAAGGATTGAGCTCCATCAGCTCATAACCACGAATGACCGGCATATCTGCTCTCCCCAACAGATCAAAAGCTCCAGAACTGTTGCCCCGCATTGATGCAATCGACCTCGATAGTAGGTGTTGTACCCCAAAATTTTCCCTCTCACTTATCAAGAATTTGCTCACAAGATTTCCTTGGGCTCAATACTGCACTAGGGTTTGATCAGCTCAAGACACCTCCTTAGGCACTGATGACCAAAAATTAGGGTTTGAGTTTGCACAAGGATTTCTGAACTATCAATGCTTCATATAACTTTCATGGACCATTATGGACCCCCAATATTACTCATGTCCAGTTTCAAGCCTTGGATCACACTTTTGATCAATCAATTGAACATTTGACCTAAAAATAAGTTGTATTGGGGAAAAAGTCAACCATGGCCAATTTATAGTCAAAACTCATAATTTTTTATCCACTTCAATATTTTAAACCCATATGTATCATTTGATCAAGTTTGGACCATAATTCCTCAAGAAGTTTGATCAAATCCCCAAAAGGGCAAAATGGTCAAAATTAGGGTTTTGATTGGGAAAGGGAAATTTCTGATTTTTGACCTAACAAATGGTCAATTGGTTTAAGGAATGATCTCAAGAGTCCAATTGCATCATTTTGAACTAATGACATGGTTTCAAACATTGCAAGTCCATTGGATTGACAGATGAATTTTGCAGTCAACTATATACTGAAAAGTCAAACTTTGACTTTTTGGTCAAATTCAAGTGCCAAAGATCACAATTCATCAAAACGTGTCAAAATGTGAAACTTATTCATCAAATAAATAAAAAAGTCAAGATTTCATTTTGAAAAGTCAAAATTTCTAAACTTAGAAAATTTTCTAACTGTTGAAAATTCATGTTTTTTTCATAACTTTGAGCCAAATTTTCACCATGATGCAAGGTGATTCAAAAGAAACTTCCAACATGAAAGTTGTAGATATCCATGAAATCTAAAACTTTGCTTCACACAACTTCTTCCAAAATTTCTTGGATCTCAAGTTATAATTTCAAGACCATAGGGTCATGAAACTAAACTCTTAGTGAAATTTTTCCCTAATTTGGTCAGGATTTTGACTCAACTTCATGGAACTTTTTCATATAGTTTAAAGGGGAATATTCAAAAGAAATTCAAAGATGGGTTGTATATCACATTGCAAGCTTTCCAAAATGTCCAATAACTCCTTGAGATCATTCTTGAGTAGGGAGAATCGAAGAGAGGAAGTTGGTGTTTTGTCACTTGAATTACAAGGCATTTTATGATGAACAAGAATCCAATTTCAAACCTATGCTACACAATATTGTTTTGCAGGCCTCTAAACCTTAATATCTATCCATAATTATAATATTACACTTGCTTTTGAGCTATTATCCAAGTGTTCCAAGCATTGTCCAAGCGAATTTGCCATTTTAGGAAGAAAGTTACCATTCCATTCTTGAAAAGTTGCTTTAATCACAAAGTCAACTTGTCTTGAGCTTCTAACTTGTTCTTTCTGTAGACACAACCCATATAAACCAAAAGCAAGGTGTCTAAGGCCTAAAGAAGCTCAGGACATGCTTGTACAATACTTGAGATTTGTCATTTCACTTTTCTTCAAAAGCAAGTTATAGAGCCATAACCCTATAACTCAGAAGCCTTGAGTGATTTTGTGCTCTAATCCTTTACATGAATATTAACAAGTCAATTGCAACAAAACACACGTTTTCACAAGTCCTAAAACACTCCCAAGCATCTTGTTACACAGAACTGCCCAAACTTGACAGTTTTGAGCAAAAACTCACCATCTCCATTTCCACTCGTGCGTTTTGAAAACTAATCATCCAAACACCTTCCATACATCATATCAAAGTGATCCAGGCCCTCATTTCCTAACTGTAACTCCTTCATCATCATCCACCATTTTCAAAACTGAAGCTTGCAACTTGACTTGAGTAGGGAGTTCCAGCCATCCTCAAAGCAAAGTAGGATTTGGAACACATTCAAGGAGGTCCAGGAAAGCTATACAAATCATCGGGCCATCACAAAGGTTGCTCAAACTCCATACACGACTCCAGCTGCAAGAGGTAAGTTTTAAAACTTCTATCTCTTTGTATAGGCATCATTTGAGTTTGGTTTGTAAAGATAAAATGTAGATACCATTGCCATGAAGATGTACATATCCATAGTTTACATTCATATGGCCTGATCTTAGAGAATTTTAGGGTTGAAGTTTTCTGAAATTTTTAGGTTTTGAATTAGGGTTAGAAAAATTCTCATTCATATTTGATTGTTAGCTTAAGTTGTTTATAAGTTTGGATTCGTGGGAAAAAATGCCACAACTTTCATGTTTGAACTTTTCATTTTTGTTGAGAGATGAAGAAGATACAGGTCCTTTGGCTGGAGGTTGAAGATGAAGTCTTCAGAACATGTTTTGCCTTACATATTTACTATTTCATTTGTATTAACGGATGTACTACCACCCGAGTGGTAAGGTGAAACAACGCGGTCGGAACCATTCATCTGGATGTTAATGAAAAATCCATGAAGTCGCCACCGAACATCTTTTATCCCACCGAAAGGGAAAGGTAAACATCGAGAAAACCTGAAAAGGGAGAAATCACAGTCTTTCGACCGAGAGATCGGGTAAGGGAGTCTGTTACGCGAGGGGAAGGTATTAGCACCCCACACGCTCATAGTACTCTATGGTATCCACTCTTGTTGTCTAATCTAATGGGTGTGGTCAAATCCTATGTTTATGGCTTAAAACTGAAAAGGGAATGCATGCAGAAAAAAAAAAGAAAAAAATGTAGGGAAAATAAAAAGATGTGCTCGGTTGGGCCCGAACCCAATGCCTACGTATCCCTTTTAAGGAATCAGATCAGTCGTAGTTCGACTTATGTATTTTGGTTGGTTTGTGTTTTTTAGTTAAGACAACAAAAACAATCAAGATGGCAAAACATCAAATAAAACAAACAAACAAATGAGATGGTAAGACATCGGCTAAATAATAACAAAGTAACATGTCAAAGATGGCGAAACATCAAATGATAAAACAAACACACTTAACAAGGACATTGAGAGTCAAAGTAGGATAACCAACATGGGCGATGACGAAACATCATCTTCAAACAAATGTGCGATGGCGAAACATCGGCTAAAAGATAAGAAAGTCATGGCAAAGATGGCGAGACATCAATAAAACGGATGACAAAACATCACACCTGACAATGATATTGAGAATCAAATTAGGATAACAAACATGTGCGATGGCGAAAAATCGGCTTCAAGATAACAAGATGTCATGGCAAAGATGGCGAAACACCAATAAAACGGATGACAAAACATCACACTTAACAATGATATTGAGAATCAAAGTAGGATGACAAACATGTGCGATGGCGGAACATCGGCTTCAAGATAACAAGATATCATGGAAAAGATGGCGAAACATCAATAAAACGGATGACAAAACATCACACCTAACAATGATATTGAGAATCAAAGTCGGATGAAAAACATGTGTGATGGCGAAACATCGTCTTCAAACAAATGTGCGATGGAGAAACATCGGCTAAAAGATAACACAGACAAAGTAAGATTGGTTTGTATCTTTTACTTTAAAGATGGGTTTGAGTTCATTAGAAATGTCTTATGATTTTCCAAGAAAACAGTTTTTGTTTTAAGATGCATAATGCATAGAAAGGGAAAACAACTAAGGGAAACTAACCTAGTACTATCCCTAGTGTTATCATACAGTGGTTGATCCTAAGGTTGAGGATAAAGGAAAACCCTACCGTAATTAACATGCTAAAGGAAGCTTAACAAAACTATCCTATAGGGAACATTCAATGAGAGCGAAGTCGTGATCTCAATTTCTAAATTGAGTGACTCATCGATCAACAATTAAAGAAGAAAAGCAATAAACATCCTATAGGGAACATACAATGAGAGCGAAGTCGTTATCTCAATTTCTAAATTGAGTGACTCATCGATCAACAACTAAAGAAGAAAAGCAATAAAAATCTTATAGGGAACATGCAATGAGAGCGAAGTCGTGATCTCAATTTCTAAATTGAGTGACTCATCGATCAACAGCAAACACAACACATGTATTAGACAAAAAAACCAGAGGGCCTCCGGACATATATCAGCAACAGAGGTCCCATCATGCAATCAGAAAACTATGCAAAATGAAAATGGAAGAAAGGAGACAGTGCAATACCAAATGGATAACTATCCGTAGCAACTGAGCAAGAATAAAAGAAACCCAGAGAGCTTCAAGCAAGCTGGCATCAATAGACAAATCAAGTCAGAAATTATGCCATAAGGATGTAGGTGATGAGATTATCATATATGAACAGATCCCATTGGCAATGTATAGCTTTCACAATCTCATGTATATATCTTGCATGGAATATAAAACATGCCAAATACAATAGCAGTGCCAGTATAATAAGTTTTGTTCCACAAATAAAGTGAAACACAGTAGCCTCAGGCCAAAAGTGGAAACTTTTTCTCAAAGTACCTTGCACATTCAACAACCAAGTTAGTATTCCACAAGGTGAATGATGACTCATATAAGGGATGGATGCAACATGATGAAGTGAGAACAACATGATAACAATTATCAAACATTAGACATGATAGACAAGAGGAAACAGGCATATGCACAATTTGGCCAAAAGAATCAGAGGGATGTTGCTCCTTTCTATCACCATATTGAATTGACAATGGAATATCAACCAAGGATCATGGGAGCTTGGAAAGAATACATTCAAAGATCATGTAGGTCATGGGAAAACACATTTCAACCATATACAATTAATTCAATCACAACTTCACAAACACAATATATGATGAAACATACATAATGCATCAAGAAGGTTCAAACCTTTAAACAATGGGGGACTAAATGAAAAGACTTGAGTTATCATGGATAATCAGAATCAAGATGATTATTAGGTTCCCAATTATAGGCCTCACTCAAGTTCATTGGCCATCAAACAAATTGCAACAAGATATGCAACATTAATTGGGTACTTTCACTTCAAAAATACATCAAAAATAGAAACAAGGATCCATAATTCAAAACAAAAATATCTTAACATCTTTGAAGTGTGTAGAAGTCAGAAAGCCAATCTTATATTCATGGATGATTTAGGAGGAGATCAAATGATACCCAGAGTTCCAAACTAGTTGGCAAAACTATCAAAACTAGACAAGTTTTCAAAATAATTCATGGAAAAAATATCAAACCAAGTTAAATAATTCAAGAAAAATGGTTTTCAGATCCTCAATACATTCATGAACCCTAATCAAGACATAAACTCTATTGAAAATACAGGGCCTAGTGGTTTTGAAAATGAAACTTGCACCATAAGCAACAAAACCCTAATTTTTTACTTTTAATCTTAAGTATTAATTAAATAAGATCAAAATTCAAAAAATTTAAACCAAGATCAACCAAATCACCAAGAATCCCTAAATGTCAGAAAATATATTTTTCACATTTTTTGAATTAAAGAAAAGCCCAAAATGAAATTAAATTCAAACAATTAGACCATTAAACAAATAATCACATCTCAAAATAGAACTTTAATCAAAAAGTCAGAAAAATGTCCAACCAAAATTATATTCAAATATTAGAATTAAAAACACACATCCCTGATTTTTTTTGGAATTTTTGAATTAAAGGAAATATTAATATAAAAATTAAACAAACAATTAACATTAAACTATTATTTAAGAGAAAAAATGCAAATCCTAGCCAAAAATCACCAAAAGGACAAAAATTAAATTATATTCAGACTCCATGATTAAAAATAAGCTTACATGATTTTTTATGAATTTTTTTTTATTTAAGGAAGTATTAAAATAAAAATTATAAATTAAAAATTCAAAATAAACCTCTCAAATTAAAATTCTAATCAAAAATAGAAAATATGCTATACCAATTTCAGAATCAATTTCTACACTATTTTATGAGTTCAAAACATTTTTTATGGAATTTTTAGATCAAAGGAACTATTAAAATAAAAATAATCTTTGAACAATTAAATAATTAAACCTATGAAATTTTAAACCAATCAAATCATTTTTAAAAAATGCCAAAAAAAAATGACAAATACTAGAAAATATTTTTGGCCTGTGGTAATTTTTTTATGATTTTTGAAAATGTTTTGATCAGAAAATAAAATCAAACAAAATACCAAATAAAACAAATAATTCAAATAAGCCAAAAATTCAAATGGACCAATCATATAGCGCCACCACACCATCTTCAACCTTTGGAAAAACTCAAAAACACGCGTAACACTCAGTCCTAGGGCTCATGTTCAGATCAACATAACATACTCAATTTCGCACCATTTTTTATGAAATCAAGGGCAAATTAAAGCTAGCATAATAAAGAATCCATAGCAATTTGAACCAAGCAACATCATCAAGTGTAGATCCAGCACGAAGCTCATGAAAACTCAAAAAACTAATCTGCACACAGAGTTTCAGGAACTCCAAAACATGATTCAAGCTCAAATCAAACGCAAAGTATACCTCAGACCTATTTGTTTGACCAGCTAATACATCATGAATATGGAATAATTCATCAAATCATGCTAAACAAAGAAAATCGAAGTTCAAAAATATCACCTCAATGTGAAACTGGAAACCTTGATTCACTAATTCCATAAGCCAACAAACTCCATGATCTTGATCTACACACTTCAAGGAAGATGAATCAACGAGAAATTTGATGAATGCGCGAAGAAGATGAGAGAATCGAAGAAAACTGCAGCAAAAGAAAAAAATATCCAGATCTGGATTTGTGATGAATGGAGCGTGTCCTTTGTGAAATGAGGCTTGCAATACATTATATAGTGTGAGTAGAGAAGGCTAGAAGAGGAAATTGGTCCTCAAAACTGTTCAGGGGCAAGTTTGGAAGATTTGGCCAAAAAATGAGTGCACATGGGCCTCAGCCATTTGCTCGTGCGTTTCTTCATTTTCTTTGCATTTTATGAGCCAAATAAACTCATAAATAAATCCTCAAAGTTCTAGGTCATGATCATTTCAAATGAGAGAGTATGGATGAATTTGCCAAATTGAGCAAGTTTGTCATTTTTGTACCCAAGCAAACACCATGGTCTATGGAGCACGAAATAGCTGGCATTATGGGCCTTAGCAAGTCACAAACAGGTCATGGGCTAGATTAGAAACAAAGAGAATGGCTGAAACTTGAGTTCTCATGGATTGGCCATTTTGCATATTTGTCAAATTTCAATAAAATGCCTCAAAATTCCAAGGTCCACAACTTGCTCATACTTTTGAGTTTTGACACAAATGAGCATAATTTGGAAAAGTATTGAAAAGATATACAATCTCCTAGTTTTGAGTTGTGGCAATTGAATCTATTAAGGTCCTCAAAATTTAGCTTGAAATTCACTAATTTTGGAAAATGACCCATAATTTTGTGACTTCAAAAGACCATAATTCTTGATTCCTTTTCAATTTGGACATCAGACCAAAATGATATGAAAGATCATACTCTTAGCTTTCCAAGCATATTTCATTTGCATTTTTGTGATCAAACGTGAATAAAATATGAATTTTTGAAATTAAGTCCTCTTTTTCCAAAATTAGAAACTCTTAGGGTTTCTTCAAGAACAAGTTTCCACCCAAACCTCAATCCTTTTGGTCCAATGATCCAAATGGACTTGAAATATGAAAAGTAAATCCTTGAATTGATGGTTTGCCAAAAGTTTACTTGGTCAACCCTGACTTTGACTGATTTTGACCAAAATGACCATTTTACCCCTCTGAATCAATTGACCCTCTTCCCTTCAAGATTTATGGTCAAAACTTCAAGCATATGATCTTCCAAACATATAGAGGCCATGTGCAAAGTTCGACTTCAAAATTATCAAGAAACTTTGATGAAATCCCAAACCCTAGTTTTAGTTAACGCCTTAGGAGACTGATGAATCATCTCCAAAACATCAAATCCTCTGGGTATCTTGACCAATTTCTTGTACAAAGATATTTCACATATCAATGAGATGTTGTAACTTCCAAATCAAGATTTGTATATTGATCAATGGCCTTGATCAAGCAAAACCCTAATTTGACTGGTGAATTAAAAGAGAGATTCTTCTTATAATCAAACACAAACTCCAATCCTCGGATGATCCAAAGAGATGGATAAAACATCTTGAGACATGCAATAAATTTTGAGCTTGAAAGATCCAGAGGTTTAGATGACAAGATTCTTCTTGAGCAACTTGCCAATGCAATCAACCTTCAAAGCTTGAGAAAGACTTGATAACCAAAGTACTTTGATCCCATCACAATGTATGAATGCAATGCAATATGATACTCATGATGAAACATAAGCCTAAATAAAGAGGGTAAATTTTGGGGTGCAACATAAGGCAGCGCGCGTTATTGGTAGAGGTCATGGGTTCGAACCTCAGCGCTGCCTTTTTGCATTTGTTTTACATTTTTTGGGTCATTTTTTCAACAAATAGGCGTTGGGCCTTTTGGGCTTTGTTTTGTTTTGTTTTTTGCTTGCTAACCCCCCTGTAGGCTTTTGATACCCCTGGCCCAATTTTATTTTATTTCTTTTTTTTAATTTATTTTCTCAAATATATTTTCTAAAATACTAAAAAATGATAAAAATGCAAAAAATGATAGTTTATATCTTGATTTATTTTATTTTATTTTTTCCATAAATAAAAATATTTTTCATTCTTCATACTTTATTTATTTATTTAGGTAAATCTTATAACTTAATTAATATTATATTATTTATTTATTTTTCCTCAAACCATTTAAAATATATTATTTTAATACCAAAAAGACTAAAAATATTTTATAATGCTATAAATATTTTCAAGATAAAAATACCAAAGAATATATACATTTCTTAAACTTATTTTCTTTTAATTAATTAATAGAATTAGGGTTTTCTTTTAAAATCTTTTTCTTAATAAATTCAAACTTAATTAACTATTTTCTTTATTTAAATTAGATTAAGACAAAATCTTTTTTTTTCATGAAAAACCAAACTAAATTCATTTTCTTCACATTTTGCATCCTTGTATATTTATTCATTTTCATACTTTGTATTTAAATTCCTTGTATATTCATGCCAATTCAATATAGTTGTAATAGACTAATTAGGTTTAAATTCTTGCAATCCCCATTTACAAATTGTACACCCCCTCCCGCAAATGTTGTAATAGTGTAGTATCTTTAAAATTCCATAATTTATCACTTTATATACAATTGCTAGTAATTAGGGTTTGTATGGAAATACTTAAAACCAATAAATAGAAAACCCTAATTCAAGACTAAATCAAGCATGAAAACAATACATTTTCACACAAGCACTCGTAGTGTTATTCCACTTGGTTGCCTTATAAATGGCCATATTACGCATGTGAGGTATCTTAGCAAAAACAAGCAAAAATACAAGATCATATACCCTCGATGACGCTATCTAAGTTGTATTTCAAAATGATCTTAGCCCCCTAAAAAATGCTAAGATACCTTGCAACATTGCTAATCATGGTTATACAATGACCCACGCCCGTCCTGTTTACATCCAAAGATGGGGTTACTTACCAAATCAATGGTAAGATAATAATGTCAAAGGAAAAGAAAATGAACAAGAAAAACTTTTGAGTAGGTAGAATGCTCCTAATTACTTGCTCCATTTCAAAACAAACATTTACACTTTCAAAACATCTTACACACTTGAAAACATTTTCAAAAGATCAACATCTTTGTATACATTCTTACGAACGAGAATCATTACAAAGTTTGCCTAAACAATGGCCTCTTTACAAAATACTTTCAAAAACCACACAAAGCACAATTTCAAACAAAAGCAAGTGATCTAGCAAGTAACTAAGAGCCCTTGGAAAACCATGGATGAAAAGGGTGCTAATACCTTTCCTTTTCATAATCTACCCCTCGAACTCAAGAAACAATCTCAAAGGTCTTTCATGTGATTTTTCACCTTTCCTTTTGGATAAAAGAAAACTCGGGGGCGACTCTTGCTAACCGCAACATTTGTAATCAAACGCAAAACCCTTAAGTCAGTTCTCCCACCGTATCACAAATTGGCGACTCTGCTGGAGAAAATTCTAAAGTGGGGTTACCTTAGGGATAGATCACATTTACTTGCTTACATTATTTGACTTGTATGCTTTACATTATGGTTCTTTATTTGGGTTTGAATCCTCTACCCGGATTTGGGATACATTCTAGGTAAGTAGCAATACGTTGTGGAAACTGTGCGGGGTATACCGACATGGTCTAAGCAATAGCTATGTTAGTGCGACATATTTGTGGGTATCGGTAGCCTTTGAGTTAATCAAAGATAATAAAGGGCCACTGAGTGATGTCATGAAGCACTAATGAACTTTTAGAACCTTTACATGACCAACTTGGCCATTTAGGATGTAGTGAGATGACCGACTTTGGTGCAGTCCGAAGTTGGTAGATACTCGATACTACACTCATTGAGGTTTGGTTTCTTGGGATATTTCGGTCTCCATTAAAGAGGATTGTGCTGAAACAATGACCAAGGAAACAAACCAGTGATATTGAGCTCCTTAGAACTCGGTTACTATTACTAGGACAGGTTTGAGACAACTAAACTTCAAGAGGGTACTTACCCATAAAAATCCATGCAAGCCTAAACCTAAGGATTTGTTTGCTTTGTTTGTATATACATACTTGTACATAACATCATGAAAATCATGAACATCATATACATTCACTAACCATTTCAAGGATTTTTTGGATTCATCTTTGTTCTTGTTTTGTAGGATATGGATTCACTTTGCAGGAAAACTATTCAAGTCAATCTTGTAAGGATCCCTCCACAAATCAGGGAGCTAGCTTCAAGAATTCCTGAAAACTCTCCATTCACCGAGAGTCACGGTCGCCTACTCAAATTGGTCACCTCCAACACAGATGAGGACATGATGGAAGTGCTCTTTCAGTTCTTTGATCCTTTACACCATTGCTTCACATTTCCTGACTATCAGCTTGTGCCTACTTTGGAAGAATTCTCTCGGCTCTTGAGGATTCCCATTCTCAATCAAATACCTTTCAACGGTACAGAAAGAGACCCAAAGCCAGAAGAGATTGCTCAAGCTCTACACTTGCACTCATCTGATGTCACAACTTATTGGGAAACAAGGAGTGGTGTCAAAGGTTTCCTAGCAAAGTTCCTGTTTGAGAAAGCCCAAAGCTATTGGAATTATTTGGACCTACAAGCCTTTGAGGAAATTATGGCTCTCCTCATCTATGGGATAGTGTTGTTTCCAAATCCTGACCAACTCATAGATATGAACTCCATCAAAATCTTCATATCCCGCAACTCGGTGCCTACATTACTAGGGGATATCCTACACTCTTTTCACACTCGCACAATGAGGAAAAAAAGTGTCCTTATGTGTTGCACTCCTCTCTTGGCAAGATGGTTTATTTCTCATCTTCCCCAATCTATATTAAAGAATGAGCAAGGTTCAAGGTGGTCACAAAGGTTGATGACTCTCAAACATTTAGAAATTCATTGGTGCTCCCGGTCCATAGAGAATGTTACTATTGTTGATCATTGTGGATAATTTCCTAATGTCCCTTTACTTGGAATTAGGGGAGGTATCACCTACAACCCCTGCTTAGCCTTAAGACAATTTGGTTATGCCCGAAGGGATGGCCCGCACGAGATGCTGATTCAAGGTTTGGTATTTGACTATGACAACGACGATCAAGGTCTTCGCCATAGATTTATCCGAGCTTGGAGGATGTTAAAAAAGGTAGATAGTAATACTTTGGGGCATAAAACTTCCATCCCTCTTGGGCCTTACCTCAAATGGGTACAAACTCGTGCACAGAGTCTTATGATGCCTTACCCCTCCATTCTCCCGGTAATCATTGAGTCTGTCATGGGAGGAGATGTTCCATACACTATCCTACATCCTGACATGCCTACCTCTCTTGAAGATCTACAAAGAGATTGGATACAACTCAAGGGGGAGCGAGATACCTTTGAAGCCCAATTCTACGTAAGCGAGAAGAAGGTTTTGGAACTCACTAGGCTACTTCATGAGGAGCAGACTCTGAATGCCTACATTGCACCAAAGAGGATGTGCACTACCTTTTTATCTTAGAGTTTCTTGTATTTGTTTTGACCAAGAAGGCATTATTGTAATCAAGCTTTAATCTATTAATATAACGTGTGTTTCCTTTTTGTCTGAAACAAATTTGAATCTTAAAATCCTTGAAAACATTTCATATGCATTTACCATTCATCATAACATAAGCAAGTTTCTTACAACAAGTCTCCTTATCTCTCTACTGTTTATTTCAGTAAGATGGATCTCGAGCAATTGGTGAAGGATCTCCAAGCTCAAAATGCACAATTTCAACAGTTGTTCTTAACTCTGGCCAAAGGACAAGAAGAATTGAAAACTTTACTGGCTGAGGAAAAGAAAAAGAAGACAAAGAAGGTAACCGGAGTCCTAAACATGGAAAGAAGATTTCATGGGCAGACAAGAAGGACCTTAGACTTTGCAACGAAATCTGGTGAGAGAGAAAATCAAGATGGGAAAGGAAAGGAAACAGTTGTCCCTTCATAATCAGAAGAGGAAGAGGAAGAATAATACTATTCTTAAGAACAATACCCTCCAGCTGATGACAAGTATAAACATCTCGAGGAGCGGTTGAGTGCAATGGAAATCCAAAAAGTGCCTGGCTTGGACTTTGAGGAATTGAGTTTGGTATTGGGGATTGTCATTCCTCCAAAATTCAAAGCACCTATGGTCACCAAATATGACGGAGTTTCATGCCCTAAAATGCATCTCCAGTCCTATGTGAGGAAAATCCATCCCCATACCACTGACAAAGACTTATGGGTACACTTCTTCCAAGACAGTTTGTATGGAACTCAACTTGATTGGTTTTATCAGTTAGAAAGAGCCAACATTCATAACTGGGAAGATCTTGCCGCAGCCTTTTACAAACAATACCAATACAATGTTGATCTTGTGCCTACCTGTACTCAACTCCAGAGTATGGCCATGGTTTCCAATGAAGGTTTCAAGGACTATGCGCAAAAATGGAGAGACTTGGATGGAAGAGTTCAACCTCCCCTATCTAAAAGAGAATTAGTGGACATGTTTTGGGGTAGCTTATCTGGTCCCTTCTTCAATCACCTAATTGGGAGTTCATCGACGGGTTTTACTGAATTGATATTGACTGGAGAAAGGGTAGAAGTCGGGATAAAGAGTGGAAATATTCAGAAAGATACATCCTCTGCTTCTATAAGGAAGCAATTTATCAAAAAGAAAGAAGTGGTTGTTGTTTATCCTCAAAGAAATCAAGATAGGGACAAAATCCATCCAATGGTAGAAGTTTTTATGATTTCTAAACTTGCGCCTGATCATCAAAGAAACAACCAACCGAGGATGGAAAGGCCAGTCATACAATTCACCAGAATTAATATGACCCTATCTCAAGTATTGTCGCTTCTGTTAAGATCCAACCTGGTGACTTTGAATGAAGCTCCAAAAAACCCTAACATAAC
Organism: Vicia faba; assembly: GCA_948472305.1. Lineage (NCBI taxonomy): Eukaryota > Viridiplantae > Streptophyta > Magnoliopsida > Fabales > Fabaceae > Vicia > Vicia faba. The sequence continues at coordinate 1,342,160,110 of OX451740.1, forward strand.
ATCTCCTAACTATCATCCTAATGCACGCTGTGCATACCACTCTGAGAGTCCCGGCCACGACACTAATAACTGTTGGGCTCTAAAGAACAAAATACAAGACCTCATTGAAGCCAAAGAGATTGAATTTGATGCACCCGAAAAGCCAAATGTCATTTCTGTCCCTATGCCTAAACATGGCCATAATACCAATGCCATTGAAGAAGATGTGTTTGTTACATCAGTTGATGAACTTAGGACCCCACTCCTGACTATTAAAGTAAACTTGTTGAATGCCGGTGTTTTCCTGGGCTGTGACAAAGGCTGTCATTTCTGTCTGTCCTCACTAACCAGCTATCCTTTGTTGAAAGCAGGCGTTCAGTGCCTAATAGATAACAAAAAAAATTTGTTTGAAAAAACTTCTGTTCCACCTGTTCCTTTTAAAGATGTTTTTATCATTATCATTTCTGCCAATTCTTCTAGGGTCTCCACCAAAAGACCCGTTAGAATTACATCAGTTTCGAAAGTAACTCCTTTTATAATTACAATGCTTGGACCAGTCCCGTATTCGTTAGACAAAACCATACCATGTAATTATGGAGGGGATGTCTACTACCACAGTGTCAAGCAATATTGGCCAGCGGCCGAAGATTCAAGTTTTGAGAAAGACGACTCCTATATCAGTAATATTGCAGGGACTAGCAAGATTACCCAAAGCGGAAGGATATTCTCTCCATAAATTGCTCCCCCAAAAGCAGTTTCTGGACCCGTAATCATTCCTATTGTTACTCCTCCAAAAGTTGTTCCCAATCCAACAGTCATCCCCACTAATACTCCAACTGACAAAGCTGTTACAATCCCTGTTATCATTCCTACTGACACTCATGCTGCCGAGTTAACTGATACCCAAGGTAAAAGCATTCTGATTGAGCCTGGTCGGACGAAGGCATAATCATTGGCTATCCCTGAGACCCCCCGAAAAGAGATGGAGGAAATTCTGAAGATCATAAAAAGAAGTGACTACGATGTGGTTGAACAATTAGGGCAAACTCCATCTAAAATTTCCATGCTGGCTTTACTACTATGTTTCGAGGCACATGCAAAAGCCTTGGTAAAATTCCTGAAAACTGCCCATGTACCCCAAGAGACATCTGCCGGTCAGTTCCAAGACTGCGTAGCCAGCTTGAATGCAGATAATGGTCTAGGTTTTATGGAATACTAATTTAACGCCAAGAGGAAAGAAGCATAATGAGGCATTTCATGTCTCAGTGGAATATAGGGGCACAACCCTGGCTCATGTTTTGGTGGACACTGGCTCATCTCTGAATGTATTGCCTAAAAAAGCTCTTGATAGGCTAGACTGTGAGGGATTGAAATTGAAGCAAAGTAACATAGTAGTAAGGGCTTTTGACGGCTCGAAAAGGATGGTACATGGGGATGTGGATATCTCCATAAAGGTTGGAACCCAAAAATTTGATTCAACTTTTTATGTAATAGATATCCGTCCCTCATATTCCTACTTGCTACGCTGACCATGGATTCACAATGCTGGCGCTATCACTTCTACATTGCACCAAATGCTGAAGTATCTGATTCAAGGGAAGATTATCACCGTTCATGGAGAAGAAGAGTATATGATCAACCATCTCAATTCTTTCAGATATGTGGAATTAGATGGTGAATTTATTGAAACTCCATTCCAACACTTTGAAGAGGTCCCACAAGATGTGGCAGTGACTAAGGTTTTTCCCAAGATCACAAGGCCTCCACTCAGGATGTCATCTTTAAAGGATGCAAAGGAAGTGATAGAAGAAGAAGGATGCACTATCTGGGGACAACTCTCAGATATCCCATACAAGTATGAAAAGTTTGGCCTAGGTTTCACTTTAGGTGCTCAGAAGGTTGTTCGCCATGCTCGTGCTGGAGGACCACCCCTGAAGACCAACAACCGTGAAGTCAACGCGGTAGAGGATGATGAAGATGGTTTCAACCTGGAGGATTGGATCTTCCCAACTGTCAGTGGAGGGATCAGCAACTGGGAGGCTAGAGATTTTGTCCCGATCACTTTTATCCCACAATAATTTGTCTTTACATTTTGTTGGATCTGTAACATTTAAAAAAATCCAAACTCTTAAAAACATGTCTTACCCAAGGCACAATGGTCCATTTATAAGGGTTATTGTCTCATTTCCATATGACATCAATGAATCATGGATGTTTTGCATACAAACTTTGTGCTCATTGTTTTTGATTTTTTTACATTTTCATTTCTTTCAAAGATAGTTATACCCTTACACACACTCACACTCATAGTGCAGGTCTACATCCATTCGGGATCCCATGGATACCGGTTCTGCTATGGCTTTTTGTGATTCTGAAAATCTAATCTACCAAGCCGAAGACGAAGGTGAGGAAGATTGTGAAGTACCAGAGGAACTTTCCAGATTACTACTGCAAGAAGAGAGAACCATTCAACCCCACGAGGAACCAGTGGACACAATCAACCTGGGTACCAAAAAAGATAAAAGAGAGGTCAAGATGGATGCCAATCTGGAACCGAGTGTCAAGGATCGTCTGATTCAATTGTTACACGAGTATGTTGAGGTCTTTTCCTGGTCGTATGAAGACATGCCGGGACTTGATGCCGATATTGTGGTACATCATCTGCCTACAAAAGAGGATTGTCTACCAGTAAAATAAAAGGTCTGTCGAATGTGACCAGATATGTCAGAGAATATTAAAGCAGAAGTCATGAAACAATTTAATGTTAGATTCTTGGCCGTCACCTCCTATCCGCAATGGGTTTCAAATTTTGTGCCCGTGCCCAAGAAAGACGGCAAGGTACGAATATGAGTGGACTACAGAGATTTGAATAAGGCAAGCCCTAAGGATGATTTTCCACTTCCCCACATTGACATCCTAGTTGATAATACGACACAACACAAAGTGTTTTCCTTCATGGACGGTTTCTCAGGCTACAACCAAATCAAAATGGCGCATGAGGACATGGAGAAAACAACATTTGTCACATAGTGGGGCACATTCTTCTACAAGGTGATGCCATTCGGGCTGAAGAATGTTGGGGAAACTTATCAGCGTTCCATGGTAGCTTTATTTCACGACATGATACATCACGAAATAGAGGTCTATGTGGACGACATGATAGTCAGATCTCAAACAGAAGAAGAGCATCTTGATCATTTACAGAAACTGTTTGAGAGGCTAAAGAAGTACAAGCTGAGGTTGAACCCAAATAAATGCATGTTTGGAGTAAGGTCTGGTAAACTCCTAGGATTTATCGTCAATAACAAGGGTATTGAAGTAGATCCTGCCAAGGTAAAAGCGATACAAGAGATGCCTACTCCTCGTACTGAGAAGGAAGTCAGAGGATTCTTGGGACGTTTAAACTTTATTGCCAGATTCATTTCTCACCTGACAGCTACTTGTGAGCCAATGTTTAAACTATTGAAGAAATATCAAGTAGTCAAATGGAACGATGAATGCCAAACTTCTTTCGGAAAAATCAAAGAATGTCTGCAAGAGCCTCCTATTTTAATGCCACCAGTCGAGGGAAGACCATTGATCATGTATCTAAATGTTTTAGGAAATTCAATAGGGTGTGTGCTGGGGAAGCATGACGAGTCTGGCCGAAAAGAGCACGCTATTTATTACCTGAGCAAAAAGTATACCGACTGTGAAACAATATATTCACTGCTCGAGAAAACTTGGTGCGCTCTGGCATGGGATGCTCGTCGGCTAAGATAGTACATGCTGACTCATACTACCTTGTTGATATCTAAAATGGATCAGATAAAATACATCTTCGAGAAGCCTGCTTTCTCTGGGAGAATAGCGAGATGGCAGATGATCCTGACAGAATATGACATACAGTATACTATCCAAAAATATATAAAGGGCAGTGTACTAGCTGATCACCTTTCTCACCAAGCTGTGGAAGACTACCAGTCCATGAAGTTCGAATTCCCAGATGAAGACATCATGATGGTAAACAACTGTGAAAAATTCAGGCCATATGACGGACCTGACCAAGGATCCCGATGGACCCTGTTCTTTGGTGGGGCATCCAACGCACTTGGAAATGGTATTGGTGTTGTACTCATATCTCCTGAAGGATATCATAATCCTTTTACAGAAAGACTCTACTTCAATTGTACAAACAACATGGCCGAATACGAAGTGTGCATCTTTGGTATCAAAGCTGCCATAGACTTGGGGATCAAATCCTTGAATGTATTCAGAGATTCAGCTTTGGTTATCAGCCAGATCAAAGGGGAATGGGACACCAAACACCCTAACCTTATCCCTTATAAAGAACATGTTTTGACATTGCTCCCACATTTTGAGAAGATTACCTTCGAGCACTTACCGCGAAAAGAAAATCAGCTAGCAGACCCACTAGCCACAATGTCATCTATGTTTAAACTTAAATGGGATAACGAGACTCCCTAGATCACCATTGAACGAATGGATGAACCAGCACACTGTCACGAGATTAATACTGAAGAAGTAGTGGATCAGCCTTGGTTTCACGAAGTCAAGAAGTATCTCGAAGCTCAAGAGTATCCAGAAGGAGCTTCAGTCAATGATAAGAAGTTCTTAAGGAGATTCTCTGCTAAATTCTTCCTTATTAATGACATTCTTTACAAACGCAAACATGACTCTGTGTTACTTTGATGCATAGATAAGGTTGAAGCTGAAAGGATCATGGCTGAGTTAAATGAAGGCACCCTTGGCACCCATTCCAGTGGGCATACGATGGAAAAGAAAATCCTACGGGCAGGCTATTACTGGTCTACCATGGAAGCAGATTGCTATCAACACTCTCGAATCTGCCACAAGTGTCAGATTTATGCTGATAAAGTGCACGTACCTCCGGTTCCTCTGAATGTCTTGACGGCTCCTTGGTCCTTTGCTATGTGGGGAATAGATATTATTGGGGAAATCAGGCCGACGGCCTCCAATGGACATTGCTTCATCCTAGTGGCCATTGACTATTTTACAAAGTTGGTTGAGGCAGCCTCATTCGCTTCCGTTACCAAGAATGTTGTAGCCCAGTTCATTAAACAAAATCTCATCTGCCGGTATGGTATCCCGGAGAGAATCATCACCGACAATGGTACGAACCTGAACAATACTATGATCACCGCCTTGTGCAAGCAATTCAAGATCCAGCATCAGAATTCTTCCCCTTACCGGCCAAAGATGAATGGTGTTGTCGAAGCTGCAAATAAGAACATTAAAAAGATCATACAGAAAATGACAGTCACATACAAAGACTGGCATGAGATGTTACCATTCGCTCTCCACGGGTATCATACTATAGCTTGCACATCGACCGGGGCAACACCATATTCTTTGGTATACAACATGGAAGTTGTCTTGCCTATTGAGGTTCAGATCCCCTCTCTAAGAATTATGAAGGATGCTGGTCTAAATGAAGATGATTGGATCCAGACTCGACTTGATCAACTGAACTTAATTGATGAGAAAAGACTTACTGCTGTCTGCCATGGTCAGATGTATCAAAAACGGGTGATCAAGGATTTCAACAAAAAGGTCAGACGCTAAGTGTATCAAGTTGGGGATCTGGTGATCAAACGTATCATACTACCGCAAGGCGATCCCAGGGGAAAATGGACTCCAACATACGAAGGACCATTTGTAATCAAAAATGTATTCTCTGGTGGTGCAATGATCTTGACTACCATGGATGGTGACAACCTGCAGCACCCTGTGAACACAGACATAATCAAAAGATACTACGCATAAGAGACCCGCTAGGTTGACACACATAGGCAAAACAAGGGCATCCCGGCGAACCAAAAAGGTTGGAGAAAAAATTAAGGATAAAACAAAAAAACTTGTACATCCGACAAGTTAAAAACCCGAAAGGGCGACTTGGGCAAAAAAGGGTATCACTGAAAACCCGAAAGGGCGGTCCAGGCAAAAGTTAGGGAATTAAAGCGTATGACTATGTCCCGTTGGATTACCTTACATACAACTTGCAAACTCGACATTCCTGACCAATTCAATCATCTTCGAACAAGGCAATAAATAGACAAGATGCTAAGAGATACGAAGGCTATAGCAGAATGGGAACCCCATTGGATTATTACACATAGCTATCTTTTCTTTGTATTAAAATTTTCATTTTTGCGACGATATTCTCTTACTAGAATGTTTGTCTCACTGTACAAAAAATACTTACCCAAAGTCAATACAAAGATATTCCTTTGAAAGTGCAAAACTATCTGTTTTTCTTTACTCTTGTGTTTTGTTTCCAAAAACGTCCAATGATTCATTGTTGAAAATATGCATTTGAACATAATTACTATTTACAAATAAACAAAATAAAAGACAATTATTGATGGCTTTAAGAGATAGGGAAATCTCTCTAAGTTATTTTCCATAAAAATCCCCCGTAGTGTACAATTTAATCCCTAGCGGAACAAAGCTTCCAATCATCAGTCCCCGGTAGAAATCACCCAATTTCCCCAGATTCCCCAAACAGTTTTTTCAAGCAGTACATAGCATTTCCCTTACAACAGAGTTTATCTCTCTAAACGGAAATTCATCAACACTTCGTCTTCAAGACATGAAGACTTACATACCCTCAACAACATTCAGGGATTTATTTTTCCCAAATCCAACAAGCAGCGCAATAGACTAGCTCACATACACATAAATGGAATTCGCATATCATAAACATTGATAAAACAAATGCATTATATCATACATTTCATACAACGTGACTTTGCATTTTAGCTAACATTTTATCCTTTTCAGGATAAGATTAACAGCTACCATTAACAATGTTCAAAGTTTGCAGATACCATACAGATACGCTCCAGACGCAGATTCCATTCTGATACTCATTAGAATTCAACTCTCAGATAAAGTTCAGATACGCTCCAAGAACGGATGTCATTCTGATACTCATTCAGATTCAACTTTCAGATACAGTTCATATACGCTCCAAACACGGATGCCATTCTGATACTCATTCAAATTTAACTCTCAGATACAGTTCAGATATGCTCCAAACACGGATGCCATTCTGATACTCATTCAGATTCAACTTTCAGATACAGTTCAGATACGCTTCAGACACGGACCCCATTCTGATACTCATTCAAATTCTACTCTCAGATACAGTTCAGAAACGCTCCAGACACGGATGCCATTCTGACACTCATTAAGATTCAACTTTCAGATACGCTCCAGACACAGACACCATTCTGATACTCATTCAAAATCAGCTCCCAAATGTAGCTCAGATATGCTACAGACACGAACGCCATTTTGATACTCATTCTTCCAGCTTACAAATTACAATACAAACAATCAATTTTGGATGGCATCTATAAGCCCATCTCCTACAGCTTTCTATCACCTCTCCAAATGGCATCTATAAGCCCATTCCCTCAACCATCACATCATCGAGTGCAAATTTCTGGGCACTCTAGTGTCCAATCATCTTCCACCTTCGAGTCACGAATAGCGAAACTCGCCTATCTAACTCTTCAGGCTTAAGAATATTAAAGAGGGCAGATGTTGTACCCAAAAATTTTCCCTCTCACTTATCAAGAATTTTCTCACAAGATTTCCTTGGGCTCAAGACTGCACTTGGGTTTGATCAGCTCAAGACACCTCCTTAGGCACTGATGACCAAAAATTAGGGTTTGAGTTTGCACAAGGATTTATGAACTATAAATTCTTCATATGACTTTCATGGACCATTATGGACCCCCAAGATTACTCATGTCCAGTTTCAAGCCTTGGATCAAACTTTTGATCAGTCAATTGAACAGTTGACCTAAAAATAAGTTATATTGGGGAAAAAGTCAACCATGGCCAATTTATAGTCAAACCTCATAATTTTTTATCCACGTCAATATTTTAAACCCATATGTATCATTTGATCAAGTTTGGACCACAATTCCTCAAGAAGTTTGATCAAATCTCCAAAAGGGCAAAATGGTCAAAAATAGGGTTTTGACTAGGAAAGGGCAATTTCTGATTTTTGACCTAACAAATGGTAAATTGGTTTAAGGCATGATCTCAATAGTCCAATTGCATCATTTTGATGTAATGACATGGTTTCAAACATTGCAAGTCCATTGGATTGACAGGTGAATTTTGCAGTCAACTGATCAAAAGTCAACTGTATACTGAAAAGTTAAACTTTGACTTTTTGGTCAAATTCAAGTGCCAAAGATCACAATTCATCAAAACATGTCAAAATATGAAACTTATTCATAAAAGAAATCAAAAAGTCATGATTTCATTTTGAAAAGTCAAAATTTCTAAACTTAGAAAATTTTCTAAGTGTTGAAAATTCATATTTTTTTCATAACTTTGAGTCAAATTTTCACCATGATGCAAGATGATTCAAAAGAAACTTCCAACATGAAAGTTGTAGATCTCCATGAAATCTACAAATTTTATTCACACAACTTCTTCCAAAAGTTCTTGTATATCAAGTTATAATTTCAAGAACATAGGGTTATGAAACTAAACACTTAGTGAAATTTTGCCCTAATTTGGTCAGGATTTTGACTCAAATTCATGGAACTTTTTAATATAGTTCCAAGGGGAATCTTCAAAAGCAATTCAAAGATGGGTTGTAGAGTATATTTCAAGATTTCCAAAATGTCCAATAAATCCTTGAGATCATTCTTGAGTATGGAGAATCGAAGAGAGGAAGTTGGTGTTTTGTCACTTGAATTACAAAGGCATTTTGTGATGAACAAGAATTCAATTTCAAACCTATGTTGCACAATCTTGTTTTGCAGGCCTCTAAAATTCAAGATCTCTCCATAATCAGAAGATTACACTTGCTTTTGAGCTATTATCCAAGTGTTCCAAGCATTGTCCAAGCCAATTTTCCATTTTAGGAAGAAAATTACCCTTCCATTCTTGAAAAGTTGCTTTAATCACAAAGTCAACTTGTCTTGAGCTTCTAACTTGTTCTTTCTGCACACAAAACCCCTATAAACCATAATAAAGGTGTCCAAGGCCTGAAGAAGCTCAGGACATGCTTGTACAATACTTGAGATTTGTCATTTCACTTTTCTTGAAAAGCAAGTTATAGGGCCATAACCCTATAACTCAGAAGCCTTGAGTGATTTTGTGCTCTAATCTTTTCCATACATATTAACAAGTCAATTGCAACACAACACACGTTTTCACAAGTCCTAAAACACTCCCAAGCATCTTGCTGCACAGAACTGCCCAAACTTGACAGTTTTGAGCAAAACTCACCATCTCCATTTCCACTCGTGCGTTTTAAAAACTAATCATCCAAACACCTTCCATACATCATATCAAAGTGATCCAAGCACTCATTTCCTAAATGTAACTCCTCCATCATCATGCACCATTTTCAAAACTGAAGCTTGCAACTTGACTTGAGTAGGGAGTTCCAGCCATCCTCAAAGCAAAGTAGGAGTTGGAACACATTCAAGGAGGTCCATGCAAGCTATAGAAATCATCAGGCCATCACAAAGGTTTCTCAAACTCCATACACGACTCCATCTGCAAGAGGTAAGTTTTCAAACTTCTATATCTTCGTACAGGCATCATTTGAGTTTGGTTTTTGAAGATAAAATGAAGATACCATTGCCACGAAGCTGTACATATCCATAGTTTACATTTATATGGCATGAGCTTAGAGAATTTTAGGGTTGAAGTTTTCTTAAATTTTTAGGTTTTGAATTAGGGTTATAAAAATTCTTATTCATCTTTGATTATTAGCTTAAGTTATTTATATGTTTGGATTCGTGGGAAAAAATGCCACAAATTTCATGTTTGAACTTTTCATTTTTGTTGAGAGATAAAGAAGATACAGGTCCTTTGGCTGGAGGTTGAAGATGAAGTCTTCAGAACATGTTTTGCCTTACATATTTATTGTTTCATTTGTATTAACGGATGTACATCCACCACAGTGGTAAGGCAGCGCGCGTTATTGGTAGAGGTCATGGGTTCGAACCTCACCGCTGCCTTTTTGCATTTGTTTTACATTTTTTTGTCATTTTTCAGCAAATAGGCGCTGGGCCTTTTGAGCTTTGTTTTGTTTTGTTTTTTGCTTGCTAACCCCCCTGCAGGCTTTTGATACCCCTGGCCCAATTTTTTTTTATTTCATTTTTTAAAATTTATTTTCTCAAACATATTTTCTAAAAATACTAAAAAATGATATTTTATATCTTGATTTATTTTATTTTATTTTTTCCATAAATAAAAATATTTTTCATTCTTCATACTTTATTTATTTATTTAGGTAAATCTTATAACTTAATTAATATTGTATTTTTTTCCTCACACCATCTAAAATATATTATTTTAATACCAAAAAGACTAAAAATATTTTATAATGCTATAAATATTTTCAAGATAAAAATACCAAAGAATATATACTTTTCTTAAACTTATTTTCTTTTGATTAATTAATAGAATTAGGGTTTTCTTTTAAAATCTTTTTCTTAATAAATTCAAACTTAATTAACTATTTTCTTTATTTAAATTAGATTAAGACAAAATCTTTTTTTTCATAAAAAACCAAACAAAATTCACTTTCTTCACATTTTGCATCCTTATACATTTATTCATTTTCATACTTTGTATTTAAATTCCTTGTATATTCATGCCAATTCAATATGGTTGTAATAGACTAATTAGGTTTAAATTCTTGCAATCCCAATTTACAAATTTTACACCCCCTCCCACAAATGTTGTAATAGCGTAGTAACTTTAAAATTCCGCAATTTATCGCTTTATATACAATTGCTAGTAATTAGGGTTTGTATGGTAAGACTTAAAACTAATAAATAGAAAATCCTAATTCAAGACTAAATCAAGCATGAAAACAATACATTTGCACACAAGCACCCCTAGGGTTATTCCACTTGGTTGCCTTATAAATGGTCATATTACGCATGTGAAGTATCTTAGCATAAACAAGCAAAAATACAAGATCATAGACCCTCGATGACTCTATCTAAGTTGCCTTTCAAAATGATCTTAGCCCGCAAAAAAAATGCTAAGATACCTTGCAACATTGCTAATCATGGTTATACGATGACCCACGCCCGTCCCGTTTACATCCAAAGATGGGGTTACTTACCAAATCAATGGTAAGATAACAATGTCAAAGGAAAAGAAAATGAACAAGATAAACTTTTGAGTAGGTAGAATGCTCCTAATTACTTGATCCATTTCAAAACAAACATCCTTGCTATTTTCAAAACAAACATTTACACTTTCAAAACATCTTACACACTTGAAAACATTTTCAAAAGATCAACATCTTTGTATACATTCTTACGAACAAGAATCATTACAAAGTTTGCCTAAATAATGGCCTCTTTACAAAATACTTTCAAAAACCACCCAAAGCACAATTTCAAACAAAAGCAAGTGATCTAGCAAGTAACTAAGAGCTTATGGAAAACCATGGATGAAAAGGGTGCTAATACCTTCCCTTTTCATAATCTACCCCCCGAACTCAAGAAACAATCTCAAAGGTCTTTCCTGTGCTTTTTCACCTTTTCTTTTGGATAAAAGAAAAGTAGGTGGTGACTCTTGCTAACCGCAACATTTACGATCAAACACAAAACCCTTAAGTCAGTTCTCCCACCGTATCACAGTAGGTTCACGAAGGAAGATTTTTGGGAGAAGAAGAGAAAAAGCAAAGGCCCCTACTAGAAGCAGAAGGATCCTCCTCTACAAGTAGTAAGGAGCCCGTACTCCCCGTGCATCCAATCCCAGACGGGGATTTTGAAATTATCGCCCTGGGCGACGATCCATCCAGAGGAGTCAAGATCAATGTTGACCTCTCCGACTTGGAAAAAAGACAACCGAAGGCATGCCTCAAGGAGAATGTGGACATGTTCACCTGGAGTGTAGCAGAGATTCCCGACTTATACTCGGAGATAGGTTGTCTTCACTTGATAGTAGACCCTTCCATTAAGGAAGTTGCTCAACGTAGGCGCCTGCAATCGTCCTTGAAAATGGAGGTTGCCGAGCAGGATGTTAAAGACCTCCTAGAGGCGAATTTTATTTCTAAAGCCTAGTACACAACCTCGCTATCGAATGTAATCCTTGAAAAAAAGAGTAATGGAAAATGGCACATGTGCATTGATTATATGATCTCAATCGGGCTTGCCTAAAAGATGCTTCTCCCCTACCCAATATTGAAAAACTAGTTGATAATTATGTAGGTTTTAAACTGCTCTCATTCATGGATGCTTATTCTGGGTACAACCATATCCCCATGGCCAAAACAGAAAAAAAATACATGGCCTTTATGATTGAATCGGGCAACTATAACTACAACGTAATTCCCTTCGGTCTGAAGAACGTCGGTGCTACATACCAACAAATGATGAAAAAAGTTTTCCGAGGAGAGATGGGGGACATGCTCGAGGTCTATATGGATGTCATGATCGTCAAATCCAAAGAAGAAACTGACCATGCTCTCCACATAAAGAAAGTCTTTGAGTAGGAAAGGAAGTGCAGAATGCGATTCAACCTAGAAAAGTGCACCTTCAGCGTGCGGGTAGGCATATTCCTCAGCTTCTACCTAACAGAAAGAGGGATCAAAGTCAACCCCGACAAGTTCTGAGGATTTTCTGAGTTTCCAACGCCAAACTCGAAGAAATCTAATCAAATTCTAAATGGAATGCTTGCCTCACTATCTTGTTTCGTGGAAAAATCTTCCCAACACGTAGATCCTCTATTCAAACTCCTCTGCAAAGAGGAAGCCTCCGAGTGGACCGAGGAATGTGAACGCACCCTCGTCAACCTGAAGTGAGTACTATCACAACCTCCACTCCTTTCTCAATCATAGAAGGAAGAGATCCTCTCTATCTGGCCGTAGCATCTGAGGCTGCGAGCGCCACCCTTATCTGAGAAACCCCTGAAGGGAAGAAGCTAATATACTTCACGAGAAAACCCTTACAAGGCCCCGAAGTGAGGTACCAACAGATCGAGAAATCAGCCTTAGCACTTATCAATGCACCGAGGAGACTGAGACACTATTTCTTGGCCCACACAATTATTGTATGGATAAAGCAACCAATAAAGTAGTTGCTTAGACGTCCCGACATAGCGGGCATAATGCTTAAATGGTCATTAGAGCTCTCTGAGTTCGACATCAAATACGAAAGCAGGAAAGTCCTCAAAGCTCAAGTACTGGTCGACTTCGTGGCTGAGATGACCTCATCAGACTCATTAAGCAGGACACATAAGTGTACCATCTTTGTCGACGGAACCTCTAGTTCAACAGGGAGCGGAGCAGGCATTATACTAGAAAACTATGAAGGGATTTTGATCGAAGTCTCCCTCATGTTGTCTTTCTCGACCTTGAACAAGCAAGCTGAGTACGAAGAATTTTTAGCGAGGTTACGCCTGGCCGAAGATCTGGGAGCCGAGGAGGTGAATATCTTCACATACTCCCAGCTCGTGGCATCTCAGGTACAAGGAGAGTATCATGTCAAAAATGACCACCTCATCGAATATTGGACTTTGGTCCAAGAAAGAATGAAGAAATTCGAGTCCCTAGACGTGCAACACGTTCCCCACAAACATAACACTCGGGCAGACATTCTGTCAAAATTGGCAAGCGCAAAGAAGAAAGAGGGAAACAAACCGGTAATATAGAAATTCTTCCTCGTCCGAGCATCGAAAAACCCTCATCGACTCTAGACGTGTACGCCATAGGGGACAACAACTGCTTGATGACCCCGGTATACAAATACTTCATAAAAGAATAGTTACCAACTGATCATAAAGAGGCTAGCATGGTCAATCGAAGAGCTTGCTCCTACTTCCTTGTCGAAGGCAGATTATATAGAACGGGATTTTCCACCCCTTTCTTAAAGGCGTCGATCGGAACTAGGCGGTTCACGTCTTGCGCGAGATCCACAAAGGAATCAACGACAAACACTTAGGCGGAAGATCCCTCTCCAGGAAAGCATTATGGACAAGACATTACTGGCCCACTATGCAGCACAACAACAAAGAGCATACGAAGAAGTGCAACAAATGCCAACGCCATGAAGACATGTATCTAGCACCTCCGAACAAGCTCAAATATCTCTCCTGCCCCTGGCCCTTTTCATGATGGGTCCTAGACCTCCTCGGGCCATTCATGGTGGGCTCAAACTAGAAAAAATATCTGATAGTGGTCGTGGACTACTTCACCCAGTGGATAGAAGCAGAAGAACTGGCCATAATCACCGTGTAAAACATTCTCGATTTATGTAAAAGGAACATTTTTGCTCGATTCGGTATTCCAAGAGAGATTGTCACCGACAAAAGGATGCAATTCAAGGATAAAAACTTCCAGGAATTCGTTTCCAAGTTAGGCACTGCCCAACACTTCGCCTCTATCGAACATCCCTAGACAAACCGGTAAGCCGATTCTATGAACGGGGTAATTCTACGTGGCCTTAAATGAAGGTTGGACAAAACCAATAAGAGATGGGTCGACGAGTTACACAATATACTCTAGGCCTATCGTATAACAACTCACTCTTCATCTAGGGAGACTCCCTTCCGACTAGCATACAGAATCGAGGCCGTCATCCCCGTAGAAATTAGGGAACCTCCAGATGAACTGAAGCCTCCCTCGACGAGGAAATGAACGGTGTCGCATTGAGAGGAGAGCTCGATCTTGTCGAGGAGATCCGAACAAGAGCGGTCTTACGATAATCCTCTCTCAAACAAAAAATCGTCATACAATACGACGGCAAAGTCATACAGCGTGAATTTGAAGTTGGCAGCCTAGTCCTGAAGAGAAATCAGAAAGAATCTCGCGAAGGAAAGCTTGCCATAAACTGAGAAAATAGATAAGTGCAAACAAAAAAAGAGAAGTATTAAAGAAACTCATGTCTTGAATAAAAAAAGTGATTGAAAAGAACTTACCAAAAGAAGAAACTCAGTTAAATTGCAAAGAAACACTCGAAAGAAATACTTGAGTGAAATTGAGAAACCTAAAAACTTGAAAAATAGGTGTTCGAAAATCCCATTGATTAAACCATGCAAAAATAAACACCGGGAAGAGAAGGATAACACTGACGCTGAGCCCAAAACCCGTTTTTTTTCATTTTCCTTTATTTATCCTACCGTACCTAAGCCTCATTACAACCCGAAGACCTCAAAAAGTGAGTGTCATGTGTAATTGAAATTAATTTAGAATGTATTCAAACTCCTTAGTTGAATTGCATATTTTGAACTATGAGTGAAAACACTAACCCCAAGAGACTTGGTAAGAGTGAAAGATAAGTTGACAGGTGAAGTAATGTCTTGATGTTAAGGTGCGACAAAACACTCAATTCGGGAAAGCAGAGAACTTTGGAAGGAAATTAATAGATTGTTGTGAAAGATATCGGTGGTATTGTGGTAAGTTGATAATTTGGGGTTTTTGATTCTATTTGTCCTTAACATTGCCTGACGACAAGCAATGAGTTAAGTTTGGGGTTGTGACCAGTCACTATTTTCATCCTGTTTTTGTTACTTGTCTGATGATAATCCAAGTATTCTACATCATTTTGTGTCATATTTTGTTTCTATTTGAATGATTTCATGTTTCTTAAGTTTTCCCGCATTTTATTTTTTTGTAAGTTTTATTTCAAGTTATTTCCCATTTGATGCTTCGTTTGGTTGTTGCTACTATTTCAGGTTCAGGTGAAATATCCAAGGGACCCGGGATGAGAAAAGTCAAGAAATCGGGAGTTTCGAGAAGTTTTAAACAAGTTTCGGCAAGTCTGACACGGCCACCCGTGTCATCGGACACGGACCGTGTTAAGCAGAGGAATGGATCAAGGGCCAGAAACTAGAGTCTCAACACGGGCACCGGTGTCAAGTGACACGGACCGTGTCAGTTATCTTGAAGAGGGGATTTTGTAAAGTGTTGTCTGGTGACCAACATGGCCACTCATGTCACCTGACACGGGCCGTGTTGGTATGTGCGCTGATAATTTGTTGTTTTTGTTTAAATTCCCTAAGTGTGACCCGGAAGGGTGTTTTGGACTTTTAGGACGGAGAACAAAAGACTTTGACTACTTAAGGAAGTTTTAACGAAGGGATGAGACACTTTTGAACAGACGAAAGAATTGTATAAGAAGGAATAGAGCTCTAAAGGGTTTGGGGAACGGATAAGAGGATTGCTATTGCGACTGAAGATCAAAGAAATCCTCTTATCTTTTAATGTCTAATCTTTTTATTAAAGTTTATTTGAATACTATGAGAGGCTAAACCCCCCAATGCTAGGGGGTGTCCCTGATTTGTCATTGTAACGATACTGATCTCTTTGTTTTATTCAACACAGTAGTTTTTTCCATCAATTTAATTATTCAGAATAATCTATTGTTTTCCCTATCGGATCAATAGGGTTTCACTTTTCTAAACACATAGAGCTGGACAATCGTGTTAAGGTTTTCTAGACAATTATATTATAGATGATTTCACCTAGGACTAGGGAAATCCTGTAATAACCGGAAATTCTTGATAATCAAATTCTTGGCTTCATCACTTCTTTTAAATGAACATTGAAATTAGGATATAAGTAAAAGGTTTTTCACTAAGGACTTAGGGAAATACAATCTTAAGAACTGATAGTTGATGTTAATGAACTTGTTGAAAAGATCAAAAGTCAAAGTTATCACATGGCAAATCAAACACTTACCCCTAGTATGTTGATCATATTAGTAAAAGTCATAATTTACATTATTTTCATCCTTATAATTGTTGAAGTTATATCATAAATAAATAAAAAACGTAAGTTTTTGTTTAATTGAACCACAAGTTAAACTCGGTATTATACATAGTCCTCGAGATTGATATAATGGGAAATTTCCTATCATTACTACTTAGGAAAAATAATACACTTGATATTTTCTCTATCAAGTTTTTGGCGTTGTTGTCGGGGACTGCCAAAATACAAAGTTAATTGTAGTTCAATTGAAATTTTATTACTCTGCAATTAAAATTTTATTTTTCTGTTATATATATATATATATATATATATATATATATATATATATATATATATATATATATATATATCATTATTACTAATTTTTGTCTAATATTTTATACGAGGTAAGGCCTCAACTGAATTTCCTTTTGACGCAGAGATCAAAAGAATTTTTCATTCATGGCAAAGACAAGAGAGATTAGCTAAACTGGCCTCCAAGGAAGAA
Organism: Vicia faba; assembly: GCA_948472305.1. Classification (NCBI taxonomy): domain Eukaryota; kingdom Viridiplantae; phylum Streptophyta; class Magnoliopsida; order Fabales; family Fabaceae; genus Vicia; species Vicia faba. The sequence goes on from OX451740.1 coordinate 1,342,177,311, forward strand.
CTTATTTCAGTTCATTCAGATTCTGAATCAGAACACCGTTCAGAGCATAAAGAGGCTGATTCAGAATCAGAATCTGAGACTATGGCCAAAAATCCACCTAAGAGACTACTTGTAGACTATGACGGAACGAATGAACCGGCTTATCGACTAACTATTGTGAACCAACCGGTGAATGTATCAAATTTTCAGCTGCATCCTAGCATTATCACTCAGCTTGAGAGGAGATCCTTCTCTGGAAGGGTTAATGAGGATGCCAACAAGCATTTACAAAGGTTTCTAACAATGAGCACCACTTTGAAGATAAATGGCCATACCGAGGAACATAAAAAGTTGTGAATGTTCCCATTCACTTTAGCTGATGAGGCTGAAAAGTGGTTTTATTCCCTTCCGACTGGTAGCATTACTTCTTCGGAAAAGATGGAAAAAGCATTCCCGAATGAGTACTTTCTAGCATCATTATTCATGAGAAAAAGATATGAGATCCTTAATTTCAAGCAGAAAGAGGGTGAGTCACTAGGGGATTCCTATAAAAGATTTAAAATACTGATATTGGCTTGTCCTACTCACAATTGGATCAGACTGAGCATATGCAAATATTTGGGAATGGACTTAGGATCAAAACCAAGAAACTAATTGACACAGCAGCTGGTGGCTCATCTAATTTTTCAGCAGCCACTTGTATCAAGAAGATAATTGAATCCATTACTGCAAATGAGCATCTGGAGTTATATGACAGGGTCGTAAGCAAGCCAGAGGGAGTAATTGATTTGAAGTTGGAAGCCAACAAGTAGATAAAAATGTAAAACAATTGCCGCAGAAGTAGAAATGAAGTTGAAGACGATGAATATCAATACACAACAAGTGGCACAAATTGAACAAGGTCATAATGCTAATTGTTAAATTTGTGGTGGACCACACTTGACTGTGCACTGTCTTAGCACTGCTCAACAAATTGAAGATATCAAGTTCCTAAAGTAGAATAATCGTTATTCTAACACCTACAATCTTGGGGGGAAGAATCATCTAAATTTTGCCTGGAGGGATCAAAAAGGAAATGCTCAACAGCAGGGGCAAGGCCAATACCAAAAGCAGTATCAACGACAAGGACAACAAGCTCCGAAGAAAGCAAATTAGAAGTTAGCCATTGAAAAGATGGCAACTCATAATATTCAGTTTCAAGAGGAAACAAGAAAAAATCAGAAGAACATTCCCGCTTCAATTAAATATCTAGAAGTTTAGATGAGACAAATAGCACAACAGCTAGCGAATGCTCAAGCACCAGGCACTCTACCTAGTGGAACTGTTACAAATCCAAGAGACAATCACATTGTGAATGCAGTAGTGACCAGAAGTGGTAAGTTAGCTGGAAATGTCGAAAAAAGGGAAATAGAAGAGGAAGGTTTATTATAAGTGGATTTAGAAATCAGAGGTGATCTGAAGCAAGCTGAGGAAGTGGTTATACAACCAGTTGTTGAGAAGGAAAAGCAGAAAGATCCTAAGCAAAAAATAATTCTTCCTTATCCTACAAGAACAAGGAAGAAAAATCTTAATGAGAATTGTTTTTAGAAATTCTTGGAATTGTTCAAGAAACTGGAGATTAACATTCCTTGAGAGACTAGGGTTTAGTCAGAATTCTCAAGAAGATAGTGACAGTTGGTCATTATGGTTTGCAAAAAGAAAAATTAGTCTTGTTGTGATTTGTGTAATCATTTTGGTTATAGTTGATTAAGTCCTTATTGAGAAGGCAAAACCACCTTGGCGGATGGACTGGATTAACTTAGTTAATAGTGATCTAGGATAAAAGTAATTGTGTTCATTCATTTTTATTTAATTGTTAGCTTTGGTGTTTGAGTTTCAAAAAGATTCTATTTGGTGAAAACCTATTTAAACCCCCCCATTTATTGAGTTTCTTGCACCTTCAATTGGCACCAGAGCTCCAGTTCTGGTATTGATAGTTATAAAACACTTAAACGTGTCAGATAAAGATCCAAAAGTTTTAGAAACACTCTGGCTATTCCACCACCTTCTGCAGCTATGTCTGTTCTCAATGAGAGAGACAACTATAATGCTAAACCTCCTATCTTTGATGGTGAAAGATTTAATTATTGGAAGGAAATACTAGAAATTTTCTTTCCAGGTCATGATGTTGATCTTTGGTATATAGTAGTTGATGGCTACGAACATCCTACATATGCTTCTGGAAACAAGCTTGAAAGAAGATCTATGAATGAACAACTGAAGAAGGATTATAAGAATCATCATAAAGCAAGAACCATATTTCTGAATTCAATTTATTATGTTAGTATGAGAAGATTACAAATAGAGACTCATCTAAGTCTATATTTGATTCTTTGAAAATGACTCATGAAGGAAATACTCAAGTCAAGTAAACTAAGGCTTTAGCCTTGATTCAAAAGTATGAAGCTTTTAAGATGGAAGATGATGAAACGGTTGAGACTATGTTTTCAAGGTTACAAACTCTGGTTGCAGAACTTGAGGTTCTAAACAAGGGATATTCTACTTCAGATCGTGTGGAGAAGATTATCAGAAGCTTGCCATCCAAATGGAGGTCTATGGTAACTGCACTTAAACTTGCTAAAGATTTGAACAACACTTCTCTAAAAGAACTAGTGAGTTCTTTGAGAAGCCATGAGATTGATCTAGAATAGAGTGAACCTTAGAAGAGAAGAGAAGCTATTGCTATTAAATCTATTAGAAGATCTGAGAAGACAAAATCTCTTTAAGCTAAAGAGATCGGGGAATATGAAGATTCTGATTAAGATGAGTTGTCACTACTGTCCAGAAGGGTCAACTAACTCGAGAAAAGATTGAAATTCTGAATTAACATCTTCTTTACTTGAAATTATAGCAAAACATAACTCAAGATTAAATTCAAGGAACTTAAAAAGGTCCATGAATCCATTTCTTTAGAGAACTGTAAGCTTAAGGAAAATTTCACCATTTTAAATGAAGAAAACTTTTTCTTAAAAGATGAGAACACAGTCCTCAAAGGCATGAGAACTCCTCTAAAATCAACTAAGAGTACTGATGATGTCATAAAGAAGTATGACAAACATTTCTAGAAATTTCTAGCTACAAGCATAGGGAGAAGCATGACGACTTCTATGATCTATGGTGTGAGCAGAAATAGAGCTAAAGGTATTGGTTATTATTCTTATGAAAAATATAATTATGACATAGAAGATAAACCAAATACTCTGCATTCCTATTTTGTCCCTGTTGGTTTTGTTCCTAAAGATAAAGGTAAAGAAAAATAGAAATTGGTTTCTCAACCTAAGGCAAACCCCTAAGCTAAACCTTGTCACTTTAATACCTATAAATATGATTATTCTACTGCTAAACCCAAAGTTGTTAAGAACTTTGGGAAAACTAACAAGAAAGGACCCAAGAAGTTATGGGTACCTAAGAAACAGATAATCTATGTTACAGATATCCTTAGCAGCACAATTGAAACGACGTTCATGGTACCTAGACTCAGGCTGCTCATGACACATGACGGGAAGAAGGCATGTGTTCCAAAGCATGGAACTTAGGTTTGGAGGCATCGTGGGTTTTGGAGGTGATCAGAAGGGGAAGATCATAGGCTCTGGAACAATTGGTAACAGTTTTCTTCCCTCTATTACTAATGTTTTACTTGTTGATGGATTAATACATAATTTATTATCCATAAGTCAATTAAGTGACAATGTTTATGATATAATCTTTAATCAGAACTCTTGTAATGTTTTTAGTCAGAAGGATGGATCTATCATATTCAATGGTAAGAGAAAGAACAACATATATAATATTAGACTTTCTGATCTTAAAGAGAAAAACAATAAATGTCTTATGTCTTGTGATGAAGAGTAATGAACTTGTCATACACGATTGGGCCATGTTAGCATGAGAAGGATTTCTCAGCTAAATAAGCTTAATTTAGGCAGAGGCTCTTTGTTAAGCATATCAGAAGGGCTAGTTTTCAAAAACTTATTTTAAAGAAAATAATGCTTTTCTACCTTTATGCCTCAGGAGCTTCTGCATATTGATCTGTTTGGACCAATGAAAATTGCGTCAATCAATGGTAAGAAGTATGGATTAGTCATTCTAGATGACTACAACAGATGGAAATGGGGTGAAGTTTATTAGACACAAGGATGAGTCACATTATGTGTTCAGTACCTTCTGTACCCAAGTGCAAAATGAGAAGAATCTCATAATTGTCAAAGTCAGAAGTGATCATGGTGAAGAGTTTGAGAATAAACTGTTTGAGAAGTTGTTTGATGAGAATGGAATTTCCCATAATTTCTCGTTCCCTAGAACTCCACAAAAAAATGGATTTGTAGAGAGGAAGAATAGGACTTTGCAAGAGATGGCTAGAACCATGATCGATGAGACTAACATGGAAAAACACTTCTGGGCAGAGGCAGTTAACACAACATGTTGCATTAAGAATAAAGTCTCTATAAGACCTATTCAAGGTAAGACACCATATGAATTATGGAAGAACAAGAAACCCAACATTTCATATTTTCATTATTTTTATGTGATTGTTTTATCTTGAATACTAAAGAGAATCTTAACAAGTTTGATCCTAAAGCACAAAGTTGCATCAAATTAGGATATTCTGAGCGTTCAAAAAGCTACACAATATATAATAATAAAACACTTATTATTGAAGAATCAATTCATGGTAGATTTAATGATAAGCTTGAATCTGAAAAAGTCAAACCTATTCAGGCTTTGAAGGTAATGAAGCTTCTGCAGACACCTCCGACTCCTCTGAGGAAGCGCAAACAAAGATCTTCACATTGTGAATAATTGATTTTGGGTGACAAGATTGATCCAGTGAGAACCAAATCCTTTTTCAAACCTTCTGAAGAGATGCTTCTGGGTTTGGTATCCTTGATAGAACCTACATTTGTTGATGAAGCGTTTCTGGACAATGAGTGGATTATGGATATGCAAGAAGAACTCAATCAATTCTCCGTGAATGATGTATGGGATATTATGTCTAGACCCAAAGGAACTCATGCGATTGGAACCAAGTGGTTCTTCAAAAATAAGCTCAATGAGAAAGGAGATATGATAAGAAACAAGGATCGACTGGTTGCACAAGGATATAGTCAGCAATAAAGGATTAACTATACAGAAACCCTTGCACCAGTTGTCAGGTTAGAGTCTATTCGTCTCTTGATTTCTTTTGTTGTTAATCATGACATCATCTTGTATCAGGTGGATGTTAAGAGTGCATTTCTGAACGACTACATAACTGAGGAAATGTATGTACACCAACCTCTTGGTTTTGAAAATCATGAAAACCCATATTTCATTTTTAAACTGAAGAAAACATTGTATGGTCTAAAACAAGCTCCCAGAGCTTGGTATGAAAGATTAAGAAATTTTCTTGTAAAACATGATTTCACCAGAGGAAAGGTTGATACCACCTTTTTTTTGTAAGTCTTTCAAAAATGAAATTTTAGTAGTTCAAATATATGTTGATGATATTATATTTTGTTATGCTAATGCTACTTTGTGGGAGGAATTTTATAAGTCTATGCAGGCTGAGTTTGAGATGAGCTTAATGGGAGAACTCAAGTTATTTCTTTGGATCCAAATAAATCAAGGATTATAAAAGAAATTCATCGATACGAGAAAGTATACCAAAGAACTTCTGAAGAAGTTTAACTTGTCTACGTGCAATATATAAAAGACTCTTATGCATCTTACTTGCATTCTAGAGAAGGACGAGGTAAACGGTAAGGTAGATCAGAAGTTGTACAGAGGTATGATATGTTCTCTATTATATTTGACTACTTCTAGGCCTGATATTCTATTCAATGTATGCTTGTGTACTTGCTTTCAATCAGATCCTAGAGAATCTCACTTGACTATTGTCAAAAGGAATTTTAGGTATCTGAAAGGTACTACTAACCTTAGTTTGTGTTATAGAAAATCAAGTGAATACAAGTTAGTAGGTTATTGTGATGGTGATTATGCTGAAGATAGACTTGAGAGGAAAAACACTTTTGGAAGTTATATGTTTCTTGGAGAGAACTTGATCTCATGTTCCAACAAGAGGCAATCAACAATAGCGCTCTCAACTGCAGAAGTTGAATATATTTTTGCTTCTAGATGTAGCACCCAGATCCTCTGGATGAAGAATCAACTAGAAGAATATTAGATATAAGAGTAATTTTCCTATATTTTGTGATAATAATTCTTATATTTGTTTGTCCAAGAATCCAATTTTACATTCTAGGGATAAACATATTGAGATTAAAAATCACTTCATAAGAGACTATGTTCAGAAGGGAATTCTATCTTTAAAATTAGTTGATACAGACCATCAATAGATTGATATCTTTACAAAAACCCTTACCGAAGATAAACTTATTTTCATTCTAAAGCATTTGAACATGGTTCTATGTCTAGAATAAAAAAATATGTGATCTCAGAATGTAGCTTTCCATAATGGAAAAATGAGACTCTTAGGCTTGATCTGTTTTTGTTTTGCTTCTGAGATGTGAGGCTTTTGACAAATGAAGTTCTCATATATCAAAAGTGTCCAAGGTCAGAATATTCATTTGAGAATGCCTCTGTCCATTGGAAACTAAAGAGTTTACTTCATTAATGAGTTGTCTGGAAAGTGAAAGCTTAGTGATTCAAAATATGACAATTGTCTTTTCCGAACCACGCCTAGTACTTGATGTGACACGTTGGGAGACAAGATTATCTTGGGATTAGGTAAGAAATCTATGTGCTTTACCCCTTGTCAGATTTTTGCATTATTCAAAGTTTTTATAATCATTGCAAAAAAAGTTTTATTTAAAACCCAATCACTCTAATTCACACACTTTCACTACAACTTCCTACACTTTCTCTCTTTCAAGCCCTAAAATCTCTCAAAACCCTAAAACCCTTTTCAGTTCGTGTTTGTATTCTTCTTTTTCAACAATGGCTGTTAAACAACAACATACAAATGACGCTCAATGTCTTTTTCTAAAACAACAATATTAAAGACCTTCATCCTCTCAACAATTATCTCAACATATTGATGCTCCTAACATTACCTTGGCAATGCCATTAGAACAATTATATGTTATTGCTGAGATAATTGTGGATTTTGAAAACCTTTCTGCAAATGTATTTGATCTTTATGAAGTAGTAAGGACTCAAGGTTAGGAGAAATACTTCAATCTTCTCAAAGGACCAACTTATCCTAAACTAGTTAAAGAATTTTGGGTTAATGCTTATTTATCGGATCAATATTCAGTTTGCTCCAGTGTTATGTGTCGCAAAATCTGCATTCTTGAAACTGATATTACTAAACTTATCCAACATGAAAGTTATAGTGTTTGGTGTTATAACAATAAAGGTGCTATGGAAACTAAGAGTTGATACAACTTATGCAAAAATTATACAAAATACCATTCTGGTTATCTTCTAGAATGGAAAGGATTCTAGAAAGGCAACCAATCTTTTTGACAACTTAAGGGCCTGGTTTAGAATTTTCTATGGTTGTATTTTCCACAAGGTTTCAACAATTTTTGTTAATCACATGAATATGGATCACAAGTACATGTTATACCACTTGGACAAATGAGAGAATATTAACTTGTCTACAGGTTTCTTAGTGTATCTGCATTAGTCAATCAGATTCTCTAAGAAGATATCTAAGAATCAAAGGAATTAGATTCCTTTTGGAAGATTAATCACGGCCATCTAGATTAAAAGTAAAATTGTGGAGTCCTTGAATCTATAACGTGAGCCAAAAATCTTGATTGGTAAACCTTTTGTAATATGGTGGGAGAACTGACTTGGTTTTGCATTTTATTGCAAATGTTGCGGATAGCAAGAGTCACCACCGACTTTTTTTATCCAATAAGGAAAGGGTGAAAAGAACAGGAAATACCTTCGAGATTTTCTTGAGTTCGGGGGGTAGGTTATGAAAATGGAAGGTGTTAGCACCCTTTTCATCCTTAGTTATCTACGGGCTGTTAATCGCTAGATCACTTTGAAAATGCTTTGTGAATGTGTTTGTTTGAAAATATTTTGAAAAATGCCTAAGTACGACAACTTTGTAATGATTCTTGTATCAGTTAAGAATGTGTACAAAGTGTTTGTTTTTGAAAATATTTCAGAAGAAGTGTTTGTGAAAAAAGATGTTTTTGTGATCAAGCGATTACGAGCGATCTACCTACTCGAAATTCTTTCGTGTTATTCTCCTCCTCCTTTAGATAGTGATATCCTACCATTAGTTAGTAGGAAGCCATATCGTTAGAGGTGAAGGGACATGCGTAGGGTCGTCGTTATGGTCATAGAAAGCAACATATATGGATACCTTAGTAATTAGAAGGGACTGTCATCATATATTCATAGGTAACATCGAAGGACAAGATCATTTCTTGTAGGCAACTCGAGGGACATCGCAGGACTATAATCTTTATGATGATTTTAACCGAGGGTCTTTTCTAAGGATATCCCTACGTTCGAGGGACATGACCACTTTTATTCAAAGGAAAAAGTGAGGTTACCTTAGAGGTGAGTGTGTGAAAAGTGATTCAATTCAATTATTTTATCTTGATTAGAGTTATCTAGCATTTTTGTTTTAGTTCTTGCCATACACGTCTAGTTACTATAAATTAATAAAGCAATAATGAAAAGCAGTAAAGTGAGGGAAATAAAGTCCTACGCTATTACAAGGCTTCGGGAGCGGGGGTACAAACCATAAAATCGGGGGAAAAGAGAAAGTAGCCCTAATTTAAACTATTACAAACCGTAGCAGTTATATAATTGGAAAAAAACTAATGCAAAAGTAATAAAGCGTGCAGAGCAATAAAAGGAGAAAATCGTATGATGAAAGAGTTTTGGTAATCAACCTAAAGCATAATTGATTTTTAATTGATTAAAAACAGAATTGATTAATTGAGCAAAACCCTAAATTCTAGGTCAATTTTAAATTAATTGAGAAAACCTAAAAAATCAAATTAGGGTTGATTAAATAAAACCTAAAATTAAATTGATTAAACTAAAAAACCTAAAATTAAATTAATTAAATTTAAGAAAACCTAAAATTAAATTATTTGAGTTTATTAAAAAAGGTTTTATGTTAGGGTTTATTAGAAAATACTTTTGAAAGAAAAGGTTTTGTAAAAGATTAAAGTAAGAAAAGAGTGAGAAACATAGAAAATAACCAAAAGAGTAGGGGTGAGTGTTGAACCCACACCCTCAAGCATTCTCTATGCCTAGCATACCACCAGGTCAAGCGTTGGTTGGTGTCAATATATCAGGTTCAATGCGTCATATAATAAACCTGCAAAAATAATGAAAATATGGAGAGAGAAAAATTGACAAAACCAGGGATCGAACCCGTGACCTAAGAGAGGAGTGAACTAGCACGCACGTTTATACCACTAGGGTGGCTATACATCATTTTATAAAATTAAATTAATTAATATATAATATATAAACAATATATTGACAGGAGAAGCCCCGGAGCCCTAGCTCCGGTCGTCTTCTCTGGCGACTTGCTTCGTTCAAATCCTACAAAACCAAAGCGTTAATGTTCCAAAAATGTCCTACTCCCCTAAAACCAAAGCTGCGAATCTAATGGGGCATTTTGTAAGCTAAAACACAAGGGTTCAAGAGTTATGATGAAAACACGTGAAATCGGTGCTAGCATGGTGGTTTATGATTTAGTATGCATGAGAACTCCATGATTGTTCTAACCTGCACTATCAAAACTCATAAACACATTAGGGACATTAGTACATGTTAAAGCAAACAAAAAATCGATATTAATTAATGTCATGAACATTATGAAATCAGAGATGTCATGCAAGGAGATTTCATGCATTCTTGACCATCCAATTTGGTCCACACTTACTCTATAAGCTTGCTGGAAGAGAATGGAGTGGATATTTTGCAGTCAAAAGGGTTTGGCACAAGAGTTTCAAGATTTAGGGTTCTCGAGTAAGGTTTGGAATTTTTTTCAAATTTGTGAAGCAAGGTTTTTTGTCCCTTTTGCATCTGGTATTGTTAAGTATATATAGGACATGAGATTAGGTCAACAAAAATTGAAGAAAATCTTGCATTAAGAGGTGAAGATTTGATTTGGAAATTTGTATGGAAACTTGCTATATCTGGCTTAATATTGCACTAATCAGCCTTTCATGAATTTGACAGCTTGTTTATGTAATCTTGGACCTTAAATATGATTCATAGAAAAGCCCACATGCCTTGGTCCATTGGTCTTATATTCATTTAATTTATTTTGGATTTAATTGAATAAAAATAAAAATAAATAAAATAAAAATAAAAGATAATGCATGAATGGACTTATGGGTCTTTAAACATGTCATGAACACGTTTGGATCTGAAAACTTAGGCCCAAAAGTCCAAAATTACAATTTTGCTCAATTTTAACTTCATGCATTTGCTCAAAATTTCCCAACTTGCACTAGTCATAACTCTCTAAATTTTTATCTTTTGAAGGTTATCTTTGACTTTTTGGAAAACTCAAGATGTCCTCTACAAAATCTATGTTAATGATTTTTGCTTTTGAATACTTTATCTTGATGTAATTTGCTTTGAAACAAAGTGTCTTTTTGTTGACTTTTGAAATGACATGTAATGTATTGGCTTATATCTCTCAAATGATGTATTTTTTAGACTTGAGCTTAGAGAGAAAAAGTTTAGAGAATTGAATTCCCTTTAAAATTATATTTGGTTTGGAAAAATATGATTAAGTATGTGGAAGTTATGCTTGGTCAAAGTTCTATTGACTTCTCCCAAGGAAACCCTAATTTGACAACTTTTGACTTTTGGTGATTTGATGGATTTTCTTAAGGAATCATGATCAAACCTTGATCAAATGATGAGTATCACTTCAAAATGTTGTTGTTTACCAAAAATATTGAAGTTTGATTGTATGTTGACCATGGTTGACTTTTTGCCGAATACAATTGATTTTCAGTCATCTGAGCCATTGACTGAGTAAACTTGTGATGCAAGGCTTGAAACTTGGTATGAGCATTTCTTAAGACATATATAGAACCATGAAAACCACTTGAGACCTTAGAAACCAAAATTTCCTTGTGAAACACAAAACCCTAGTTATGGACAACTTGCTTAGGAGGAGAATATGTATGATCAATTCTTGAGCCACCTTGAGCATTTGAGAATCCTAGGAGAATGTCTTGAAGAAAAATGGGAGGAAAATTTTTGGGGTACAACAGCTTTCAACAGTGAAGATTTGTTAGCTATGTCTTTAATTATGGAAGTAATTAAGATGCCTGAAGCTTTGAATCAGGAAGCCGTTTTTCATAGAAAAATGGTACCTCTTGAAGAGTTTCCAGCCTTTAATCTTGAAAGATTTCTTGAAATTCATTTTCAATGGTTAAACCTGTGAATGCTTCTAAAGCTGTATTTTTTGTATCATCTCATGAGAATAAGATGAAGAGGAAATGTTCTAAGAAGGAAAGCTGTGGTAATTCTTCTGGGCATAAGAAGAAATCAAAGACCCCAGCTTCTGAGGAGAAGTCTTTGAAGTTTGAGAAAGAAGTCAGAACTAGCTCAACTGCTTCTGATAGCTCTTTACTCAAATTTAAGTTTATGAGTTCATATAAACCTCCCACCTCAACTCTCCCCTGTGATTCCTTGGAACGGTAATTTCTTAAAAAATCCACCGGTTTCAAAAACAAGTCTCTCTGACCCCCACCAGAAACCACTAAAATAAACCCTTCTGAAGACACTTCTTAAGACACTATTGATAAAACCCCCCAATGTTCTTTTAAATCCTTCTCATTCAACTTCTTAACTTTAACCCCTTCCAGATAGACCATCCAAACCATATTTCTTTTCTTTTAATCCTTATCTTCATTACACCAATGTTCATTTCACACCATTTGATGAACTCATACGTACTTTTAAAGCTTGTACCTAGAACTCACTTCAGTATCCTCTAGAGAATTCTCCGTCTAGCATGGGTCCTGATAGGACTGATGCTATTTGGATTTGGAGACTATGATTTTGATCATGTCAAATACTATTATGTCTAGTTACCTATCGGGCTTCCTTATTTAATGTGGTATATTGAGTAGTCAGACGAATGATATTTTCACTAGTGAGAATCAGGTTGGTGCTACCCCCGAGTGCGTTGAATTTAAATTACAAGTTGTTTATTGGGAATCATTTTGCTGACATTGCAATATCCACTATTGCTCCTGTTGTGAAACTAGTATGTGCTTTGATGATGAAATGTTAGATGTGGCTCCTCTTTTTAGGTCTGTGAGAACTCATATTTTGAAGGTATTAATTCATGAAGTAAAAACTCTTCAAAAGATTATAGTCAGATCCATTACAAGGAAGAGTGTGAGCAAATGCATTATCAAAATATTGACCCCCTAATCCATTTCCTAATCCATTTGAACTTATTCTCAACCTTCTGTCTCTGGTATTGAAAAATATGCAACTCGTCGATTAGGGGGAGAAAGACACAACCACTCATCGATTTTTTTTAAAGTTTATTGTTTTCCATTTTATCTGTGGTGCATTTTATATTCTAAATTCTGTTGTTCTAGTAGAAGTGTTTAAATCTTTACTTTGCCTAAAAAATAGTTAAATGGGAGAGTTCATTATTATAATTAGTTGCCATATTTTTCGGCCAAATTTCCATGTGTTTCTTATTTATTAATTGTTTTGTCAATTGCACCAAACTTTGTTATCAATTCCATGTGTTTCTTATTTATTGTTTGTTTAATTTTTCATCTGTTAATTTAGATCAACTTGTTGCACACATTTCTTTAACAATGTATGTGGCATCGTGTTAAATGTTTTCAAAGTCAAATATTTCTATAAATAAATTTCAAATTTTGAATATCATAATTCACTCTCTATTTTCTTGTGTCAACATTATCTTTACATGTGGACTTGGATCAAGGAAAATAAAAAACATTAATAAAGTATGATGCTTCACTCTTGGATGAAATTTGATTACAACCAACAAACAATATGCAATTACTCATAGGACCAAATACTTAATGAACATGCATCCCATTAACTATAACACATCCTCCTCAATATGGTTCGATTTATGCATGCTTTGAATAAAATTGAAGATCATATCATGTGGAAAATAGGGAATGACAAAGACATTTCTTTCAGGCATGCAAATTTGTTTCGTTATAATATTAAAGATGTTATGTTCCTTTTGGATCAACTTAAGTACCTATAAACTAATATTATCCAAGATCTAATTCAAGGCAGTAATTGGAGCATTCATGAGATTCACCACTCGTGCACTAAAGATAACATATGATATTCTCAAAATTATTCTCCTAAAAAATGCATATGAATGCCAAAGTAATGAACATGCATAAGCTAGTTGTGTGGAGCTATATGCTTGCAAATACTGTTAAGGTGATCCAAAGTGGTGAATTTTGTTGATAGCAAAGTTGTAATCAATTGTTTGGTTTTAGCGATGACAACACTTGATATCAAACAATATCTTGCAAAGTACTTAACTCTTAAAGATAGCTCAAGCGATCTAATATGCTCTCTGATGTTTCATCAAGATATCCTTTTTAATATTTTCTTGAAGATCAAGTCATCTTTTGAAAGTCAACTTTGTCATCCAACAATTTCAAGTGTTGACTTATGTTTTAATATTATCTAGCGGTTTGGTCTCTCTTTGATGATGGTAATCAAATTGAAGACATCTCAAGCCTCATCAATATAAAGGTTCAATGTTTTTATGTGATGCTAAAGTAAAAGATAATGGTTATAAGAATTGAAGCTTCATAGCTGTGTGTTGCACCCCAAAAATTTTCCTCTTCATTTTAGTTACATGGCTTTTGCTTCATCATACATATTCATACATTTTCATGATAAGGATTAGGGTATCTTGGTTCCCAAAGCCATAGAAGATGTTTGATTGGTCAAAATAGTGCAAAAGAGGATCTCATGTCTTCAATCTCTAAACTCTTTCAAGCTACAAAGGTTTCTTGTATTACAAGGCATCTCATTTGTCCTATATGATCATTAGAAGCTAGAAGTTTACAAAGTTTGGAGGAGAATCACATTTCCACTATTCTTCTCTCAAGATTAGGGTTTGATCAGTTGAAGAATTTGAGGCTTGTAAGAATCAAGTATGTAAGGCATTATATCCTCATCATCATATAAGACATCTTGGTTCAAAGAATCTCTCAATTTTTCCAGAAGAATGAGGGTTTTGAAGATTGGATACTATATCCTAGCACAAAGGGATAAAATTAGGGCTTTGATTTTAATCAGGAAATCTATGACTTTTTGGGAAAGACTTAATTTCATGCTTCTCTATATGTTTATAAGCACCTATTATTGAGATATTGGGTGTCAATTTTGATCAAAGGAAGTTCAATTGATCAAAAGGGTCAAAATAGTCATTCTGACCAAAAGTCAACCAAAGTCAAAGTTGACCAAGTGGACTTTTGGTCAACTATCAATTCAAGTATCCTATTTTCATATTTCATGATCATTGGTATCACAAAATCAAGAAAAAATATCAAAATGGAGATAACTTGTTCAAGAAGTTATTTGGACATTTAGGGAAAATCCTAAGTCCTTAAGCCGTATAGTACTGAATTATGGACATTCATAACTTTCTCATTTTTTATCCAATAGAGACAAATCGTATATGCTTGGAAATCTTGAGAAAAATCCTACAAGATTGTCAATGTGTGTTCAAGTCCCGAAAATGAAGCATTTGGGAGAGATGGAGCTTATAAGGATAAGGGGCAAGGTTGTCAAAAGTAACAAGTCACGCGCATGTTAAGCAAGGCATTTCCACAAACGATTGGTGTGCCATTTTCATGATTGAATTTCTTTTGATTCAAGTATAAATTTTAAAATTGGAAAGAAGTATGTTGAAGATTGTTATATGAGTTTCATTAGCTCTTTGAATCACATCAGTTGATTCATTATTGAGGAAGATATAGTTAATCAAAGTGGAGACCTCAAAGTTGCATTTCTAGCAAGCCATGCATGTCCATGCACGCATGTGCGCCCTGACTTGCCAGGCTTCTATTTTTCAAACTTCTCATTGAAATATCTCTCACTTCCAAGCATCAATTTCAACAATTCAAAGCTATATAATGATCTACATTGAAAGAGCTTTCCAAAGGCCTCTTAAGCAAGGAAATTACATGAGCAAATTAAGAGAAATTGGAGAAGAAAGTGAGTTGATCAATATGTTTGGCCTGTGATCAGTTTGTTCTCCCATGTTCTTGTATAAGCCAAGTCATCATTCTGGCTTCACTCAATTCTTTCCAAAACGACTGTAAGTTCAAACAATAACAACACAAAACATATCAAGCTTCGACATTGTCTCCAACGACTCTAAATCCTCAATAAATTTTATACCCTTAGAAAAACTTCTCCAACACACTTCCTTCTCTCTATATAAACTCCTCTTCATTCTCATTTCAAAAAATCTTGATTGATATTCACAATAAATCTCTGAAGAAACTCTCCTTAAAGCTCAATCCTCTCTCTCAAAAATAAAATCTTCTTGTGCAAATTTTCTCTCGAGTGCTTTGCTCAAAGCTTCAATTCCTGCATAGTTACTCATCATTGAAGCTTGAAGTAGAAGAATCACCAGGTTTCTCACTAAGTTCAGAGGAACCTTGTGAATTTATTTTTCACAAATTGAGGTAAGCATCATTGAACTCAAATTTGCGATTCAGATTGAATTCTTATTTAAGATCATGTGCATCATGGATTAGCTGGCCAGATCTTAGATCTGATGTATATCTGTTGTGAATTCATGTGAAAATCGTGCTCTACAACCCATGTTCAAACCGTTTGATACAGTGATTTTGTGATCATTTTTTTTTGCTCTTACAACAATAGAAGAAACTAGTAGCATATTCTTATTACTCACAATTTTCTAATGAAGTTTCATGTTTGGATTGTTGGATTTGGTGGAGAAACAAGAGAGATTGATGGATCTGAATTTGACTTGATGAATTCTGTATTTACAAGTTTAAAATATGTTGGTTTCAGTGACTTTTGTGTTTGTTTTTATCCCTGATTCATGAACCATTCTTAAAAATATTTGATCCTATGTTGATCTACTTCATGAGATCTTTAATTTGATTATAAATTTGTGTGTTTTCATCAAGAATTAGAGGAGATATCATGATCTGAATCCAGCATGTAAAACTGATTAAGATGTGTTACGGTATGGTTCAGTGGTAGGGACGATTATGTGGCGCGCATCTATTGAAAATGTTTTGATTTTCTTTTACAGTGTGTTTTGGCTTTAACATGTGTAATAAGCGTTGGCATTTTTTGAATTTTTAATGCATTTTTAATTGTTTTCTTATTTTTGTTTTAATATTTTCTCTTATCCAAAAATTACCAAAAAAATATATTAGCCTTTATTTTTAGTATATTTTCATATTCTGAATTTTACTCATTTTTTATTTTTTTTAGAAAATTAAATAATACAATTAATCAAATTAGGGTTTTCTTCACCATTGAACTTTTAGAATTTTATTTTACAATTTGTACTAATCTGAAAAATCCCCAAAAAATATATTAGGTTCCATTTTGAATGTAGTTCATGAAAATAATTAATTTTTGATTTTATAAAAATTCGTGATAAGAAAATAAAATCAATCTTGGACAATTTTTTTTCTTTACTTTTTTTTTATTGTGTGCAAATAATTTTCTTTTGGTATCTTCCTCCAAAAAAAATTTCCAAAAAAATATACTTGTTGACCCTTAGGTATTTAACTAATTTTCTATATTTTTTAATTGAACTTACATTTCAATTTTTCTTTGTTCTAATTTTTAGAAACTAATATTAGTTTTTGACCTTTCTTCTTTCTTAGGCCTTAAGAAACATTTTAAAACCTAACTTCCTCTACTTCAAAAAATCAAAGAAAGTATGTTTAATTTCCTTGGATATTTCAAGATCACAAAAATCTTTTTTTTTTTAATTTTAACCTTTGATTTTGCATTTTCCACAAATATTTTTGCTAAACTCTCTAATTTCGACATTTTCATTAACTAGTCTTGTTAGTTCCTAATCATTTCTAACTCTTCAATTTAATCCAAGTAATATTAATCATGTTTCTGACTTTTACAAGTCTTTAGAAATCTAGGTTTTAATTGGCACAATTTTATAAATTTTTCCTTTTTTTTTAAAACTAATTAGATTAGGGAACATGTTAGGGTTTTACATTGACCATTTGCTTGTGTTTAGAAGTTTAGGGTTTAATTCTATTTTTCTTCATTCTCTCATACCTCTAACACCTTTCACTCCCATCCAATCTTGGTTACTTCTTATCCACCTCTCTTGGTGTGTTTAAGATTTTCATCCCTTGTTTTGTTTGATAGTGTTTAATGTTTTTTATGCTTGGTTATCCCTCTTCCCTACTTTATTATACTCTCCTCTCATATGCTCTCCATAGGATCTTCAATTCACTCTTTTCTAAGTTTGAGTTGAATAGACCTTAAGCTTCTATCCATGTATGCTAATATTAAGTAGATATTTCCCCTTTTATCCTACACTATAGAATCAATAATGCATGACAACTCTAGGTTTATTTTTCCAGTCTCCCCTTAGACTTTTCTTTCTCCTTTGCATTTGCGTTAAAACAAAAACTTCTTTTTTTCCTGGAAAACTTCAAAACACTTAAAAATTACTGATGAGAATCATATCCTTGATGAACATGGGAGATGATAAGTGGGTTTCTTATCGATCTTATTATTCTTCCATTCTAAGTCTTGGTGTGGTTCAAGTCTCAAAGACTTATTTCATGAATAAGTGGAGAAGTGGCTAAAATCTCTCTCTTGAGATTAACTAGCTGTTATCCACAACAAAAACACCAACCAACACAAACTCTTTTTATCCTTCAGACTTTTCTTTCAAACTCTTTTCAAAAGAACATGTTAATTCACTTATGTGCTGACGCGTAAGTCTCCAAAGGTCGAGTTGCGGTAGAAGGCGAAATTAATAATATTCATTAAAAAAATTTAAAACAAACAAAACTTTTGAAACCGAACTACGGCTACTCTAATTCCTTAAAAGGGATACGTAGGCATTGGAGTAGGGCCCGAACATGCACAACTTTTATTTTCCCTGCATTATTTTCTCTTTTCTTTTGCATGCATTCCCCCTATGCATTTTCTTTTAGATATTAAGCTTTAGACATAGACTTTTCACACCCTTAGATCAGAACAAGCATAAGTGGATTTTGTAGAGTACTACAGACGTTAAGGGTGCTAATACTTTCCTCTCACGTAACCGACTTCCTTATCTGATCTCTATGGTTGCAAGACCATGATTTCACCCCCTCATGTTTTCTCAATGTTTACTTTACCATCATGTGGTATAAAATATGTTCGATGGCGACTTCATTGAATTTTATCTTTTATGATTTCTGCCGGTTGTTTCAGCTGGCGACTTCACCGGGGAAAGATTGACCTATTGCTGGTCCATCCCGGATTCGATTCTAGCTCTTTTTTTCTTTTCTTTGGGTGTTTATTTTTATTCTTTCAGCTTATTCATTTGTACATGATTATTTGAGCATATGTTTGCATTGCATTTCACTTCTTTCCATATTAATTATTTGTTGTACTAGCTTATGGTTTTCCATGTTGGGTGGGTGTTACTATGAGGTAAAAGGCTTAATACCCACGATAGAGTGCACTAAGACACTAGGAATAGGGTGGGGGCATGACGGCTATAGGACGTGGTCCGATTAGTGCAGTCATGTCATATACCATGCTTGGGTGAGGTTCAAATGAATTACTATCGACACCCACGTTTGTGGTTAAGGCGGTAGTACTTTCAGGCGGACCCGTGATTTTGAGTTACCTTTGCCTACCCTGACCTAGTCTTTAGCCCACGAGTGGGGAGGGATTATTCATTACAGGTACAGATGGTGACTATTTGTTCTGATGGTGACCTTGTTCTGTTGGTGACCTGGTTTTCTTTGGTTATGTTCTAGACCTTTGATCCTGATATATTCAGCATGTTTAGAAACTATACAACAGTTATTCAATAGATTTATACATCAGTTATCCAGGATTGTATAGATGTTATCCAATTGTACAAGTGTTATCCATATTGTGGTGAACTTTTGAACCTATGGTGTTGCATTGCATCAATCATTATAAGAGTTTATTTCTTTATCATCCAAGCATTTTCATGTATTTCATTCATTTCAGCCTGGATATTCATTGCAACCTGGTTTCTTATTCGGAATCTCAAGACTGCAAGATTGACTTCCTGACATCTTCGTCGTCATGGATCAACTTTAGGAAAATATAGTTGATACGGGAACACGTATGGAGACCCAGATGGGACAATTCATGAAGCTTATTCAGAACCTCGCCCTTGAACAAGAAGAGCTGAGACAAAATGTTCAGAGGGTCGCAGTTGCTACTGTTGATCACGTTAACCCACCAGGTGTTAACCTTAACCAAAGGGAGGTTCCTTTGAATCAGAATGTCAAGAATACCATTCAGATCCCTGTCAACGAAGCTCCTCGCCATGAGAATATCTCTGAGTCGTCATATGACACATTCAAGTTCCTGATTGATGGGACCAAGTCTGAGAAAAAGCTTCACCTCCTGGAGGAAAGCTATTGAGGGTCGTAACTCCCTTGGTTTAGACGCTGCTAGTTTATGCTTGGTGCCTGGTATCAAGATTTCTGCTAAGTTTAAAGGCTCCACTTTTGAGAAGTACAAGGGTACCACTTGCTCGATGACTCACATCAAATCTTATTGCAATAATATGGCTCCTTATGTACTTCTTTCAGGATAGCCTCAGCGAAGCATCTCTTGAGTGGTATACTCAACTTGAAATAACTAACATCCAAACTTGGAAGGAATTACCTGAATCTTTTTTTAAGCAATACAGTTACAACAGTAACATGGATCCTACAAGAATTCAACTCCAGGATTTGATTCAGAAGGTTGATGAATCATTCAAACAGTATGCACAAAGATGGAGAGAACTAGCTTCAAGAGTTCAACCTCCTCTTTTAGAGCGAGAACCTGTTGATATGTTCTTAGATACTCTGCAAGGTCCTTATTGAATGACTCGATGTGCTTCTGAATTTTCAAAAATGATCATGATAGGAGAACGAATTGAGCATGGTCTTAAGACTGGTAAGATCCAGGATGTTGCTACTACTTATAAACTCCCGGATCAGGATGACGAAGAAAGTAGTGCAATCTTTGAGGATGAAGAAGCTCCTGATTATCCTCCATTTCAGATTCCTTGTAAGGTGACAGAAGCTACTCCTAGCCATGATGATCAATAGATTTGTGCTATAGTTGTTAACCATCCAACGATTCAACCTGTTCATTATGCTCCTCGGCCACAAACCTATCGACAGAGACATATTCAACAAGGTAAGCAAAGGGATAGGAAGCCAAAAAGAGTGTTCAACATTGTTCCTATGACTCATGGCCAGTTATTCCCTCAATTTCTCAAGCTTTCCTTTGGTGGAACCCAATCCATTGAAGCCTGTCATTCCTCCTTATTCTACGGATTTTGATCCTAATGTGCAATGTGATTACCATGCTGGGGCACTAGGCCATTCCATTGAAGACTGTAGGGCCTTCAAAGAAAAGGTGCAAGACTTGCTTGACATAAAAGCTATCAATTTTGGGCTAGCCGGTCAGATTTAAAGTCTTCTCCGACTCAGTGAATGTCAAGATTGTCAATTCATCGTATGAAGTAACAAGTCCATATGGAGACTAGTCTCCTTAACATGGAAATTTCAAATTACATTTGCATTCTCATTTGTAATCTTTCTTGTTTTGGTTCAGTACTTTCTTGTATGCAAAATTTGCTTATTTTTTAATATTAATCATAACGCATTGAATATGTTTTTCTTGAATTAATCCATTCATATTCACTCATTAATGTTTTTCTTTGCTTTTTGATACTTAAATCTTGTTAAATAAAGCAAAAGAAAACCTCTAGAGGAAGGATGATGAGTAATATACCAAAAATTCCAAACCGTGTGCTTTTGAATAAAAACCCTGCTGACGATGTACAAGCCTTGTTTCACTTCCTAAACACCGGAATATAAGGTAGATAGACCCTCGTTAACCCCTTTGAGCCTTGAAGTAGGAGTTTCTTTTCTGTTTAAAAAAAACCCTCACATTTAACCCAGGGCAGAGTAGATTTCAGTTAATCTGATGGAGCATTCAAAACTCATCAAGACTGCACATCCAAGGATACAACAATGGTTATCCCTTACCTACCAAAGACTCAGGCAGTGACAATCACTTCCAACAAGTCGAAAATGACTCGAAGTCACATGATGTGTTCAAAAAAGAATTATTGAAAATGGAAAAGAAAGAGACAAAAAGCCTCGCTAAGTCGAAACTTGGAAAACAAGCCGCTTAGGCAAAAGTTCGGGCATCACGCTGGACTTCAAAGTCAAATTCAAAAATAATTTGTCCAGGAAAAATTTAGGGAAAACAAAAAGCGTGAAAAGAGAAAAGGGATTACTAAATGAAAATCCTCAACAAGGAACCAAGTCGTGTGATCAAACACCAAGAATGAAAGAGGTGAATGATTGTCGTTTCCAAAAACCTCGTTTTACTTTTCAACAATCACAAACTCTCGAGAGAGATGACTGCTCGCATTGGTTTAACTGAATGTAGGATTGGAGAACACCACGGAGAAGGGGTGGGCACCAAATATTTTGAGCCTTAAATCCTTTTTTCTAAAACCGTGAACCAGGCCACGTTACAACCATGAAAAGTCCTAACTGGAGCATGGGTTAATTTGAAAGCGTAATGTAATGAGAGTACAGTAATCTGACTCCTAGGAGGCTTGCTAAAAATTTTGAGTTGGTATCACTCCATCTTTTTATTTTCTTTCGCACAAATTTTTTTTGATGTTTAATCTTTTCAATAAAAGTTTTTAAATTTCAAGACAAACATGAGCTTTGCATTAGAATTATCATTCTTAGGATAAACATTCTTTGCATATGAACAAGTGCTCAAACATCAAGCAAGCTCGCGCAAAGAGCATCAGATGGAAGTTTGTTTATCTCGAGGGACAAATTACTTCAGGATGTGTTGAAAGGTAAATCATTTTGAAGAATGATCTTAATCTGGGGCAGACCTTCTATTAACTCTGTTGAGTAAAAGAATACCGGTTTGATAAATGATCTGAAACAGGTTGCAAAATTTGATTTCCCAGAGTCTCTGTCGAGCAGCGGTGCATTACTTTCAGTTGGTCCTGAGGGACGTATGGCTTCAAGTATTTTCTTAAACATGAGGCTACTCAAGTTGAGAAGCACAGTCGTGTACTAACCTACTCTCAAGATGCATGCCAGCCACTCTAAGGTTGTGTTTTTTTCATAACTCCAAGTTTCTCATCCCTCCATGAGCATGAAATGAAGAAAAGGTTTGTCAAGACTCTGTTGAGCGGGGGGAAAGCATGTTGAATACTCTGTTGAGTAAGTGTTCATCCAATCAGGGGAACTCACCCAAGCATGTTGAAACCATCTCCATCTTTGGTTAGCTAGGAGCCATGTTCTAAAGTTCACAACACTGGGAGTTGTTTATCTTGATGGTAAAGATATCAGAAAGTCCTCTCGAGGCAAGTTTTTTAAGCCCTACAGACTGTGGCAAGAAATTATGCAGAGGAATTTCCTCCACTTCAGAGTTGATCAGGTTGAGTCCAGTCGCAGGCTAAAACAACTTGTGAATTTGAAGAGCGTGTAAAGAAGTCAGGATCGTTATCCTTAGCTCGTCAGGGATGTAAATCCATATATTGGTGTTCCACCATAAAAAGCTAAATACCTAAGTTTGGGTTGTTGGCATTCTTTGATAGAAGTCAAGGGTTATTATCTCCAACTGAGATTTGGATTGGTACCCTCAGCCAAGATCGGGATTTAATTCCAAGTTATGGGTTTTCTTCAGCAGAAGTCAGAAGAAGGAATTATATCCTTTGAGTTCAAAGCTGATATCCTCGCTTCAGAACTTTGCATATAATAATCATCATTGCATTGCATCGCATCCTCTAAAAGCACGCAGTATTTCCATTTATTTGGAGCATTACGCTAAAAATAAAAATCTCAAACATGCATTGAATCATAAGCCAGATTAAAGTCTTTTTCAGACACTCTTTATATCTCCGAAGATATTTTATCCATCAGAAATCCCAAGTGGTATTCTCCACAGGTTTTCCTCAAGACATATATTCCTGTTGTTGCTATCTGCAAGCATTCTTGACCTCGTGTCAGTTTCCCAAAAATCTACAATCCAATTCATTTACTGAGCGTCTTGCTTTTTGAAAACTCTTATTGTGATATTTTTGTCTATGTTTGCCTGTGCGATTAGAGTGCGAGTAAGAGTCAATGCATATCCTTTCTTGCTTCTCAAGTATTTGAGTATCCATACTTGGTGTGTGGTAATTTAGATAACTGTCACTCTTGAAGAATTACACCTCGCCTTTGGCCTGCGGGATTTTGTATTTCTTGCGTATTTTTAATCTCTTAAAGCCCAATGTGTGTTAGTGTGATGCGGTGGGAGAACTGACTTGAGGTTTTGCGTTTGTGTTTGCAAATGTTTCAGTTTAGCAAGAGTCGCCACTGACTTTTATTTTATCCAAAAGGAAAGGTAAGAAAGCACAGGAAAGACCTTTGAGATTGTTTTTGGGTTCGGGGGATAGATTATGAAAAGGGAAGGTGTTAGCACCCTTTTCATCCATGGTTTTCCATGGGCTCTTAGTTACTTGTTTTAGATCACTTGATTTTGCTTTTCAATTGTTTGAAATGGTGCTTTTGTGTGTGGTTTTGAAAGTATTTAGAAAATAGGCCTTTGTTTAGGCAACCTTTGTAATTATTCTTGTTTGAATGTATACAAAGGTGTTTGTCTTTTGAAAAATGTTTCAATGTTTGAAAGTTTGTTTGGAAATTATTTTGAAATTGTATTGTGTGTTTTTGAAAATAGCAAGGATGGTTTGCAAGTTTGATCAAGTAAATAGGAGTTGTCTACCCTACTCAAAGATCTTTCCTACACATTTTTATTCCTTTGACATTGTTGTTTTACATTGTATTTGGTAAACAACCCTATCTTTGGATGTTAAACGGGACGGGTGTGGGTCATCGTATGGCCATGATAACAATGTTTCCAAGTATCTTAGCAAGTGTTTTGAGGGACTAGATCATTTTTGTATAGGCAACCAAGATAGCGTCATCGAGGGACTTTGATCCTTTTGTTTTGTTTGATTTTGCTAAGATACCTAGCATGCATACCATGGCCATTTTTAAGGTAACAAGTGGATGAAACCCTAGGGGTGCTTGTGTGCATTGTGTTGTCATTTTCATGCATTTTTGTCTTGTGTTTAGTCATGCTATTTGTTTTGATTTTTGGTTATCATACAAACCCTAATTTACTATCATGGCATTTGAAAGCGATAAAATGCGTAAAAGTAAATCTAAGACTATTACAACATCATTATGGGAAGGGGGTACAAGTTTGAATAAGGGGATATTGCTCAAAATAAAACCCTAAAACTATTATTACAACCAAATTGAAATATTGCAAAAAATAAATAAATAGACAAATATTTAAATGTGCAAATAAATATAAATATGCAAAGGATGTTTTTATATTTATTTTATGTATATAAAATAAATTATTTATGTCTCAAAATAAGCAAAATAATAATGATTATTTTTGAAAGGGTGAAAACCCTAATTTTGTTTTAAGAAAATATATTATATATTATTTATTTATGTACAAGAAAATAAATAAAAATATATACAAAAGTGTTAAAAATTAAAATGTGTGAGAAAATATTATTTAAGTGTACAAATAATAAAAATAAAAATATATGATATTTTTTGTATTATTTACAAATTTTATTTAAGAAAATAATTTATATTATTATTAATAAACTATTTCTATGTCCAAAAAATAATAAGAATAATAAAATAAAATGTGAAAAAATTAAGAGAATATTTTTTGTGATTTTAAATATTTAGAAAAAATAATAAAATTCATAAAATATAAAAAGAAATGGAAAATATATAAAATAAAAGAAATGGGCCAAGGGGGTGCAGAAATTAAAGAGGGGGGTGCAAATAGCTAGAACAACCAAGCCCAGCCCAATGTCCACTTCGTCCCTGACCTTGGACAAACGCGCGCGCCCTGTTCAGTTCAAACCTGTTCTCTCCAATCTTTGCATGAAATAAAAAACTCACAACATAAAAATTATAGAGCTTTAAACCACGATTCCAATGATATAAAAAACTTGATCTAACTCTCAAAGACCAGAGAGAATTTCATTGGCCCTAAATTCTTACCTAGTGTTTTCAGCATGTTCATCATCCAAATTCTCCTAGCTCAGTTAATATAAATACAAGCTATGCATATGTAAAGTTCAAGGACATTAAGGGCTACGTTTTTGCTTCACAAACCTAAGCCTAATGATTCCTAAATAAGGAGATAGAAATTTGACAAATACCTGTTTCAGCCAAGTTTGGATATGGCAATGTAGGAGTTTTGGGTGAGGCCAAAAGTTCGTGTTAGCTTTCCTGAAGTTCACCCAACCTTTCCCAATGCTTGGCTTGCCTTGAACTTGCCTGAATGTGCTTGTAGAACTCAACCTACAAAGCTTCAAAGCAAAAATGGTGAAGTGTGAAAATGGAGTTACAGTGGCTGGACAGGTGCTTGGATAGTTTAGGTGTGATGTTTAGAATGTGTCTGAAGTGGTTTGGGACAAAACGCACAAGTGGATTTGGTTTTGGCTTGAGTTCTGCAGGTATGGCCCTGTTTTGACAAGAACTTGGTGTTTTTGTGTTTTGGGTGTTTGAGAGGCCTTGCAATCGGGTTTCAGGCTTGGTGTGATATGTTGAGGTTGTTTGAAATGTGTACAAGACTTTCTCTTATCAGATTTCCAAGTTGTGTGGACTTTTGCAAGTTACTTGCTTTTGAAGCAAAAGTTGAAGTTGACAATGCCAAGGCCTGTACAGACCTGTATTCTAGATGCACATAGTTGGTGAACTTTGCCTGATATTAGTGAATTTTGTTTGCAGCAAAAGGCTAGGTCCATGGCTCAAAATAAACAAAGTTACATAAAGTGAACTTTATCAAAGTAGTAATGTTATCTTTTTGTCATTTTTGGATTAAATCTTTGTGTAATGCTCCATAACTCAAAACAATGCCTTTGTCCAATGTATTTGCATTTAATTAAGGAGTGTGGAAAGGTTTAAGGCCTGTAAAACAAGTACAAGCATGCTTTGTACAGATTTGCAAGTTGTAGCAATGTGCAAAATGCCTTGGACAAAAGTGATGATTCGCCATTTTCAATCCTTCGATTCTCCCTAACCAAAAATGATCTTGGAGAGTTCTTGGAAATTTTGGAAAGCTTGTAACATGCCATACATTCTAACTTTGAAATGCATTTTGAGATTCCAATTGTAACTATGTGAAAAATTTCCATGAAGATAGGTCAAAATCCTGCCTAAACTAGGGCAAAATTTCACTAAATTAAAAGTTTCATGGACCCTTGTTCACAAAATCATAACTTGAGATCCAAGCATCTTTTTGGAAAACTTTGTGAATAAAAGTCGTAGATTTTGTGGAGGAATACAACTTTCATGTTGGAAGTTTTGTTTGAATCCAATTGAATCATGGTGAAAAAGTTGGGAAAGTTGGGGAAAAATAAGAAATTTTCATAACTTAGAAAATTTCTAAGTTATGAAAATTTTCCATTTTAAACCCTAATTTTCAAAATTACGTTTCTTGGTGAACAAGTTTCATGTTTTGACACATCTTGATGAAAAATGACCCTTGGCACTTGATTTTGACCAAAAAGTCAAAGTTTGACTTTTCAGTGTACAGTTGATTTTTGATCAGTTGATTGGAAAATTCATCTGTCAATCCAATGCATTTGAGATCTTTTGAACCTTGTGATTAGGTAAAGATGATTGCATGGATTCCTTGAATCCATGCTTGAACCCAATTTGCCATTGGCTAGGTTAAAAATCAGAAATTGCCCTTCACAGTCAAAACCCTAAAAATGACCATTTTGCCCTTTTGATGATCTGATCAAATTTCTTGAGGAGTTGTGGTCCAAACTTGATCAAATGGTTCATATGAGTCTATAATGTTGATGTGGATAAAACATTATGAGGTTTGACTGTAAATTGGCCATAGTTGACTTTTTCCCCAATACAGCTGATTTTTAGGTCAATTGTCCAATTAACTGGGCAAAAATTTGATTCAAGGCTTGAAACTTGGTATGAGCAATCTTATAGGTCCAACATGAAGTATGAAAGTCACATGAGGCATTGAAAGTCCAAAATTCCCTATGCAAACTCAAACCCTAATGTCAGGTCATCAGTGCAAGGAGATGTCTTGAGTAGAGCAAACCCTAATCCTGTCTGAAGTCCAAAGAGTCTTGTGAGGGGAAATCTTGATAAAATGAGAGGGAAAATTTTGGGGTACAACAGTTGGCAATCCTTGTTTAGATTCCCCTTCAGCTGGTCTCTTTTCTTTGTAATTTCGCCTTCAATCAACGTTCTATTCAGAGTCAATGTCACGTTGTATCCATAGAAATTTCGCCTTTGGCCAGTGTTCTTTGTTAAAAGTCTATTTTTGGTTAGCCATCTTTTCATTATGGAGATCTCCTTTGATCGGCGTTAATTTCTTAGGAGTCTACCTTTGGCTTAGCTTCCTTGTTGATTCGCCTTTGTGCAGGCATCCTTTGTTAAGAGTTTACTTTGGTTGGTCTCTTTCTTATATGTGTTTAACTCTGACCAGACACGTGTATTTTATCCCCAGTACGATCTGCCCATATCGTAGTTTTCTTAAAGAGGTTCCTGATTACCCATGGGAGATTCTGGTTTGGTATTCCCATTGAGGAGTTTCATTCTGCTGATTTAAATTTATTTCTTCTCCCCAATCGAAGACGAATTTCGAAGACCTGCCGGAGTAATTTATCTATTATTCCCTAGTGGAGCAAGTTTTATGTCCCTAGTGGACCAAGTGTCCGGTCTCCCTAGTGTGATGTACATGGGAATGCTAGTTATAACTCTTTCATCCCCAATGATAGAAGATTTTATTGAGATATCCCTAGTGGAAATTTTGCCCCAAGATGCATGTTTCTTCTCAAGTAAAGATTTCAATCCTGTTGTTGTTATCCCCGGTAAGGTTGATATTTGACTCCCTGTGAAGTTTGTCTTTCCTTAGGAAATATTTCCCTATCAAGTGTCTTGAAGAGATGATTGACCATCAAGCTTGTTTATTCTCCAATGGGTCAAGTCCCTGGATTTTTCTGAAGCAATATACATTGAAGTTTTTCCTTCAAGGGTATCTTATCCTCAGTAGGAGGTTATTGCTGGAGAATTCCTCAGTGGAGTTCTAAATTTTAAGTTGTAGTTCAAAGGTTTTCTTTCCTTACCTAAGTGGAGTTTATTACCTCTATTTGTTATCCCCGTGGTGGTTTGAATATATTAATTTTCATTCAAGAATTTATGTGATTCCCAATGAAAACTTCTATTCCCAATGAAGTTTTCCTCATCTGGAAGGAATTGGTTTGTTCCCCAGGGAATTGAGAATTTTCATGATTCTGTTAGAACTACAATTTATGTTTGCAGTTTTCTCCATAGGAAGTTATTTGCCCAGTGATAGCAATCTTCAGAGTTTGATTAAGTCTGAATTGTGATTCCCCATTGAAATTCAGGTTGATCAGATATGCGAAGATCTTCGTTCGGGAATTCATTATCTTCCCAACATTCGATTGTTACCATATGTTCCTCATGCATCACTAAAACATGCATCATTTCATTGCATCTACCAAAACACGTAGCATTTCCATTATATGGAGCATTACGCTATAAAAGTTCAAACATGCATGAGTATAAGCCAATTGTGTTCACCTTTGGTAACCAGATTGGTACACGCTCAAAGATGAATTACAGCCGCATCAAGCTTTGGGTGATCCTATTGTGTTTCCCCAACGCGGTCTGTTTGATTTACCACCATTTGGGTCTTTGATATTCTCCATTTCCCCAGTAAGTTGTGGTTTCTTCTTACCCTTTCAACTCTTTGGTTATTCTACCCATGGTTACCTCGTTGTCCAAGTACGAGTAGGAGTCGGTGTATAACCTTTCTTTTTGCTCAAGTATCTGAGTATCCATACTTGTGTGTGGTAATATTAGACAGATGCTACTCTTAAAGAATCATGTCCCGTTTCTGGCTTGAGGGGTATTATGTTTCTTACGCATTCCCAATCTTTTTAAAGGCTCAATCAGTGTGGAAAATTCATGTTATAGTTCCCTTTGGCTGGTCACTTTCCTCTGAAAAGTTCACCTTCACCCGATGTCTTTCCAATTTAGGTCCACCTTCGCCCGGTGTCCCTTTTTTGTTGAGTAAGGTTCATCTTCGCCCGATGTTCTCTTTTCTCCGATAAGTTTACCTTTGCCCGGTTTCTTTCCATTTTAGGTCCACCTTTGTCCGGTGTCCCTTTTTTGTTGAGTAAAATTCGTCTTTGCCCGATGTTCTTTTTTCTCCGGTAAGTTCACTTTCTCCTGGTGTCTTTCCATTTTAGGTCCACCTTCACCCGGTGTCCCTTTTTTGTTGAGTAAGGTTCGTTTTCACCGAAGTTCTCTTTTCTCCGGTAAGTTTACCTTCGCCCGGTGTCTTTCCATCTTAGGTCCACCTTCACCCGGTGTCCCTTTTCTTTGGTAAGTTCATCTTCGCCCGGTGTCTTTCCATATTAGGTCCACCTTCAATCAGTGTCCCTTTTTTGTTGGTAGGTACGTCTTCGCCCGATGTCCTCTTTCCTATGGTAAAGTCTACCTTCACCCGGTGTCTTTCCGTCTTAGGTCCACCTTCGCCCGGTGTCCCTTTTTTGTTGGTAGGTACGTCTTCGCCCAACGTCCTATTTCCTCTAGTAAAGTTCACCTTCGCCCGGTGTCTTTCCATCTTAGGTCCATCTTCGCCCGATTTACCTTTTCTTTGGTAAGTCTACCTTCTCCTGGTGTCTCTCTATCTTAGGTCCACCTTCACCCGATGTCCTTTTTTTGTTGGTTAAGGTTCGTCTTCGCCTGACGTCCTCTTTTCTTTGGTAAGTTCACCTTCACCCGATGCCTTTCCATTTTAGGTCCACCTTCGCCCGGTGTCCATTTTTTGTTGGTAGTTACGTCTTTGCCCGACGTCCTATTTCCTCTGGTAAAGTTCACCTTCGCCCGATGTCTTTCTGTTTTAGATCCACCTTCACCTGGTGTCTCTTTTGTTGGTAATTTACTTTCGCTTGGTTGGCTTTATAGTGCTAATTTTATGGTTCTAGTGAATATTCAATCTTCTATTACCATGATTGTTCGAAAGGCTATCGCCAATCTCGCCCTACGATTAAAGAAGATTAAATAGGGGCAGCTGTTGCACTCCAAATTTTACCCTCTTTATTTTAGTTACATGGCTTATGCTTCGTCATACATTTTGATGGTAAGGATTAGGGTATCTTGTTTCCCAAAACCATAGAAGATGTTTGATTGGTCAAAACAGTGCAAAAGAGGATCTCATGTCTTCAATCTCTAAAATCTTTCAAGCTACAAAGGTTTCTTGTATGGTAAGGCATCTCATTTGTCCTATATGATCATAAAAAGCTAGAAGTTTACAAAGTTTGGAGGAGAATCACATTTCCACTGTTCTTCTCTCAAGATTAGGGTTTGATCAGTTGAATAATTTGAGGCTTGTAAGAATCAAGTATGTAAGGCATTATATCCTCATCATCATATAAGACATCTTGGTTCAAAGAATCTATCAATTTGTCTAGAAGAATGAGGGTTTTGAAGATTGGTTACTATCTCCTAACATAGAGGGCTAAAATTAGGGTTTTGATTTTAATCAGGAAATATATGACTTTTTGGGTAAGACTTAATTCCATGCTTCTCTATATGTTGATAAGCACCTATGATTGATAGATTAGGTGTCAATTTTAAGCAAAGGAAGTTCAATTGATCAAAAGGGGGAAAATATTCATTCTGACCAAAAGTCAACCAAAGTCAAAGTTGACCAAGTGGACTTTTGGTCAACTATCAATTCAAGTATCCTATTTTCATATTTCATGATCGTTGGTATCACAAAATCAAGAAAAAATATCAAAATGGAGATAACATATTCAAGAAGTTATTTGGACATTTAGGGAAAATTCTAAGTCCTTAAGCCCTATAGTACTGAATTGTGGACATTCATAAATTTCTCATTTTTTATCCAATGGAGGCAAAACTTATATGCTTGGAAAGGTTGAGGAAAACCCCACAAGATTATCAATGTGTATTCAAGTCCCAAAAATGAAGCATTTGTGAGATATGGAGCTTAGAAGGACAAGGCACAAGGTTGTCAAAAGTAACAAGTCACGCGCATATTAGGCAAGGCATTTCCATAAATGGTTGGTGTGCCATTTTCATGATTAAATTTCTTTTGATTCAAGTATCAATTTTAAAATTGGAAATAAGCATTTCGAATATTTTTATATGAGTTTCATTTATTTCTTTGAATTACATCAATTGAGCCATTATTGAGGAAGATAAATTCAATCAAAGTGGAGACCTCAAGGTTTCATTCCTGGCAAGCGATGCATGTCCATGCATGCACGCGCGCCCGGACCTGCCAGGATTCTTTTTTTCAAACTTCTCATTGAAATATCTCTCACTTCCAAGCATACATTTCAACAATTAAAATCTCTATAATGATCTACATTGAAAGAGCTTTCCAAAGGCCTCTTAAGCAAGGAAATTACACGAGAAAATTAAGAGAAATTGAAGAAGAAAGTGAGTTAATCAATATGTTTGTCCTGTGATCTATTTTTTCTCCCATGTGCTTGTATAAGCCAGGTCATCATTCCTACTTCATTCAATTCTTTCCAAAATGACTGTAAGTTCAAACAATAACAACACAAAACACATCAACCTTCAGCATTGTCTCCAACGGCTCCAAAACCTTAATTACTTTTATACCCTTAGAAAAACTTCTTCAACACACTTGCTTCCCTCTATATAAACTAATCTTCATTCTCATTTCAAAAAAGCTTGATTGATATTCACAAAAAATCTCTGAAAAAACTCTCCTCAAAGCTCAATCCTCTCTCTCAAATACAAAATCTTCTTGTGCAAATTTGCTCTCGAGTGCTTTGCTCAAAGCTTCAATTCCTGCATAGTTACACATCATTGAAGCTTGAAGGAGAAGAATCATCAGGTTTCTCACTAAGTTCAGAGGCAACATAAGAATTTATTTTTCATAAATTGAGGTAAGCATCCTTAAACTCAAATTCGCGATTCAGTTTGCATTCTTATTGGAGATCATGTGCATCATGGATTAGCTGGCCAGATCTTAGATATGATGTATATTTGTTGTGAATTTATGTAAAAATCATGCTCTACAACTCACGTTCAAAATGTTTGATACAGTGATTTCGTGATCAGTTTTTGTTTTGTTCTTGTAACAATAGAAGAAACTAGTAGCATATTCTTATTCCTCGCAATTTTCTAATGAACTTTGATGTTTGGATTGTTGGATTTGTTGGAGAAATAAAAGAGATCGATGAATCTGAATTTGGCTTGATGAATTATGTTTTTATAAGTTTAAAATATGTTAATTTCAGTGACTTTCGCTCGCGTTTTTCTCCTTCATTCATGAACCAGTCTTAAAAATGTTTGATCCTATGTTGATCTACTTCATGAGATCTTTAATTTGATTACAAATTTGTGCGTTTTCATCAAGAATTTAGAGGAAATATCATGATCTGAATCCAACATGTAAAACTGATTAACATGTGTTATGGAATGGTTTGGTGGTAGGGACGACTACATGGCGCACATCTATTGAACATGTTTTGATTTTCTTTTACATTGAGTTTTGGCTTTTACAGGTGTAATAAGCCTTGACATTTTTTGAATTTTTAATGCATTTTTAATTGTTATCTTTTTTTATAAATATTTTCTCTTATCCAAAAGTTACCAAAAAAATATATTAGGCTTATTTTTTAGTATATTTTCATATTCGGAATTTCATTCCTTTTTTTCAGAAAATTGAATAATACAATTAATCAAATTAGAGTTTTCTTCACCATTGAAATTTTAGAATTTTATTTTTTAATTTGTACTAATCTCAAAAATCTCCAAAAAAATATATTAGGTTCCATTTTGAATGTACTTCATGAAAATAATTTTTGTTTGATTTTATAAAAATTCGTGATAAGAAAATAAAATCAATTTTGGACAATATCTTTTTCTTTACTTTTTTTTGTTATTGAGTGCAAATAATTTTCTTTTGGTATCTTCCTCCAACGAAAAATTCCACAAAAATATACTTGTTGACCCTTAGGTATTTAACTAATTTTTAATTGAACTTACATTTCAATTTTTCTCTGTTCTAATTTTTAGAAACTAATATTAGTTTTTGACCTTTCTTCTTGCTTAGGCCTTAAGAAACATTTTAAAACTTAACTTCCTCTACTTGAAAAAATCATAGAAAGTATGTTTAATTCCTTGGATATGTCAAGGTCAGAAAAAACATTTTTGTTGAGTTTTAACCTTTGATTTTTCATTTTTTCACAAATATTTTTGCTAAACTCTCTAGTTTGACCTTTTCATTAACTAGCATTGTTAATTCCTAATCATTTCTAACTCTTCAATTTAATCCAAGGATTATTAATCATTTTTTCTGACTTTTACAAGTATTTAGAAAGTTAGGTTTTAATTGGCTCAATTTGATAAAAAAATTCTTTTTTTTAAAACTAGTTTTGATTAGGGAACATATTAGGGTTTTACCTTGACCATTTGCTTGTGTTTAGAAGTTTAGGGTTTAATTATATCTTTCTTCATTCTCTCATACCTCTAACACCTTTCTCTCCCATCCAATCTTAGTTACTTCTTATCCACCTCTCTTGGTGTGTTTTAGATTTCCATCCCTTGTTTTGTTTTATAGTATTGAATGTTTTTTATGCTTGGTTATCCCTCTTCCCTACATTATTAGACTCTCCTCTAATATGCTCCCCATAGGATCTTCAATTCACTTTTTTCTAAGTTTGAGTTGAATAGACCTTAGGATTATATCCATGTATGCTAATATTAAGTAGATATTTTCCCTTTTATCCTCAACTATAGGATCAATAATGCATGACAACTCTAGGTTTATTTTGCTTGTCTCCCCTTATACTTTTCTTTCTCTTTTGCATTTGCATTAAAACAAAAACTTTTTTTTGAAAACTTCAAAATACTTAAAAATTACTAATGAGAGTCATATCCTTGTTGAGCATGGGAGATGATAGGAGGGTTTCATCTCGATCTTATTGTTCTTCCATTCTAAGCCTTGGAGTGGTTCAAGTCTCAAAGACTTATCTCATGAATAAGTGGATAAGTTGATAAAATATCTCTCTTGAGATCAACTAGCGGTTATCCACAGCAAAAACACCAACCAACACAAACACTTTTTTGCCTTCGGGCTTTTCTTTCAAACTCTTTTCAAAAGAACATGTTAATTCACTTCTGTGCTGACGCATAAGTCTCCAAAGGTCGAGTTGTGGCAGAAGGAGAAATTAATATTGTTCATTAAAAATACAAAACAAACAAAAAATTTGAAACCGAACTATGGCTGCTCTGATTCCTTAAAAGGGATACATAGGCATTGGGGTAGGTCCTGAACGAGCACAAATTTTATTTCCCTACATTATTTTCTCTTTTCTTTTGCATGCATTCCCCTTGTGCATTTTATTTTAGCTATTAAGCTTTAGACATAGACTTTTCACACCGTTAGATCAAAACAAACATAAGTGGATCTTGTAGAGTACTACAGACGTTTGGGGTGCTAATACTTTCCCCTCATGTAACCGACTTCCTTTCCCGATCTCTATGGTTGCAAGACCGTGATTTCAACCGTTCAGGTTTTCTCAATGTTTACCTTTCCCATCCTATGGGATAAAAGACATTCTATGGCGACTTCATTGAATTTTATCTTTGATGATTTCTGCCGGTTGTTTCACTGTGAAAGAGAGGAAGTGTGAAAGCTCGTTTGGTCTATCTGAGTGACCAGTGTCTTGTAAAGGCACAATGAAATTTCTGGAATTACTAAGACAAAATAAAACCACTAAAAACCTTTTGATAAACCTCTCTTCTTTTTTCAAAACCATATGAATTTTTTTTAAGTCCTAGTTAATCAAGTATGGATATTTCCGATCAATCTGAAGTCTTGCTACAACTGAATAATCAATTAGCTTTAGTTATTTTCAATTTGTAACACCTACAATTGATTAAGACATTCTCTTAATGATTTACAAGCACTATATATCAAAATCTTCCAGTTGTGGCTTGAACAATCAATTACTTACATGTAATAATGGATTGGCATAATCAATTATGGGAGTTATTTCGCTCATGGATTGTTTCCAAATTTAAACCAAATTTTGTCCTATAAATAAAAAAGCTTCATTATCATTTCAAAAGACTCAAAAGTTATATTTGATCTTACTTTCTCACACTCTTATATTTTTCTATAAATCTCTCATTTCTCTTGCATATATTTTATCTTAGTGCTTTGAGAGTGTTCTTGTACTTAGTGAGAATCATTGTTCTGGGTGAGGGTATAATTGTAATTTACCAAATTATGTATTATCTCTTGAGTAAAGTATCATGTATAAGAATTTGTTAGGTTGCGATCTAAATCAGTAAAATCTTTTGATTAATTTGGGAATTGTGTTATGAAGTATTCGTTCAGTTCGTGAGTTTCACTTGTGGCAAATGCTCTTTTTTTGTTCATGAAGATCAACCACCAAAATCTCCACAAATATTCCTGAGCTCATCCCGGTGTAAAAGCTATGTCAGTTCAAGATTATCCCATGTAAAATCTCATATTGGTTCCTGAGCTCAACATGGTGTAAAAGCTCTGTAGATTTGAGATTAGCTAGTGTAAAATCTCATCTTTGTTCAATATTAACTCGTATAAAATCTTAGCTCGATTTGGAGGTCATCCCGTGTGAAATCTCAGTTCATGATCAATTTGTGCAAAATCTCTGTTTGGTTCAGAGGATAACATGTAAAAACTCTGCTCGTTGTTTGGTTTGAAGTTAGCCATTATAATTTAAATCTTCGTAAAAAGTGGTTTGTAGGCATATCCTATTCAAAGTTCTCAAGATAGTGGAAATTATCAAGAATAATTCTTTGGGATAGGACTAGGCCATCTTCATTTAGACCAAATATCTTTAATTTGTTGAACTCTTTCTCTTTTCCTTATCTTTTTTACTTTTAGTTATTTTCTTTCCTCTAATTTTCCACTAGTTTCTTTACTCCACATCTTATTCCTTTGCTTGTTTTACAAAGAGTTTTAAACTCTGTTTTTTGTAGAAAAAAATATTATTAATCAACATTTTTACAAACCTCCGCAATTCACCCCTCTTGTGTTTGGAGTAAGATGTTCACCAAGTTGGGAAAAAACCACATGAAAACCCTATATTGCACCTGCAAAATATCTTATCTCACAGAGACTCATACACAATATCATTTCACACATGACAATCTTAGAAGGAGAGGAATTACATTAGTTTCTAGACTTTCCTTTTGCAGTGAAGACTTGGAAACTCCTCCACACCTATTCTTGAGTTGCAGTCACACATTACAATTCTGGACATGGTTGAAATCCTTTTTACACATGCATCTTGGTTGAACTACCTTTGTAAGCCTATATAATATTTCTAATCGAGGTAGGAGGCCACAACTCAAGAATCCTATTATTGCAATCATTACTTTAATTATCTGAAAAACTTGACAAAAAAAATCAACTTTGATTGAAAGACACTCAGATAAAATTTGGTCAGGAACTTAGAGACATAAAAAAATTGATTCACATCACAACCATCTCTCTCAAAGAGCATGTGTACTCATCGATGCATGAGCTCACTATCCCGAAACACTTTATATCAAATGTCAACCTCCCATTCACCCTGCATTAAGAAAATCAATTGGAATTGTACAAAACTTCATTTGGTTATTTGAAATTGTTAGACTACAGAGACTTATCTAGAGGGGGGTGAGTAATCCCCAATTAAAAATCACCTTTCAAAAATGGTTATTTAAAACTTATTTGAAAAACAGTGTTGAGCAGAAGGTTATTGGAAACGAACCTAGTTATTGGAAACTCGAATATACACAAGCCATATTGAATTAAGATAATAATAAAATCAGTAAACATAATAATATCTCAATTAATAGTTTAATATCAAACACAATGGTTTCTTATTTCCAATAAAATTTAAACAAAAATATAGAACATTACAATTTGTTAAACACTTGGTGTGCATTCAAATTTTTAGAATTTTTCTTTGGGTTGTGTTTATATGAAAACTACTTATAATCAAAGTGATTATAAGAAAATGAACACACCACTTTAAACAAAACAATTGTAGAAAAATTCTTACGAGTAAATCGATCAAACAATTTGTCGAACACTTAGTGTGCAACCAAATTTTTCATAATTTTCCCTTGAGTTTTGTTGATATGAAAAAACACTTATAATCAAAAGTGATTATAAGCAAATCAATACCAAATTCAAAACAAAAACAATCCCGGAAAATTCCTACGAGTCGATCTATTACTCAATGCTATTTGACAAATTGATATATGAAAATTAAAGCAAGTAAAACGATAAAAGAAGAGAGACACAAGGATTTGTCTACATAGTTTACCACGTTTGTCTTCGCATGTGGGTACGTCTGCGCCCAATTTCAATGTGGAATTAGGATACTTTCTTACTTTGCAGAAAGTATGATTACAAGATAAGTGTTCAAGAGAAAACTTACAACAAGATCAAGCACACAATAGATTTCCAATTGACTATCTGGATCTTGCTACTCCTTTGCACTCTTTATCTCTAATTCTTTCTCACACCATCAATTGTACATATTGAAACACAAGATTTCAATTCTTTTCTCTGTTCTCGCGCTACTTCTTTTGTGTTCTTTATTTCTAAAGGGTCCTTTGCATTCTTTATCTCCAAAGGCTTTCACTAGGCCGCAATCCTCTCTTGAATGTCTTGTACGAAAACCCCCAAATCAATCAATGATCTTAGAGGACAAACTGGCATTTTTTTTGGATGAAGACCCCTGTAAATCTCAACCCAATATTCTTGGTTACACAAGAACCTAATTGGATGTTATCAAACCTCATCTTGATGGCACCCTAACAAAAGATTGTTACAATGGAATGTTAACGTGTATGCATAGTGTTCATACATAGATACATTCTCCGGGCTAGGAGAGATAAAAAGGCAAGACATGGATAGAAGGCGAAGAAGGACAAATAAATGCTTAGCCGGGTAATACCTCGGTTTAAGATCATCATGCTTGGGATGGGTTGTATAGTCGAAGGCATATGTGGTCGGCCATCGAGAAAGATGAAGAGGCGCTAGCCTGGCATATCCCTGGATCTAGAGGTTACATAGAGCCCGACCTGCATGAGGCCGTTATAGAGTGATCGGCCCATTAAGGGTGTAACCGCTCATTAATACATGGTGGCGCGTGTTATCATAATAAACATCATTGGCAACATCAGATGTTTCTTGCTTTAATGGCAACTCAGTTACGTATGATGGAGAGTCACAGTAGTTACATGCAGTGATCAATGAGGTCTAGATACCTCTATATATATGGCTCCAGACTGAGGGGTAAGAAATACACATCGCTTAGAGCTCACACATACTTGTGTGACCCTCCAAATCCCTTAATATCATAAACAATTCACTCCCACTTGCTTGAGGCTCTCCCCAATATCCTTCAACTAACGGGGAAGTTACCCATTTAGTGTTTAGTAAGAACATTTGGCGCCCACTGTGGGGCCTGGTAAAACGTTCCCAGGCCGCATTATCCAAACACCATTGAGCAATGTCTTTTGATGTTGATCTCCCTCTAGGCATGGAGCAGTTATTGGCCATGATTGAGGATCTTCACCAGTAGAACAATAAGCTGTAGGAAAGCGTATAGGTCCTGCAAATGAAGAGTCGGGACGATGGAAACCAAGAGCTTGAGCTTTTGGAACCTCATCCATTATCCCAGGCTATTTGGGACAATCAGATTCTAGACAATTTCAAACCTCCGACATTTACAACATACAACGGCAAATCTGATCCCCATGAGCATATCATTGTTGTTAATAATATGATGGCAATAATCAGAGCTAACGATTCACTGAAGTGAAAGCTTGTGGACGACACCTTCAAGGAATCGACCCTGAGGTGGTCATGAGCCTTCCCAGGAACACTTTTGTAAGCTACCAAGACTTCACCAAGAAGATGGTTCAGTAGTTCTCGGTAAGCCGACATTGAAAGGTGTCGACAATAATGATGTTTAATGTTCGTCAGCTCTAGTCAAAATCCCTGAGAAATTATATGGCCCGGTTCAACGAGGAAACCATAAAGGTCTCTCATCATAATCAAGAGATATTTGTGGCAGTTTTCCAGCACGGTCTCCGGGCTGGCCAATTCAATGAGTCACTGGCCCAGAAACCGGCTGCCAACATGGAGGAGATAACCACTCGAGCCGAGTTCTATGTAAAAGGAGAAGAGAGTAACATGGAAAAGAGAACTAGAGACACTAGAGAAAAAGGATGCTCCCGGGAAGAAGCTTCTGGGAAGAAGAAGGAGCAGACCAGGTCCTGTGATCAACCAACACCTAACAAGTGACCTCCTCAACGGCCATCCCAGCAACCTTTGGTTTCGGATGAAGACCTCGCTCCTATAAATTCCAGAAGAGAATACATCTAGACACAACTAAATCCCCTTAACTTCCTACCTAGACCTTGGCGTCCTCATGGAGTAAACGCAGTCTTGAGGGATGACTCTGAGGCTTGGTGTGTGTATCACTGAATCCGGGGACACAACATTGAGGACTACCATCAGTTGAAAAAGCAAATTAAGAAACTGATCCAAAGGGAAAAGTTGTTGTCTTATGTCAAAGGTAATGCCGAGCAGGCCAGAAAATGAAGCCCTCCTAGAATGGATGATAACTCGGAATGCTCTTCCAAGAAGAAAGGAAAGGCAACAAATAAAGTCCGAGAAGTGCGACTAACCCGACACACGCTTAATACCATCTCCGGAGGATTTTCTAGAGGAGGCTCCACCAGCTCGACATAAAAGAGGTATGCCCGGAATGTAATCTATGTGGCTCAGGTATAATGGATAGACAAAATCGGAGATCTCGGGGCTGTCACTTTCTCCCGAGAGGACGTAGAAGGAGTCCTGCCACACGAAAACGACCCCATGTTCATTAAAGTCCAGATCAATGATTAGAGTGTTAAGCGGATGCTAGTGGATCCTAGAATCTCAGCCGACGTGATGTATTGGGAATCCTTCAAAGGAATGGACTTTGACTCAAAAGAATTTCTACCATTCAATGGGACCTCAGTCGAGTTTTCCAGAGAGCATGTGCAGGTACTCGGGCACCTTCCAGTTCTAATTATATTAGGAATGAAGGAGAATGCCAAAGCAGATAGAGTACAGTACTTGATTGTCAATGTAGCATCTCCCTACAACATCATAATCGGGAGACCATCATTCAATGCATTGGAGGCGGCGCTGTCAACCCCGTACTTCACTATGAAGTACCCTCTCGGTGAGGATCAGGTAGGAATGGTACGTGGACCCCAAGGTCTGGCATGTAAATTTTATAAGGACAGTCTGAAACTAAAAAGGAAGACTATGATTATAGAAGAAGTAGACATCCACAAAGTCAATGTGGTCTATATTGATACTCGGGGAGATCCCAGAGAGGATAGCCTAACTCCTTGGGAAGAAACTAAAGAGATTCAGATTGGTCCTCAATCCTCGGAGATTACTCACCTGGGAACCAATCAATCACATGAGGAGGAGGAGGCTGGAATTTTTGATATTCTGAAGAGAAACATTGATCTGTTTGCGTGGAAGCCATTTGACATGCCTGGTATTGACCTTGACGTTATGTGTCATCACATAGCACTTGACCCAGGGGTGAAACCGGTGTCCCAATGAAAAATAAAGGGCGGCAAGGAAAAGAGAAAGGCGATAGTTGAAGAGGTGGATATTTTACCCCAAAATTTTCCCTCCATTATTCAATACAAATTATTTCAAAAGGTCTCTTCATGCTCATAGGGTTCTCAATTGCTCAAGAATACTCAAGGTTTGAGCATACAAGCACCCCTCTTAAGCAACCAACCTACAACTAGGATTTTTATTTTCTCAAAATAAATTGATATGTGAATTCCTCAAGTGGACATAATGGTATCCCACATTCTTAAAATAATCCTCATACCAAATTTCAAGCCTTGCAGTACAAGTTTGCTCATTCAATTGATCAGATGATTGAAAATCAACTGTATTGGACAAAAAGTTAACTTTGACCAATTGACAGTCAAATTCATCATTTTTGGTCAACATCAACATTTGGAAGTCACATTCATCATTTGATAAAGGGTTGATCATGATTCATCAAGAAAACTTAAGATTCATCAAAAGTCAAAAGTTACTAAATTAGGGTTTTCTTAAGGAGAAGTCAACTAAACTTTGACCAAGCATAACTTTCACATACTTCATCAGAAATTCCTCAACCAAAGCTTAATTTAAAGGTAATTCAATTCTCTATAACTTTGGCTCTCTAAGATCAAGTCCAAAAATGCTTCATTTGAGAGATATGTGCCAAAACATTATAGGTCATTTTAAAAGTCAATATCAACAACAAGGAAATCAGTGTAGGCAGGATGCACCCAAAAGAAAATTTACCAAAATCAACATGTCGTTGTCTCAAGCATTATGAAACATGTTGAAGATGGAGCTGATTACATTGAAAGAACCTCCTCAGAAACCCAATATTTCTTTTACTAATTACAATCCTAATGCAAGGTGTGCATATCACTCCAACAGTCCTGGACATGACACTAACAGTTGATGGCCGTTGAAAAATAAGATTCAAGACTTGATTGAAGCTAAAGTAATTGATATTGAAAGAGTTAAAGATGTTGATAGCAACAATGACTCGGCCGCCAACAATGGAAGTTTCTAGTTCATTGGATTTTTATTTGCAAACTCTCTTGTCTTTTCAAACACTTACCTTTATGTCAAACATTGGTTTTTTCCCATTAATGAATTGCATATGTTTGTCTTGAATTAATCCATTTGTTATCATTGTATTTAAACTATGTTCTTACTTCTTTTTATGATATTCAACTCTCGTTAAAGCTGTAAGCCTTTAGATGGAGGATGGAAAAAATGATACCATAAACTCATACAGTACGTTTTTGAACAAACCTTGTTGATGATGTACAGGCATTGCTTCAATTCCTAAACAATGGAGATATAAGGAAGTTAATCCCTAGCCAACCCCTTTGGGCCTAAGAAGTAGGAGTTTTCTTTTTCATGCAAATTGAAACCCTTAAACATAACTTGGGGCAGGGTAGTTTCTCAGTCAAATTAATTATGGATTCACAAGATTTACCTTCGTACACGATGATTAGTGTCAAAGATACTCTTCTAAATCGAAAACCGATGATGGTTCCCCGTAATCATTGAGTCGTGTAGTTATTATCTTTCAAAAGAAAATCCCTCTAAGTCAAAACCTATGAAGGAGACTAAGGAAAAAAACTGGGGCATCCCACTAACTGTAATCTCAAACAAAACTGTTCAGGAAAAATTTAGGGATAATAAAGTCAAAAAGAGGTCGCTACAAATCCTCAACAAAATAAAGATGTTACAATAAAAATGATTGCCTTCCCAAATAAACTTCTAGTTTCGAAACCATCACCAAAGTATCAGTTCTATAATTCTAAACTCTATTGAAACCTAAATGCATAATTAACTGAGTATAGGACTGAAGAACATCATGGAGAACAGGTCGGGTACAAATAAACTTTGAGCCTTTATCCTTTGTTTCTTAAATCGTGAACTAGACCATGTTACAACCCTTAAAAGTGCTAACTGGAGCATGGGTTAGTTCGAAAGTATATTGTTACAAAAAGGTATCCTGACTCCTGTAAGGCTTACTATAAATGCTGAGTTGATATCACATTCTTACAAATTTTGTTTTACTAAAAAATTCATTTTTAAACTTCAAGACAGACATAATCTTTGCATTTTAATACCACTATTTGCATATGACTAGGTGTTTGACAGTAGAGAAATTCGCATGACGAATATTCAATGAATGAAAATCCTCCCAATGGATAAAATTACTTCAGATGATGTGTCAAAGAGAAAGAAACTTCTAGTAACAGGCCTTTCATGTACCCAATTGGTTTAAATCAAGGGGGATGACATGTTATTGTCCAATTCAACATTGGCAGTCAAGTCAAGATTCAAAGAATCGCTTAAAAGTGTTCAATAGCTAGGGGAGGATCTCCATCTGAATCACTTGGGAATGTTACATTGATCATGAGTTTCAGCAAAAGACACTATGAAAATTGAATCTTCGGTATCACCAAATTGCTTGTCTATGTCAGTAGTATCAGATGGTGTCATTCTGCCGTGACGTGTCTTAGAAAAATACTGAGGAAGGTCAAGACTATCAGAAAGTTGGCAATTAATGGTTGATCAATAACTTCAAACATCGGGTGCACCAGACTAATTCCAGGGGAAAATAGACTCCTGCATAAGAAGGGCCACGTACGATCAAGAAAATATTTTCTGGCAGTGCCACAACACTTACTACCATGGACAGTGAAAATTCTCTGCACCTTGTGAACGCGGACATAGTCAAAAATACTACACATGAAAAAGAGACCCGCAAGGTTGATTGTCCTAGGAAAAAATAATGGCATCCCAACAAACTAAAAGAGTTTGGAAAAAAATTAGGGATATATAAATAAAATTATACACCCGGCAATTCAAAAACTTGAAAATGCGGCTTGGGCAAAAAAGGGTATTCCGGTGGACTGAAAATCTGAAAAGCCTGTCTAGGCCAAAGTTAGAGATTAAAGCGTACGACTATGTCCCGTTATCTCATCACCTGTTTATCAATAGAATATTTATCACTCTGATCAGCATTTACTAAAGACTCTAGGAGTTGGGATAATTTTCAAGTTATCCACAAATCCCCACAGAGCAATCTCCATGGAACTATCTCTATAGAGCTATCTTCACAAACTTATCCCCAACATATATATATTCCCCAGCAAGTCTAAAATGCCCTCAGACATAAAATGGGGTATCTTCCAGCAGTTCACCTCTATGTACCTGATGGATAGTTTGACATGATCATCTTCCCCAATAGGTCCCCTGGCGGATAAGGAAGTTTGATCATTTCCCCAGCATACAGTGGAAACTTCCTCAGTGCAGCCTATGAATTTCCAATCCCCACCAGAGATTATTTCCTCAACACAGTCTATA
This sequence comes from Vicia faba, assembly GCA_948472305.1. Lineage (NCBI taxonomy): Eukaryota > Viridiplantae > Streptophyta > Magnoliopsida > Fabales > Fabaceae > Vicia > Vicia faba. Next base: position 1,342,221,681 of record OX451740.1, read on the forward strand.
AGACTTATTTCCCAAATGGAGTTTATTTCTCTAATAATGCAAATTCCCTGACAGAATTCTCTTCTCCAGCCAAATGTCATACAATGTTGTCCTCCCTATAAGAGCTGATACCCATATCTGAAACCTGGTCAGATAGCGCATCAAAGGAATATCCATCTCTTTTATCCCTGATCAGGGTACATAAGAATCAAATCCTTCAATAAAAAAGAATGACGAACGATTGACTCTCCTTGAATGCTTATATCCCCAAGCAGAAGTCAAAGATCCCCAACGGAGTGTCCCCAAACAGAAAGCGGAAATCCCTAGTAAAGTCATTGAAGAATTACTTTCTTCATCCCCAGCAACAGTCAGGGATTTATTTTCCCCAGCTATACATTGTTACAAGAAGCTATTAATACGCTCCAACAAAATATTGCATACATACATCATTTATAAAATATCATAACATATGCATACGAAACGCATATACTACTCTCATTTATTTTGAGAGAATCACTACAAAGTACATTTCACGCATCATGACATTGCAAAAAACTAACTTTGTCTTTCCAGGTTAGTTCCTGAAACAGATAGACATTGTCAATATTTTATCATCTTTCATATACAATCAGACTGATTCATTCTGATAAACATATCTTTCAAATACAATCAGTCGAAGATTCACTCTAGATATTCTCTAAGATACAATTCATATACGATCTAGATATAGATTTCATTCTGACACTCATTCCAGAATATTCTCCAGATGCAGTTCAGATATGATCAAGATATAGATTTCATTCTGATACACATTCCAGTACATCTTCTAGATATAGTTCAGATATGATCAAGATATAAATGTCATTCTGACACTCATTCTAGTGTATTCTCCAGATATAGTTCAGATAGGATCAAGATATAGATTTCATTCTGATACTCATTCCAGTATATTCTCCAAGATACAATCAAGATATAGATTTCATTCTTACACTTATTCTAGTATGTTCTCCATATACAGTTCAGATACGATCAAGATATAGATTTCATTCTAATACTCATTCCAGTACATCTTCTAGATATAGTTCAGATACGATTGAGATACAGTCAAGACATAGACTCATTCTAGAACATCATTCAGATATAATCGAGACATAAGATTCATTTTGACACTCCCCAGCATGTCTTCTAGATACAGTCGGACACAGACTCATTCTAGTGTACTTTTTTAGATACTGTCGGGCATAAAATTATTCGGATACTCCTATCAACATTTACTTTGGATGGCATCTATAAGCCCATCTCCAAAGACACTCTATCACCTCTTCGAATGGCATCTTTAAGCTCATTCAAGCAGTAAAATCAACCAACAGTGTTACTTCGTGCACATGTGAGGGCAAATTTCTGGGCACTTAAGTGTTCAATCCTCTTCCACCTTCAGATCAAGAATGGTGGACATGTCAATCTAACTCCTCAGGTTTAAGAAGATTGAAAAGGGGAAGCTATTGTAACCCAAAATTTGCCCTCCATTATTCAATAAAAATTATCTCAATAGGTCTCCTCATGCTCCTAGGGTTCTCAATTGTTCAAGAACACTCAAGGTTTGAGCATACAAGCACCCCTTCTAAGAAACCAACCTACAACTAAGGTTTTGCTTTTCTCAAAGGAAATTGAGTTGTCAACGCTTCAAGTGGACTTCATCGTATCCCACTTGCTTCAAAGAATCCTCATACCAAATTTCAAGCCTTACAGTACAAGTTTGCTCATTCAATTGATTAGATGATTGAAAATAAAATGTATTGGACAAAAAGTCAACTTTGACCAATTGACAGTCAAATTCATCATTTTTGGTCAACATCAACATTTTGAAGTCACATTCATCATTTAATCAAGGTTTGATCATGATTCATTAAGAAAAATCAAGATTCATCAAAATTTACTAAGTTAGGGCATCCCGATGGACCGAAAAATTCAAAAGAATCGGTCCATGCAAAAATAAGGGATTGAAAACAAATAATTTGGAGAACAATCTTGTGACTGCCACCTCAAGAATCATCAAGGCTTCTCATCAATGCTTGGATCTTATCAATGCTTTTTATTAGTGCTTGGATCTTTACCCATGCTTATCATCATCAACACGACTATGAGAATTCTCTTGTAGACTTAACGCATCTGTTGGATTAATTAAATTTAGGATTGGAGAACATAAAGGAGAATAGGATGGGCTAAATAAATTTTGAGCCTTATATCCTTTGTTTCTTAAACCAAGAACCATGGCCACATTACAACCTTTAAAAGTCCTAATTGAAGCAAGGTTAACTATGAAAGTATACTCGACAAAAATTGTGTTAAAGTGACTCCTATGTTTGTTAAAATTATTGTTGACCACTTTTCTTCTTCGAATCTCCATCTCTAATATCCATTTCTATTCCATAACAAACTTTGATTTCAAAACTCGCATGTATATTAAACAAAATTACTTTTCAAAATATACAAATTTATCTATGAATAGACACTTAGCATCAAAGGAGATCTCAAAATTGGTTTAATCAAAAGCGATCCTTTCCAGGACGCTCCTAACTAGGGGTATATCATCCAAAAAAGATCCCTATAATCATAAGCAGGATTATTGATCGTAGGGGCATATCACATGAAGATCCTATTGACTAAGGGTGGTCATTATGAGATTCAATCAACTTGGATCACATTTCAAAGCACCAATCAGGGGCATACCTTTCGAAGAAGCATTCATTAATCAAGTTATATTACAACATGGTATGACTCAGTTTCATATTTTCAACAAACTTCTCAAGGCCCTAATTGTAGCGGTATAAATGTTGAGACTAAGCCATTGGATTGACTTAACTCGCACAAATCAAATAAAAATCGCCACCACGCTTTATTGTTTCCAATGGAATGGGAAAAGAGCGAATAACCCAAAAAAAGGGGGAGAGAATCAAAGTTTGGGGGTTGGTTATGCAAAGGGAAGGTATTGGAACCCTAAACATCTATGGTAATCTGCAGGAACCTCTTTGTAAATCTGTTTATTTTGGATATAAAAGTTGTATACAAAAATAGATTGTGGGGATGAGAAAAGAAGTATTTTTTACAATTTTTGCACCCACCGGGATTGCGAACCTTTAGTGCCTACGCACCACCTTCCATGCAATAGGGGATTAGGGTACTCGTAGTTCACCTTTAAAAATTTTAAAACACATGTGTGTTGGTTAATTTTAAGAGACAAGACATCATCGTCATATCTGAGTTGAAAACATACTCACTACCCACAATGATGAGAAAGGAGAATTTGCATCATCTCAAGGTGGAGGATATATCTTGTATTTTAAAATCAACAAATCCTCGCTCAACACGCAAGTGGAAAATATCTCACTTCACTACATATCATAGAAGTATAGAATTTTGCATTACTACAAGGATTGACAAGAGTTTATCTTTTGAGAAAAAGTTTTAAAGATAAAAATCCAAAAAGGAAAAATGGTTTGAATGAGATTGATTGACTTTTAGTCTTCTCACAAAAATGTCAAAGTATGATTAAGTTTTTTAAAGTTTGATTAAGAAAAATATTTTTGAAAATGTATGGACCTAAGTCCAAGTTTATTGTGAAAGCATTTCAAATTTAGCAAACAAGAATAGTTTTGAAAAGGAGGGAGAAGATTTTTGAAATTAAAGAAGATGGGAGGAGATGAATGGACTATCCTATAGCATAAGCTAAAAGCTAGGGAAAAGAACCATCTAACCAACAAGAAGCCAATATTTGACATAATGAGTCAATGTAGAATTCCCATCCTTTTGATTTGAAACCAAACAATAAAAGATAATAAAACTTCTTAAGAAAACCAAAGTTCAAAGGCATTAAGTCTTCATAAAAATTGGGCAGAGTAACAGTTGTATACAGATGAATTCCCAATCACAGACAAAGCATATAATCAGAATAAATTACACACAAAGAAAACAAACAACCCAATGTCTCGGGGTAAACCCCAAGAACTCCAGACAAAATGATAATAGAAGTCACAAGGTCCCAAGGGTAATAAAGTTATCTAATCCTAAGTCCAAGAAGTCCATAACTCCATCATGCCAAGGATAGTAACCAAATAGTCCAAGTAAGCTTAAAGTTTTTTATGGTTCAAGTTGATTATTAGGTATCTTCAAAAAGAAATGAAAAGATCAAGTGAGAAAAAATAAAAAATGACATAAAGATAAATGCTCAAGTGAGAAAAGATGAAAATAGCATGAAATGAAAATGCTAAAATAAATGTGCTTAAAGTAAAAAGTATAATGTAAAAGCATAAGATAAAGTCAATTGTTAGAAATTAGAGGTTAGTTGAATGACCATCTTGAAACTTGCATTTGAAAACTCATTAGAAGATTGATAAAATCAAAGCCTCTCAACAACAAGTTTCATTTGCTTTTTGTCAAGTATATCATTCATTTCAAAATCTCAAGGCAACAATAAATGATCAACAATGTTTAAATGATTCACTTAGTTCTAAAATTTATGAAGATTCATTAGAGGATTGATAATACCAAAGCCTCCTAAGAATGGATCTCAAGATTATTGGATCAAAGGTTTCAAATTAAACATGTTTGGGCTTGCAAACATAGGTTTGGGCCACGAATGATTATTTCTCGAATCAGGACAAAATTTAGCGCTATGTTAAGCAATCGTGAGTGGACTTATATAGAAGTCACACCTATTTTAAGGTCGGTCAATAGAAATCTATGTACCATATATTTACAAAGATGATATGTAAATCACCCTCTAATAATATATAGTACAAGTAAGAAAGGGATAAGATGAAGAGGGAGGGAAAATATTTGAATTAAAGATTTTAATCAACCTATAATTAAAATCATTCATCCATTTTGGTGGAGTTAAACTCAACACCCAAGATCCAATGATATTAATGAAGTTCATGATAAAAATTCACATGGCCAAAATATGTTCAAAAAATAAATTGAAATTAATAAACAAGATAAAAAAATGATTTTTAAATTGTTTTTAAAATGGAAATAAAAGGTAAAATAGCAAACTATATTTAAAGTATCAAAGAACAATCAAAAGAGAACGTAGAAAAGTCAAATGATCTCAAATATTTTTATAAAATTTTTGGTAATTTTTTAAAACAGGAAAGTATTTTTAAACTAATAAAAATCACTCAAATAAGTGAAAAAAAGATCAAAAATAGTAGAACTCAAAATGAAATTCTAGAAAATTTTCATAAAGTCAGAAATGAGTAAAATGATTTTTATAAATTTTTTCAGAATTTAAAAACATCAAAAAGTATTTTTAAATGATTAAAAACAAGTTAAAATAAAGGAGAAATTATAAAAATAAATATAAAATATGAAAATTTAATTATGAAAAAAATAAAAATTAGAAAGAGAATATTTGAAAATATTTTCGTGAAATTTTTCATAATTTGAGTCGGAAATGAATTTTCTATGATTTTTTGAAGTTTAAAACAATTAAAATAAAAAATCAGAAAATAAAATAAAAAACCAAAAAATTGTGGACCATTGGATGAGAATCAAAACGCGCTAGTAATCAGATCCAAAGGATCAAGCATGCATTTCATGGTCAACTTTAGAAATTGCACCAGATCACCTTTTAAATATTAAAAACAATTAAATTCGGGCGCGTTGGATGGAGTCTGACTAATGAAAGTAATCAGATCCAAGGGCTCCTAAAGCGCGCGTATGATACAGCAGACACACTGGATTGAATTCAAAAAATCACATGTCACTGTTTCATTGGTTGAAGCACGACACGTAGGTCGTCTTCAACCTCCGGACGCCCTAGATTGGGATTACTCAAACTATAAAATTAGAGGACCAGACCGGTACCATTAGATTTGTCTCTTCAACATGATTCTAATGGTACCATCGCGCAAAATTTATATAAACTGATCACAACTTATATTGAGAAAACACAGAAATAATAGCGAGCACGGAATTCTGGAATATCTCACTCAAACCTCAATGAAATCATAAATTGTAAAAAGCATGAGAATTAGAAGGATGCAGAGAGTAAGTTAGTCTTTTATTTGGATCTATTTGACTAAGAAATCTACCTGAATGAAGTAGCACAAGGTGGCTCTCAAACTGGACTTCGGTAGATCAGTACAGGTTACAATTCTTAAACGTGCGAGTGTGGTTAGCTTCATAGAAGTTCAATGAAGCTAACTGAATGAAGCTTTTGGTATTTTGGAGTGGGAAAGCAAGAAATCAGAAATTCAAGTTTAGAGTTCATGTGGGATCTGAACATGGGTCAATTGGCTATAAAAGCTTGAGGAAATGAATGAAATATGCCCCTCTATTTATAGGGAAACAAATGGGATGCTCAACCGTGTGGAATGATGAAGTTTGGAGGGAAATCATGTGAAGTTGCAAGCATGAAAAGTGTGACTTCTATTTTGCTCAAAACTCAACCAAAACTTGGGTTTCAAGGTGCTAATCACTTCTGGAAGATTTTTAAACATGATTAGAAGTAAAAACATACAAATTTAGTGACTAGAAGCTGAATTATACATTTCAAATTCTGACTTGGAGGAAAAGTCAGTTTCAAGGTACCAACTTTGAATCAATGGCATTCATAGCTCAAGGAGTCTTAGGGCATGATTCTTGAAGAATTTGAAATATAAGGTTACAATCTTTACAATTTGCAAAGAGTGGAATCAAATGGATGCTTGAGCTAAAATTTGTGATGAGTCAAAGTTGAGAAAAAATGCTGACTTTTTGTACTTAGAAAAATTCTAAGTTTTTTCCCAAAAAATGTCCTATAATGTTTTGACTCCAAACAATGCCTTTCTTCAAAATTGAGCTTTTATCATTGATGCTAGATTGAAGTGGACTCCTTAAAGAGTATTGTGAAACTTGAATCACTCAAAAATAACAATCATTGAAAAAGTTATGGCCTTGTGAAGTGGGTGGAAATTCATGAGTTGACCTATAATCATTTGTATTCTTAGGGCATCTTCCATCCATTTCCAAGCTTTGCGCATAAAATAAGAGTTGAAGTTCAAATCCTTAAGATCATTGTGGAAAAAGAATAGGATTAAGGGGATAATAATTGACTAAGTTATGATCTTTTGAATTCACATAAGGGCATTTGATGGCCTGTCTAGAGGACTTCTAATCTTTCTTCATCATTAGGCATCTTCCACATAAAATTTTCTTGAACCTTTTGAAGTGATTAGTTGATAACTATTTAAATAGAACCATGTCTTTGGAATCACTCAAAAATCCCAAAAGATGAATAAGATATAGCCCTTAGAAGTTCAAAACCCTAGCTCCTAGGGCACCAAAATGACTTGGAAAGCCCTTTCAATTTTGACAATCTTCCTTGCATAATAACTCTTGCCATGTGAATAGAAGTTGTTATGGGTGATAATAAGAACCCATAGCAACAAAAACCACCTTCAAATATTAAGAATTGAGAGAGTTATACACTTGTGACCAAGAAAATAAGAACTTATCCAATTAGGTAAAACTTCTTCAATCAACCCTTGCATCTTTTAATTTTCGTTGACAAATTGAGCCATGATAAATCATAGTAGACCTTGTCATGATATCACTTTAAAGTATCTTCAATGATGAAAATTGAATCTCGTTGTACCCCAAAATTTTCCCTCCTTTTTCTAAAGACATTTTCTCACAAGGATGTTAAAAAGGGCAAGTTTGCACAAGTACAATTTGTTATAACATAATTTAGTTCTACATCCCAGCAAGAGTTTTGATGATAACAAACACATGATATAAAGAACAAATATGCTCACTATTAAAAAGTATCTTTACATGCAGGATGTTCTGATGTTAAAAAGATGTTCTAATGCAACTGGAAGTTCTGCCAGAACATCACCAGAAGTTCTGATTATGCGAGCATAGAAGTTGAGAGGACAATGAAAGATTCATACGCATCTAATATGCATGACACACTTATATGAAGAAGTTCTGATTGAACTTTTGAATGCACCAACACTGCAAATAGAATCTCTGATACTCTAATGTGCAAAATTATGATCAAGCTGTAAAGTACTCTCAACTGTAATATTCATACTCTGATGTAAGAAGCTCTGAAGTGTTACAATCTATCAATGCAAGATCATAAGTAACGGCTACAAACATACAAGGATCTCCTGATTTGGAAAGCTCATTAACGCGTGTTATGGACATGCCAAAAGTATCTTCTTATGTCACTATTGCAAGGCCTATTTAAAGCTGACAAGAAGAAGATTTCAAGATGATGAAAAAATGTGCTCAAAAAGAAAAACTCACGTGAAAAGTCAGAAACGCAGCTATCATTCTTCATCTTCAACAATTTAATATTAAACTGTATAATACATCACAAGTTTGTGATACTGATTATTAGAAACATCATTGTACACTTTTATTCAATTAACTGTTTAGTGAATTTCCTTGAGAAAACCGGGTTGTGGTTTTGGACTCAAGAAGACTTTAACAATTGTTAAAGTAGAATTGTAATCAGGTTGATTAGTGAATTAAGTCCTTGTTGGAGAGAGGAGAAATCACCTTGGCGGGTGGACTGGAGTAGTTTGAGATCAAACGAACCAGGATAAAAATATCGTTCCTACTGCGCTTTTGATTTCAAGTTTTCAATTCAACCCCCCCCCCCCCCCCCCCCCCTCCCTTCTTGTGTTTTTCACTTCTTCAATTGGTATCAGAGCGCCTGAATCTGGGTGCAAACACTTAACCATGTCAGATAAAGATCCTAGGGGGAAAACACTATGATGGGAACAAGTCAGAACATCAGCAGCAGCCCTCCAATATTTGACGGTAAAAATTTTGACAACTGGAAGGATATGATTAGAAGTTTCTTCCTAGCATATGACGCTGAGCTCTGGGATGTGGTAACTGATGGATACATACATCCTGGTAATGAAAGCGATCAGAAGATTGACAGAAAAAGGATGACAGATCATCAAAAGTAAGACTTCAGAAATAATCACAAGGCTAGAACGATTCTCTTTAGTGCCATCTCATATTCAGAGTATGAGAAGATCATAAACAGAGAAACCGCTAAGAACATGTTTGATTCTCTGAGAATGACGCATGAAGGCAACATGCAAGTAAAAGAAACCAAAGCCCTTGTGCTCATTCAGAAGTATGAAGCCTTCAGAATGGAAGAAGACGAAACCATTGAAATAATGTTCTCTAGATTCCAAACTCTGGTGGCAGGGCTAAAGGTGTTGGACAAAGGGTACTCAACTACTGATCATGTAAAGAAGATCATCAGAAGTTTACCAAAACAATGGAGACCAATGGTCACGGCTCTCAAACTGGCAAAATATCTGAACATAATATCTTTAGAAGAACTTGTCAGCTCCCTCAGAAGCCATGAGATAAAGTTAGAAGATGATGAGCCTCAGAAACAATGTAAGTCTCTCGCTCTGAAATCTAACAAATATGAAACCAAAATTTTGCAGGAAGAAGCAGAAGCAGAAAACTCTGGAGAATCCTCGTCAGAAGAAGACGAACTATTTTTTCTATCCAGAAGAATCAATTAACTGTGGAAGCACAGGCAGAAGAATTTCAGAAACTCCAGAAGAACAGGAAATGACTCTAAACAATATTCTGGACACAGAAAATCAAGTAACAGAATCATTACCTGCTATGAATGCAATAAACAAGGTCACTACAAAAGTGATTGTCCAAGGCTTCAGAAGGAGAAACATAAGAGGAAGTTCGTTAAGGAGAAGAAGTAAAAGTCTTATGGCAACATGGGATGACTCTGAATCTTCTGAAGACAGAACATAATCAGAAGATGAACAAGCCAATATAGCTCAAACAGATAACTTATTAGATGTCTCTGAATCTTCTGAATCTGAATCAGGGGAAGAATCAGAATCAGACGCTAAAGAGGTATTTTCTGACTTCACTGTTAATTTTTCTAAAGCTGAACTAGCAGAAAGTCTGAGTGAGATTCTGGAAAGGTATCAGCAGCTCAGAGTCAAATTCAAGAACCTGAAAAAGGATCTTGTCTCTGACTTTGAAGAAACTGAGAGTCTGAGATTAGAAAACTATGAGTTAAAAGAAAAGATTTCAAAACTAGAAATTGATTTACAAAACTCTCATAAGGAAATAATCTCAGAGACTCCCAGTAATGTTGATAAGATCATCAAAGAGTATGATCACAACTTTCAGAAGTTTCTGGCTAAAAACATAGATAGAAGCAAGATGGCTTCAATGATCTATGGAGTTAGCAGGAATGGCAGAATAGGTATAGGATACAAAGGCAAAGTATCCCAACCTAAGAAAGTTAAGGATCTGGTTATCAAACACACTCCTCTTTATTCTCACGTCACCACTGGGCAAACATATGATATAAAACATGCTGGTAAGGCGTTTTATACTAAACCAAAATTCAAACAGAATTTTGGAAACTCTAACAGTCATGGACCCAGAAAGATATGGGTACCAAAAGACAAAATCATCTATGTTGCAGATATTTTTAACAGCAAGGTTGAAACTCCAATATTAACACCTGGACTCTAGATGCTCTCTACACATGGAGGAAAGAAAGCATATGTTCCAAAACCTGGAATTTAAAGGATTCGCAGATTTCAGAGGCAATCAGAAACAGAAGATCACTGGCTCTGAAACCATTTGAAACAAGAATGGAAATACAACATCAGAAGCTCTCTAAAGAATCTCAGATGTATCCAGAAGAGGATGTCACACTGTTTCAAGCACTTCTATTAGAGCAAGCCAATCAGAGTCTTTACCACTTTTTGATTCTTGACAAAAAGGGGGAGAATGGAGAATATTTTGACTCATTATCAGAAGATCGTCAGGGAAGTATTTTATTTAGTATTTTATTTTCTCGTTAGCTGAGTATTCTTCTCAGGGGGGCCTTTTAATTATTTTTCTTTATATTCCATCAAAATATACTAGTTTTTGTCATCATTAAAAAGGGGGAGATTGTTAGAACATAATTTGGTTCTACATCCCAGCAAGAGTTTTGATGATAACAAACACATGATATAAAGAACAAATATGCTCGCTATTAAAAAGTATCTTTACTTGCAGGATGTTATGATGTTAAAAAGATGTTCTGATGCAACTGGAAGTTCTGCAAGAACATCACCAGAAGTTCTGATTATGAGAGCGCAGAAGTTGAGAGGACAATGAAAGATTCAGACGCATCAAATATGCATGACACGCTTATATGAAGAAGTTCTGATTGAACTTCTGAATGCACCAGTGCTGCGAAACAGAATCTCTGATACTCTAATATGCAAAATTATGATCAAGCTGTAAAGGACTCTCAATTGTAATATTCATACTCTGATGTAAGAAGCTCTGAAGTGTTACAATCTATCAATGCAAGATCATAAGTAACGGCTACAAACAGACAAGGATCTCCTGATTTGGAAATCTCATTAACGCGTGTTATGGACATATCAAAAGTATCTTTTTATGTCACTATTGCAAGGCCTATTTAAAGCTGACAAGAAGAAGATTTCAAGATGATGAACAACTGTGCTCAAAAATAAAAACTCACGTGAAAAGTCAGCAACGCAGCTACCATTCTTCATCTTCAACAATTCAATGTTAAACTGTGTAATACATCACAAGTTTGTGATACTGTTTATTAGAAACATCATTGTACACTTTTATTCAATTAACTGTTTAATGAATTTCCTTGAGAAAACCGGGTTGTGGTTTTGGACTCAAGAAGACTTTAACAGTTGTTAAAGTAGAATTGTAATCAGGTTGATTAGTGAATTAAGTCCTCGTTGGAGAGAGGCGAAATCACCTTGGCGGGTGGACTGGATTAGTTTGAGATCAAACGAACCAGGATAAAAATATCGTGTCTATTGTGCTTTTGATTTCATGTTTTCAATTCAACCCCCCCCCCCCCCCCCCCCTCTTGTGTTTTTCACTTCTTCACAATTGGATTTTTGGCTTTTAGATATCAAATCAAAGAAAAGCAAGCTTGCTTCGATTTTCCAAGTTTCAAATGGACTTTGGCCTCCTTCAAGTTTTCTTCGATTTCCCAAACTTCGAATAGACTTTGACCCCCTTCAGCTTGCCTTCGTTCCACAAGGCAAAGGCTTCCTTTGTTCTTGCCTTCTATCCACAAGGCAAAGGCTTCATCTGTGCTTGCCTTTGATGCACAAGGCAAAGGCTTCCTCTGTGCTTGCTTTCAATCCATAAGGCAATGGCTTCCTTTGTGCTAGCTTCGAATGGGCAGTGGCTCCCTTTGAAATAGCTTGCTCTGATTCCACCTCTGAACCCTTCAGCATATAATTTCTACATTATGAACACACATTGGTGGCCCATTCGAAGAATGCACAAGTGGTGCATGTGGTCCATTCGAAGAATACACAAGTGGTTCCTTCGAAGGACATACAATTGGTCCATTTGAAGAACGCACAAGTGTTGTGTGTGGTCCATTCGAAGAACCCATAAGTGGTGCATATGGTCCATTCAAAGAACGCACAAGTGGTGCATGTGGTCTATTCGAAGAACGCACAAGTGGTTCATATGGTCCATTCGAAGAACACATAAGTGGTGCCCTCGAAGGACATACAATTGGTCCATTTGAAGAACACACGAGTGGTGCCTTCGAAGGACATACAATTGGTCCACTCAAAGGACACACAATTGTTGGAAACAAGTTTTGTTTTGTATTTTGATGAGTCTGGTTCAAGATGCTTATTGTCCAAAGTACTACATGTTGCCAAGCCCAAGCCTCCTGCACAATTACATTTGAAGGAAATAACAAAAGAAGCTTCAACTGGCCAGAATAAAGTGTTCGTTTGTGTTAATAGGAGAATTTTCTAGGTCAAACAACTAACGTAGATGGACTCAATAGAAGGATCCACGAGGATGAAACCGTGAGAAAATCGAATTGAAGCTCAGAGCCATCAAAGAGAGCCACTCAGAGCCAATCAAAGAACAAGGCTTGAGGGTATTCGAAGGAGTTAAGGAGTGAAACTTGTCCAGGTTCATCCAAAACCCAAAAGGGTAGGAAATCATCAAAGATGGAAACTTTTTAAGGCTTTCGATTCTACCTTCAAAGCCGGGTTAATGGTTGTTTCTTTCCATTTCCATTCACCATTTCCCTCTATAAATGCAAGTATAAAGACACATTTCCAGGGGAAAAAAGAAACATTTTGCATCCACTCAGACACAAACATGGCCACAGAAACATTTTTGCAGAGACACGAAAACATTTTGCCTACACACACAAATCACCCCAAAGAGCCACACAAAAATCATAAAAATATCTCAAAGCTTCCAGAATCAAGGCATACTTTGCAGGCCTCCTCGCTCAAAACCAAACATCCTATCCCTTTCCTGAGATTCCCAGGAAGACTTTCAGGCCCCTAAGCAAGAAGTTCCATGCCTAAAGCCACAGATCCACACATCTTCGATTGGTAAGGGTTTTCAAATTCAAAAAACTTCATTTTCATGGCATATTAATACTTTTAACCGTTTGATTCATGTTCAGGGGTATTGATAGTACAATTTTAACGTGAATGAGATCGTTCCATTGCTAGGACATGATTTTAGATTTCCTTCGAATCTCTGGGTTTAGGTTATTTCGAGCCAAAATAAGCTCAGACCTGAGATTAGAAGATAAGAATTAGGGGCAAGAAGCATAAGGTGTTGCGTGTATGCAGAGGCAGGGGTTTCGATCCCTGCCTCTTGCAATGATTTTTCTGTTTATTTTCTTGCAGATCAAGTACCCTCCACAGGCAATCCGTCATACACTTTCAACAACATTCCTCCCGGGATCGAAGGACAACCTCCTTCCCTGGATCGAAAGGCAACCTCCCTCCTTAGATCAAAGGATAATTTCCTTCCCTGGATCGAAGGACCATTTGTAATTTTTTTTGTTCATTTCTTTTAATGGCTTTACTCTTTAAATCAACATTAAATCAAAAAATCACAAAAAAAAACATTAGGTTAGCATTTTTCTTAATTAATATTTATTTAAACCGTTTTCTTAATTTTAAAATTAATAGAATTAGGATTTATTTGAATTCAATTTTTTTCATAAAACAAAACGAAACAACAAAAAGATTTCTTTTTAACTTAGAAAAAGTTTAGGATTAGACGTCATTTCAATTCACACGCGTTTTTACCTTTCGCATTTTTATTTTCATATTTTTTGTATCTGCCTACTGGATGTAATAGATAAAAAAAACTAGGACATTTACTGCTTTTATATCCTCCAAATTTTGGATATGTAAATAATTCCCTCTCCCCGAAGCCATGTAATACCATAGGATTTAATTTCCACACTTTATGTTTCCTGTACAGATATTAACTGTTAGATGTATGTTAATAGGATTGCATGATAAGACTAAAAGTGAATGTTAGAAAATCTAACTTTAAAGACAAAACTAACTGAAACACAATACAATTGCACATGTACACCTCTAGGGTATCCCACTTTGGTTGCCTTCGGAAAAACAGTCACAATTCTCGAAACGTGAGAGATTTTAATGGCTACCCTCCAGTTTAAAAAGATCATAAGTCCCTCGATGACTCTCTCGACGTTGCCTCAGTAAAAATGATCTTAAAACCCTAGGTTAGTTACTAAGATTTCTTGCCAAGTTGCCTTCGTGACTATAAACGTCCCTTCGAATGTCCCTCATACATCCAAACGACTAGGGCTACCTACTCACTGATAGTAGGATAGCATTGTCTAAAGGAAAGAAGGAAAAGAACGAACCTTTCGAGTAAAGTAGATAGTTCCTAGATGCTTGCTCAAAACAAACTTTTACACATACACAAAATACTTTTAAAAATATTTTCAAAAATGCTTTATCAACACTCTTGAGGACTGATACAAGAGTTACCATAAAGCAAACTGCCTCACTATTGGCATTTCAAAATACTTTTCAAAAACACACAAAAGCACAAGGTATTTCAAAAAATGAGCTAAGCATCTAAGATCCCGTAGATAACTGCGGATGGAAAGGGTGATAACACCTTCCCTTTCCATAATCTACCCCCTTACTCAGAAAACTCTCGAAAGATCTTTTTCTGTTCTTTTCACCCTTTCCTTTGTTGGATAAAAGAAAAGTCGGTGGCGACTCTTGCTTACTGCAACATTTGCAAACACAAACGCAAAACCAGTATAACAGTCAGTTCTCCCACCGTATTATAATTCTCAATGAAGATTTGTTGAAGAAAGCATGGAAATAAACTCATGAACCTATTAATCAAACTGATGAAATGTGTTGTGCCATTACCTATAATATCATAAATTAGAGCAAACATTCATTGTACTTGTTAGTTAAAAGTTAATCAATGCAAAACATAGATGATCACAATATATAAGTCAAGTTGCTTGGTGATTCATCATGAGCAAACCTAGAGGTAGGGAGAAGAGCCAAACCCTAGTGTGATCTTGATATGATTGAGTTGATATGAGATGATAGAGGAATATTATGGGCAAAAATTTGGGTACAACACTATTAATCAGGGGGAAACCATCCAAGACTCAAATTTTTGGGAAGTGCATATCAAGTTCATCTTACGGAATATAGGGTTCAAGTTCCTCTTCAAGTGACTTTAGATACAAACTCCGCAAGATTCAAATACTTGGGGTGATTCATATCAAACCTATATCATGGAGATCCAAGAGTAGCTCCTCTAAATTCTGGAGATTGAGGGGTATACCTTTCAAGGAACACAAATATAGGGGAAAACTCTCCTCCTTCATCAGCAATCTTCGAGTTCGAAACGAATATCAGGAAATCATGTAAGCACAACACTCTACCACTATGTAACAAGAAGCCTTATTACATAGGCAACCTCTCTACGTCTTAACCATTTGCGATCCCTCACAAGGGCATCCGTCAAAAGCATACGAGTCTGCATAAATCATTTATTAGGGCTCTTCGATCCAGAATCAAGTTATGCTTATCATCTCATCCATCTGACGAATTTCGACTGCATGGATCGAGCATATCTCAAAATCCAAATTAATCATTGCCATTTAAAAATCAAACATTAATTGATACATATAAAAGTCACTCATTACATGCATCAATCAATCATTGCATTTCAGGTATCAATCAAATTGTACACGCATAGCATAAAACCTTGTTTCATGTGAAGACAATCATCATTGTCAATCAGGTTATCTATTTTACGTAGAATCTCGACAGTAGATCCTTATGGTTAATATCCATAGATGATTTTCCAGAATACCTCGGTAGAAGTTAGTTTCTTAACAGAACCTCAGCAGCAGATTCCCCTGGTTAATCTCGGCAGATGATTTTCTAGAAGACCTCAAAGTAGTTTCTTAACAGAATCTTGGAAGCATATTCCCCTGGCTAATCTCAGAAGATGATTTTTGAAAAGACCTCAGTAGAAGGTACTTAACAGAATCTCGACAGCAGATTCCCCTAGTTGGTCTCAGTAGATGATTTTCCAAAAGATCTAGGCAATAGGTAGTCCTTAATTGAATCTCGGAAGTAGATTCCTTGGAAATCTCGATAGTAGATTTCTCATTAAGAGCCTCACGTTAGGCATAACATGCACATAACCATATCAAAGTACCAAGATCATTCATAACATTAGGTGCATCTGACATACGGAAACATAAAAAAAAGCATTTGATAAAACATCAAAGAGTATTTTGGTTAGAAAAAACGTCGAAAGAGGCCCAAGACTACGCTTACACCTACGATACATTCCTCAAATCCTGTTGACACTATTCACCTTGTTATGTCAAATCAATTTGTAGATACCACGACAAAACAACATGCAACATTAAGGAGTCGATGACAAAAGAAAAAAGAGCCAATGGTTTAAAAGGAGAAAAAGATCAAAAGTATTTACAATACATTTGGTGCATGAACATACAAAACATTTGGTGCATATACATATACATTTGGGTTTCATATCGATTTAGGGCATCGTGCATATACATCGTGCATGGAATTTTCAAATCTACTTTAGGTAAGAATACTATGAATTTTCTTGGGGCCTATTGTTGAATTAACTTATCTATGCAAAACAAACAAACATCTTGGTTGAGAATAGACACAACCAGTAATTTTTTATCTTATTTTTGGTTTAGTTATCTAAGATTCGATTATCAAAACACTTTTCAAATTTCAAACTCGCATCATTTATCTCCTAGGTTGTAATAAATATGCAAAATATGTGATATAACTTATTGTGTTAGTCTCGAAGCAGCGATGAGTTATCCAACTCGTATTATCTATCCCCTAGATTGTGATAGGTATGTGAATTTGCGATATAATTTATTATGTCAGTCTCTAAGCGATAATGAATTATCAGGTTTGTATTATTTATCCTCTAGGTCATGATAAATACACAAGCCTATACTCGTGTTATCACCCCCTAGGTTGTGGTAGATATGCAAAAATCTATAGTTCATTCTGTCATCCTCTAAGCGATAATGAATTATCAAGTTTGTGTTATTTATCCTCTAGGTCGTGATAAATACACGAGCCTATACTCGTGTTATCTATCCCTTAGGTTGTGGTAGATATGCAAAAATCTATAGTTCATTGTGTCAGTCTCTAAGCAATAATGAACTATCAAGTTTGTGTTATTTATCATCTAGGTCGTGATAAATACACAAGCCTATACTCGTGTTATCTACCCCCTAGGTTGTAGTAGGTATGTGAAAATCTATAGTTCATTGTGTCAGTCTCTAAGCGATAATGAATTATCAAGTTTGTGTTATTTATTCTCTAGGTCGTGATAAATACACAAGCCTATAATCGTATTATCTATCCCCTAGGCTGCAATAGGCATGCGAATCAGCAATATAGTTCATTGTGTTAGTCTCGAAGCATTAGTGAATTATTTGTTGTGTTATTTTCCCCTAGGTTACGATGAATATGCAATAATTGCGATGTAATCCGTTGTGTTAGAGATAAAGAATAAACAAAATACATACTTGCATAAAAAGAACAAACTTATACAAATGTGAAAGAATTAATACATGAAGTCATTTTAAGCATATAAATTAAGAATACACAATAGTTATGAATAAAAAAAATTGGAAATGAACATTCATGGTTTTCATCATTTGAGAGAATATCAAGCATTTTTTAAAATTAACAAGTAACATGCATTAAGGTAAATCTTACTTTCAAGGAGAAATTGAAACGATATTACCTCACTCTTGATGGAATGAAAGTTGCACTCACACGATGTAAAATACTTCGAATAAAATATTAGAGCAAAAGTATAAAAGTGCAAGCATCATAATAAAGAAAGCAACATTGGAGAAATTAATAATCCCCAATTCCTCATGTTTGTTGAAAAACAGTTTGGTTGTAAAAGTTTTGTTAATGCCAGTAAGTTGATTTTCACTATCAAAATGCTCGAACACATCATTCCTTTTTTCAACATGACAACGAAGGTAATTCCCCACACATGTGTTCCTTCCTTGAGTTGCTTTATTTGGAGTCCGAGAAAGTAATTCAACTCCCTATAAGACACATTTCAAACACTCCTTTCATAAACTTAGAGAACTCTTTGACAAGTTGCATGTTAGTAGAATCAAATATGATATAATGTCAAATGTGTTATGCTTGATGTTTAATTTATCTAATCATGCTTGTGTACACATAAGTGTTTATAAAGAATAAAAAATACATGAAAATATAATATGATGAGGTCATTTCAAGTACATAAATTGATAAGTCACCGTGATTATCAATTAAGAATTATGTCACAAATGAATACTTATAATATATACCATACACCAAGTATGTCATGTACTTAGAGAAATAAACAAGTAAAAGAGATGACTTACTAACAAAGCAAAAGTTAAATTGATACTACCTCACCGTATAATATGACAGAGGATGCACTTGCATTTCACAAGGAGCTCTCGAAAGAAAGTTAAACCAAATGCAAAGTATGCCACAAAGATTTTAGAACAACACAATCTTACCACTTTTCACTTTGAAAAAGTACAAAAAAATATAACTTCTGATGAATCCAAGAATATCATTGATTTTATGAACATTCATTTTGATTGAACTCTCATCTTTATCCTTTTCATGTTAGTTATCTTTCTCCTCCTTATGTTTTACCGATTCGGGTTGATCAGTTCCTTCTTCAGCGTTATTGAATATGTCTCTTGAAGATACAGCTACATCATGAAATGAAATACCTTTTCTGAGTATTCTCATATACAACATCAAAAGTAACTTATGCTTATTTTACCAATTAAACAATACTTGTTGTTGTTTTCTAGATCATATAATCTATCTTCTTGCCACATATACAATAGGATTAGAATATGTTCATATGCCTTAAGCCACCATAAATAAGAACCCATATTCTCTTTATAGAGTCAAGACAATTTTCCTACAAAATCAACAAGATAAGTTAGGTACCCAATCTTCATTGGGTCCTTGTGAGTTAGTGAAAAATTGGTTGCATTTGTGCAATCCTTTCATATTGTAATACGGTGGGAGAATTGACTTGGTTTTGTGTTTTATCGCAAATATGCGGATAGCAAGAGTTGCCATCGACTTCTCTTTTATCCAATAAGGAAAGGGTGAAAAGAACAACAAAGACCTTTTTTGATTTTAAATTCGGGGGGTAGGTTATGAAAAGGGAAGATGTTAGCATCCTTTTCATCCGTAGTTATCTATGGGCTCTTAATCGCTAGCTCACTTTCTTTGTTTTGAAAATTGCTTTATGTTGTGTGTTTGAAAATATCTTGAAAAACGCCAATTGTAAGGCGAACTTTGTAATGATTCTCGTATCCGTCCTCGAGAAATCCTACAAAGTGTTTTAAAAATATTTCAAAAGTGTATGTGTGAAATGTTTTTGTTTTGAAATATTGTGAGCAAGCGATTAACAGCGGTCTACCTACTCAAGGTTTTTCTTGTACTTTCCTTCTTCTTTAGATAGTGCTATCCTACCATTAGTTAGTAAGAAGCCCTATCGTTGAATGTGAAGGGACAGGCGTGGGTCATCGTACAGTCATCGAAGGCAACTGGTAAGGACCCTTTAGTAATTATCATTAAGGGACTAGATCATTTACCGAAGGCAACATCGAAAGGGTCATCGAGGGACTATAATATCTGCTTTCTAGGGACTTTTCTAAAGCGTCCCCACATTCGATGGACATGATTGTTTTTATCGAAAGGCGATAAGGGAAGTTGCCCTAGAGATGTGAGTGTGTGATGTGTGTTGTATTTCAATTATTTTAATCTTTGAAATTAGGGTTAGCTATCGTTTATTTTTAGTCTTTCCGTACAAGACTTAATTGCTAACAGTAATATATCAAAATAGAAAAGCAGTAAATGTGCAGAAAGTAAAAGCAGAAAATAAACCTAAACATATTACATCGCTTTGGGAGAGCTACAAAAGTAATAAAAATGCGGAAGGTAAACTCCAATTACTATTACAAACCGGAAAACAATTGCATAATCAGAAGAAAAGAAATGTGAGAAATAAAATCAAAAATTACGTTCGCACAATCGATCTAAAAATATATAAAAGAAAAGAAAAGAAAAGATTTTTTTTTATGAAAAAAATGGTTTGTGATGAATTTATTAAAAAAAACTAAGAAAACTAATTAATTTTAGTAATAATAAAAACTCAATTAATTTAATTAAAAAAGCCGTAAAAAATATAATTAATTTTAATTAGAAAATTAATTAAGTTAATTAATTTAAAAAATGATTAAAATTAAACCTAATTAATTATCCTAAATTAATATTTTAGTTTAATTAAAATTAAAAAAACAAGCAATTGAAAGAAAAGAAGAAAAATATAAAAGAGAAAAAGAATTGGGCATGAATTGAATCAGTTTGGGGGTGCATATTGAAATTTGTTAGGCCCAATAAGGAGAGGCCCAAGATGTCAGTGTTGTACCTCGTGCATTCATCCATAGAGGGTGTAGCGTATGCTTATGGATCTGGGATCGTTGGACCAGATATATACAGATCTGATGGTGAGGCGTGGAAGGGCGCATGGCTGATGTGTGGGATGCGGTACACTGGATCTGCAAGAATCAGAAAAAAATATGAAAAATGTGCAAGAAGCAGGGATCTAACCCGTGCCCCTGCACATGAATACTCTAACACGCGTTACCTTGTTGCTGGGATGTTATCTACTTTGCATCAATTATACATCATTCAAACAATATATGATAAACGCACATGAGTTAAACCATCACCTTCAGTTGTCAATTTCATCTTCTCCGGTGAGGTCATTTCATAAACCTGCAAAATCAAGGCAATGTGAGAAAGAAGGTGTTGTACCCCAAAAATTTCCCTCCCATTTTCTTCAAAACATTATTTTAAGGGTCTCAAATATTCAAGGATACTCATGGGTTGATCAGACAAATGCTCCTCTTAAGCAATGGGTCTACAACTAGGGTTTTGAGTTTCTAAAGGAAGATTGTGTCCCAAAGGTCTCAAGTGATTTCCATGGTTCTTCATATGTATTCAATAGTGCTCATATCAAGTTTCAAGCCTTGCATCATAAGTTTGCTCAGTCAATGGCTCAGATGATTGAAAATCAACTGTATAGGGTAAAAAGTCAACTATGGTCAACATACAATCAAACTTCAAGATTTTTGGTCAACGTCAATATTGTGAAGTGATATTCATCATTTTATCAAGGGTTGATCATGATTCCCTAAGGAAAGCCCTCAAATCATCAAAAGTCAAAAGTTGCCAAATTAGGGTTTCCTTAGGAGAAGTCAACTGAACTTTGACCAAGCATAACTTTCACATACTTCTTCAACTTTTCCCCAACCAAATCCCATTTTGAAGGAAATTAAATTCTCTACAACTTTATATCCGTATTCTCAAGTCCAAAATGTGCTTCATTTGAAATATATGAGCCCATACATTATAGGTCATTTTAAAAGTCAACAAAAAGACACTTTTTGTCAAGGCAACTTACATCAAGATAAATTCTCCAAACGAAAAAATGATCAAAAGAGAATTTGAAGAAGACATCTTGAGATTTCCAAAAAGTCCAACATCATCTTCAAAATATGAACATTGAGAGAGTTATGACCAGTCATGAAGTGCAAAGTGAACAAACTTGAAATTTTGAACTAGTGGGCTTAACTTTTGATGCTCAAACATGTTCACAATATATTAGAAGACCTCTAAATCCATGCACATATTTTTCATGATTTTTATTTCTTTTATTTGAATTTTTATTCATTTAAATGGAATTAAATCAAATGAAATACAAAATCATTGGGCCAAGGCGTGTGGGCTTTGAATTTCAATCACATGGAGGCCCAAGAACACATGAAGAATATGCCAAAACCATGTGAGCTCAAGAAGGCAAGGAAAATTTCAAAAATGGAAGATTTTAAATATGTTGTATTCTTTTCTAAACATGGCCTTGATTTCATGAGATTCTTGCCATATTTGTTGATCCATTTCCTTCTCTATATATACACAATAAAAACATTTTATACACCCATAATTTCACTTCGAAACATTTTTCAAAAGACAAAACACTTTGCACGCGTTCTTATAGAGACGAGAACCATTACAAAGACATTCCTTTTCAAAATACTTTAAAAACCCACACCACAAACACATTTTCAAACAAAAAAAAAGGAAGTGATCTAGCAAGCAACTAAGAGCCCGTAGATAACTATGGATGAAAAGGGTGCTAACACCTTCCCTTTTCATAACCTACCCCCCATACTCAAGAAATAATCTCGAAAGGTCTTTCCTGTTCTTTTTAACCCTTCCTTTTGGATAAAATAAAAGTTGGTGGCGACTCTTGATATCCGCAACAATTGCGATCAAACACAAAACACCCAAGTCAGTTCTCCCACCGTGTTACAGACCCGGTTACTTCTTTTAGGACATGTTGAGCCAACTAAAACTTCAAGAGGGTACTTACCTACAAACTCCATGCAAGCTTAAACCTAAGGCCTTATATGTTTTGTTTGTGTATGATTAATTGTTTGAACATGACATTATAACATCATGACATCATACCATATCATTTTCACTAACCATTTCAAGGACCAATGGATTTATCTTTGTTCTTTTTTTTAGGTTATGGCCTCTGATCGCAGAAACACTATTCGGATCAACTTTGTAAGGGTGCCTCCTCAGCTTAAGGAGTTAGTCTCAAAGGTTCCCAAAATTTCTCCATTCATCAAAAGGCATGGTCGACTACTCAGTCTAGTTACCCCAGGTTTTGATGAAGACATGATGAGTGTTCTATTCCAGTTCTTTGACCCTGCACATCACTGCTTCACCTTTCTAGATTATCAGTTAGTACTCACAATGGAGGAGTTCTCTCAACTACTGGGAGTACCTATTCTTGATCAGACACCCTTCACCGGTTTAGAGGAAGCTCCAAAACCAGAAGATATTGTAGCAGCCTTACGTCTGAAGAGGTATGACATTGTATCTAATTAGGAAACAAGAAGTGGAGTAACTTGCTGAATTTCTGATAGAGAAGGCCCAACTTTTTTTGGATGCAATAAGTTTTTAGGCCTTCGAGGAGATCTTGGCTTTGTTAATTTATGGATTGGTATTGTTCCCTAACCCAGACAAACTCATAGATGTGATCTCCATTAAAACATTTGTTGCTCGTAATCCTGTTCCTACCTTAGTGGGAGATATTCTACATTCTCTTCACACTCGTACTACAAAGAGGCGGGGAACTCTCATGTGTTATATACCTCTACTATCCAGGTGGTTTATTTTGCACCTTCCCCGCTCGATAATGAAGAATGAACAAGGTTTGAGGTGGTCTCAAAGAATAATGTCACTCTCTCATTCAGACATTTATTGGTATTCCCGATCTCACGAGGATATCACTATTATTGACCGCTATGGGGAATTCCCTAATGTTCCACTCCTTGGCATTAGGGGAGGTATTACCTACAACCCTTCTTCAGATCTACGTCAATTTGGTTATGCTCGAAGAGATGGTCCTCATGACACGCTTATCCAGGGTATTATATTCGATTACGAGAATGATCCTCAAGGTTATCATCAAAGGTTTATACATGCTTGGGGCATGGTGAGCAAGATTGACAGCAAAGCTTTAGGATATAAGAACTCTATCCCTATGGAGCCCTATCTCAAATGGGTACGAACTCGTGCTCAAAACCTTATGATGTCATATCCTACCGTTCTGCCAATAATCATGGTGCATGTGGTCGAAGGAGATGTTTCTCGCACCATCCTTCATCCATACATTCTTGAAGAGCTACAAAAGTCTTGGATTCAACTGAAAGAAGAAAGGGACACTTTTGAGACTCAATTCTATGCTAGCGAGAAGAAGGTGTTAGAGATGACAAAACGAATCCACGAAGAGCAAAGCCTTAATGCATAGGTCAACACGAAGAGGAAGCGTCTATGGGAGACTTGAGTCTTAGGTATTAGGATTTCATACTTTTGTTTTCATTGTAAGCCCAAAAGGAAATTTTAATTTGAGCTTACTAATAAAAGTCTTTGTTTCTGTTTCCTTTTGGTTAACGAATTTAAATCCCACATATCCTTGAAAACATTACATATACATATCATGAATCATTACATCACAGGTTTCCCAGATACAGGTTTCCTCATCTGCTTATTGTTTATTTCAGTAAACGATGGCCCTCGAACAAACCGTTAAAGAACTCCAAACCCAGAATGCTCAATTCCAAGAGACTCTCCTAAGCTTAGTACAGGGACAGAAGGACATGATGGCGCTCATCGCCAAGAAAAAGAAGACACGGAAGACAGTTGCTCTCTTCAATATAGGGAGAAGATTCAAAGGTCTTGTTAAACCATTTCTAACTGTTGATATCTCCTATGATGAAGACAACCAAGAAGAAGATGGTGGAAGTGTCAGGGCTGAAGGTGGAAACAATCAAGGCTCTGGGAATATTCCTGAAGATGAAGACTATTCTGATGAGCAAAACCCTCATGCGGATGATAAGTACAAGAAGTTGGAAGATCATCTCAAGGCTATGGAAATCTAGAAAGTGTATGGATTAGATTTTGAAGAACTAGGCCTTATATCGGGGTTGTCAGACCTCATAAGTTTAAGGTCCTTACTTTTTCCAAATATGATGGTGTGTCTTGTCCAAACCTTCACCTGAGATCTTATGTTCGGAAGATCCAACCTCATACTGCTGACAGAAAGTTATGGGTCCATTACTTCCAAGAAATCTTGTCTAGTACTCAACTCGAATGGTTCTATCAATTGGAAGGAACCAACATTCGAACTTGGGAAGATTTGGCTGCTACTTTTTACAAGCAGTATCAATATAATGCTGACCTTGCACCAACTCGAGTGCAATTGCAAAACATGTCTATAGGCTCAAATGAAGGGTTCAAGGAATATGCCCAGAAGTGGAGAGACTTAGTTGGAAGGGTCAAACCTACCTTTTCTGATCAGGAGCTTACTGATATGTTTATGGGCACTCTGACTGGCCCATTCTTCAATCTTCTAATTGGGAGTTCGTCATCTAGTTTTACTGAGCTAATCTAGACGGGGGAACGAGTTGAAAGCAGTATCAGGAACGGAAATATTCCAGTAGCTGCGTATTATAATGCTGTAAAGTAGACATTCAATAATAATAAGGAAATCAATGCAGTTTATGGCCAAAAGGGCCATAGTAAAAATGACTTCCATCAGTCTGTGGGAGCGGTGTTGATCTCTAACCCGCCGCCTATTCAACAACAACAACAGGGAAATAAACGTAGGTCAGTCGCTCCGAGAAGGTAGTTCACCAAGATTAGTATGCCATTTTCTCAAGCATTACAACATATGTTGAAAATAGAATTGATAACACTGCGGGATCCTCCTCCTAATCCCAACACCTCCTCTCCTAAGTACAATCCGAATGTGAAATGTGCCTATCATTCTAACAGTCTTGGGCACGACACCAACAACTGCTGGTCCCTAAAGAACAAAATCCAAGATATGAATGTAATCACTGCACCTATGCTGAAGCACGACAAAGGTGTGAATGCTATTGATTTTGTTTCTGTTGAAAAAGATGTTGATAGTAACTATGTGTTGTACCCCAAAATTTTCCCTCTCATTCTTCAAGGCCTTTCTCACAAGGATTTTCAAGGTTCAAGCTTGAACAAGTGCATTGGGATTTTCCAATACCAAAATTAAAAGGAAACTGTCAAAAAGGGGAGAAAACAGATAAAAATAACATTTTGACAAATTTGGAGAAAATAGGCCTCCTTCGACTCAGTCCTTCGATTGGACAGATGTGCTTCCTGCATACTTGCAATCGAAGGTCATGACTTGCTGGCCGCATGTGCCCCATGCAAGGCAAACTCTTCGATTGGACAAAATAGTTGCCTACAAACCTTTCGATTCCCCAAGCGTACTGCCTGCAAACCTGCTTCGTTTGGACAAGTTTCGATGGGACAAAGTAACCATCTCTATGCATCCTTCGAATCCACTTGCACCAAGGGCCTCTTGCAGACTTTTCCTCTCACAACTTTCGTTTGAGCCAAGATATATATTCATACAAGATTTGACTAAGTTCTTGCTTCCCTTCAAGAAACACCCTTTGACTCAGAAGCCAGGAACTTCCCCCACGCTAAAAGGAAATGACTTCCTTTATGTTTGTTTCGACCCAAGCTTCGACTGGGCAATAGCTTCCTTCGAGTAAGTTTGTTTCGACCACAAGCTTTGACTGAGGCAAAGGCTTCCTTCAAACAAGTTCTCTTTGATCTCATTCTTGCATTCGACTCAAGACCAAATCTCATTTGCCAGGCTATGTTGCTGCCAAATCTTTACATAATCAGAAGCTTGTACAAGGGTTTTAAACTTTGTCTTTTAGATACTACTATTCTTGGTTAAAGGCTACATACTCTTTCTTTTCATAGAGAGTACTTTTATCACAAAAGCATCTTTCAACCTGAATTTGGTCTGAGCACAAGCAACGCCAAAAAGCATAAGTCACATCTTCTGCACCCCAACTGCCAAGAGGCCCCCCCACATGTACTTTCACGTTACCTATTATTTTTTTATTTTGCAAGGCTGGCTATTGAAAACATGTCCATTCTTTTTCTCTATAAATAGAGGAATTTTTGCAAAGCTGGGGGAGGATCTTTGGACCAGAGGAACGAATCCCCCAAATTTTCTGAAACACAACAAAACTCTCAAGTTCATCGACACTTGAGAAATCACAAAAAAACCCATAATCACATTCATCTCCTTCGATTTTGAAAAACAACCACACTTCAGTCTCCTTCGAATCAAAGAAGCATCACACTTGCTTTTTCTCTTCCTTCAAATCCAGCGTTCCAAGCACAGTTATTGTCCCCCTCTTTCGACTCCAACATCTTCGGCCTCCACTCAAGGTCCCACATCCATTAAAGGCCTGAAGCAAGGTAAGTTATTCTTACCTTTGAACTTTTTGTTTCATGGCATAGTATTTTTCCCTTTCGTTTGAAACATGTACATACCATTGTTCCTTTCGTTTCCACCCTTTTAACATATTTTTCAGAGCTAACCCTTTCATTTTTCTTTCTGTTTACCTGAACTTGCTTTAACTATTAAACTATTTACAAGAAAAATACTAGCATGGCCTCAGGCCATGTTGCCATTTAATGCTTGAAATGAAAGAAACAGGAAATAGGAAATAGGAAACAAAGCTTCTGGCTTCTACCCTCTTTCTCCAGGTCAAACGAAAGAGACAACCAGGGGGCAAAACCATGTTAACTTCCAGGCCCAGACGAAAAGCATGCCTTCACTGATTCCAGGCTCAGTCGAAAGGCATTCCCTTACTGCTTTCAACCTCCAGTCGAAGAAGACAACAAGGAAACAAGGCAGAACCAGAAGGCTTCGCCATACACTGACTTCCAGGCCAATCGAAGGACAGGACCTCACTGGTGCTAGCCCCAATCGAAGGAGGCCAACAAAATGCAAGTCGAAGGGTGCTACTGCCTGGGTCGAAGAGCTCATTTTCCTTTATTTTATTTTGTTTTTGCCTTTACATTTTCTTGCCTTTCAATATGGTTGTAATAGTGTAGGATATTTATTTCCTGCATTTTTATTTGCTTTATACAAATGCTAGTAATTAGGCGTGTATGGTAAGATAAAACCAACAAGTAGACAACCCTAATCAAAGACAAAAATGCATGTAAATAAAACACTTTTGCACACTTACACCCTTAGGGTAATTCCACTTTTTACCTATCGGAAAATAGTCATGTCCCTCGAACATAGGCGTTTTAGCAAAAGACCCTCGATAAAAGATCGTAGTCCCTCGATGACCCTCGATGTTGCCTTCGGTAAACGATCTAGTACTTAAAACGACATTGCTAAAACGTCACATATGTTGCCTTCTATGACTATACAAAGGTCCCAATGCCCGTCCCTTCACATCCAACGATGGGGCTTCTTACCAAATCAATGGTAAGATAGCCACATCTAAAGGAGGAGGAAAAGCACATTTAAGACCTTTCGAGTAGGTATATTCGCTCCTAATTACTCGCTTGCTCACAACAAAAACATTTTTATACACCCACACTCTCATCTTTGAACTATTTTCGAAACAAACACTTTGTAGGCATTCTTATAGAAACGAGAACCATTACGAAGTTCCATTTTCAAAATACTTTCAAAAACACATCTCACAAACACACTTTTGAACTATTTTCAAAACAAACACTTTGTAGGCGTTCTTATAGAATCGAGAACCATTACGAAGTTCCATTTTCAAAAATACTTTCAAAAATCACCACCACAAGCACACATTCAAACAAAAGCAAGTGATCTAGCAAGTAACTAAGAGCCCATGGAAAACCATGGATGAAAAGGGTGCTAATACCTTCCCTTTTCATAATCTACCCCCCAAACTCAAAAAACATTTCTAAAGGTCTTTCTTGTGCTTTTTCACCTTTCCTTTTGGATAAAAGAAAAGTCGGTGGCGACTCTTGCTAAACCGCAACATTTGCAAACACAAACGCAAAAACCTCAAGTCAGTTCTCCCACCGTATCACAGAACTGGCGACTCAGCTGGGGACAAAAACTAAAAAAAGTGGGGTTACCTTAGGGTTAGATCCCCTTTACTTGCTTACATTGTTTGATTTGTTTGCTTTACATTTTGGTTCCTTGTTTGGTTTTGTTTTAAATCCTACACCCGAATTTGGGGACACCTTTTAGGTAAGTAGCAATAGACTGTGAGGGAACTGTGCGGGGTACACCGACATGTTTGAAGCAGTAGCTACGTTGATGTGGCACTTTGGTTGGTACCAGTAACCCTTGAGTTGAATCAAGGAGAGTACGGGGCCACCACATGGTGTCGTAAAGCATCAACTGAACTTAGAACCTTACTTAACTGACTAGGCCATTAGGACGTAGTGAGATGACCAGTTTCGGTGTAGAGCTGAAAATTGGTTGATACTCGATGCTACACTCATTGAGACTTGACCCCTGAGTTTTGTTCGGTTACGAGTCAATTGCTTATTGAACGAAGCTTGTGGGAAAGTACAGTGATATTGAGATCCTTTAGAACCCGGTTACTATTAACTAAGACAAGTTCAGCCAACTAAATTTCAAGAGGGTACTTACCTACAAACTCCATGCAAGCCTAAAACTAAGGATTTATTTGCTTTGTGTGAATATGATTATTTGTATATAAACCTGCTTACCTCGCATATCTGTTCATAACATCATAACATCATACCATAGCATCTTCAATAACCATTTTAAGGATCTCGAGGGTTTTTGATGCAGGGTCACGTTGAACCAGACGTCTAGCAAGGGGCAAGAGGATTTATTTTCCTCTAACCAAACTCCATCAAAGATCAAGTACAACAACTTGAGTCAAGGGCTATGACCCATTTGATATGGTGAGCTTAATTCTCGTGGAAGGAAATCCACCGATACAAAGTTCTCCAATCAAAGACGATTGATCAAAGTTCAACTTCTAACTATTTCTTGTGTTTACCCCGCGAGATCCTTGAAAACATGCATCCACATATCATGCATTATATCATGACAGGTTTCTCCCATACAGGTCTCTTATCTTCCTACTATTTATTTCAGTAAGATGGATATGGAACAAACGGTGAAAGATCTCCAAGCTCAAAACGCTCATTTCCAAATAATGTTTCTGGCTATGGCTAAGGGGCAAGAGGACCTGAAAGCTCTCCTTCTCAAAGACAAGAAGAAAAAGTCCAAAAAGTCAATAGGTGTCCTGAACTTGAGAAGAAGACCTGGAAGACCAGTCAAAAGAGCTCTAGATCTTTCAACTCCATCCAACACGGGGGATAGTCTTGAAGAAGAACATAATTTGGAGATTGATGAAGTTGAAGCCGACTACTCCGAGGAACAATATCCTCCCGCTAATGACAAGTACAAACAGTTGGAGGATCGCCTCAGTGCTATGGAGATTCAACAAATACCTAGCTTGGATTTAGGAGACATGAGTTTGGTTTCTGGAGTGGTCATCCCGCCAAAGTTCAAAATCCCTACCTTTTCCCTGTATGATGGAGTCTTTTGCCCTAAGATGCACTTAAAGTCTTATGTCCGCAAGATTCAACCTTACACAATTGATCCAAAGCTTTGGATCCATTTCTTCTAAGAAAGCCTGATAGGGACTCAAATCGAGTGGTTCTATCAATTGGAGAGTTCTTGCATCCACACCTGGGAGGATTTAGCTGCTGCTTTTTACAAACAATATCAGTACAACGCTGATCTTGCACCAACTCGCGTGCAATTGCAGAACATGACCATGGGTTCCAATGAGAGCTTCAAAGGATACGCCCAAAAGTGGAGAGATCTGGCTGGTAGGGTGCAGCCCCCTTTAACTGACAGGGAGCTGATCGACATCTTCATGGGAACTTTGACAGGGCCTTTCTTCAAACACCTAATCGGAAGCTCCTCGGTCGGGTTCACCGAGCTGATACTGACTGGTGAAAGGGTCAAAGCTGGCATCAAAAGTGGAAAGATCCAAGGAGTTACACCCTTTGACGTTCAAAAAAAGCCAGACAATGGAAAGAAAGAGTCCAATGATGTGTACCGCCGAAAGAGTCATCATGAGCAACAGGTAGGGGAAATCCTGATCTCTAATCCTATATTTGTTCAACAAAGACAGATCAATAGGTGTAGGGTAAGATATCAAGAAAGTAAGTACACTAACATCAACATGCCTTTGTCTCAAGCATTACAACAATTGCTGAAGGTGAAACTGATCACACTAAAGGCTCCTCATCCAAACCCTAAGACTTCTTATCCTAACTATAACTCGGATGCAAGATGTGCTTATCATTTTGGTAGCCCATAGAATGACACAAACAATTGTTGGGCTCTGAAGAACAAGTTCTAAGACATGATTGATGCCAAGGAGATCGAGCTTGACCCTCCGGAGACTCCAAACATAATCACTTCTCCTATGACGAATCATTGAAAGCTTTTGTTCATTTGAATTTTCAAGTTGTAATCTCTTTTGTTATTTAAACAATTATCTATTAATGTCAAACTTTGTTTTCATTAATGCATTGCATATGTTTGTCTTGATTTGATCCACTCATTTTCATTACATTTAAACTATGCTTTTTACTCTCTTTATGACATTCAACTCTTGCTAAAAGTTACAAGCCTTTAGAGGGAGGATGACGAAAACAATGCCATAATCTCATACAGTATGCTTTTGGACAGACCTTGCTCACTATTGTACCCCAAAATTTGCCCTCTCATTTCATCAACATTTCTCATCACAAGACTCTTGGAACTCAAGATCAAGCTAGGGTTTGCTCTGCTCAAGACACCTCCTTGCACTGTTGACCTAAATTAGGGTTTGAGTTTGCACAGGGATATTTTGACCTACAATGCCCAAAGTGACTTTCATACTTCATTTTGGACTCATAAGTTTGTCCATACTAAGTCTCAAGCCTTGATTCAAATTTTTGCCCAGTCAATTGGACAGTTGACCTAGAAATCAACTTTATTAGGGAAAAAGTCAACTGTGGCCAATTGACAGTAAAACCTCATGAAATTTGACCCACATCAACATTATTAACTCATATGAACCATTTGATCAAGTTTGGATCACAACTCCACAAGAAATTTGATCAGATCACCAAAAGGGCAAAATGGTCATTTTTAGGGTTTTGACTGCACAAAGGCAATTTTTGACTGCACAAAGGCAATTTTTGACTGTTTGACCTAGCCAATGGAAAATTAATCTCAACCATGGACTCAAGACTCAATAACATTGTCTTGATCCATTCAACAAGTTCAAAAGATCTCAAATGCATAGGATTGAAAGATAAATTTTTCAGTCAATTGATCAAAATTTAACTGTACACTGAAAAGTCAAACTTTGACTTTTTGGTCAAAATCAAGTGCCAAGAGTTATTTTTCATCAAGACATGTCAAATTATGAAACTTTTTCATCAAGAAACCCAAAAATGCAAATTAGGGTTTAAAATGGAAAAATTTCATAACTTAGAAATTTTCTAAGTTATGAAATTTTCTTATTTTTTTCCTAACTTTGTCCCATTTTTTCACCAAGATGCAAATGGATTCAAACAAAACTTGAAACATGAAAGATGTAGTCCATCACAAAGTCTACAACTTTGATTCACAAAGTTTTCTCAAAAGAGGCTTGTATCTCAAGTTATGATTTTTGGAACTAGGGTACCTAAAACTTTTAACTTAGAGAAATTTTGCCCTAATTTAGGCAGGATTTTGACCCATCTTCTTGGCTATTTTTCACATAGTTCCACTTGGAGTTTCAAGTTTCATTTCAAAGATGGATTATAATACATTTTCCAAGCTTTCCAAATTTTCAAAGAACTCCTCAAACACCCTTATGGTTAGAGAGAATCGAATGCTTGAAGTTGGCAAAAACTCACTTTGATCCATGGCAAATACATGTTCATACCAATTTGCAAATTTGATCTAGCTAGCTTGGTTCACAATTACAGGCCTCAAAACCAGTTTGTACTCCATAATTTAATGCATATCCATTGAGTTAAGGTATTGTCTTGGTCATTAGGGCATTGTACACAAGATTAAGCCCTAAATGGTAAAAGGTATATTGCCATTTTTGCAAAAGGTTACTTTATGTCAAAACACTAAGTCTTGAGCCTTGAACAAAATCTGATACTGCAAACCAAATCCATGAATTAGAGGGGCCAAGAGTGTTGTGTGCAGGGTGATAGGAGGGCCTGTACAAAGCTATAACATCACTTTCACTCTTTTGCTTCAAGTAGAAGAAACTTGCAAAACAGAAGCAATATCTCACATCTGTTGAAACCACCTTACACAAACATTGTAAACAAGTTTCATACCTCCCAACAAGCCAGAAACACGACCCTTCTGCCTCTCAAAGCTCCTTGTGCATAAAATCCCCATTTTCTTGCAAAACAGAGTCAGCTCTGCAAACTTCAAGCCATAATCAAATTCCATCGTGCGTTTTGTCCAAAAATACTTCAAACACCTTCCAACCAACATACCTAAGCTATCCAGATCATCCATTGCTAGTTGTAACACCTTTAACACACATTGCCATTTTTGTTTCAAAGATTTGTAGGTTGAGTTCTGTAGCACGACTCCGGCTATTTCAAAACAAGCTAGGCATTGGAAAAGCTTCCTTGGACCTCAGGCAAGCTCAAAAGAAACTCAAACACTCTTGGAAGTTGCTGCATTGGCCAGCTCGAAGTCAACTGAAACAGGTATTTCATGAACTTCTATCTCTCTATTTAGGAATAGTTAGGCTTAGGTTTGTGAATAAAATATGTTGTACTCATAGCCCTGAAGCTATACATAGGCTTAGTTTTCATTTATATTAATCGTGCTAGGAGAATTTTGTTCATGAACTTTCTGAAAAAACTAGGTTAGAAATTAGGGCCAGAGAAATTCTCTCTGGTATTTGAGAGTTAGCTTAAGTTTTTTATATGGTTGAATTCGTTGTTTGATGCTCTACAAGTTTCATGTTATGAGTTTTGTCAAAAAATCAAAGAATCAGGAGATAGCATTTGTGTACAGAAGCGCGCGTATGTTTGTTCAGAGGAAGAAGATGAAGTTTGGTTTGGGCTGGGCCTGTACAGGCTTGCTTCTGGCACCCCCCTTTTTCTTTTTACACCCCCCTGGCCCATTTTTTGTACATTTGTTATTATTGCATTTTTGTTTCATTTCTGATTTTGATATTTTATTTTCTAATATAAAATATACTTAAAAATTATTTTCATGAATTTTTGTATTTATTTGGAATTTATTTTAATTATTACTAGTATAAATGTGTAAATAATTTATTTTCTTTTTATTAAAACTCAAAGAATAATGTAAAAAACGTGTTTATTTTTATTTATTATTCTTATACACACTTAAAAACAATTTCTTGAATATACACATTTTTTGTTTAGTTTTCATTTATATTATTCTTATTACATTTTTACTTTTATTAATATTTTACACTAAAAATACCTTTTTTACAATATACTTTTATTTTTTTGTATAAATTAATATATTATTGTATAAATTAATATATTATTGTATATAATTAATAAATAATACTATTTATTAAGAATTAGGGTTTTTGCCCTAAATAACAAAATAATTAATATTGACTTTTTTTTTATTATTTACATTTCACATTAAAAAAAATATATTTTACATACATAAAAACTTTTTGCATAATACATTTTATTTAAACATTTATTTATTGTATTTTTATTCAATTGTTGTACATTTAAATATTGTCTATACATTCGATTTGGTTGTAATAATCTAGAATTTAATTTCTTGTCAAATACCCCCAATTCAAATTTGTACCCCCCTCCCTATATCATGTTGTAATAGTGTAGCATTTAAATTCTCGCACTTTTAAAAGCTTCCAATTATGCCATGCTTAGACTTAGGGTCTGTATGCAAATAAAATCAACAACTAGCTTGACCTAATCCAAGATAAACATGCATGAAAAACAAACACAATGCACACTTGCACCCCTAGGGTTTCAATCCACTTGTTGCCTTCAAAAATGGGCCATGGTTGCATGTCAAGTACTTTGGCAAAACAAAAACAAAACAAAAGATCATAGTCCCTCGATGACGCTATCTGAGTTGCCTAAACAAAATGATCAAGTCCCTTAAAGAAAATTGCCAAAAATACTTTACATTATTGCTATCATGGTCTATACGATGACCCGTGCATGTCCCGTTTAACATCCTAACACAAGGTTGTTCACCAAATACAATGGTGAAACAACACTGTTAAAAGGGTTAAAAACATAAGAAAGATCTTTGAGTAAAATAGGGTAGATAACTCTTGGTTACTTGATCAAAACTTGCAAAAAACATCCTTGTTATCTTCAAAACACACTGTGATCGGTGGGAAAGAGAACTGGCTATTTTGGAATGCTGGTTCGCGTTTGCATTTGTTTTCGCAAAATGTCGCGGTAAGCAAGAGTCGCCACCGTCTTTTATTTTATCCAACAAGGAAAGGACAAAAGCACAGAAAAATTCCTTTTTGGGATATTTCTCGGGTTTGGGAGGTAGATTATAGAAAGGGAAGGTGTTAGCACCCTTTCTATCCGTGGTTATCCACGGGCTCTTAGGTACTTGCTCATTGTGTTTTCAAAATTTGCTTTTATTTGTGTTTGTGGGTTTGAAAGAATTTTTTTTGTTTTGAAAGGGGTGTAAGTGCGAAAAGTTTTGTTTTTGTTTTAAAAGGAGCAAGTACTTAAGAACCATCTACCTACTCGAAAAGGGAATTAAACTGTGCAAATGTCCTTTAGACAATGCTAGCCCACTATTGATGAGTAGGTAGCATCGTCGTTGGAGTTTTCGGGTCAATTCGATTAAGGGACGTGTGGTCACTAAAGAAATGTTAGGACGTCTTAGAGGTAACCCTAATGTCTTAGATCATTTTATCCGAGGCAACCGTTTCGAGGCAACTTTGATCTTTGGACAAGAGGGCGGCCTCTAAAACTTCCTATACTCAATGACCACGTTCGAGGCAACCAAGTGAGGTGTACCCTAAGAGTGCGCATGTGCGAGTGTATTGTTTTTCAGTTATTTATCTTTGTACATGTTATGGGTGATCTATTGTTGATTTTAAATTAAAATTGATCTTGTCATGCATTGCCTAGTTATCAAACATCTAACAGTTAATATTATACGGAAACTAAATTGCGGAAAATTGAATCTAAGCTATTACAAGGCGTCGGGTATTTACATTGCCAAAAACAAACCCTTTAAAATTAAATTGCGAAACGTAAATAAAAGCGATAAATAAATAAAATCATAAGTTAAACTATTACATTCCTGAAGCAGTTACAATATTGAAATATGGATCAAAAATAATATGCACGCGAGAAAATTAAATCGGAGTGCTTTGGGTTTTGACCCTTTTTATTAAATAAAGCATATTTTTTGTTATTTTTGAATTAAAAATTAGTCTAAGTTAATAATTGAATTAATTAATTAAATGAAAATATTTTTGGGTTTTATTTTAATTAAGGAAATAAAATAAGAATGGTCAAAAATGTTAAAAAACCTAATATTCTAATTTGATTTTAATTTATTGCAAAATATATTATTGTTAAACCTATTTAAACTAAATTAATTAATTAATGTTTATTTACAAAAATAAATAATGAAATCAATGGAATTAATAAAAATATTATTTTTTGTTGTTTCTGATTTTTTATGAAAAAGGTTAATTGGTTAATTAATTAATTAAGATAATAAGAATAATAAAATAAAAATAGGAAAATAATGAAAAGAAAATAAAAAAAGAACAAACTCAGGGGGTATTGGGCCCAAAGAGGGTGTTTGAATGGCAATTTCCAGGCCCATTTTCTTCCCAGCCTGTTTGACCTTTTGAATCGCCCACATGCCTGTTGACTGGAGACCATGGTAGTCCTCCATCCATGGCCATTGGATCTAGATCTGAAGATAACTGGAATATTGATAGTTGAGGCGCATGGTGGTCTTCATGCTTGAAGATCCACTGGAATAGCTGCAAGAAAATAATAATAAGCGTTTTGGGGGACCTGGGATTCGAACCCAGGTCCCATTGCTCACACGCCAGCGCTCCCACCACTCCAACTATCTTGTTCAATTGTTATTAAAATAAGAAATAAATAATATATGGGCAAATCAACTAATATGCTGGGGAAAAAACGCGCTAACAATTCAAACAAGCCAATGGAAGCAAGCCACGTTATCATCTTCTCCAACAGATCCCTGGTTATTTACCTGCGGACTTTTATCTGCAGGAAGATCCGTAGCTCGCTTCCAAAACTCACCCCAGGCCATGAAAATGCCATCCAAGAACATAGATGTGTTCGTCTCTGCCTCCTGAGTATCCCTATAACCATTATTTGATCCAATTTTCCCTGTAACCCAAACACCTAAAAACAACACATGTAAACCCTAGATTCGGGCATCGTTATACAGACTATGAAAATCAAATTGGATAATGCAGATTTGTTAGAATTTGACTGTTAAGCATGATGGTACAAATAAATTGGCAAAAATATGCAAGAGAGACGATTCATGATGCCATGTTCGGAGCTTGATTCGTGATGACTTACAGTGAGTTTTAGGCAATGAGAAGGCTTGATTTTGGGTGGTATCGCTTCAGGGGACGTCAGGGAAGAGAGCTATGTCAAGCTTTTTGTTTGAATCGAGTTCCAATGTTGTTTTTGATCTCTAAGTTTTCAAGCTTTTTCACAAACTTCTTCTGGCCAGTTCAGCAGTGCCTTGTGCGTGTTTTTGCTTTGTGTGGCTTGTACAAGTATTATAGGATGAATTAGGTTTAATCTTTTGGCCTGAATCCAAGTGCATTGAAGATTCATGATTTGATTTTGATCACCATTATCAAACTTCCAAAAATAGCTCAAATCTGATTTTTTTTATGCATGAATAAGCCTTGATACGAATTGATTTGATGAATCATGACAATTGAAAGTTGTACCAATCACAAAGATATTATTTCATCAATTTTTAGATTTTATTTGATTTAATATTGATTAAAAATGAATTAAATCAAAAAAAATTAAATAAAAATATAAAAATAAATGAATGGCCATGAAATCAAATATGGGACACGTGTGTGGCATGACAAGACCATATCAAGTGGAAAAAGGTGGGCCCTTTTGTCAAAAATTGGAGTTTTGAGGATAGTTGGCTTTTGGAAATTTTGGAAAAATGCCCAATTTCAACAATGCATAACTTCCTTAATTTTGAACATTTGGAGGTGTTCTTGGACTTTTTAGAAACCCTGAGATGTCCTCTAATCAACCCTTTTGGTCTCATCTCATTTTGATACTCCATGCTCAAGTTATAAGCTTTGGAAAAAAAAGGTGTTTTTGTTGACTTTCAAAAATGACCTATAATGTCCAAATTTGTAACTTTTTGTGAGAGCATTTCTTGATCTTGGGGTGTGAATATGGATTGTAGGAAATTGCATACTCTTTAAAATGAGCTTTGGATGGGTCATTTCTCATAAAGTATTAGAAAGTTATGCTTGGTCAAAGTTGAGTTGACTTTTCCTACAAAACCCTAATTTAGCAACTTTTGAATCTTGATGAATCTTGAGAAATCCTTGATGAATCATGATCAACCCTTGATCAAATGATGAATTATCCTTCAAAATGAGAATGTTGACAAAAAATCTTGAGGTTTGACTGTATTTGGGACACAGTTAACTTTTGCCCTAGCACAGTCGATTTTTGGACCCCTTGAGTAATTGATTGACCAAACTTCCTCTGCAAGGCTTGAAATTTGACATGGATGAACTTGAGAACATATTAGGACATTGGGGAGAACTTGAGGTCATTTGGATGTGAGGATCTTGATGCAACATAAAACCCTAACTTTGACTTGACTGCCTTAGGAGGTGATTTGACTGTCCAACCCTTGAGCCAACTTGAGCAACTTGAAGATTATTCTTGACATGTCTTGAGGAATATGGGAGGGAAAATTTTGGGGTAAAACAGTTGCCCCTGTTCAATTTTTTTAAACCTGAGGATATAGATTGGCTTTCGAGCCTTTCGTGATCCGAAGGTGGAACATAATTGAACACTAGAGTGCCCAGAAATTTGCACTCGCATGGTGTAGTATCAGCATTGTGATGTCGTGAATGGGCTTACAGATGCCATTTGGAGATCGTTGGTAGGAGGATGGGCTTACAGATGCCATCTGCAGGAGGTTCGATCGCATAAGATATTCCTTAGCGAGAATTTGCACACTTGTTGTTTGTAGAAGATTCCGCTGGGGAAGTCTAACTTTTGTGGAGATTTAGGAACTTGCTTGTACTTCAACTGAGAGAATGCTTCAACTGAGTTTTAAGAACCTGTCCATAATTCAATTGGGGGAAAACATCTTCATCAAGATCTAGGAACTATCTCGTGCTCAACATAGTATACCGTTGAGGTTATAGCCCTCGCCCACACTATGACGGAGGAAAACATCAAGATCTAGGAACTGACTCGTGCTCAACGTAGTATACCGTTGAGGTTATAGCACTCTCCCACACTATGACGTAGGGAAACATATTCATCAAGATCTATGAACTGTCTCGTGCTCAACGTAGTATACCGTTGAGGTTATAACACTCGTCCACACTATGACGGAGGAAAACATCAAGATCTAGGAACTGACTCGTGCTCAACGTAGTATACCGTTGAGGTTATAGCACTTGTCCACACTATGACATAGGAAAACATCAAGATCTAGGAACTGACTCGTGCTCAACGTAGTATACCATTGAGGTTATAGCACTCGTCCACATTATGACGGAGGAAAACATCAAGATCTAGGAACTGACTCGTGCTCAACGTAGTATACCGTTGAGGTTATAGCACTTGTCCACACTATGACGTAGGGAAACATCTTCATCAAGATCTAGGAACTGTCTCGTGCTCAACGTAGTATGTCGTTGAGGTTATAGCACTCATCCACACTATGACGGAGGAAAACATCAAGATCTAGGAACTGACTCGTGCTCAACGTAGTATACCGTTGAGGTTATAGCACTTGTCCACACTATGACGTAGGGAAACATCTTCATCAAGATCTAGGAACTGTCTCGTGCTCAACGTAGTATACCGTTGAGGTTATAGCACTCGTCCACACAATGACGGAGGAAAACATCTTCATCAAGATCTAGGAACTGTCTCGTGCTCAACGTAGTATACCGTTGAGGTTATAGCACTCGCCCACACTATGACGTAGGGAAACATATTCATCAAGATCTAGGAACTGTCTCGTGCTCAACGTAGTATACCGTTGAGGTTATAACACTCGTCCACACTATGACGGAGGAAAACATCAAGATCTAGGAACTGACTCGTGCTCAACGTAGTATACCGTTTAGGTTATAGCACTTGTCCACACTATGACATAGGAAAACATCAAGATCTAGGAACTGACTCGTGCTCAACGTAGTATACCATTGAGGTTATAGCACTCGTCCACACTATGACGGAGGAAAACATCAAGATCTAGGAACTGACTCGTGCTCAACGTAGTATACCGTTGAGGTTATAGCACTTGTCCACACTATGACATAGGGAAACATCTTCATCAAGATCTAGGAACTGTCTCGTGCTCAACGTAGTATGCCGTTGAGGTTATAGCACTCATC
The DNA here is from genome assembly GCA_948472305.1 of Vicia faba. NCBI lineage: Eukaryota > Viridiplantae > Streptophyta > Magnoliopsida > Fabales > Fabaceae > Vicia > Vicia faba. The sequence continues at coordinate 1,342,262,233 of OX451740.1, forward strand.
CACACTATGACGGAGGAAAACATCAAGATCTAGGAACTGACTCGTGCTCAACGTAGTATACCGTTGAGGTTATAGAACTTGTCCACACTATGACGTAGGGAAACATCTTCATCAAGATCTAGGAACTGTCTCGTGCTCAACGTAGTATACCGTTGAGGTTATAGCACTCGTCCACACTATGACGGAGGAAAACATCTTCATCAAGATCTAGGAACTGTCTCGTGCTCAACATAGTATATCGTTGAGGTTATAACACTTGTCCACACTATGACGTAGGGAAACATCTTCATCAAGATCTAGGAACTGTCTCGTGCTCAACGTAGTATACCGTTGAGGTTATAGCACTCGTCCACACTATGACGGAGGAAAACACCAAGATCTAGGAACTGACTCGTGCTCAACGTAGTATACCGTTGAGGTTATAGCACTTGTCCAAACTATGACGTAGGGAAACATCTTCATCAAGATCTAGGAACTGTCTCGTGCTCAACGTAGTATGTCGTTGAGGTTATAGCACTCGTCCACACTATGACGGAGGAAAACATCAAGATCTAGGAACTGACTCGTGCTCAACGTAGTATACCGTTGAGGTTATAGTACTCGTCCACACTATGACGGAGGAAAACATGTTCATCAAGATCTAGGAACTGTCTCGTGCTCAAGTAGTATACCGTTGAGGTTATAGCACTCGTACACACTATGATGTAGGGAAAACATCAAGATCTAGGAACTGACTAGTGCTCAACATAGTATACCGTTGAGGTTATAGCACTCGTCCACACTATAACATAGGGAAACCGTCGAGATTGAGAATCTTATCTGAAATTCAACCGAGGATAATTCAATTGAGATTTAATAATTGGTCAGGTCTTCGACGTAGCTGAGAACTTTAACTGTATCTTTCCTGAAAGGTAAAGGTCAGTCATATGCAATGCATGATATGGATCAGGCGATGATGTTCTCAAAATAAATGAGATTGTATTCATATGATGCATAGATGCATGTATCATGATGTATGGGAATATAATGTTTTAGCTGGGGAAAATAAATCCCGGAGCTGCTGGAGAATAGAGTTGAATTCTTCGTTTCCGCCGGGGATGATGAACGAAGATGATTGTGAGAATAAACCTGCAGGAGAAAAGAACTCCGTTGGGGAATAAACTGATGAAGAGATTATTCTGAGGGGAATTACTCTGTGGGGAAGAGATGTTCTGCTGAAGATTTTAACGATAAACTCCGTTGGGGATTCCATTGATAAGCTCTGTTGGGGATTTCAACGATAAATTCCGTTGGGGATGGATTACCGTTGTTGGTGATATTGAATCTGTTGAGGATAGAAGTCCTGCTGGGGGGAAAGAAAGAACTTTGCTAGGGATGATCTTTCAGTTGCAACTTGCTGAGGATAACCCAGTTAGACTCTTGTGAGGATAGCCTTCTGAATTTGGCTGGGGAGATTTATTTGTGCTCTGCAGGGGATAAGCTTCCATAATCTACTGGGTAAGATGATTCAACTCTGGCGGGGAAGCCTTTTTTAGACTTCGCTGGGGAAATGACTCCACTAGGGGTATCTTGTATTCTGCCGGGGAACATTCTTATACTCCGTTGAGGATTATTAAGACTTCCGGGGCTACTCTGATACTTGCTGGAGAATATTCTTATACTCCGCTGGGGAATATTAAGACCTTCTGGGGATACTAAGACTTTTTAGGGCTGATGGTAGACTAACTCTGCTTGGGGGAGAGTATTGCTGATTCGTCCATAGTTGCAAGTCTCAGCTGAGAGAGCTATCATTACTGTCTTACTCTGCGGGGAGTGAAAGTATCTTAGCCATATTCTTCAGCTGAATATATACCTTGGTACCTGGTGGACAGAGCAACTTGTACAGTTCGGACAATTCTTATTTGCCCCTATTTTTGCGGGAGAAGGTGCCTGCGGAGGCCCTGTGGATCGAGTATTATCCCCACCTATGAGGTGCTTGGTATCTTTCAGCCAAAATGACAAGTCTTCTTCTGGTAGGCCAGTGACGAGATGACGAGACATAGTCGTACGCTTTGATCCCTAATTTTTTCCTGGACTGTCCTTTCGGGTTTTCAGTCCACAGGGATACCCTTTTTTCCCAAGCCGCCTTTTCAGGTTTTCGACTTTCCGGGTGTACAATTTTTTCATTTTCATCCCTTATTTTTTCCCGAACCCTTTTGGTTCACCGGGAAGCCCTTATTTTTGCCTAGGCCAGTCAACCTAGCGGGTCTTTGATTCACGCGCGGTATTTTCTGACTATGTCCATGCCCTTAGGATGCAGAGAGGTGTCATTGTCGATAGTGTTGTGTTGCCATACTACTAGAAGATCTTCGTTTGATCATGCAAGATTCGTTGCTGGATTCATGTCCAATGCCCCAATTGATTCTGATGGAGATTTGCCCCTAGCTATTTGGCATTTTGAGAGATTCTTTGAATCTTGACTTAATTGCCCCAGATGATGGACAATGCTCATGCCGTGCCCCTTGGATTGGAAGTGTTTTTTCCACTTGAGGTGACCCTTTTTATTGAGAAGATTTTTGTTCACTAGATATTCGTCGCGCGAATTTCTCTGTTGTTTGAACAAATAGTCTTATGCAAACAATGTTATTTTAAGAATGCAAAGCTTATGTCTGTCTTGAAATTTTTTGAAAATGCGTTTTTTTTTTGTAAAACAGGCAATTTTTGTAAAATGTGATGTCAACTCAGGATTTACAGCAAGCCCTACAGGAGTCAGGATACCTTTGTAATAGTATGCTTTCGGACTGACCCATGCTTCAGCTAGGACTTTTTAAGGGTTATAACGTGGCCTGGTTCACGGTTTAAGAAACAAAGGATAAAGGCTAAATTTTATTTGTACCCACCCGTTCTTCGTGATGTTCTTCGATCCTAAACTCAGCTAATCGTGCATTAGATCTTGTTTGAGTCTTTGCTCTGACATACCAGTGATGGTTCAGATACTGGAAATTTATTTTGAACAGGCAGTCATTTTGTTGAGAGTTTGCAGGACCTCTTTCCTTTTGATTTTATTATCCCTGTCTTTTGCCTGAACTGTTTCTTTTGTAATTACAGTCAGCGGGATGCCCCAGTTTTGTAAGTCTCCTTCATAGGTTTTGACTTATTGGGCTTTTATTTTGAGAGATAATGACTGCCTGTCCTTACGATTATATGGAACCAACACCGTCTTTTGTTTCGGGAGGACTTCTTTGATGCCATTCATTGTTCACCTGGATCGAATGAGAAAACTACCTTGCCCCAGGTTATAATTAAGGGTTTTTAATTTGTGAAAAGAAAAACTCCAACTTCTTTGGCTCAAAGGGGTTGAATAGGGATTATCTTCCTTATAACTCCACTGTTTAGGATTTGAAACAATGCCTGTACCTCGTCAGCAGGGTCTGTTGAAAAGCATACTGTAGAGATTTTGATATCGTTTTCGTCATCCTCCCTCTAAAGGCTTAGAGTTTTTTTTTAACCGAGAGTTGAACATCACAAAAAGGAAATATGAAGCAATTTAAGCATAGTGAAAACAATTAATTCAAAACAGACACGTGTAATGCATTATTGAAATAAAAAAGTTTGACATGATAATAATTGTTTGAATAAGCAAAGGAAAATACAACTTCAGAATTCAAATGAACAAAAGTCTCTTAGTTTGAACTAGTCATCTCAAGTGGAGAACCTTCAGCGGAAGATTTTCATCTCGCCATCCGGCATGAATTCCAGAACTCCTCCGTCAATCAAGTCTTGGATCTTGTTTTTCAAAGTCCAACAGTCGTTGGTGTCATGTCCAGGACTATGGGAGTGGTATACACAAAATGCGTCGAGACGATAGCCAGGAGCAGAGGTATTGGGATTCTGAGGAGGATCCTTTAGAGTAATCAGATTGACCTCCACCAAGCGTTTCAGTATTAGAGATGATGGTATATCAGTCTCAGAAATGTCTTCCAGATGCATTTTTCTTGCACCGATTACCCCGTTGACGCTGGCAAGGTTGTTGCTGGGCTTGTGAACCTGAAGCAATATGGGGAGCTTTTCCTTTGTCTTCATGTCTCAAAGGAGGTTGAATGATGATTTGATCTTCAACCCTAGTTGTTTGCCCCACTTGGTTATTTTGAAGCAGCTTGTTGACGAGGACCCTGAGCTCTTCTTGTCTTTGAACTAAGTCTTAAATGAGAGCCATCTGGCCCACCAGCTGTCCCATCATCTGGATCTTCATTGTTACCAACTCGATTTGTAGCCCTTCCAACTGATCATTCCTGATGCCGCCTGGATTCCCTAAGACCAAGCCCCTTGTGAGGAGAACTTTTATTTCTTCTTGCTCCTGGGATAGGTTCAAGAACATTTCTTGAAGTTGGGCGTTTTGAGCCCGGAGATCTTGGTTGTCTTGTTGGAGAGCCATTGCTGAAATAAACATTAAGAACATGAGAGACATGTAAAGGGTACCTGTTTATGAAGTGCATGAGATGAAATGCGTATGATTATGATTTCAAAGACAATCGGGATTCAAATTTGTAAACAAGAAAGGAAACACACTTTATTAGATTTAAACTTCAAAATTCAAATTGTTCAACTGATGCCCTCAGGGCGTTACAAGAATGGAAATACTGAAAAGTGAATAAAAACTGGAAAGGAAATCATCAAAGGTCAATCAACGCTCCCATGGTCTCTTCTTGTCAGTGCCGACATAATCGCTGAGAATCCGCTCATTCTCCAACTATCGAGTCAGCTTCTGGATCTTCTGCTCTTGCTCGTTGAACCTCTCTCGTTAAGAATCCCGTTCATCCCTCAACTGCATCCAGGACCTCTTTAGTGCCCCAATGTCAGTGGGCATATAAGGGTGGAGAATGGTTGGAAGAACCCCTTCCTCATTAGCAACTTCAAGAGTGACAGGCCAGACAGCTTCGTATGGCATACCTAACTTCTGGGCACGGATGCGGACCCATCTGAGATATGGCTCCATTGGCAGAGAAGTCTTTGGACCCAATTCATGTGGATCAGATTGGTGAACTCTGTCCCAAGCCCTTATGAATCTACGACGTAGCTCGTCGCTATCTCCCTGAAAATAAAAGATGATATGAGGCATTAACATCTCATGAGGTCCTTCTCTTCTGGCCCTTCCAAACTGACGGAGAGCTAAGCACGGATTGTAAGAAATTCCTCCATGGGTTCCTAGCAGGGGAACATTGGGATACTCTCCACAGCGATCAATGATAGTCACCTCATCCATACCTTTGAGAGTCCAGATAATGTCATTATTAGAAAGAGACATCACCCTATAAGCCCAGCCCATTCCTTCTTTGTTTTTCAGCACGAACTTCGGGAGGTGCAAAATAAACCACCTCGACAATAAAGGAGCACAGCACATCAAAATTTCCCACTTTCGGGCAGTACGAGCATAGAGCTGATGAAGGATGTCACCCAAGAGAGTGGGTACCGGGTTCTGAGAGATGAAGATCTTTATGGCATTAATATCAACAAAAGTATCAGGGTTCAGAAACAATACCAAGCCATAAATCAAGAGAGCCAGAATATCCTCGAACGCTTTGAAGTCTAAGCTGTCCCAGAAGTAGTTAGCCTTGCCAACCAAGAACTTAGTCAGGAAACCCTTAGCTCCACTTCTAGTCTCCCAGTTAGCCATTACCTCTTCTTTGGTCAAGTGAAGGGCTGCAGTAATTTCTTCAGGCTTAAGAGTCTTTTCCCACCCAGTGAACGGGGTCTGCTCCAAAACAGAGATACCGAGCAGCTCAGAGAACTCTTCTAGGGTAAGAACTAGCTGGAAGTCCTGGAAAGTAAAACAATGGTACAGCGGATCATAGAATTGGACCAGGACACTCATCGTTTGTTCTTCCAATTTTGAGGTGACCAAACTGAGAAGAGAACCATGCCTTCTGATGAAGGAAGTAGTGTCTGGAATCCTGACAACCAACTCTTTAAGCAAGGTAGGGACTTGGACAAAGTTGATCTGGATAGTATTCTTACGCATGTGCATCATAATGACCTACAAAACAGAGCAAAGATGAAACCCTCTTGTCTTTGAAATAGGTTAGTCCTTATGCAAAATGTATGCAATGTTATGATGTCATGATGTCATGATAAAGGCATACCACAAGTATCCACAAAAGGCAAACATGGTAAAGGCACACAAGTCACACAAAAGAGCCCTTAGATTTCAGGCTGGCATGGAGCTTAGGTACTACCCTCTTTCAGTTCAGTTGGTTTAAACCTGTCCTAAAAATAGTAACCGGGTTCTAGAGGATATCAATATCACTAACTACCCTCAATCAGTCATAATTCCAATTTAGCAACCTTTTCTTGCGGCTGGAACCATCGCGAGAGTTTAGTCTCAATGAGTGTAGCATACTGCTACTGTTCTATGGCCAAGTTGGTCAATTTAAGGTTCTAAGGTCAGTTGGTGCTTAATGACTCCTTAGAAGACCCATATTATCCTCGTTCCAACACAAGGGATATCGGTACAGACCAAGGTGCCACACCAACGTAGCTACTGCTTCGTCCGTATCGGTCTACGTCGTACAGATCCCTCACAGTTTATTGCTACTTACCTAAAGGGTATCCCCAGATCCGGGTTAGGATCTATAGAAACTCCGATACAAGCCCACAAAATTAAAGCATACAAAGCATACAATTGAAAACATAGTGATCTAATCCTAAGGTACACCTACCTTATAAATGATTCACTCCCCAGCAGAGTCGCCAGTTCTGTGATCGGTGGGAAAGAGAACTGATTGTTTTGGAATGCTGGTTCGCGTTTGCGTTTGTTTTTGCAAAATGTCGCGGTAAGCAAGAGTCGCCACCGTCTTTTATTTTATCCAACAAGGAAAGGACAAAAGCACAGAAAAATTACTTTTTGAGATATTTCTCGGGTTCGGGAGGTAGATTATGGAAAGGGAAGGTGTTAGCACCCTTTCTATCTGTGGTTATCCACGGGCTCTTAGGTACTTGCTCATTGTGTTTTCAAAATTTGCTTTTCTTTGTGTTTGTGGGTTTGAAAGAATTTTTTTTTGTTTTGAGAGGGGTGTAAGTGCGAAAAGTTTTGTTTTTGTTTTAAAAGGAGCAAGTACTTAAGAACCATCTACCTACTCGAAAAGGGAATTAAACTGTGCAAATTTCCTTTAGACAATGCTAGCCCACTATTGATGAGTACGTAGCATCGTCGTTGGAGTTTTCGGGTCAATTCGATTAAGGGACGTGTGGTCACTAAAGAAATGTTAGGACGCCTTAGCGGTAACCCTAATATCTTAGATCATTTTATCCGAGGCAACCGTTTCGAGGCAACTTTGATCTTTGGACAAGAGGGCGACCTCTAAAACTTCCTATACTCAATGACCACGTTCGAGGCAACCAAGTGAGGTATACCCTAAGAGTGCGCATGTGCGAGTGTATTGTTTTTCAGTTATTTATCTTTATACATGTTATGGGTGATCTATTGTTGATTTTAAATTAAAATTGATCTTGTCATGCATTGCCTAGTTATCAAACATCTAACAGTTAATATTATACGGAAACTAAATTGCCGAAAATTGAATCTAAGCTATTACAAGGCGTCGGGTATTTACATCGCCAAAAACAAACCCTTTAAAATTAAATTGCGAAAAGTAAATAAAAGTGATAAATAAATAAAATCCTAAGTTAAATTATTACATTCCCGAAGCAGTTACAATATTGAAATATAGATCAAAAATAATATGCGCGCGAGAAAATTAAATCGGAGTGCCTTAGGGTTTTGACCCTTTTTATTAAATAAAGCATATTTTTTGTTATTTTTGAATTAAAAATTAGTCTAAGTTAATAATTGAATTAATTAATTAAATGAAAATATTTTTGGGTTTTATTTTAATTAAGGAAATAAAATAAGAATGGTCAAAAATGTTAAAAAACCTAATATTCTAATTTGATTTTAATTTATTGCAAAATATATTATTGTTAAACCTATTTAAACTAAATTAATTAATTAATGTTTATTTACAAAAATAAATAATGAAATCAATGGAATTAATAAAAATATTATTTTTTGTTGTTTCTGATTTTTTATGAAAAAGGTTAATTGGTTAATTAATTAATTAAGATAATAAGAATAATAAAATAAAAATAGGAAAATAATGAAAAGAAAATAAAAAAAGAACAAACTCAGGGGGTATTGGGCCCAAAGAGGGTGTTTGAATGGAAATTTCCAGGCCCATTTTCGTCCCAGCCTGTTTGACCTTTTGAATCTCCCACATGCCTGTTGACTGGAGGCCATGGTAGTCCTCCATCCATGGCCATTGGATCTAGATCTGAAGATACCTGGCATACTGATAGTTGAGGCGCATGGTGGTCTTCATGCTTGAAGATCCACTGGAATAGCTGCAAGAAAATAATAATAAGCGTTTTGAGGGACCTGGGATTCGAACCCAGGTCCCATTGCTCACATGCCAGCGCTCCCACCACTCCAACTATCTTGTTCAATTGTTATTAAAATAAGAAACAAATAATATATGGGCAAATCAACTAATATGCTGAAAAAATTAAAAAAAAACGCGCTAACAAGTCAATGGAAGCAAGCCACGTTATCATCTTTCCCAACAGATCCCTGGTTATTTACCTGCGGATTTTTATCCGCAGGAAGATCCGTAGCTCGCTTCCAAAACTCACCCCAGGCCATGAAAATGCCATCCAAGAACATAGATGTGTTCGTCTCTGCCTCCTGAGCATCCCTATAACCATTATTTTATCAAATTTTCCCTGTAACCCAAACGCCTAAAAACAACACATGTAAACCCTAGATTCGGGCATCGTTATACAGACTATGAAAATCAAATTGGATAATGCAGATTTGTTAGAATTTGACTGTTAAGCATGATGGTACAAATAAATTGGCAAAAAGATGCAAGAGAGACGATTCATGATGCCATGTTCAGAGCTTGGTTCGTGATGACTTAACAGTGAGTTTTAGGCAATGAGAAGGCTTGATTTTGGTTGGTATCGCTTCAGGGGACGTCGGGGAAGAGAGCTATGTTAAGCTTTTTGTTTGAATCGAGCTCCAATGTTGTTTTTGATCTCCAAGTTTTCAAGCTTTTTCACAAACTTCTTCTGGCCGTTTCAGCAGTGCCTTGTGCGTTTTTTTGCTTTGTGTGGCTTGTACAAGTATTATAGGATGAATTAGGTTTAATCTTTTGGCTTGAATCCAAGTGCATTGAAGATTCATGATTTGATTTTGATCACCATTATCAAACTTCCAAAAATAACTCAAATCTGATTTTTTATGCATGAATAAGCCTTAATACGAATTGATTTGATGAGTCATGACAATTGAAAGTTGTACCAATCACAAAGATATTATTTCATCAATTTTTAGATTTTATTTGATTTAATATTGATTAAAAATGAATTAAATCAATAAAAATTAAATAAAAATAGAAAAATAAATGAATGGCCATGAAATCAAATATGGGACACGTGTGTGGCATGACAAGACCATATCAAGTGGAAAAAGGTGGGCCCTTTCGTCAAAAATTGGAGTTTTGAGGATAGTTGACTTTTGGCAAATTTAGAAAAATGCCCAATTTCAACAATGCATAACTTCCTTAATTTTGAACTTTTTGAGGTGTTATTGGACTTTTTAGAAACCTTGAGATCTCATCTAATCAACCCTTTTGGTCTCATCTCAGTTTGATGCTCCCTGCTCAAGTTATAAGCTTTGGCAAAAAAGGTGATTTTGTTGACTTTCAAAAATGACCTATAATGTCCAAATTTGTAACTTTTTGTGAGAGAATTTCTTGATCTTGGGGTGTGAATATGGATTGTAGTAAATTGCATCCTATTCAAAATGAGCTTTGGATGGGTCATTTCTCATAAAGTATGAGAAAGTTATGCTTGGTCAAAGTTGAGTTGACTTTTCCTGCAAAACCCTAATTTAACAACTTTTGAATCTTGATGAATCTTGAGCAATCCTTGATGAATCATGATAAACCCTTGATCAAGTGATGAATTATACTTCAAAATGAGAATGTTGACAAAAAATCTTGAGGTTTGATTGTATTTGGGACACAGTTGACTTTTGCCCTAGCACAGTCGATTTTTGGACCCCTTGAGTAATTGATTGACCAAACTTCCCCTGCAAGGCTTGAAATTTGACATGGATGAACTTGAGAACATATTAGGACATTGGGGAGAACTTGAGGTCATTTGGATGTGAGGATTTTAATGCAACACAAAACCCTAATTTTGACTTGACTGCCTTAGGAGGTGATTTGACTGTCCAACCCTTGAGCCAACTTGAGCAACTTGAAGATTATTCTTGACATGTCTTGAGGAATATGGGAGGGAAAATTTTTGGGTACAACACACACTTCACAACACAATTTCAAAACCCTACTTTCAAACATTGAAAACTTTTCAAAAGACAAAAAAACACCTTTGTATACATTCAAACAAGAATCATTACAAAGGTTGCCACAACGATGGCCTCTTTTTAAAACATCTTTCAAAATCACACACAAAGCACCATTTCAAACAATTTAAAAGCAAAGCAAGTGATATAAGCAAGTAACTAAGAGCCCATGGATAACCATGGATAGAAAGGGTGCTAATACCTTCGCTTTCTATAATCTACTCCCTAAACCCAAGAAAACATCTCAAAGGTCTTTTCTGTGCTTTTTGACCTTTCCGTAGGATAAAATAAAAAGTCGGTGGCGACTCTTGCTAAACCGAAACATTTGCGAACACAAACGCAAAATCCCAAGTCAATTCTCCCACCGTATCACAGAACTGGCGACTCTGCTGGGGACATTTTAAAAAGTGGAGTAACCTTAGGGCTTGGATCACCCTTTGCATGATTATTCTTTGCTTTGATTGCTTTACATTTTGGTTCTCTTGTTTGGGCTTGAAAACCTCTACCCGGATTTGGGAAACATTCATAGGTAAATAGCAATACATTTTGGAAACTATGCGGGGTATACCGACACGGTTGAAGCAATAGCTATATTAGTGCGACATATTTGTGAGTACCGGTAGCCTTTGAGTCAATCAAAGAGAATACGGGGCTGCTGAGTGATGTCATAAAGCACTAATGAACTCTTAGAACCTTACTTGATCATCTTGGCCTTTTTATTAGGGGTAGTGAGATGACCGGCTTTGGTGCAGTCCGAAGTTGGTAGATACTCGATACTACACTCATTGAGGGTTGTTTTCTTGGAATATTTTGGTCGCTAGTTAAGTGGCTAAACCAAAACAATGAACATAGAAAACAATCCAGTGATATTGAGCTCTTTAGAACCCGGTTACTATTTATAGGACAGGTTTGAGCCAACTAAACTCAAGAGGGTACTTACCTATGAAACCTCATGCAAGCCTGAAACTAGGGTTTTGTGTGATTTGCTTGTACATGTGCTTGTGCATACATCATAAACATTATAAAGCATCATATGCATCCACTAACCATTTCAAGGGTTTGGATCTTCATCTTTGTTCTTGTTTTGTAGATCATGGAATCTCTTCGCAGGAAAACAATTCAAGTCAACCTTGTGAGAATCCCTCCTCAACTCAAGGAGCTTACATCCAGGATTCCAGAGAATTCTCTCTTCAGTGAAAGACATGATAGACTTCTCAACTTGGTCAACACCAACATTGAAGAAGACATGGTGAGAGTTCTCTTCCAGTTCTTTGACCCCCTACACCATTGTTTCACATTCCCTGATTACCAGTTGGTGCCTACTTTGGAGGAATTTTCTCAACTCCTGAGAATTCCTATTCTTAATCAACTACCCTACAACGGTACGGAAAAAGAACCAAAGCCTGAAGATGTTGCTCAAGCATTACACTTGCAACCATCTGACATCAAGGGGCATTGGGAAACCAGAAGTGGTGTCAAGGGCTTCTTGGAAAAGTTTATGTTCGAGAAGGCACAAGACTGCTGGAATTCTCTTGATCTACAAGCCTTTGAAGAGATTGTGGCACTCCTCATCTATGGGTCGGTCTTGTTCCCAAACCCTGATCAGCTTATAGATGTGAATGCTGTCAAGATTTCCATATCTAGGAATCCTATACCAACATTGCTTGGGGACATCCTACACTCATTTTACACACGAACAGTGAGGAAAAGAGGTGTTCTCATGTGTTGTACTCCTCTCCTAGCAAGGTGGTTTATTTCTCACCTTCCACAATCAGTTCTGAAGAATGAGCAGGGTTTAAGGTGGTCACAACGATTGATGACCCTCACACATTCTGATGTACATTGGTGTTCTCGGTCCAGAGAAAATGTCATAATCATTGATCGTTGTGGGGAATTCCCTAATGTTCCACTACTTGGCATTAGGGGAGGCATCACCTACAACCCCTGTCGAGCTTTGAGACAATTTGGATATGCTCAGAGGGATGGCCCTCATGACATGCTGATTCCGGACCTAGTTTTTGACTTCGACAACGATGCGCAAGGACTTCGACAAAGGTTCATCAAAGCTTGAAGGATGCCTAACAAAGTGGATAGTAAGACACTGGGGCACAAGAATTCCATCCCCCTTGAGCCTTACCTCAAGTGGGTACGAACCCGCTCCCAGAATCTTATGATGCCATACCCTCACATTCTCCCCTTGATCAAAGAGCCTGTTATGGAAGGAGAGGTTCCATACACCATCCTACATCCTGACATGGCAACATCATGGGAAGAAATGCAAAAGAGTTGGATCCAACTCAAGGAAGAACGGGATACTTTTGAAGCCAGCTTCTATGCCAGTGAGAAGAAGGTTTTGGAGCTTACCCGCCGACTTCACGAGGAGGAAACTCTCAACACTTACATCGCACCAAAGAGGATGCGCAATGTCTTTTTACATTAAGAATTTTGTAATATTTCGCCCATGGGGCACTTATGTACTAACAAATTTCTTCTTAATATGACGTGCGTTCTTTTTGTTTGCAACAAATTTGAATTTTTTTGAATGCATTACATGAATAACATACCATTCATCATATGCATAAACAGGTCTTCACGCCAGGTTTCCTTATCTTTCTGCTGTTTATTTCAGCAAGATGGATTTGGAGCAAACAGTAAAGGATCTACAGTCACAAAATTCACAGTTCCAGCAACTCCTCATGACCTTGGAAAAGGGTCAAGAGGACCTCAAAGTTTTGTTGGAGAAGAATAAAGAGAAAAAGAAAAAGAGACCTGGAGTAGCCACTTTGGGAAGAAGATTTGAGCATCAGGCCAGGAGAGTTCTCGAGTTCCCCTCAACATCTGACGAAGGGGCCGGTAAAGGGAAAGGGACTGTTGTGCCTTCTAAATCCGAGGTTGAAGAGGAGGAAGAGGAAGAAGACGAAGACTACTCCGAACAACAGTATCCACCAGCGGATGATAAATATAAGAACCTTGAAGATAGACTAGCAGCTATGGAATTGCAGAGGGTGCCCAGATTGGATTTTGAAGAACTAGGGCTGGTAGCTGGGATTGTTATTCCCCCCAAGTTCAAGGTGCCAACGTTTTCCAAGCATGACGGTCTGTCATGCCCAAAGATGCACTTGAGATCGTATGTCAGAAAAATCCAACCCCACTCATCCGATAAATACCTTTGGGTACACTTTTTCCAAGACAGCTTGTCTGGCACGCAGTTAGACTGGTTTTATCAACTCGAGAGATCAGAGGTTCATAATTGGGAGGACTTGGCAGCTGCTTTTTATCGTCAGTATCAATACAATGCTAATTTGGCGCCCACTCGTACTCAGTTACAAATCTTCTTCTCGTTGTTGGAGAAGAATAAAGAGAAAAAGAAAAAGAGACCTGGAGTAGCCACTTTAGGAAGAAGATTTGAGCATCAGGCCAGGAGAGTTCTCGAGTTCCCCTCAACGTCCGACGAAGGGGCCGGTAAAGGGAAAGGGACTGCTGTGCCTTCTAAATCCGAGGTTGAAGAGGAGGAAGAGGAAGAAGACGAAGACTACTCCGAACAACAGTATCCACCAGCGGATGATAAATATAAGAACCTTGAAGATAGACTAGCAGCTATGGAATTGTAGAGGGTGCCCGGATTGGATTTTGAAGAACTAGGGCTGGTAGCTGGGATTGTTATTCCCCCCAAGTTCAAGGTGCCAACATTTTCCAAGTATGACGGTCTGTCATGCCCAAAGATGCACTTGAGATCGTATGTCATAAAAATCAAACCCCACTCATCCGATAAAGACCTCTGGGTACACTTTTTCCAAGACAGCTTGTCTGGCACGCAGTTAGACTGGTTTTATCAACTCGAGAGATCAGAGGTTCACAATTGGGAGGACTTGGCAACTGCTTTTTATTGTCAGTATCAATACAATGCTGATTTGGCGCCCACTCGTACTCAGTTACAAAGTATGGGGATGGCTTCCAATGAAGGGTTTAAAGAGTACGCCCAGAAGTGGCGTGATTTGGCTGAAAGGGTGCAGCCACCGCTATCGGATAGGGATTTAGTTGACATGTTTCTGGGGACCCTGTCTGGCCCTTTCTTCAACCATCTAATCGGGAGTTCTTCCGCGGGATTTACTGAACTGATTTTTACGGGAGAAAGGGTTGAGGCCGGTATTAAGAGTGGAAAGATTCAAAAGGATGCTTCCGCATCCACAGTTGTTAAGAAACCCTTCCCGACCAAGATGGAAGCATCTGCTGTGTATTCTCAGAAGGGACAGGGAAGAACTGAGCGCCGGCCGACTGTAGGGGCTGTGATGATTCAAAACACATCAAATGATGAACCTCGTAGCAATCAGTCGAGACCTAATCAACAACGGGTGGAAAGCCACAACGGCAGTTCACCCGCATCAATATGACGCCCGCTCAGGTACTCCCTCATTTGTTGAAGTTGAATCTGACCAGTTTGAAGGAAGCGCCAAAGAACCATAACACCTCCTCTCCATACTACCACTCCAATGCCAAGTGTGCCTACCATTCCAACAGTGCTGGGCACGATACCAATAATTGCAGGGCGCTTAAGAACAAAATCCAGGATCTGATTGATGCTAAGGAAGTAAAATTTAATGCTCCTGAGAAGCCCAATGTTATATCTGCTCCGATGCCCAAGCACGGCCACAATATTCATGCTGTTATGGAGGACACTTATGTTACTGATGTTGTTGACCTGTTGACGCTGTTACGTGTGATTAAAGAAAATTTGTTGAGAACCGGGATCTTTCCTGGTTGTGGTAAAGACTGCTATTTTTGTTTGAACATACGAAGTGATTGCCCAATGTTGAAGTCAGGTGTCCAACGCCTGATGGTTACCCAAGAGATACTTTTCCAGAAAACCCCTGTTGATACCTTCAATCATGTTACTTCTGATACTGTTGCTACTTCTACCAACGATATTGCGATCATAACCATTTCCAACAATCCTCCCAAGGCTTGCAAAAGGCCTATCAGGATTACACCCAAAACTCTGAATGTGTACCATTAAAGATCACCATGCCGGGACCTGTCCCGTACCAATCCAGCAAAACGATACCATGGAACTATTGGGGAGAAATATTCCACCATGGTGTCAAACAAATCGAAACAGTCCAAGAGATTTCTGAAGAAGAAAGCCCTGATATAGGGAACATCGCGGGTACAAGCAAGATAACCCGCAGTGGCCGAATCTTTTCTCTGGAGATTGCTCCCCCTCGAGCAGTTTTTGGACCCTTGAAAGCTTCTGCACCTGTTGGACCATCTGTGCAAGGCCCAGTGATTGAAGAACTGGATACTCCTGTAGTAAGACCATCTGCTGAAACTACCGACAAGGGTAAGGGGATACTGGAAGTGCCTGTCAGGATGAAGGCCCATGTTGTGGTTATCCCTGAAACCACTCAGAAAGAAATGGATGAAATCTCGAAAATAATCAGAAAAAGTGACTAAGACGTTGTGGAACAGTTAGGGCAGACCCCTTCTAAAATTTCAATGTTAGCTCTCCTGCTCTGTTCTGAGGCCCACGCTAAGGCCCAGATCAAATTCTTGAAGGCGGCACATGTTCCCCAAGAGACTTCGGCTGACCAGTTCCAAGAATGTGTGGCCAGTCTTACTGCTGATAATGGCCTTGGCTTTTCCGATGCTGACTTAACTCCAAAAGGAAGGAAACATAATGACGCGTTACATGTTTCAGTTGAATGCAGGGGAACCACCCTCGCCCATGTTTTAGTTGATACTGGTTCTTCCTTGAATGTGCTGCCAAAGAAAGCCTTAGATCGTTTGGACTGCGAAGGGATGACTCTCAAACCTAGCAACATCGTTGTTAGGGCTTTTGATGGGTCCAAAAGAATGGTTCATGGAGAGGTTGATATTCCTATCAAAGTAGGCACATAAGTTTTCAACTCCACCTTCTACGTGATGGACATTCGTCCGTCATATTCGTGTTTGCTAGGGAGACCGTGGATCCATTATGTCGGGGCAGTTACCTCCTCTTTGCACCAGATGCTGAAATATCTTGTTAAGGGTAAAATTATAACGGTGCACGGCGAGGAAGAGTACATGATAAGTCATCTCAATTCCTTTCTCTATGTGGAGTTGGATGGCGAGTTCATCGAAACTCCTTTCCATCATTTCGAGGAAGTGTCTCCTGAGGTAGCAGTTGCGAAGACAGTGGTTGAGGTGCCTATCATTCCCAAGCATGTATCTAGGATGGCATCTCTCAAAGACGCAGAAGTGGTGATCAAAGAAGGGAAGAGTACAGTATGGGGACAATTGCCTAACTTTCCCCATAAGACAGACAAGTTTGGGTTAGGGTTTACTGCTGCAGGACAAAAGGCTATGCGTCGCTCCAAGGTTGGAGGACCACTCGTCATGATCTCACACCATGGAATCAATGTTGTAAAAGATGAATATGAAGAGAGCCACTTTGAAGATTGGATCTTTCCGACCATCGAAGGGGGTTTGAGCAACTGGGAAGCAAAGGATTTTGTTCCCATCACCTTTATCAACCAGTAATTTTATCTTTGAACAATTTCCCATTTTTATGGTCTGTAATAACTAAAATAATTCGCACACTATTTTCACCTCATGCCTTGCCCGGGGCATGTAGGTCCATTTGTAAGGGTTTGATTTTCTTCATAATCATATGCCATGTTTTAATGAATCATTGGACGTTTTTCATCTATAAATTGTTGTGTTCATTTTCTTTCCTTTTGCATTTTTGTTTGTTTAAGGATGGCTATCCCTTACACACACCCACACTCACAAATGCAGGTACCCATCCACTCCGGATTCCCTGGGTGACTATTCTGCTTTAGCCTTCGATAACTCTGAAGATTTGGTCAATCATGCTGAGTACGAAGTTGACGATGATTGTGAAGTGTCGGGAGAGTTATCCAGACTTCTACAACAAGAAGAGAGGGCCATTCTGCCTCATGAAGAGTTGCTAGAAACCATCAACTTGGGGACAGAGGAAGACAGGAAGGAAGTAAAAGTGGGTGCCAACCTGGAACCAAATGTCAAGGAGCGCTTAGTGCAATTGTTGAACGAATATGTTGAAATCTTCGCCTGGTCTTATGAAGACATGCCAGGGTTAGACACAGATATCGTGGTTCACCGTCTCCCTATAAGAGAAGACTGTCCACCGATCAAACAAAAGGTGCGCCGAATGAGGCCTGACATGTCTGAGAAAATCAAGGCTGAAGTAATGAAGCAATTCAACGCTGGCTTTCTGGCTGTTACCTCCTATCCACAATGGGTTGCTAACATCGTGCCCATACCTAAGAAGGACGGCAAAGTCAGAATGTGCGTGGACTATCGGGATTTGAACAGGGCTAGCCCTAAAGACGATTTTCCACTACCGCATATCGACATCTTGGTTGACAACACAACTCAACACAAGGTTTTTTCCTTCATGGATGGATTCTCGGGATACAACCAGATCAAAATGGCTCCCGAGACATGGAGAAAACAACCTTTGTTACACAATGGGGTACCTTCTGCTACAAAGTGATGTCGTTCGGACTGAAGAACGCAGGGGCAACCTATCAACGCGCCATGGTAGCTTTATTTCATGATATGATCCATCATGAGATCAAAGTTTACATAGACGACATGATAGCTCGATCACAGACAGAAGAAGAACACCTTGGTCATTTGCAAAAGCTGTTTGCCAGGTTGAAGGAGTATAAACTCAGGCTGAACCCAAGCAAGTGCACTTTTGGAGTTAGGTCTGGTAAACTTTTGGGATTTATTGTCAGCAACAAAGGCATTGAGGTTGATCCAGATAAAGTGAAGGCTATACAAGAAATGCCTACCCCCCGTACTGAAAAGGAGGTTAGAGGATTCTTGGGACGCTTGAACTATATTGCAAGGTTCATCTCTCACCTGACATCTACCTGTGAGCCAATTTTCAAACTGTTGAAGAAAGATCAGGTAGTTGAATGGAACAATGATTGTCAAGTTACTTTTGATAAAATCAAGGAGTATTTACTAGAACCTCCTATTCTGATGCCACCCATCGAAGGAAGGCCATTAATCATGTATCTGACTGTTTTGGATAATTCAATGGGGTGTGTGTTGGGCCAACATGACGAGTCTGGCCGAAAAGAGCATTCCATTTATTACCTTAGCAAAAAGTTTACCCACTGTGAGACTCGCTACTCACTGCTCGAGAAAACTTGTTGCGCTTTGGTATGGGCTGCTCGCCGGCTAAGGCAGTATATGTTGACTCATACCACTTTGTTGATTTCCAAAATGGATCCGATCAAGTATATCTTCGAGAAGCCTGCTTTATCTGGAAGAATCGCTAGATGGAAAATGATCCTGACAGAGTATGAAATCCAGTATACTACCCAAAAATCTATAAAGGGGAGTGTACTAGCAGACCATCTAGCTCATCAAGCCGTCGAAGATTACCAATCTATGAGATTCGACTTCCCTGACGAGGACATCATGACATTGGACAACATTGAAGGTAACGGACCGTATGACGGACCTGAACAAGGATCCCGATGGACCCTGTACTTTGATGGTGCTTCAAATTCACTTGGCAACGGTATCGGTGTGGTACTCATTTCTCCGGAAGTTTTCCATACACCCTTCACTGCCCGACTTTGCTTCAGCTGTACCAACAACATGGCCGAATATGAAGCTTACATCTTTGGTCTCAAGGCTGCTATAGACTTGGGAATCAAATCTTTGGTCGTATTTGGGGACTCGGCTTTGGTTATTAGTCAAGTCAAATGAGAGTGGGACACTAAACACCCTAATCTTATCCCATACAAACAACATGTCCTGACATTGTTGCCTCATTTCGAGCAGATTACTTTCGAGCACTTCCCGCGAGAAGAAAATCAGCTAGCAGATGCTCTAGCTACAATGTCTTCCATGTTTAAACTCAACTGGGATAACGAGGCTCCCCGAATTACCATCGAGCGAATGGACGAACCCGCACACTGTCATGAGATTAATACCGAAGAAGTAGTGGAACAACCCTGGTTTCATGAAATCAAAAGGTATCTCCGGACTAGAGAATACCCTGAAGGAGCTTCCGTCAATGACAAAAAGTTCTTAAGGAGATTTGCTGCCAAGTTCTTCCTCAGCAATGGCATCCTTTATAAGCGCAACCATGATTGTGTTTTACTTCGTTGTGTGGACAAGGATGAAGCAGAGTTGATCATGACTGAAATACATAGTTGCACATTTGGCACCCACTTGAGCGGACATACGATGGCTAAGAAGATTCTAAGGGCAGGCTACTACTGGTCTACCATGGAAGCGGATTGTCATCAACATTCCCGTACCTTCCACAAATGCCAAGTCTACGCTGACAAGGTACATATTCCTCCTGTTCCTCTCAACATTCTGATAGCTCCTTGGCCGTTCGCAATGTGGGGCATTGACATGATTGGAGAGATCAAGCCCACGGCATCCAATGGACATCGCTTCATCTTGGTGGCTATTGATTACTTCACCAAATGGGTCGAGGCAGCTTCCTATGCCTCAGTTACAAAGAATGTGGTTGCCCGCTTCATCAAGCAGAACCTCATATGCCGGTACGGTGTCCCCGATAGGATCATCACAGACAACGGTACAAATTTGAACAATACTATGATCACCGCTCTATGCGAACAGTTCAAGATTTATCATCACAATTCATCTCCCTATCGGCCGAAGATGAACGGTGCTGTTGAAGCCGCGAACAAAAATATCAAGAAGATCATTCAAAAGATAACAGTCACCTACAAAGACTGGCATGAGATGTTACCGTTTGCTCTGCATGGATATCGTACCACGGCACGTACTTCAACAGGGGCAACCCCATTTTCTTTAATATATGGCATGGAAGCTGTGCTACCCATGGAAGTTTCGATTCCTTCCTTAAGGATTATGAAGGACGCTGGTTTGAGCGAAGACGATTGGATTCAGACCTGGCTTGATCAACTTAATTTGATCGACGAGAAGCGACTTACTGTTGTTTGTCATGGTCAGACGTATCAAAAACGTATGATCAAGGCTTACAACAAGAAAGTTAGACGTCAGGTATATCAAGTCGGGGATCTTGTAATCAAGTGGATCATCTTGCCGCAAAGTGATCCCAGGGGCAAGTGGACTTCTACTTACGAAGGACCATTTGTGATTAAGAGCATCTTTTCTGGTGGGGCAATGATTCTGACCACCATGGACGGCAACGATTTGCCGCACCCTGCGAACGCAGGCATAGTCAAAAGATACTACGCATAAAACGACCCAACAAGTTGAAAACCCGAAAGGACGACTTGGGAAAAATTGGGTATCCCGGTGAATTGAAAACCCGAGAGGGCAGTTCAGGCAAAAATTAGGGATAAAACAAAAAATCTCTGTACACCCGGCAAGTTGAAAACCCGAAAGGGTGACTTGGGCAAAATGGGGTTTCCCGGTGGATCGAAAACCCGAAAGGGCGGTCCAGGCAAAAGTTAGGGAATTAAAGCGTATGACTATGTCTCGTCGGATCACTTTAAAAACAATCTCTTCACCAACAAGCTCTAAGCTTCTGATCAATCTAGTCATCGGCGGACGAAGCAGCAAATGGACAAAATATTTAGAGTTGTGAAGGCTATAGCAGAATGTGAATCCCATGGAATTATTACACATAGCCATCTTTCTTTGTATAAAAAATTTCAATTTTTACGACGACATTCTCTTACTAGGATGTCTGTCTCCTTTGTACAAAAATACTCACAAAAGTTAATACAAAAATACTTCAAAGTGCGGAAATTTGCTTGCCTTTCTTTTCCTTTTACACTTATGTTTTAATTGAAAACGTCCAATGTTTTGTTAAAAGGCATATGCATTTGAATATAATCACTGCTTACAGATAAAACGAAATTGAAAAAGGATAATTACTGATAGGATTGAAAGAGTAGGAAGAAATATTTATGCCATTCCAGAAGAAATCCCCTACGATACATCATTCGGATCCTCAACAAGGTTAAATACAAAGTTAATTTCCCCAGCGAAGTTAAGCTTCAAGATCCGCAACGGAGCCAGTGAAGTCTAAAACTTGATTCCCCAGCTGAGTAAAGTTTCAAAATTCCCATCAGAATTAAAGCTTCGAGATCCCCAATGGAGCCCGAAAACCCTGAAAAATCTTATCCCCAGCGGAGCCAGAATAATGAACATTCTCCCTACAGAGTTATTTCCCAGTAGATTGAAGATTCTCAGTCTCATTTCTCCAGCAGAAGTCTCCCAGGTTTTAACTCCCCAGTGGAGATTTTCAGAGTTTTCCTTATTCCCCAAGCAGTCAGCAGTCAGCAAGGATTTCTCATCCTCAATAATCGAAGAATTTTTGGAATCCCCAGCTTTGATCAAGGATTTACTTTCCCTGACAGCAATCAAAGACTTCATTATCTCCAGTTATCAAGGATTTGTTTTCCTCAGCAAGACAGTTACTCAGCTTACATGCACATCCATTACATTCATATATCATAAACATTGATGAAACACAATTCATGGCATCATACATATCATGCAACATGACTTTGTGTTTTAGCTAACATTTTACCCTTTTCAGGATAAGATTAAAAGGCTATTATCAACAATTTTCCTGATACAGTATGGATACACCCCAGACACGGCGGTCATTTCTATTACTCATTCACAATTTCAAGTCAAAATACAGTACAGATACACCCCAGACACGACGGTCATTCTACTACTCATTCAGACTTCAGCAATCAGATACAGACTAGATACGCTCCAGACACGGATTCCATTCTATCTCTCATTCAGATTCGACTATCAACTACAAGTTCAGGTATGCTCCAAACACGGATACTGTCCTGTCCTTTACACCAGTAGTTTGATCCCCCCAGTGCAGTCGCCACAGAGGTCATTATGTCACCTATTCAGATCCCGGTTACAGTACAAATACACCCCAGACACGGCAGTCATTCTACTACTCATATAGATCTCAACTTCAGATACAATCCATATATGCTCCAGACACGGTTGCCATTCTGTCACTCATTCATAGTTTATCCCCATCACACAGTTGCTCCATACGCAAATGTTTCTCTGTTACCTAGATACAATACAGATACACTCCAGACACGGTAGTCATTCTGATATTCATTCAAAATTCAAATACAGTTACAGCTTAGATACGTTCCAGACACGGACGCCATTCTTTTTCTCATACAAACTCAGTCTCCAGATACAGTTCAATAGCATTCCAGACACGGATACCATTTTGATGCTCATTCTTCTAACCTACAGCATTGCAATTCAACAAAGATTATTGGATGGCATCTTTAATCCCATCTCCATCAAGATTCTACCATCTCCAAATGGCATCTTTAAGCCCATTCCCGCATCTATGTTTTGACGAGTGCAAATTTACGGGCACTCTAGTGTCCAATCCTCTTTTACCTTCGAGTCGCGAAAGGCAAACTTGCCAATCTAACTCTTCAGGTTCAAGATTGAATAGGGGCAACTGTTGTACCCCAAAATTTTCCCTCTCATTTCATCAACATTTCTCATCACAAGACTCTTGGAACTCAAGATCAAGCTAGGGTTTGCTCTGCTCAAGACACCTCCTTGCACTGTTGACCTAAATTAGGGTTTGAGTTTGCACAGGGATATTTTGACCTACAATGCCCAAATTGACTTTCATACTTCATGTTGGACTCACAAGTTTGTCCATACCAAGTCTCAAGCCTTGATTCAAATTTTTGCCCAGTCAATTGGACAGTTGACCTAGAAATCAACTATATTGGGGGAAAAGTCAACTGTGGCCAATTGACATTCAAACCTCATGAAATTTGACCCACATCAACATTATGAACTCATATGAACCCTTTTATCAAGTTTGGTTCACAACTCCATAAGAAATTTGATCAGATCACCAAAAGGGCAAAATGGTCATTTTTAGGGTTTTGACTGCACAAAGGCAATTTTTGACTGTTTGACCTAGCCAATGGCAAATCAAGCTCAACCATGGACTCAAGGACTCAATAAAATTATCTTGATCCATTCAACAAGTTCAAAAGATCTCAAATGCATAGGATTGAAAGATGAATTTTTCAGTCAACTGGTCAAAATTTAACTGTACATTGAAAAGTCAAACTTTGACTTTTTGGTCAAAATCAAGTGCCAAGAGTTATTTTTCATCAATACATGTCAAATTATGAAACTTGTTCATCAAGAAACCCAAAAATGAAAATTAGGGTTTAAAATGGAAAAATTTCATAACTTAGAAATTTTCTAAGTTATGAAATTTTCTTATTTTTTCCTAACTTTGTCCCATTTTTTTCACTAAGATGCAAATGGATTCAAACAAAACTTGAAACATGAAAGATGTAGTCCATCAGAAATTCTACAAATTTGATTCACAAAGTTTTCTCAAAAGAGGCTTGTATCTCAAGTTATGATTTTTGGAACAAGGGTACCTAAAACTTTTAACTTAGAGAAATTTTGCCCTAATTTAGGCAGGATTTTGACCCATCTTCTTGGCTATTTTTCACATAGTTCCACTTGGAGTTTCAAGTAGAATTTCAAAGATGGATTATAGTACATTTTCCAAGCTTTCCAAATTGACCAAGAAATCCTCAAACACCCTTGTGGTTAGAGAGAATCGAATGCTTGAAGTTGGCAAAAACTCACTTTCATCCATGGCCAATACATGTTCATACCAATTTGCAAATTTGATCTAGCTAGCTTGGTTCACAATTACAGGCCTCAAAACCAGTTTGTACTCCATAATTTAATGCATATCCATTGAGTTAAGGTATTGTCTTGGTCATTAGGGCATTGTACACAAGATTAAGCCCTAAATGGTAAAAGGTATATTGCCATTTTTGCAAAAGGTTACTTTATGTCAAAACACTAAGCCTTGAGCCTTGAACAAAATCTGATACTGCAAACCAAATCCATGAATTAGAGGGGCCAAGAGTGTTGTGTGAAGGGTGATAGGAGGGCCTGTACAAAGCTATAACATCACTTTCACTCTTTTGCTTCAAGTAGAAGAAACTTGCAAAACAGAAGCAATCTCTCACATCTGTTGAAACCAGCTTACACAAACATTGTAAATAAGTTTCATACCTCCCAACAAGCCAGAAACACGACCCTTCTGCCTCTCAAAGCTCCTTGTGCACAAAATCCCCATTTTCTTGCAAAATAGAGTCAGCTCTGCAAACTTCAAGCCATAATCAAACTCCATCGTGCGTTTTGTCCAAAAATACTTCAAACACCTTCCAACCAACATACATAAGCTATCCAGATCATCCATTGCTAGCTGTAACACCTTTAACACACATTTCCATTTTTATTTCAAAGCTTTGCAGGTTGAGTTCTGTAGCACGACTTAGGCTATTTCAAAACAAGCTAGGCATTGGAAAAGCTTTCTTGGACCTCAGGCAAGCTCAAAAGAAACTCAAACACTCTTGGAAGTTGCTGCATTAGCCAGCTCGAAGTCAACTGAAACAGGTATTTCATGAACTTCTATCTCTCTATTTAAGGAATAATTAGGCTTAGGTTTGTGAATAAAATATGTTGTACTCATAGCCCTGAAGCCATACATATGCTTAGTTTTCATTTATATTAATCGTGCTAGGAGAATTTTGTTCTTGGACTTTCTGAAAAAACTAGGTTAGAAATTAGGGCCAGAGAAATTCTCTCTGGTCTTTGAGAGTTAGCTTAAGTTTCTTATATGGTTGAATTCGTTGTTTGATGCTCTACAAGTTTCATGTTATGAGTTTTGTCAAAAAATCAAAGAATCCGGAGATAGCATTTATGTACAGAAGCGCGCGTATGTTTGTTCAGAGGAAGAAGATGAAGTTTGGTTTGGGTTGGGCCTGTACAGGCTTGCTTCTGGCACCCCCCCCCCCACTTTTTCTTTTTACACCCCCCTGGCCCATTTTTTGTACATTTGTTATTTTTGCATTTTTGTTTTATTTCTGATTTTGATATTTTATTTTCTAATATAAAAAATACTTAAAAATTATTTTCATGAATTTTTGTATTTATTTGGAATTTATTTTAATTATTACTAGTATAAATATGTAAATAATTTATTTTCTTTTTATTAAAACTCAAAGAATAATGTAAAAAACATGTTTATTTTTATTTATTATTCTTATACACACTTAAAAACAATTTCTTGAATATACACATTTTTTGTAAATAATTAATTTCTATTTTTATATATTTAATATGTTTAATATATATATATATATATATATATATATATATATATATATATATATATATATATATATACTTATATACTTTATTTTATTAAATAATTAAGACAAAAATACTAAAATATTACATTTTTACTTTTATTAATATTTTACACTAAAAATACCTTTTTTACAATATACTTTTATTTTTTTTGTATAAATTAATATATTATTGTATAAATTAATATATTATTGTATATAATTAATAAATAATACTATTTATTAAGAATTAGGGTTTTTGCCCTAAATAACAAAATAATTAAAATTGACTTCTTTTTTTATTATTTACATTTCACATTAAAAAAATATCTTTTACATACATAAAAACTTTTTGCATAATACATTTTATTTAAACATTTATTTATTGTATTTTTATTCAATTGTTGTACATTTAAATATTGCCTATACATTCGATTTGGTTTTAATAATCTAGAATTTAATTTCTTGTCAAATACCCCCAATTCAAATTTGTACCCCCTCCCTATATCATGTTGTAATAGTGTAGCATTTAAATTCTCGCACTTTTAAAAGCTTCCAATTATGCCATGCTTATACTTAGGGTCTGTATGCAAATAAAATCAACAACTAGCTTGACCTAATCCAAGATAAACATGCATGAAAAATAAACACAATGCACACTTGCAACCCTAGGGTTTCAATCCACTTGTTGCCTTCAAAAATGGGCCATGGTTGCATGGCAAGTACTTTGGCAAAACAAAAACAAAACAAAAGATCATAGTCCCTCGATGACGCTATCTGAGTTGCCTAAACAAAATGATCAAGTCCCTTAAAGAAAATTGCCAAAAATACTTGACACTATTTCTATCATGGTCTATACGATGACCCGTGTCTGTCCCGTTTAACATCCTAACATAAGGTTGTTCACCAAATACAATGGTGAAACAACACTGTTAAAAGGGTTAAAAACATAAGAAAGATCTTTGAGTAAAATAGGGTAGATAACTCTTGGTTACTTGATCAAAACTTGTAAAAAACATCCTTGCTATCTTCAAAACACACTTCACAACACAATTTCAAAACCCTACTTTCAAACATTAAAAACTTTTCAAAAGACAAAAAAACACCTTTGTATACATTCAAACAAGAATCATTACAAAGGTTGCCACAACGATGGCCTCTTTTCAAAACATCTTTCAAAATCACACACAAAGCACCAATTCAAACAATTGAAAAGCAAAGCAAGTGATCTAAGCAAGTAACTAAGAGCCCATGGATAACCATGGATAGAAAGGGTGCTAATACCTTCCCTTTCTATAATCTACTCCCCGAACCCAAGAAAACATCTCAAACGTCTTTCCTGTGCTTTTTGACCTTTCCTTAGGATAAAATAAAAAGTCGGTGGCGACTCTTACTAAACCGAAACATTTGCAAACACAAACACAAAATCCCAAGTCAGTTCTCCCACCGTATCACACTGACGATGTACAGGCGTTCTTTCAAATCCTAAATACTGGAGTTATAAGGAAGATAATCCCTAGTCAACCCCTTCGAGCCAAAGAAGTAGAAGTTTTTCTGTTTTAACACAAATTGAAACCTTTAATCAAAACCTGGGGCAGGGTAGTCTCTCAGTTAATTCAAACGTGCGTTAAGCCACAAACTCTCATCTTGTAATTCAGCGAATGACATCAAGAAATATTCCTCTGGAATCAAAAGACGGTGATGGTTCTCTATCACATAGGAAGTCATTATCTCTCAAAAAGAAAAGCCCATTAAGTCAAAACCTACAAAGGAGACTTAAGAAAACTGGGGCATCCCGCTGACTGTAATCTCAAAATAAGAACAGTCAGGAAAAAATTAGGGATAACAAATCAATCAAAAGAGGTTACTACAAATCCTCAACAAAATGAAAAAAAAATGTTGCAAAAATGATTGTCTTCTGTGATACGGTGGGAGAACTGACTAGGGTTTTGCGTTTGTTTTCGCAAATTTTTCGGTTGAGCAAGAGTCGCCACCGACTTTTTATTTTATCCTAAGGAAAGGTTTAAAAAGCACAGCAAAAACCTTTGAGATTTTTCTTGGGTTCGGGGAGTAGATTATAGAAGGGGAAGGTATTAGCACCCCTTCTATCCATGGTTAACCATGGGCTCTTAGGTACTTGCTTAGATCAACTTGCCTTGGTTTTCAATTGTTTGAAATGGTGCTTTGTGTGTGGTTTTGAAAAGGTTTTGAAAAAGATGCCTTGTATAGGCTACCCTTGTAACAATTCTTTACTCGAATGTTTTACAAAAGGTGTTTGTCTTTTTGAAAAGATGTTTCAAGGTGTTTTGAAAGTTGGTTTTGAAAGTGTTTGTGAAGTGGATTTTGAAATAAGGCAAGTGTTTTCTTGGCAAATTGACAAGTACTTAAGAGTTTGTCTACCCTAAAGTTTTCTCAAAGATTCTTGTTATGTTTTAAACCTTTTGACAATCTTGTTCCACCATTGCATTTGGTGGACAATCTTGTCTTAGGAGGTGAAAGGGACGGGCGCGGGTCATCGTTTAGACCATAATTGCAATAGTGTTAAATGTCTTTGGGCAATTTCTCTTTGAAAGGGACTTGATCATTTTAGGCAACTTTTCGAAAGCGTCATCGAGGGACTATGATCATTTGATTATCTTTTGTTTTGTTTTACCCAAAGAAATTCAACATGCAATATGGCCCAATTATTTGAAGGCAACAAAGTGGAGTACCCTAGGGGTGCAAGTGTGAAATGTGTTGTCCATTTTCATGCTCATTTATCTTGTATTAAGTCCAACTATTTTGTTCATTTTTATTCGCATACAAAACCCTAATTCTAGCATAGTATGTTTAGAAAGCGATAAAGTGCGAAATTTAAATTCCTACGCTATTACATCAAAATAATATAGGGAGGGGGGTACAATGTTCAAATGGGGAGATATTTTGACAAGAAATTGAATCTAAGCTATTACATCATTTGCTTTGAATATTTACAATATAAACAATTGCATAAATAAAAATAGAAATAAAATGAATATGCAAGGATGCAAAAAGGATTTTTATATGTATGAAAAAAAGTATTATTTATGTAAAATAAAAGAAAAATGAAAAAGTATTATTTTTGGAGTATTTTCAAATTTAGGGCAAAACCCTAATTTTTAATCAAAATGGATATTAATTAATTAATTCATATGATATTTATTATTTACATACAAAATAAAATAAAATATGGTATATTTGTAAAAAAGGCATTTTTTAGTATTAAATATTAAAAAATAAAATATGTACATTTTTTGGTATTTTCTCCTAAGTATATTAATATACCTATATATTTATATTATTTACAAATACTATGTTTTATACATATTAATTAATAAGATTTAATATTTAAATAAAAAGGTATTTTTTTCTATAAAATATTTTCAGAAAGTAAAAAAAGATAAAAGTGTATAAAAGTATATTTGGGCTATTTTTTTTGTATTTTTTTAAATAAGAAGAAAAGTATATATGTATGTTTATTTATTTATGTATAAACTAAAAGAAAATTAAATAAAATCCTAATAAAATCAAAAATGGTGAGAAAAAATATTTTTATATTTTTAATGTCATGAGAAAAAATAAACAAAGTCAATCAAAAAAGGAAAAAGTCAAAAAGTCAAAGAAATAAGCAAATGGGCCTTGGGGGTGTAAAAGCAATTATGTGGTGCAAATAAGAAAAATATTCCAGGCCCAGCCCAGAAGACCTGTCTTCTTCAACCTCTGAACAACACCATTCAAGCAAGCACGCGTTTTCTATCTCTTGATTCCTGGACTTTCAAGCAAAACTCATAACATGAAAAGTGTAGAGCATGAGAAGACGAATTCAACCATGTAAAGAACTTGACTTAACTCTCTAAGATGAGGGAGAATTTCTTCTCCCCCAATTCCTGACCTAACTTTTATGCCATTTTCAGACTCAAAATTCTTGCAGCACACGTAATATAAATGAAATCTAACTATATGGGCATGTTCAGGGCTATGATTGTGACATATTTTCTTCACAAACCTAAAGCTAACAATGCCTAATAAGAGAGATAGAACTTCATGAATATACCTGTTCAGTTGGAATCGTGCTTTGCAATGGAGGAGTTTTCAGGGCAAGATGATGATATGTACAGCTTCCTTGAAGTGTGAGGATGCTATTCCAAGTTCTACTTTGTCTTGAAACTCCCTGAATCGTGCTGGAGAACTTCAACTGCAAAACAGAAAAATAAAAATGGTGAAGTGGCTTGGAGGTGTTACAGGTCGTGTCTTAGCTTTTGGATAGCTTGCATAGATGGTATGGAAGGTGTGTGAACTGGTTTTGGCAAGAATGTTTGAGAGAAATAGAAGTTGGCACTCAAACTGCAGAGGCAACTCTGTTTTTGCAGTTTGATGGTGTTTTTTGGTTTGATGATGTTTGGAAGGTGTTTAGCTCGTGTTTTAGGGCAAGATGATTGTTTGGAATGTGTTTGACAAGTTTGCCTAAGCTGGTTTTTGCTGAGATGAGAGTTGTCTGATGTTATGACACTTTTCTTCTTTCTTAAGCAACAAAAGCCAACTTGTGTTTCTAGGTCAGTAGAGGATCCCCTAATGTGCTGCATAATCCCTCCTTGATCAGTGTGATTTGTCCATAATTTTGTGCCAATCAGATTTGCAATGTACTTGTTGGATTTTCAATTTGACATAAAGTGAACTTTTGCCAAAATGGAAAGAATGCTTTATCTAATTTGGGATTAATCTTGCATACAATGTCCAAACTCATAGAACAACACCTTAACACAATGAATATGCATTAAATTATGGAGTGTAGATGAGATAAAAGACCTGTAATCTATCTTAAGGCATGCTGAGTTCAAATTGCAAGGTTATGGACATGTAACTTGGTCATGAACAAAGTGAGTTTTTGCCATATTGTGAAATTCGAATCTCTCAAGTTATGAGGTTGTTTGATGAGTTCTTGGACATTTTGGAAAGCTTGGAATGTGTACTACAATCCATCTTTGAAATGCAAATTGAAATTCCAAGGGGAAGTGTATGGAAAATGGCCTTGAAGTGGGGTAGAAAACCTTGTCAAAATAGGTCAAAAATTCACTAAGTTAAGAATGGTTTAGTGCCCTTATTCAAAAAATTGTAACTTGAGATGCAAGCTTCAAATGGGAAAACTTTGTGAATCAAAGTTGTAGATTATGCAACAAGCTACAACTTTCATGTTTTGACTTTTGTTTGAATCCAAATGGATCATGGTGAAAAAGTGGGGCAAAGTTGGGAAAAAATTAGGGTTTTCCATAACTTAGAAATAATTCTAAGTTATGAAAAATTCCAATTTCTAACCCTAATTTGTATTTTGTGATTTCTTGGTGAACAAGTTTCATGATTTGGCATGTTTTGATGAAAAATGAATCTTGACACTTGATTTTGACCAAAAAGTCAAAGTTTGATTTTTCAGTATACAGTCAAAATTGATCAATTGACTGGGAAATTCAACTGTCAATCTTGTGTATTTGGGATCTTTTGAGTTTGTTGAGAATGTCAAGATAATTCCATGGGGTCCTTGAGTCCATATGTGAACTTGGTTTGCCATTGGTTAGGTCAAACAGTCAAAAATTGCCTTTGTGCAGTCAAAACCCTAAAAATGACCATTTTTCCCTTTTGGTGATCTGATCAAATTTCTTGGGGAATTGTGATCCAAACTTGATCAAATGGTTCATATGAGTTCATAATGTTGATGTGGGTCAATTTTCATGAGATTTGACTGTCAATTGGCCACAGTTGACTTTTTCCCCAATACAGTTGATTTCTAGGTCAACAGTCCAATTGACTGGGCAAAACTTGGAATCAAGACTTGAAACTTGATATGGGTAAACTTGGGAGTCCAATATGAAGCATGAAAGTCATCTTGGGCATTTTAGGTCAAAACATCTTTGTGCAAATACAAACCCTAATTTGGGTCAACAGTGCAAGGAGAAGTCTTGAGCAGATGAAACCCTAACTGGATCTTGATCTCCAAGGGCTTTGTGATGAGAAATGTTGGGAAAAATGGGAGGGCAAATTTTGGGGTACAACAGTTGCCCCTGTTCAATCTTCTTGAATCCGAAGAGTTAGATTGGCAAGTTTGCCTTTCGCGACTCGAGGGTAAAAGGAGATTGGACACTAGAGTGCCCTTAAATTTGCACTCGTCAAAGCAATGGATGCGGGAATGGGCTTAGAGATGCCATTTGGAGATGGGCTTAAAAGATGCCATCTGGAGGGGTGACAGAATCTTGTCGGGGATGGGCTTAAAGATGCCATCTGGAATGAGTATCGGAGAGATGTCCGTACTTTGGACCATCTCTGAACTGGGGATATGAATAAGCAATAGATTGACATCCGTTGTTGGGAGGAATCCGTAAACTGTTTTCAAAAGTTGCGTCTGAATAAGTGATAGATTAACATCCGTTGTTGGGAAGAATCCATAGACTGTTTTCAGAAGTCTTGAAGAAGAATCTGAACCAGTGATAGGTCAACATCCGTTTACTTGGAGAACCCGTGAACTGTTTTCAGAAATCCTGAAGTTGAATCAGCAATAGAGCCGCATCCGTTGTTGGGAAGCGTCCGTAAACTAAATTCAAAGGTTGCATCTGAACAAGTTGATAGATTAACATCCGTTACTTGGGAAGAATCCATAAACTGTTTTCATAAGTCTGGAGGAGAAATCTGAACAAGTGATAGGTTAACATCCGTTTACTTGGAGAACCCATGAACTATTTTCAGAAATCTTGAAGTTGAATCAGCAATAGAGCCGCATCCGTTGTTGGGAAGCGTCCGTAAACTAAATTCAAAGGTTGCATCTGAACAAGTTGATAGATTAACATCCGTTACTTGGGAAGAATCCATAAACTGTTTTCAGAAGTCTTGAAGAAGAATCTGAACAAGTGATAGGTTAACATCCGTTTACTTGGAGAACCCGTGAACTGTTTTCAGAAATCTTGAAGTTGAATAGGAATCGGTGTAGGGTTGCTTAATGATGAGTCCGTGTAGAACTGCATCTGAAACTATTAAGGATAGCTTTTTATTCTTATCCTGAAAAGGACGAAATGTTAGCTAAAAATAAAATTATGTTGCATGAAATGTATGATGCAATATATGTTATATCAATGTTTATGATATGAAGGTAATGAATGCGCATGTAAGCTGATGAGCTGTCTTGCTGGGGATGGATGAATCTTGGATGGCTGAAGGTAAAAGCATCTTGACTGCTGCCGGGGAAAACAAATCCTTGGCTGCTGCTGGGGAACAAGGAGCTTGGGTTGTATACCAATCTTCTGGGGAATTCCTGATGACTTCTACTGGGGAGTACCAACCTAGTAGACTCCTGTTGGGGAGGTAAGACTGAGAATCTTCAGTTTGGAGGGAAGCAACTCTGGCGATCTCACTGGGGAATTCAAGATTTCTCTTCCTAAAACTCTGTGGGGAGAAGGCTCATTAGTCTGGCTCCGCTGGGGATTGATATATTTGAAGCTTTTAGCTCAGCTGGGGATACTGGAACTTGAACTCTGAGGAGAATTGAATTCTGGAGGATTCCCTGGCTGAGGGTAACAAAATAAACTCCTCTGGGGATCATATTGATAAGTTATGCTGGGAGACTCTTGATGAACTCTACCGGGGATAGGAAGAACTCTGGCGAGTGCGATCTTCTGTGGTTGTTAGCTGAGGATAACCCAGTTATAAGCCTTCGTGGGGAATAACCTTGAATAACACTCGGGAGAGACGTCCGTACTCTGCGGGGGAATATCTTCCAGAACCTTACTGGGGATAAGCTTCGAGAATCTGCTGGAGATAGACCTCAGTGCTTGCTAGGGATATGGATTCCAAATCTCTTGGGGGGTTTCCTTCGAGAGGGTGTTAAGATATCCATCTGTACCTTTATCCTATCAGTAATCCTCTTTCTTAGGTTCGTTTAGGAAATGATTATGTTTCAAATGCATATGCCTATTTAACAAAACATTGGACGTTTCTCAAAATAAAACAAATAGTGCAAGAGAAGAAGAAAAGGAAATGACACAAATCTGGGAAGAGTATTTGTATTGATTTTCTTTGAGTATATTTGTACAAAGGAGACAATCATCCTAGTAAGAGGATTTTGTCGTAAATATTGAAAAATTTATACAAAATAAAGATGGATATGTGAAATAATTCCATGGGATTCCATTCCGCTATAGCTTTCACAACTCTGAATATCTGTCCATTCAATGCTTCGCTTGACGATGACTGGATTGATCAGAAACCTGGAACCGGTTGATGAAGAGATTGTCCTTGAAGTGATCCGACGAGACATAGTCATACGCTTTAATTCCCTGACTTTTGCCTGAATCGCCCTTTCGGGTTTTCGATCCACCGGGAAACCCCTTTTTGCCCAAGCCGCCCTTTCGGGTTTTCGACTTTCCGGGTGTACAGATTTTTTTGTTTTTATCCCTAATTTTTGCCTGAACTGCCCTTTCGGGTTTTCGGTTCACCGGGATGCCCATTTTTGCCCAAGCCGCCCTCTCGGGTTTTCGACTTGTCGGGTTATTTTATGCGTAGTATCTTTTGATTATGTCTGCGTTCGCAGGGTGCGGCAAATCGTCGCCGTCCATGGTGGTCAGAATCATTGCACCACCAGAAAATATGCTCTTGATCACAAATGGTCCTTCATATGTAGGAGTCCATTTGCCCCTGGGATCACTTTGCGGCAAGATAATCCGCTTGACTACTAGATCTCCGACTTGATATACTTGACGTCTGACTTTCTTATTGAAGGCCTTGATCATCCGTTTTTGATACGTCTGACCATGGCATATAGCAGCAAGTCGCTTTTCGTCGATCAGATTGAGTTGATCAAGTCGGGTCTGCATCCAATCATCTTCATTCAAACCTGCATCCTTCATAATCCTTAGAGAAGGGATCTGGACCTCCATAGGCAAGACAACTTCCATGCCATAGACCAAAGAAAATGGGGTTGCCCCAGTTGAAGTACGTGCCGTCGTACGGTATCCCTGCAGAGCAAACGGTAACATCTCGTGCCAGTCTTTGTAGGTGACTGTCATTTTCTGAATAATCTTCTTAATGTTTTTGTTCGCAGCTTCAACAGCACCGTTCATCTTCGGCCGATAGGGAGATGAATTGTGATGATAAATCTTGAACTGTTCGCACAATGCAGTGATCATTGTGTTATTCAGATTCGTACCGTTGTCTGTGATGATCCTGTCTGGAACACCATACCGACATATGAGATTTTGCTTGATAAAGCGGGCAACCACATTTTTAGTAACAGAGGCGAAGGAAGCTGCTTCGACCCATTTAGTGAAGTAGTCAATGGCAACCAGGATGAAGCGATGTCCGTTGGAAGCCGTGGGCTTGATTTCTCCAATCATATCAATGCCCCACATTGCAAAGGGCCACGAAGCAGTCAGGACGTTGAGAGGAACCGGAGGGATATGAACTTTGTCAGCATAGACCTGACATTTGTGGCAAGTGCGGGAATGCTGATGGCAGTCACCTTCCATGGTAGACCAGTAATAGCCTGCCCTTAGGATCTTCTTAGCCATTGTATGCCCGCTCAAGTGAGTGCCGAATGGGCCGCTGTGTATATCGGTCATGATCAACTCTGCTTCAGCTTTGTCCATACATCGGAGTAATACACAATCATGGCTTCGTTTGTAAAGGATGTCGTTGCTCAGGAAGAACTTGGCAGCAAATTTCCTTAAGAACTTCTTGTCATTCACGGAAGCTCCTTCAGGATAATCTTGGGTCTCGAGATACCTTTTGATTTCATGGAACCAAGGTTGTTCCACTACTTCTTCGGTATTAATCTCGTGACAATGCGCAGGTTCATCCATTCGTTCGATGGTGATTTGGGGAGCCTCGTTATCCCAGTTGAGTTTAAACATGGAGGACATTGTGGCTAGAGCATCCGCTAGCTGATTCTCTTCTCGCGGGAAATGCTCGAAGGTAATTTGCTCGAAATGCGGCAACAATGTCAGGACATGTTCTTTGTATGGGATAAGATTAGGATGCTTGGTATCCCACTCTCTTTTGATCTAACTGATGACCAAAGCCGAGTCCCCAAATACAATCAAAGATTTGATCCCCAAGTCTATAGCAGCCTTGAGACCAAAGATGCAAGCTTCGTACTCAGCCATGTTGTTTGTGCAGCTGAAGCAAAGTCGGGCCGTGAAAGGAGTGTGGCAGCCTTCCGGAGAAATGAGTACTGCGCCGATACCGTTTCCAAGTGCGTTTGAAGCACCATCAAAGTACAGGGTCCATCGGGATCCCTTTTCGGGTCCGTCATACGGTCCGTTACCTTTAATGTTGTCCAAATTCATGATGTCCTCGTCTGGGAAGTCAAATCTCATGGGTTGATAGTCTTCGATAGCCTGATGAGCCAGATGGTCAGCTAATACACTCCCTTTTATAGCCTTTTGGGTGGTGTATTGGATGTCATACTAAGTCAGAATCATTTTCCATCTGGCTATCCTTCCAGATAAAGCGGGCTTTTCGAAGATATATTTGATAGGATCCATTTTGGAAATCAACAAGGTAGTATGAGTCAACATATACTGCCTTAGTCGGCGAGCAGCCCATACCAAAGCGCAGCAAGTTTTCTCGAGCAGTGAGTAGCGAGTCTCACAGTCGGTAAACTTTTTGCTAAGGTAATAAATAGCATGCTCTTTTCGACCAGACTCGTCATGCTGGCCCAAAACACACCCCATTGAGTTATCCAAGACGGTCAAATACATGATCAATGGTCTTCCTTCGACGGGTGGCATCAGAATAGGAGGTTCTAGTAAATACTCCTTGATTCTATCAAAAGCAGCTTGGCAGTCTACGTTCCATTCAACTACCCGATCTTTCTTCAAGAGTTTGAAAATTGGCTCACAGGTAGAAGTCAGATGTGAGATGAATCTGGCAATATAGTTTAAGCACCCCAAGAATCCTCTAACCTCCTTTTCAGTACGGGGAGCAGGCATCTCTTGTATTGCTTTTACCTTTGCTGGATCGACTTCAATGCCTTTGTTGCTTACAATGAATCCCAGGAGTTTACCAGACCTAACTCCAAAAGTGCATTTGCTTGGATTCAGCCTGAGCTTGTACTCTTTCAATCTGGCAAACAGCTTCTCTAGATGTTCAAGGTGCTCTTCCTATGTTTGTGACCGAGCTATCATATCGTCTACGTAAACTTCGATCTCATGATGTATCATATCATGAAATAAAGCTACCATGGCGCGTTGATAAGTTGCCCCTGCGTTCTTCAGCCCGAACGGCATCACCTTATAACAGAAAGTGCCCCACTGTGTGACAAAAGTTGTTTTCTCCATATCTTCGGGGGCCATTTTGATTTGATTATAGCCCGAGAATCCATCCATGAAGGAAAACACTTTGTGCTGAGCTGTATTGTCGATCAAGATGTCAATGTGTGGAAGTGGAAAATCATCTTTGGGGCTGGCCCTATTCAAATCTCGGTAGTCCACACACATCCTGACTTTGCCATCTTTCTTAGGTACTGGCACAATGTTAGCGACCCATTGAGGATAGGACGTAACAGCCAGAAAGCCAGCATCGAATTGTTTCATTACTTCTGCTTTGATCTTTTCAGACATGTCAGGCCTCATTCGGCGAACTTTTTGCTTGATCGGTGGACAGTCATCTCTTGTGGGGAGACGGTGAACCACGATGTCTGTATCCAAACCCGGCATGTCTTCATAAGACCAAGCGAAGATTTCAACATACTCATTCAACAACTGTATCAGGCGTTCCTTGACATTCGGTTTCAGATTGGCACCCACTTGTACCTCCTTCCGGTCTTCCTCGGTTCCCAAGTTAACAGTTTCCAATGGCTCTTCATGCGGTAAGATGGCCCTTTCCTCTTGTTGCAGAAGTCTGGCTAGTTCCCCTAGTACTTCACAACCTTCGTCATCTTCATACTCGGCTAGATTGACCAGATCTTCAGAGTTATTGAAAGATATAGCAGAATGATCACCCATGGAATCCGGAGTGGATGGGTACCTGCATTGGTGAGTGTGGGTGTGTGTAAGGGATAGCCATCCTTAAACAAAAATGCAAAAGGAAAGAAAATGAACATAAGCAGTTTATCAAATGAAAAACGTCCAATGAATCATTAAACATGGCATATGGATATGGAAAATAATCAAAACCCTTACAAGTGGACCTACATGCCCCGGGCAAGGCATGAGGTGAAAAGATAGTGTACGGATTGTTTGAAAGCAAATATTACAGACCAAATAGGAAATGTTTAACAGATAAATTACTGATGAATAAAAGTGATGGGAACAAAGTCTTTAGCTTCCCAATTGCTCAATCCTCCTTCAACAGTTGGATAAACCCACTCTTCAATGTTGCTCTCTTTGTCTTCATCTTCCAAGGCGTTGATTCCATGGGGAGAAATTTTGACTGGCGCCCTTTCAATCTTCAAACGACGCATAGCTTTCTGGCCGGCGGCTGTGAACCCTAATCCAAACTTGTCAGTCTTATGCGGAATGTCAGGTAACTGCCCCCATGCTGAATTCTTCCCTTCTTTTATTGCGGCTCTTGCATCCTCCAGAGATGCCATCCTGGCCATCTGCCTCGGTGTCTCAGCTGCCAACTTTGCTACTGCTATTTCAGGAAGGACTTCTTCGAAATGTTGAAACGGCGTCTCAATGAACTCTCCTTCAACCTCCACATACCGGAAAGAATTTAAGTGGCTAATCATGTACTCTTCTTCGCCATGGACAGTGATGATCTTTCCCTTGACAGGATACTTCAACATCTGATGCAAGGAGGAGGTGACTGCCCCAGCATGATGTATCCACGGCCTACCCAGCAAGCAAGAGTATGATGGACGAATGTCCATAACATAGAAAGTGGATTTAAACACCTCAGTGCCTATCTTGATGGTAATTTCAACCTCTCCATGGACCATTCTCTTCGAACCATCGAAAGCTCTGACAACAATATCACTCGGCTTCAATTCCAACCCTTCACAATCTAGTCGGTCCAAGGCCTTCTTAGGCAAAACATTCAGCGACGAACCGGTATCAACCAAAACATGTGCAAGAGTGGTTCCGCGACACTCGATTGAAATATGCAAAGCATCATTGTGGTTTCTGCCTTTAGGGGTTAGGTCGGCATCAGAAAAACCCAGTCCATTGTCTGCAGTCAGGCTAGCCACGCAATTTTGAAATTGATCCGCAGAAGTTTCCTGGGGCACATGAGCTGCCTTCAGAAACTTAATCAAAGCTTTAGCGTGCGCTTCTGAGCAAAGTAGTAGCGCCAGCATGGAGATCTTGGAGGGGGTTTGCCCCAACTGCTCCACCACATCGTAATCACTTCTCTTGATTATCCTCAAAATCTCGTCCATTTCCTTCTTGGAGGTTTCCGGGATAACCAAGGGTTGAGCCCTCGTCCTGACGGGCTCATCTTGGATTCCCTTACCTTTGTCAGCAGCGGTAGGAGAGATAGTACTAGGAACAACAACGTCTTCAATCAAAGGAGTTTTAGCAGAAAGATTTATTGGTGCGGGGACGATCTTGTCAGCTGATGAGGGTCCAAAGACTGCTCTTGGAGGGGCAATCTCTGGAGAAAATATTCTCCCGCTCCTGGTGATTTTGCTGGTGCCCGCAATGTTACTAATGCTGGCTTCATCATCATCCGAACTTTCTTCAATTACCTCGATTTGCTTGATACCATGGTAGTAGATGTCACCGCCATAGTTCCAAGGTATCGACTTCTCAGAAACATAGGGAACAGGCCCTGGCATTGTTATCTTCAAAGGAACAGATTTTGCAGCTGGTGTAATCTTAAGAGGCTTTTTGACGGCCTTGGAAAGATTGGCGTGAATGGTTATGATTGAGACATCTTCATTATGAACTGGAACAGCAGAAACTTTTTCAAACAAAATTTGTCGGCTATCCATAAGGCCTTGGATGCCTTTCTTCAGTAGCGGACAATCAAACGGCAGAGAGTAGCAACAATAACAGTCTTCCTTACATCCCGGGAAGATCCCGGCCCTTAACAAATTCAACTTAACGGTTAGCAGTGGAGTAGTCAGATCACTGACATCAGCAATATACAAATCTTCTTCAATGGCGTTGACATTTCGGCCGTGTTTTGGCATGGGTGCAGATATCACATTAGGCTTCTCTGGAGCGTCAAACTCTACCTCCTTAGCCTCTATCAGG
The DNA here is from genome assembly GCA_948472305.1 of Vicia faba. Lineage (NCBI taxonomy): Eukaryota > Viridiplantae > Streptophyta > Magnoliopsida > Fabales > Fabaceae > Vicia > Vicia faba. The sequence continues at coordinate 1,342,302,030 of OX451740.1, forward strand.
TCTTGGATCTTATGCTTGAGTGCCCAACAATCATTGGTGTCGTGTCCAACACTGTCTGAATGGTAGGCGCATTTAGCATTGGCATGATAATGCGGAGAGGACGTATTCACATTCTTTGGTGCCTCCTTGATGGTGGCGAGATTCAACTTCAATAGATGGGGAAGCACTTGCGCTAGAGTCATATTAATACGGGTGAACTGCCGTTGTGGCCGTTCCACTCGTTGCTGATTTGGTCTGGATTGGTTATAGCGAGGCTGCTCACTCGGAGTGTTTTGAATCATTACGGCCCCCACAGTCGGCCGACGCTCCACCTTCCCTGCTCTTCTCTGAGAATAGACCATAGTTGTCTCCTTCTTAAAAGGCTTCTTCTCAACACTTGCAGCAACACCCTTTTGAATCTTTCCTGACCTGATGCCAGCCTCTATTCTTTCGCCCGTTAAGATCAAATCGGTAAACCCCGCGGAAGAGTTACCAATTAAATGATTGAAAAATGGCCCAGATAGGGTCCCAAGAAACATATCAACGAGCTCACGATCGGTTAAAGGAGGCTGCACCCTGCCAGCCAAATCCCTCCACTTTTGGGCATATTCTTTAAATCCCTCACTCGTTCCTAGTGACATACCCTGAAATTGGGTACGAGTAGGAGCAAGATCAGAATTATACTGGTATTGTTTGTAAAAAGCGGTGGCCAAGTCTTCCCAATTTCTGACACTGGTTCCTTCTAGTTGATAAAACCATTCCAACTGAGCTCCCGAAAGGCTGTCTTGAAAGAAATGAATCCAGAGATTTCTATCTGCCGTATAGGGTTGAATCTTTCTCACATAGGACCTGAGATGCATTTTGGGGCAGGACAGCCCATCATTCCTCACAAACACTGGCACTTTGAATTTTGGGGGAATCACAATCCCGGCCACTAAGCCCAAGTCTTCAAAATCCAAGCCCGGTACTCTTTGTAATTCCATGGCAGCCAATCTATCTTCTAGCCCCTTGTATTTATCATCAGCTGGAGGGTATTGCTGATCAGAATAATCTTCCTCATCTTCAACCTCTTCTTCCTCCGCATCAGACTCGGAAGGCACCGCGACTCCATCTCTTTTGCTAGTCCCTTCATCAGAAGTAGGAGGAAAATCAAGCACTCTCCGAGCTTCTCCGTTAAATCTTCTCCCCAAAGTGGCCACTCCAACCCTCTTTTTCTTCTTCTTCACTGGGTCCTTATTCCCCAATTGAGTCTTGATATCCTCCTGACCTTTAGCCAAGGTCGTCAGGAGTTGCTGGAATTGTGCATTCTGAGCTTGTAGGTCTTTGACTGTTTGCTCGAGATCCATCCTACTGAAATAAACAGCAGACAGATAAGGAAACCTGGAGTGAGACCTGCTTATGCACATGATGAATGGTATGCTTATGCAATGCATTCAAGGATTCAGGACATTCAAAATTGTTTCAGACAAAGAAGAACGCACGTCATATTAATAAGAAGAAAGTTGTTAGTACATAAATGCCCCATGGGCCAAATATTACAAAAATGAACTTCTTAAGGCAGAAAGACATTGCGCATCCTCTTTGGTGCGACGTAGGTGTTGAGGGCCTCTTGCTCGTGGAGTCGGCGGGTAAGCTCTAGAACCTTCTTTTCACTGGCGTAGTAGCTAGCTTCAAAAGTATTCCGTTCCTCCTTGAGCTGAATCCAACTTTTCTGCATTTCCTCCCACGATGTAGGCATGTCTGGATGTAGGATGGTGTAGGGAACCTCTCCTTCATTAACAGGCTCTTTAATCACTGGGAGTACATGAGGATAAGGCATCATTAGACTTTGGGCTCGGGCTCGTACCCACTTGAGATAGGGCTCAAGAGGGATGGAGTTCTTGTGTCCCAGAGTCTTACTATCAACCTTGTTGAGTTTTCCCCAAGCTCTGATGAATCTTTGGCGAAGTCCTTGCGCATCGTTGTTGAAGTCAAAAACTAGGTCAGGAATCAACATGTCGTGAGGGCCATCCCTCCGTGCATATCCAAATTGCCTTAAAGCTAGGCAAGGGTTGTAGGTGATACCTCCCCTAATTCCAAGTAAAGTAACATTGGGAAATTCTCCGCAACGATCGACGATGATGACATTTTCTCTGGACCGAGAACACCAATGCACATCAGAATGAGTAAGAGTCATCAATCGTTGAGACCACCTTAAGCCTTGGTCATTCTTCAAGACAGATTGTGGAAGGTGCGAAATAAACCACCTTGCAAGGAGAGGAGTACATCACATGAGAACACCCCTCTTTCTCATTGTTCGTGTGTAAAATGAGTGAAGGATGTCCCCAAGCAATGTTGGTATTGGATTTCTGGACAAGAAGATTTTGACGGCGTTGACATCTACCAATTGGTCAGGATTTGGGAACAAGACCAACCCATAGATAAGGAGTGCCACAATTTCTACAAAGGCTTGTAGGTCCAATGAATTCCAACATTCTTGTGCCTTTTCAAACAAGAATTTTGCTAAGAAGCCTTTGACGCCGCTTCTGGTTTCCCAATGCCCCTTGATTTCTGATGGTTGTAGATGTAATGCTCGAGCAACATCTTCCGGCTTTGGTTCCTTTTCCGTACCGTTGAATGGTAGTTGATTAAGGATAGGGATTCTAAGGAGTTGAGAAAACTCCTCCAAAGTGGGTACCAACTGGTAATCAGGGAAAGTGAAGCAGTGGTGAAGAGGGTCAAAGAACTGGAATAGCACCTTCATCATGTCTTCTTCAATGTTTGTGCTGACTAGGTTGAGCAGTCTACCATGTCTTTCACTGAAGGATGAATTTTCCGGAATTCTTGAGGTGAGCTCCTTGAGTTGAGGAGAGATTCTCACAAGGTTGACTTGAATGGTATTTCGGCGAGGAATTTCCATGACCTACAAAACAGGAACAATGATGAAGATCCAAACCCTTGAAATGGTTAGTAAATGCATATGATGCTTCATGATGTTTATGATGTATGCACAAGACATATGTGAAAGCAAATCACACAAAAACCCTAGTTTCAGGCTTGCATGAGGTTTCATAGGTAAGTACCCTCTTGAGTGTAGATGGCTTAAAAACCTGTCCTATAAATAGTAACCGGGTTCTAAGGAGCTCAATATCATTGGATTGTTTTCATTGTTCATTGTTTTGGTTTAGCCACTTAACTAGCGACCAAAATATTCCAAGAAAACAACCCTCAAGGAGTGTAGTATCGAGTATCTACCAACTTCGGACTGCACCAAAGCCGGTCATCTCACTACCCCTAATAAAAGGCCAAGATGGTCAAGTAAGGTTCTAGGTCATTAGTGCTTAGTGACATCACTCAGCGGCCCCGTACTCTCCTTGATTGAACTTAAGGGTTACCGGTACTCACAAATATGTCGCACTAATATAGCTATTGCTTCGACCGTGTCGGTATACCCCGCACAGTTTCCACAACGTATTGCTATCTATGAATGTTTCCCAAAATTCGGGTGTAGGATTGCAAACCCAAACAATAGAGCCAAAGTATAAAGCAAGCAAATCAAACAATTAGTCATGCAAGAGGGTGATCTAAGCCCTAAGGTTACTCCACTTTTAAAATTGTCCCCAACAGAGTCGCCAGTTCTGTGATACGGTGGGAGAACTGACTAGGGTTTTGCGTTTGTTTTCGCAAATGTTTCGGTTGAGCAAGAGTCGCCACCGACTTTTTATTTTATCCTAAGGAAAGGTTTAAAAAGCACAGCAAAAACCTTTGAGATTTTCTTGGGTTCGGGGAGTAGATTATAGAATGGGAAGGTATTAGCACCCTTTCTATCCATGGTTATCCATGGGCTCTTAGGTACTTGCTTAGATTAACTTGCCTTGGTTTTCAATTGTTTGAAATGGTGCTTTGTGTGTGGTTTTGAAAAGGTTTTGAAAAAGATGCCTTGTATAGGCTACCCTTGTAACAATTCTTTACTCGAATGTTTTACAAAAGGTGTTTGTCTTTTTGAAAAGATGTTTCAAGGTGTTTTGAAAGTTGGTTTTGAAAGTGTTTGTGAAGTGGATTTTGAAATAAGGCAAGTGTTTTCTTGGCAAATTGACAAGTACTTAAGAGTTTGTCTACCCTAAAGTTTTCTCAAAGATTCTTGTTATGTTTTAAACCTTTTGACAATCTTGTTCCACCATTGCATTTGGTGGACAATCTTGTCTTAGGAGGTGAAAGGGACGGGCGCGGGTCATCGTTTAGACCATAATTGCAATAGTGTTAAATGTCTTTGGGCAATTTCTCTTTGAAAGGGACTTGATCATTTTAGGCAACTTTTCGAAAGCGTCATCGAGGGACTATGATCATTTGATTATCTTTTGTTTTGTTTTACCCAAAGAAATTCAACATGCAATATGGCCCAATTATTTGAAGGCAACAAAGTGGAGTACCCTAGGGGTGCAAGTGTGAAATGTGTTGTCCATTTTCATGCTCATTTATCTTGTATTAAGTCCAACTATTTTGTTCATTTTTATTCGCATACAAAACCCTAATTCTAGCATAGTATGTTTAGAAAGCGATAAAGTGCGAAATTTAAATTCCTACGCTATTACATCAAAATAATATAGGGAGGGGGGTACAATGTTCAAATGGGGAGATATTTTGACAAGAAATTGAATCTAAGCTATTACATCATTTGCTTTGAATATTTACAATATAAACAATTGCATAAATACAAATAGAAATAAAATGAATATGCAAGGATGCAAAAAGGATTTTTATATGTATGAAAAAAAGTATTATTTATGTAAAATAAAAGAAAAATGAAAAAGTATTATTTTTGGAGTATTTTCAAATTTAGGGCAAAACCCTAATTTTTAATCAAAATGGATATTAATTAATTAATTCATATGATATTTATTATTTATATACAAAATAAAATAAAATATGGTATATTTGTAAAAAAGGCATTTTTTAGTATTAAATATTAAAAAATAAAATATGTACATTTTTTGGTATTTTCTCCTAAGTATATTAATATACCTATATATTTATATTATTTACAAATACTATGTTTTATACATATTAATTAATAAGATTTAATATTTAAATAAAAAGGTATTTTTTTCTATAAAATATTTTCAGAAAGTAAAAAAAGATAAAAGTGTATAAAAGTATATTTGGGCTATTTTTTTTGTATTTTTTTAAATAAGAAGAAAAGTATATATGTATGTTTATTTATTTATGTATAAACTAAAAGAAAATTAAATAAAATCCTAATAAAATCAAAAATGGTGAGAAAAAATATTTTTATATTTTTAATGTCATGAGAAAAAATAAACAAAGTCAATCAAAAAAGGAAAAAGTCAAAAAGTCAAAGAAATAAGCAAATGGGCCTTGGGGGTGTAAAAGCAATTATGTGGTGCAAATAAGAAAAATATTCCAGGCCCAGCCCAGAAGACCTGTCTTCTTCAACCTCTGAACAACACCATTCAAGCAAGCACGCGTTTTCTATCTCTTGATTCCTGGACTTTCAAGCAAAACTCATAACATGAAAAGTGTAGAGCATGAGAAGACGAATTCAACCATGTAAAGAACTTGACTTAACTCTCTAAGATGAGGGAGAATTTCTTCTCCCCCAATTCCTGACCTAACTTTTATGCCATTTTCAGACTCAAAATTCTTGCAGCACACGTAATATAAATGAAATCTAACTATATGGGCATGTTCAGGGCTATGATTGTGACATATTTTCTTCACAAACCTAAAGCTAACAATGCCTAATAAGAGAGATAGAACTTCATGAATATACCTGTTCAGTTGGAATCGTGCTTTGCAATGGAGGAGTTTTCAGGGCAAGATGATGATATGTACAGCTTCCTTGAAGTGTGAGGATGCTATTCCAAGTTCTACTTTGTCTTGAAACTCCCTGAATCGTGCTGGAGAACTTCAACTGCAAAACAGAAAAATAAAAATGGTGAAGTGGCTTGGAGGTGTTACAGGTCGTGTCTTAGCTTTTGGATAGCTTGCATAGATGGTATGGAAGGTGTGTGAACTGGTTTTGGCAAGAATGTTTGAGAGAAATAGAAGTTGGCACTCAAACTGCAGAGGCAACTCTGTTTTTGCAGTTTGATGGTGTTTTTTGGTTTGATGATGTTTGGAAGGTGTTTAGCTCGTGTTTTAGGGCAAGATGATTGTTTGGAATGTGTTTGACAAGTTTGCCTAAGCTGGTTTTTGCTGAGATGAGAGTTGTCTGATGCTATGACACTTTTCTTCTTTCTTAAGCAACAAAAGCCAACTTGTGTTTCTAGGTCAGTAGAGGACCCCCTAATGTGCTGCATAATCCCTCCTTGATCAGTGTGATTTGTCCATAATCTTGTGCCAATCAGATTTGCAATGTACTTGTTGGATTTTCAATTTGACATAAAGTGAACTTTTGCCAAAATGGAAAGAATGCTTTATCAAATTTGGGATTAATCTTGCATACAATGTCCAAACTCATAGAACAACACCTTAACACAAAGAATATGCATTAAATTATGGAGTGTAGATGAGATAAAAGACCTGTAATCTATCTTAAGGCATGCTGAGTTCAAATTGCAAGGTTATGGACATGTAACTTGGTCATGAACAAAGTGAGTTTTTGCCATATTGTGAAATTCGAATCTCTCAAGTTATGAGGTTGTTTGATGAGTTCTTGGACATTTTGGAAAGCTTGGACTGTGTAATACAATCCATCTTTGAAATGGAAATTGAAATTCCAAGGGGAAGTGTATGGAAAATGGCCTTGAAGTGGGGTAGAAAACCTTGCCAAAATAGGTCAAAAATTCACTAAGTTAAGAATGGTTTAGTGCCCTTATTCAAAAAATTGTAACTTGATATGCAAGCTTCAAATGGGAAAACTTTGTGAATCAAAGTTGTAGATTATGCAACAAGCTACAACTTTCATGTTTTGACTTTTGTTTGAATCCAAATGGATCATGGTGAAAAAGTGGGGCAAAGTTGGGGGAAAATTAGGGTTTTCCATAACTTAGAAAAATTCTAAGTTATGAAAAATTCCAATTTCTAACCCTAATTTGTATTTTGTGATTTCTTGGTGAACAAGTTTCATGATTTGGCATGTTTTGATGAAAAATGAATCTTGACACTTGATTTTGACCAAAAAGTCAAAGTTTGACTTTTCAGTATACAGTCAAAATTGATCAATTGACTGGGAAATTCAACTGTCAATCTTGTGTATTTGGGATCTTTTGAGTTTGTTGAGAATGTCAAGATAATTCCATGGGGTCCTTGAGTCCATATGTGAACTTGGTTTGCCATTGGTTAGGTCAAACAGTCAAAAATTGCCTTTGTGCAGTCAAAACCCTAAAAATGACCATTTTGCCCTTTTGGTGATCTGATCAAATTTCTTAGGGAATTGTGATCCAAACTTGATCAAATGGTTCATATGAGTTCATAATGTTGATGTGGGTCAATTTTCATGAGATTTGACTGTCAATTGGCCACAGTTGACTTTTTCCCCAATACAGTTGATTTCTAGGTCAACTGTCCAATTGACTGGGCAAAACTTGGAATCAAGACTTGAAACTTGATATGGGTAAACTTGGGAGTCCAATATGAAGCATGAAAGTCATCTTGGGCATTTTAGGTCAAAACATCTTTGTGCAAATACAAACCCTAATTTGGGTCAACAGTGCAAGGAGAAGTCTTGAGCAGATGAAACCCTAACTGGATCTTGATCTCCAAGGGCTTTGTGATGAGAAATGTTGGGAAAAATGGGAGGGCAAATTTTGTGGTACAACATCTTCCAAAAAACTTAACTTGTTTTGAACCATCACTAAAATGTCATTCTAAACTTAATTGGAGTTCAAACGCACAATTAACTAAGCTTAGGATTGAAGAACATCACGAAGAATGGGTGGTTACAAATACACTTTGAGCCTTTATCCTTTGTTTCTTAAACCGTGAACCAAGCCACGCTACAACCCTTCAAAAGTCCTAATTTAAGCATTGGTTAGTTCGAAAGCATACTGTTACAAAAGGTATCCTGACTCCTGTAAGGCTTTACTCTAAATCTTGAGTTTGAATTTTTCTTACAAAATTTCTTTACTCGCTAAAACGCATTTTCAAAATTTTAAGACAGACATAAACTTTGCATTACTTGAATATCACTGTTTGCATGTGGCTATTTGTTTGACAGCGGAAAAATTCACACAACGAACATCCGATGAACGAAAGCTCTCTCAGTGAACAAAATCACTTCAAAGAAGGACGACACTTCCATTGACAAATCTCCTATCAACAAGAGGACATGACATGTCACTATCCAACACACCTGGGGCAGTCCAGTCAAGATTCCAAGAAACCTCTCAAGAAGTGCAGAGTAACCAGGGGCAGGCCTCCATCTCCGTCACTTGGGGCATTAAACGTCAAATCTCAGCAAAGGGTTACGTACGATCAAACATTTTTGGCAATACCACAAACATTTGCTGCTAGGGGAAATGACAAGTCTCCCCAAAGTCCTTCTCATAGGATAATTTCCCAGCAAGAGTTTAGTCTCTGAAAGCCGTTCCCCAACTGAGACAACCTCAAGAGTCCTCAAGGACTTTCCCCAATGAGGTCGTCACCTCCCTAGCAGACTAAGCAACACGGTTTATTTCCCCAACAAATGACAAGATTCCCCAGCTTGAGGTGGCCTTTCCGACTACTACAAATCAAAGGACCACAACTCCTCTTCCACAGTAGACTACTCTACAATCCCCAGCAGTTATTATGAAACTTGGACCCAACCAGATATCAGTTCAACTTCGATTCCCCAGTAAATCAACGGGCAACCAAGACTCCTGAATTCTTTTCCCAAGCAGGAATAAAAATTCTCCCCACAGAGTTTTCAATATCCCCCAGCGGAGTTCTCCTCAAACAACAAAACAGGAACCCCTGGTGGAAACATTCTAGGCAAAGTTTGAAGACACACATACTCTTCAACATCAATCCAGGATTTAATAAACTCCCCAACACTTATCAAGGATTTATTCTCCAAGAAAAAATTACAGTTCAACAACATTCATAGCACATGCATATAAAATACATATAACATAAATCTCATTTATTTTGAGAACATCAGTACGCAATGCATACATCATGACATTGCATACAACTAACCCTTTACCTTTTCAGGAAAGAAAAATAAACAGATAAAGTTCATCATCTTTTGGAGTAGCAATCGTCTCAGATTCCTTCATCACATATCATTATCAAAAAAGACCTCATCTGATTCTCTTCTAGAGACAATTCATATGTGATCCAGATATGGCTGACATTCTGATACTTATTCTAGATTCCTTCTAGAGATAGTTCAGAGGCGATCTAGATATGGCTGACATTCTGATACTTATTCCAGATTCCTTCTAGAGATAGCTCAGATGTGATCCAGATATGGCTGACATTCTGATACTTATTCCAGATTCCTTCTAGAGACAGTTCAGAAGCGATCCAGATATGGCTGACATTCTGATACTTGTTCTAGATTCCTTCTAGAGACAGTTCAGATGCGATCCATATATGGATGACATTCTGATACTTATTCCAGATTCCTTATAGAGATAGCTCAGATGCGATCCAGATATGGTTGACATTCTGATACTTATTCCAGATTCCTGCTAGAGATAGCTCAGATGCGATCCAGATATGGCTGACATTCTGATACTTATTCCAGATTCCTTCTAGAGACAGTTCAGATGCGATCCAGATATGGATGACATTCTGATACTTATTCCAGATTCCTTCTAGAGACGGTTCAGATGAGATCCAGATATGGATGACATTCTGATACTTATTCCAGATTCCTTCTAGAGACAGTTCAGATGTGATCCAGATACGGCTGATATTCTAATACTTATTCCAGATTCCTTCTAGAGACATTTCAGATGCGATCCAGATATGGCTGACATTCTGATACTTATTCCAGATTTCTTCTAAATACAGTCCAGATACGATCCAGATTCGGATGTCATTCTGTCACTCATTCAAAATACAGTCCAGGTACGATCCAGATTCGGATGTCATTTTGTCACTCATTCAAAATACAATCCAGATATAATCCAGATTCGGATGTCATTCTGTCACTCATTCAAATACATTCCATATACGCTCCAGATACGGATGCCATTCTGATAATCATTAAAATCCAGCTTACAGATACAACCCAGTAATCACTTTTGGATGGCATCTACAAGCCCATCTCCAACAGCTTTCTATCACCTCTCCAAATGGAATCTTTAAGCCCATTCCCTCTACCATCACATCTTCGAGTGAAAATTTTCTGGGCACTCTAGTGTTCAATCATCTTCCACCTTCAAGTCACGAATGGCAGAATTACCAATCTAACACTTCAGGTGTAAGAAGATTGAACAGGGGCAGTTGTGGTACCCCAAAATTTTCCCTCTCATTCTTCAAGGCCTTTCTCACAAGGATTTTCAAGGTTCAAGCTTGAAAAAGTGAATTGGGATTTTCCAATACCAAAATTAAAAGGAAAATGTCAAAAAGGAGAGAAAACAGATAAAAATAACATTTTGACAAATTTGGAGAAAATAGGCCTCCTTCGACTCAGCCCTTCGATTGGACAAATGTGCTGCCTGCATACTTGCAATCGAAGGCCATGACTTGCTGGCCGCATGTGCCCCCTGCAAGGAAAACTCTTCGACTGGACAAAATAGTTTCCTACAAACCTTTCGATTCACCAAGCGTACTGCCTGCAAACCTGCTTCGTTTGGACAAGTTTCGATGGGACAAAGTAACCATCTATATGCATCCTTCGAATCCACTTGCACCAAGGGCCTCTTGCAGACTTTGCCTCTCACAACTTTCATTTGAGCCAAGAGATATCTTCATACAAGATTTGACTAAGTTCTTGCTTCCTTTGAAGAAACACCCTTCGACTCAGAAGCCAGGAACTTCCCTCACGCTAAAAGGCAATGACTTCCTTTATGTTTGTTTTGACCCAAGCTTCGACTAGGCAATAGCTTCCTTCGAGTAAGTTTGTTTCGACCACAAGCTTCTACTGAGGAAAAGGCTTCCTTCAAACAAGTGCTCTTCGATCTCATTCTTGCATTCGACTCAAGACCAAATCTCATTTGCCAGGCTATGTTGCTTCCAAATCTTTACATAATCAGAAGCTTGTACAAGGGTTTTAAACTTTGTCTTTTAGATACTACTATTCTTGGTTAAAGGCTACATACTCTTTCTTTTCATAGAGAATACTTTTGTCACAAAAGCAGCTTTCAACATGAATTTGGTCTGAGCACAAGCAACGCCAAAAAGCATAAGTCACATCTTCTGCACCCCAACTGCCAAGAGCCCCCCCCCCCCCCACATATACTTTCACGTTACCTATTATTTTATTATTTTGCAAGGCTGGCTATTGAAAACATGTCCATTCTTTTTCTCTATAAATGGAAGAATTTTTGCAAAGCTGGGGGAGGATCTTTGGACCAGAGGAACGAATCCCCCAAATTTTCCCAAACACAACAAAACTCTCAAGTTCATCAACACTTGAGAAATCACAAAAAACCCAAAATCACATTCATCTCCTTCGATTATGAAGAACAACCACACTTCAGTCTCCTTCGAATCAAAGAAGCATCACACTTGCTTTTTCTCTTCCTTCGAATCCAGCGTTCCAAGCACAACTATTGACCACCTCTTTCGACTCCAGCATCATGGGCCTCCACTCAAGGTCCCACATCCATTCAAGGCCTGAAGCAAGGTAAGTTATTCTTACCTTTGAACTTTTTGTTTCATGGCATAGTAATTTTCCCTTTCGTTTGAAACATGTACATACCATTGTTCCTTTCGTTTCCACCCTTTTAACATATTTTTCAGAGCTAACCCTTTCGTTTTGCTTTCTGTTTACCTGAACTTGCTTTAACTATTAAACTATTTACAAGACAAATACTAGCATGGCCTCAGGCCATGTTGCCATTTAATGCTTGAAATGAAAGAAACAGGAAACAGGAAATAGGAAACAAAGCTTATGGCTTCTACCCTCTTTCTCCAGGTCAAACGAAAGAGACAACCAGGGGAAAAACCATGTTGACTTCCAGGGCCAGACGAAAAGCATGCCTTCACTGATTCCAGGCTCAGTCGAAAGGCATTCCCTCACTGCTTTCAACCTCCAGTCGAAGAAGACAACAAGGCAACAAGGCAGAACCAGAAGGCTTCGCCATACACTGACTTCCAGGCCAATCAAAGGACAGGACCTCATTGGTGCTAGCCCCAATCGAAGGAGGCCAACATAATGCAAGTCGAAGGGTGCTACTGCCTGGGTCGAAGAGCTCATTTTTCTTTCTTTTATTTTGTTTTTGCCTTTACATTTTCTTGCCTTTCGATATGGTTGTAATAGTGTAGGATATTTATTTCCTGCATTTTTATTTGCTTTATATAAGTGCTAGTAATTAGGCGTGTATGGCAAGATAAAACCAACAAGTAGACAACCCCTAATCAAAGACAAAAATGCATGTAAATAAAACACGTTTACACACTTACACCCTTAGGGTAATTCCACTTGTTGCCTATCGGAAAATAGTCATGTCCCTCGAACATGGGCATTTTAGCAAAAGACCCTCGATAAAAGATCGTAGTCCCTCGATGACCCTCGATGTTGCCTTCGGTAAATGATCTAGTCCCTAAAACGACATTGCTAAAACGTCCCATATGTTGCCTTCTATGACTATACAAACGTCCCAACGCCCGTCCCTTCACATCCAACGATGGGGCTTCTTACCAAATCAATGGTAAGATAGCCACATCTAAAGGAGGAGGAAAAGCACATTTAAGACCTTTCGAGTAGGTAGATTCTCTCCTAGTTACTCGCTTGCTCACAACAAAAACATTTTTATACACCCACACTCTCATCTTTGAACTATTATCAAAATAAACACTTTGTAGGCGTTCTTATAGAAACGAGAACCATTATGAAGTTCCATTTTCAAAATACTTTCAAAAACACATCTCACAAACACACTTTTGAACTATTTTCGAAACAAACACTTTGTAGGCGTTCTTATAGAAACGAGAACCATTACGAAGTTCCATTTTCAAAAATACTTTCAAAAATCACCACCACAAGCACACATTCAAACAAAAACAAGTGATCTAGCAAGTAACTAAGAGCCCATGGAAAACCATGGATGAAAAGGGTGCTAATACCTTCCCTTTTCATAATCTACCCCCCGAACTCAAAAAACATCTCTAAAGGTCTTTCCTATGCTTTTTCACCTTTCCTTTTGGATAAAAGAAAAGTTGGTGGCGACTCTTGCTAAACCGAAACATTTGCAAACACAAACGCAAAAACCTCAAGTCAGTTCTCCCACTGTATCACACTATGACTTAGACAACTGGGTCTTCCCTACCATTAACGGCGGTCTCAACAACTAGCAGGCTAAAGAATCTATACTAATCTCCTTTAATCAGGAGTAATTGTTATTTCCTGTTATTTTCTTTCAAGTTTTTGGGATATGTAATTTTTAAAACAATGACTTTAAGCCTTGTGCCTTACCCGGGGCACAATGGTCCACTTGTTAGGGTTGTTATCTTTCATCCGCATATTCTCATCTAATGAAACATTGGACATTTTTGCATTCAAATTTTGCGCTCTCTGTCTTTTCATTACTTTATTGATTTCAAATATAGCTGTGTGTTTCTTACACACACCCACACACTACATTGCAGATCCACATCTACTCTGGATCTCGTCGATATTGATTTTGCTACTGCCTTTCATAACTTTGAAAATATGATCTACCAAGCCGAGGATGAAGGTGAGAAAGATTGTGAAATACCTGGAGAACTTGCCAGACTCTTAATACAAGAAGAAAAGGCTATCCAACCACATGAAGAGCCAATCGAAGTTGTAAACTTGGGTACCGAGACAGACTGGAAAGAAGTCAAGATAGGCGCCAACTTAGAGGGCAACGTCAAGAATTGGTTAATTCACATGTTGCATGACTATGTTAAGATATTTTCCTGGTCATACGAAGACATGCCAGAGCTCGATACTGATATTGTGGTTCATCGTCTACCAATGAAAGAGGGTTGTTCTCTGATTAAGTATTCATCGCATGCGTCCCGAGATATCAGAGAAGATCAAAGTTGTAGTTATGAAAAAAATTCAACGCGGACTTCTTAGCAGTGATATCATATCCTCAATGGGTTGCTAATATTGTTCCTGTACCAAAGAAACACGACAAGGTGCATATGTGTATAGACTATAGGTATTTGAACAGGGCAAACCCTAAAGATGATTTCCCACTTCCGCATATTGATGTTCTAGTCGAAAACACCGCTCAACATAAGGTATTATCTTTCATGGATGATTTCTCGGGTTATAATCATATCAAGATGGAACCTGAAGATATGGAGAAAACTACCTTCATCACACATTGGGGGAACTTTCTGCTACAAAGTTATGCCTTTTGGGTTGAAGAACACCGGCGTAACTTATCAACGTGCCATTGTAGCTTTATTATATGACATGATTCATCACGAGATAGAGGTTTACGTCAACGACATGATAGCAAGATCAGAGACTGAAGAAAAGCATCTTGATCATCTGCATAAATTATTTGAAAGACTGAAGAGGTACAAGCTAAGGTTAAATCCGAACAATGCAGCTTTGGGGTGAGATTTGGTAAACTCCTGGGTTTCGTTGTCAGTGGTAAATGTATTGAGGTTGATCTTTCCAAGGTCAAAGACATTCAAGAAATGTCGGCTCCTTGTACCGAGAAGGAAGTAAGAGGTTTCTTAGGACAATTGAATTACATTGCCCGGTTCATTTCTCATTTGGCTGCTACTTGTGAGCAAATCTTCAAGCTGTTGAAGAAAGATCAAGTAGTAATATGGAATGACGATTTCCAAACAACCTTTGACAAAATTAAGGAATATCTCCAAGAACCTTCGATTCTGATGCCACGAGTTAAAGGAAGACCTCTAATCATGTACCTAATAGTGCTAAAGAACTCAATGGGGTGTGTACTGGGCCAACATGACGAGTCTGATCGAAAAGAGCATGCAATATACTACCTTAGAAAAAAGTTTACCAACTGTGAAACAAGATACTCACTGCTCGATAAAACTTGTTGTGCTTTGGCATGGGCTGCTCGCCGACTAAGACAGTATATGTTGACCCATACTACTTTATTAATCTCTAAAATGGATCTGTGATACGGTGGGAGAACTGACTTGGGATTTTGCGTTTATGTTCGCAAATGTTTCGGTTTAGCAAGAGTCGCCACCGACTTTTCATTTTATCCTAAGGAAAGGTCAAAAAGCACAGGAAAAAACCTTTGAGATGTTTTCTTGGGTTCGGGGAGTAGATTATAGAAAGGGGAGGTATTAGCACCCTTTCTATCCATGGTTATCCATGGGCTCTTAGTTACTTGCTTAGATCACTTGCTTTTCATTTTCAATTGTTTAAAATGGTGCTTTGTGTGTCTGGTTTTGAAAATGCTTTGAAAAAGATGCCTTGTCTAGGCAACCTTTGTAATAATTCTTGTTTGAATATATACAAAGGTGTATGTCTTTTTGAAAAGATAATTCAATGTTTTGAAAGTTGTTTTGAAATTGTTTTTGAAGTTGTGTTGTGGAGTGTGTTTTGAAAAATGGCAAGGATGTTTTGCAAGATTTTTGATCAAGTAACTAAGAGTTGTCTACCCTATTTTACTCAAAGATCTTTCTCATGTTTTAACCCTTTTAACAGTGTTATTTCACCATTGTGTTTAGTGAACAACCTTGTGTTAGGATGTTAACGGGACAGGCGCGGGTCATCGTATAGACCATGATTAGCAATTTTGCAAAGTATCTTAGCATTTTTTGAGGGACTAAGATCATTTTTGTAAGGCAACTTTGAATAGCATCATCGCGGGACTATGATCTTTTGATTTTGTTTGTTTTACCAAGATACTTTGCATGCGTAACATGGCCATTTTAAATTTAGGCAACCGAGTGGAGATACCTTAAGGGGTGTTAGTGTGCAAGTGTGTTTTATTGCATACAAGAGTTTATCTTTGAATTAGGATTTTCTATTTCATTGATTTTATCTTGCCATACACGTCCTAATTACTAGCATTTATATTTGAAAGCAATAAAAAGCGGAAATGTAAAAATCCTACGCTATTACAGCAATTAGGGGGTGGGGATACATATTTGTACATGGGGTGGTTCAACGAGAAAAATAGATAAGAAAAGAAAATAACAAAGGCAAGATAGAGAGAAAGAGAGAGAGAGAGAGCCAGCGCGCTGCTGAGAGGAAGTCAGAAGTTCTGACTCAGGCCTGCTGCCAGATTATCAACCTTTTGGTGAAACTGTATGAGTCATAACTTCTGACTCTGGCACCTGCAAAACAGAAACCTGTTAGTGGGAAAGTCAGAAGTTCTGACCCTCATGCGCTGCAAGACAAAAGTTTGTTAATGGGGAAATCAGAAGTTCTGACCCTGCTGGAAATACAATAATTTTCAGAAGTTCTGATATTATTGACAGCAAAACAGGCTTCAGATGTGCTAACGTCAAAGTCAGCACTTGGCTTCTCCCTGTGCTAGTCAGAACATCTGCAGTTTTGTTATTTTTTCCACAAAATAGAATACATGTTTGGGACAACTTCAGCAAATGTCAAAGTGTTTCAAGAGACAGAACCAACAAGGTCACAAGCAGGTTCTACACTGATTCACTTCCTACTTAAACATTCTGAGGTATGAAAATCCTCAGAACGCAAACAGCAGCAACATGATATTTACATTATTTTTATTGAGCATGCAAAGCTGATGATGCTTAGCAGCGTGATGAAGGTCAGCAGGTGCTTACCTAGCTGTTGGAAAAGTCTGTGAGTGGGAGCTAGCTTTTAGCTCTGATGGTGTTCTGGACAGGTTCTTTTTTGAAGGGGTGGATGGAGAGTATATATGGTCAGAAAATGTAGGGGCGTCTTTATCTAATCAAGAAGCAAATTGGGTACAAATGAGGTTTTGAGGCAGGAGATTCAAAGTTGTGTTTGAGGCTCTTGAAACACTAAGATTTTTGACAGAGTTTCAAAGTATTTTCTTGCTAAAGATTTATGTTTCTCTTCTAGCAATTTTTTCCGGGTTTTGGACCGCCCCCTTTTAGTGGTCAATGGTGGTCTATTTATAGGCAAAGCTTTTGTGGATTTTTGAACGTTAAAGGTGTCAATATTATGTAGTAGAGGTTAACTTGTTTTTTTTTTGAAAGAAGTTCATGAAAAGTTGTGATAATGGACAGCCTTTCAGCCTAGGCTGGAACAGCAGGCAAGGATTGAGGAGAAGCGACCTCTATAGGTGAAAGGTGGCGCATAGACCCATGCCTAAACCTGCATAAAGGTGTTTACCAAGCCACACGTGGAGAGACCCCTTGGATGAATGTTCAGGAGTGGTTGGGAGCATTAATGAGCATTAAATGGTGATGAGATTTATCAACATCAAAAATCTTGTAATAGGAGATTTTGCATCATTACCTAAAACCTGAACCAACAGTTCTTCTTTACCAAAAACAACGTAAACCAAGCTCTGGCCTTGGCCTCTTGCTGTCTCAGCAAATTCTGAGGATTCTCCTGACTTTCTAGCACGTTCCTTGGATTTGCTTCTGGAAATCCTGGACTTAGAGATTTTGTGTCAGTGCAACACCCACTCTTCTGACCCTTTCGTCTTCTGATTCCAGCATGTTCTGAAGGAGCCTTCATACTTCTTTGCTTTCTTTGCATTCCTCTAGCAAACTCTGGTTGAACTTGCGTAACTGCTGGAAGAGCCATGTTCTGTTTGAAGATTACGTGTTGAACCACGTTTACAACCTCTAACTGAGTTGATGTAGCTGCTGAAGAGCCAACTTCTGACTGCGTTGAGCCAAGCTTGCAACTTCTGACCGTTTCTGTCTGGAGGTTGGTTCAGAAGTTCTGAAGTGCTATTTTCTTCTTAGACACCCATTTTTAGAGAAAAATTCCAAATTTTTAGAATTTAATTTTTCCAAGGTAAAAGCTTTGCCTTTAGAGCTTGTGTGATCATTTTGCTCTTGTAAATGGTTTGCTTGGGAAGAAATGATAATTCAGGACTTGGATTTGTTTAAGAGAAACTCTGAGAATCCAGGATGAATTCCTGAAGAATGAGGGGGCAAATTTTAGGGTATAACAGCTGCCCCTGTTCAATCTTCTTGAACTTGAAGAGTTAGATTGGCAAGTTTGCCTTTCGCGACTCAAAGGTAAAAGAGGATTGGACACTAGAGTGCCCGTAAATTTGCACTCGTCCAAAGCATAGTTGAGGGAATGGGCTTAAAGATGCCATTTGGAGATGGTAGAATCTTGCTGGAGATGGGCTTAAAGATACCATCCAAGAATCTTTGTTAAATTGCAATGTTATAGGTCAAAAGAATGAGTATAAAAATGGTATCTGTATCTGGAATGCACTCGAACTGTATCTGGAGACTGAATTTGTATGAGCAAAAGAATGGCGTCCGTGTCTGGGGCGTATCTGGGTTGTGACTGTGTTTGAATGTAGAATGAATATCAGAATGACTGCCGTGTCTGAAGTGTATATGTATTGTATCCGGATAACAGAGGAATATCTGTGTATGGAGCAACTATGTGTTGGGGATAAACTCTGAATGAGTGACAGAATGGCAATCGTGTCTGGAGAGTATCTGGACTGTATCTAAAGTTGAGATCTGTATGAGTAGCAGAATGACTTCCGTGTCTGGAGTGTATCTGAGACTGTAACTGGAGTTGAGATCTGTATGAGTAGCAGAATGACTTCCATGTCCGGAGTGTATCTGAGACTGTAACTGGAATCTGAATAAGTGAAAGAATGACTTCCGTGGCGACTGCACTGGGGAGAATCAAACTGCTGGTGTAAAGGCCAGAATGGCATCCGTGTTTGGAGCGTATCCGAACTTTGAAGTTGATAGTTGAATCTGAATGAGAGATAGAATGGCCGTCGTGTCTAGAGCGTATCTAGTCTGTATCGGATTGCTGAAGTCTGAATGAGTAGTAGAATGACCTCCGTGTCTGGGATGTGTCCATACTGTATCTGAATAATTGTTAACGATAGCCTTTTAATCTTATCCTGAAAAGGATAAAATGTTAGCTAAAACACCAAGTTATGTT
Source organism: Vicia faba (assembly GCA_948472305.1). NCBI lineage: Eukaryota > Viridiplantae > Streptophyta > Magnoliopsida > Fabales > Fabaceae > Vicia > Vicia faba. The sequence goes on from OX451740.1 coordinate 1,342,321,120, forward strand.
GCATGATATGTATGATGCAATTAACTGTACTTCATCAATGTTTATGATATATGAATGTAATGGTTATGCATGCAGGCTGAGTAGCCATCTTGCTGAGGAAAATGAATCCTTGATAGCTGGACATAATGAAATCTTAGACTGCTGCCGGGGAAAGTAAATCTTTGACCGAAGCTGGGGATTCCAAAAATCTTTGATTGTTGAAGATGAGAAGTCCTTGCTGACTGCTTGTGGATTAAAGATCTTCGATTGTTGAGGAATCTTAGGACCACTGCTGGGGATAAAAAAAACTTTGGCCGCCGCTGAGGACTTGGAGAGGAGAAACCCTTGTTGACTGCTTGGGAAATAAGGAAAACTTTGAAAAATCTCAACTGGCGAGTTAAAACCTGGGAGACTTCTGCTGCAGAAATGAGACTGAGAATCTTCAATCTGCTGGGAAATAACTCTGTGAGGAGAATATTTAGATTATTCTGGCTCCGCTGGGGATAGGATTTCAAGGTCTTCGGGCTCCACTAGGAATCTTGAAACTTGACTCTGAGGGGAATTAAGTTTTGGAATAGACTGGCTCTGCTAAGGATCTTGAAGATTAACTCCGCTGGGGAAATATACTCCAAATTTAGCCTTGTTGAGGGTCTGAATGATGTATTGCAGGGGATTTCTCCTGGAATGGCATAAAGGTATCTTCCTACACCTTCAACCTATCAGTAATTATCCTTTTTTCAATTTGTTTTATTTGTAAGCAATGATTATGTTCAAATGCATATGCCTATTTAACAAAACATTGGACGTTTTCAAAATAAACATAAGTGTAAAAAGAAAAGAAAGGCAAACAAATCTCTGCACTTTGAGACATATTTGTATTTAACTTTTGTGAGTATCTTTGCACAAAGGAGACAGACATCCTAGTAAGAGAATGTTTCCGTAAGAAAAAATTTTATACAAAATAAAAATGGCTATGTGTAACAATTCCATGGGATTCCCATTCTGTTATGGCCTTCACAACTCTGAATATCTTGTCCATTCGTTGCTTTGTCCGCCGATGACTAAGTTGATCAGAAGCTCGGAGCTTGTTGGTGAAGAGATTGTTCTTTGAAGTGATCCGACGAGACACAGTCATACGCTTTAATTCCCTAACTTTTGCCTGAATCGCCCTTTCGGGTTTTTGATCCACCGGGAAACCTTTTTTGCCCAAGTCGCCCTTTCGGGTTTTCAACTTGTCGGGTGTACAGATTTTTTTTGTTTTATCCCTAATTTTTTCCTGAACTGCCCTTTCGGGTTTTCGGTCCACCGGAATGCCCATTTTTTCCCAAGTCGCCCTTTCGGGTTTTCAACTTGCCGGGTTGTTTTATGCGTAGTATCTTTTAACTATGTCTGCGTTCGCAGGGTGCGGTAAGTCATCGCCATCCATGGTGGTCAGAATCATCGCCCAACCAGAAAAGATGCTCTTGATCCCAAATGGTCCTTCGTAAGTAGGAGTCCACTTGCCCCTGGGATCACTTTGCGGTAAGATGATCCACTTGATTACAAGATCTCCGACTAGATATACCTGGCGCCTGACTTTCTTGTTGAACGCTTTGATCATGCTCTTTTGATATGCCTGACCATGACAAACAGCCGTAAGTCGCTTCTCGTTGATCAAATTGAGTTGATCAAGCCGGGTCTGAATCCAATCGTCTTCACTCAAACCAGCGTCTTTCATGATCCTTAAGGAAGGAATCTGAACTTCCATGGGTAGGACGGCCTCCATGCCATACACCAAAGAAAATGGGGTTGCCCCTGTTGAAGTATGTGCCGTGGGACGACATCCATGCAAAGCAAACGGTAACATATCATGCCAGTCCTTGTAGGTAACTGTCATTTTTTGAATGATCTTCTTGATATTTTTGTTCGCGGCTTCAACAGCACCGTTCATCTTCGGCCGATAGGGAGATGAATTGTGATGATAAATCTTGAACTGTTCGCATAGAGCGGTGATCATAGTATTGTTCAAATTTGTACCGTTATCTGTGATGATTCTGTCGGGGACACCATACCGGCATATGAGGCTCTGCTTGATGAAGCAGGCAACCACATTCTTTGTAACAGAGGCAAAGGAAGCTGCTTCGACCCACTTGGTAAAATGATCAATGGCGACCAAGATGAAGTGATGTCCATTAGACCCGTGGGCTTGATCTCCCTAATCATGTCAATGCCCCACATTGTGAATGGCCAAGGAGCTGTCAGGACGTTGAGAGGAACAGGAGGAATATGTAGTTTGTCGGTGTAGACTTGGCATTTGTGGCAAGTACGGGAATGTAAATGACAATCAGCTTCCATGGTAGACCAGTAGTAGCCTGCCCTTAGAATCTTCTTAGCCATTGTATGTCCGCTCAAGTGGGTGCCGAATGTGCCGTTGTGTATATCGGTCATGATTAACTCTGCTTCAACCTTGTCCACACAATGAAGTAGAACACAATCATGACTGCGTTTATAAAGGATGCCATTGCTTAGGAAAAACTTGGCAGCAAATCTCCTTAAGAACTTTTTGTCATTGACGGAAGCTCCTTCAGGGTATTCTCTAGTCTGGAGATACCTTTTGATTTCATGAAACAAGGGTCGTTCCATTACTTCTTCGGTATTAATCTCATGACAGTGCGCAGGTTCGTCCATTCGCTCGATGGTAATTTGGGGAGTCTCGTTATCCCAGTTGAGTTTAAACATGGAAGACATTGTAGCCAGGGCATCTGCTAGCTGATTCTCTTCTCGCGGGAAATGCTCGAAGGTGATCTGCTCGAAATGAGGCAACAATGTTAAGACATGTTCTTTGTATGGGATAAGATTAGGATGTTTGGTATCCCACTCTCCTTTGACTTGACCGATAACCAAGGCCGAGTCCCCAAATACGACCAAAGATTTGTTTCCCAAGTCTATAGCAGCCTTGAGACCAAATATGCAAGCTTCATATTCGGCCATGTTGTTGGTACAGCTGAAATAAAGTCGGGCAGTGAAAGGTGTATGGCAACCTTCCGGAGATATGATTACTGCACCGATACCGTTGTCAAGTGCATTTGAAGCACCATCAAAGTACAAGGTCCATCGGGATCCTTGTTCAGGTCCGTCATACGGTCTATTACCTTCGATGTTGTCCAAAGTCATGATGTCCTCGTCAGGGAATTCGAATCTCATAGATTGATAATCTTCAACGGCTTGATGAGCTAGATGGTCAGCTAGTACACTCCCTTTTATAGCTTTTTGAGTAGTATACTGGATGTAATATTCAGTCAGGATCATCTGCCATCTAGCGATTCTTCCAGATAAAGCAGGCTTTTTGAAGATATATTTGATCGGGTCCATCTTGGAAATCAGCAAAGTGGTATGAGTCAACATATACTGCATTAGTCGGCGAGCAGCCCATACCAAAGCGCAGCAAGTTTTCTCGAGCAGTGAGTAGCGAGTCTCACAGTCGGTAAACTTTTTGCTAAGGTAATAAATGGCATGCTCTTTTTGACCAGACTCGTCATGTTGGCCCAGTACGCACCCCATTGAGTTGTCCAAAACAGTCAGATACATGATCAACGGTCTTCCTTCGACGGGTGGCATCAGGATAGGAGGTTCTAGTAAATACTCCTTGATCTTATCAAAAGAAACTTGACAATCGTTGTTCCATTCAACTACCTGATCTTTCTTCAACAGTTTGAAAATTGGTTCACAGGTAGACGTCAGGTGAGAGATGAATCTGGCGATATAGTTCAAGCGTCCCAAGAATCCTCTAACCTCCTTTTCAGTACGGGGGGCAGGCATTTATTGTATAGCCTTTACTTTAGCTGGATCGACCTCAATGCCCTCGTTGCTGACAATAAATCTCAGAAGTTTACCAGACCTAACTCCAAAAGTTCACTTGCTTGGATTCAATATGAGTTTATACTCCTTCAGCCTGGAAAACAGCTTTTGCAAATGTTCAAGATGCTCTTCTTCTGTCTGTGATCGGGCTATCATGTCGTCCACGTAAACTTCGATCTCATGATGTATCATATCATGAAACAAAGCTACCATGGCGCGTTGATAGGTTGCCCCTGCATTCTTCAGTCTGAACGGCATCACTTTGTAGCAGAAGGTACCCCATTGCGTGACAAAGGTAGTTTTCTCCATGTCCTCGGGGGCCATCTTAATCTGGTTGTAACCCAAGAATCCGTCCATGAAGGAAAAAACCTTGTGATGAGCTGTATTGTCAACCAAGATGTCAATATGTGGCAGCGGAAAATTATCTTTAGGGCTAGCCCTGTTCAAATCCCGATAGTCCACACACATTCTGACCTTGCCTTCCTTTTTGGGTACGGGCACAATGTTAGCAACCCATTGTGGATAGGTTGTAACAGCCAGGAAGCCAGCGTTGAATTGCTTCATTACTTCAGCCTTAATTTTCTCAGGCATGTCAGGCCTCATTCGGCGAACTTTTTGCTTGATCGGTGGACAATCCTCTCTTGTGGGGAGACGGTGAACCACGATATCAGTGTCTAACCCTGGCATGTCTTCATAAGACCAGGCGAATATTTCAACATATTCGTTCAACAACTGTACTAAGCGCTCCTTGACACTTGGTTCCAAGTTGGCACCCACTTTTACTTCCTTCCTGTCTTCCTCTGTTCCTAAGTTAATGGTTTCCAACAACTCTTCATGAGGCGAGATGGCAATTTCTTCTTGTTGTAGAAGTCTGGCTAACTCTCCTGGCACTTCACAATCTTCGTCAACTTCGTACTCAGCCTGATTGACCAAATCTTCAGAGTTGTCGAAAGTTACAGCAGAATAGTCACCCATGGAATCCAGAGTGGATGGGTACCTGCATTTGTGAGTGTTGGTGTGTGTAAGGGATAGCCATCCTTAAACAAACAAAAATGCAAAAAGGAAAGAAAATGAACACAGCAGTTTATAGATGAAAAACGTCCAATGATTCATTAAAACATGGTATATGATTACGAAGAAAATCAAACCCTTACAAATGGACCTGCATGCCCCGGGTAAGGCATGAGGTGAAAATAGTGCGCGAATTGTTTTAGTTATTACAGACCATAAATGGGAAATTGTTTCAAAAATAAAATTACTGGTTGATAAAGGTGATAGGAACAAAATCCTTGGCTTCCCAATTGCTCAAACCCCCTTTGACAGTCGGAAAGATCCAATCTTCAAAGTGGCTCTCCTCATCTTCATCTTCTACAGCATTGATTCCCTGGTGAGAAATCCTGACGGGTGATCTTTCAATCTTAGAGCGACGCATAGCCTTTTGTCCTGCAGCAGTAAACTCCAAACCAAACTTGTCTGTCTTATAGGGAAAGTCAGACAACTGCCCCCATACTGTGCTCTTCCTCTCCTTAATCACAACCTCTGCGTCTTTGAGAGATGCCATCCTAGCCACCTGCTTGGGAATGATAGGTACCTCAACCACTGTCTTCGCAACTGCTACCTCGGGAGAAACTTCCTCAAAATGTTGAAAAGGCGTTTCGATGAACTCTCCATCCACTTCCACATATCGAAAGGAATTGAGATGACTGGTCATGTACTCCTCCTCACCGTGTACATTTATGATTTTACCCTTAACAGGGTATTTCAGCATCTGATGCAAAGAGGAGGTAACTTCCCCAGCATAATGGATCCACGGTCTTCCTAGCAAACATGAGTATGATGGACGGATGTCCATTACATAGAAGGTGGAGTTGAATACTTTGGTGCCTACCTTGATGGGAATATCAACCTCTCCATGCACCATCCTTTTAGACCCGTCAAAGGCCCTGACAATAATATTACTTGGTTTTAACTCCAAACCATCACAATACAACCAATCTAGAGCTTTCTTAGGCAGCACATTCAGGGAAGAACCAGTATCGACCAAGACATGGGCGAGAGTGGTTCCTCGGCATTCAACCGAAACATGTAATGCATCATTGTGCTTCCTTCCCTTAGGAGTTAAGTCAGCGTCGGAAAAACCCAGGCCATTGTCAGCAGTAAGACTGGCCACACAATCCTGGAATTGGTCAGCCGAAGTCTCTTGGGGCACATGTGTCGTCTTCAAGAACTTAATCAGGGCCTTAGCATGGGCCTCTGAACAGAGCAGGAGGGCCAACATTGATATTTTAGAGGGGGTCTTCCCCAGTTGTTCTACAACGTCGTAGTCACTTTTCTGGATTATTTTCAAGATTTCATCCATCTCCTTCTGAGTGGTTTCGGGGATAACCACATCATGAGCCTTCGTCCTGACAAGCATTTCCAGTATCCCCTTACCCTTGTTGGTATTATCAGCAGACGGTCTTTCTTCGGGAGTAACCACTTCTTCAATCACTGGGCCTTGCACAGATGGTCCAACATGTGCGAAAGCTTTTAAGGGTCTAAAGACTGCTCGAGGGGGAGCAATCTCCGGAGAAAAGATTCGGCCACTGCGGGTTATCTTGCTTGTACCCGCGATGTTTCCTACATCAGGGTCTTCTTCAAAAATCTCTTGGACTGTTTCGATTTGTCTGATGTCGTGGTAGAAGATTTCTCACCCATAGTTCCATGGTATCATTTTGCTTGATTGGTACGGGACAGGTCCTGGCATAGTGATCTTGAGAGGTACACATTCGGAGTTGGGTGTAATCCTGACAGGCCTTTTGCAAGCCTTGGGAGGATTATCGGAAATGGTTATGATAGCAATATCGTTGGTTGAAGTATCACAAGTATTAGGAGTAATTAGATTGAAAGTGTTAACAGGGGTTTTCTGGAAAAGTATCTCTTGAGTATCCATCAGGCGTTGGACACCCGACTTCAACGTTGGACAATCATCTTAAACATTCAGACAAAAATGACAGTCCTCACCACAACCAGGGAAGATCCCTGCTCTCAGCAAATTTTCTTTAATCACAAGCAATGGAGTCAACAGATTGGCAATATCGGTAACATGGAGGTCTTCCAAAATGGCATGCACATTGTGGTCGTGCTTGGGCATGGGAGCAGATAGGACATTGGGCTTCTCAGGAGCGTTAAATTCAACCTCTTTGGCGTCAATTAAGTCCTGAATTTTGTTCTTAAGTGCCCAACAATTATTGGTATCGTGCCCGGCGCTGTCGGAATGGTAAGCACACTTGGCGTTGGAGTGGTAGTATGGAGATGAGGTGTTAGGGTTTTTTGGCGCCTCTTTCAAATTAGTCAGATTCAGCTTCAACAAATGGGGAAGAACCTGTGCGGGCGTCATGTTGATGCGGGTGAACTGCCATTGTGGCCGTTCTACCCATTGTTGATTAGGTCTTGATTGATTGTTACGGGGTTGATCATTTGACGAATTTTGAATCATCACGACCCCTACAGTTGGTTGGTGCTCAATTCTTCCCAATCCCTTCTGAGAGTAAGCAGCAGATGCTTCTTTCTTGGCCGGAAAAGGTTTTTTAACAGCTGTGGATGCGGAGGCATCCTTTTGAATCTTTCCACTTTTGATACCGGCTTCCACCCTCTCGCCGGTCAAAATCAACTCAGTAAATCCCGCAGAAGAGCTCCCGATTAGATGGTTGAAGAAGGGGACAGACAGGGTTCCCAAAAACATGTCAACTAATTCCCTATCTGATAGCGGTGGCTGCACCCTTCCATCCAGGTCGCGCCACTTCTGGGCGTACTCCTTAAACCCTTCATTTGAAGCCATCCCCATACTCTGTAGTTGAGTACGGGTAGGCGCCAAATCATCATTGTACTGATACTGACGATAGAAAGCAGCTGCCAAGTCTTCCCAATTGTGCACCTCTGATCTCTCGAGTTGATAAAACCAGTCTAACTGAGTGCCAGACAAGCTGTCTTGGAAAAAGTGTACCCAGAGGTATTTATCGGATGAGTGAGGTTGGATCTTTCTGACATACGACCTCAAGTGCATCTTAGGGTAAGATAGACCGTCGTACTTGGCAAATGTTGGCACCTTGAATTTGGGAGGGATTACAATCCCAGCTACCAATCCCAGTTCCTCAAAATCCAATCCGGGCACCCTCTGCAACTCCATAGCTGCCAATCTGTCTTCAAGGTTCTTATATTTGTCATCCGCTGATGGATACTGTTGTTTTGAATAGTCTTCGGCTGCTTCCTCTTCCTCCTCTTCTACCTCAGATTCAGAAGGTACAGTAACTCCTTTCCCCTTTCCAATCCCCTCGTCAGACGTTGAAGGAAACTCAAGAGTCCTTCTAGCATCGCCCTCAAATCTTCTTTCGAAAGTAGCTACCCCTGGTCTCTTTTTCTTTTTCTTCTCTTTATTCTTCTCTAGCAGAACTTTGAGATCCTCTTGACCCTTTGCCAAGGTCATGAGGAGTTGCTGAAATTGTGAATTTTGTGCCTGTAGGTCCTTCACTGTTTGCTCCAAATCCATCTGGCTGAAATAAACAGCAGAAGGATAAGGAAACCTGGCTTGAAGACCTGTATATGCATATGATGAATGATATGTTATTCATGTAATGCATTCAAGGGTTCAAGAATTCAAATTTGTTGTAAACAAAAAGAACGCACGTCATATTAAGAAGAAATTGTTAGTACATAAGTGCCCCATGGGCAAAATATTACAAAATTCTTAATGTAAAAAGACATTGCGCATCCTCTTTGGTGCGATGTAGGTGTTGAGAGTTTCCTCTTCGTGAAGTCGGCGTGTGAGCTCTAAAACCTTCTTCTCACTGGCATAGAAGCTGGCTTCAAAAGTATCCCGTTCTTCCTTGAGTTAGATCCAACTCTTTTGCATTTCCTCCCATGATGTTGGCATGTCAGGATATAGGATGGTGTATGGAACCTCTCCTTTCTTAACAGGCTCTTTGATCAAGGGGAGAATGTGAGGGTATGGCATCATGAGATTCTGGGAGCGGGTTCATACCCACTTGAGGTAAGGCTCAAGGGGGATGGAATTATTTTGCCCCAGTGTCTTACTATCCACTTTGTTAGGCATCTTCCAAGCTCTGATGAACCTTTTTCAAAGTCCTTGCGTATCATTGTCGAAGTCAAAAACTAGGTCAGGAATCAGCATGTCATGAGGGCCATCCCTATGAGCATATCCAAATTGTCTCAAAGCTAGACAGGGGTTGTAGGTAATGCCTCCCCTAATGCCAAGTAATGGGACATTAGGGAATTCACCACAACGATCAATGATGATGACATTTTCTCTGGACCGAGAACACCAATGTACATCAGAATGTGTGAGGGTTATCAACCGTTGTGACCACCTTAAACCCTGCTCATTTTTCAAAACTGATTGTGGAAGGTGAGAAATAAACCACCTTGCTAGGAGAGGAGTACATCACATGAGAACACCTCTTTTCCTCATTGTTTGTGTGTAAAATGAGTGTAGGATGTCCCTAAGCAATGTAGGTATGGGATTCTTGGACATGAAAATCTTGACAGCATTCACGTCTATAAGTTGGTCAGGGTTTGGGAACAAGACCAACCCATAAATAAGGAGTGCCACAATCTCTTCAAAGGCTTGTAGATCAAGAGAATTCCAACAGTCTTGTGCCTTCTCAAATAGAAACTTTGCCAAGAAGCCCTTGACACCACTTCTGGTTTCCCAATGCCCCTTGATGTCAGATGGTTGCAAGTGTAATGCTTGAGCAACATCTTCAGGCTTTGGTTCTTTTTCCGTACCATTGTAGGGTAGTTGATTAAGAATAGGAATTCTCAGGAGTTGAGAAAATTCCTCCAAAGTAGGCACCAATTGGTAATCGGGGAAAGTGAAACAGTGGTGTAGGGGGTCAAAGAACTGGAAGAGAACTTTCACCATGTCTTCTTCAATGCTAGTGTTGACTAGGTTGAGAAGTCTACCATGTCTTTCATTAAAGAGAGAATTCTCTGGAATCCTGGATGTAAGCTCCTAGAGTTGAGGAGGGATTCTTACAAGGTTGACTTGAATTGTTTTCCTGCGAAGAGATTCCATGACCTACAAAACAAGAAAAAAGATGAAGATCCAGACCCTTGAAATGGTTAGTGGATGCATGTGATGCTTTATGATGTTCGTGATGTATGCACAAACACATGTACAAGCAAGTCACACAAAACCCTAGTTTCAGGCTTGCATGAGGTTTCATAGGTAAGTACCCTCTTGAGTTTAGATGGCTCAAAACCTGTCCTATAAATAGTAATCGGGTTCTAAGGAGCTCAATATCATTGGATTGTTTTCTATGTTCATTGTTTTGGTTTAGCCACTTAACTAGCGACCAAAATATTCCAAGAAAACAACCCTCAATGAGTGTAGTATCGAGTATCTACCAACTTCGGACTGTACCAAATCCGGTCATCTCACTACCCCTAATAAAAGGCCAAGATGGTCAAGTAAGGTTCTAGTTCATTAGTGCTTAATGACATCACTCAGCGGCCCCGTATTCTCTTTGATTGACTCAAAGGCTACCGGTACTCACAAATATGTCACACTAATATAGCTATTGCTTCAACCGTGTCGGTATACCCCGCACAGTTTTCACAATGTATTACTATCTATGAATGTTTCCCAAATCCGGGTGGAGGATTTCAAGCCCAAACGAGAGAACCAAAATGTAAAGCAATCAAACAAACAATAATCATGCAAAAAGGGTGATCTAAGCCCTAAGGTTACTCCACTTTTAAAGTTATCCCCAGCAGAGTCGCCAGTTCTGTGATACGGTGAGAGAACTGACTTGGGATTTTGCGTTTATATTCACAAATGTTTCGGTTTAGCAAGAGTCGCCACCGACATTTTATTTTATCCTAAGGAAAGGTCAAAAAGCACAGGAAAAAACCTTTGAGATGTTTTCTTGGGTTCGGGGAGTAGATTATAGAAAGGGAAGGTATTAGCACCCTTTCTATCCATGGTTATCCATGGGCTCTTAGTTACTTGCTTAGATCACTTGCTTTGCATTTTCAATTGTTTGAAATGGTGCTTTGTGTGTGTGGTTTTGAAAATGCTTTGAAAAAGATGCCTTGTCTAGGCAACCTTTGCAATGATTCTTGTTTGAATATATACAAAGGTGTATGTCTTTTTGAAAAGATAATTCAATGTTTTGAAAGTTGTTTTGAAATTGTTTTTGAAGTTGTGTTGTGGAGTGTGTTTTGAAAAATGGCAAGGATGTTTTGCAATATTTTTGATCAAGTAACTAAGAATTGTCTACCCTATTTTACTCAAGGATCTTTCTCATGTTTTAACCCTTTTAACAGTGTTGTTTCACCATTGTATTTAGTGAACAACCTTGTGTTAGGATGTTAACGGGACAGGCGCGGGTCATCGTATAGACCATGATTAGAAATTTTGCAAAGTATCTTAGCATTTTTTGAGGGACTAAGATCATTTTTGTAAGGCAACTTTGAATAGCGTCATCGCGGGACTATGATCTTTTGATTTTGTTTGTTTTACCAAGATACTTTGCATGCGTAACATGGCCATTTTAAATTTAGGCAACCGAGTGGAGATACCTTAAGGGGTGTTAGTGTGCAAGTGTGTTTTATTGCATACAAGAGTTTATCTTTGAATTAGGATTTTCTATTTCATTGATTTTATCTTGCCATACACATCCTAATTACTAGCATTTATATTTGAAAGCAATAAAAAGCGGAAATGTAAAAATCCTACGCTATTACAACAATTAGGGGGTGGGGATACATATTTGTACATGGGGTGGTTCAACGAGAAAAATAGATAAGAAAAGAAAATAACAAAGGCAAGATAGAGAGAAAGAGAGAGAGAGCCAGCGCGCTGCTGAGAGGAAGTCAGAAGTTCTGACTCAGGCATGCTGCCAGATTATCAACCTTTTGGTGAAACTGTATGAGTCAGAACTTCTGACTCTAGCACCTGCAAAACAGAAATCTGTTATTGGTAAAGTCAGAAGTTCTGACCCTCATGCGCTGCAAGACAAAAGTTTGTTAGTGGGGAAATCAGAAGTTCTGACCCTGCTGGAAATACAATAATTTTCAGAAGTTCTGATATTATTGACAGCAAAACAGGCTTCAGATGTGCTAACGTCAAAGTCAACACTTGGCTTCTCCCTGTGCTAGTCAGAACATCTGCAGTTTTGTTATTTTTTCCACAAAACAGAAAACATGTTTGGGACAACTTCAGCAAATGTCAAAGTGTTTCAAGAGACAGAACCAACAAGGTCACAGGCAGGTTCTAGACTGATTCACTTCCTACTTAAACATTCTGAGGTATGAAAATCCTCAGAACGCAAACAGTAGCAACATGATATTTACATTATGTTTATTGAGCATGCAAAGCTGATGATGCTTAGCAGCGTGATGAAGGTCAGCATGTGCTTACCTGGCTGTTGGAAAAGTCTGTGAGTGGGAGCTAGCTTTTAGCTCTGATGGTGTTCTGGACAGGTTCTTTTTTGAAGGGGTGGATGTAGAGTATATATGGTCAGAAACTGTAGGGGCGTCTTTCTCTAATCAAGAAGCAAATTGGGTACAAATGAGGTTTTGAGGCAGGAGATTCAAAGTTGTGTTTGAGGCTCTTGAAACACTAAGGTTTTTGACAGAGTTTTAAAGTATTTTCTTGCTAAAGATTTCTGTTTCTCTTCTAGCAATTTTTTCCGGGTTTTGGACCGCCCCCTTTTAGTGGTCAATGGTGCTCTATTTATAGGCAAAGCTTTTGTGGATTTTTGAACGTTAAAGGCGCCAATATTATGTAGTAGAGGTTAACTTGTTTTTTTTTTTGAAAGAAGTTCATGAAAAGTTGTGATAATGGACAGCCTTTCATCCTAGGCTGGAACAGCAGGCAAGGATTGAGGAGAAGCGACCTCTATAGGTGAAAGGTGGCGCATAGACCCATGCCTAAACCTGCATAAAGGTGTTTACCAAGTCACACGTGGAGAGACCCCTTGGATGAATGTTTAGGAGTGGTTGGGAGCATTAATGAGCATTAAATAGTGATGAGATTTATCAACATCAAAAATCTTGTAATAGGAGATTTTGCATCATTACCTAAAACCTGAACCAGCAGTTCTGCTTTACCAAAAATAACGTAAACCAAGCTCTGACCTTGGCCTCTTGCTGTCTCAGCAAATTCTGAGGATTCTCCTGACTTTCTAGCACGTTCCTTGGATTTGCTTCTGGAAATCCTGGACTTAGAGATTCTGTGTCAGTGCAACACCCACTCTTCTGACCCTTTCGTCTTCTGATTCCAGCATGTTCTGAAGGAGCCTTCAGACTTCTTTGCTTTCTTTGCATTCCTCTATCAAACTCTGGCTGAACTTGCGTAACTGCTGGAAGAGCCATGTTCTGTTTGAAGATTACGTGTTGAACCACGTTTACAACCTCTAACTGAGTTGATGTAGCTGCTGAAGAGCCAACTTCTGACTGCGTTGAGCCAAGCTTGCAACTTCTGACCGTTTCTGTCTGGAGGTTGGTTCAGAAGTTCTGAAGTGCTATTTTCTTCTTAGACACCCATTTTTAGAGAAAAATTCCAAATGTTTAGAATTTAATTTTTCCAAGGTAAAAGCTTTGCCTTTAGAGCTTGTGTGATCATTTTGCTCTTGTAAATGGTTTGCTTGGGAAGAAATGATAATTCAGGACTTGGATTTGTTTAAGAGAAACTCTGAGAATCCAGGATGACTTCCTGAAGAATGAGAGGGCAAATTTTGGGGTATAACAAATCTCATCAAATACATATTCGAGAAGCCCGATCTCTCCGGAAGAATAACCAGGTGAAAATGGTCTTAACAGAATACGACATTCAGTACATTACTCAGAAGGCAATTAAAGGAAGTGTACTAGAAGATCATTTGGCGCATCAAGCCGTAGACGACTACCAATCTATGAATTTCGAATTCTCGGACGAGAAAATTATGCTAGTTACAGATTGTGAAGAACCTAGACCGTATGCAAGCCCTAAATACTTAAGGTGTCACCAAAACTCAAAGATACTGCTAAATATATAGAAATGATATATTTTTATAATTTTGACATCATACAAAACACTTCTTGTAAAAAGTTGCACTCACAACGACATATATGAGATATCTCTAAGAAATTTTGGACTTACAAGACATAGAGAAATTTTCCGTGATTCATTAGACACTTACTTAGGTGCATTCTTAGTAAACATGAAAATTGTGACCTCTTTTGAAGTTGAACTTTAAAGTATCATTCCTGATAAAGAACATGCCTTTAGGAGAGGATGAATTCAACTTTGACTTAAAAGTAATTCCCTTCTTACCATACAGAGCATTCACTAATACTATTATTGTCCCTTAGTAACTTGTATCCAAATGAAAAACTATATTTATATCAATAAATCATTCTGTATCGAGGTGTCTCACATTAACCGTGAATGCAAGTTTTTACGTTTACCTGAATCCTAATTTGTGTAAAAGATAGTTTCATAAGAGATAAACTTTGATTTAGCTAATTCTCATTTTCATCAGCTACTCCCTTCTTTTCCTTTTATTTTTTTTAACAAAAAGACCACATTTTTATTGGTGAGTAGCTATCAATCTCCACGTAGCCATTAATCAAGGGATTAAAAAGAGCCAACATGTGAGAAAACAAAGAAAAAGACTAGTGAACGCAATTCAAAATATGAAGCACAAGAACCTTATCTTTTACTAGGTAGTAGAATCTTCAACCTCACCCTCTTCTCTCTCTCTCTCTCTCTGAGTGTGAACCCCATATGCAAAGCATGGCCTCCACACTCAGTCTTCTCAAGCTTCCCATTCTTCCGGTCATCGCCAAGACACGCCAAACAACCTCAAAACATGTTCCACTTCCATCCATATCTTCCAAACTCGACATTGTCCCCACCCCACAAAAGTTTCTAGATCAAAACATCAATACTCTCAAACACACTTCTCTTTCCCTCACAGCAATCACATTACCATTCTTGCTGGAACAGAATGATGCACTTGCTGTTGGTGGAGAGTTTGGGATATTTGAAGGAAGAACTTTTGCTCTTATTCACCCCATTGTGTTGGGTACTTTGTTCTTTTATACCCTTTATGCAGGCTATTTGGGATGGCAATGGCGTCGTGTTAGGACGACTCAGATTGAGATCAACGAACTCAAGAAACAACTCAAGCCTGCTTCAGTCACCCCAGATGGTAAAGCACCGGAAACTTCACCACCATCACCTGTTGAACTCAAAATTCAGCAACTTACCGAGGTAGGTAGTAGTAGTAGTAGTAATAATGCACTCTTTATGTATTATAGCATGCTTCATAGTAGTGAAAACGCTTTGTGATCTGTGGTAGTTTCATTAACTACTGGTTGTTGGATTTTAGTTGTTAGTACTTTGTAACCAATGGAACTATTCCTCAGATCAATTGCTGAATTGAGTTCTGAATCTGATGAGCACTTGATTTATTGGTAATAAATTTCAGGAGAGGAAAGAGCTTATCAAAGGTTCATATAAGGAGAAACACTTCAATGCAGGATCCATACTTCTAGGATTTGGTGTCTTTGAAGCTGTTGGTGGAGGACTCAACACATGGTTAAGGACAGGAAAGCTATTTCCCGGTCCACATTTATTCGCAGGAGCAGGTAAACAACAAACAATGTTGCCAAATAGCAGCTATAGCGTAGCAGAATTTTAATTAACTGCTATTGTTCCGCGATACAGTGCCTATAGCAACGCCATAGCACTGTATTGTAGCAGAAACTTAACAAACTGAAATGTTTTCCCTGCAGGTATCACGGTCTTATGGGCGCTGGCAGCAGCACTAGTACCACCAATGCAGAAAGGGAGTGAAACAGCCAGAAATCTTCACATCGCGCTGAATACATTGAATGTTCTGCTCTTTATATGGCAGATTCCCACTGGACTTGATATTGTATGGAAAGTGTTTGAGTTCACAAATTGGCCTTGAATGTAAGATTCTCATGTGTAAGTTTCCAGGTACTTTGCTTTCAATGTAGTATTCTAGCAACATCAATAAATGCAAAATTTGGCATTCGGCATTTTTCTTTGGCCTTGTAACATGATTGTGTGAGTTAAGTATTGCATAATTGTATTACACCATTCTTTTGTATAATGTAGTATATATATAAACATGTTCTTACATAAAGGAATGAGTTCTAGATCTTTTCTGTCGATTGCAAACATGTTTTTATGATCTCTGTTAAACCAAAGATAAGAACACATCGTTGGAGATTGTGGTACAATTTTATTTCTGTTTTTCTAGAAAGAAAATGCAAAAATGAAATTTGGAAGTACAAATGTAAGGAGCCTATTAAGATACACAATTGGAAAATGGAAGAAAAACTGTTATAACTAAGAATCAGCCTTCAGAGAAAACTTTGTATATTGCTCTTGTTAAAATAAAATACACTCTTGGTCTTTATATAGACCTAATGGCTTTTACAATTCTAAAAAAAACATAACTGCTACTAATAAACTATCATAACTTACTAAACTTTTGACATTCCTACTACCATATTTAATATGAAACTTATTACTAATGACATTTAATATTTATTCAATAAAACTCCTCTGTAAACTTAAATGTTTCTTCCATCCAGCATTCCTATCATCTTCTTGCCTCTGTCGAAGATCTCTTTTGATAGTAGTTTTGTAAAAATATCCGCTGCTTGGTTTCTGCTTGCTACATGCCTCAATTCGACACTTCCCTCCTTCACATGTTCCCAAATGAAATGAAATCGAACATCAATGTGTTTGCTTCGTTCATGATTCACTGGATTCTTTGCCAATTCGATAGCTAATTTATTGTCCACTTGTATTATTGTTGGATCTTCCTGTTTCAGCTTCATCTTGCTTATAAACCTTCTGAGCCATACTGCATGACAGACGCACCAGGATGCTGCCACATATTCAGCTTCACACGTCAAAAGTGTTACTATAGGTTGCTTCTTCGACAGCCGAGTAAATGATGTGTTTCCCATGAAAAACACATATCCAGAGGTGCTCTTTCGATCGTCTATGTCTCCGCACCAGTCACTGTCAGAATAACCAACTAACTTGTAGTTTTTTGTTTTTGAATAAAACATTCCTAGTGATATTGTTTCTTGGATGTATCTTAGAATTCGTTTCAGCGCCTTCCAATGTGTGTGTACTAGCTCCTCCATGAATCGACTTACTATGCCAACACTTAGTGAAATGTATGACCTTGTGCATGTGAGATATCGAAGGCTACCTACCAAGCTTCGATATTTGCTTCCTTCAACCCGTTCTCCTCCATCAAACTTTGACAGTTTTGTACCTGGTTCCATTAGCGTCGAAGTTGGATTGCAATTCTTCATTTTATATTTTTCTAGGATTTCTTTTGCATATTTTTCTTGTGAGATAAAAATTCCAGCTTCTTCTTGTCGAACCTCCAAACCAAGAAAGAATCTCATCAGACCTAAGTCTGTCATTTCGAATTCGCTTGTCATGGTGTTCTTGAAATCTTCGATCATCTGAATATCACTGCCTAGAAAGATAAGGTCATCAACATAGAGAGCAACAAGTAATAAATTACTTCAATTTTTCTTCACATAGAGGGCGGGTTCATAAGGACATTGCTCGAATCCATTCTCTTTGAAATATGTGTCAATACGTGTGTTCCATGCCCTAGGTGCTTGCTTCAGCCCATACAACGATTTCTTTAGTTTCAACACCTTCTTCTCTTCTTCAATTCTCATATATCCAAGTGGTTGTTCGACATAGATTTCTTCTTCGAGCACACCATTCAAAAATGCTGTCTTGACATCCATTTGAAATATTGGCCATTTGAATTGGGCAGCTTGAGAAATGAGTAATCGAATTGTCTCCATTCTTGCAACAGGCGCAAACACTTCGTCATAGTCAATTCCTGCTTTCTGTTTGTATCCCTTTGCAACCAGTCGTGCTTTGAATCTTTTGATTTCTCCTTGAGCATTCATCTTTTTCTTGAATACCCACTTTATACCAATGGGTTGACTACCTTTTGGCAATTCGACTAGCTCCCAAGTATTGTTGCGTTCAATTGCTCTAATCTCTTCGTCCATGGCACTTTTCCACTTCTTGTCTCGTAACGCTTCTTCGACGCTGATGTTTTCAGCATCTGCCAGAAGACACACAAGATGCACCTCACTTGTTGAATCATACAAATCTTGCAAACTTCTCATTTTTGGTTGTAGAGGATCATCTTCATCTTCAGTTTCTTCATGTTTTGTTGGAATACTTGCTGGTACAGCTACAGTTGTTTCTTTGACTGCGTCAATAACCTCTGTCGAATTGTTCCAGTCCCACTTGCTTGCTTCATTCATTCGAACGTCTCTACTCACGATTAATTTCTTTCTTATGGGATTGAAGAGCTTATACCCTTTTGTCTTCTCATCATATCCAATGAATATGTACTTCTGACTTTTGTCTTCAAGCTTTGTTCTTCGTTGATCTGGTACATGTGCATAAGCTATACTACAAAATACCTTGAGATGAGAAATTGTTGGCTTCTGTCCACTCCATGCTTCTTGTGGTGTTTTGTCTTCTAACTTTGAATGTGGACATCTATTCTGAATATAAACAGCACATTGTACTGCTTCTGTCCAGAATTCTTTCGACATGTTCTTGCTTTTGAGCATTGATCGAATCATGTCAAAAATAGTTCAATTCTTCCTTTCAGCCACACCATTTTGCTGAGGTGAATATGGTGCAGTTAGGAATCTCCTTATGCCTTGTTCTTCACAGTACTTCACAAAAGCCATTGAAGTATACTCACCTCCTCTGTCAGATCGAATTGCTTTAATGTGTCTGTCGGTTGCCTTCTCCACCATTACTTTGAACTTTTTGAACACTTCTAATGCTTCAGATTTTTCTTTCAAGAAGTAAACCCAGGTTTTTCTTGAGAAGTCATCAATAAAAGAAATGAAGTACCTTTTTCCACTGAAGGATTCTGGAGTGATTGGCCCACATATGTCAGTATGTATCAATTCGAGAATATGTTTAGCTTGATACTCTGCCTTCCTTTGAAATGAGGTTCTTGTTTATTTGCTGAGCACACATTCTTCACAGAATTTTCCTTCGAAATCCATGTCTGGTAATCCATGCACCATGTTCCTTTTCGCCAACCTTCTCAAACCAGCATGATGTAGACGACCAAAGCGCATATGCCATAGTGACGCTTTGTCTTGCACTTTGATTTGCAGACATTTCTCTCGAATGTTCCTCAGGTTCAGTTTGTACATTCGATTTCTTTCCATTTTGACACTGGCAATCAGATGTCCTGATGTGTCCTTCAAATGCAGTGTTCGATCTTTCATAAGTATCGAAGCACCTTTTTCTGTAAGTTGTCCCAGACTTAATATGTTGGTCTTGAGATCTGGTACATAGTAAACGTCTTCGATTGATCCAATCAAGCCATCCTTCTGCAAGTAATTGATTGTGCCCTTTCCTTCGACCTTCACTTTCGATGCATCTCCAAAAGACACATTTCCATCTTCAATTCTCTTCATATCTTTAAACAGGTGTTTGTAACCACACATGTGATTACTTGCTCCTGAGTCAAGATACCAAACACTGTTATTGGTGTTGATTTCGTTTTGAGCCATCAGGAGAAAGCCTTCATTCGATTCAGCTTCAAAGGCTAGGTTGGTTGTTTCTTCAATCTTCTTTTCGATTCGACAGTCTTTTGCAAGATGTCCCACTTTGTCACAGTTGTAACATTTGTAGGAGTTACAATCCTTCGCATAATGACCATACTTCCCACACTTGTAGCATTCGAAGTTGGAATGATTCGAACGACCACCTCTTTGACCACGTCCTCTGCCACGCCAATTTTGTTGGCTCGATTGTCCTCTTTCGAAGTTGCTACCTCTACCACTTCGACCATTGTCACGACCTCCACATCCACGTCCTCTTCCTCGAAAGTTGTGAGAAAAGAGTACCTTTTCGTCTTTGTTCGATTCCTTGGTTTGGTTTGGTTCTTCGACTGCTTCTTCTTTCTTTTTCATCTTTCGTTGCTCATGTGCTTCGAGAGAACCAGCGAGCTCTTCGACTGAGAGCGTCGAAAGGTCCTTCGACTCTTCTATTGCACACACAATATTTTCAAACTTGTCTGTTAAAGATCTCAAGATCTTTTCAACAACTCGTGCATCAGGTAGTGTCTCTCCATTTCTGGTGAGTTGATTCACCACCTTTTGCACACGTGTGATGTAGTCAGATACAATTTCTGTATCCTTCATCTGTATCTTCTCCAATTCGCCACGAAGAGTTTGGAGTCGAACTTGCTTCACTCGATCTGATCCTTTGAACACTTTTTCTAACGTGTCCCACGCTTGTTTCGACGTAGTCGAACCAACAATTTTTTCGAAGCCTGATTCATCTACAGCCCTGAACAACATGTATAATTCCGTTTTGTCCTTCGATTGCGTCTCTTTCAACGCCTTCGTTTGAGTTTCCGTATATCCCCCAACTTCTGTTGGTTCTTCAAACCCATCATGGGTCACATCCCACGCGTCTAGATATCCAAGAAGAGCTTTCATTTGGATACTCCAGTTTTCATAATTTGACTTCGTTAGCCGTGGCAACGACATTTGATTCATCATGTTTGCCATGAGCTCTGATGCCAAATTGTTATAACTAAGAATCAGACTTCAGACAAAACTTTGTATATTGCTCTTGTTAAAATAAAATACACTCTTGGTCTTTATATAGACCTAATGGCTTTTACAATTCTAAAAAAAAACATAACTGCTACTAATAAACTATCATAACTTACTAAACTTTTGACATTCCTACTACCATATTTAATATGAAACTTATTACTAATGACATTTAATGTTCATTCAACAAAAACAACATCACAGAGATATACGCTGAAAACTATATAAGAACACAAATCAACAAAATGAAATGGAAGAAAAATGAGAACACGGTTTCGTCAAGGATTTCGAGAGTCTTGAAACTCTCCCTTTCCAAAATTCAGAGTCTGGAACATCTTCCCACCGAATGAAGACTTGAGTTGAACCTTGTGTTGTGTTGCGGATAACCTTAATTTCCGCCGGGAATAGTTGGAGTTATAGATCCTCGAAGAGCATAAGTGGAAGTGGTTGAGGTTGGGGTTGTTGGACATGTGACTTCAAATACGTGAGGGTGAGGGTGGCGAATTGTGTGGGATTGAAATTAAATTTCAAAACAAAATCTTTTGTGAAGCAAGTTTAAAGAGTGGAAATAAGAAAACAAAATTTCCGCAAAAATAAATGACTGTAAATTAAATAGTTAAGGGACAAGAGACATATATCATACTTATAGAGGTTCAGTCTTAAACGAAATTTTTTACCCCGTGTTTTCACATCTTCAAATGCATGATCATGCTTATTGATAACACCACCATCAATTATAGTAATATCAACCTCAACATCTTCATGATCATAATCATCATTTTCCTCGTGAACTTGAGTCTCTGTCAACATGTCAGACAGAATGCGACACATTTTTCTCACTTCAAGATTTCTCAAATTTGTTTCCTAGGAATCCTACCTATTTCTCATTGGCACGGGCCTGAATAGAACATTACTCATATTTCAGACTTATGAGAAGACATTTTAATAAGACGAATTATGCCATATCCATTATTCTCTTATATCTTCTTCTTCCAAATCATTGTAGATTGTTCAAAAATGGGAGGACATCTAGCCTGATCATCAGTCTTCCCTTTAATGACATAATGCTCATGAGATAGTTCAGAATCTTGAGTAAGATGTTGAGACATCTTGTCTGATATCTTGGTTAGTCTTTCCTCTTTATTAGTATTTTCTTTGTCAATCTTGAGACCTTGTAAACCCCTGATGTCTTCCTTAGATATGACCTTCTTCATAAGACCTTTTTTACCCTTGTTGGTGACACCACCTTTTGAATTCTAGAAGTTCATATACCTAATTTGATCACATGGATGATTTATGTTGTTCTCATTGGTTGTTAATCCTTTCCTCAATAGCACCTTCCCTAAGCCATTGATTCTTCCCTATGCTATATAGGCAAGAGTGGGATGATATGACATTTGTCTAGACGTGTCTCTGATACCTCCACTATTATAATACCATTCTTCACTTGAGGAACCTTTGTGCGATGTATGTGCTATGTAGCCAGTTGAAGTAGCATTGTGTTTCCACTTCTTCTTGACATAGACTTCCTTGCATCATCTGATCTTCAGCTTCTTTAGACCATCACATCGAGGATATACATGCAGTTCGTAGCAATAAGGTCATATATGCCCAAATTTACATTAATTATGACATTTCAGAGACACTTTCTTTTTACTATTGTGAAGAGATGACACATGTTTTACACGATGTTGTGACATGTGGTCCAACCTTAGATCCTCAATCTTCTTTTCAGGTAGAACCACCTTCTCTGAGGAAATATTCATCTCTTTCGTGCTCATCCAAACTCTTTGGCCATCTCTCCAAACTCTGTCACTTCATTTAGTGAATTTGAACTATTTTTCAAATTACTTTCATACTATATCAAGTTTCCTAGTTTGGAGTTTAAAGAAACCTCTTTTTCTACAACTGTGATGATTGATGCCAACTTCCTTGTTTCCATCTGAAGAACACTTATGGTTTTCTCTTGGTTGTCTATTATTAAGCGCGCTTCTTCCCACTTGGTGTGAAGTAGCTTGGATGATGCATCAAGCTCTTCTTCAATCATGTCTTCACAACTGAACTCACCTTCAAATCTACTAGAATAAGCCATCACATTGTTGGAAGTTTCTCACTCACTTTCATTATCAGAATGAGACCAAGTGATGGATAATACCTTTTTCTGCCTCTTTAGAAAGGTACCACATTCTGGTTTAATGAGTCCATAGCCTTCACATTCAAAGCACTGAGTATCTTTGTCATCATTTGGTTTGTCTTCACTCCTGCCTTTATTATGGGGACTGTGATCGGTGGAAATAGAACTGACTGTTTTTTAAGCTGGTTTCGCGAAATGTCACGGTAAGCAAGAGTCGCCACCGTCTTTTATGTTCTCCAACATGGAAAGGAAAAAAGCACAGCAAAATTCCTTATTCGAGATGTTTCTCGGTTCGGGAGGTAGATTTATAGAAAGGGAAGGTATTAGCACCCTTTCTATCTGTGGTTATCCACGGGCTCTTAGGTACTTGCTCTTATGTTTTCAAAATTTGTTTGCTTTTCAAGTGTATGTGGGTTTTGAAAAAGTTTCGTTTGAAAAATTTCTAAGTAACTCTTGTATCAGTCCTCAAGAGTGTATGAAAAATTTGTTTGAAAACTTTTAGAAAGTGTGAGGTGTGAAAAGTATTTTTGTTTGTTTGTTTTGAGAAGAGCAAGTACTTAAGAGAAATCTACCTACTCTAAGGAATTGGGCTGTGTAAGAGTCCTTTAGATAGTGCTATCCCACCATTGAGGGGTAGGTAGCACCATCGTTGGAGGTGTTCGGGTCAATTCGATTAAGGGACATGTGTGGTCACTGAAGCAATGGTAGGACACCTTAGAAGTAACCCTAATGTCCTAGATCCTTTGTATCCGAGGCAACCGTTTCGAGGCAACTGGATCTTTTGTACAAAAGGGCGACCTCTAAGACACCCTATACTTGATGACCACGTTCGAGGCAACCAGTGAGGCGTACCCTAGGGGTGGCATGTGCATGTGTGTTGTTTCATGTTAATGTTTATTTTGTACATGTTATTTGTGAGCTACAGATTGATTTTATTTACATACATTCTTGCAGGCATTTTTTAACAGTTAGGAGTGCGGAAAGTAAATTGTGGAAATGTAAATCTAACTATTACAAGGCGCGGGTCTATACATCGCCAAAAAAACAAAACCCGTTTGGAAATAAAGTGCGAGAAATAGATAAAGCAATAAAAGAGGTCCTAATTAACTATTACATTTCCAGAAGCAGTTACATAAATATAATGAAAATAAATTAAAGCGCGAGAGAATCGAATCGGGATGTCTTTAGGGTGTTGACCTTTTTTTAAGAAAGAATTGAATTTTTTGTCTTTTTTTTTGTAATTAATGAAATTAAAACTAATAACTAATTAATTAATTAAAAAAAATGAAAGTTTTTTTGTGTTTTTATGTTTTTTTATGAAAATAAAATAAAAAGAATTGAAATTAAAAGTTAACCTAATTCTAAATTATTTTTATTTATTGTAAAGAAAAAGAGATTAAAATTGACCTAATTAAACTATTTTATTTGTTAGTATTTTATTTACAAAAATAACATGAAATTAATAATAATAATAATATTAGTTCTTTTTATTTATTTATTGTGAAAGGGTTAAATAATTTGTTAATGAGTAATTAATAAAAAAATAATAGAATAAAACAAAGCAATTAATAAGAAAGAAAATAAAAAAATGCAAACCCAAAGGGGGGTATGGGCCAGCAATGTGGATTTTTGTAAGCAAGCTGAGGCCCATTTGCCACAAAGTCACGTTGACTCCTGGAATCATATGCATTCTCATTGACTTGGAACATGGTGTGGAGCCATCCCTGGCCTTTGGATCTGTCTTTTGAGGCACTTGGCATGTGGATTGGTGAGGCGTATGGTGGAGCACAATGACTAGCCTGCATAGGAATTTGTTAAACAAAATAATATTGAGTTTTGGGGGACCTGGGAATCGAACCCAGGTCCCAGTAATTGCCAAGCACGTCACCAACCATTACACCATTTAAGCGCGTTTGATATCATAATACAAACTGATCATTATATTAGAAAGTCAGGCCATATGCTTCCTCAAAAGAAAAGCGCGCGTTTTATTTCAAATGCTCCAATCACTTAATAACACGTAATCATCTTCTTCATCAAACCTGCACAAAAACAAAACACATAGCGGGGGTTTTAAACCCCCACAAAATACAACCACAGAAAATAGCGATTAGAAATGTACGCTATATAAATAGGGCGCGAGTATGGTGTTGAATTCGTCTTGTCATGACGAATTCAACCATATACGTCTCAAGGTCCAATTTTTCTGTATGTGCAAAGCCCTAAAATCCAAGCTTCGAAACCCTAGGTTGCTTCAATGGTGTTTTTGAATTCAGAGCACCATAATCAAATTGAATCATGCCAATAGCTTCAGAATGGTCCTATTAACACAAATCGATCCAAAAAAAAGGTTAAAAATGCATGAATAAGGATGTGCGATTATGGAAAAATATTCAAACCGTGGGACTTGTTGTGGATGATTCTTTGAGTATTGGAACTTGTTTATGATTGCAATAGGTTCCTGGCAATGCTGGCAACGTGTTAGAATCAAGAAAAGTGTTTGAATTGTGCTGGAATATGGATTTCAGTTTTCAACTTTTCTTCAAGTTTTTGGAATTTGGTTCTGCCGTTTTAGAGAGTTCTAGGTCGTGAATACTGTCTGGAACACTTGCATATGTATGTTTGAATGAGAATCAAGTCACATGATGAGCCTTTAACCATTGCAATGATGTTTTTGGATTTCTTCATAACCACCATTAAAGGCCTTTCAAAGCTTTGTCCAAATTTTGAATTTTCATGCCTAAATGAGCTTTACACAAATTTGGCAACTAGAATATGCTTCATGAAGGCTAATCAAACCACAAGATACCATTTAATCAATTTTTTTGATTTTACTTGAATTATTATGGATTAAAATGAATTAAATCCATAAAAATTAAATAAAAATAGAAAAATAATTATTTGGTCTTGAAATTGATCATGGGACACGTGGGTGGCATGAAAAGGCTGAATCAAGTGATAAAAAGTGGGCCCTTTTGTCAAAAATTGAAGTTTCAAGGATAGTTGACTTTTGCCATTTCACAAAAATTTCCCAACTTCTCCAATGCATATCTTGCTCAATTTTGATCATATGAACATGTTCTTGGACATTTTGGAAAGGTCTTGAAGTCCTCTAACCTATGCCTTTGGTCCCATGTCATTTTGATTTACCAATCTCAAGTTATGGTCTTTGACTTAAAGTGCATTTTTGTTGACTTTTGAAAATGACCTATAATGTTGAAATTGATAACTTTTGGTGAGAGCATTTCTTGGACTTGGAATGTGAAGATGAGTTGTAGGAAATGTCTTCCCCTTCAAAATGAGCATTGGATGGGATTTTTCTTATGAACCATGAAAAAGTTATGCCTTGGTCAAGTTACAGTTGACTTTTCAACTGTCCAAAAATAGAAACTTTTGCATCTTGATGATTTTTGAGCCATTCTTGTGAAATCATGGTCAAGATTTGACCAAATGATGATTGTGGCTTCAAAATAAGATGTTGACCAAAAATTTGACTTTTGACTGCCAAATGACCATTTTGCCCCTACAGTTAATTGTGAAGCAATTAGGGTTTCTGACTGTGAAACTTGACCTTGTGAGCCCTGAAACTTGACATATAGGTGCTTGAAAATGTTTATAGGCATGTGGGACTTGATTGAGCCCTTGAAAACCTCAACTTCCTTGCAAGAACCAAAACCCTAATTTGACTGGCTTAGGAGGGTGGTTGACTGTGCAACCCTTGAGTAGACTTGAGCAAATTGAGATGATGCTTGTCAAAATTTTGAAGAATATGGGAGGGCAAATTTTAGGGTACAACAGTTGCCCCTGTTCAATCTTCTTAGACCTGAGGATGTAGATTGGCTTGTGTGCCTTTCGTGATCTGAGGGTGGAAGATGATTGAACACTAGAGTGCCCAGAAATTTGCACTCACATAGTAGAGTATCAGCAGTGTGATGGAGGGAATGGGCTTACAGATGCCATTTGGAAAGATGATGGATAGGGGGATGGGCTTATAGATGCCATCTGGAGATGTGACAGAACTTTGTCGTGAATGGGCTTATAGATGCCATTTGGAACTGTAATGGATAGTTGTGGAGATGGGCTTAAAGATGCCATCGGGGGGTCGATCACGTAAGAGATTCCTTAGCGAGAACTTGCGTACTTGAGAAAGAAAGATGGTTTCCTGGCCTGTTACAGGTGTTGATCTTCAAACTCTTCATGCAGATATGCCCTGGCTGGATACAAGTATCGAATCTACAATCAGTTGCTCACAGATATGCCCTGGCTAGATACAGGTATCGAATCTCTAAACTCTTCATGCAGACATGCCCTGGCTAGATACAGGTATCGAATCTACAATCATTTACTCACAGATATGCCCTGGCTGGATACAGGAATCGAATCTGGAATTAGTCATCTACAGATATGCCCTTGCTGGATATAGGTATCGAATCTTCAAACTCTTCAGATATGCCCTGGCTAGATACAGGAATCGAATCTGGAATTAGTCACCTACAGATATGCCCTGGCTGGATACAGGTATCGAATCTTCAAACTCTTCAGATATGCCCTGGCTAGATACAGGAATCAAATTTGGAATTAGTCATCTACAGATATGCCCTGGCTGGATACAGGTATCGAATCTTCAAACTCTTCAGATATGCCCTGGATAGATACAGGAATCGAATCTGGAATTAGTCATCTACAGATATGCCCTGGCTGGATACAGGTATCGAATCTTCAAACTCTTCAGATATGCCCTGGCTAGATACAGGAATCGAATCTGGAATTAGTCGTCAATAGATATGCCCTGGCTAGATACAAGTATCGAATCTCTAAACTCTTCATGCAGACATGCCCTGGCTAGATATAGGTATCGAATCTACAATCAGTTACTCATAGATATGCCTTGGTTGGATACAAGAATCGAATCTGGAATTAGTCATCTACAGATATGCCCTGGCTGGATACAGGTATCGAATCTTCAAACTCTTCAGATATGCCCTGGCTAGATACAGGAATCGAATCTGGAATTAGTCATCTACAGATATTCCCTGGTTGGATACAGGTATCGAATCTTCAAACTCTTCAGATATGCCCTGGCTAGATACAGGAATCGAATCTGGAATTAGTCATCTACAGATATTCCCTGGTTGGATACAGGTATCGAATATTCAAACTCTTCAGATATGCCCTGGCTAGATACAGGAATCGAATCTGGAATTAGTCATCTACAGATATGCCCTGGCTAGATACAGGTATCGAATCTGGAATTTGTCGTCAACAGATATGCCCTGGCTAGATATAGGTATCGAATATGTAATTGCGACGGTTGATAGTAATTATCTTTGGATTGACCTTTTTCCTAAAAAGGCAAAACATCAGTTGTATGCAATGTCATGATGCATGATGTCATGATGTTCTAAAAAATAAATGAGATTGTGGGTTTATGATGCGTATATGCATGCGTCATGGTGTATGATAATGTAATGTTTATGAATGTATTTTCGTCTAGGTAAATAAATCCTTGACGAATGTCGGGAACTTGAATCCTGGGCTGATGTTGAAGAGTAGAGTTCTTCGTTTCCGCTGGGGATGATGGTTGCAAGAACAAACCGGTAGGAGAAGATGACTCCATTGGGGAATAAACTTGTTGGAGAGATTACTCTGCGGGGAATACTCTGTGGGAAGAGATACTTCGCTAAGGATTTGATGATAATTCCGCTGGGGACTCCGTTGATATGTTATGGTGAGGATTTGATGAACTCCGCTGGGGATAGGAAGAGCTTCGCCGAGGACGATCTTTCCGTGGCAATTAGCTGAGGATAACCCAGTTATACCCTGGTGGGGAATAACCTTTGAATAAAGCCGGGGAGACGCGTCCATACTCTGCAGGTGATAAGCTTCCAGAATCTCTTCGGGATAAGCTTCCTTCTGGGGAGATTGATTCAACTCTCCTGGGGAAATGGCTCCACTGGGGTGTCTGGTATTCCGCCGGGGAACAATCTTATATTAAGACTGTCGGGGATGCTCGCTTAGGAATATCTGTACTCCGCTGGGGAATATTGAGATCTTCTGGGGATACCCAACTTCCTTAGGACTGACAGTAGCCTAACTCTGCTTGGGGAGAGTGTTGCTGACTTGCTGGAGATACTGTGCCTTTTTAGGGCTGATTGGAGACCAAATCTGCTTGAGGAGAGTATTGCTGAGTCTTGCCTTACTCTGCGGGGAGTGAAGGTATCTTGGTCATATTCTTCAGCTGACCCTGCCTTGGTACCTGATGGACAGAGCAACTAGATCACTTAGACGATTCATTATTGCCCCTGTTTCTGATGTCACCTGTAATTAGTCCTTCATTTCGTATGCAAATATTTATGAGTTAGCAATTAGTGTCAAATGCATATATCAAAAATGAACATTGGACGTTCTTCGCAAGACAAAACAGAAAAAGGAAAAATAATTGGCAATTTGTCTGGAAAAAAATGAATTTGTATTGATTTTTGAATTGGCCTGTAAATAGGCGTTTATGTACAAGAGGCTGACGTCCTAGTAAGGGAACGCCGCCGAACAATAAGGTTTATACAATTTTTTTGAAAAGGAAAACAAAACAGCTATGTGAAAAAGTCCCCCTGGGTTCCAACTCTGCTATCGCCTTTATGTCTTCAAGCGTCTCATCACTTTGCTGCTTAGTTGAAGATGAAGTTGACTGATCGATGCCGTCTGAGCCTGATAGTTGATACCGAAGTCTAGATGCAGGGTGATCCAATGAGACATAGTATTACGCTTTAATCCCTAACTTTTGCCTGGACTGCCCTTTCGGGTTTTCAGTCCATCGGGATACCCATTTTTGCCCAAGCCGCCTTTTCAGGTTTTCGACTTGCCGGGTGTACAGATTTTTTTTATTTTATCCCTTATTTTTGCCCGAACCCTTTTGGTTCGCCGGGAAGCCCTTACTTTTGCCTAGGTGTGTCAACCTAGCGGGTCTTTAATTCATGCGTAGTATCTTTTTACTATGTCTGTATTGGCGGGGTGAGGAAGGTCGTCACCGTCCATGGTAGTTAGAATCATAGCTCCTCCTGAGAAGATATGTTTAACCACAAATGGCCCTTCGTACGTAGGGGTCCATTTGCCCCTGGGATCACTTTGAGGAAGAATGATGCGCTTGATTACCAGGTCTCCGACTTGATACTCTTTTCATCTGACTTTCTTGTTAAATGCCCTGATCATCCGTTTTTGGTACGTTTGACCATGACAAATTGCGGTGAGTCTCTTTTCGTCAATTATGGTTAATTGATCAAGTCGAGTCTGGATCCAGTCATCTTCGCTCAAACCTGCATCCTTCATTATCCGGAGAGAGGGTATCTGGACTTCAATAGGTAAGACTGCCTCCATGCCATAGACCAAGGAAAAGGGAGTTGCCCCGGTTGACGTTCGTGCTGAGGTACGGTACCCATGAAGAGCGAACGGTAACATCTCGTGCCAATCTTTGTAGGTCACTGTCATCTTCTGCACAATCTTCTTGATATTCTTATTTGCTTCTTCTACAACCCCATTCATCTTCGGTCGGTAAGGAGAAGAGTTATGGTGCTGTATCTTGAATTGCTCGCAGAGCTCAGTGATCATCTTGTTGTTAAGATTGGTACCATTGTCTGTAATGATCCTTTCCGGGACATCGTATCGATAGATCAGGTTATGCCGAATGAACCATGCCACGACGTTCTTGGTTACGGTAGCATAGGAAGCTGCTTCAACCCATTTTGTGAAGTAATCAATTGCTACTAGGATGAAACGATGCCCATTGGATGCCGTAGGTCTGATTTCGCCGATCATATCAATGCCCCACATTGCAAAAGGCCAAGGTGCTGTCAAGACGTTCAGAGGAACTGGAGGAACATGCACCTTATCAGCATAGATCTGGCACTTATGACACGTCCGAGAATGTTGATAACAGTCGGCTTCCATTGTGGACCAGAAATATCATGCCCGAAGGATTTTCTTTGCCATGGTATGTCCACTGGAATGTGTTCAGAAGGTACCTTCATGCAGCTCTGCCATGATCTTTTCTGCTTCATTCTTATCCACACAACGCAGTAAGGTTGAATCATGGTTTCGCTTGTATAGAATGCCGTTGCTGAGGAAGAACTTTGCTGCGAACCTTCTAAGGAACTTTTTGTCATTAACAGATGCACCTTCGGGGTATTCTTGAGCTTCCAAGTACCTCTTCACTTCATGATACCAAGGTTTTTCAGTTACCTCTTCAGCCTCAAGATCACATAATATGCAGGTTCATCCAATTTCCAGATAATGATCCGGGGAGCCTCGTTGTCCCATTTGACTTTGAACATAGAAGACATCGTAGCCAACGCGTCCGCCAACTGATTCTCTTCTCTTGGGAAGTGTTCAAAAGGTATCTCCTCGAAATGGGGAATCAATGTCAACACATACTCTTTGTAAGGAATAAGATTTGGGTGTTTCGTATCCCACTCGCCTTTGATCTGGTTGATCACGAGAGCGGAATCTCCAAAGACACTCAGAAACTTGATCCTTAAGTCAATTGCAGCTTGAAGACCCATAATGCATGCCTCATACTCTGCCATGTTGTTGGTGCAGCTGAAACATAGCCGGGAAGTGAGTGGAGTATGAGTGCCTTTTGGGGATATGATTACAGCGCCAATGCCATTACCCAAAGCGTTTGAGGCTCCGTCAAAGTGCATAGACCATCGGGATCCTTCCTGAGGTCCTTCATCCAGTCCAGGTACTTCACAATCAGTCACTACCATGATATTCTCGTCTGGAAATTCAAAGTTCATGGACTGGTAGTCATCCACTGCCTGGTGTGCCAAATGGTCTGCCAATACACTTCCCTTGATTGCTTTCTGAGTCGTGTACTGGATGTCGTATTCTGTCAAGATCATCTGCCATCTTGCTATTCTTCCAGACAAGGCAGGCTTTTCGAAGATGTACTTGATTGGATCCATTTTTGAAATCAACAGAGTAGTGTGAGTCAACATATACTGTCTCAGCCGGCGAGCAGCCCATACCAAAGCGCAACAAGTTTTCTCGAGCAGTGAGTATCGGGTCTCACAGTCGGTAAACTTTTTGCTAAGGTAATAAATGGCGTGCTCTTTTTGGCCAGACTCGTCATGCTGCCCCAGCACACACCCCATTGAGTTGTCCAGTACTGTCAAGTATAATATTAGAGGCCTCCCTTCAACCGGTGGCATAAGAATAGGTGGTTCTTGGAGATACTCTTTGATTCTTTCGAAAGCGGCCTGACATTCATCGTTCCAACGTACTACTTGATCTTTCTTCAGTAGCTTGAAGATTGGTTCACAGGTAGCAGTTAGGTGCGAGATGAATCGGGCAATATAGTTCAGCCGTCCTAGAAAGCCTCTGACTTCTTTCTCTGTCTTGGGAGTTGGCATCTCTTGTATGGCTTTCACTTTGGCAGGGTCCACTTGAATACCTTTGTCGCTCACGACGAAGCCTAGCAGTTTTCCAGATCTTACCCCAAAGGTGCACTTGTTCGGGTTCAACCTTAGCTTGTACAACTTCAGACAGTCAAACAGTTTCTGTAGATGGTTAAGGTGTTCCTCCTCAGTTTGGGACCTTGCAATCATATCATCGACGTACACCTCAATCTCATGATGGATCATGTCATGAAACAAAGCAACCATGGCACGTTGGTAGGTTGCCCCATCATTTTTCAACCCGAAAGGCATGACCTTGTAGCAAAAGGTGCCCCACTGAGTAACAAAAGTGGTCTTCTCCATGTCTTCAGGAGCCATCTTGATTTGGTTATATCCGGAGAAACCGTCCATGAAGGAGAACACCTTGTGCTGAGCAGTATTGTCAACCAGAACGTCGATGTGAGGCAGAGGGAAATCATCCTTAGGGCTCGCCCTGTTCAAATCCCTGTAATCAACACACATTCGGATCTTACCATCTTTCTTTGGCACCGGGACCACGTTGGTAACCCACTGAGGGTAAGAAGTTACTGCAAGAAAACCAGCGTCAAATTGCTTCATAACCTCAGCTTTGATTTTCTCGGACATCTCTGGGCGCATACGGCGGACCTTCTGTTTTACCGGAGGGCAATCTTTCTTAGTAGGCAGGTGATGAACCACAATGTCGGTATCCAACCCAGGCATATCTTCGTAGGACCAGGCAAAGATTTCCACATAGTCATGCAGCATCTGAATCAAACGTCGTTTCACACTGAGCTCTAGATTGGCACCAATCTTGACTTCCTTTTTGTCTGTCTCAGTACCCAGATTTACCGTTTCCACTGGCTCTTCATGTGGCTGAATGGCCCTCTCTTCCTGGAGTAACAGTCTTGCAAGCTCACCAGGCACTTCGCAATCATCCTCACCTTCGTCTTCGGCTAAGTTGATCGGATTTTCGAAGTCATAACTGGCAGTAGCAGAGCCGTTACCAGTGAGATCCAGAGTGGATTGGAACCTGTATGGGTGAGTGTGTGTAAATATAGCTGTTTTGCAATATATATAAAGAAAGAAAGGGAGCACAAGATTTGAAATGCGAAAAACGTCCAATGCTTTTATTCATGATATATGGAAGTGACAAATAACAAGCCCTCACAAACGACGCCATGGTGCCCCGGGTAAGACAACGGGCCATAAAGTTTATTGTTTGTTACAAATTCAAAACGAAGAAGTTCATTACTGAGTGACAAAATTAATCGGTGTAAAGTCTTTTGCAGTCCAGTTGCTAGGTCCACCGTTGGTCGTTGGGTAGATCCAGCTGTCAAATTCGGATTCCTCCACGTCGTCCTCAATAGCATTCACTCCCGGGTTGGTGATGAGCACATGAGGTCTTCCAATCCTTGCCTTACGCACAGCCCTCTGAGCCTCTGCAGTGAAACCCAAGCCAAACTTGTCAGTCTTTGGAGTGAAATCAGGAAGTCGGCCCCAGTTTGCACACTCACCCTTCTCAATCACAACCCGAGCATCCTTCAAGGAAGCCATCTTCAAAGGAAAGTCTTCTGCAGTCACTGTCTCTGCTGCTGCAAATGTCTGAGGCACCTCTTCAAAGTGTTGAAAGGGGGTCTCAATGAACTCCCCATCCATCTCTACGTATCGGAACGAGTTGAGGTGGATGACCATGTATTCCTCCTCCCCCTGAACTGTTACGATCTTCCCTCTGACCGGGTACTTAAGCTTCTGATGCAATGTGGAGGTCACAGCTCCTGGCTTGTGGATCTAAGGACGACCCAACAAACAAGAGTAGGACAGTCGAATATCCATCACATAGAATTTTGAATCAAAGACTTGTGAACTAACCCTGATTGGGATGTCAACCTCACCATGTACCATCCTTTTGGACCCGTCAAAGGCCCGGACAACAATGTTACTTGGTTTGAGCTCTAAACCCTCACAGTCCAGCCTGTCTAGAGCTTTCTTGGGTAGTACGTTTAATGAAGAACCAGTGTCAACCAGCACATGGGCAAGAGTAGTGCCCCTACATTCAACGGAGACATGCAGGGCATCATTATGGTTCTTCCCCTTGGCCGTCAAATCAGCGTCAGAGAAACCCATACCATTATCAGCAGTTAAGTTGGCCACACCGTCGGTGAATTGATCAGCAGACGTTTCTTGTGGCACGTGGGCCGTCTTCAGGAAAGCAATCAGGGCCTTGGCATGGGCCTCTGAACATAATAACAGTGATATCATAGAAATTTTAGAGGGGGTGTGCCCTAGCTGCTCAACCACATTGAAATCACTTTTCTTGATGATCTTAAGAATCTCTTCCATCTCTTGCTTGGAAGCTTCAGCATTGGTTGTCTTCGGTGCCTCCGTCCGGGCAGGCACATCAGTAGCAATCCCTTTGCCCCGAGTGTCAGATGACTCGGCAGCAGGGGTAGAAACAGGAACTTGGTCAGGAGGAGAAGTGGGCACACTTGCAGGTGTGATGACAAGAGGTCTCTAGATGGCTGGTGGCGCAATATCTGGTGAGAACAGTCTGCCACTACGAGTGACCTTGGCAGGCCCGGTGATGTTGCTGACGCCAGTAGCAGTATCAAACTCTTGTTTCACTCCCAGAACATAAACATCTGCCCCATAGTGCCATGGGACAGCTTTGTCAGACTTATAGGGGATGGGCCCCGGAACAGTGATGATGATAGGAGCAATCTTGTAAACAGGCATAATTTTGACAGGCTTCTTTGAGGGAGCCTTAGGAGGGTTATTGAAAATAGTGACAATTGAAACTTCTTCAACAGGGACAGTAGGAACAACAATTTTCTTGAACAAGATTTCTTTGCTATCCATCAGGTTTTGGACGCCTGACTTCAGCAAAGGACAACCAACAGGTGAAACAGCACATAGACGGCAACCTTTACTACATCCCGGAAATAAACCGGCTAGCAACAGGTTCCTCTTGACGGTCAACAGCGGAGTAGCAATATCATTCACAGAAGCTACATACAGATCCTCTTCCACAACATTCACTCCATGCTGGGGCATGGGAGCAGTCACAACATTGGGCCTTTCGGGCGCCTCGAACTGTATTTCCTTAGCGTCAATAAGGTCCTGAACCTTATTCCTCAGAGCCCAACAATCATCAGTAGAATGCCCCGGGCTATCAGAGTGATAAGCGCAATGGGCGTTGGGGTTGTACTTCGGAGATGCTGTGTTTACCACCTTCGGAGCTTCCTTGACAGTTACCAGGCTGGTTGACAGCAGTTGCGGTAATATCTGAGAGAGGGTCATGTTGAGCCGAGTATACTGTCTTTTGGGCCTCTCAACTCTTGGTTGGTTGTATTGCTGAGGAGCAGTAGCAGGCTTAGAAATAACCACCGCGTTGACAGCTTGGCGGCGTTCCGGTTTGTTTTGTCTCCTTGGACCATACACAACACTAGCTTCCTTCTTGAAGGGCTTCTTTTCAGAGCTCGAGGAGGCACCTTTCTGTATCTTCCCCGATTTGATACCAGCTTCGATCCTCTCACCAGTCAGGATCAGGTCTATAAACCCAGCAGAGGAATTACCAATCAGGTGGTTGAAAAATGGACCAGACAGGGTCCCCAAGAACATGTCCACGAGTTCACGATCATTCAATGGTGGCTGCACCCTTCCAGCCAGGTCTCTCCATTTCTGTGCGTACTCCTTAAAACCTTCACCCGTTCCCAGTGACATACCCTGGAGTTGGGTACGCGTGGGAGCAAGGTCGGAATTGTACTGATACTGCTTATAGAAAGCAGTAGCCAAGTCCTCCCAGTAACGAATATTGGTTCCATCCAGCTGATAGAACCATTCGAGTTGAGTCCCTGAAATACTCTCCTGGAAGAAATGGATCCATAGGTTCTTGTCTGCAGTGTAAGGCTCGATCTTCCTTACATAAGAATGGAGGTGCAATTTAGGACAGGAAGCCCCGTCGTACTTCACAAAGGCAGGCGCCTTGAACTTGTGTGGGATCACCACCTCAGAAGATAAACCTAGGTCTCCAAATTCCAACCCAGGCACACGTTGAATCTCCATAGCATTTAACCGGTCCTCTAGCTGTTTGTACCTGTCCTCAACAGGAGGGTACTGTTCATCATTGAAATCTGTCTCTGTGTCAGAGACCACAGGGCTAGGGACCCTTTCCTCTTGGTGACTGCCTTCCCCAACAGATGAAGTACTCCTCTCAGCTTCATTCTGCAGTGTATTCCTGAGTCTGCGTCCAGTGTTGAACAACACAGTCCTCTTCTTCTTCTTCTTCAGGAGAAAAGCCTTCAACTCCTGTTGTCCCTGGGCTAAGTTCATGACCATCTCTTGAAACTGGGTGTTTTGGGCCTGGAGGGCCTTGATAGCTTGTTCAGTAGTTGGTTCAGGATTCATGATGATTGAGTGTTGAAATAAATAGCGAAGAAGATTAAGCAACCTGTAGAAACAGGGTACCTGTGATGCATATGATGAATGAAATGCGTATGAATTATGTTTTCAAAGACAATCGGGAATCAACTTTGTAGACAAAAGGTACACACTTTATTAGATTTAAACTTTGGAATTTAAATTGTTCAACAAATTGCCCTTAGGCGTTACAGGAATGAAAATATTGAAAAGGAAATAAAAGCTGTAAAGGAAACATCCAAAGCCCATCAGTGCTCCCATGGCCTCTTCTTCTCAGTACGGATGTAGTCATTCATGATCCGCTCGTTCTCCAATTGCTTGGTCAGCTTCTGGATCTTCTGTTCCTGTTCGTTGAACTTTTCCCGATAATAATCCCGCTCTTCCTGTAGTTGCGCCCAAGACCTCTTTAGGGTATCAACATCAGTGGGTATCTGAGGAGGGAGTATGGTTGGACGAACCCCGTCTCTATCAGGAATTTCAATAATGATAGGCCTGACAGCTTCATATGGCATACCTAACTTCTGAGCACGGATGCGGACCCATCTGTAATAGGGTTCCATTGGTAGAGAAGTCTTCGGTCCCAACTCATGTGGGTCGGCTTTGTGAATTTTGTCCCAAGCTTTGATGAATCTATGGCGCAGTTCGTCACTATCTACCTGAAACTCAAAACTGATGTGAGCCACCAACATCTCATGAGGCCCTGCTCTTCTGGCTCTTCCGAACTGACGGAGAGCTAAACATGGATTATAAGAGATTCTGCCCTGAGTACCAATCAATGGAACATTAGGATATTCTCCGCAACGATCAATAACAGCCACCTCATCTAAACCTCTGAGAGTCCAAATGATGTCATTATCAGTGAGAGACATTAACCTATGAGCCCAGCCACTTCCTTCTTGGTTCTTCAGCACGAACTTGGGGAGGTGCGAAATAAACCACCTCACTAACAAAGGAGTACAACACCACAGGGTTCATCGTCTTCGGGCAGTACGAGCATAAATTTGCTGCAGGATATCACCCAAGAGAGTGGGTACAGGGTTCCGAGACATGAAGATCCTTATGGCATTGATATTGACAAAGTTATCAGGATTTGGAAACAATACTAGACCATAGATTAAGAGAGCCAGAATGTCCTCGTACGCCCTGAAGTCTAAGTCATTCCAGAAACTGTTAGCTTTACCAATCAGAAACTTAGCCAAGAAGCCCTTAACTCCGCTTCTAGTCACCCAGTTGTCCATTACCTCCTTGTTGGTCAAGGGAAGGGCTGCAGCAATCTCCTCAAGCCTAAGAGTCTCTTCCCAACCAGTGAATGGGGTCTGATCCAAGATAGGGATACCAAGCAAATCAGAGAATTCTTCCAGGGTAGGGACCAACTGGAAGTCTTGAAAGGTGAAGCAATTGTACAAGGGATCATAAAACTGGGTCAAGACACTCATCAGTTGTTGGTCCCACTTTGAAGTGACTAAACCGAGAAGAGAACCATGCCTCTGGATGAAGGAAGCAGTGTTTGGAATTCTGTCAACCAACTCTTTAAGCAAATCAGGCGGGTGAACAAAGTTGAGCCTGATAGTGTTCCTTCGCACAGGCATCATGATGTCCTATAAAACAGAGCAAAGGTGAAACCCTCTTGTCTTTGAAATAGGTCAGTCCTTATGTAGGATGCATGCAGTGGTATGATGATATGATGTTATGGTAAAGCACACCACAAGTATTCACAAAGGAAAACATGATAAGGCACACAAGTCACACCAGACAGCCCTTAGAGTTTAGGCCAGTATGAAGTTCAGGTACTACCCTCTTTCAGTTTCGTTGGTTAAGACCTGTCCTATCAAAAGTAACTGGGTTCTAGAGGATCCCAATATCACTGACTACCCTCAATCGGTCATAACTCCAGCGTCGCGATCTTTTCTTGCGGCCAGAACCATCGCGAGAGTTTAGCCTCAATGGGTGTAGCATACTGCTACTGTTCTATGGCCAAGTTGGGTCACATTAGGGTTCTAAGGTCGGTTGGTGCTTAATGACTCCTCAGAAGACCCATATTCTCCTCGTTGCAACACAAGGGACATCGGTACAGACCAAGGTGCCACACCAACGTAGCCATTGCTTCACCCGTGTCGGTCTACGCCGGACAGGTCCCTCACAGCTTATGCTACCTAAAAGGGTATCCCCAGATCCGGGTTAGGATCTATGAAACTCCGATGCAAAGCCCACAAATATAAAGAAATCAAAGCAAAGCAATTGAAAACATAAGTATGATCTAATCCTAAGTTACACCTCACTTTTATATATTCCCCAGCAGAGTCGCCAGTTCTGTGATCGGTGGAAATAGAACTGACTGTTTTTTAAGCTGGTTTCGCGAAATGTCGCGGTAAGCAAGAGTCGCCACCGTCTTTTATGTTCTCCAACATGGAAAGGACAAAAGCACAACAAAATTCCTTATTCGATATGTTTCTCGGTTCGGGAGGTAGATTTATAGAAAGGGAAGGTATTAGCACCCTTTCTATCCGTGGTTATCCACGGGCTCTGAGGTACTTGCTCTTATGTTTTCAAAATTTGTTTGCTTTTCAAGTGTGTGTGGGTTTTGAAAAAGTTTCGTTTGAAAAATTTCTAAGTAACTCTTGTATCAGTCCTCAAGAGTGTATGAAAAATTTGTTTGAAAACTTTTAGAAAGTGTGAGGTGTGAAAAGTATTTTTGTTTGTTTGTTTTGAGAAGAGCAAGTACTTAAGAGAAATCTACCTACTCTAAGGAATTGGGCTGTGTAAGAGTCCTTTAGATAGTGCTATCCCACCATTGAGGGGTAGGTAGCACCATCGTTGGAGGTGTTCGGGTCAATTCGATTAAGGGACATGTGTGGTCACCGAAGCAATGGTAGGACACCTTAGAAGTAACCCTAATGTCCTAGATCCTTTGTATCCGAGGCAACCATTTCGAGGCAACTGGATCTTTTGGACAGAAGGGCGACCTCTAAGACACCCTATACTTGATGACCACGTTCGAGGCAACCAGTGAGGCGTACCCTAGGGGTGGCATGTGCATGTGTGTTGTTTCATGTTAATGTTTATTTTGTACATGTTATTTGTGAGCTACGGATTGATTTTATTTACATACATTCTTGCAGGCATTTTTTAACAGTTAGGAGTGCGGAAAGTAAATTGTGGAAATGTAAATCTAACTATTACAAGGCGCGGGTCTATACATCGCCAAAAAAACAAAACCCGTTTGGAAATAAAGTGCGAGAAATAGATAAAGCAATAAAAGAGGTCCTAATTAACTATTACATTTCCAGAAGCAGTTACATAAATATAATGAAAATAAATTAAAGCGCGAGAGAATCGAATCGGGATGTCTTTAGGGTGCTGACCCTTTTTTAAGAAAGAATTGAATTTTTTGTCTTTTTTTGTAATTAATGAAATTAAAACTAATAACTAATTAATTAATTAAAAAAAACTGAAAGTTTTTTGTGTTTTTATGTTTTTTTATGAAAATAAAATAAAAAGAATTGAAATTAAAAGTTAACCTAATTCTAAATTATTTTTATTTATTGTAAAGAAAAAGAGATTAAAATTGACCTAATTAAACTATTTTATTTGTTAGTATTTTATTTACAAAAATAACATGAAATTAATAATAATAATATTAGTTCTTTTTTTTTTATTTTTTATTGTGAAAGGGTTAAATAATTTTTTAATGAGTAATTAATAAAAAAAATAATAGAATAAAACAAAGCAATTAATAAGAAAGAAAATAAAAAAATGCAAACCCAAAGGGGGGTATGGGCCAGCAATGGGGGTTTTTGTAAGCAAGCTGAGGCCCATTTGCCACAAAGTCACGTTGACTCCTGGAATCATATGCATGCTCATTGACTTGGAACATGGTGTGGAGCCATCCCTGGCCTTTGGATATGTCTTTTGAGGCACTTGGCATGTGGATTGGTGAGGCGTATGGTGGAGCACAATGACTAGCCTGCATAGGAATTTGTTAAACAAAATAATATTGAGTTTTGGGGGACCTGGGAATCGAACCCAGGTCCCAGTAATTGCCAAGCACGTCACCAACCATTACACCATTTGAGCGCGTTTGATATCATAATACAAACTGATCATTATATTAGAAAGTCAGGCCATATGCTTCCTCAAAAGAAAAGCGTGCGTTTTATTTCAAATGCTCCAATCACTTAATAACACGTAATCATCTTCTTCATCAAAAATGCACAAAAACAAAACACATAGCGGGGGTTTTAAACCCCCACAAAATACAACCACAAAAAATAGCGATTAGAAATGTACGCTATATAAATAGGGCGCGAGTATGGTGTTGAATTCGTCTTGTCATGACGAATTCAACCATATACGTCTCAAGGTCCAATTTTTCTGTATGTGCAAAGCCCTAAAATCCAAGCTTCGAAACCCTAGGTTGCTTCAATGGTGTTTTTTAATTCAGAGCACCATAATCAAATTGAATCATGCCAATAGCTTCAGAATGGTCCTATTAACACAAATCGATCCAAAAAAAAGGTTAAAAATGTATGAATAAGGATGTGCGATTATGGAAAAATATTCAAACCGTGGGACTTGTTGTGGATGATTCTTTGAGTATTGGAACTTGTTTATGATGGCAATAGGTTCCTGGCAATGCTGGCAACGTGTTAGAATCAAGAAAAGTGTTTGAATTGTACTGGAATATGGATTTCAGTTTTCAACTTTTCTTCAAGTTTTTGGAATTTGGTTCTGCCGTTTTAGAGAGTTCTAGGTCGTGAATACTGTCTAGAACACTTGCATATGTATGTTTGAATGAGAATCAAGTCACATGATGAGCCTTTAACCATTGCAATGATGTTTTTGGATTTCTTCATAACCACCATTAAAGGCCTTTCAAAGCTTTGTCCAAATTTTGAATTTTCATGCCTAAATGAGATTTACACGAATTTGGCAACTAGAATATGCTTCATGAA
The DNA here is from genome assembly GCA_948472305.1 of Vicia faba. NCBI lineage: Eukaryota > Viridiplantae > Streptophyta > Magnoliopsida > Fabales > Fabaceae > Vicia > Vicia faba. The sequence continues at coordinate 1,342,362,522 of OX451740.1, forward strand.
GGCTAATCAAACCACAAGATACCATTTAATCAATTTTTTTTTTATTTTACTTGAATTATTATGGATTAAAATGAATTAAATCCATAAAAATTAAATAAAAATAGAAAAATAATTATTTGGTCTTGAAATTGATCATGGGACACGTGGGTGGCATGACAAGGCTGAATCAAGTGAGAAAAAGTGGGCCCTTTTGTCAAAAATTGATGTTTCAAGGATAGTTGGCTTTTTCCATTTCACAAAAATTTCCCAACTTCTCCAATGCATATCTTGCTCAATTTTGATTATATGAACATGTTCTTGGACATTTTGGAAAGGTCTTGAAGTCCTCTAACCTATGCCTTTGGTCCCATGTCATTTTGATTTACCAATCTCAAGTTATGGTCTTTGACTTAAATTGCATTTTTGTTGACTTTTGAAAATGACCTATAATGTTGAAATTGATAACTTTTTGTGAGAGTATTTCTTGGACTTAGAATGTGAAGATGAGTTGTAGGAAATGTAATCCCCTTTAAAATGAGCATAGGATGAGATTTTTCTGATGAACCATAAAAAAGTTATGCCTTGGTCAAGTTACAGTTGACTTTTCAGCTGTCCAAAAATAGAAACTTTTGCATCTTGATGATTTTTGAGCCATTCTTGTGAAATCATGGTCAAGATTTGACCAAATGATGATTGTGGCTTCAAAATAAGATGTTAACCAAAAATTTGACTTTTGACTGCCAAATGACCATTTTGCCCCTACAGTTGATTGTGAAGCAATTAGGGTTTTTGACTGTGCAACTTGACCTTGTGAGCCTTGAAACTTGACATATAGGTGCTTGGCAATGTTTATAGGCATGTGGGACTTGATTGAGCCCTTGAAAACCTCAACTTCCTTGCAAGAACCAAAACCCTAATTTGACTGGCTTAGGAGGGTGGTTGACTGTGCAACCCTTGAGTAGACTTGAGCAAATTGAGATGATGCTTGTCAAAATTTTGAAGAATATGGGAGGGAAAATTTTGGGGTACAACAGGGACTGATATTGGACCTCTTGTCTTGGACATTTATCCTTCATTTTTTGCCTATATACTTCAAGGAATTATTGAAATTATCCCAAGAAGAGATATAGAACTTGACAAGCTTTATTCTGTATCATCTTGAATTCCCTCCTCCTTAGTGTTGGAAATAAACGCTATACATTTATTCTTCTTTTTAGCATTGTCATTGATGGATATCCCAAAGGTTTGTAAGAAACTAATGAGTTCATCAACCTTAGTGCTGCTCAAATCCTAAGCTTATTCAATAGAAGTCACTTTCATATCAAATCTCTTAGGAAATGATCTGGGATTTTTTCTGACAAGCTTTTTCTCATACATCTTTTCACCCAAGGCAAATAAGGTGTTGGAAATATCACATAACTTGATGTGAAAATCACATAGAGATTCATCTTCATTTATCCTCAGATTCTCAAACTTAGTTGTAAGGAAACGCAACTGATCGATCACCATTTTTACTATGTTTATGTCACTTGTCCGACGATAATCCAGATATTCTGCATCACTTTGTGTCGTATTTTGTTACAATTTAATTCGATTTTATGTTTATTAAGTTTCTTCAGTAATTTTGATTTTTAGTTTTATTTCGAGTATTTTTGCGTGTTACGCTTTGGTTGGTTGCTGTGACTGTTCCAGGTTCAGGTGAAAGATACAAGGTACTCGGTGCAAGGAAGTCAAGAAATCAGAAGTTTCACAGAAGAAAAAATAAAGTATCCGAAGGTCTACCACGACCATTCGTGTCACTTGACACGGACTGTGTCAGATTGAAAGCTTTGGAAGAAGAAGGAAATCAGGGGACTGACACGACCACCCATGTCACCTGACACGGATCATGTCAGCATATTTAAATGCCAATTTTCCTTGAAGCTACATGAGAGCCAACACGGCCACCCGTGTAAGCTGACACGGGCCGTGTTGGCTGAGGCACTGATTTTTTTTATAATTTTGTGATTTTCAACCAAGTGTGATCCGAAAGAGCGTTTATGACATTTCAGACAGGGACCAAGGGATTTTCACTATTTGAGACAATTTCTATCACCTATAACTGAACTTTTTGCATACGAAGAATTCAAACGACTGAAGAGAGCAGCACATGTGATTATTGAAAAACGAAGATGTTTCATGAGCCGACGCAATTGAAGATCAAAACTTCCTTAATTATCTGTAATGTCTATATTTAATGTATTTTTAATTCTTTTGAACAATATGAGTAGTGAAACTCCCCAATTCTAGGGGGTGTCCCTGATTCGATCGTGTAATGGCTTTGAATTTCTAGTTTCATCAATACCATGATTTTTATTATTCAATTCAATTGTACAAGGTTTTTAATGCTTTCTTTATCAGACAAATAAGGATTGTCTTACAATTAACAATTAGTTGGACTGTATTTGTTAAGGTTTTTGTACGATTAATCTATAATAAATATCACCTAGGACTAGGGATACTCTATAGTTACCAGTTAAATCTTGATAAAATAAAGGCTTGGTTTCATCATAATTCTCTAAGGACCTATGTATTAGGATGAATGACCAAAGGTTTTTCCACTAAGGATTTAGGAGAAAACAAACTAAAGATCTGGTAATTGAATGTTATGAACTTGTTAAAGAAATCAGTAATCAAGGTTATTATAGGGAAAATTACACACCTTACCCTAGCACGTTCCTCATATTTGTGAAAAAGTCAAATTTTACATTCTGCTTATTTTAATTATTGTCAAGGATATATTCCAAACCAAACCCAAAGTTAAGTTTTTGTTTAATTGAACCTAGAATTAAGCTTCATACATATATGCAGTCCTCGAGATCGATATTCGAGGAATTTCCATACTATTACTACAAAGGCAAATTAGTACACTTGTTAATTTTTCGATCAAGTTTTTGGCGTTGTTACCAGGGACTGCCAATATATAGAGTTTAATTGTAGTTCAATTGAAATTTTGTTTCTCTACAACTAAAATTTCATTTTTCTGTTATTTTTATAATTTTACTAATTTTTGTCTAATTTGTTTATGCGAGGTAAGGTCTCAGATGAATTTCCTTTTGAAGCAGAGATAGAAAGAACTCTTCACGACAGGCGTAGAAGAGCTCGACAAGCTAGATTGGCATAACACAAAGAAAAAATTTCAGTTCATTCAGATTCAAAATCAAAACTCGAAACTATGGATGAAAATCCACCAGTATATGAGAGACTTCTTGGTGACTATGGCAGAACAAATGCTCCGACTGGTAGACTGGCAATTGTGAACCAACTGGTGAATGTACCAAAATTTCAGTTGCATCCCAACATGATCACTCCACTTGAGAGGAGATCCTTCTCTGGAAGGGTGAATGAAGATGCTAACAAGAATTTACAAATATTTCTGAGTATGCGCACCACCTTGAAGATAGATGGGCATACTGATGAAGCGAAGAAGTTATGGATGTTTTCGTTCACTTTAGCTGATGAGGCTGGAGAGTGGTTTTATTCACTTTCGGCTGGTAGCATTACTTCTTGAGAAGAGATGGAAACAACATTCCTGAATGAGTACTTTTCAGCATCAGTATTCATGAGAAAAAGAGATGACATCCTCAATTTCAAGCAGAAAGACGGTGAGTCGCTAGGGGATGCCTATAAAAGATTCAAAAGACTCCTAGTGGCTTGTCCTTCTCACAATTTGGATCATATTGAGTAGATGCAAATGTTTGTGAATGGTCTTAGAATTAAGACGAAGTAGTTGATTGACACAACAGTCAGTGGCTCATCAAATTTTTCAACAACCACTGGTATTAAGAAGATAATTGAAGCAATTGCTGCAAACAAGCATTTGGAGCTATATGACAGAGTTACAAGCAAACCGGGGGGAGTAATTTATTTGAAGTTAGAAGCCAACAAATATATTAAAATATAAGAAACAGTTGCTGCAGATGTGAAGAAAAAGTTAAAGGCAATGAATATAGGTACTCAACAAGTGGCTTAAGACCTACAGGCACAAAATGTTGTTTGTGAAGTTTGTAATGGACCACACAATATTGTACATTGTTTTGCAACTCCACAACAAATTGAGGATATAAAGTTCTTGAAGCAGAATAATCCCTATTCAAATACTTACAATCCTGGGTGGAAAAATCATCCAAATTTTGCCTGGAGGGATTAAAAAGGGAATTTTCAACAACAGGGTCAAAGCCAATATCAACAGAAATAACAACGAGCTCCTAAGAAAGCAGATTGAGAGTTGGCTATTGAAAAGATGGCATCTCACAATATTCAGTTCCAAGAAGAGACAAGAAGCAATCAGAAGAACACTTCCATTTCTATTAAAAATCTAGATATTCAGATGGGGCAGATAGCATAACAACTGGCTAATGCTCAAGCACCAGGCTCTCTACCGGGTGCAACAGTTACGAATCCAAGAGATAATCACACTATGAATGCAATTGTGACCAGAAGCGGTAAGTTAGCTGGAAAAGCCAAAGAAAAGGTAATTGAAGAGGAAGGTTTGTTAGAGCTGGATTTAGAATCAGAGAGGATCCAAAGCTAGCTAAGGAAGTTTGTATATCGCTAGTGATTGAGAAGGAAAATCAGAAAGATCCGAAGCCAAAAATTATACTTCCTTATCCTACAAGAGCAAGGAAGAAGAATCTTAATGAGAATTTTTGAGAAATTCCTTGAATTGTTTAAGAAGCTTGAAATTAACAATCCTTTTGTAGAAGCTATGGAACATATGCCAATTGTTTCCAAATTCATGAAAGACATCATATCCAAGAAGCGTTCCGTCGACACTAAGAAAATAATGCTAACTGAAACATGTAGTGCTATTTTGCATGGTATAAAAATTCCAATGAAGAAGAAAGATAGAGTTGTAGTCACCATTTCTTGCACCATCGGGGATAAATCATTCAAAAAGGAACTTATCGATTTATGGGCTAGTGTGAGCCTTATGCAGTTGTCTATTTATAAAAATCTTGAACTAGGTGAAGTGCGAGACACTCGCATGACGCTTCAATTTGCAGATCATTGATGAAAATACCATACGGCATTGCAATTGATGTTCTTGTGAAGATTGACAAGTTTTTGTTCCCGGTTGATTTTGTAGTTTTGGAGATGCTAGAAGATGAGGAAATCCTGCTAATTTTGGGAAGACCTTTTCTAGAGACAAGAAGATGCGTGATAAATATTGAGGAAGGCATTATGACCCTCAAAGTCTATATGAAGAGTTGAAAATTAATGTGGGGGACACCATCAAATTCAAATACGATGAAGATAAAAATAAAAATATTGAAGTGTTGAACACAATGTTCATTCAGTCACTTCAGAGCAAGATTCCAAAATCACGTTTGGAAAAAGTTCTTAGCTTGTCAATTTTTGAAAAAAATGAAGAAAGAGATTAGAAAGAGACAGAAGTTTTATCCTTGTTTGAAGCACAACATCCATGGAATAGATCGAAACCACACCAGTGGGAAGATTTACGACCATAACAACCTCTTGAAGAGAAGAAAGAAGCCAAAAAGGGGACAAAGTTGAAACAGTTGCCTGAAAATCTCAAATATATTTTTCTTGATACTGAAGAGAAATGTCCAACTATCATGAACTCAAGCCTAAAAGAAGTTCAAGAAGAAAATCTCATCAAAGTACTCAAGAAATACAAGGGTGTTACTGGATGGGTCATTGAAGACTTGAAAGGTATTAGTCCCACAGCTTGCATGCATAAGATATTATTGGAAGATAATCAGAATCGGTTGTTCAACCGCAAATAAGACTTAACTCGAACATGAAGGAAGTAGTTCACAAAGAAGTTATGAAGTTACCCTATATCTGATAGCTCATGGGTGAGTCATGTTCATGTGGTACCAAAAAAGGGAGGAATAACTGTCATTATGAATAAGAAGAATGAGTTGATTCCTACAAGAACTATTACAAGTTGGAGAGTATGCATTGACTACTGAAGGTTAAACACCGCCAACAAGAAAAGATAACTTTCCTTTACCTTTCATTGACCAAACGTTGGAAAGGTTGGCTGGTCATGATTACTACTGTTTCCTAGATGGATACTCAGGGTACAATCAGATTTAAGTGGCCCCTGAAGATCAAGAGAAGACTGCTTTCACGTGCCCTTATGGTATTTTCGCCTACAGGAGAATTCCATTTGGGTTGTGCAACACTCCTGCCACTATTCAGAGATGTATGACATCCATATTCACTGACATGCTTGAAAAGCATGTGGAAGTGTTTATGGATGATTTTTCGGTTTTCGGGTCTTCTTTTGATAATTGTTTGACTAACTTGTCTCTTGCGCTAGAAAGATGTCAGCAGGCCATTTTGATTCTCAACTGGGAGAAGTGTCATTTCATGGCGCGTGAAGGCATAGTGTTAGGGCACAAAATTTCTCATAAGGGAATTGAAGTTGACAAGGAAAAAGTAGAGGTAGTAGTAAATTTTACACCACTGGTGAATGAGAAGAGTATAAGAATTTTCTTGGGACATGCGGGTTTTTACCATAGGTTCATAAGATATTTTTAAAAGATTGCCAAGTCGTTCACTAGTTTGCTTGTGAAGGATACACCCTTTGTTTTTGACAAAAAGTGCGGTGAGGCCTTTGAAACTTTGAAGAGTAAATTGGTGTCTGCTTCGGTAGTAATTTCCCCTAATTGGTCTCTATCTTTTGAGATCATGTGCGATGCAAGTGATATAGTAGTGGGGAGGTACTAGGACATAGAAAGGAAAATCTCTTGCATGTGATCTATTATGCAAGTCATATGTTGAATCCTGCTCAGATGAATCATGCAACCACTGAAAAAGAGTTGCTAGCTATGGTGTATCCTTTTGAAAAATTCAAGTCTTACCTGTTAGGATCTGTTGTACCCCAAAATATTCCCTCCCATATTTCTCAATACATGTCAAGTGAGGTCCTCAAATTGCTCAAGGAAGTCCAAGGGTTGACCAGACAAACTCTCTCCTAAGGCAGTCTACCTCAAATTAGGGTTTCATTTTTCATCAAGATGCTTGAATCCAAAGGATCCTAAATGCTCAAAATTGTCCTAATATGTTCTCAAGATCACTCATGTCAAGTTTCAAGCCTTACAGAAGAAGTTTGCCCAGTCAATTGCTCAAAAGCCTGAAAATCGACTATGTTAGGTCAAAAGTCAACTGTGGCCAATACACAGTCAAACTTCAAGATTTTTGGTCAAAATCATCATTTTGAAGTATAATTCATCATTTGATCAAGGTTTGATGATGATTCCTCAAGGATTGCTCACAATTCATCAAAACCCAAAAGTTGCTAAATTAGGGTTTTATAGGAAAAGTCAACTCAACTTTGACCAAGCATAACTTTATCATACTTTATCAGAAATGACCCATTTAAAACTCATTTTGAAGAGGATGAAATTCCCTACAATTTATCTTCATCTCCCAAGTTCAAAATATGCACTCACAAAAAGATATGAATTTTGACATTATAGGTCATTTTGAAAAGTCAACAAAAACACCTTTTGGGTCAAAGCTTCATACATGAACATGGAAGACTAAATTGAGATGAGACCAAAAGGGTTGCTTAGAAGACATTTTAAGCTTTCTAAAAAGTCCAAGAACACCCTCCTAGGATCAAAATTAAGGTAGTTATGCATTGGCCAAGTTTACCCTTTTTGCAAAATTGCCAAAAGTCAAATGTGCTCAAATTTGCATTTTTTCTAAATGGGCCCAACTATTTATGCTTGCACCTCAATTATAATGTGGTCCACGACTCAAATGCTGACCCATCATTTTTTTGCTTCATTTTTCAATTTATTTTGATTTTTCATTAATTAAAAATTGAATTAAATCAAATAAATGATGAACATTATCAAAGATTTGATTTGATTGGTTTTTTTTGACAGGTTAGCAACCAAGATTTGATGAGCTTGCAAGATCAATTCGAATCAATGGTAATTGGAACAAAAAGAGCATGATTAGGCCACATTTGGATGGTTTACATATGCCATGAAAACATAATCAAATCTTGAAAAACTTCCAAAGATGTGATCAGTTTTACAACCCTAATGCATTCTATAATATATATTGAACATTTCCAAATCAAGGATAGAGGTTGAGCAGTCGTGAAAGAGGCAAAAAAAACTGAAAAAATTTCAAGAAAAGTGGTGATCCAATTTCCATACTAGAGACCAAATCATGCCATCTTTCCTTTGCCAATCGATTGCTGGAGGTCTCAGGATTATATTCCAATCATTAACAAGCCTCTCTAGGTCCTGAAACCCGTTATAGCAGCCACATGGTTAGCAAGAATTTTTGTTTTCCGTTTCACCAATTATACACCATTTTCACGCTTTGATGGCATATTATTATTCCTTAACATGTTTGCAAGCTAATCATTATATTCAATTGCGTTTTTGGTGATTGTATGACAAACTGCCATAGCTAGGGTTTCAAGTTCTTGTTTAGGGCTTTGCAGGATAGGTAAAATTGGACATTGATTACGGTACCATGAGACTCGTGAGGATGAGACGAGTTGATTGGTACCAGCCATGGTCATTTATGTTGCCTATGGACAAATTTTGAAATACACAGGGTTGTAGCTACATCGCAATGTCCATAGGTAAAAACTCCAGGGCTAACACGACGGATGGGAGGAAGAAGATGAGGTGTGGCGCCCCCTGGTTGGGCAATTTGAATTTAGCGCGTTTTTTCATTTAATCTTTGTTTTTCCATATATTAGATTTGGTTTTTATTATATATACAAGTAAATCAGATGGCTCAGTTGGCAAGCGTGCAGGGGAAGAGTGCCTAAGGACCTGGGTTCGATCGCCAGGTCCCAACTTTTATTCATGTTTTTCTTTAACAGGCAATCTAGCGCATTACACGTCAAGAGGTCCACCATATACTATCAGGATCTGGCCATCCAATTCACCAACGCTTCAGATCAACGTGCCACTCTTGGAGGACCACCATACGCCTCCAGTCAATAGCCACGTTGAATCAGGCAAAGTCAAACAGGCCTGGGTCTTTTGGGATCAAAATTTCAAACAGCACTCCCCATAATTTCTAATACAGGCCCATTTTACTAACTTTTATTTATTTATTTTTCTCTATTTTTTATTATTTTAATTTCCTTTATTTATTTAATTTACAAATTAATTTATTTTTCACAAAAAACCATAAAATCAACAATTCACCAAAATTAGGATTAGTTTTTTTATTATTATCAAAATTAATTTAACTTAGTTTAGTTTAGGGAAATTGTAATTTGTTTTCATAAATAAAATAAAAAATAGAAATTAGGTTAAACCTTTAATTTAATTTAATTTTGCTCTTTTTCTCAAATAGATAAAAATACAAAAATAGGTTTAGAGTAAATTAATTTATTTTTCCTAGATTAAAATTAATTAGAATTAGGCCTTTCTTTTTTTAATGTAATAATTTCTCCATTTTCTTAAATAACAAAACATGACCAAAACTTTTTTTACCAATCACAATTAGGTTTAGGCAAGGGTCAAAACCCTGGTTATCTCGTATTCGACTCATCGCGCGCACGTTATTGTTTTTACGATATTGTTGTAACTGTTCATGGTTTGTAATAGTTTAATCTAGGACTTTTATTTATCGGTTTTTCCCGGGTTTTTGGCTATGTAATTAATCCCCTATTTACTTTCTCGCATTTTAATTCTCGCAAATATTTGACTGTTTAGATGAATGCTAATAGGATTGTATGACAAGAATGCATGACGAATTAATACAGTTAGAAAACCCTAATGTGCAAAGACTAAATAATTGAAAACAAATCACTCGCACATATCACACTTAGGGTATACTCACACTTCGGTTGCCTTCGGTAAACGGTCATTAAGTATAGGGTGTCTTAGTGGTTGCCCTCCTGTCTAAAAAGATCAAACGTTGCCTCGGAAATGTTGCCTCGAATACGATCTTAAGACTCTAGGGTTATTACTAAGGTGTCCTAACATTTCTTTAGCGATCGTACGTCCCTTTTGAATTGACCCTTACAACTCCAACGACTGTGCTACCTATTTCTCAATAGTAGGATAACGCTGTCTAAAGGAAACAAGAATATAAACGATCTTTTTTCGAGTAGGTAGACGCTAGTAGGTACTTGCTTAAAACAAAATTTTTCCACACTTACACATTTCAAAACAATTTTCAAAACAACTTCGTCACACCTTTGACGACTGATACAAGGGTTATCACGAGGTTAAAACTCTTTTTAAAAAACAAAGCACATACACAAGAAATTTTAAAAGATGAGTAAGTACCTAAGAGCCCATGGAAAACCATGGATAGAAAGGGTGCTAACACCTTCCCTTTCTATAATCTACCCCCCGTACTCAGAATATCTCGAAAAAGGATTTTTTTTTGTACTTTTTTCCTTTCCGGTTGGATGAAATAAAAGTCGGTGGCAACTCTTGCTTACCGTGACATTTTGTGAATAAAAAACGCAAAACGCAAACCAGCGTCAAACAGTCGGTTCTGCCACCGTATCACAGAACTGGCGACTCTGCTGGGGATTTAATAAGTGGGGTATACCTTAGGATCTAGTTCATCATAATTGCTTCTCTTGCTTGTTTTGTTTGCTTTACTTTTAATGGTTTTTGCTTGGGGTTACTATAGATCCTAACCCAGATTTGGGGGATAACTTTTAGGTAAGTAGCAATAGACTGTGAGGGAACTGTATGGTATAGACCGATACGGTTGAAGCAGTGGCTATGTTGGTGTGTCACTTTGGTTGGTACCGGTATCCCTTGTGGAGAAACGAGGAGAATACGGGTCCGCCACGTGGTGTCGTTAAGCATCAACTGACCTTAGAACCTTTAATCGCCCAACTTGGCCATTAGAAAGTAGTGAGATAGTCGGCCTCGGTCTAAAGCTGAGAACTAGTTGATACTCGATGCTACACTCATTGAGACCATACTCTCGAGATAGTTCCGGGCGCAAGAAAAGATTGCGTGAGCTGAAACCATGACCGATGAAGGATGGTCAGTGATATTGAGATCCTCTAGAACCCAATTACTTTTTCTAGGACAGGTTAAAACCAACTTAACTTCAAGAGGGTATTACCTTTGACCTCATGCAAGACTTAAACCTAAGGGCTTTGTGTGACTTATTTGTCTTTGACATATTTGTTATTTGTTATACCTGTGTTTTATCATAACATCATGCATCATAACATAGCATTCATGCTTCATTACACTAACTATTTCAAAGACCAAGGGATTTATCTTTGTTTTGTTTTCCAGATCATGGCTTCCGTACGTAGAAAGACTATCCGAGTCAACTTTGTGGAGATACCATCCCAACTCAAAGAGCTAGTGTCAAGGATTTCTGAAACTTCTATGTTCATTAAGAGACATGGTCAACTTCTCAGCCTGGTTACTTCAAACCCCGATGAACAGATGATGAGTGTACTTTTTCAGTTCTTCGATCCCGAGCATCACTGTTTCACCTTTCCAGATTATCAGCTGGTACCCACCTTGGAGGAATTCTCTCATCTATTGGGCATATCCATTCTTGAACAGGTATCTTTCACAGGTATAGAAGAAGTTCCTAAGCCAGAAGTCATTGCCTCAGCTTTGCATTTGAAACGGGCCGATGTGGTATCCAATTGGGAAACTTAAAGCGGAGTCGAATGTTTTCTAGCCAAATTTCTGATAGACCAAGCTCAGCTATTCTGGGAGGATTTAGATTTTCAGGCTTTTGAAGATGTCTTGGCTCTTCTTATCTATGGTTTGGTTCTCTTCCCTAATCCAGATTCCTTTGTAGATGTGAATGCTATCAAGATTTTCCTTTCTTGCAATCTTGTGCCTACCTTGCTTGGAGATATCTTGCACGCTCTCTATACTCGTACCACAAGGAGAAGAGGGACTCTTATGTGCTGCATGCCATTGTTGTCGATGTGGTTTATTTCTCACCTCCCTAAGTCTGTGCTAAAGAATGAAGAAGGTTTGGGTTGGTCACATAGAATAATCTCACATGCTCATACAAATATTATTTGGTGTTCCCGGGCTGTGGAAGACGTTGCTGTTATTGACCGTTGTGGGGGTATCCTAATGTCCCATTACATCGTATCAAATGAGGTATAACTTATAATCCTTGTCTAGCTTTGCGAAAATTTGGTCGTGCTCGAAGAGATGGTCCCCATGGGTTACTTCTTGAGGATATTGCATTCGACTATGAAGAGGATGTTAAAGGACATCGTCGGAGGTTCATACGAGCTTGGGGCATGGTAAATAGATTTGACCCCCATGAGTTGGGACCAAAGAATTCCCTTCCTATGCAGCCTTACCTCCAATGGGTCTGAGCTCGTGCACAGAACCTTGTGATGCCATATATAGCAGCGTTACCAGTAATTGTGGAACCCACTACCAAAGACGGCATTCCTTACAGGGCTCTCTATCGTTACATGCCCACTGATCTTGGGGAGCTACAGAGGTCTTGGATTCAGCTAAAGAATGAGTGAGATACTTACAGGGATCAGTTCCATGAGTAAGAGAGGAAGGTTTTGAAGCTCACCAGGAAGCTCGAGGAGGAAAGAGTGCTTAATGATTACATCAGCACAAAGAGAAAGTGTCCATGGGACTTTTGATTTTGCCTTTCTAGTTTTAGATTTGTTTTATTCACTTCTTTGTAACGCCTTAAGGGCATTGTTGAACCTTTCAAAGTTAAGCTAATAAAGTTTGTTTATTTTTGGTTTGCAAATTTAAATCTCCCAAAGTCTTTGAATTCATTACATGCGCATCCCATTATCATGCACATCATCACAGGTACCACTACAGGTTTCTTATCTTCTTCGCTTTTTATTTCAGCAGAAATGTCTTATGATCAAGCCATCAAAGAGCTTCAGGCACAGAACGCCCAGTTCCAACAGATGTTCATAAGTCTGGCTAAGGGGCAAGAGGATCTGAAAACTCTGATTCTGAAAGAAAAGAAGAAGAAGAAGAAGAAGGCCGGGCTTATGAATATGGGCAGAAGGTTTGGAGAAAGGTTGAAGCATCAAACTGATCTGGCCTCTTCATCCAAAGAAGGGGAGAACCAAGAAGAGGAAAAGGGCCATAGTCCTGCAGTCTCTGATAATGATACTGATTTTTATGATGAGCAATATCATCCTGCCGAGGATAGGTAAAAGCAGCTAGAAGACCGTCTGAGTGCTATGGAAATTCAGAAGATACCTGGTTTGGATTTCGGAGAACTAGGACTGGTATCTGGAGTGGACATCCCTCATAAGTTCAAGGCTTCAGTTTTTGCTAAGTATGATGGAGTGTCCTGCCCAAAACTCCATCTCCGCTCTTATGTCAGGAAAATTCAACCCCACACTGCTGATAGAAATTTGTGGGTGCACTTCTTTCAAGATAGTCTGTCAGGGACTCAGCTTGAATGGTTCTACCAGTTGGAAGTGGCCAATGTTCGAAACTGGGAAGATCTTGCTGCTGCTTTCTACAAGCAGTACCAATACTCTGCCGACCTTGCTCCCACTCGTACTCAGCTCCAGAGTATGTCCATGGGTGTAGGTGAAGGTTTTAAAGATTACACTAAAAAATGGAGAGATTTGGCTGGCAGAGTTAAACCCCCTTTGTCCGATAGGGAGTTGGTTGATATGTTTTTGGGGACACTGTCTGGTCCATTTTTCAACCACTTGATTGGAAGCTCGTCAGTTGGTTTCATTGAGTTGATTTTAACTGGAGAAAGAGTGGAGGCTGGAATTCGAAGTGGTAAAATACAAATAGATGCTTCTTTGAGTTCGATAAAGAAATCTTTTACTGGTAGGAAGGAAGCCAGTGCAGTTTATAGCCCAGGGGGCCAAAACAGATTTGAACACCGTCCAACGGTAAATGCTGTAGTGATACCAAGACCCGCTGTTGCTCCATAATGAAACAATCAACAGAGGGTGGAAAGACCACAGCGGCATTTTACCCGCATTAGCATGACATTGGCTGAAGTGCTACCTCACTTGCTGAAATCCAACTTGACCACATTGAGGGAGGCTCCCAAAAATCCAAACACTACCTCTCCTAGATACAATCCCAACGCGCAGTGCGCCTACCATTCTGAGAGTCCTGGCCATGATACCAATGACTGTTGGGCTTTGAGAAACAAAGTATAAGATTTGCTGGAGGCTAAGGAGATAGAGTTTGATGCTCCAGAAAAGCCGAATGTAATAACTGCTCCTATGCCTAAACATGGTCGTGGGGTTAATGCTGTTGACAATGATTTATTTGTGACCTTTGTTGAAGAAATTTCTACTCCTCTTATGACTGTTAAGAGGAATCTGCTGTTGGCCGGTGTATTTCCAGGTAGTGGTGAAGGTTGCCACATGTGCTCGGTTCTACCTTCCGGTTGCCGTTTGTTAAAGTAAGGTGTTTAGCGCCTGATGGATAATAAAGAGATTATGTTCGAGAAGACTATGATCCCTATTATTCCCAATGAAGATGTTGCCATCATAACCATTTCCGCCAATCCTTCCAAGGTTTCCTCGAGAAAACCTGTTAGGATTACATCTATTCCAAGAATTGCTCCACTAATAATCACCGTTCCTGGTCCCATCCCGTACACTTCAGACAAGGTTGTCCCATGGCACTATGGTGCTGATGTGTATTATCATGGCATTAAGAAAGAGTTGAAGAATGAAGAAGCTGATACTGATGTCAGTAATATTGTCGGGGCTAGTAAGGTCACTAGAAGTGGAAGACTCTTTTCTCCCGAGATTTCTCCTCCGACTGTCCATAAACCTGTTGTCATTCCATCTGCTAGTACATCAACTACTGTTCCAGTTCCTACTCCAGTTATCACCCCTGTCGCCGAGCCATCTGAGACTCGGGGAAAAGAAATCATAGGTGAGCCTTCCCGGACGGAGGCGCCTAGAAAAATTGTTGTGGAAGCCTCTAAACAAGAAATAGAGGAAATATTGAAAATTATCAAGAAAAGCAACTACAATATGGTCGAACAGCTGGGGAAGACCCCGTCAAAGATCTCCATGTTGTCTCTGCTATTGTGTTCTGAAGCCCATGCAAAGGCTTTGATTGCATTTCTCAAGACTGCACATGTGCCGCAGGAAACTTCTGCAGATCAGTTCAAAGACTGTGTGGCTAGCCTAACTGCTGACAATGGGATATGATTTTTAGATGCAGATCTGACCGCTAAGGGGAGGAATCATAATGACGCTCTGCACGTATCGATTGAGTGCAGGGGCACCACTATGGCTCATGTGTTGGTTGACACTGGGTCTTCGCTGAATGTTCTGCCAAAGAAAGCGTTGGACCGTTTGGACTGTGAGGGTTTGACTCTAAAACCGAGTAACATTATGGTAAGGGCTTTTGATGGATCAAAAATGATGGTGCACGGGGAGGTGGACATCCCTGTCAAAGTGGGTTCTCAGACGTTTGGGTCCATCTTCTATGTAATGGATATCAGACCATTGTATTCTTGCTTGCTGGGTCATCCTTGGATCCATAGGGCTGGGGCAGTCACTTCCACACTCCATCAGATGCGGAAGTATCCAGTACAGGGGAAAATTGTCACGGTGTGAGGTGAAGAAGAGTACATGGTAAGTCATCTCAATTCCTCCCGTTATGTGGATATGGATGGGGAGTTTATAGAAACTCCTTGTCAGAAATTCGAAGAGGTCCCTTAGACTTTGGCGTCAACTGAAGTTACTACCAACAAACCTCCACTGAAGATGGCTTCTCTCAAGGATGCCAGGGTTGTTGTTGAAGAAGGTGGGTGTACCAATTGGGGTCGGCTCCCTGATTTCACTCACAAAACTGACAAATTTGGTTTGGGATTTACTACAGGGGCTCAAAAGGTTGTTAGGCGCACACGGATTGGAAGTCCTCCTCTACACATCAGCAATCAGGGAGTTAATGCAATTGAGGACAATGAAAAAGATTCATGCATTGACAACTGGATCTACCCAACAACCAACGGTGGACCGAACAACTGGACGGCTCGGGACTTCGTAGTTGTTTCTTTTATTCCATAGTAATTGACTTTTGTTTTAAGATTTGTAATAAACAGTCTGAAACTTTACGGCCCGGTGCCTTGCCCGAGGAACTTTTGCTTTGCTTGTGAGGGCTTATTATTTGTCATTTTCATATATCATTAATAAAACATTGGACGTCTCTTGCATTACAAATTTTGCGCTCCTTGTTTTTCTTTTCTGTCTCCCACTTTATCAAAACATCTATTCTCTTACACACACTCACGTATCATACTGTAGATCCACATCCACTATGGATCCCATTGATAACAGCTCTGCTACTTCCAGTTATGAGTTCGAAAATACGATCAACCAAGCCGAGGATGAAGGTGAGGATGATTGTGAGGTGCCGGGAGAACTTTCTAGACTACTACAACAAGAAGAAAGGGCCATACATCCTCATGAAGAGCCAGTCGAGTCAGTGAATTTGGGTACAGAGGAAGACAAGAAGGAGGTTAAAATAGGTGCGAATCTGGAGCCTAGTGTCAAACAACGGTTAATACAGATGTTGCACGATTATGTTGAGATCTTCGCTTGGTCCTATGAAGATATGCCTAGTCTGGACACTGATATTATGGTACATCTTCTGTCGACCAAAGAAGACTACCCTCCAGTGAAGCAAAAGGTCCGCCGTATGCGCCCTGAAATGTTAGAAAAAATCAAGGCAGAGGTCATGAAACAGTTTGATGCCAGATTCTTAGCTGTCACTTCTTATCCGAAGTGGGTTGCCAACGTTGTTCGGGTACCTAAGAAGGACGGTAAGGTACGGATGTGTGTGGATTACCGAGATATGAACAGGGAAAGCCCCAAAGATGACTTCCCACTTCCTCACATCGATGTTCTAGTCGTCAACATCGCGCTACACAAGATCTTCTCCTTCATGGATGGTTTTTCTGGCTACAACCAGATCAAGATGGCTCCTGAGGACACGGAGAAGACAACCTTCGTTACACAGTGGGGCACCTTCTGTTACAAGGTAATGCCTTTTGGGTTGAAGAATGCTGGGGAAACTTATCAGCATGCCATGGTCACTTTGTTCCACGATATGATTCACCATGAGATCGAGGTTTATGTTGATGACATGATATCCAGGTCTCAGACTGAGGAAGAGCACCTTGATCATTTCCAAAAAATGTTTGACAGGTTGAAGACGTACAAGCTGAGGTTGAATCCAAACAAGTGTACCTTCGGGGTAAGGTCTGGAAAGCTTCTGGGTTTCGTTGTCAATGACAAAGCTATTCAAGTGGATCCTACAAAGGTAAAAGCCATACAAGAGATGCCGAATCCTCGCACAGAAAAGGAAGTTTGAGGTTTCTTGGGATGTCTGAATTACATCGCCAGGTTCATTTCACATCTGACTACTACTTGTGAGCCAATCTTCAAGCTGCTGAAGAAAGATCAAGTGGTAAAGTGGAATGATGAATGCCAGACCGCTTTCGAAAGAATCAAGGAATACCTTCAAGAACCACCAATTTTGATGCCTCCAGTTAAAGGAAGACCTTTGATTTTATACTTGATAATGCTAGACAATTCAATGGGGTGTGTGTTGGGGCAGCACGACGAGTCTGGTCGAAAAGAGCATGCAATTTACTACCTTAGAAAAAAATTTACCGACTGTGAGATCCGATACTCATTTCTCGAGAAAACATGTTGCGCTTTGGCATGGGATGCTCGCCGGCTGAGACAGTATATGCTGACTCACACTACTTTGTTGATACCAAAGATGGATCTGATCAAGTATATTTTCGAGAAGCCCGCCTTATCGGGAAGAATAGCAAGATGACAGATGATCTTAACCGAATACGACATCCGATACACAACCCAAAAAGAAATCAAGGGGAGTGTATTGACGGATCATTTGGCACATCAGGCCGTGGATGACTACCAGTCCATGAATTTCGAGTTCTCGGATGAGAACATCATGTTGGTGACTGACTACGAAGAACCCGAACCAGATGAAGGACCCAAGGAAGGATCCTGATGGTCTATGTATTTTGATGGAGAATCAAACACTTTGGGTAATGGCATTGGCGCTGTAATCATATCTCCTGAGGGCTGTCATACTCCGTTCACCGCCCGATTATGTTTCAACTGCACCAATAACATGGCGGAGTATGAAGCGTGTATCATGGGTCTTCGAGCTATCATTGACCTAAGGATTAAGTTCTTGAGTGTATTCGGAGATTCCGCTCTGGTAATAAGTCAAATCAAAGGCGAGTGGGATACGAAGCACCCGAATCTTATTCCTTACAAAGAGTATGTACTGACATTGCTCCCGCACTTTGAGGAAATAACCTTATAACATTTCCCAAGAGAGGAGAATCAGTTAGCGGACGCGCTAGCTACCATGTCTTCTATGTTCAAAGTTAGGTGAGATAATGAAGCTCCCCAGATTACCATTGAGAGGTTGGATGAACCCGCACATTGTTGTGACCTTGAGATTAAAGAGGTGGCAGATAAACCCTGGTTACATGAGGTAAAGAGGTATCTTGAGGCTCAAGAATACCCCGAGGGGGCATCTATTAATGATAAGAAATTTCTGAGAAGATTCGCTGCAAAGTTCTTCATCAGTAATGGTATCCTCTATAAGCGTAACCATGATTCAACCTTACTATGGTGTGTGGACAAGAGCGAGGCAGAAAGGATCATGGTAGAGTTACATAAAGGTACCTTCGGAACTTATTCCAATGGACACACTATGGCTAAGAAAATCCTACGGGCAGGATATTACTAGTCCACTATGGAAGCCGATTGTTATCAGCACTCTCGAACCTGTCATAAGTGCCAAGCCTATGTTGATAAGGTGCATGTACCTCCGGTTCCCCTGAATGTTTTGATAGCTCCTTGGCCTTTTGCAATGTGGGGCATCGACATGATCGGCGAGATCAGACCTACTGCGTCTAACGGGCATCATTTCATTCTGGTAGTAATTGATTACTTTATGAAGTGGGTTGAGGCAGCTTCCTTTGCTACGGTAACCAAGAACGTCGTGGCGCGGTTCATCCGACACAATCTGATTTGTCGATATGGTGTACTAGAGAGGATCATTACTGACAATGGTATAAATCTCAACAACACAATGATCACCAAACTCTGCAAACAGTTTAAGATACAACATCATAACTCTTCTCCCTACCGGCCAAAGATGAATGGCGTTGTTGAAGAAGCTAACAAGAACATCAAGAAGATTGTGCAGAAGATGACAGTGACATACAAAGACTGGCACAAGATGTTACCATTTTCTCTTCATGGGTATCGTACCTCATCACAGACGTCGACAGGGGAAACACCCTACTCTCTGGTATATGGCATGGAGGCGGTCCTACCCATCGAAGTCCAGATACCCTCTCTCAGGATTATGAAGGATGCGGGTTTGAACAAAGATGACTGGATCCAAACCCGACTTGATCAGCTGAATATAATCGATGAAAAGAGACTTACTGCTATCTGTCATGGTCAGACATATCAAAAGCGAATGATCAAGGATTTTAACAAGAAAGTCAGACGTCAGGAATATCAAGTCGGGGATCTAGTGATCAAACGCATCATACTACCGCAAGGTGATCCCAGGGGCAAATGGACTCCCACATACGAAGGGCCATTTGTGGTTAAAAACATTTTCTCGAGAGGAGCTATGATGCTAACCACCATGGATGGTGACGACCTTCCTCACCTCATCAATGCAGACATAGTGAAAAGATACTACACATAATCAAAGACCCGCTAGGTTGACTGGCCTAGGCAAAAATAAGGGCTTCCCAGCGAACCAAAAGGGTTCAGGCAAAAGTAAGGGATGGAAATAAAAAAAACCGTTCACCCGGCAAGTCGAAAACCTGAAAAGGCGACTTGGGCAAAAAAGGGTATCCCGGTGGACCGAAAACCCGAAAGGGCGGTCCAGGAAAAAATTAGGGATCAAAGCGTAACACTATGTCTCATTGGATCATCTTGCAACCAAACATCGGTATCAACTGTCAAGCTCAGACGGCACCAATCAATCTGATCTACCTTCGACCAAGCAGCAAAGTGATGAGACGCTTGAAGATATAAAGGCAATAGCAGAGTTAGAACTCGATGGGATTGTTTCACATAGCTGTTTTTCTTTCTTAAAACACAAATTGTAATTTCTATCTTTCGGCGGCGTTCTCTTACTAGAACATCAGCCTCTTTGTACAAAACGCCTATTAGAGGCCAACTTCAAAATCAATACAAGTCATTTTCACAAGGCTTTGATTTATTTTCTTTTTCCTGTTTTGTTTTGCTAGAACGTCCAATGGTTCATTTTTGATATATGCATTTGAAAATAATTGCTGCTCATAAATACTTACATGAAAAAACAAAAGATGATTACTCGTAATTATAGGAATAGGGAAAACAAGAAGTACCCAAACCTTGCCGTTATTCTGCCCATCAGGTACCAAGGTAGAATCAGATTGAGTAGTGATCCATACACTCCCCAAAGAGTAAAAAGTATCCAAAGACGGTGATGTTAGTTTCCATGAGCAGGACATAACTCTCCCCTGTTGAGGTTCACAATCGCAAGTGAGTCGGTAAATTTTTCCCCAAATAGAGTTTATTTCTCTCATAAGCAGAAACCCAATCTCCAATGGAATTCATTATCACCAACAACGAAAGTTCATCCCCAACTGAGGTTATCTCTCCAAGATAGCAAATCTATCAACAGAGTATCTCTTCTCCAACAGAGTTATTCCCCACAGAGATATCCTCAGGCAGAGTCTCATCCGGCAGAATATTTACCAGCCAAGGGGCAAGTCCTCAGCATAGTCATTGTTGTTCACCATCCCGAACAGAAGCAGAGGAACTGTGGTTGTTACAGCAATCAAGAATACCATTTCTCATACTCTCCAAACAGCAATCAGGGATTTATTTTCCCGGATTCAGTTTATTATGTCAGCATTTCATGCTCATACATCATGACATACGCATACATCACATATAACATAGTCTCATTTATTTTGATAACTTCATCACACAATACATCTCATGCATCACACATAACTAACCCTGTATTTATTTCAGGAAAAGACAATTATTATCAGCAATTTCCAACAGGTACATGATCAACACTCGAAGCTAAACAGAGTAATCGTTGGTGCGACAAATGCACCCTTTTGTCGGTTTCTCAGTAGCCCTACTACCCAGGCTTTCATATCGAAGTAACCCTACCATCCAGATTGCTTCT
This sequence comes from Vicia faba, assembly GCA_948472305.1. NCBI lineage: Eukaryota > Viridiplantae > Streptophyta > Magnoliopsida > Fabales > Fabaceae > Vicia > Vicia faba. Next base: position 1,342,383,707 of record OX451740.1, read on the forward strand.
CACAGCCCTACTATCCAGGCTTTCATATCGAAGTAACCCCACTATCCAGGTTCCTTCTCACAACCCTACTACCCAGGCTTTTATATCGAAGTAACCCTACTATCTAGGTTCCTTCTCACATCCATACTATCCAGGATTTCATATCGAAGTAACCCTACTATTCGGGTTCCTTCTCACAACCTACTATCCAGGCCTTCATATCAAAGTAACCCTACTATCCAGGTTCCTTCTCACAGTCCTTCTATCCAGGCTTTCATATCGAAGTGACCCTACTATCCAAGTTCCTTCTCACAGCCCTACTATCCAGGCTTTCATATCGAAGTAACCCTACTATCCAGGTTCCTTCTCACAGCCCTGCTATCCAGGCTTTCATATCGAAGTAACCCTACTATCCAGGTTCCTTCTCAAGCCCCACTATCCAGGATTTCATATCGAAGTAACCCTACTATCCAGGTTCCTTCTCACAGCCCTACTATCCAATCTTTCATATCGAAGTAACCCTACCATCCAGGTTCCTCCTCACAGCCCTACTACCCAGGCTTTCGTATCGAAGTAAAACTACTATCCAGGTTCCTTCTCACAGGCCTACTATCCAGGCTTTCATATCAAAGTAACCCTACCATCCAGGTTCCTTCTCACAGCCCTACTACCCAGGCTTTCGTATCGAAGTAAGTCTACTATCCAGGTTCCTTCTCACAGCCCTACTATCCAAGCTTTCATATCAAAGTAACCCTACCATCCAGGTTCCTTCTCACAACCCTACTATCCAGGCTTTCATATCGAAGTAACCCTACTATTCAGGTTCCTTCTCACAGCCCTACTATCCAGGCTTTCATATCGAAGTAACCCTACTATCCAAGTTCCTTCTCACAACCTTACTATTCGGGTTCTTCCTCTCTTATCCTCAGATAGTGGTCCACAACACTGTAAGATCGAGACCCGATCAAACATAATTGATTTCACATTTCCCCAGAAAGTCGCGATGCAGCATATACCCCGACCAAATACGCAGTTCACTTCCGCTTCCCCAACCCGAAATTCCCCCAGTAGAGTAACGGACAACCGAAGCTCCTAATACTCTATTTCTCTCAAGACAAAGACCAACATTCCCCAGCGAAGTCCCCCTCGACAGCAGGCATGCGGGTTCTCGCAAAGGAATCTCTTATGCGATCGACACCTCTTCGGGTGGCATCTTTAAACCCATCTCTGACAATTATCTAGAAACTTCCAAATGGCATCTACAAGCCCATTTCTGATATCACAAATCAAATGTCACTTCATATGAGTGCAAATTTCTAGGCACTCTAGTGTTCAATCATCTTCCACCTTCAGATCACGAAAGGCAGACAAGCCAATCTATATCCTCAGGTTTAAGAAGATTGAACAGGGGCAGCTGTTGTACCCCAAAATTTCCCCTCCCATATTTCTCAATACATGTCAAGTGAGGTCCTCAAATTGCTCAAGGAAGTCCAAGGGTTGACCAGACAAACTCTCTCCTAAGGCAGTCTACGTCAAATTAGGGTTTCATTTTTCATCAAGATGATTGAATCCAAAGGATCCCAAATGCTCACCATTGTCCTAATATGTACTCAAGATCATCCATGTCAAGTTTCAATCCTTATAGAAGAAGTTTGCTCAGTCAATTGCTCAAAGGCCTGAAAATCGATTGTGCTAGGTCAAAAGTCAACTATGGCCAATACACAGTCAAACTTCCAGATTTTTGGTCAACATCCTCATTTTGAAGTATCATTCATCATTTGATCAAGTTTTTATCATGATTCATCAAGGATTGCTCATAATTCATCAAAACCCAAAAGTTGCTAAATTAGGGTTTTATAGGAAAAGTCAACTCAAATTTGACCAAGTATAACTTTCTCATACTTTATCAGAAATGACCCATTCAAAGCTATTTGGAAGAGGATGCAATTACATACAATTCATCTTCATCTCCCAAGTTCAAAATATGCACTCATAAAAAGATATGAATTTTGACATTATAGGTCATTTTGAAAAGTCAACAAAAACACCTTTTGGGTAAAAGCTTCATACATGAACATGGAAGACTCAATTGAGATGAGACAAAAGGGTTGATTAGAGCACATCTTAAGATTTATAAGAAGTCCAAGAACACCCTCCTAGGGTCAAAATTCAGGGATTTATGCATTGGCCAAGTTGACCCTTTTTGCCAAATTGCCAAAAGTCAAATGTGCTCAAATTTTCATTTTTTGCTAAATGGGCCCAACTTTTTATGCTTGCACCTCAATTATAATGTGGTCCACGACTCAAATTCTGACCCATAATTTGTTTGCTTCACTTTTCAATTAATTTTGATTTTTCATTAATTAAAAATTGAATTAAATCAAATAAATGATGAAAATTATCAAAAATTTGATTTGATTGGTTTTTTTGACAGGTTAGCAACCAAGATTTTATGAGCTTGCAAGATCAATTAGAATAAATGGTAATTGGAACAAAAAGAGCATGATTAGGACAAATTTGGAAGGTTTACATATGCCATGAAAGCAAAATCAAATCTTGAAAAACTTTCAAAGATGTGATCAGTTTTATAACCCTAATGCATTCTATAATATATATTGTGCATTTCCAAAGCAAGGATAGGGGTTGAACAATCGTGAAAGAGGCAAACAAAACTGAAAAAAATTCAAGAAAAGTGGTGATCCAATTTCCATACTAGAGACCAAATCGTGCCATCTTTCCTTTGCCAATCGATTGTTGGAGGTCTCAGGATCATATTCCAATCATTAACAAGCCTCTCCAGGTCCTGAAACCCGTTATAGCAGCCACACGGTTAGCATGAATTTTCGTTTTCATTTTCATCAATTTATACACCATTTGCACGTTTTGATGTCATATTCTTATTCCTTAACATGTTTGCAAGCTAATCATTATATTCAATTGCATTTTTGGTTATTGTATCAAACTACCATAACTAGGGTTTCAAGTTCTTATTTAGGGCTTTGCAGGATAGGTAAAATTGGACATTGATTCTGGTACCATGAGACTCGTGAGGATGAGATGAGTTGATTGGTACCAGCCATGGTCATAGGCAACATTCGAGTAAAGAATTGTTTCAACGGTTGCCTAGACAAGGCCTCTTTTTCAAAACATTTTCAAATACACACACACACACACCATAATTACAAATATTTACAAATGGGGATGAGACTTTAATGGGAGAGTAGTGTCCAAATAATTTACAACCAAATCGAATCAATCGTAATGTAAAATGTAGCAATGTACAAAGAATCAAAGAGAAACAAAATGTGTATTGTAAATGTATCAATGTATTTGTGTAAGTGTATGTGATTATTTACAAGTGAGAATGATGTTTAACTTAATGAAAAAATTAAGTATTGTTTATTTATTTTGTATTCTTGTATTTTTGTGTTTTTGTTAAATATATACAAAACAAAATATTTTAAGAGAAGAAAAGGAAATGTTTTAAGTAATTCTACTTTTTATGAATTAATGTTTTTTTATGTTTTATATACAAAAGTTAAAAAAAGTAATGTTTTAAGGAAAATTAATGTTTTATGTATTTATATATAAACAAATGTTTAATCAAAAAAGAAAGAAAATCTATTTTCTTAGGTATTTATTAATATGTTTTTTAATTATACTAATAAAAGAGTAATTGAGAAAAATAATAAAAAGAAGAGTTAGTGGATTATTTAACTTTACAAAATTTTAATTATGTTATAAAAAGAAAATAAAAGAGTTAATAAAAATTGATGTAAAAAAAATTAATGTGTTAGTTTATTTAACAAAAAAAGATATGATATGTAAAAAAAAAGGGGAATTAGTTTTAAAGAAAATTAAATGGACTTTAGGGGGTTAGCTGGGCCCAAACAAAAAACAAATGAATCAGAAGCAAAAGGGGAAATGAGGGGGTATGCGCGCTGGCTTTGATGGGCTTAAGGCTGTGAATGGGGTTGAGGCCCAACGCAAACAACATTTTTTGTAGGGTTTCAGTGTTTGTCTCATTTTGGATTTTAGGGTTTGTAACATTATAGAGGCGCCGTTCATCACCTTTATCCTCTTCATCTTCTCAAGCAAGCTTTCTGAACAACATCCTTCGCCTAGGGTCACCGAGCGCCATCGCTACCTCCTCCTCTCCATGGACCACTCAGGCAATGTTTGCAAGGTTTAATTTCCCGTTTCTATGTCTTAGGGTTTTCATTAGTTCTCTTTGCATGTTTTGATTTCGTGTTCTGATTTTATATCGTTATTTGTGTTCTGATTTGAGGTGCATAAAAAGTGGGAGAAGAAATACTACCTTTGTTGGAGACAGAGGAGGACGGAGCTGGAGGCGCTCTAGGCGGCCAAGGGCGAGGGCGCGTGATGAAGCTGTGGGCTCCCCTGGTTTGTCTAGTGCCTTTGTCTTTGCCTTTTTTGTTGTTGGTTTGATGATGATGTCTGAAAACCCTAGCACGACTTGCTTTTCCTCTTCTCTTTTGCTTGCTTCTGTATGCTGAGATGATGATGTTTGCTCTGAGTGTTTTGATTGCTAGCTTGAGTGCTTGCTTCTTTATGATACTTGAGCTTCTGAGACACTTGTATGATGTTTGTTGCTTCAGTTATTGTTGGAATGTTGGATATGGTTTGCTTTGACCCTATGATGAGCCTAGCTCTAAGGGTTCTTTGAGATTCTGTATGCTTTGGCCCCTTTTTTTGTTGTTTTCAATGATGATAAAACTCTGAGAATGGCTGGCTGATTGTTTCACTTCTTTTCCTCTCTTGGTGCTTGATTGGTGATTTTAGCTATGTTGACCCTATGATGAACATAGTTCTGAGGGCTTGGTTGTTTGAATGTTTCAAGGCTTGTATGCTTGGCTTGATATGCTTGACACAGGTTTATGAGCTTTTTGGTTTTGGTTGGAAAGGTTTAGGCTTTCTCTAGTTTGTGGCTTTACTGGTTTATGCTTGATGCAGGTTTAAGCTTGTATGGCTTGCTGCAGGTTTGATGCCGGTTTAAGCTTGTATGGCTTTCTGTGTGAGGCTTTTGGTTACAGGCTTGAAGTTTGTTCTATTTGACACAGTTTGTGTTGTTTGAGGCAGGTTTAGGCTTTTGGTGAGAAGCAGGTTATGGCTTGGTGTTTTGCTTCAAGAAGCTAGAGGCAACTCTGGTTTTTTTGAAAAGGTTTAAGGCTTAAGTTTGAAGCTTGTGGAGGCAGCCTGTTTGTGGTTCTCTAACAGTTTGTGTTATTTTTTGCTTTGTGTTATTCTGCCCCCCCTTGTACTGATATGAACTGTTTGTTTTATATCTTTTTTGCCTCAAGCCTGCTGTAAGCCTATTTCTCTTCTCTCTTCTCTCTCTAGATTTTAAAAAGCATTTTTATTGCTTTAAAACTGTATTATGCTGAAAAAGTAACTGGCCTTGGAAAGTGATGTTATTTGAATATTGCTTGCTTGCATTAGTTGTTTTCCTCTGCATATCTCTTCTCTCCTGTTTCCAGATTTTCTGCTTCTTTGTGTACTTCTTTGACAGCCTTGAATAGCCTTTTGATAGCTCTTGTACCTTTGACAGTTTTGGACAGTTTGCTGTCCAGTTTGGACTTTGGTTAGGCATGTGTAGTTCAGTTTGCCTTTTATCCTTGGTTTGGAATTTTGACAGTTTTGCTTGACAATTTTGAATCATGAACTATGCAGCTTGTTTGACAATTTTGAATTTGTGCAATATTATAACTTTGTGCATTTCACATTTTTGCAAGACATTTTTCTATCCCTCTTTGTGAACCGAGAGTAATCTCGTGATTTGCAGAGAGGGCAAACTGATTCCGGCCAGTCACTTTTAATGATGATTTTTGAATTAACTGTCCGCCTTTAATTTCATTTCATCTGCTTTTGACTTTTTCTTTTTCTTTGTTTTGCAGATAAAAATCAATGGAGCAAAAGAGGAGTAGCAGTAGAAGATGAAGATTAGGAAATTTTTAGGATGCAATTTTATTTTCCCTTTTAATCATTGTAACATTATTATTGTAAATACTTTGTAAATAATTACTGTATTTAAATAACAATTGTACAAATAATTAAAGATAAATAAAAAGTCTTTTTATTGACATTCCTTTTTAATTCTCCTTCAAATGTTTATTTAATTGTTTATAATTCTTAAATTATAATAAAATGGAAATAAATCCCAATTATTCTAACTTAGAATAAATAAATAATTGATAAACACTGTGGCGTTCCGAATAATCGAAGCATTGCACAGCTAAACAACAAATATCCACATGTCCTTTTTTCACTGATTAAATCCGAACACTGCAAATTCTCAATCAACAACCTCAGTCCATATCTCAGAGTAAATTGAAAAGCACTGATAGAATTAATTCTTTCTGAGAACTATGCGCACAAAACCCTGATTTTTGACTTGACACCAAAGAAAAGCCTGCCTGATCAAACCCTGAGCCGAACTCAATCAAACCCTAGCAATCTGCTTGAACTGCTTCAAAAGTCCATGAAAAACCCTAAATTGGATAGACTGATAAGAAAAAGTCTGTTTGACTGATTCTTATGCCAATCTGAAAAAGTCAGGGAAAACCCGAAGCTGTGATTTCTTTTGGAAAAATAGGAGGGCAAATTTTGGGGTACAACAGTTGCCCCTGTTCAATCTTCTTGAAACTGAAGAGTTAGATTGGCAAGTTTGCCTTTCGCGACTCGAGGGTAAAAGGAGATTGGACACTAGAGTGCCCAAAAAATTTGCACTCGGTGATGTGATGGTAGAGGGAATGGGCTTAAAGATGCCATTTGGTGATGGGCTTAAAGATGCCATCTGAAGATGTGATAGGGGGATGGGCTTAGAGATGCCATCTGGAAATTGCTGGTAGGAGGATGGGCTTAAAGATGCCATCTGGAAATGTTTGGAGGAGGATGGGCTTATAGATGCCATTTGGAAGTTGCTGGTAGGAGGATGGGCTTAAAGATGCCATCTGGAAATGTTTGTTGAACTGTATGTCATTGGTGAGTGGACGAGTATCAGAAAGGTATCCATGTTTTGGAACATCTCTGAACTGGGGTTCTGAACAAGCGATAGATTAGCATCCGTTGTTGGGAAGAATCCGTGAACTGTTTTCAGAAGTCTTGAAATTGAATAAGCAATAGAGCAGCATCCGTTGTTGGGAAGCGTCCGTAAACTGTTTTCAAAAGGTGAAGAATCTGAACAAGCGATAGGTTAACATCCGTTACTGGAGAACCCGTGAACTATTTTCAGAAGTCTTGAGTCTGAACAAGCGATAGATTAACATCCGTTGTTGGGAAGAATCCGTAAACTGTTTTCAGAAGTCTTGACGTTGAATAAGCAATAGAGCATCATCCGTTGTTGGGAAGCGTCCGTAAACTGTTTTCAAAAGTTGCATCTGAACAAGCGATAGATTAACATCCGTTGTTGGGAAGAATCCGTAAACTGTTTTCAGAAGTTGCATCTGAACAAGCGATAGATTAACATCCGTTGTAGGGAAGAATCTGTAAACTGTTTTCAGAAGTCTTGAAAGGGAGAAGGAACCGGTGTAGGGTTTCCTGATGATGAGTCCGTGTAAAACTGCATCTGGATGAATCTGGAATAAGTATCAGAATGTCGCCATGTCTGGGTCACATCTGAACTATCTCTGGGTGAATCAGGAATAAGCATCAGAATGTCGCCATGTCTGGGTCACATCTGAACTATCTCTGGGTGAATCTGGAAGAGGGTGATCTTTGTCTGTTGACTGATCTTTCCTGCAAAGGTAAAGAGTTAGTTGTATGCAATGTCATGATGTATGATGCGATGTATGTTATATCAATGTTTATGATATGGATGTGATGAATGTGCATGTGAGCTGATGAGCTGTCTTGCTGAGGATAGATGAATCCTGGATGGCTGAAGATAAAAGAATCTTGACTTCTGTCGGGGAAAATAATTCCTTGACTGCTGCTGGGGAGGGCAAGAATCTTTTGATTGCTGAAAATGAGAAGTCCTGGGACCGCTGTTGGGGAATCCGGAGTTTGGGTTGTATGCCAATCAACTGGGGATTCCTGTCTTGAGGAGATCTTCACTGGAGAATATTCGAATATTCTGTGAGGAACTGAGAATGAGAGTCTCCATTCTGCTTGGGGATTGATAGTTGGAAGTTTTTAGCTTCGCTGGGGATTGCAAGAATCTTTTGATTGCTACAGGTATTGACCTGGGATAAGTATCGGAATGTCGCCATCTCTGGGTCACATCTGAAACTATCTCTAGAAGGAAATCTTGAATAAGTTACGGAATGTCGCCAAATCTGGGTCACATCTTGAACTATCTCTAGAATGAAATTCTTGAATAAGTTATAGAATGTCGCCAAATCAGGGTCACATCTGAAACTATCTCTAGAAGGGAATCTGGAATAAGTTATAGAATGTCGCCATCTCTGGGTCACATCTGAAACTATCTCTAGATCTTGATTTGGTTAAGGGTCAGAAATTGGGGAGTATACCAATCTTCTGAAGCTTTAAGGATGAGAGTCTTCACTCTTGAGAGAAACAAATTCTTAGGAGCTCCAATTGTCTGTTATTCTGTTGGTGGTTGCAACTTCCAGCAGGTGATGAAGGAATTGTTGAATACTTTTGTCATTCGAATGCCCCAAGTGATGATGAAGGAGAATCTTCATGCTGTTAACCGTTAACTGCTATCTGGCTGTAATCCAGGCTTCGCTGTTAATCTGATATTGTGAATGAGTGACAGAATGGCTACTGTGTCTAGAGCGTATCTAAAACTGTATCTTGGAGGTGAGATATGTATGAGTAGCAGAATGACTTCCGTGTCTGGAGTGTATCCAAAACCGTAACTAGGATCTGAATGAGTAATAGAATGGCTACCGTGTCTAGAGCGTATCTGACACTGTATCTTGGAGGTGAGATCTGTATGAGTAGCAGAATGACTTCCGTGTCTGGAGTGTATCTGAAACTGTAACTAGGATCTGAATGAGTAACAGAATGGCTACCGTGTCTGGAGCGTATCTGAAACTGTATCTTGGAGGTGAGATCTGTATGAGTAGCAGAATGACTTCCGTGTCTGGAGTGTATCTGAAACTGTAACTAGGATCTGAATGAGTGTCAGAATGGCTACCGTGTCTGGAGCGTATCTGAAACTGTATCTTCCAACAGGTGATGAAGGAATTGTTGAACACTTTTGACATTCGAATGCCCCAAGTGGTGATGAAGGAGACTTTCCCCAGGTTAACTGAACTTTGAAAGATCTGTTGAAACCTTGACTGGACTGCCCCAGGTTAATTGGATGGTGACATGTCATGCCCCTTTGTTGATAGGAAATTTTTGCGATGGAAGTGTCATCCTTTTGAAGTGATCTTGCTCACTGAGAGAGTTTTTGTTCCTCCGAACATTCGCTGTATGAATTTCTTCGCTGTCAAACAAATAGTCAAATGCAAACAGTGATATTCAAGCAATGCAAAGTTTATGTTTGTCTCGAAGTTTCGAAAAATGTGTTTTTTAGCAGAAAATTTTTCATAAGACAAATTCAACACAAGATTTTAGAGCAAAGCCTTACAGGAGTCAGAATACCTTTTGTAACAGTATGCTTTTGAACTAACCCGTGCTTCAATTAGGACTTTTGAAGGGTTGTAACGTGGCTTGGTTCACGGTTTAAGAAACAAAGGATAAAGGCTCAAAGTATATTTGTACCCACCCGCTTTTCGTGATGTTCTTCAATCCTAAGCTCAATTATTTGTGCGTCGAACTTCATTCGAATTTGGAACGACTTTTTGGGTGATGGTTCACCAGTTTGAATTTTGGGAGACAGTCATCATCTCCTTTTTCTTTTGCAACATTTTTCATGTTGTTGAGGATTTGTAATGACCTCTCTCTTTTGATTTGTTATCCCTAACTTTTGCCTGACTGTTTCTGTTTTTCAGATTACAGTCAGCGGGATGCCCCAGCTTTCTTAAGCCTCCTTTACAGGTTTTGGCTTGGTGGGATTTTCTCTTCTGAGAGATTGACTGCCTATGTGGTAAGGAACCATCACTGTCTTTTGATTCCACAGGAATGTCTTTCTCTTTTTTTTTGATGTCGTTCGTTGTATTACGAACTGAGAGTTTGCGGCTTTAATGTGCACCTTTTTTAATTAACTGAGAGACTACCCTGCCCCAGATTTATATCAAAGGTTTCAATTTGTTTAGAACAGAAAAATCCTACTTCTTTGGCTCGAAGGGGTTGACTAGGGATTATCTTCCTTATAACTCCAGTGTTTGGGAATTGAAAGAAATGCCTGTACATCATCAGCAAGGTCTGTCCAGAAGTATACTGTATGAGATTACGGTATTGTTTCGTCATCCTCCCTCTAAAGGCTTACAACTTTTTATCAAGAGTTAAATATCATAAAGAAAACATAAGAGTAGTGAAAACGAATGGATGAATTCAAGACAAACATATGCAATGCATTAATGAAACAAAGTTTGACATTAATAAATAATTGTTTGAATAACAAAGAGATTACAACTTGAAAATCCAAATGAAACAAAAGTCTCTCAGTTTGAGCTTTGTCACTTCAGGTGGAGAAACCCTTAACGGAAGATTTTCATCTCGCCGCCTGGAATGAACCTCAGCACTCCAATGTCAATCAAATCTTTAATCTTGTTCTTCAAGGCCCAACAGTCGTCGGTGTCATGTCCCGGGCTATAGGAGTGATATACACAAAATGCGTCAGGATGATAGTTAGGAGCGGAGGTATTGGGCTTCCGAATAGGATCCCTTAAAGAAGTCAAATTGACCTCCAACAAGTGCTCTAGTATTAGAGATGACGGTATGTCAGTCTCAGTGAACTGTCTTCCCGACGTATTTTGCTTACGCCTATTAACCCGTTGATGCTGACGAGGTTGTTGATGGGCTTGTGACCCTGAAGCAAGTAGAGGAGCCTTCCCCTTGTCTTCTTTTCGGGAGGGGGGTTGGGTGGTGACTTGCTCTTCAACCTCAGTTGTTTGCCCCAGTTGGTTGTTCTGAAGCAGTTGGTTGACGAGAACTCTGAGTTCCTCTTGTCTTTGAGACAAGTCCTAGATGAGAGCCATCTGGCCCACCAGCTGTCCCATCACTTGGATCCTCAAAGTTGCCAAATCAAACTGCAGTTCCCCCAGCTGATCACTCCTGGCATTGCTTGAATTCTCCTGGACCAAGCCCTTTGTGAGGAGAGCTTTCACTTCTTCTTGCCCCAAGGACAGGTTCAAGAACATTTCCTACAGCTGAGCAGTCTGGTCCTGGATATCCTTGACAATCCTCTCTAGAGCCATCTCTACTGAAATAAACAGTAGGAGAGTAAGGAAACCTGAAAAAGGAAAGACTGTTATGATGTAATGCATGATATGCGGATGTATGCTTTCAAGGATCTCTTGGGGTAAACACAAGAGAATGTTAGAGGTTGAACTTCGATCTTTGATTGGAGAACTTTGCACCGGTGGATGTCTTTCCACGAGAATCAAGCTCACCATGTCAAGTGGGTCATAGCCCCTGATTCAAGTTGTTGCACTTGATCTTTGATGGCATTTGCTTAGAGGAGAAAACCTCTTGTCCTTTGGTAGACGTTTGGTTCAACGTAACCCTGCATAAAAAAAACCCTCGAGATCCTTGAAATGGTTATTGAAAAATGCTATGGTATGATGTCATGATGTTATGTACATGCATGCGAAAGCAAGTAAGTGTATATACAGGTAATCATATTCACACAAAGCAAGCAAGTCCTTAGGTTTAGGCTTGCATGGGGTTGTAGGTAAGTACCCTCTTGAAGTTAGTTGGCTCATCCTGTCCTAAAATAGAAACCGGGTTCTAAGGAGCTCAATATCACTGGATTGTTTTCTGTGTTCATTGTTTTGGTTTAGCCACTTAACTGGCGGCCAAAATATTCCAAGAAAACAACCCTCAATGAGTGTAGTATCGAGTATCTACCAACTTCGGACTGCACCAAAGTCGGTCACCTCACTACTCCTAAAAAGGCTAAGATGGTCAATTAAGGTTCTAAGAGTTAGTTAGTGCTTCATGACATCACTCAGCGGCCCCGTACTCTCCTTGATTGAACTCAAGGGTTACCGGTACTCACAAATATGTCGCACTAACATAGCTTACTGCTTCAACCATGTAGGTATACCCCGCACAGTTCCCTCACAGTTTTATTGTTATTTACCTAAAAAGGTGCCCCCAAATCCGGGTGTAGGATTTACAACAAACCCAAACAAGGACCCAAAAAGTAAAGCAATCAAGGCAATCAAAGCAAGAATGTAAAGGTGATCTAAACCCTAAGGTAACCCCACTTTTAAATTCCTCCCCAGCAGAGTCGCCAGTTCTGTGATACGGTGGGAGAACTGACTTTAGGTTTTGCGTTTGTATTCGCACTTGTTCGGTTTAGCAAGAGTCGCCACCAACTTTTTATTTTATCCTAAAGGAAAGGTTAAAAGCACAGGAAAAACCTTTTGAGATGTTTCGTGGGTTCGGGGGGTATATTATGAAAAGGGAAGGTATTAGCACCCTTTTCATCCATGGTTATCCATGGGCTCTTAGTTACTTGTTTTAGATCACTTGCCTTTGATTTTCAATTGCTTGAAATGGTGGTGTGTGTGTGTATTTGAAAATGTTTTGAAAAAGAGGCCTTATCTAGGCAACCTTTGTAACAATTCTTTACTCGAATGTTTTACAAAGGTGTGTATCCTTTCGAAAAGATGTTTCAAATGTTTTTGGAAGTTTGTTTTTGAAAGTGTTTTGGGAGTGGGTTTTGAAAAGTAGGCAAGCGTGTTTTGCAAGTTTGTTTGAGTAACTAAGAGTCATCTACCCCTAAATTTCTCAAAGATGTTTTCTATGTTTTAACCCTTTTAACAATTTTGTTCCACCATTGTATTTGGTGGGCAATCTTGTATTAGGATGTTTAACGGGACGGGTGCGGGTCATCGTATGGACTATGAATGCAATGGTGCCAAGTGTCTTTGGCAATTTTGCTTGAAGGGACTATGATCATTTCGTTTAGGCAACTTTCGAAAGTGTCATCGAGGGACTATGATCATTTTGAATTGCTTTTGTTTTTCCAAAGAACTCAACGTGCAAGCATGGCCCATTTTGGAAGGCAACAAGAGGGATTACCCTAGGGGTGCAAGTGTGAAAAGTGTATTGATTGTCATGCATTTGTTTTGTATTAGGTTATCTAGCGTTTGATTTTATTTACATACAAACCCTAGGTCTAAACATGGTATAATTGAAAGTGATAAATTGCAAGAATTTAAAGTCTACGCTATTACAAATAAGTATCCGGGAATGGGGGTACAAATATTTACAAATGGGGATGAGACTTTAATGGGAGAGTAGTGTCCAAATAATTTACAACCAAATCGAATCAATCGTAATGTAAAATGTAGCAATGTACAAAGAATCAAAGAGAAACAAAATGTGTATTGTAAATGTATCAATGTATTTGTGTAAGTGTATGTGATTATTTACAAGTGAGAATGATGTTTAACTTAAAGAAAAAATTAAGTATTGTTTATTTATTTTGTATTCTTGTATTTTTGTGTTTTTGTTAAATATATACAAAACAAAATATTTTAAGAGAAGAAAAGGAAATGTTTTAAGTAATTCTACTTTTTATGAATTAATGTTTTTTTATGTTTTATATACAAAAGTTAAAAAAAGTAATGTTTTAAGGAAAATTAATGTTTTATGTATTTATATATAAACAAATGTTTAATCAAAAAAGAAAGAAAATCTATTTTCTTAGGTATTTATTAATATGTTTTTTAATTATACTTATAAAAGAGTAATTGAGAAAAATAATAAAAAGAAGAGTTAGTGGATTATTTCACTTTACAAAATTTTAATTATGTTATAAAAATAAAATAAAAGAGTTAATAAAAATTGATGTAAAAAAAATTAATGTGTTAGTTTATTTAACAAAAAAAGATATGATATGTAAAAAAAAAGGGGAATTAGTTTTAAAGAAAATTAAATGGGCTTTAGGGGGTTAGCTGGGCCCAAACAAAAAACAAATGAATCAGAAGCAAAAGGGGAAATGGGGGGTATGCGCGCTGGCTTTGATGGGCTTAAGGCTGTGAATGGGGTTGAGGCCCAACGCAAACAACATTTTTTGTAGGGTTTCAGTGTTTGTCTCATTTTGGATTTTAGGGTTTGTAACATTACAGAGGCGCCATTCATCACCTTTATCCTCTTCATCTTCTCAAGCAAGCTTTCTAAACAACATCCTTCGCCTAGGGTCACCGAGCGCCATCGCTACCTCCTCCTCTCCATGGACCACTCAGGCAATGTTTGCAAGGTTTGATTTCCCGTTTCTATGTCTTAGGGTTTTCATTAGTTCTCTTTGCATGTTTTGATTTCGTGTTCTGATTTTAAATCGTTATTTGTGTTCTGATTTGAGGTGCATGAAAAGTGGGAGAAGACATACTACCTTTGTTGGAGACGGAGGAGGACGGAGCTGGAGGCGCTCTAGGCGGCCAAGGGCGGGGGCGCGTGATGAAGCTGTTGGCTTCCCTGGTTTGTCTAGTGCCTTTGTCTTTGCCTTTTTTGTTGTTGGTTTGATGATGATGTCTGAAAACCCTAGCACGACTTGCTTTTCCTCTTCTCTTTTGCTTGCTTCTGTATGCTGAGATGATGATGTTTGCTCTGAGTGTTTTGATTGCTAGCTTGAGTGCTTTCTTCTTTATGATACCTGAGCTTCTGAGACACTTGTATGATGTTTGTTGCTTCAGTTATTGTTGGAATGTTGGATATGGTTTGCTTTGACCCTATGATGAGCCTAGCTCTGAGGGTTCTTTGAGATTCTGTATGCTTTGGCCCCTTTTTTTGTTGTTTTCAATGATGATAAAACTCTGAGAATGGCTGGCTGATTGTTTCACTTCTTTTTCTCTCTTGGTGCTTGATTGGTGATTTTAGCTATGTTGACCCTATGATGAACATAGTTCTGAGGGCTTGGTTGTTTGAATGTTTCAAGGCTTGTATGCTTGGCTTGATGTGCTTGACACAGGTTTATGAGCTTTTTGGTTTTGGTTGGAAAGGTTTAGGCTTTCTCTGGTTTGTGGCTTTACTGGTTTAGGCTTGATGCAGGTTTAAGCTTGTATGGCTTGCTGCAGGTTTGATGCTGGTTTAAGCTTGTATGGCTTTCTGTGTGAGGCTTTTGGTTACATGCTTGAAGTTTGTTCTGTTTGACACAGTTTGTGTTGTTTGAGGCAGGTTTAGGCTTTTGGTGAGAAGCAGGTTATGGCTTGGTGTTTTGCTTCAAGCAGCTAGAGGCAACTCTGGTTTTTTTGAAAAGGTTTAAGGCTTAAGTTTGAAGCTTGTGGAGGCAGCCTGTTTGTGGTATTTTTTGCTTTGTGTTATTCTGCCCCCCCTTGTACTGATATGAACTGTTTGTTTTATATCTTTTTCGCCTCAAGCCTGCTGTAAGCCTATTTCTCTTCTCTCTTCTCTCTCTAGATTTTAAAAAGCATTTTTATTTCTTTAAAACTGTACTATGCTGAAAATGTAACTGGCCTTGGAAAGTGATGTTATTTGAATATTGCTTGCTTGCATTAGTTGTTTTCCTCTGCATATCTCTTCTCTCCTTTTTCCAGATTTTCTGCTTCTTTGTGTACTTCTTTGACAGCCTTGAATAGCCTTTTGATAGATCTTATACCTTTGACAGTTTTGGACAGTTTGCTGTCCAGTTTGGACTTTGGTTAGGCATGTGTAGTTCAGTTTTCCTTTTATCCTTGGTTTGGAATTTTGACAGCTTTGCTTGACAATTTTGAATCATGAACTATGCAGCTTGTTTGACAATTTTGAATTTGTGCAATATTATAACTTTGTGCATTTCACATTTTTGCAAGACATTTTTCTATCCCTCTTTGTGAACCGAGAGTAATCTCGTGATTTGCAGAGAGGGCAAACTGATTCCGGCCAGTCACTTTTAATGATGATTTTTGAATTAACTGTCCGCCTTTAATTTCATTTCATCTGCTTTTGACTTTTTCTTTTTCTTTGTTTTGCAGATAAAAATCAATGGAGCAAAAGAGGAGTAGCAGTAGAAGATGAAGATTTAGGAAATTTTTAGGATGCAATTTTATTTTCCCTTTTAATCATTGTAACATTATTATTGTAAATACTTTGTAAATAATTACTGTATTTAAATAAGAATTGTACAAATAATTAAAGATAAATAAAAAGTCTTCTTATTGACATTCCTTTTTAATTCTCCTTCAAATGTTTATTTAATTGTTTATAATTCTTAAATTATAATAAAATGGAAATAAATCCCAATTATTCTAACTTAGAATAAATAAACAATTGATAAACACTGTGGCGTTCCGAATAATCGAAGCATTGCACAGCTAAACAACAAATGTCCACATGTCCTTTTTTCACTGATTAAATCCAAACACTGCAAATTCTCAATCAACAACCTCAGTCCATATCTCAGAGTAAATTGAAAAGCACTGATAGAATTAATTCTTTCTGAGAACTATGCGCACAAAACCCTGATTTTTGACTTGACACCAAAGAAACGCCTGCCTGATCAAACCCTGAGCCGAACTCAATCAAACCCTAGAAATCTGCTTGAACTGCTTCAAAAGTCCATGAAAAACCCTAAATTGGATAGACTGATAAGAAAAAGTCTGTTTGACTGATTCTTACGCCAATCTGAAAAAGTCAGGGAAAACCCGAAGCTGTGATTTCTTGTGGAAAAATAGGAGGGCAAATTTTGGGGTACAACAATACAAGTAAATCAGATGGCTCAGTTGGCAAGCGTGCAGGGGAAGAGTGCCTAAGGACCTGGGTTCGATCCCCAGGTCCCAACCTTTATTCATGTTTTTCTTCAACAGGCAATCTAACGCATTACACGTCAAGAGGTCCACCATATACTATCAGGATCTGGCCATCAAATTCACCAACGCTTCAGATCAACGTGCCACTCTTGGAGGACCACCATACGCCTTCAGTCAGTAGCCACATTGAATCAGGCAAAGTCAAACAGGCCTGGGTCTTTTGGGCTCAAAATCTTAAACAGCACCCCCCATAATTGCTAATACAGGCCCATTTTACTAGCTTTTCTTTATTCCTTTTTCTCTATTTTTTTGTTCTTTTAATTTCCTTTATTTATTTAAGTTACAAATTAATTTATTTTTCACAAAAAACCATAAAATCAATAATTCACCAAAATTAGGATTAGTTTTTTTATTATTATCAAAATTAATTTAACTTAGTTTAATTTAGAGAAATTGTAATTTGTTTTCATAAATAAAATCAAAAATAGAAATTAGGTTAAACATTTAATTTTATTTTATTTTTCTCTTTTTCTCAAATAGATAAAAATACAAAAATAGGTTTAGAATAAATTAATTTATTTTTCCTAGATTAAAATTAATTAGAATTAGGCCTTTATTTTTTTAATGTAATAATTTCTCTATTTTCTTAAATAACAAAACATGACCAAAACTTTTTTTACCAATCGCAATTAGGTTTAGGCAAGGGTCAAAATCCTAGTTATCTCGTATTCGACTCATCGCGCGCGCGTAATTATGTTTACGATATTGTTGTAACTGTTTATGGTTTTTGTAATAGTTTAATCTAGGACTTTTATTTATCGCTTTTTCCCGGGTTTTTTGCTATGTAATTAATCCCCTCCCCGAAGCCTTGTAATAGCGTAGATTTACTTTCTCGCATTTTAATTCTCGCAAATATTTGACTGTTTAGATGAATGCTAATAGGATTGTATGACAAGAATGCATGACGAATTAATACAGTTAGAAAACCCTAATGTGCAAAGAATAAATAATTGAAAACAGATCACTCGCACATATCACTCTTAGGGTATACTCACACTTCGGTTGCCTTCGGTAAACGGTCATTAAGTATAGGGTGTCTTAGTGGTTGTCCTCTTGTCTAAAAAGATCAAACGCTGCCTCAGAAATGTTGCCTCAGAAATGTTACCTCGAATACGATCTTAAGACTCTAGGGTTATTACTAAGGTGTCCTAACATTGCTTTAGTGATTGTACGTCCCTTTCGAATTGACCCTTACAACTCTAACGACGGTGCTACCTATTTCTCAATAGTAGATGTAGAGATGAAAATCGGAGATCGAGCTATTAATTAACTCGACTCGCAAAAGCAAGAGTCGCCACCGTGCTTTATTATTTCCAAGGGGAAAGGGAAAAGAGCGAAATAAAACCCTAAAACATGCAATGTAAAATAATACTTAAAAGTAATGAAAATACAATGCGTTTTTTGAAAGAGATCAAGAGTTCGGGGGTTGGTTATGCAATGGGAAGGTATTAGCACCCAATGCATCTGCGGTACTCCGCAGGAACCTTTTGAAATATCTGTTTTTGGTTAAAATTGTTTGTTATATACAAGGGTGTATTTATCTACAACTATGTTTGCTTAAGGGAAAAGAAATGAGTTTTTATTATTGCGTTCGTGAGGGTTTCGCGACCCTTTGCCTACGTATCCAATGAAGGAATCAAAACACCGTAGTTCCTCTAGAAAAAAGTTGATTTGTTTGTGTTTTTTAGTGGGCGACATTAACGCACGCATTCTAGCAATAGGCATGGCCGGTATCGCGGTAGAACGAAGATAACATGCCCTTGGGGGGAGTTTTGATTTGTTGAGTGTTTTTGCATGTTTTAAAGTATGTTCAAGTAATGATTAAAGAGTGTTTTTTATTTTTTTGGTTTGTTTACTTGTTGATTTTATCTTGCCTAATTACTAGCATTTGTACAAAGTAAAAAAATGCAGAAAGATAAAAACCTACGCTATTACAAACATATCAAAAGGCATAAAAAATATGAAGGAAAAAAAAAAGAAGACAAAAGTAAGAAAAAAGAGTGTATTTCGACCCAGGCAGTAGCACACTTCGACTGGCATTTTGTTGGCCTCCTTCGATTGGGGCTGGTAACAGTAAAGTCACGTCTTTCGATTGGGCATTGGCAGGGGCGAGGTCCTGTCCTTTGATTGGGTAAAGGCAACAGCAAGTTGTATCCTTCGACTGGGCAAAGGCAGCAGCAAGTTGTATCCTTCGACTGGGGGCTGGCACCAGTGAGGTTCTGTCTTTCGATTAGGGGCTGGCACCAGTGAGGTTTTGTCTTTAGATTGGCCTGGAAGTCAGTGAAGCGTGTCTCTGGCTGGGCCGGGAAGTCAGTGTGGAAACCAAAGGCTTTGTTTCATACTCTTGTTTCCTGTTTCTTTCATTTCAAACATTAAATGACAACATGGCCTGAGGCCATGCTAATATTTATCTTTCAAACAGTTTAATAGTTAAACAGAAAGCAAAAACGAAAGAGGTAGCTTTTAAAAACATGTTAACAGGGTGGAAACGAAAGGAAACAATGTGTTATGTACATTTTTTAAACGAACAAAAGTATTATTTACATGTTATGCCATGAAACGAAAAGTTCAAGGGTAAGAGTGACTTACCTTACTTCAGGATGGAACGTGTGTTGGGCCTTGAGTGGTGGCCCTGAATGCTGGATTCGAAAGAGGGGTCACAGGCTATGCTGGGAGCGCTGGATTTGAAGGAAAAGAAAAAG
This sequence comes from Vicia faba, assembly GCA_948472305.1. Lineage (NCBI taxonomy): Eukaryota > Viridiplantae > Streptophyta > Magnoliopsida > Fabales > Fabaceae > Vicia > Vicia faba. The sequence goes on from OX451740.1 coordinate 1,342,403,241, forward strand.
CAAGTGTGATGCTTCTTTGATTCGAAGGAGACTGAAGTGTGGTTGTTCTTCAGAATCGAAGGAAGTAAGTGTTGGGGATTCTGGGTTTGTTCTCACAAGTATTGAAGGGACTTGAGAGATTTTTTTTGTGTTTGAGAAAATTTGGTGTTTTTGAGAATTTTCTGAAGATTTGTTCTCCTGGCCAAAAGGTCCTCTTCCCCCCAAAAAAAGTGTTGTAGCCTCTTTATTTATAGGCGAGCTTTGATATGGTTTTGGAGGGAAATCAAATAATATTTGAATTATTTGGGTATATTGCCCCCTTGTTTTCTTCAATGCAGCTCTTATGCACTCCTTTTTATGCATGTACAGGACTGAGACAACGCAGGCCTGTCAGTATTTTGGAGCTTAGTGGCAGGTTGATGTAGGACTGCTGCATAGCAGCACAACTGTCTTGAGTTTGGTAGTATCCAAATCGAAGCTTGTGACTGAAGGGAGACTGTATTGCCCAATTGAAGCTTTGCTAAATCGAAGCCTGTGACTGAAGGAAGCAATGTTGCCCAATCGAAGCATGTGGATCAAAACAAACATATTGCCCAATAGAAAGCCCTTGTTCGAAGGAAGTAATGTTGCCAAATCGAAGCAGTTGGATTGAAACAAACATATTGCCTAATCGAAACATGTGGATCGAAGGAAGCAATGTTGCCCAATCGAAGCATGTTTGCAGGCAGTAAACTTGTCCAATCAAAAGCAGGCTTGCAGGCAGTAAACTTGTCCAATCGAAGTAGGCTTGCAGGCAGCAAACTTGTCCAATCGAAAGGCTGAATCGAAGGAGGCATGTCAGCACCTGAAATCAAAGAAACAAAAAAAAACACACATTTCGTGCTTGATTAGAAGTTAGTGATACATAGGCTAAGAATGTTCAAAACACTTGACAATTTCTGCATAATCAATGCTCGAAGGTGAGAGGTTAAAACCGACTGTGTTTAGTGACCTTGACTTTTGTATAAAAATGCAAAAATAAAAATGGGATCTTAGGTCAAAAATTGGGGTATGACAGCTGCCCCTATTTAAGTTTCTTCTATCCGGAGATATGAATATTGGAATCTTCATTTCGACGAGATTGAAGGGACTTAAATATAGAATACACAATTTTTGGCCTTAAGATACCACAATTATGTTTATGATATGGTATGAATGTAAGATTTTGAATTTAATGAGGAATGATTCCGTATGAGACAAACTATGCTGGAGAAACCAAGCACATTATACAGTACTCCTACAGGGGAAGAGATTATAACTCCACTGGGGAAACAGAGTCATAGGCTTCAAATGAGAGACTCTTGAATGATTTACATCAGTATTGAGACTGGAAAAGAAATGATTTACATCAGTACTGAGACTGGAGAAGAAATGATTTACATCAGTACTGAGAATGGAGAAGGAAAATGATTAACATCAGCACTGTGACTGGAAAACAAAATGATTGACATCAGTACTGAGACTGGAAAATGATTGTCATCAGTATTGAGACTGGAGATAAACATCTCTGACTTCTGAATTTTACCAAGAATGGTAACACATTCCTTTTTAAACCAAGATATCGCTTGAAAAGGATAAAATGCAAACTTCCCCACGGGACTTTTCCGAAGGGATGTCATTTGTTGAGTAGACATTATTGTCGGGGATACACAAGCTGCTCAAATAAAGAGGCCGCCACTCGCTATCTTTCAAAGGTGTCAATAACATACAAGTTGCTCATGAAGAGACCTCCGCTTGATGTTTTTCAAGAGAACAATAGCATACAAGTTGCTCATGAAGAGATCGTCGCTTGTTATTTTCAAAGGTGACAATAACATACAAGTTGCTCATGAAGAGACCGCCACTTATTGTTTTCAAAGGTGTTAATAACATACAAGTTGCTCATGAAGAGACCGCCGCTTGCTGTTTTTAAAATGTACCAATAACAAACAAGTTGATCATGAAGAGACAATCGCTTGCTGTTTTCTCAAAGGTATCAATAACATACAAGTTGCTTATGAAGAGACCGCCGCTTGCTGTTTTCTCAAAGGTATCAATAACATACAAGTTGCTCATGAAGAGACCGCCGCTTGCTGTTTTTTCAAAGGTAATAATAACATACAAGTTGCTCATGAAGAGACCGCCGCTTGCTGTTTTTCAAATGTACCAATAACAAACAAGTTGCTCATGAAGAGACTACCGCTTGCTGTTTTCTCAAAGGTATCAATAACACACAAGTTTCTCATGAAGAGACCGTCGCTTGCTGTTTTTCAAGAGAACAATAACACACAAGTTGCTCATGAAGAGACCGCCGATTGCTATTTTCTCAAAGGTATCAATAACACACAAGTTGCTCATGAAGAGACCGCTGCATGTTGTTTTGGAAGGTGATAGTATCACACAAGTTGCTCATGAAGTGACCGCCGCTTGCTGTTTTCCAAAGATACCCATAAAATATCGTGGATATTGTTGGAGGTGAGAATCAATAATTTCCTCGGGGATGGACAAACTGCTCATGAAGAGACCGCCATTTGTCATAAAGAAATTCAGAAATGATCAAACTACTCAAATAAAGAGTCAGTCGCTTGTTGTCACGTCGATGTTCCAGAAGAAGGTTATGATAACACTACTAGGGAATAAAGTTCATCTTCAATGGGGAACCATGAATAAATCCTTCCTGAGGAGACCAAGTATTTAGATTGCAAAATAAATGAATTCTCCATCTAGGTTTCACAGCCTAGAGAGATCCACAGGTTATCATTCACAAGAGACAAAGCTCAATCCAGGAATAAACTGGAGAGAAAACAGTCAAACAAGACTCCACCTAATGAGGAAACAACTCAAATGGGGATTTATCCTATCCAGAGGTGGAAAAGGAAAGCTAAAGCAAGATTCTTCCACGAGAGTTAACTCAATGGGGAATTAGAAAGGAGGCACACTTTCTGCTTAAGTTGACACTCTATTTGGAGAGGAAATTTGATAACCAAAGTATACAGATCAAGAACATCAACAAATATCAATGTGTGTGCATGATGCAAGTGTGAATGAATAAATGAATGTCATGTATATGCTGACAAAACAAATAGAGGAGATAGACAGAAGATGATAAGACGTCCCAACACAAACTGACACTCGGCTAATCTCAACAAGATGGGAACATTACTCGAGATAGAACACAAACCATCATTGGAGCAAAGTCCTTTTACAAGGCTTAAATATCTATGGAGGGGAAGATATTTTCAGGTAGAAAACCCAAAGTCCAGTCTTCTATCGCAAACAATCCATTGAAAGGATAACAACACAAACAATATTTCAACTAGAAAAAGTCATGCTTAGCTGGAGATACTTGGAACACCACCCTCTGATAATGTGTGCAAAACATATCACATATCTTAACAAATATGGATTTCCCCTGGGACTAATTTTGGATGCCCCAAGTTTACTGCTGATAAGCTGCATGTTGCACGACAATTCTTGCGAATAACTTCACTTCTAAAATTCCCCAAGCTATATGGTTGATAAGGAGAAATCGTCTCAAGAGGATTTTACAAAAGACCTGGCATTCACCATGCTCTGGTGTCTTCAAACTCTTAGAGAGATTCATCAAATCTCGACGTGATTGCCCCAGATTGATTGTAGTTGGCACAACAAAGTCTTCAAATTTTTCCCCAAAAGATTAAACAAGTTGGGAAAGCATTAACTGGGAGAAGCAACATGTTCGTGCTTAAGGTCTTCATGTGACATGCCCCTGGATATGATTTTTTCTTGAAATGATTCACCAATTACTCAATCATAGTTTCAGGACTTAAAATAATAAACTTATCACTAGTGCTTATATGTGAGCTTCCTTGATATCAAACAAATGTTTTGCAGTTAGAAAAGTTTATTATGAGAATGAAAATTCTAATGCAACAATTATGTAAGTCTTGAATATTTTGAAAAGATATCGCACAAATTTTGCGAGTTAGAGCACCATTTATTTTTGTGTAGCAAAAGCATATGATACCAACATAACTATTTAGCAAACATTCGTGGGAGTCAGAAACACTATCTCATTGAAGTATGCTTTCAAAATAACCTTACTTCAATTAGGACTTTTGAAGGTTGTAACGTGGCCTGGTTCATGGTTTTTAGAAAAAAGATTCTTAAGGCTCAAAATTATTTGGTGCCCACCCATTCTTCGTGATGTTCTCCAACCCTATGTTCAGTTAATTCAACATGAGCGTTCATCTCTCAAAAGGATTTTGTGACGGTTAAGGAAACGACGAGGCTTTCGGAGTAGAAACCACCCTTATGTCTTCGTGTTTGTAGTCACCAATTTGTTCTTTGCTGAGGACTTTTCTTTGTAGTCCTTTCTTTCCAATTTTTATTTTCCCTAACTTTTTCCTGAACTAATTCTTTTGAATTGATAGTCCAACGGGATGCCCTAATTTTTGCCTAAGTCACTTTTTTCAAGTTTTTTTTTGACTTAGCGGGCTTTTTTTTATTTTTGACTTTTGAACAAAATGTGTGACATTAGCTTGTCTTTACTTGTTGAGAGGATTGTGACTTCCTCGTTTCTTGATGAATGAGGGATAACATCGTGATTCCACATCTCATGGCTTCATTATACATGAAGGATAGCCCTCGTAGTTTCTCTTCAGAAATATCTTCCTTATGAATTTTGAACACTCAATCAGATTAACTGAAAAAACTACCCTGCCCCAGGTTAAAATTCGAGGGTTTTTTCGTAAAGAAAAGAAACTCCTACTTCAAGGCTCAAAAGTGGTTAGCAAGGGATTATCTTCCTTATATCTCCGGTGTTTAGGGATTTGAAACAATGCCTGTACATCGTCAGCAAGATTTTATTCAAAAGCATACAACCAGAGATTTTATTTTTTAGATCATCATCCTCCCTTCAATATCTGCCTAGGCAAGAGAATGAGCAACAAGTTGGTATCATAATGCAAAAGCAATTTAAAATTTGAAAACAAATATGAGTGAGACGAATGAATTTCTTCAAGACAAACATACTCATTGTATTAAGATAATCATTCCGATGCAAACAAGTTCTTACATGCAAACAATGTTTTGATAAACAAGAAAATTTACAAAAGCAGAAATAAGTTAATAATCTGGGAAGGCTTTCCATCTGGACTTGAATTACCAAAAACATCCTTCAAACTCAGAGTGACCATCAATCGTGTTTACTCTTTGGCACATGCTTGATTTGAACTTCAAAACCAACGTCCTTGAATGACGAGATACCACTTCTGACCATCTTCTGAACCTCAATCTTTAAAGCAAAGCAACCCTCCAAGTCATGCCCAGGAGCACCTTGATGAAAGGTACAAGTCAAATCAGCTTTGTAAGATTGACTTGGGCGGCAACCAGAATTTCAACCAAGCCAGTTAAGTGCTCCACACTAGCTTCCCAATTAGTCATCTCTCTACGGAGTTCAGAAATCTCTTACTTGATATTCTCCATTGTTCTCTTAGCACGAGTGTTGTACGGGTGAGACCAAAGGAAAAATAAGACTTGGAAAAAGACCTTTGAAAGTTAAACCAAAAATGTAGAATGATGCATGATATGCAAAAGAGAGTTTTTATTTGACTTTCAAGGTGCTCAAGATATTAAGTTGTAAACATTAAAGTATGACGATAGAAGATGAATTTAAAATTGGATCAAAGTGTTGATCAAGTTATCATCAAGATCAATCATCCATTTTGGTGAATTGGGGTTTTCACCCTATCAACACCCAAGATCCATTGAGCTTGACGAAACTTGTGATGTTTACAAAGAAAGGCTTCCAAATTCCTTGAAAGTCAAGTGAAAAGGGTTTTATGGATGCATGAATGCATGGCTATGCAACAACCACATGTAAGGTCACAAACAAAGTCGAAAGGTTTAACGTCACGAGCATGGATTCAAAGGTAAAGGCCAACCCCAAGGTATGTACTACGAGTTTAATCACACCTGCAAGACAAGGTTCTAAGAGTTCCCGAAGTCTACATTCCTCCTTCGGATATTACCAACGTCTTGATTACTCAATAATTTGCAATATTCTCAAGAGAAACTCATCCGAGTGCAGCATCGCGTGACAACTATTTCCGGATTACTCCGTTATAATCTCCGCACTACACCTAAGAGGCCAAGATGGGTTAAGGGTTCTACGGTTCTCAGCTTCTCTGGCTCCCAGGTTGAAAGCAATAATGTCTTCCCGATTACTCGGTAAACAAATACCACGTTCAAAGGGGCTTCCACTGAGTGGGGGATTTCATGCCTCCTTCTTCGGGATTACTCCCTCAAAGTTAACATGACTATACCGCCTGTCCTATTCCTAGGTGTAACTTAGTCCGGGTATAGGACTTATCCTTTGTAAATATTATCAACACCCTAATAATCACAATATATACATATAATCAAACAATCAAATAGCAATAAAACAGATAAGACAAACTAGGCTTAACCCACTTAGGGATGGACCAGCAAGACGTCAATCTTTCCCCAGTTGAGTCGCCAATTCTGTAGTGGTGAAAATTGGAGATCAAGCTATTAATTAACTTGACTCGCAAAAGCAAGAGTCGCCACCGTGCTTTATTATTTCCAAGGGGAAAGGGAAAAGAGCGAAATAAAACCCTAAAACATGCAATGTAAAATAATACTTAAAAGTAATGAAAATACAATGCGTTTTTGAAAGAGATCAAGAGTTTGGGGGTTGGTTATGCAATGGGAAGGTATTAGCACCCAATGCATCTGCGGTACTCCGTAGGAACTTTTGAAATATCTGTTTTTGGTTAAAATTGTTTGTTATATACAAGGGTGTATTTATCTACAACTATGTTTGCTTAAGGGAAAAGAAATGAGTTTTTATTATTGCGTTCGTGAGGGTTTCGCGACCCTTTGCCTACGTATCCAATGAAGGAATCAAAACACCGTAGTTCCTCTAGAAAAAAGTTGATTTGTTTGTGTTTTTTAGTGGGCGACATTAACGCACGCATTCTAGCAATAGGCATGGCCGATATCGCGGTAGAACGAAGATAACATGCCCTTGGGGGGAGTTTTGATTTGTTGAGTGTTTTTGCATGTTTTAAAGTATGTTCAAGTAATGATTAAAGAGTGTTTTTGATTTTTTTGGTTTGTTTACTTGTTGATTTTTTCTTGCCTAATTACTAGCATTTGTACAAAGTAAAAAAAAAATGCAGAAAGATAAAAACCTACGCTATTACAAACATATCAAAAGGCATAAAAATATGAAGGAAAAAAAAATAAGACAAAAGTAAGAAAAAAGAGTGTATTTCGACCCAGGCAGTAGCACACTTCGACTGACATTTTGTTGGCCTCCTTCGATTGGGGTTGGCAACAACAAAGTCATGTATTTCGATTGGGAATTGGCAGGGGCGAGGTTCTGTCCTTCGATTGGTTAAAGGCAGCAGCAAGTTGTATCCTTCGACTGGGCAAAGGCAGCAGCAAGTTGTATCCTTCGAATGGGGGCTGGCACCAGTGAGGTTCTGTCTTTCGATTAGGGGCTGGCACCAGTGAGGTTCTGTCTTTCGATTGGCCTGGAAGTCAGTGAAGCGTGTCTCTGGCTGGGCCTGGAAGTCAGTGTGGAAACCAAAGGCTTCGTTTCATACTCCTGTTTCCTGTTTCTTTCATTTCAAACATTAAATGACAACATGGCCTGAGGCCATGCTAATATTTATCTTTCAAACAGTTTAATAGTTAAACAGAAAGAAAAAACGAAAGAGGTAGCTTTTAAAAACATGTTAATAGGGTGGAAACGAAAGGAAACAATGTGTTATGTACATTTTTGAAACGAACAAAAGTATTATTTACATGTTATGCCATGAAACGAAAAGTTCAAGGGTAAGAGTGACTTACCTTGCTTCAGGCTGGAACGTGTGCTGGGCCTTGAGTGGTGGCCCTGGATGCTGGATTCGAAAGAGGGGTCATAGGCTGTGCTGGGAGCGCTGGATTTGAAGGAAAAGAAAAAGCAAGTGAGATGCTTCTTTGATTCGAAGGAGACTGAAGTGTGGTTGTTCTTCAGAATCGAAGGAAGTAAGTGTTGGGGATTCTGGGTTTGTTCTCACAAGTATTGAAGGGACTTGAGAGTTTTTTTGTGTTTGAGAAAATTTGGTGTTTTTGAGAATTTTCTGAAGATTTGTTCGCCTGGCCAAATGGTCCTCTTCCCCCCAAAAAAATATGTTGTAGCCTCTTTATTTATAGCCGAGCTTTGATATGGTTTTGGGGGGAAATCAAATAATATTTGAATTATTTGGGTATATTTCCCCCTTGTTTTCTTCAATGCAGCTCTTGTGCACTCCTTTTTGGTGCATGTACAGGACTGAGACAACGCTGGCTTGTTAGTATTTTGGAGCTTAGTGGCACGTTGGTGCAGGACTGCTGCATAGCAGCATAGCTGGCTTAAGTTTGGCAGTATCCAAATTGAAGCTTGTGACTGAAGGGAGACTGTATTGCCCAATTGAAGCTTTGCTAAATCGAAGCCTGTGACTGAAGGAAGCAATGTTGCCCAATCGAAGCATGTGGATCGAAACAAACATATTGCCCAATCGAAAGCCCTTGTTCGAAGGAAGCAATGTTGCCCAATCGAAGCAGGTGGATCGAAACAAACATATTGCCCAATCGAAACATGTGGATCGAAGGAAGCAATGTTGCCCAATCGAAGCATGTTTGCAGGCAGTAAACTTGTCCAATTGAAAGCAGGCTTGCAGGCAGTAAACTTTTCCAATCGAAGTAGGCTTACAGGCAGCAAACTTGTCCAATCGAAAGGCTAAATCGAAGGAGGCCTGTCAGCGCCTGAAATCAAAGAAACAAAAAAAAACACACATTTCGTGCTTGATTAGAAGTTAGTGATACATAGGCTAAGAATGTTCAAAACACTTGACAATTTCTGCATAATCAATGCTCGAAGGTGAGAGGTTAAAATCGACTGTGTTTAGTGACCTTGACTTTTGTATAAAAATGCAACAATAAAAATGGGATCTTAGGTCAAAAATTGGGGTATGACAGTAGGATAGTGTTTTCTAAAGGAAACAAGAATAGAAACGATCTTTTTTCGAGTAGGTAGACGCTCGTAGGTACTTGCTCAAAACAAACTTTTTCCACACTTACACATTTCAAAACAATTTTCAAAATAACTTCGTCACACCTTTGAGGACTGATACAAGGGTTATCACGAGGTTAAAACTCTTTTAAAAAAAACAAAGCACATACACAAGCAATTTTAAAAGATGAGCAAGTACCTAAGAGCCCATGGAAAACCATGGATAAAAGGGGTGCTAACACCTTCCCTTTCTATAATCTACCCCCCGTACTCAGAATATCTCGAAAAAGGATTTTTTTATGTACTTTTTTCCTTTCGCGTTGGATGAAATAAAAGTCGGTGGCGACTCTTGCTTACCGCAACATTTTATGAACAAAAAACGCAAAACACAAACCAGCGTCAAACAGTCGGTTCTGCCACCGTATCACAGGATCAAAGGCAATTGTTTATACTGACCATGCTGCTTTGAAATATCTTTTTTCTAAAGAGGAATCAAAACAATGTTGTTGCGATGATTGTGCTTCTGCAAGAGTTTGATCTGGAAATCCGGACAAAAAGGAGTGTGAAAATATTATTGCTGATCACTTATCCCGGATGTCCCTGGTAGAAGAAATGGAGGAAAAACACCCAATAAAGGATGAGTTTGTTGATGAACGAATCCTAGTTGTGACTAGTGTTCTGTGGTTTGTAGACTATGCGATTTATTTGGTAGGTGGAATAATACCAGGAAATTTTGGTTCTAACAAGAAGAAAAAGTTTTTGCATGATTGCAGGTTCTATTTGTGGGACCAACCATTCCTGTAAAAATGAATAGACGAGTTGGTTTGGAAATGTATCCTAGAGGAAGAACAGAGGGTTGTCCTAAAACCTTTTCATGACTCCGACTATGGATAACACTTTAGTGGAGATTGAACAACAGCAAAACCCCTTTAGTCTGGGTTTTACAGGCTTACACTGTTCAAAGATGCTCAAGGCATAGTGCAAGATTGTGACAAGTGTCAAAGAATAGGTAACATTTCAAAGAGGAATCAAATGCCTCAAAATTCTATATTGGAGGTAGAATTGTTGGATGTGTGGGGGTTAGACTTCATGGGATAATTTCTACCCTTATTCGGAAAGAATTACATCTTGGTAGCATTGGATTATGTGTCAAAATGGGTGGAAGAGGTAGCGCTGCCCACTAATGATGCTAGGGTTGAAGTAAATTTCCTGAAGAACAATATTTTCTCGAGGTTTATGGCGCCAAGAGCACTCATAAGTGATGAAGGTGCCCATTTCTTGAACAAGTTGATGAAGAATCTATTGAACAAGTACAATGTGAAACACAAGATTTCCACTCCATATCATATTGAGACGAGTGGTCAAGTTCAAGTGTCTAACAGGAAGATAAAGCAGATTCTCGAAAAGACTGACAATGTATCTCGAAAAGACTGGTAAGTGAAGGTGGAAGATGCACTATGGGCATACATAACAACATTCAAAACTCCAATAGGTATGCCCCTTTTATCAGTTGGTTTATGGTAAGGCTTGTCATTTGCCGCTCGAATTAGAGCACAAAGCATTTTGGGCCTCCAAATTTCCGAATTATGATCTTTTCAAAGCTGGTAAATCTGGAATTCTTCAACTCCGCGAGTTAGAAGAATTTAGGAATCAGGCTTACAAGAATGCCAAACTTTATAAGGAACAAACAGAAAAGTGGCATGATCGGAAGATCATGAGGAAGGAATTTTGGGAATGAATGTTGGTCCTGATGTTTAATTCTAGGTTGAAGATGTTTCTTGGAAAATTGAGATCGAGATGGTCCGGACTGTTTATGGTTCACAAAGTGTTTCCCCATGGAGCGATAGAACTGAAAAATCCAAACAACGATGACACTTTTAAAGTGAATGGGAAGTGGTCAAAACCATATTGTCAAGGCCAAAAGAGTGGCTTGATAGATGATGTTCGTCTTACATGATGAGATGGACGAGTGTTGAGCCATGCGATGTTAAACAAAGTGCTTCGTGGGAGGCAACCCACACATTTTTATTCTAACTATTTTCTTAGTTTTTGTTAAGTGTTTTTAATTGTGTTTAGGGTTACAAAGTGCCCTGTACGGGAAATAGGAGGAGGTATTTGAGCAAGCATAAGTGAAAGAAGCTATGTCGGGAGAAAAGAAAGAAAAATTTGAAAAAGAAATTTTTTTTGAAGAAAGATCAGGCCCTTGACACGGCTGACCGTGTCAGCTAACATGGCTCGTGTCAGCCATCCTGAAGCTTGAACAAAACAAAGGGAAATTAAAAACTCAGTGGCTTGACACGACCACCCATGTCAGGTAACACTACCCGTGTTAGCTCCTCTGAAGGTTGCGTTGTTTTTGTAAAATAGGCAGATACCTGACACGGTCGACCGTGTGGGTCGACATGGCCCGTGTCACGCGTGCGAAGGAAATTTTGAATTTTTTTGTTTTCTTTCTTATGGACCCCACTTCTCACTTACTCACTTGTACCACTCATATGACCCTATTACACATAAAAACATCAAATTTTTCATCCTCTTTATCTCCTACCTCTCCCCATCTCTATAAAAAACCAAATCTTCCATTAAACCTAAACATCAAGCTCCTACCTTTATCATCATCTCCACTCCGATTCAAAAATACACTTCACAAAACCTTCACCATTTTCATCCTCTACAAGAATCCGGGGTTCTTTGTCACTAATTTCACAATTCAAATTTTTGTGTTTATTTCTTTTTTCTTGCAGGTACGAAAATGCCCGTTAAATGGAAGCAGCCAGTGGGTGAGTCTTCATGATCATGGAAAAGGGCCATTCGTACCCCAAACACGCATGACATTGTTTTCGATACCCCAGAGCACGAGGAGAAGTATTATGTTCTTGTGAAGCGTAAGCTTACACTAACCATTTATATCTGTGACAAAACTTTGACTGATTTAGGCTTAAAATTTGAACTTTATTGGATGTTTCATAGTTTGGGTATGCTCTAATTTACGCAACTGAAGGCGCCAACATATGAGTGCATTACTCTGGAGTTTCTGAGTACAATTGAGTTTAAACTAGAAAACAGGTGGACTGACTCTACAAGAGAATACCATGGTAATCTCACATTCTGCCTTTTTAATAATGACCATGCGCTGTCTGTTGTGGAGTTAGGGGGCATCCTCCATCTCCCACTTGTTGGCCCCGGAACTGTTTTGGATGCTTTTGTCCCGAAAGACTTTTGGACATCGATTACAGGTAAGACTGATTATGTCGCAAAAGGTGAAAAGGCATCTGGTATTCGGAACTCCTGTTTCAGGTACGCTCAAAAGAGCCTAGCTTATACCTTGTTTGGACGAGGTGACAGTATTGGGGTAGCAACTTAGAGGTAGTTATTCTTCTTATACTGTATAGCCTAGAAGAAGCATGTTAATGTGGCCGCCTTTGTAGCTGATTATTTGGAGCGAGTTAGTCGTGCCGACTCAGGTGGTATTTTGGTAAGGGGAATGATTACCCAAATAGCTGACCATTTTGGTTATGGTAGGGTTTTGTTTGAGGAACCCATTATTGCAGGTAAGAGTAAGATTGATATGGCTGACCTTATTCAACAAGGGATGATTCTATTTCTAGTGATTTTTACGCTGTGGTGATTCATATTAGGTTTATCGTTGCTTTCCCTGACCCTAACAGAGTTAGCTTTTTTATTGTGCTAACTGGTTGTATGTGAGTGCTGACCCTGAAGAAGAGGGCGGCTACAATGTTGATCATGTTTTTGTAGGTGAAGTTATGAACGAAGATGATCACGTTCAAGAGCAGTTTGTATTGCCCCACAAGACTCCACCCAACAGGGTGCCGACTCTTCATTTTCTCCAGACCAGTGGGCGCGGGTATAAACGGAGTTCGGTGACCTCCACACTGAGAAATCATGGCAAGGAGAAGATCAGACTAGGCAAGGAAATGTTTTAGATGAAATGCACGCCATGATGCGACAGTTGATGTTTCACTATCCTCCTCCTTAGTAGGCACTGTAAGTTACCCCTATATATCTTATTTCTAAAATATTGAGGCCAATGTTTAGTTCAGGTGTGTGAGAGGATTTGTTTTTCTTTTTTTAGTTTTATTGCTTTTGTTAGTTTTTTGTTTGGTTGAGTATTTGAGTTCTTTCGTTTCTTGTTCATTTTGGTTATTTGTTTTGTTATCATTTGTATGTTGTTGCATCGTATAGTGTAGGATCATGGAGTTGTTGTCTAGATAAGTGATGAGCATTGGTGATAATGGATGAGGAGGTCACTCTGTGGCAACTGGTTTTTAAATCAAGAGTCGGCACTATCCGTTTTTATTCAGGAAACCCTAATTTGCAGACAGAGATTCTAGGTTTCGGACTTCATTAGACGAAAGGAAGGTGTTAGGCACCTTTCATCTACCTTGTTCACAAGGATACTAGGTTTTAGGTTTAGGTTCGGGTAAAATTAGGTTTTAAATTTTAATTAGGGGAAAGGGTTTAAATATTTTTTGGGGGAACTCGCTACGATTTTTGATCGTATGCCTACGTATCCTCTTATGAGGAATCAGAGTCCTAATTCATAGTTCGTATGAGGTTGGTGTTTTTTAGGGGTCGCAAGCGTATTTTGAATCACCTCACATTTTGGCCGAGAGTAGTGATTGCGGAGATTTTGACTAAATGCGCAGTAAGTCAAAATCCGTTTGAAACCCTTTGCAAAAATAGTTGATTAGCTTAATTTGTTGCGAAGAATAGTTTTATGTTTGTTAAATATTTTTTATAGATATTAATTGCAAAAATTCTTATTAATGCATGACATATTAAAAATATTTAATGCAAATAATATAAGAAAATAATATGCAATTTTTGATGTAAAAATAATTTAAGTGATATAATAAATAATTTAATATTCACAATAACAATTAATAATTATAATAATTACAAATAATAATAATAATAATTACAAAAATAGAAAATATTTTAATCAAAACAGTAGGGTGTATCTTCTGGTTGTTAAGCCCTAGCGTAAATTCTGGAAAAGGGATGTCCTGAAAGGGACAGAAGTTCTGCAGGGGATGCAGGGAAATTGACTGGGTTTTGGCCCAAGTCGTAGAACTTCTGGAAAGGTGCACTGCAAGCTGGTTAGTAAAAATCCAAACATAGGGGTGTCAAATTCTGAGCTAAGCCCACCACTCAAAATTTCTAGAAAAGGGCAGACCGAAAGTATATAAGTCTAATGCTGATTCTGAACAAGGAAAAAATCTGAAACCTGGATTAAGTCCCGTCAGAACTTCTAAAAGGGGAACTACATCTGAACATAAGAAATTAGCGTGAACAAATGAAATCAGATTATAAAACTATCTACAGGTCTATTTTCTATAGTTCCATCCCTTCCTATGTTATCCTGACCATATTTATCTTCAACCCAGCATGAAAAAAACAGTAAAGAAACAAATTAAAATTTGTTACCCCTTTGGCTCTTTTACTTCTGATTCTGGTGCGTGTTTTGTTATCCTTTCCTTCTTTCGCGGATTCTGGTGACAGCAGTACCAGAAGGTGGAGTGACGGCGATTGAAACTAGGGTTCCAGATATTAGAACCTCAGTTACTCTTCTTCATTTTCTTCTTCTGCATTTTCCAAAAATTCTACTCTCTTTTCTCTTTCTTTAAGCGTTGCCGTATTGCTTTTCTCTGCAAATTCCTCCCTCTCCTCGTATTCTTTTTTTCTCCTCTTTCCTTTCTTTCTCATTTTCTAATTTGCTCCTCTATTTATAATGTTCAATTGTTGGGCTTGGAATATGGCTAGAGCAAATATTTAGGATAGAATTAAAAAGATTTGATTGGAATTGATTCTCTGTGGAAGATTTAATTGAAGTTGATATAGTGCACGTCCAACAAATTTGGGCTTGGGTTGCTTAGCCTCTAAAACTCTGAGCATGGGCTGTGGAAGATAATATGATTCTGCCATTGCTTACAATTTGACTCTGCTAGAAGATCTGATATTCCAGTTATGTACCAGTACTAGCTTGTGCGTGATTCTGGCTCTGATCTGTACAACTTTTTGTGTTTGCTTCTATAAAGAAGAACTTTTGGGATTTGTTCCAGAATTTATGATGGGTCAGCGCTTGATCCATACAGCCTAAAACTTCTTTGTTTGCAGTCATAACTTCTCCTTTAATTCCAATTGGACCTAGCATTAATTCTTCCCCTTTCTTTTGCATACTCTCGGATTTAATTTTCACCCCTCCCTTTTAAATAACAACTAAATCCTCTTTATTTAAAATACACCCCCTTGATCTTGAATAAAGATAGTCCATCAGATATTGTTGTACCATCTTTAATTAAATAAAAAAGATCACTGAGGTAGGACAAATTTGGGGTATGACAACTGCCCCTATTCAATTATCTTCCAATCGAATAGTGTGGGAAAACACAGGTCTAGCGCATTTTGATTGGGAGTTTATTGAATACTTGGAATATCCAAAATTTGTCCGATCCACTCATAAGGTTATGCTAATATAGCACACCCTCATGAGTTTTGAGAAAATAAGCGAAGCTGATGATATATTGCTCACCAGGGTTTGAAGTAGTGGGTTGGATGAGGAAAGTACATTGAGGTTCAGAAAGAATGTACCGAGTTTTTACAAATACATTGAGGCTTAGAGGCAACATAGTGAGTTGAGAGAATACATTGAGGCTTAGAGGCAATGTACAGAGATTTGTGAATACGTTGAGGCTTAGAGGAAACGTAGTGAGCTGTGAGTGTTTATTGAGGCTTAGAGGCAATGTACGAAGATTTGAGAATACGTTGAGGCTTAGAGGCAACTAGTGAGTTTTGGAAATTACATTGAGCCTTAGAGGCAATGTACGGAGTTTTGAGAATATGTTGAGGCTTAGAGGCAACGTAGTGAGTTTTGGAAAGTACATTGAGGCTTAGAGGAAATGTACGGAGTTTTGTGAATACCTTGAGGCTTAAAGGCAACGTAGTGAGCTGTGAGAGTACATTGAGGCTTAGAGGCAATGTACGAAGATTTGCGAATACGTGAGGCTTAGAGGAAACACAGTGAGCTATGAGAGTACATTGAGGCTTAGAGGCAATTTATGGAATTTTGCGAATACATTAAGGCTTAGAGGCAACATAGTGAGCTGTGAGAGTACGTTGAGGCTTAGAGGAAATGTACGGAGATTTGTGAATATATTGGCTTAGAGGCAACGTAGTGAGCTGTGAGAGTACATTGAGGCTTAGAGGAAATATATGGAGATTTGCGAATACGCTGAGGCTTAGAGGAAACATAGTGAGCTAAGAGAGTACATTGAGGCTTAGAGGCAATGTACGGAATTTTGTGAATACATTGAGGCTTAGAGACAACACAGTGAGTTGTGAGAGTACATTGAGGCTTATAGGCAATGTACGAAGATTTACGAATACGTTGAGGTTTAGAGGCAACATAGTGAGTTTTGGAAAGTACATTGAGGCTTAGAGGTGATGTACGGAGTTTTGCGAATACGTTGAGGCTTAGAGGCAACATAGTGAGTTGTGAGAGTACATTGATGCTTAGAGGCAATGTACGGAATTTCGTGAATACGTTGAGGCTCAGAGGCAACATAGTGAGCTATGAGAGTACATTGAGGCTTAGAGGCAATGTAAGAAATTTTGTGAATACGTTGAGGCTTAGAGGCAATGTAGTGAGCTGTGAGAGTACATTGAGGCTTAGAGAAAACATACCATGTTTCGTTCATTACTGTATGGAGACTTAGGTAATGGACTACTTTGTAAGGAACTCAACACTGCCTGGAGACTTAGGTGATGGGTTGGATCGTAGGAGAAGTGTTTTGTTGGTTGACCCTTAGATAACTAAATCAAGGGTTAGATTGTTTGTTTGATGTATGATATATGCGTATGATGTCTGATATTGAGATGTTTGGATGTATGCAAAAATGTATGATATTTGACGTTGATATGGAACCCTGAATATATATGTATTGTAAGCAAAAATGTACAGTGTATGTATGCTTTGGATTTGCAAAATGTATGTATGAAATGTGTGTAAAATGCGCGTATGCCTAGAAATGTTATGAAGACTATTTCTGGAATTCTCTCCTTTAAACTATTGGCTTAGAGTTACCAATCCCCTGGCGTTGTATGTTGTGTCGTTGTATCTTTGTTGAATTTGAACGCAGTGAACAATCTTAGCAAAATTTGAACATTGATTTTCTGTATTGTAAGCGCCAGCGTAGATGCAGACATATGTATTGGCATATGTGTAGATTTTTATGTTGTAAGCGCAGGCGTAGACGTGGACATGTGTATAGACTTTGTATTGTAAACGCAGGAGTAGACATGTGCGTGGATGTAGACATGGATTTTCTTTCGATATTTTTCTAACCAAAATGCTTTTTCAATGTTTTGTCAAATGCTTTTATTTTGTTAATTTCCCCAAAATGATTTCAAGACAATATTCACAAGTAATAATCGTAGTATTTTGTAAACAAGTCAGCGAAAAGAAAAACGCAATTTGAATGGTGAAAATAAAAATGAAGGTTTTATTGATTATTCCTCTGAATAGGCGAATGTACATGATGCAATTCCTAGAAAGAGGTAATTACAGAAATTTTCAAAACTGTAAACGGCAATGAAAATGATAATTGTTACTGTTGTTCCCCCAGTATCCTTTTAATAGCCCTTATCTCCTTTGCTTCTGAGTCATAGGATTTAGATCTATCTTTCCCTTTATGGTTCGTAGTCGCAGTTCTTAGATCGCAGTCTTTTTGTTCTTTAGTTCTTTGTATGAAATCCCTAACTTTTGCCTGGATTGCCCTTTCAGGTTTTCAATCCACCAGGATAGTTTTTTTATATGCCCCAAATTTTTGCCTAGATCACCCTTTAGGGTTTTCGATCCACTGGGACACTCCTTTTTTCCTAAGTCACCCGTTTAGGGTTCAAGCTTAGCGAGCCTTTTATACATAGTATTTTTTGACAGCGTCTAAATTTGCCAAATGCGGTAGTTCTTCCCCATCCATTGTTGTGAGGATAAGACCATCTACGAAGAATGCTGTTTTGACTACGTATGAACCTTCGTAGTTGGGTGTCAATTTACCACGTAAATCGAGGCGAGGTAGCAGAATCTTCTTGAGCACTAGATCCCCTTCTTTGAATATTTGAGGACAAACTTTCTTGTCGAAGGATCTCTTCATCCGCTTCTGATGTAGATGACTATGGCACAGAGCTATCAATCGTTTTTCTTCAATAAAGTTGAGCTGATCGAGCCGTTTTTGCACCCATTCTATTTCTTCCAGCTTTGTTTCCATTAGAACCCGAAGTGACGGTATCTCGATTTCAACTAGAAGTACTACCTCCATGCCATATACCAGCGAGAAAGGAGTCGCACCTGTTGATGTGCGTACCGAAGTGTGATAGCCATGTAGAGCAAAGGGAAGCATTTTGTGCCAATATTTATACGTCTTCGCCATCTTCTGGATGATTTTCTTGATATTTTTGTTGGATGCTTCGACGACCCCATTCATCTTTGGTCTGTATGGTGAGGAATTATGATGTTAAAGTCATTGCACAGTTCCTTCATCACTTTGTTGTTTAAATTAGACTCGTTATCTATAATTATTCGGCTTGGGACACCGTATCTGCATATGATATTCTTCTTGATGAAGCGTGTAACCACTTGGATTGTCACGTTGGCGTAGGATGCCGCTTCTACCCATTTGGTAAAGTAGGTGATGGCTACCAGTATAAAATGGTGTCCGTTGGATGCTTTCGGCTTGATCATGCCGATCATATCAACTCCCCACATTCAGAATGGCCAAGGGGAGCTCATGACGCTCAGAGGAGTTGGTGGCACATTTATCTTATCGGCATAGATCTGACACTTATGACACGTCTTTGTGTAGTGATAACAGCCGACTTCCATTGTTAACCAATAATACCCTGCTCGCAGAATATTTCTATCCATGGCATACCCATTTGTATGAGTCCCGAAAGTACCCTCGTGGATTTCTCTCATAAGTGTATTCGCTTCTTGCTTCTCCACACACCTGAGTAGTACCATGTCGTAGTTTCTTTTGTATAACACCCCATTACTCAGAAAGAATTTTGAAGCTAACCTCCGCAGGGTTCGTTTGTCAATGATAAAGGCATTATCTAGATATTCCTGCTTTTCCAGGTACTTCTTGATGTCGTAGAACCAAGGCTTGTTTTCCGATCCTTCTTCAATAGCAAGACAGTGTGCAGGCTCTTCGAAATGTATAATTGTGATGCGTGGTTCTTGATTCGGCCAGGTTACCTTGAATATAGCTGATATAGTTTCCAGAGCGTCTGTCATTTGATTTTCTTCTCGCGGGATGTGGCTGAAAGTGATCTCTATGAACTCTGCAGCCAACATCAAAATTTGATCCCGATATGGAATCAGTTTTGGGTGTTTTGTATCCCATTCTCCATTAACCTGATATATGACTAATGCAGAGTCCCCAAATACTTCAAGGTGCTTTATTCTTAGATCGATGGCAGCTTCCAGTCCTAGTATGCAAGCTTCGTACTCGGCAATGTTGTTGGTGCAATTGAAACATAATCTTGTAGAATATGGCTTGTGATAGTTCTTTGGAGAAGTCAAAACCGCCCATATGTTGTGCCCCAGTGCATTTGAAGCCCCGTCGAACGTGAGTGTTCAACGTGCCCCTGGTTCGGGTCCTTCGTCGGGTCCTGGTATTTCATAGTCGGCTATAACCATGACGTCTTTGTCTGGAAAGTCAAACTTCATAGGTTGATATTCTGGAAGCGGTTGGTGAGCTATATGATCAGCTAGTATACTACCTTTGATTGCCTTCTGAGTGACATATTGGATGTCGTATTCTGATAGTAGCATCTGCCATCGTGCGATTCTCCCGGTAAGAGATGGTTTTTCAAACACATACTTTAGAGGATCCATTCTTGCTATTAACCATGTAGTGTGGGTTAAAATATATTGCCTTAACCTCTTGGTAGCCCAAGCTAATGCGCAACAAGTTTTCTCGAGGAGTGAGTACCTGGTTTCGCAGTCAGTGAATTTCTTGTTGAGGTAATAAATCGCATGCTCCTTTCTGCCTGTTTCGTCCTGCTGTCCCAAAACACAACCCATTGATCCTTCGAGCACTATCAGATACATTTGAGTGGTATTCTAGGGACTAGAGGCATTAATATTGGTGGCTCTTGTAGATACTATTTTATCATCTCGAAGGCTTTTTGACAATCATCATTCCATTCTACCGTCTGATCTTTTCGTAATAACTTGAATATTGGCTCACATGTAGCTGTTAGATGCGATATAAACCTTGAGATGTAATTAAATAGCCCTAAGAAACCACACACTTATTTTTCTATCCTTGGTGTTGGCATCCCTTGTATAGCTTCTACTTTTTCGGGGTCCACTTTGATACCTTGCTGGCTTACAATGAAACCCAACAATTTGCCTGATCTGACGCCAAATGTACATTTGTTCGGATTTAACCTCAGCCTGAACTTGCGCAACTGTTCGAATAGCTTTTGTAAATGTATGATGTGTTCCTCCTCCATATGGGATTTGGCGATCATATCATCTACGTACACTTCAACCTCTTTGTGGATCATATCATGGAATAATGTAGCCATTGCCCTCCGATAGGTTGCCCCTTCATTCTTGAGACCGAATGGCATTACTTTGTAGCAGAAAGTTCCCCAAGGTGTCATGAAGGTAGTCTTTTTCATGTCTTCAGTGCCATTTTGATTTGGTTATAGCTCGAGAAGCCATCCATGAATGAGAATATTGAGGCTTGAGCCGTGTTATCCACCAGAACATCTATATGGGGTAACGGGAAATCGTCTTTCGGGCTTGCTTTATTCAGATCTCGATAATCCACACATATGCGTACCTTGACGTCTTTCTTGGGTATTGGCACAATGTTAGCTATCCAGGGTGGATAATCTACCAATGCTAAGAACCCTGCGTCAAATTATTTAAGAACCTCTTCTCTGATTTTGTTGGACATATGTGGAAGAGTTCTCCTGAGTTTTTGCCTAACTGGAGGACACCCTTCTTTGAGAGGTAGTCTGTGCACTACGATGTCGGTATCTAACCCTGGCATGTCTCTGTAGGACCAAGAGAATATGTCCACATACTCATGCAGTAGTTTGATCAACCCTTCTTTGATGCTCTTCTCTAACCTTTCCCCTAGCTTGATTTCTTTGAGATCTTCCTTTGTGCCCAGATTAATGGTTTCCACAGACTCTTGGTATGGTTGTATGTTGTCAGCGTTTCGTTCTATTCCTCTCGTCATTTCCTCAGAGAGTTCCAGATCTTCATCATCTTCCTCTTCAGCTTGGTCGATAGGAGCCTCAAAATTGTATCGGGTAGTGTTGTACCCCAAAATTTTCCCTCCCATATTTCTCTACATTTTAAGTGAGGTCCTCAAATTGCTCAAGAAAGTCCAAGGGGTTGCCAGACAAAACTCTCTCCTAAGGCAGTCTATTCAAAATTAGGGTTTCATGTTGCATGAAGATACTTGAGTCCAAAGGGTCTCAAATGCTCAGTAATGTCCTAATATGTTCTCAAGATCATCCATGTCAAGTTTCAAGCCTTGCAGAGAAAGTTTGCTCAGTCAACTACTCAAAAGCCTGAAAATCGACAGTGCTAGGGAAAAAGTCAACTATGGCCCACATACAGTCAAACTTCAAGATTTTTTGTCAATATTCTCATTTTGAATTATTATTCATCATTTTATCAAGGGTTGATCATGATTCATCAAGGAATGCTCACAATTCATCAAAACCCAAAAGTTGCTAAATTAGGGTTTTGTAAGAAAAGTCAACTCAACTTTGACCAAGCATAACTTTCTCATACTTTATGAGAAATGACCCATCTAAATCTCATTTTTAATAGGATGCAATTCCCTACAATTAATCTTCAGCTCCAAAGTTCAAAATATGCACTCACAAGAAGTTATGAATTTGGACATTATAGGTCATTTTGAAAAGTCAACAAAAACACATTTTTTGTCAAAGCTTCACACATGAGCATGGAACATCAAATTGAGATGATACAAAAAGGGTTGCTTAGAGGATATATCAAGCTTTCTAAACAGTCAAAGAACAACTTAAAAGAGTCAAAATTGAGGAAGTTATGCATTAGTGAAGTTGGCCTTTTTTTTGCAAAATTGCCAAAAGTCAACTATGCCTAAAATTGCAATTTTTGCCAAATGGGTCCAATCTTTTGCATTTGTTTTGAGTTGGCAACATGGTCTACGAGCCCTATCCTTCTCCACTTGTATTTATCTTGTTTTTATTATTTATTTTGATTTTTATTTGAATTAAATCAATTTAAATCAAAATAAATCATAGAAAATCCAAAATATTGAAAACTCAAGATTTTTACATGTTTCAGGTCTTAATATCCAGCTAGCATGAGATCAAATTCGTGTAAAGGCATGGTGTGCACAAAAAGATTGGATTAGGCATATTTTTGGAAAGATATTTAAGTGTATCAAATCAAAATCAAATGCAATGATGGAGGAAGATTGAGCACAATCTTTCAACCCTAATTCACTCCTCAATACATAAGGAGTATTTGCAGACCCAAAGGAAGGATAGAGAGAGGCGCAACATCAAGAACAAAACTTGAAAAAAAACCCATAAAAAGTGTATACACGAATTCATACTTCCAAGCATTGTCAAGGACTTCTAGCTATCCCAATCGTCTCCTGGGAGTGTAAGCAAGTGAAATCAATCAAGAACAAGGCTTTTCCAACACCAAAACACACTGTAAGTCAGTCACGGCATTGCTTCTTTCTTGAATTCGAATTTCATAATCCTGGAATCTATAGAATGAAACGATCATATATTCTTGATCCGTAGAAAATTTGCAAGCTTTTTGTAATATTTAATTGCATTTTTATGGATTGAATCAAGAATTTCCATTGTTAGGGTTTGTGGTTCCGTTTTAGGCTTTTTTTTATGCAGGCAAAATTAGCCCCTATAAAGGGTACCATGATGGTGGCCAAGCGTTGGAAAGTGCCTTGGGGCCTGGGTCCGAATCCCAGGTCCCCCCATTCTTCATATTATTTTCTTTCAGGTAATCTCATGCGTACATAAGCCAAATGACCATCATGCGTCCTTATCATCCAGCCTGCCAGATGGCCAGATCCAAAGGCCATCAATGGAGGAGCACCAAACACCTAGTTAAACGCATGGCATGGGATCTCAGAAGGTCAACATGGACCTTATCTTGTTGGGCCCAAGCTTGCTATCTGCACCTCCTCAAATCACCTTTGTAGGCCCAAATTTCTTTATCTTTTCTTTTTACTATTTGTTTTATTTAATTTATTTACTAACACAATTAATTATTTCTTTTATAAAAAAAAATCACAAAAAATATTTTTCATCCAATTAAATTTAGGACATTTATTTTTTATACAAAAATTAATTGATTTAATTAGGTTGTTAATTTTAGATAACTTTGATTCCTTTTGTAAATAATTAAAATCAATTAGAATAATTAGGGTTTTATTTCTAACTTAATTATATTTTCTTTTTTTCTTAAAATAACCAAAAACACAAAAAATAGGCCATTTAGTTATTTTCCTTAATTAATTTAATTGCTAGTTAATTTTGTATTTATTTTTAAAAAACCTAATTCTTTTTCTTAAAAATAATTAAAAGCAACAAAAACATTTTTTCTTTAAATTAGGTTAGAAGGGTCAAAACCCTAGTTCGCTCTCGTTCTTAATTTCTTCGCGCGCGCCTTATTTTATTTTTATCCTATTAATGTATTTGCTCACAAGTTGTAATAGTTTAATTAGGTCTTTATTTTCATTTATCGCTTTATTTTTTAAGGGTTTGTTTTTGGCTATGTAAATACCCGAAGCCTTGTAATAGCGTAGTTTAATTTCCGCACTTTAAAATTCCGCAAAATATTAACTGTTAGATGTATGATTAGGGATGCATGACAAGAATGTATGATTAACTTTAAAACAGTTAGATAACCCTTAAATGTGCAAAGATAATAATTTGAAATTGAATCACTCGCACATGCGCACTCCTAGGGTATACCCCACTTCGGTTTCCTTCGGTAAACGGTCATTGAGTATAGGATGTTTTAGTGGTTATCCTTTTGTCCAAAAGATCAATGTTGCCTCGGAATGGTTGCCTCAGACATTGTTGCCTCGAATAATTGATCTTAAAACATTAGGGTTACTACTAAGACGTCCAAACATTGCTTTAATGACTGTACGACCCTTTTCGAATTGACCCTTAAACTTCAACGACGGTGATACCTACTCACTAATAGTTGGATAGCGTTGTCTAAAGGAAACGAACATAGAATGATTCTTTTCTCGAGTAGGTAGATTAGTTCTTAAGTACTTGCTCAAGCCAAACAAACTTTTTCACACTTACACTCCTTTACAAACAAAGCTTTCAAAAACACTTCATTACACTCTTGAAGACAGAAGCAAGAGTTAAATCGAAGTCAAAATAAAAACTTTTCAAATCACACAAACACAAAGAAGCAATTTTGAAAATGATGAGCAAGTACCTAAGAGCACGTAGATAACTACGGATAGAAAGGGTGCTAATACCTTCCCTTTCTATAATCTACCCCCCCGTACTCAGAAAATCTCGAAAAAGGAATTTTTCTGTTCTTTTTTCCTTTCCAGTTGGATAAAATAAAAATCGGTGACGACTCTTGCTTACCGCGACATTTTGCGAATACAAACGCAAAACGCAAACCAGCATTTTCTCAAAATGTTCCGGTTATGCCACCATATCACAGAACTGGCGACTCTGCTGGGGAATTAGTAAGTGGGGTATACCTTAGGAATAGTTCATCATATTGTTTTCTATTGTATGATTTGCTTGCTTTATCTTTGTGGGTTTTGTATCGGAGTTACTATAGATCCTAACCCGGATCTGGGGGACACCTTGTAGGTAAGTAGCAATAAACTGTGAGGGAATTGTACGGCGTAAACCAATACGGTTGAAGAAGTAGCTATGTTGATGTGGCACATTAGTTGGTACCGATATCCCTTATGGAGAAACGAGGAGAATATGGGGCTGCTATATGGGTCGTTAAGCATCAACTGACCTTAGAACCTATAATTGACCAACTTGGCCATAGGAAGTAGTGAGATAGTCGCCCTCGGTATAGAGCTGAGAACTGGTTGATACTCGATACTACACTCATTGAGACCATACTCTCGAGATAGTTCCAGTTGCAAGAAAAGATTGTGTGTGCTGAAACCATGACCGATAGAGGATGGTCAGTGATATTGAGAACCTCTAGAACCCGATTACTATTATTAGGACAGGTTGAACCAACTGAACTTCAAGAGGGTAGTACCTAGACCCCATGCAAGCCTGAAACTTAAGGGCTCTTGTGTGACTTGTTTGCCTTTACCATGTTTGATACCTGCTATACCTGTTGTGTGTTTTATCATGACATCATGCATCATCACATAGCATGCATATTTCATTAGACTAACCATTTCAAAGACCGAGGGGATATGTCTTTATTCTGTTTTGCAGATTATGGCTTCCATGCGCAGAAACACCATCGGAGTTAACTTTGTGCAAATACCTACTCAACTCAAAGATTTGGTCTCGAAGATTTCAGATACTTCATCCTTCATTAGGAGACATGGTCAGCTTCTTGGTTTGGTTACCTCAAAGTTTGATGAGCAAATGATGAGTGTGCTTTTCCAGTTCTTCGACCCATTGCATCATTGCTTCACTTTCCCGGATTATTAGCTAGTTCCTACTTTGGAAGAGTTTTCTGATTTATTGGGCATATCCATTCTCGAGCAGACACCCTTCACAGGTTTGGAAGAGACTCCTAGACCTGAGGATATTGCTTCAGCCTTACATCTAAAAAAGGCTGATGTAGTATCCAACTGGGAGACACGGAGCGGGGTTAAAATCCAAGCTCAACAGTTCTGGGATGACTTAGATTTTCAGGCTTTTGAAGACATCTTGGCTCTCCTCATCTATGGTTTGGTTCTTTTTCCGAATCCATATTCCTTCATAGATGTGAATGCGGTTAAGATCTTCCTGTCCCGCAATCCTGTGCCTACTCTTCTTGGTGATATCCTACACGCTCTCTATACTCGTACTATGTGAAGAAGAGGGGCCCTCATGTGTTGTATGCCGTTGTTGGTGAGGTGGTTTATTTTTCACCTTCCCAAGTCCGTATTGAAGAATAAGGAAGGTTTAGGTTGGTCCTACAGGATAATGTCCCTTGCCCATACGGACATTCTTTGGAGTTCTAAAGACATGGAAAAGGTTGCTGTCATTGATCAATGTGGGGGATATCCTAATGTCCCATTGCTTGGAATCAGAGGAGGTATAACCTACAATCCTTGTTTAGCTTTATGATAGTTTGGTCGCGCTCGGAGAGACAGTCCCCATGAGTTGCTTCTTGAGGACATTGTCTTTGACTACAAGGGAGACACTAATGAGCATCGCCGAAGGTTCATACGAGCTTGGGGCATGGTGAACAGGTCTGAACCTCACGAGCTAGGACCAAAGACTTCTCTCCCTATGGAACCTTATCTCTAGTGGGTCCGAGCTCGTGCTCAGAAACTTAGGATGCCCTATGAAGCTGTGCTGCCAGTGATTGTGGAGCATACCAATGAAGAAGGTGTTCCTTATACAGTCCTTTATCCGTACATGCCTACTGATCTTGGGGAATTGAAGAGATCTTAGATTCAGTTGAGGGAAGAAAGGGATACCTACTGGGAGAAGTATCATGAGCAAGAGAGGAATATCTTGAATCTCACGAGGAAACTTGAGAATGAAAGGACAATCAATGATTATGTCAGCACGAAGGGGAAGCGACCATGGGAGCTCTGATGTCTTTTATTATTTATAGTTTAGATTTACTTTTCAGTTATTTCTTTTGTAACGCCTTAAAGGAATTGTTAAACATTTTTCACCAGTTTATCTAATAAAGTGTGTTTCATTTTTTGTCTTACAAATTTAAATCTCTCAAAGTCTTTGAAATCATTTCATACACATTCCATTATCATGCACCTCATCACAGGTACCATTACAGGTTTCTCATCTTCTTCGCTGTTTATTTCAGCACAAGATATCTTCTGAAATGCCTACCGATCAAGCTATCAAAGCCCTTCAGGCTCAGAATGCTCAATTCCAGGAGATGTTCTTGAACCTGGCTAAAGGGAAAGTAGATTTGAAGACTCTCATCCTGAAGAAGGAGAAGAAGAAGAAGAAGAAGGTGGTTCTTCTAAATATGGGTCACAAATTTGGGAATAGGTTGCGAGAGGAAGTTGATTTGTCTCATTCATATAGAGGAGGAGAGAATTAAGAGGAAAGGAAGGGTCCTAGCCCCGTGGTCTCTGATAATGACACTGACTTTGATGACGAACAGTACCCTCCTACTGAGGATAGGTACAAATAACTTGAAGACCGTCTGAGTGCCATGGAGATTCAGAAGGTTCCTTGTTTGGACTTCGGAGATTTGGGACTAGTATCGGAGGTGGTGATCCCTCACAAGTTCAAAGCTCTGGTATTTTCTAAATACAATGGAGTATCATGTCCGAAACTCCATCTCTGCTCGTACGTCAGAAAAATTCAACCTTACACTGCTGATAGGAATCTTTGGGTACACTTCTTTCAAGACAGTCTGTCAGGGACTCAACTTGAATGGTTCTATCAACTGAAAGGAGATAATGTCCGCAACTGGGAGGACCTTGCTGCTGCTTTCTACAAACAATACCAGTATAATGCCGACCTTGCTCCTACTCGTACTCAGCTTCTGGGTATGTCTATGGGTGCAAGCGAAGGTTTTAAGGACTATGCTCAGAAGTGGAGAGATCTGGCTGGAAGAGTCCAACCCCCTCTGTCTGACAGGGAGTTGCTTGACATGTTTCTTGGGACGTTGTCTAGTCCATTTTTCAATCATCTGATCGGTAGTTCGTCATCTGGGTTTACTAAATTGATTATGACTGGGGAGAGAGTAGAGGCTGGTATTAGAAGTGGCAAGATATAGAAAGGTGCTTCATCAGGTACAGAAAAGAAGCCTTTCAAGAAAGAAGCTAGTGCAGTCTACAGCTCGAGGAGCCAAAACCAACATGAACGCCGCCAAGCAGTGAATGCGGTAGTAATATCAAGATCCACTGTTTCCCCACAATGCAACAATCAGCAAAGAATGGATAGGCCGCAAAGACAATACACTCGGCTTAACATGACTTTGTCTCAGATCCTACCATAATTGTTGAAGACCAACCTGGTAACTCTGAGGGAAGCCCCGAAGAATCCCAACACCACATCTCCACTATATAATCCCAACGCCCGCTGTGCCTATCACTCTGATAGCCTGGGCCATGATACAAACAATTGCTGGGCTCTGAAGAATAGGGTACAAGATTTGATTGAAGCTAAAGAGACCGAGTTTGACGCTCCAGAGAAACCCAATGTCATAAATGCTCTTATGCCCAAGCATGGTCATGGAGTGAATGTTGTGGATGATGATTTGTTTGTGACCTCTATGGAAGACATATCTACTCCTCTAATGATAGTGAAGAAGAATCTTTTGTTGGCCCGTTTATTTCCGGGATGTGGCGAAGGTTGCCACCTATGTTCAATTCTACCTGTTGGTTGCCGCTTATTGAAGTCAGGTGTTCAACGTCTGATGGATAACAAAGAGATCTTGTTTGAGAAGACTTTGACTCCATTGATTCCAGTTGATGATGTTGCCATCATAACCATTTCTGCCAATCCTTCCAAGGCTTCCTCGAGAACGCCTGTTAGGATTACATTTGTTCCAAAAATCGCTCCGTTGATCATTACTATTCCTGGTCCCATCCCTTACACTTCAGACAAGGCTGTCCCATGGCACTATGGTGCTGATGTGTATTACTATGGACTTAATCAAGACTTTAAGGATGAAAAAGTTGACGCTGATATCAGCAATATTGTCGGGGCTAGCAAGGTCACTAAAAATAGAAGACTTTTCTCTCTTTAGATTTCTCCTCCGACTATTTCATCTGCTAATACATCAGCTATCGCTCCGATTCTTACTCCAGTTATCACTCCTGTCGCTGAGTCATCTGACACTCGGGGCAAAGAAGTTGCAGGTGAGCCTGCTCGGACGGAGGCACCTAAAAATATTGTGGTAGAAGCCTCTAAGAAAGAGATAGAGGAAATTTTGAAAATTATCAAGAAGAGCGACTACAATGTAGTCGAGCAGCTGGGGCAGACCCCATCCAAAATCTCCATGTTATCCTTATTGTTGTGTTCGGAAGCCCATGCAAAGGCTTTAATTGCTTTCCTCAAGACTGTGCATGTGCCGCAGGAAACCTCTGCTGATCAATTCAAGGACTGTGTAGCTAGTTTGACTGTTGACAACGGTTTGGGTTTCTCAGACGCAGATCTGACTGCTAAGGGAAGAAATTGCAATGATGCTCTGCATGTCTCGATTGAGTGCAGGGGCACTACTTTGGCCCACATGCTGGTGGATAATGGGTCTTCATTGAATGTTTTACCAAAGAAGGAATTAGACCGCCTGGACTGTGAAGGTCTGACTCTGAAACCAAGTAATATTGTGTTTAGGGCTTTCGATGGGTCGAAAAGGATGGTGCACGGGGAGGTGGACGTCCCTGTTAAAGTTGGCTCTCAAACTTTTGCATCTACTTTCTATGTGATTGATATCCGACCATCTTATTCTTACTTGTTGGGTCGTCCTTGGATTCATAAGGCTGGGGCAGTGACTTCTACGCTCCATCAGAAGCTGAAATATCCAATGAAAGGGAAGATTGTTATAGTACAAGGTGAAGAGGAGTACATGGTGACTCACATTAACTCCTTCCGATATGTGGAGATGGATGGAGAGTTCATTGAAACCCCGTGTCAGAATTTTGAAGAGGTTCTCTAGACTTTGGCGTCGACTGAAGTTGCTGCTGACAAACCTCCATTGAAGATGGCTTCCCTCAAGGATGCCAAGGCTGTTATTGATCAAGGTGGGTGTGCAAATTGGGGATAACTCCCTGACTTCACACACAAGACTGACAAATTTGGTTTGGGCTTTACTGCAGAGGCTCAAAGGGCTGTTCGGCACGCGCATATTAGAAGACTTCCTCTGTGCATCCGTAATCCAGGAGTGAATGCAATTGAAGATGATGAAGAAGAGTCAGATATCGACAGCTGGATTTACCCAACCACCAACGGTGGCTTGAACAACTGGACGGTGAAGGACTTCGAGCCCGTTTCTTTTATTACACAGTAATAGACTTTTGTTTTGAGATTTGTAACAGACAATTTGAAACTTTACAGCCTGGTGCCTTGCCCGAGGCACCCTGGTTTTGTTTGTGAGGGCTTATTATTTGTCATTTTCATATATCATCAATAAAGCATTGGGCGTTTCTTGCATTACAAATTTTGCGCTCCTTGTTTTTCTTTTTCTCACTTTATCAAAACAACTATTGTCTTACACACACTCACATATCATAATGCAGATCCAACTCCACTATGGATCCCATTGATAACGACTCTGCTACTTCCAGCTATGACTTCGAGAATCTGATCAACCAAGCCGAAGACGAAGGTGAGGATGATTGTGAGGTTCCGGGAGAGCTTGCTAGACTGTTACTTCAGGAAGAGAGGGCCATACAGCCGCATGAAGAGCCAGTGGAATCAGTAAATTTGGGTACAGAGGAAGACAAGAAAGAAGTCAAGGTAGGTGCAAATCTGGAGCCTAGTGTCAAGCAACGGTTGGTACAGATGCTACGTGACTATGTTGAGATCTTCGCCTGGTCTTATGAAGATATGCCTGGTCTAGACACTGATATTTTGGTTCACCGCTTGCCAACTAAAGAAGACTGTCCTCCGGTAAAGCAGAAGGTCCACTATATACGCCCCGAGATGTCTGAGAAAATCAAAGTTGAGGTCATGAAACAGTTTGACGCCGGATTTCTAGCTGTTACTTCTTACCCGCAGTGGGTTGCCAATGTTGTTCCAGTGCCGAAGAAGGATAGTAAGGTATGTATGTGTGTAGACTATAGAGATCTGAACAGGGCGAGTCCCAAGGATGATTTCCCTCTGCCTCACATCAATGTTTTCGTTGACAACACCGCACATCATAAGGTCTTCTCCTTCATGGATGGTTTCTCTGGTTACAATCAAATTAAGATGGCTCCCGAGGATATGGAAAAGATAACTTTCGTTACGCAGTGGGGTACCTTCTGTTACAAGGTAATGCCTTTTGAGTTGAAGAATGCTGGGGCAACATATCAGCGTGCCATGGTCGCTTTGTTCCACGACATGATTCACCATGAGATTGAGGTTTACGTTGATGACATGATTGCAAGGTCCCAGACTGAAGAAGAACACCTGGATCATCATCAGAAGCTATTTGACAGATTCAAGATGTACACACTGAGGTTAAACCCGAACAAGTGCACCTTTAGGGTAAGGTCTGGTAAGCTGTTGGGTTTTTTCGTTAGTGATAAAGGTATTCAAGTGGATCCTGCAAAGGTGAAGGCTATACAGGAGATGCCAGCTCATCGAATAGAAAAGGAACTTAGATGCTTTTTGGGACGTCTGAATTACATTGGCCGATTCATTTCACATCTGACTGCTACTTGTGAGCCAATCTTCAAGCTGCTGAAGAAAGATCAAGTGGTAAAGTGGAATGATGAGTGCAAGGCCGCTTTCGAAAGGATTAAAGAATATCTCTAAGAGCCACCAATTACGATGCTTCCAGTCGAAGGAAGACCTTTGATCTTATACTTGATAGTGTTGGATAATTCAATGGGGTGCGTGCTGGGGAAGCATGACGAGTCTGGCCGAAAAGAGCATGTTATTTACTACCTTAGCAAAAAGTTTACCGATTGCGAGACCCGATACTCGTTGCTTGAGAAAACTTGTTGTGCTTTGGCATGGGTTGCTCGCCGGCTGAGACAGTATATGCTGACTCACACCACCTTATTGATATCGAAGATGGATCCAATCAAGTATATCTTCGAAAAGCCTGCCTTGTCCGGAAGAATAGCAAGATGGCAGATGATCTTAACTGAGTATGACATCTAATACACAATCCATAAAGCAATCAAGGGAAGTGTGTTGGCAGATCATTTGGTGCATTAGGCCGTGGATGATTACCAGTCTATGAACTTCGAATTCCCGGATGAGAACATCATGTTGGTGACCGACTGCGAAGAACCTGGACCAGATGAAGGACCTAAGGAGGGATCTCGATGGTCTATGTATTTTGACGGAGCCTCGAATGCGTTGGGTAACGGCATTGGCACCGTGATCATATCTCCTGAACACTGTCATACTCCGTTTACCGCCCGATTATGTTTTAACTGCACCAACAATATGGCGGAGTATGAAGCATGCATCATGGGCCTTTGAGCAGCTATTGACCTAAGGATTAAGTTCTTGAGTGTGTTCGGAGATTCCGCTCTCGTGATCAGACAGATCAAAGGCGAGTGGGATACGAAACACCCAAATCTCATTCCTTACAAGGAGTATGTGCTGATGTTGCTTCCACACTTCGAGGAGATAACCTTTGAACATTTCCCCAGAGAGGAGAACCAGTTAGCGGATACGCTCGCTACCATGTCTTCTATGTTTAAGGTCAGGTGGGATAATGAAGCTCCCCGGATTACCATCGAGAGGTTGGATGAACCCGCACATTGCTATGATATCGAGACTAAAGAGGTAGCAGATAAACCCTGGTTTCACGAGGTAAAGAGGTACCTTGAGGCCCAAGAGTACCCCGAGGGTGCATCTGTTAATGATAAGAAGTTCTTGAGAAGGTTCGCGGTGAAGTTCTTCATCAGTAATGGTATTCTTTACAAGTGTAACCATGACTCAACCTTACTGCGATGTGTGGACAAGAACGAAGCAGAAAGGATTATGGAAGAGTTACATGAAGGTACTTTCGGGACTCATTCCAGTGGACATAACATGGCAAAGAAAATACTACGGGCAGGATATTATTGGTCCACAATGGAAGCCGATTGTTATCAGCATTCTCGGACCTGCCATAAGTGCCAAGTCTATGCCGACAAGGTGCTTGTACCTCCAGTTCCTCTGAATGTTTTAACAGCTCCTTGGCCTTTCGCAATGTGGGGAATCGATATGATCTGCGAGATCAGACCTACTGCTTCTAACGGGCATCGCTTCATTCTGGTAGCAATTGATTATTTTACGAAGTGGGTCGAAACAACTTCTTTTGCTACAATGACTAAGAACGTTGTTGCGCGGTTCATCTGACACAATCTGATCTGTCGATATGGTGTACCAGAGAGGATCATTATGGACAATGGTACTAATATTAACAATATTATGATCACCGAGCTCTGCAAACAGTTTAAGATACAACATCACAACTCTTCCCCTTACCGGTCGAAGATGAATGGGGCTCTTCATGGGTACCGTACCTCAGCACAGACGTCAACAGGGGTAACACCCTATTCCTTGGTGTATGAAATGGAGGCAGTCTTACCCATTGAAGTCCAAATACCCTCTCTTCAAATTATGAAGGATGCAGGTTTGAGCGAAGATGACTGGATCCAAACCCGGCTTGATCATCTGAATTTAATCGATGAAAAGAGACTTATTGCTATTTGTCATGGTCAGACATATCAAAAGCGAATGATCAAGGCATTTAACAAGAAAGTCAGACGACAAAAGTATAAAGTCGGGGATATGGTGATCAAACGCATCATTCTGCCGCAAGGTGATCCCAGGGGCAAATGGACCCCTACTTACGAAGGGACATTTGTGGTTAAGAACATTTTCTCGGGAGGAGCTATGATTCTAACCACCATGGATGGTGACGACCTTCCTCACCCCGTCAATGCAGACATAGTGAAAAAATACTACGCATAATCAAAGACCCTCTAGGTCGACTGGCCTAGGCAAAAATAAGGGCTTCCCGATGAACCAAAAGGGTTTGGGCAAAAGTAAGGGATGAAAATGAAAAAAAACTATACACTCGGCAAGTCAAAAACCTGAAAGGGCGGCTTGGGCAAAAAGGGGTATCCCGGTGGACTGAAAATCGGAAAGGGCGGTCCAGGCAAAAATTAGAGATCAAAGCGTAACACTAAGTCTCATCGGATCATCTTGCAACCATATTGCGGTATTGACTACCAAGCCCAGATGGCGCCAATCAACCTAATTCACCTTTAATCAAGTAGCAAAGTGATGAGAGTCTCGAAAACACAAAGGCAATAGCCGAGTTGGAACCCAGTGGGATCATTCACATAGCTGTTTTTCTTTGTTTTTCACAAATTGTAAATTCTGCCATATTTCGGCAGGCGTTCTCTTACTAGGACATCAACCTCTTGTACAAAAACGCCTATTACAGGCCAGCTTCAAAATCAATACAATTCATTTTTACAATAAATTTAAAATTGTTTTTTTTTTCTGTTTTGTTTTGCAAGAACGTTCAATGATTCATTTTTGATATATGCATTTGACAATAACTGCTGCTCATAAATATGTACATACGAAACAAAAGACGATGACTCGTAATATCAGGAACAACGGCAAACACAAAATGTCCAAACCTTACAGTTGCTCTATCCACCAGGTATAGGAATAGACCCAGCTGAAGAATAAGATTGAAAGATGCATACACTCCCCGCAGAGTTAAAAGGTATCTAAAAGCAGTGTTATCAACTCTCCCCAGCTGAGGTTCACAATCGCGAGTGAGTCGGCAGGATTCACCCCAAGCAGAGTTCATTTATCACCAACACTAGAAGACCATCCCCAGTGGAGTCTAGAAGGTTATCCCCAGTGAAGTCTAGAAGATTATCCCCAGTGGAGTTTACTTCTTCCATAAACAGAAGCTTTATCCCCGACAGAGTTCATCATTACCAGCAACGGTAATTTATCCGTATCCGAGATTACTTCTCCAAATCAGCAGATCCTCCAACAGAGTCTCTCTTCCCCACAAAGCCATTTTCTCATCAGTTTATTCTCCAGCAGAATTATTCTCCTGCCTATGTATTCTCAAATCATCTTTAGTCGTTATTCTCAGCGAGCGAAACTTTTTTTGTTCTCCAGCAGCCCGGGATTTATTTTCCCCAGCTAAAAAACATCGTAATACATCGCATACATCATGACATGCTCATATGCATCATACAACATAGTCTCATTTATTTTGAGAACATTATAGCTCAATACATGTCATGCATCATAGCGTTACATCTGACTAACCCTTTTCCTTTCAGGAAAGGATACAATCAAACTCTCACAAAGTTCAAGCTATGAAGCCCGGGCACGACCGGATAGTATCTTGATTCCTCCATCATATTGTGAAACCCGGAGAATGACCGGATAGCAATATTGGAACACCGCGAAACCTAGATTACGACCAGATAGTGGTTCATCTCAGATTCAAGCTATGAAACCCAGATTCGACCGGATAGTAGTTTAATCCCCATCAAGTTATTGTGAAACCTGGATTACGACCAGATAGCAATACGAAGACACCATGAAACCTGGATTATGACCAGATAGTGGTATATCTTAAACACAAGCCGTGAACCCCGGATTCAACCGGATAGCCGCTTAACAAAGCTATTATGAAACCTGGATTACGACCAGATAGCAATACAAAACACTGTGAAACCAGGATTACGACCAGATAGCAGTCAAGGATACTACGAACCCTGGATTACGACCAGATAGTGGTATATCTTTAATTCAAGTTATGAAACCCGGATCCGACTAGATAATACCTTGTTTTCCCCAAACACCATGAAACCTGGATTCGACCAGATAATGGTACATTGCATCGTGAAACCTGGATTACGACCAGATAGAGGTACAAGACACTATGAACCTTGGATTATGACCAAATAGCAGTTTTACCTGGACAATTACTAAGAATCCCGGAGTCGACCGAATATTGGTATGCCCTAAAGTCAAGTTGGAACCCGGATGCGACCGGATAATAACTTAATTCTGAAACCTGGATTACGACCAGATAAGAATTGAGAAATTGCGAAACCTGGATTACGACCGGATAGCAAGTTTCATCTCATCCCCATTAGAATAACGGACAATTGAAGCTCCTAAAATTCTATTTCTCCCAAGACAGAGGTCAGCATTCCCCAGCGGAATCCTCCTCAGACAACAGTTATACAAGCTCTCGCTAAGGAATATCTTAGGCGATCGACACTCCTTCGGATGGCATCTTTAAGCCCAGATTTCCTTCATCAATTTCCAAATGGCATCTTAAAGACCATTCCCGACATCGCAAGAAAAATGCCACTTCATGCGAGTGCAAATTTCTGGGCACTCTACTGTTCAATCATCTTCAACCTTCGGATCACGAAAGGCAGACAAGCAAATCTACATCCTCAGGTTTAAGAAGATTGAACAGGGGAAGCTGTTGTACCCCAAAATTTCCCCTCCAATATTTCTCAATACATTTCAAGTGAGGTCCTCAAATTTCTCAAGGAAGTCCAAGGGGTTTCCAGACAAAACTCTCTCCTAAGGCAGTCTATTCAAAATTAGGGTTTCATGTTGCATCAAGATACTTGAGTACAAAGGGTCTCAAATTCTCAGCAATGTCCTAATATGTTCTCAAGATCATCCATGTCAAGTTTCAAGCCTTGCAGAAAGTTTGCTCAGTCAACTACTCAAAAGCCTAAAAATCGACGGTGCTAGGGAAAAAGTCAACTGTGGCCCACATATAGTCAACCTTCAATATTTTTTGTCACTATTCTTATTTTGAAGTATTATTCATCATTTGATCAAGGTTTGATCATGATTCATTAAGGAATACTCACAATTCATCAAAACCCAAAAGTTGCTAAATTAGGGTTTTGTAGGAAAAGTCAACTCAACTTTGACCAGACATAACTTTCTCATACTTTATGAGATATGACCCATCCAAAGCTCATTTTGAATAGGATGCAATTCCCTAAAATTCATATTCATCTCCCAAGTTCAAAATATGCACTCACAAGAAGTTATGAATTTGGACATTATAGGTCATTTTGAAAAGTCAACAAAAACACCTTTTTTATCAAAGCTTCATACATGAGCATGGAACATCAAATTTAGATGAGACCAAAAGGGTTGCTTAGAGGACATCTCAAGATTTCTAAAAAGTCCAAGAACACCTTGGTGAAGTTGACCTTTTTTGCAAAATTGCCAAAAGTCAACTATGCCTAAAATTGCAATTTTTGCCAAATGGGCCCAATCTTTTGCATTTGTTTTGAGTTGGCTACATGGTATACGAGCCCTAGCCTCCGCCACTTGTCTTTATCTTGTTTTTATTATTTATATGTATTTTATTTGAATTAAATCAATTTAAATCAAAACAAATCATAGAAAATCCAAAATACTGAAAACTCAAGATTTTTACATGTTTCAGGTCTTAATGTCCAGCTAGCATGAGATCAAATTCGTGTAAAGGCATGGTGTGCACAAAAAGATTAGATTAGGCCTATTTTTGGAAAGATATTCAAGTGTATCAAATCAAAATAAAATGCAATGATGGAGGAAGATTGAGCACATTCTTTCAACCCTAATTCACTCCTCAATAGATAAGGAGTATTTGCAGACCCAAAGGAAGGCTAGAGAGAGGCGCAACATCAAGAACAAAACTTGAAAAAAAACCATAAAAAGTGTAGACACGAATTCATACTTCCAGACATCCTCAAGGACTTCTAGCTATCCCAATGGTCTCCTGGGAGTGTAAGCAAGTGAAATCAATCAAGAACAAGGCTTTTCCAACACCAAAATGCACTGTAAGTCAGTCACGACATTGCTTCTTTCTTGAATTCGAATTTCATAATCCTGGCATTTATAGCATGAAACGATAATATATTCTTGATCCTTAGAACATTTGCAAGCTTTTTGTAATATTTAATTGCATTTTTATGGATTGAATCAAGAATTGCCATTGTTAGGGTTTGTGGTTCCGTTTTAGTCTTTTTTATGCAGGTAAAATTAGCCCCTATAAAGGGTACCATGATGTTCAGGATGACAAGACGGTTCAATCATGGCATTAGATGTCATTTATGTTGCTCATGGAGGATTTTGAAACGAGCTCAGCCTGTAGCTATGGACGAACGTCCATAGGTAAAAGTCTGGGACTTTTACCCACGGAGAAGGGAAGAAGATGATTAGCTGGCACCTTCCCATTGGATCGTTTGAATTTCTGTGCGTGGAGATTTAATGCTTTGTTGTTTCGCATATTATATTTTATGCTTATTTCATATACAACAAAAACAACTAGCTCAGCTGGTGGCCAAGCATTGGAAAGTGCCTTGGGGCCTGGGTTCGAATCCCAGGTCCCCGCATTCTTCATATTATTTTCTTTCAGGTAATCTCATGCATACACAAGCCAAAGGACCATCATGCATCCTCATCGTCCAGCCTTCCAGATGGCCAGATCCAAAGGCCATCAATGGAGGAGCACCAAACGCCTAGTCAAACGCATGCAATGGGATCTCAGAAAGTCAACATGGACCTTATCTTTTTGGGCCCAAGCTTGCTATCTGCACTTCCTCAAATGACCTTTGCAGGCCCAAATTTCTTTATCTTTTCTTTTTACTATTTGTTTTATTTAATTTATTTATTTTATTTACTAACACAATTAATTATTTCTTTTATAAAAAAAAATCACAAAAAATATTTTTCATCCAATTAAATTTAGGACATTTATTTTTTATACAAAAATTAATTGATTTAATTAGGTTGTTAATTTTAGATAACTTTGATTCCTTTTGTAAATAATTAAAATTAATTAGAATAATTAGGGTTTTATTTCTAACTTAATTATATTTTCTTTTTTTTTTCTTAAAATAACCAAAAACACAAAAAATAGGCCATTTAGTTATTTTCATTAATTAATTTAATTGCTAGTTAATTTTGCATTTATTTTTAAAAAACCTAATTCTTTTTCTTAAAAATAATTAAAAGCAACAAAAACATTTTTTCTTTAAATTAGGTTAGAAGGGTCAAAACCCTAGTTCGCTCTCGTTCTTAATTTCTTCGCGCGCGCCTTATTTTATTTTTATCATATTAATGTATTTGCTCACAAGTTGTAATAGTTTAATTAGGTCTTTATTTTCATTTATCGCTTTATTTTTTAAGGGTTTGTTTTTGGCTAAGTAAATACCTGAAGCCTTGTAATAGCGTAGTTTAATTTCCACACTTTAAAATTCCGAAAATATTAACTGTTAGATGTATGATTAGGGATGCATGACAAGAATGTATGATTAACTTTAAAACAGTTAGATAACCCTTAAATGTGCAAAGATAATAATTTGAAATTGAATCACTCGCACATGCGCACTCCTAGGGTATACCCCACTTTGGTTGCCTTCGGTAAACGGTCATTGAGAATAGGATGTTTTAGTGGTCGTCCTCTTGTCCAAAAGATCAAAGTTGCCTCGGAATGGTTGCCTCGGACATTGTTGCCTCGAATAATTGATCTTAAAACATTAGGGTTACTACTAAGACGTCCTAACATTGCTTTAATGATTGTACGTCCCTTTTCGAATTGACCCTCAAACTCCAACGACGGTGCTACCTACTCACTAATAGTGGGATATCGTTGTCTAATGGAAACGAACATAGATTGATTCTTTTTTCGAGTAGGTAGATTAGTTCTTAAGTACTTGCTCAATCCAAACAAACTTTTTCACACTTACACTCCTTAACAAACAAAGTGTTGTACCCCAAAATTTTCACTCTCATTTTATCAAGATTTCCCTCACAAGACTTCTTGGACTCAAGACCAGATTAGGGTTTGCTCAGCTCAAGACATCCCCTTGCACTGATAACCTGAAATTAGGGTTTGAGTTTGCACAAGGATTTTTGGACCATCAATACTTCATGTGACTTTCATACACCATCTTGGACCCCTAAGATTACTCATACCAAGTTTCGAGCCTTGAATCACATTTTTGATCAAATCATCAAAAGGGCAAAATGGTCAAAATTAAGGTTTTGACAGAGAAAGGGAAATTTCTGATTTTTAACCAAGCCAATGACCAATTGGGTTCAAGCATGATTTCAAGGACTCAATAGAATCATCTTTACCTAATCACATAGTTCAAAAGATCTCAAATGCATAGGATTGACAAATGAATTTTGTAGTCAACTGATCAAAAGTCAATTGTACACTGAAAAGTCAAACATTGACTTTTTGGTCAAAATCAAGTGCCAAAGGTCATAATTCATAAAAACATGTCAAAATGTGAGACTTGTTTACCAAGAAACCTAAAATTGCAAATTAGGGTTTTAATTTGAAATTTTTCATAACTTAGAAATTTTCTAAGTGTTGAAAATTTCTTATTTTTTCCCAACTTTTCCTAACTTTTTCACCATGATGCAATTGGATTCAAAGAAAACTTCCAACATGAAATTTGTAGTCCTACATGAAATATACAACTTTGATTCACAAAGTTTTCCCAAAATATGCTTGGATCTCAAGTTATGATTTTGTGAATAGGGGTCCATAAACTTTTTAACTTAGTGAAATTTTGCCCTAATTTAGGCAGGTTTTTTTACCTAAGTTCATGGCAATTTTACACCTAGTTCCAAGAGGTATCTAAAAATGCATTTCAAATATGGATTGTATATCATGTTACAAGCTTTCCAAAATGTCCAAGAACTCTCCAAGATCATTTATGGTTAGGGAGAATCGAAGAAGAGAAAATGGCAATTTGTCACTTTTGTTCAAGCCATGTTTACAAATGCTTCAAGTTGCAAATCTGTCCTAGCATTCTTGTACCTTGCATTACAGGTCCCAAATCCCTTCTAAACTCCATAATTAAATGCAAACTCAATGGATAATGGTCTTGTTTTGACTTTTGAAGCATTGCACAATAAATTAATCCAAAAATGGCATAAAGTTCATAATACTACTTTGATAAAGCAAGCCTTTTTGCAACTTTACATTTCTTGAGCCATAGACTTGATCTTTTGTTGCAAGCAAGATCCACAAACATCAGGCAAAGTATAACAACCCTCTGCAGTCCACAAGCTAGCCTATACAGGCCTTTGGCATAATCATGTCAACTTTCTTCAAAAGCAAGCAAACTTACAAAAGTCAAGTTAACTTGTCCATCTGTTAAGAGGAGGCCTTAGCATCATTTGAAACAACTTCAGAAACTTGTAGCAAGCACAATACACGAATTCACAACATTCAAAACACTCTCAAACACAAAAAACCCAAGTTCCTGCTTAAACAGGGCATCTTCTGAAGAACCTTTGCCAAATCAATATTGGCTCGTGCGTTTTTCTTTGAAAGACTTCAAACACTTTACATACATCCTACCTAAACTATCCAGGCCCTTGTCTTGCAACTGTGTGCCCTGTTTCAAGCTTCACCATTTTCATTTTTGAAGGTTATAGGTTGACTTCTAGAGGAAGTTTCAAGCATTCTCAAGGCAAGCTGAGCATTGGGATAGCTTGAGGGAACTTCAAGGAAGCTCACACAATCTTCAGGCCTCACTCAAAGCCCCCACATTGCCATATCCAAACTCAACTGAACAAGGTATTTTTCAAAGTTCTATCTCCTTATTTAGGCATCCTTAAGCTTTAATTTGTGAAGCAAAAATGTAGTCCTTAACTTGCTTAAGTTGTACATATGCATAGTTGTTATTTATATTAACTGAGTAGTGAGAATTTGAAGCTTGAAGTTCATGAAATTTTTAGGTCAAAAATTAGGGGTGATAAAATTCTCCTTGATCTTTGAGTGTTAGGTTACAAACTTTATATCATTGGAATCGTGAGACCATAAGCTACATTTTTTGTGTTATGAGTTTTTGATTTTATGCAAGCATGAGCAAGAACAGGATTTGAAGGCAGAACGCACGCGTTTGGGACGAAGCTGGAGGTCAGGGACGAAGTCCTGGCCCTGGCGCGCCTTGGGCCTGTTTGTTTCACTTTTTACACCCCCTGTTTCCTATCTGCACCCCTTGGCATATTTTGATATTTTTCATATTTTATTTTTATTTTTGTGTTTATTGACTTGATTATATTTTTTCTGAACATTAAAAAATCCCAAAAATATTTTCTTAATTTTTTGCATTTCATTTTATTATTTTTATTATTTTTTTGGCATAAAAATAGTTTATTAGGTTTATAGAATTTATTTTCTTAAATAAACTTGTAAATAATAATAAAATACTTAATATTTTATTTCATTATTTTATACACATTAAACATTTATTTTTAATACATATTTAATTTTTAATATGGGTACATAATATTATTATTATTTTTCTTAAACAAAAAAAATGAATAAAATAATAATATAGAACATATTTTCTTTTAAACCAAAAATTAGGGTTTCCCCTTTCAAAAATAATCATTTTATTTTTCTTTCTTATTTTTAAGACTTAAATAAATTTATTTTTACATACATAAAATTAATACAAAAACATTTTTGCATACATACATTTAATTGCATATTTAAATAATTGCTTATTTATTTATTGTACAATAAATTCAATTGGGTTGTAATAGTGAATTAGGGTTTTATCTTGAGCAATATTCCCCATTCAAAACTTGTATCCCCCCTCCCATAATAATTGTTGTAATAGCTTAGATTTACTTTACACAATTTATCGCATTATATACATGTTTAGTAAATTTAGGGTTTGTATGATAAGACAAAAATCAAAACAAATAGCATGACCTAATTCAAGACAAACAAAATGCATGCAAATGACAAGACATTGCACCCAAGCACCTATAGGGTTTCATCCACTTGGTTGCCTAATTTAAATGGCCATGGTATGCATGCAAGGTATCTTGGCAAAATCAAACAAAACAAAAGATTATAGTCCTTCGATGACGCTAGACTTGGTTGCCTAAAAAACAAATGATCTTGGTCGCTCAAACAAGCTAAGATACCTAGCAACATTGCTATCATGGTCATACGATGACCCACGCCCGTCCCGTTTAACATCCAAAGATAGGGTTGTCTACCAAAACAATGGTAGGTCAACAATATCAAAGGAATAAAAATGTACAAGAAAGACTTTTGAGTAGGTAGATATCTTCTAGTTACTTGATCAATTTGCAAACAATCCTTGCTATTTTCAAACAAACACACACACATTTCAAAACATTTTCAAACACCTTTCAAAAACATTGAAACATTTTTCAAAAGACAAACATCTTTGTATACATTCTTACGAACGAGAATCATTACAAAGATTGCCTAAACGATGGCCTCTTTTCAAAATACTTTCAAAACCACACAAAGCACAATTTCAAACAATTGGAAAAGCAAAGCAAGTGATCTAAACAAGTAACTAAGAGCCCATGGAAAACCATGGATGAAAAGGGTTCTAGCACCTTCCCTTTTTATAATATACCCCCCGAACTCAAGAAAACATCTCAAAGGTCTTTCCTGTGCTTTTTTTACCTTTCCTTTTGGATAAAATAAAAGTCGGTGGCGACTCTTGCTAAACCGAAACATTTGTGACGAAACGCAAAACCTCAAGTCAGTTCTCCCACCGTATCACAGAACTAGCGACTCTGCTGGGGACTAATGAGAAAGTGGGGTTACCTTAGGGTTTTAGATCACCTTTACATGCTTACTTGATTGACTTGTATGCTTTACATTTTGGTTCTATTGTTTGGGTTTGAATCCTCTACCCAGATTTGGGAAACATTCATAGGTAAATAGCAATACGTTGTGGAAACTGTGCGGAGTATACCGAAACGGTCTAAGCAATAGCTATGTTAGTGTGCCATATTTGTGGGTACCGGTAGCCTTTGAGTCAATCAAAGAGAATACGGGGCCGCTGAGTGATGTCATGAAGCACTAACGAAATTTTAGAACCTTTACTTGACCAACTTGGCCTTTTAGAATGTAGTGAGATGACCGGCTTTGGTGCAGTCCGAAGTTGGTAGAAACTCGATACTACACTCATTGAGGGTTGGTTCCTTTGAATATTTTGGTCGCCAGTAAAGAGACTGAATTGAAACAATGAACAAGGAAACAATCCAGTGATATTGAGCTCCTTAGAACCCGATTACTATTTACTGGGACAGGTTGAGCCAACTAAACTTCAAGAGGGTACTTACCTATGAAACCCCATGCAAGCCTAAAACTAGGAACTTGTGTGACTTGCTTGTACATATACACTTGTGCATAAACATCATGGACATCATGAAGCATCATATGCATCCTCTAACCATTTCAAGGATTTTTGAA
Organism: Vicia faba; assembly: GCA_948472305.1. Classification (NCBI taxonomy): domain Eukaryota; kingdom Viridiplantae; phylum Streptophyta; class Magnoliopsida; order Fabales; family Fabaceae; genus Vicia; species Vicia faba. Next base: position 1,342,447,445 of record OX451740.1, read on the forward strand.
ATTCATCTTTGTTCCTGTTTTGTAGGTCATGGAATCACTTCGCAGGAAAACCATCCAAGTCAACCTTGTAAGAATTCCTCCACAACTCAAGGAGCTAGCTTCAAGGATTCCTGAGAATTATCCGTTCACCGAGAGGCATGGTCGTCTTCTCAACTTAGTCACTTCCAACACAGAGGATGACATAATGGAAGTTCTTTTCCAGTTCTTTGATCCTTTGCATCACTGCTTCACATTTCCCGACTACCAGCTTGTGCCCACTTTGGAGGAATTTTCTCAACTCTTGAGGATTCCTATTCTCAATCAACTACCCTTCAACGATACGGAAAGAGATCCAAAGCCAGAAGATATTGCTCAAGCCTTACACTTGCACTCCTCTGATGTCACAACACATTGGGAAACTAGAAGTGGTGTCAAAGGGTTCTTGTCAAAGTTTCTGTTTGAGAAGGCCCAAAGTTGTTGGAATTCTTTGGACTTACAAGCTTTTGAGGAAATTGTAGCTCTTCTCATCTATGGGATGGTCTTGTTCCCAAACCCTGACCAACTCATAGATGTGAGTGCTGTCAAAATCTTCATGGCTTGCAACCCGATGCCTACATTGCTTGGAGATATCTTGCACTCTTCTCACACTCAAACAATGAGGAAAAGAGGTGTTCTCATGTGTTGTACTCCTCTCCTGGCAAGATGGTTTATTTCTCATCTTCCCCAATCAGTCTCGAAGAATGAGCAACGTTTGAGGTGGTCACAAAGATTGATGACTCTTACACATTCAGATATTCATTGGTGTTCTCGATCCAAAGAGAATGTTATCATCATCGACCATTTTGGGGAATTCCCTAATGTCCCTCTACTTGGCATTAGGGGAGGCATCACCTACAACCCCTGCTTGGCTCTAAGAAAATTTGGTTATGCCCGAAGGGATGGCCCACATGACATGCTGATTCCAGACTTGGTTTTTGATTTCGACAACGACGAACAAGGACTTCGACAAAGGTTCATCCGAGCTTGGAGGATGCCAAACAAAGTAGACAGTAAGACCTTGGGACACAAGAATTCCATCCCTCTTGAGCCTTACCTCAAGTGGGTACGAACCCGCGCCCAAAGTCTTATGATGCCTTACCCCTCCATTCTCCCTATGATTATAGAGCATGTTAAGGAAGGAGAGGTTCCATACACCCTCCTACATCCTGACATGCCAACATCACTCGAAGACTTACAAAGGAGTTGGATACAGCTCAAGGGAGAACGCAATACTTTTGAAGCCCAATTCTACGCCAGCGAGAAGAAGGTTTTAGAACTCACTCGGTTACTTCACAAAGAGCAGACTCTTAACACCTACATTGCACCAAAGAGGATGTGCAACGTCTTTTTACCCTAGAATTTTGTATTATTTTGCCCAAGGGGCATTGATGTACTAACAATTCTATCTTATTAATATGACATTTGTTCCTTTTTGTTTAACACAAATTTGAATATTTCTGAATCCTTGATTGCGTTACATGAATACATATCATTCATCATATGCATAAACAGGTCTTCACACCAAGTTTCCTCATCTCTCTGCTATTTATTTCACCAAGATGGATATTGAACAAACGGTCAAAGACTTGCATGCTCAGAATTCACAATTTCAACAGCTACTCTTGACCTTGTCCAAGGGGCAGGAGGAGCTCAAAACTCTGCTAGAGAAAGAGAAAGAGAAAAAGAAGAGAAAGCGAGCCGGTGTGGCTATCCCGGGCAGAAGGTTTGAAGGTCAAGCCAGACGGACTTTGGATTTTCCATCAACCTCTGAGGTAGGAGAGAGAAAAGGTAAAGAGACTGCAGTACCATCTGAATCTGAAGCTGAATAAGAGGAAGATGAGGACTACTCAGAACAACAATACCCTCCGGCCGATGACAAATACAAAAACTTGGAAGAGCGTCTAGCTTCCATGGAGATACAGAGAGTTCCGGGGCTCGATTTTGAGGAGTTAGGGTTGGTTTCTGGAATTGTAATCCCTCCTAAATTCAAAGTGCCACTGTTTGCTAATTACGATGGGGTGTCTTGTCCAAAGATGCACCTACGATCTTATGTCAGGAAAATTCAACCACATTCTGCTGACAAAGATCTATGGGTCCACTTTTTCCAGGACAGTTTGTCAGGAACACAGCTTGATTGGTTCTACCAGTTGGAGAGGTCTGATGTGCATAATTGGGAGGATTTGGAAGCCGTCTTTTATAAACATTATCAATACAACTCCGACTTGGCACCGACCCGTACTCAACTCCAGAGTATGGCCATGGTGTCCAATGAGGGCTTCAAAGACTACGCCCAAAAGTGGAGGGATTTAGCCGGAAGGGTGCAACCACCTTTATCTGAAAGAGAGATAGTGGACATGTTCTTGGGGACTCTGTCAGGTCCTTTCTTTAATCACCTGATTGGAAGCTCCTCTGCAGGTTTCACTGAGTTGATTCTAACTGGCGAGAGGATAGAAGCCGATATTAGAAGTGGGAAAATTTAGAAAGACGCATCTACCTCTGTTGCTGCCAAAAAGCCTTTCACTGGTAAAAAGGAAGTGTTTGCTGTCTACATACAGAAATCAGGGAAGAACCGAACGACGACCAACTGTGGGGGCCGTTATGATTCAGAAGTCTGCATCACATCAGCCTAGAAACAATCAGCCGAGAAATGATCAGCCATGGAATAACCAGCAAAGGGTGGAAAGGCCTGTAAGGCAATTCACCAAGATAAACATGACTCCTGCTCAAGTCTTACCACATCTCCTAAAGTTGAATTTGGCCATGCTAAAAGAGGCCCCTAAAAATCCTAATACTTCATCTCCGCACTACCATCCGGATGCCACGTGTGCTTACCATTCAGAAAGTCCAGGGCACGACACCAACAACTGTTGGGCTCTGAAGAACAAGATTCAAGATTTGATCGATGCAAAGGAGGTTGAATTTGAAGCTCCTGAAAAACCGAATGTTATCTCTGCTCCAATGCCTAGGCATGGACACAATGCCAGTGTTGTGGAAGAAGATCTGTTTGTTTCTACTGTGGATGAACTGTTAACCCCTCTCCTAACCATCAAGTTGAATTTGTTGAAATCTGGGGTGTTCCCAGGTTGTGACCAAAATTTTCATGCTTTCCTATCCTCCCCATTTGACTGTCCTATGTTGAAGAAAGGAATCCAACATTTGATTGATAGCAAGGAAATTTTGTTTGAGAAAGCTCCCGTCTCACCCATTCCATTTCCAGAAGTTTCAATAATAACCATATACGCCAATCCTTCCAGGGTTCCTAAAAAACCCATTAGGATTACATCCGCTCCTATGACTACTCCGTTGAAGATAACAATGTCCAGGCCAGCCCCATACAACTCAGACAAAATGGTACCATGGAACTATGGTGGAGAAATCTACTATCATGGTGTCAAACAGATTGAAGAGACTATCGGTGAAGAGAATTCTGAAGAAGACAATTCCGACATCAGTAACATTGCTGGAACAAGCAAAATTACTCGTAGTGGAAGAATTTTCTCTCCATAGATTGCGACACCAAAGGCAGTCTCTGGACCCGTGGCCATTCCGAAGATTACAGCTATACCAGTGATTACACCTGCAAGTGTACCCGCCAACAATGACAATGCAATTCATATCCCTACTTCTGCTGCTGAGAATAAAGGAAAGAATGTTCAAGAGGAGCCTATCTTGACGAAGGCTCAGTCACCAGATATTCCTGAGACATCCAAGAAAGAGATGGAAGAGATTCTGAGGATCATTAAGAAAAGTGATTATGATGTTGTTGAACAATTGGGGCAAACCCCCTCCAAAATCTCTATGTTAGCCCTGTTGTTGTGCTCTGAGGCACATGCTAAAGCTTTGGTCAAGTTCCTGAAGACAGCGCACGTGCCGCAAGAGACTTCGGATGATCAATTGCAGGAGTGTGTAGCCAGTCTGACAACTGACAATGGCCTGGGTTTCTCCGATGCCGACTTGACCTCCAAAGGGAGAAAACATAATGACGCACTACATGTCTCGGTGGAGTGTAGGGGGACCACCCTAGCTCATGTTTTGGTTGATACTGGATCGTCTTTAAATGTCTTCCCAAAGAAAGCCTTGGATAGATTGGATTATGAAGGCCTAACCCTAAAACCCAGTAATATCATTGTGAGAGCATTTGACGGCTCTAAAAGGATGGTCCATGGAGAGGTGGACATCCCGGTCAAGGTGGGTACCCAGACGTTCAATTCAAAATTTTATGTGATGGACATCCTCCTTCCTACTCTTGCCTATTGGGACGTCCCTGGATTCACAATGCCGGTGCAGTCACCTCGACTTTGTATCAGATGTTGAAGTACCCTGTCCAAGGGAAAATCATAAATGTCCATGGTGAAGAGGAATACATGATTAGTCATCTAAATTATTTTCGATATGTAGAATTGGATGGCGAATTAATTGAGACCCCTTTCCAACATTTTGAAGAAGTTTCTCAGGAAATATCAGCGACCAAGGCGGTATCCTCAACTCCTGTGATCACAAGACCTGTACCTCGGATGTCTTCGCTAAAAGATGCAAAGGCAGTAGTGGAAGAAGGTGGATCCACTATCTGGGGGCAGATTCCCTACTTCCCTTTCAAATAAAACAAATTTGGCTTGGGATTTACTTCAAATGCTCAGAAGGCCGTGCGCCATTCCCGTGCTAGAGGGCCACCTGTGAAGATCAGCCACCAAGGGGTTAATTCCCTAGAGGATAGTGAAGAAGAGGGTAGCTGGGAAGACTGGATTTTTCCTACTATTGGCGAAGGACTGTGCAACTGGGAAGCAAAAGACTTTGTTCTGATTACTTTCATACCGCAGTAATTTATCTTTTCCATTCCTGTTGGATCTGTAATAATTCACAAACAATTCGTACTTTTTCAACCATGTGTCTTACCCGAGGCACATAGGTCCATTTGTAAGGGTTCTTATTTCATTTTCATATGTCATTTTAATGAATCATGGACGCTTTTCATATATAAACCTTTTGTGCTCATTGTCTTTATTTTACACTTTCTTGTTTTAAGATGGCTATGCCCTTACACAAACCCACACTCACAAATGCAGGTACCCTTCCACTCCGGAACCCATGGGTAACGATACTGCTATAGCCTTCAGTGACTCTGAAGATCTAGTCTACCAAGCCAAATACGAAGGTGAGGAAGATTGTGAGGTGCTTGGGGAATCGGCTAGACTTCTACAACAAGAGGAAAGAGAAATTTTGCCTCATGAGGAGCTGTTGGATACTATCAACTTGGGTACTGAGGAAGACAAGAAGGAAATCAGAGTGGGTGCCAACCTAGAGCTGAGTGTCAAGGAGTGCTTAATTCAGCTATTGCATGAATATGTTGAGATCTTTGCCTGGTCATATGAAGACATGCCGGGACTCGATACAAACATTATGGTACACCGTCTACCCACAAGAGAAGATTATCCACCAGTTAAACAAAAAGTCTACCGCATGAGGCCCGACATGTCAGAGAATATCAAAGCAGAAGTTATGAAGCAGTTCAATGCTGGATTTCTTGCTGTTACTTCATATCCACAATGGGTTGCTAACATTGTGCTTGTGCCTAAAAAGGAAGACAAAGTGAGAATGTGCGTGGATTATAGAGATTTAAACAGGGCTAGCCCTAAAGATGATTTTCCACTTCCGCACATTGACATCCTAGTTGATAAAACAGCTCAACATAAAGTATTTTCTTTCATGGACGGATTCTCAGGCTATAACCATATCAAAATGGCACCTGAGGACATGGAGAAAACTACATTTGTTACACAGTGGGGTATGTTCTGCTACATAGTGATGCCATTCGGACTGAAGAATGCCGGGGCAACCTATCAACACGCCATGGTAGCTTTGTTTCATGATATGATACATCATGAGATAGAGGTCTACGTAGATGACATGATAGCCCAATCACAAACAGAAGAAGAATACCTTGATCACTTGCAAAAGCTGTTTGTCAGGTTGAAGGAGTATAAGCTCAGATTGAACCCAAACAAGTGTACATTCGGATTCCGGTCCGGTAAACTTCAAGGTTTCATAGTCAGCAACAAAGGCATCGAGGTTGATCCTGCCAAAGTCAAAGCTATACGATAAATGCATGCTCCTTGCATTGAGAAGGATGTCAGAGGTTTCTTGGGACGTCTAAACTACATTGCTAGGTTCATTTCTCACCTAGCATCTACTTGTGAACCAATCTTCAAGCTGTTGAAGAAAGATCAGGTATTTAAATGGAATGATGACTGTCAAGTTGCTTTCAATAAAATCAAGGAGTATTTGCTAGAACCTCCTATCTTGATGCCACCCGTCGAGGGAAGACCGCTAATCATGTATCTGACCGTCCTAGAGAATTCAACGGGGTGTGTACTGGGGCAGAATGACGAGTCTGGCCGAAAAGAGCATGCCATTTATTACATTAGCAAAAAGTTTACCGACTGTGAAATCAGATATTCACTGCTCGAGAAAACTTGCTGCGCTTTGGTATGGGCTGCTCGCCGTCTAAGACAGTATATGTTGAGTCATACCACTTTGCTGATATCTAAGATGGATCCGATAAAGTACATCTTTGAGAAGCCTGCTCTATCTGGAAGAATAGCTAGATGCCAGATGATCCTGGAAGAATACGATATACAGTACACAACCCAAAAACTATAAAGGGGAGTGTGCTAGATGACCATATGGCTCATCAAGTTGTCGAAGATTACCAATACATTAGGTTCGACTTCCCCGACGAAGACATCATGGCATTGGACAACGTTGAAGATTTCAGACCATATGACGGACCTGAACAAGGATCCCAATGGACTCTGTACTTTGATGGGGCATCCAATGCGCTTGGCAACGGTATCGACGCGGTACTCATCTCCCCAGAAGGTTGCCATACTCCTTTCACCGCCAGACTTTGCTTCAACTGTACGAACAACATGGCAGAGTATGAAGCTTGCATCTTTGGACTCAAGGCTTCCATAGACTTGGGAATAAAATATTTAGTTGTGTTTGGGGACTCAGCTTTGGTCATCAGTCAGATCAAAGGAGAGTGGGATACTAAACATTCAAACCTCATCCCTTACAAAGAACATGTCTTGACATTGTTACCACATTTCGAGCAGATTACCTTCGAGCACTTCCCGCGAGAAGAAAATCAGCTAGCAGATGCTCTAGCTACAATGTCATCCATGTTTAAACTTAATTAGGATAACGAGGCTCCCCAGATCACCATTGAAAGGATGCACGAACATGCACACTGTCACGAGATTAATACCGAAGAAGTAGTGGACCAGCCTTGGTTCCATGAAGTCAAAAGGTATCTCGAGGCTCAAGAATACCCTGAAGGAGCTTCATTCAATAACAAAAAGTTATTAAGGAGATTCTTAGCTAAGTTCTTCCTAAGTAATGGTATCATATACAAGCACAATCATGATTCTATTCTGCTCCGTTGTGTGGACAAAGCTGAAGCTGAAAAGATCATGGCCGAATTGCATGAAGGTACCTCCGGCACTCACTCTAGCGGGCATACGACGGCTAAGAAGATTCTAAGGGCAGGCTATTACTAGTCTACCATGGAAGCTGACTGCTATCAACATTCCCGGACATATCATAAATGTCAAATCTATGCAGACAAGGTACACGTGCCCCTGGTTCCTCTAAATGTCTTAACAGCTCCTTGGCCCTTCGCTATGTGGGGAATCAATATGATTGGGGAGATCAAGCCTACAGCCTCCAATGGACACCTCTTCATTCTAGTGGCCATTGATTATTTCACCAAGTGGGTCGAAGCAGCTTCCTTCGCATCCATGACTAAGAATGTTGTTGCCCGCTTCATCAAACAGAATATCATTTGCCGGTACGGTATCCCCGAAAGGATTATCACTGAAAACGGTACAAACCTTAACAATACTATGATCACCGCCCTATGCGAGCAGTTCAAGATTCAACATCACAATTCATCTCCCTATCGTCCAAAGATGAATGGTGCAGTCGAAGCTGCTAACAAAAATATCAAGAAGATCATATAAAAGATGACAGTCACCTACAAGGACTGGCATGAGATGCTACTGTTTGCTCTCCACGGGTATCGTACCACGGCTCGCACATCAACTGGGGCAACACCCTATTCTTTGGTATATGGCATGGAGGTTGTTTTACCTATCGAGGTTCAGATTCCCTCCTTGAGAATCATGAAAGATGCTGGTTTGAGTGAAAACGATTGGATTCAGACCCGGCTTGATCAACTTAACTTGATTGATGAAAAAAGACTTGCTGCTGTTTGTCATGGTCAGACGTATCAAAAACGGATGATCAAGGCTTTCAACAAGAAAGTCAGACGCCAGGTGTATCAAGTTGGGGATCTAGTGATCAAGCGCATCATCTTGCCACAAAGTGATCCCAGGGGCAAATGGACTCCTACCTATGAAGGACCATTTGTAATCAAGAACATCTTTTCTGGTGGGGCAATGATTTTAACCACCATGGACGGTGATGACCTGCTGCACCCTACGAATGCAGACATAGTCAAAAGATATTACGCATAAATGACCCGCTAGGTTGACACACCTAGGAAAAATAAGGGCATCCCGGTGAATCGAAATCCCGAAAGGGCGGTTCAGGAAAAAATTAGGGATAAAATAAAAAAAAAATCTATACACCCGGCAAGTTGAAAACCCAAAAGGGCGACTTCGGCAAAAAAGGGTTTCCCGGTGGATCGAAAACCCGAAAGGGCGGTCCAGGAAAAAGTTAGGGAATTAAAGCGTATGACTATGTCTCGTCGGATCACTTTAAGGACAATCTCTTTGCAGACAAACCTGAGGCTTCTGATCAGTCCAATCATCTTCGGACGAAGCAACAAATGGACAAGATATTCGGAGTTACGAAAGCTATAGCAGAATGAGAACCCCATGGGATTTTTTACACATAGATATCTTTCTTTGTATAAATTTTTCTCAATTTTTATGACACCATCCTCTTACTAGGATAACTGTCTCCTTTGTACAAAATACCCATTCAAAGTAAATACAAAGATATCTCTTTAAAGTGCAGAAAACTATTTGCCTTTTTCTTTTACATTTGTGTTTTATTTGCAAAAATGTCCAATGATTCATTAGTGAACATATGCATTTGAACATAATTACTGTTTACAAATAGACAGAAGTGAAAAAGAACAATTATTGATAGGTTGAAAGGATAGGAAAACGTCTTTAGGCTATTCCATGAGAAATCCCTACAGTACATCGTCCAAACCTCTAGCGGAGCTAAAAACTTCAAACCCTTCAATCCCCATCAGAGTTAAAACTTCAAACTCCCAATCTCCAGCGGAGCCAAAACCTTGAACTACAGATCCCCAGTGGAGTTGAAACCTTCTTCCCCAGCAGAGTTAAAATTTCCAACTATCAATCCCCAGTGGAGACCATTCAGTTTCTCCACATTCCCCAGCAAGTTGTCTTGAAGTCTGAAAAGCAACCAGATAACAGTTAACTTTTGTTTCTCCCCAACCTGGGATAATTCCCCAGTAGAGTGGCATACAACCCAAACTCCTGAACTTACTCCCCAACAGTAAGCCTTCTTCCCCTATAGAGTTTCATTATTCCCCAGTGAGGTCGCCAGAGTGAAGATTCTTATTCTTAATTCCCCACAGAAGTCATCAGAGTTTTCTCTATTCCCTAGCAGAACAAGGTTTCCCTTTGTGAAATCCCCAGTAGACGTCAGCAAAGTTCTCTGGATTCCCCAAGAGGATTACTCAAGCAGTTTGGTAGTACTCTCACAACAGATTTTGTCAATACTCCAGCTTCAAGACATGAAGGATTCCTATATCCCCAGGAAAGTCATCAAGGATTTATTATCCCCAACAGACACCAAGGATTTCTCATCCTCGATAATCAAAGATTTTGAGTCTCCAGTAGCAGTCAAGGATTTATTTTCCCCGGCAGCAGTCAAGGATTTATTTTCCTCAGCGATACAACTAATCAGCTTACATGCACATACATTACATTCATATATCATAAACATTGATAAAACACATTTATTGCATCATACATTTCATGCAACATAACTTTGTGTTTCAGCTAACATTTTACCCTTTTCAGGATAAGATTAACAGCTATCATTAACAATATTCAAAGATTTTAGATACAGTAAAGATACACTCCAGACACGGAAGTCATTCTATTACTCATTCAGAATTCAAGGTCAAGATACAGTTCGGATACGCTGTAGACACGGAAGCCATGATGTCACTTATTCAGATCTCTTATTCAGATTCCAGTCCAGATACGCTCCAGACACGGTTGCCATTCTGTCACTTATTCTGACTTTTTCCCCAGCCCAGAGACGCTCCAGACGCGGATGCCATTATGTCGCTTATTCAGATGTCAGATTCAGATACAATACAGATACACTTCAGACACGGAAGTCATTCTATTATTCATTCATATTCAAGTATAGTTACAGCTCGGATATGCTCCAGACACGGCTGCTATTCCCTTGCTCATACAGATTCAGTCTCCAGATACAGTTCAGATACGTTCCAGATACGGACACCAGTCTGATACTCATCTTCTTGATTTACAGCAAACATTCTTGGATGGAATCTACAAGCCCATCTCCACCAAGATTCTGTCACCTCTCCTAATGGCATCTTTAAGCCCATTCCCTCAACTACACTTTGACGAGTGCAAATTTACGGGCACTCTAGTGTCCAATCATCTTTTACCTTCGAGTCACGAACGGCAAAACTCGCCAATCTAAGTCTTCAGGTTCAAGAAGATTGGACAGGGGTAGCTGTTGTACCCCAAAATTTGCCCTCTCATTTTATTAAGATTTCCCTCACAAGACTTCTTGGACTCAAGACCAGATTAGGGTTTGCTCAGCTCAAGACATCCCCTTGCACTGATAACCTGAAATTAGGGTTTGAGTTTGCACAAGGATTTTTGGACCATCAATGCTTCATGTGACTTTCATACACCATCTTGGACCCCTAAGATTACTCATACCAAGTTTCAAGCCTTGAATCACATTTTTGCCCAGTCAATTGGACAGTTGACCTAAAAATCAACTGTATTGGGGAAAAAGTCAACCATGGCCAATTTACAGTCAAACCTCATAATTTTTTATCCACATCAACATTATAGACTCATATGAACCATTTGATCAAGTTTGGACCACAACTCCTCAAGAAATTTGATCAAATCATTAAAAGGGCAAAATGGTCAAAATTAGGGTTTTGACTGAGAAAGGGCAATTTCTGATTTTTAACCTAGCCAATGACCAATTGGGTTCAAGCATGATTTCAAGGACTCAATAGCATCATCTTGACCTAATCACATAGTTCAAAAGATCTCAAATGCATAGGATTGACAGATGAATTTCGCAGTCAACTGATCAAAAGTCAACTGTACACTTAAAAGTCAAACTTTGACTTTTTGGTCAAAATCAAGTGCCAAAGGTCATAATTCATAAAAATATGTCAAAATGTGAGACTTGTTGACCAATTAACCTAAAATTGCAAATTAGGGTTTTAATTTGAAATTTTTCATAACTTAGAAATTTTCTAAGTGTTGAAAATTTATTATTTTTTCCCAACTTTTTCACCATGATGCAATTGGATTCAGAGAAAACTTCCAACATGAAAGTTGTAGTCCTCCATGAAATATACAACTTTGATTCACAAAGTTTTCCAAAAATATGCTTGGATCTCAAGTTATGATTTTGTGAATAGGGATCCAAAAACTTTTTAACTTAGTGAAATTTTGCCCTAATTTAGGCAGGTTTTTGACCTAACTTCATGGCAATTTTTCACCTAGTTCCAAGAGGTATCTCAAAATGCATTTCAAATATGGATTGTAGAGCATGTTACAAGCTTTCCAAAATGTCAAAGAACTCTCCAAGATCATTTATGGTTAGGGAGAATCGAAGAAGAGAAAATGGCAATTTGTCACTTTTGTTCAAGCCATGTTTACAAATGCTTCAAGTTGAAAATCTGTCCTAGCATGCTTGTACCTTGCATTACAGGTCCCAAATCCCTTCTAAACTCCATAGTTAAATGCAAACTCAATAGATAATGGTCTTTTTTGACTTTTGAAGCATTGCACAATGAATTAATCCAAAAATGGCATAAAGTTCATAATACTACTTTGATAAAGCAAGCCTTTTTGCAACTTTACATTTCTTGAGCCATGGACCTGATCTTTTGTTGAAAGCAAGATCCACAAACATCAGGAAAAGTATACCAACCCTCTGCAGTCCATAAGCTAGCCTGTACAGGCCTTTGGCATAGTCATGTCAACTTTCTTCAAAAGCAAGCAAACATGCAAAAGTCAAGTTAACTTGTCCATCTGTTAAGAGGAGGCCTTAGCATCATTCGAAACAACTTCAAAAACTTGTTGCAAGCAGAATACACGAATTCACAACATTCAAAACACTCTCAAACACAAAAAACCCAAGTTCCTGCCCAAACAGGGCATCTTCTGCAGAACCTTTGCCAAATCAATATTGGCTCGTGCGTTTTACTTTGAAACACTTCAAACACTTTACATACATCCTACTTAAACTATCCAGGCCCTTGTCTTGCAACTGTGTGCCCTGTTTCAAGCTTCACCATTTTCATTTTTGAAGGTTGCAGGTTGACTTCTACAGGAAGTTTCAAGCATTCTCAAGGCAAGCTGAGCATTAGGATAGCTTGAGGGAACTTCAAGGAAGCTCACACAATCTTCAGGCCTCACTCAAAGCCCCCACACTGCCATATCCAAACTCAACTGAACAAGGTATTTTTCAAAGTTCTATCTCCTTATTTAGGCATCCTTAAGCTTTGATTTTTGAAGCAAAAATGTAGTCCTTAACTTGCTTAAGTTGTACATATGCATAGTTGTTATTTATATTAACTGAGTAGTGAGAATTTGAAGCTTGAAGTTCATGAAAATTTTAGGTCAGAAATTAGGGGTGATAAAATTCTCCTTGATCTTTGAGTGTTAGGTCACAAACTTTATATCATTAGAATCGTGAGACCATAAGCTACATTTTTTGTGTTATGAGTTTTTGATTTTATGCAAGCATGAGCAAGAACAGGATTTAAAGGCAGAACGCGCGCATTTGGGAAGAAGCTGGAGGTCAGGGACGAGGTCCTGGGCCTGGCGCGCCTTGGGCCTGTTTGTTTCACTTTTCACACCCCCTGTTTCCTATCTGCACCCCCTTGGCATATTTTGATATCTTTCTTATTTTCTTTTTATTTTTGTGTTAATTGACTTGATTATTTTTTTCTGAACATTAAAAAATCCCAAAAATATTTTCTTAATTTTTTGCATTTCATTTTATTATTTTTATTATTTTTTTGGCATAAAAATACTTTATTAGGTTTATAGAATTTATTTTCTTAAATAAACTTATAAATAATAATAAAATACTTAATATTTTATTTCATTATTTTATACACATTAAACATTTATTTTTCATACATAATAATTTTTAATATGGGTACATAATATTATTATTATTTTTCTTAAACAAAAAAATGAATAAAATAATAATATAGAACATATTTTCTTTTAAACCAAAAATTAGGGTTTCCCCTTTCAAAAATAATCATTTTATTTTTCTTTCTTATTTTTAAGACTTAAATAAATTTATTTTTACATACATAAAATTAATACAAAAACATTTTTGCATACATACATTTAATTGCATATTTAAATAATTGCTTATTTATTTATTGTACATTAAATTCAATTGGGTTGTAATAGTGAATTAGGGTTTTATCTTGAGCAATATTCCCCATTCAAAACTTGTATCCCCGTCCCATAATAATTGTTGTACTAGCTTAGATTTACTTTACGCAATTTATCGCATTATATACATGTTTAGTAAATTTAGGGTTTGTATGATAAGACAAAAATCAAAACAAATAGCATGACCTAATTCAAGACAAACAAAATGCATGCAAATGACAACACATTGCACACAAGCACCTCTAGGGTTTCACCCACTTGGTTGCCTAATTTAAATGGCCATGGTATGCATGCAAGGTATCTTGGCAAAATCAAACAAAACAAAAGATCATAGTCCCTCGATGACGCTAGACTTGGTTGCCTAAAAAACAAATGATCTTGGTCCCTCAAACAAGCTAAGATACCTAGAAACATTGCTATCATGGTCATACGATGACCCACGCCCGTCCCGTTTAACATCAAAAGATAGGGTTGTCTACCAAAACAATGGTAGGTCAACAATATCAAAGGAATAAAAATGTACAAGAAAGACTTTTGAGTAGGTAGATAGCTTCTAGTTACTTGATCAATTTGAAAACAATCCTTGCTATTTTCAAACAAACACACACACATTTCAAAACATTTTCAAACACCTTTCAAAAACATTGACACATTTTTCAAAAGACAAACATCTTTGTATACATTCTTACGAACGAGAATCATTACAAAGATTTCCTAAACGATGGCCTCTTTTCAAAATACTTCCAAAACCACACAAAGCACCATTTCAAACAATTGGAAAAGCAAAGCAAGTGATCTAAACAAGTAACTAAGAGCCCATGGAAAACCATGGATGAAAAGGGTGCTAGCACCTTCCTTTTTCATAATATACCCTCCGAACTCAAGAAAACATCTCAAAGGTCTTTCCTGTGCTTTTTTTACCTTTCCTTTTGGATAAAATAAAAGTCGATGGTGACTCTTGCTAAACCGAAACATTTGCGACGAAACGCAAAACCTCAAGTCAGTTCTCCCACCGTATCACACAAAGCTTTCAAAAACACTTCATTACACTCTTGAAGACAGAAGCAAGAGTTAAATCGAAGTCAAAATAAAAACTTATCAAATAACACAAACACAAAGAAGCAATTTTGAAAATGATGAGCAAGTACCTAAGAGCCCGTAGATAACTACGGATAGAAAGGGTGCTAATACCTTCCCTTTCTATAATCTACCCCCCGTACTCAGAAAATCTCGAAAAAGGAATTTTTTTGTGCTTTTTTCCTTTCCAGTTGGATAAAATAAAGGTCGGTGGCGACTCTTGCTTACCGCAACATTTTGTGAATACAAACACAAACCAACCTTTTCTCAAAATGTTCCGGTTCTGCCACCATATTACAGGTGGCAGTAACATTATTGGTGGTTTTGGGCATGGATATACACATTTATCATGTTTTGGTGCAGATTTTAGTATGTGAGTTTTTGAAAATGCATATGTAGAGAAAGTATTGCCATTTTTAATTTTTAAATAATAAATGCAAGAGAAAGACAAGGATCTTGATTGAAAATAATATAACTTTTATTGATTATAAATATTGTCTGAAAAATGGGGAACCCTTAAAAGCAACCCATATGCCTCGGGCTTAACATAGGTTCTTTTAAAACAAGGAAAATTACTTAGGAAAGAAAAAGATCTCGGGAATCTCCACGGCAATCCAACTTTTGAGTTCTTCTTCTGGAGCACACTCCCTGATAAAGTCTGTTGCCTTTCTGGTGTGAACTTTGTTGGATATCTTTGCCACGTGTCCGCTATGCTCTGTTCCCTTGTTGACAAAGGTCTCTTGAGATAGAGGGAAGCTTGCTTTGCCTTTTGGAGTAGCTTTTGCTAATTTATAGCCCAATCCAAAGCGATTCTTCTTCTCAGGGATTTATGGGAGCTTTCCTCATCCTTTTAAGGCATCACATCCCATGGTTGCTTGCAGATCTCTCCATGATGTCACCTTAGGCCTATTACCCTTCTCGGTTGGTAAAGTCGCCATTTAAGCAATTTCCAAGGCTTAGAACGGGGTAGCTGTACAGTCTTCGTCGACACTGATATACTTGTACGACTCAATATGGCTTACAAAGATATCTTCCTCTCCGTCGATTATGATCAATTTCCCTTCCACTAGGAACTTCTGTTTTTGATGCAGAGTTGAGGTGACCGCCCCTGCTGCATGGATCCAAGGTCTCCCCAGTAAGCAAGTGTATGCTGGTTCTATATCCATGACCTGGAAAATGATATTGAATATATGAGGCCCAATTTTAACTGTAAGATCCACCTCTCCTAACACCGAGCTTCGAGAACCGTCAAATGCTTTCACTATTGCAGAACTTGGCCTCATCACAACGTCATCTATTGTTAATTTTATCAGACTGGACTTTGGCAACACATTGAGGGCATAACCGGTATCAGTGAGAACACTGGATAAATGGGTAGTACCTATTTTTATAGTGTTGTACCCAAAAATTTTCCCTCCCATATTTCTCAAAACATTTCAGAAAGATACTCAAGTTGTTCAAGGTAGTCCAAGGGTTGGCCAGACAAGCTCCCTCCTAAGGCAGTCTACCCCAAACTAGGGTTTCATATTGCATCAAGATACTTGAGTCCAAGTGATCCCAAATTCTCACCAATGTCCTAATATGTTCTCAAGATCATCCCTGTCAAGTTTCAAGCCTTGCAGAGAAAGTTTGCTCAGTCAATTGCTCAAAGGCCTAAAAATCGACTATGTTAGGGCAAAAGTCAACTGTGGCCCACATACAGTCAAACTTCAAGATTTTTGGTCAACATACTCATTTTGAAGTATATTTCATCATTTGATCAAGGGTTGATCATGATTCATCAAGGATTGCTCATAATTCATCAAGACTCAAAAGTTGCTAAATTAGGGTTTTGTAGGAAAAGTCAACTCAACTTTGACCAAGCATAACTTTCTCATACTTTATGAGAAATGACCCATCCAAAGCTCATTTTTTAAGAGGATTAAATTCCATACAATCCATCTTCAACTCCAAAGTTCAAAATATGCACTCGCAAGAAGTTATAAATTTGGACATTATAGGTCATTTTGAAAAGTCAACAAAAACACCTTTTTTTGTCAGAGCTTTATACATGAGCATGGAAAATCAAAATGATATGGGACAAAAAGGGTTGCTTATAGAACATCTCAAGCTTTCTAAAAAGTCCAAGAACACCTCCAAAGAGTCAAAATTGAGGAAGTTATGCATTGGTGAAGTTGACCTTTTTTGCAAAATTGCCAAAAGTCAACTATCCCTAAAACTTCAAATTTTGCCAAATGGGCCCAATTTTTCTCACTTGTCTTGAGTTGGCAACATAGCCCATGAGCTCTAGCCTTTTCCACTTGTCCATATCTTGTTTTTATTATTTATTTTGATTTTTATTTGAATTAATTCAATTTAAATCAAAACAAATCATATAAAATCAAAAACATTGAAAACCAAAGATTTTGTGATTGTTTCAGGTCTTATTACACAGCTAGCATCATTCAAAATTGTGCAAGGCATTAGAGTGGACAAAAAGATTGAAAAAAGCTATTTTTGGGATGATATTGAAAGTGAATCAAATCAAATCAAAAGTCATTGAAGGAGGAGGGTTTGGATGTAGTTATCAACCCTAATGCATTCCTTGATACATAAGGAGGCGAGGCAGACCTATAAACAGGTTGGAGACAGGCGCAAGATGGAGAACCAAAACTGAAAAAAAGCAAGAAAAATGTGTGAGATCGAAATCCCATTTGGAGGTTGTTTCAGGACCTTTAAACGATCCCAATCGCTTCCTGGGACTCTCTGCAAGCTAAAGCAATCAAGAACAAGTCCATTCCAATCCCAAAACGCGTTGTAAGTCCATCACGACATAGCCCTGTTCTTGAATTCGTATCTCGTAATATAAGCATTGTTAACATGAATTAATTGCATATTCTTGATCTATGGAACATATGTAAACTTTCTGTATCATTCAAATTCATTTGTATGGCCTATACTGCAAATCACCATTGCTAGGTTTCGGAGCTTTGTTTTAGGTTTTTGATTACAGTGGAAATTGGCCTTTGTAAGTGGTACTATCACGTTCAGGAGGACGAGACGAACACAACCATGGCATTAGATGTCATTTATGTTGCCCATAGAAGATTTTGGAATGAACACAGCCTATAGCGACGGACAAAACATCTGTAGATAAAAGTGTTTTACTTTTACCCATGGAGAGAGGAAGGAGACGATTTGTTGGCACCCTCCTATTGGCTTGTTTAAATTTGCACGCAAAATTCCCATTACTGTGTTTGTTTCATATATTATGTTTATTATTTACCATATGTACGGTGAAAACAAATGGCGTTGTGGTGGCCACGTGAGTGCTTAAGGCTTTAGAGGCTGGAGGTCAGGGGTTCGATCCCTGCCTCCAGCATTTGCTATTTTCTTGTTTTATTTCAGATAATCCAGGGTGTTTACAAGCCAGAAGACCACCATAGATCCTCATCATCAATCATGCCAAGTGGCTGGATGGCCAAATCTGATGGCCATCCAGGAAGGTGCATTGTGAGCCAAGTCAAACGTGCCATACAGGATCACAAAGGTTAAACGGGTCTCACTCAAATGGGCCCAGGAAATTGCTTCTTGAACTCCCTTAAATCAGGCCCATCTCTAACCTTTTATATTTTTTATTTTCATTTAAATTATTTACTAACCAAAATAATTTTCTTTTTTATCAAAAATTCACCAAAATATTTTTATGTCCAATTAAAATTAGAATATTCTTTTTTTCATCAATAAATTAATTAATTTAATTAGGTTTGATTAATTAGATAACTTTAATTTATTTTTGCAAGTAATTAAAATTAATTAGAATAAATAGGTTTTATTACTAACTTAATTGTATTTTATTTTTTTCCTAAAAATAACAAAAAAACCAAAAATATGTCATTTAAGTTTCATTAATTAATAACCAATTAATTTTGCATTTAATTTTAAAACCTAATTTCTTTTCTTAAAAAATACTAAAAACAAAAAAAAAACATTTTCTTTTTTTTAGGATAGAAGGGTCAAAACCTTATTCTCTCGTCGATCTAATTTTTAATCGCGCGCTTTATTATTATTTTGCCCAATTATTGTATCTGCTCACGGTTTGTAATAATTTAATTAGGACATTTATTTATTTTTTACCGCTTTTAATTTCAAAGGGTTTGTTTTTGGCTATGTAAATACCCGAAGCCTTGTAATAGCTTAGTTTAAATTCCGCACTTTAATTTCCGCAAATATTTAACTGCTAGATATGTGAATAATTAGGGTTTGCATGACAAGAATGTATGACTAATTTTAAACAGTTAGATCACCCTAAATGTGCAAAGATAAATAACTGAAATCAAATCACTCGCACATGCGCACTCCTAGGGTACACTCCCACTTGGTTGCCTTCGTTAAAACGGTCATTGAGTATAGGTTATTTTAGAGGTCGTCCTCTTGTCTAAAAGATCAAAGTTTCCTCGGAAAGGTTGCTTCGGATATTGTTGCCTCAGATAAATGATCTAAGACATTAGGGTTACCACTAAGACGTCCTAACGTTGCTTTAGTGACCGTATGTCCCTTTCGAATTGACCCTCAAACTCCAACGACGGTGTTACCTACTCACTAATAGTGGATAGCGCTGTATAAAGAAAACAAACACAGAACGATTCTTTTTTCGAGTAAATAGATTAGCTCTTAAGTACTTGTTCAAACAAAATAAAACCTTTTTCCACACTTACACTTCTTTACAAAACAAAGTTTTCAGAAAAACACTTCATTACACTCTTGAAGACAGAAGCAAGAGTTAAATCGAAGTTAAAACAAAAACTTTTCAAAACCCACAAACACAAAGAAAACAATTTTGAAAATGATGAGCAAGTACCTAAGAGCCCGAGGAAAAACACGGATAGAAAGGGTGCTAATACCTTCCCTTTCTATAATCTACCCACTGTATCACAAAACTGGCGACTCTACTGGGGACTTAATAAGTGGGGTGTACCTTAGGATTAGTTCATCATTTTGTTTTCAATTTCTTGATTTGTTTGCTTTATCTTTGTGGGTTTGAATCAGAGTTACTATAGATCCTAACCCAGATCTAGGGATACCCTTTAGGTAAGTAGCAATAGACTGTTAGAGAACTGTACGGCGTAGATCGATACGGTTGAAGAAGTAGCTACGTTGGTGTGACACTTTAAGTTTGTACCGATATCCCTTGTGGAGGAACAAGGATAATATGGGGCTGCTAAAGGGTCATTAAGCACCAACTGACCTTAGAACCTATAATTGACCAACTTGGCCATAGAAAGTAGCAGTATGCTACACTCATTGAGACCAAACTCTCGAGATGGTTCCGGCTGCAAGAAAAGGTTGCTAAACTGGAACTATGACCGATCGAGGAGGGTCAGTGATATTGATAACCTCTAGAACCCGGTTACTATTACTAGGACCGGTTGAACCAACTAAACTGAAAGAGGGTAGTACCTAAACTCCATGCCAGCCTGAAATTTAAGGGCTATTGTGTGACTTGCTTGCCCTTACCATGTTTGCAATCTGTGATACATGTGGTGTGTTCTTATCATGACATCATGCATCATGAAATTGCATGCATATTTCATTAGATTAACCATTTCAAAGACCGATGGGTTTCATCTTTGTTCTGTTTTGCAGATCATGGCTTCAATGTGCAGAAACACCATTCGGATCAACTTTGTACAGATCCCTGCTCAGCTTAGAGAGTTGGCTTCAAAGGTTCCTGATACTTCTTCCTTTGTTAGAAGACATGGTCATCTCCTCAGCCTGGTCACTTCCAAGTTGGATGAGAAAATTATGAGTGTGTTGTTCCAGTTCTTTGACCCACTACATCACGGTTTCGCCTTCCCGGACTATCAGTTGGTCCCTACTTTGGAGGAGTTCTCTGATTTACTTGGCATATCTATTCTAGAGCATACACCATTTACAGGTTTGGAGATGGATCCTAAACTAGAGGATATTGCTTCAGCCCTTCATCTGACAAAGGTTGATGTAGTATCTAATTGGGAGACTCAGAGTGGTGAGAAGGGTTTCTTGGCTAAGTTTTTGATTGATCAGGCTCAACAGTTCTGGGATAGTTTGGATTTTCAAGCATTTGAAGACATCCTGGCTCTCCTTATCTATAGCTTGGTTCTATTCCCTAATTCAAATTCTTTTGTCGATGTGAACGCAGTCAAGATTTTCATGTCTCGTAATCCAGTGCCCACTCTTCTAGGTGATATCCTGCATGCTCTCTATGTTCGTACTATTCGGAAGAGGGGAACTCTCATGTGATGTGCATCACTACTGGCGAGGTGGTTTATTTCTCACCTCCCCAAATCTGTATTGAAGAATGAGGAAGGTATGGGTTGGGCTTACAGAATCATGTCCCTTACTCATACGGACATCCTTTGGAGTACTAAGGATATGGAAAAGGTAGCTGTTATCGATCGGTGTGGGGAATACCCTAATGTTCCACTACTTGGAATTAGAGGAGGGATAACCTATAGTCCTTGTTTGGCCTTACGACAGTTCGGAAGAACTCGAAAGGACGGTCCTCATGAGTTGTTGCTTCCAGACATTGTCTTTGACTTCAAGGGGGATGTTGAGGGACATCTCCGCAGGTTTATACGAGCTTGGGACAGGGTGAACAGGTCTGATCCACAACAGCTAGGAATGAAGATTTCTCTCCCGATGCCACCATATCTCCAGTGGGTTCGAGCCCATGATCATAATCTAGGGATTCCATATGAAGTTGTCTTACCAGTGATTATGGAGTGTGCTGATGAAGAAGGTGTTCCTTATACGATCATCCATCCTCATATGCCTACTGATATGGGGGCATTGAAGAGGTCTTGGATCCAGCTAAGGGAGGAAAGTGATACCTACAGAGAGAAGTATCATGAGCAGGAGCGGAAGATCCTGAAGCTTACAAGGCAGCTGGAGAATGAGAGGATCCTCAACGATTATGTCAGCACGAAGGGAAAACGACCATGGGAGCGCTGATTTCTTTTATTATTTCTAGTTTAGATTTACTTTTCAGTATTTCTTTTGTAACACCTTAAAGGCATTTGTTAAACATTGTTTCAAGTTTTTATCTAATAAAAGTGTGTTTCATTTTGGTTTACAAATTTGAATTCCCCTAAGTCTTTGAAATCATTTCATACACATTCCATTCCCATGCACCTCATTATAGGTACCCTTACAGGTTTCTCATCTTCTTCGCTATTTATTTCAACAATCATGTCTTCTGAAACATCTACTGATCAAGCCATCAAGGCCCTGCAAACTCAGAATGCTCAGTTCCAGGAAATGTTCCTGAACCTGGCCAAGAGTCAACAAGATCTGAAGACTCTTATCTTAAAGGACTAGAAGAAGAGGACAATCCTCCTAAATATGGGTCACAGGTTTGGAAACAGGCTGCGAGAAGAAGTTGATTTGTCCCACTCATCTGGAAGGGGAGAGAATCAAGAAGAAAGGAAGGGTCTTAGCCCTGTTGTTTCTGATGATGACACATATTTTAATGAAGACCAGTATCCTCCCACTGAGGATAGGTATAAGCAACTCGAAGACCGGTTAAGCGCAATGGAGATCCAGAAAGTCCTTGGGTTGGACTTCGGAGAGTTGGGTTTGGCATCTGGGGTGCTGATCCCACACAAGTTTAAGGCCCATGTCTTTGCTAAGTACGACGGGGCGTCTTGTCCAAAGCTGCACCTCCGCTCGTATGTCAGAAATATTCAGCCATATACTGCCGATAGGAACCTTTAGATTCATTTCTTTCAAGATAGTCTATCAAGGACTCAACTTGAATGGTTCTACCAACTGGAAGGAGCAAATGTCTGTAACTGGGAGGACCTTGCTACTGCTTTTTACAAATAATACCAGTATAATACCGACCTTGCTCCTACACGTACTCAACTTCAGAGTATGTCTATGGGTACAGGAGAAAGATTTAAGGACTACGCTCAGAAATGGAGGGATCTTGCTGGGAGAGTACAACCCCCTCTGGCTGATAGGGAGTTGGTGGACATGTTTCTTGGGACTTTGTCTGGTCTGTATTTCAATCATTTGATCGGTAGTTCATCGTCTGGGTTCACTGAATTGATTATGAATGGGGAGAGAGTTAAGGTCGGTATCAAGAGCGGCAAGATACAAAAGGGTGCTTCATCAAGTACAGAGAAGAAGCCTTTCAAAAAGGATTCTAGTGCAGTTTACAGCTCGAGAGGTAAAAGCTGACCTGAGCGCCGCCAAACAGTTAATGCGGTAGTTATATCAAGACCTGCTGGTGCCCCACAACAAAGAACGGAGAGACCGCAAAGGCAGTTTACTCGGCTCAGTATAACCCTATCTCAAATTCTGCCGCTACTGTTAAAAACCAACTTGATGATTCCGAAGGAGGCCCCAAGGAATCCCAATACTACATCACTGCTGTATAATCCAAACGCCCGCTGTGCTTATCACTCTGATAGCCCGGGGCATGATATGAATAACTGCTGGGCTTTGAAGAATAAAGTGCAGGATCTGATTGATGCTAAGGAAATTGAGTTTGAAGCTCCAGAAAAGCCTAATGTTGTGAATGCTCCTATGCCCAAGCATGGAGTGAATGTTGTAGACGATGATTCGTTTGTAACTTCTGTGGAAGACATTTCTACTCCGTTGATGACCATAAAGAAGAACTTATTGCTGGCCGGTTTATTTCCGGGTTGTGGCGAAGGTTGCCACCTATGTTCCATCCTACCTGCTGGTTGCCATCTATTGAAGTCAGGTGTCCAATGCCTGATGGATAACAAAGAAATCTTGTTCGAGAAAACTTTGGTTCCTTTGATTCCTGTTGAAGATGTTTCCATAATCACCATTTCCGCCAATCCTTCCAAGGCTTCCTCGAGAAAGCCTGTTAGGGTTACATCTGTTCCGAGAGTTACTCCATTGATCATTATTGTTCCTGGTCTGATCCCTTACACTTCGGATAAGGCTGTCCCATGGCATTACGGGGCCGATGTGTACTATTATGGGATTAAACAAGACTTGAAGGTTGAAGAGGCTGATACTGGTGTCAGCAATATTGTTGGGTCTAGCAAGGTCACCCGAAGCGGAAGACTTTTCTCTACTGAGATTTCTCCTCCAACTGTTCGGAAGCATGTTGTCATTACACCTGCCAGTGCATTTGCTGCTGTTCCAATTCTCACTCTAGTTGTTACCCCTGTCGCCGAGTCGTCTGACACTTGGGGCAAAAAGATCACTGGTTAGCCTTCCCAGACGGAGGCACCGAAGAAGATTATTGTTGAAACCTCTAGGAAAGAGATAGAAGAAATTTTGAAGATCATCAAAAAGAGCGACTACAACATAGTCGAGCAGCTGGGAAAAACCCTGTCGAAGATCTCCATGTTATCTTTATTGTTGTGCTCAGAAGCTCATGCTAAGGCTCTGATTTCTTTCCTGAAAACTGTGCATGTGCCGTATGAGACATCTGTTGATCAATTCAAAGACTGTGTGGCTAGCTTGACCGCTGACAACGGGTTGGGTTTCTCCGACGCAGATTTGACTGCCAAGGGAAAGAATCATAATGACGCTCTACATGTTTCAATTGAGTGCAGGGGCACTACTTTGGCCCATGTGATGGTGGATATTGGGTCCTCGTTAAATGTTTTACCCAAGAAAGCGTTAGATCGGCTGGATTGTGAAGGGTTGGTGCTGAAGCCAAGTAATATTGTGGTTAGGGCCTTTGACAGGTCCAAAAGGATGGTGCATGGGGAGGTGGATGTCCCTATTAAGGTTGGTTCCCAGACTTTTGCGTCTACATTCTATGTGATGGACATTCGACCATCTTACTCTTGTTTGCTAGGTCGCCCGTGGATTCATAGGGCTGGGGCAGTAACTTCTACGCTCCATCAGATGTTAAAATACCCGGTGAAGGGGAAAATTGTTACAATACGAGGAGAAGAGGAGTATATGGTGAGCCACCTTAACTCTTTTGGGTATGTGGAAGTGGATGGGGAGTTCATTGAAACCCCATGTCAAAACTTTGAAGAAGTCCCCCAGACTCTGGCGTCGACTGAAATTGTTGCTGAAGATCCTCCAATGAAGATGGCTTCCCTCAAGGATGCCAGGGATGTTGTTGAAAAAGGTGGGTGTGCAAATTGGGGCCAACTCCCTAACATTGCACACAAGACTGACAAGTTTGGTTTTGGTTTTACTACAGAAGCTCAAAGGGTTGTTCGACATGCGCGGATTGGAGGACCTCCCCGGTTTATCAGCAATTCAGGAGTGAATGCAATTGAAGATGATGATGAAGAGTCAGATTTCAACAACTGGATTTACCCAACTACCAACGGCGGGTTAAGCAATTGGACGACAAAGGACTTCGTGCCCATTTCTTTTATTACACAGTAATAAGACATTTGTTTCAAGTTTTTGTAACAAACAATATGAAACTTTTACGGCCCGGTGCCTTTCCCGAAACACCGTGGCTTTGTTTGTGAGGGCTCATTATGTGTCATTTCCATATATCATTAATAAAAGCATTGGACGTTTTCTTGCATTACGAATTTTGTGCTCCTTGTTTTTCTTTTCTATTTTGCAAAACAACTATTTGTCTTACACACACTCACATCTACAGGTCTACATCCACTCTGGATCCCACTGATAACGACTCTGCTACTACCAGTTATGACGTTGAAAGTCCGATCAACCAAGCCGAGGACGAAGGTGAGGATGATTGTGAAGTACCTGGGGAACTTCCTAGACTGTTACTTCAGGAAGAGAGGGCCATACAGCCGCATGAAGAGCCAGTGGAAACAGTTAATCTGGGTACAGAGGAAGACAAGAAAGAGGTCAAGATCGATACAAATCTGGAATCTAGTGTTAAGCAACGGTAGATTCAGATGCTGCGTGACTATGTTGAGATCTTTGCCTGGTCTTATGAAGATATTCCTGGGTTGGATACTGATATTGTGGTTCACCGCCGGCCTACTAAAGAAGACTGTCCTCCAGTGAAACAGAAAGTTCGCCGAATGCGCCCAGAGATGTCTGAGAAAATCAAGGCTGAGGTTATGAAATAGTTTGATGCCGGTTTTCTAGCAGTTACTTCTTACCCGCAATGGGTCGCCAACGTGGTTCCAGTAACGAAGAAGGATGGTAAGGTTCGTATGTGTGTACTATAGGGATCTGAACAGGGCAAGCCCCAAGGATGATTTCCCTCTGCCTCATATGGATGTTCTGGTTGATAACACCGCACAACACAAGGTCTTCTCCTTTATGGATGGTTTCTCCGGTTACAATCAGATTAAGATGCTCCCGAAGACATGGAGAAGACAACATTTGTTACGCAATGGGGTACCTTTTGCTATAAAGTCATGCCTTTCGGATTGAAGAATGTTGGGGCAACGTATCAGTGCGCCATGGATGCTTTGTTCCACGACATGATTCATCATGAGATTTAGGTGTACGTTGATGACATGATTGCAAGGTCCCAGACTGAAGAAGAACATCTGGACCATCTTCAGAAGCTATTTGACAGGTTGAAGTTGTATAAGCTGAGGTTAAACCCGAACAAGTGCACCTTCGGGGTGAGGTCTGGTAAGTTGTTGGGTTTCGTCGTAAGTGATAAACGTATTCAGGTGGATCCTGCAAAGGTGAAGGCTATACAGGAAATTCCAGCTCCCCGAACAGAAAAAGAAGTCAGAGGCTTTTTGGGACGATTGAATTACATTGCTCGATTCATTTCACACCTGACTGCTACTTGTGGGCCAATCTTCAAGCTACTGAAGAAAGATCCAGTGGTAAGATGGAATGATGAATTTCAGACCGCTTTCGAAAGGATCAAAGAATATCTCCAAGAGCCACCTATCCTAATTCCTCCAGTTGAATGAAGACCTCTGATCTTATACTTGACAGTACTCGACAATTTGATAGGGTGCGTGTTGGGGCAGCATGACGAGTCTGGCCGAAAAGAGCATGCTATTTATTTCCTTAGCAAAATGTTTACAGACTACGAGACTCGATACTCGTTGCTTGAGAAAACTTTCTGCGCTTTAGCATGGGTTGCTCGTCGCCTGAGACAGTATATGCTGACTCACACCACTCTATTGATATCAAAGATGGATCCAATCAAGTATATCTTCGAGAAGCCTGCCTTATCCGGAAGAATAGCAAGATGGAAGATGATCTTGACTGAGTATGACATCCAGTACACGATTCAAAAAGTAATCAAGGGAAATGCATTGGCAGATCATTTGGCACACCAGGCAGTGGATGATTACCAGTCTATGAACTTCGAATTCCCGGATGAGAATATCATGTTGGTAACTGACTGTGAAAAACCTGGACCAGATGAAGGACCTGAGGAAGGATCCCGATGGTCTATGTACTTTGATGGAGCTTCAAACGCTTTGGGTAATGGAATTGGCGCCGTGATCATATCTCCTGAAGGCTCTCATACTCCGTTTACCGCCCGACTTTGTTTCAACTGCACCAACAATATGGCGGAGTATGAAGCGTGCATCATGGGTATTCGAGAAGATATTGACATAAGGATTAAGTTCTTAAGTGTATTTGGAGATTCCACTCTCGTGATCAGTCAGATCAAAGGCGAGTGGGATACGAAGCATCCAAATCTTATTCCTTACAAAGAGTATGTATTGACAGTACTTCCACATTTCGAGGAGATAACCTTTGAACACTTCCCAAGAGAAGAGAATCAGTTAGCGGACGCGTTAGCTACAATGTTTTCTATGTTCAAGGTCAGGTGGGACAACGAGGCTCCCCATATTACCATTGAGAGGTTGGACGAACCCGCACATTGCTGTGACATTGAGACTGAAGAGGTAGCAGATAAACCCTGGTTTCATGAGGTAAAGAGGTATCTTGAGGCTCAAGAGCACCCCGAGGGTGCATCTGTTAATGATAAGAAGTTTCTGAGGAGGTTCGCGGCAAAGTTCTTCATCAGTAATGGTATCCTTTACAAGCGTAATCATGATTCAACCTTACCGCGATATGTGGATAAGAACGAAGCAGAAAGGATCATGGCTGAGTTGCATGAAGGTACTTTCGGAACTCATTCCAGTGGACACACCAGCAAAGAAAATCTTATGGACAAGATATTATTGGTCCACAATGGAAGCCGATTGTTATCAGCATTCTCGGACCTGTCACAAGTGCCAAGTCTATGCTGATAAGGTGCACATACCTCCAGTTCCTCTGAACATCTTGATAGCTCTGTGGCCTTTTGCAATGTGGGGCATCGATATGATCGGTGAGATCAGACCTATTGTGTCTAATGGGCATCGTTTCATCCTGGTAGCTATTGATTACTTTACAAAGTGGGTTAAAGCAGCTTCCTTTGCTACTGTAACCAAGAACGTCGTGGCACGGTTTATTCGGCACAATTTGATCTATCGATACGGCGTACCAGAGAGGATCATTACGGACAATGGTACCAATCTCAACAATTCAATGATCACCGAGCTCTGCAAGCAGTTCAAGATACAGTATCACAACTCTTCTCCCTACCGGCCGAAGATGAATGGGGTTGTTGAAGCGGCTAATAAGAACATCAAAAAGATTATGCAGAAGATGATGGTAACATATAAAGACTGGCACGAGATGTTACCATTTGCTCTTCATGGGTACCGTACCTCAGCGCGGACATCAACAGGGGCAACACCCTATTCCTTGGTATATGGTATGGAGGCAGTCTTGCCCATTGAAGTTCAGATACCCTCTCTTCGGATTATGAAGGATGCAGGTTTGAGCAAAGATGATAGGATTCAGACCCGGCTTGATCAGCTGAACTTAATTGATGAAAAGAGACTTAATGCTATTTGTCATGGTCAGACGTATCAAAAGTGGATGATTAAGGCATTTAGAAAGAAAGTTAGACGACAAGAGTATCAAGTTGGGGATTTGGTGATCAAGCGCATCATTCTACCACAAGGTGATCCCAGGGGAAAATGGACCCCTACTTACGAAGGGCCATTTGTGGTTAAGAATATTTTCTCGGGAGGAGCTATGATTCTAACCACCGTGGATGGTGACGACCTTCTTCACCCCGTCAATGCAGACATAGTGAAAAAATACTACACATAATCAAAGACCCGCTAGGTCGACTGGCCTAGGCAAAAATAAGGGCTTCCCGACGAACCAAAAGGATTCGGGAAAAAATAAGGGATGAAAAATGAAAAAAAATTTGTACACCCGGCAAGTCGAAAACGTGAAAAGGCGACATGGGCAAAAAAGGGTATCCCGGTGGACTTAAAACCCGAAAGGGCGGTCAAGGCAAAAATTAGGGACCAAAGCGTAACTATCAAGTTTGGACGACACTAATCAAATCAGATCTACCTTCAACCAGTAGCAAAGTGGGTCACAGGTTTGGAAACAGGCTGCGAGAAGAAGTTGATTTCTCCCACTAATCTGGAAGGGGAGAGAATCAAGAAGAAAGGAAGGGTCCTAGCCCCGTTGTTTCTGACGATGACACAGATTTTGATGAAGACCAGTATCCTCCCACTGAGGATAGTTATAAGCAACTTGAAGACCGATTAAGCGCAATGGAGATCCAGAAAGTCCTTGGGTTGGACTTCGGAGAGTTGGGTTTGGCATCTGGGGTGGTGATCCCACACAAGTTTAAGGCTCCTGTCTTTGCTAAGTATGACGGGGCGTCTTGTCCAAAGTTGCAGCTCCGCTCGTATGTCAGAAAGATTCAGCCATATACTGCCGATAGGAACCTTTGGATTCATTTCTTTCAAGATAGTATGTCAGGGACTCAACTTGAATGGTTCTACCTGTCATACCCCAATTTTTGACCTAAGATACCACCTTCCATTTGCATTATTACATAGCAAGTGTCCACAAGCAATTTGACATATTTTTGCCATTTCTCGAGTCAGATTTCAGAAATTCATAACTTCTTCAATATTCAACATTTTGAGCGATTCTTTGGGAATTAGGCTCCTTGTGACATCCTCTCCAACTTCCCTTTACAAGCCAAGATTATTAGGGGGTCATGGTATTACAAGAACACAATCACGACATTAAAGTAAGAAATGAAGGGTAAAGGATTCATCAACTCCTCAGTCATTGAACTAGGGTTTTGAATTGGTGAAGTATGGAATCATTCAAGCTATTTTTTCAAGTTAAGATTGAAGATTCAATTTCCATTTAATTTTTGGCCAAGCTATGTTCATGTCTACATCCATGTGTATTCATCATATCATTTTCAATTAAATGTTATCAAGACATGTTCATGAAAGCAAGGCGTGATAATGCACACATCCAAAGAAGTTTGAAATTTGAATTCAATAAGAAGAATAGAGTTTTGCTGAATAAATGAAATTTGTTTTATTTAAGGGATTACAAAATTAACAAGGTACATAATTCTGAATTTTTTTAACCTATGCTACACTACCCTTAAGTCTCATGACTTTTCTGTACCACTTCAAGCCCTTTTACAAACACTTTCTTTAATCCTCAAAACTAGTCATTTAAAATGTTCAAAAATAGTATTTTGTATGCCCCGTTTGAAGGAAATAAGTCTGCTTCAACAAGCCATCTGTTATTAATAAATGCTTGCTTCAAATGCTCTCATTCGGAATGGACAGTAGGCCATGCTTCATGCTTTCAATGCAGGAAATTAGGGACGTACTGTTGTGCTGCCTGCTAGCAAAGTACCTGTCAAACTGGCCAAAATGGTAAAAACGGGAATTTCAATTGGCAAAATATGGAAGACAGGTTGCTACACTCCAAAAAACACTACTATGCTATGTTATTGCTGTCCACACAAGTCCAAGAATACCAGTCCAAACTACTGCTGTTTGCTGCTCTAAAATCTTGACTTGTCCCTATCTTTGAGGTCCAAATCAACCCTGCTGCAAGATGCCAAAAACCTGTCAAGCTAGGCCAGATTGCACAAAAATTGTTAGACATTCTTACATCCATAAAGCATAGATCAGAAATGCTCTTAATGGACTCAATTCCCTCCCAAGTTTTAATCTTGATACTATATAATATAGAGCCTTATCACAATGAAGGGGGGCCTTTTTTTTTATATATAGAAAATTCGAGAGAAACAAAAAAAATCATCCAGAAAGTCTTATCCTCATCACAGCAAAGAAGAAGACGGTAAAAAATACATACAAAAAAACAAAGAGAAAAATGTGTTTCTGACCTCCAAAAACTTCACTGCAATACATGCTTCTCGCCATAGCCATTTCCCTCGGTCAGCCATTCATCTCTTTTCCAACACCATCTCACCACCATCACCGTTCAGCACCCACAAACATACATACTCCCTTTTCGTTCATCATTTGTTCTGGACATAACCCATCACCTTCAGTAACATAAACACACCATAATCCCTCTCTTAAAACCATAGCACCTTTTGTCCTGTATATTCCGTTGCTAAGCTGTCCATACTATCTAGCCTATACACCCTTCGTTCATCCGTGAAAACCCACACGGGACCTAAAAATTATTTGTGTCTGTTCGAAGTCTCAATACACGGAGCTGATGGATAAGAGGTAGGAGAACATAACGCAACCAAAAATCATAAACAGAGAGGAACAAAGAGGAAAGCTGTGAGTTTGAGACTGAGAATTTTCTGAGAATTTCAAAGAGATATTTTTAATCGTAAGAATCAAGAAAGCATAAAGAACAAGAAAGGAACTTACTCAAGTGAAGCAACTGGTATTTCTTTCAGGTAATATAGCTCCACCATTTTTGAGTATTTTAGCTTTGAGCTTCAACTTTACATACATTTTGTATCAGTTCATAAGTAGATTTCATTTAAGTAGGATAAGGTTTTTACGGTGAAGATGAAAAGTTCGAAGACATGTTTTACCTGATATGTATTGTTATCTGTTGTTTGCTTCAGCGAATCCATTTTGTGAATCTGATTATAACACCGATGAAAAGCTCAAAGGGAAACTAATATTGATTTAGTATTCCCTAAAGCTGAGGTGTTGTGCTTGCATTATCTTCATATTGTTGCTCAGCTGAACAAATTGAACATAGAAACTTAGAAATCTAAAATTACAGAAACTCAAATTAATGAAGGGTATGTTGTTGTTTGTCTCACCTTTCTAGTAACCGGGTATGATCCTACAACGACCACGAACATATGATACATGAGATTTTGTTGAGATCGTAATGGAGACTGGGTCTGGTGCGGATCAAAACCTTCAGCACCTTTAATCCCTTCATCTTCCTATCATTCATATCCTTGTGCTTCCCTCATACTCCATCCATTATCTCCCTTTCAAACAGATACTACCATCAACTTACTCCCTCTCAACAAAGAAGACCTCTACCTTTACTCCTTTCGAATTCATCTTCGACATTCACACTACCGTCCAGTTGCCGACTTCAATCACCCTGCCAGTGTAACTTCAATTTCTCTGTGGCCAGACTACAACTCACACATGTTTCAATCCCTCAGTTTGATTTTCCTCACACGAACCATCAACTTTCCTCTGTTATATGTATAACAAACAACAAAATACCTTTCATCGAAGCTCGTATCCCTTTGGCAATCGTGTTTGTGAGCTACAACGAACCCACAGACCACCGAACCAATTGTCCAGCTGTTACGCGACTGTCCTTTATCTTCTCAGCCTCCGATCGTCATTCGTCCACTGCCAAAAATTGAAAATCATAACCATCTCAACCACCGTGAAACCCTAGTTCACCAACACTTTTTTTTCCTCACGATGATTTCGATGATTGAAGTGGACAAGAATTGAAAGTAGAGACGAGATGGTGTTGAATTTCTGTTTTCCTTGATCTATTGCTCGGTTGAAGATAGTGGGTTAATGTTGTTGTTTCCCTTTTTACAAAAATGGCGAAGAGAGGGTTGAGAGACAGAGGTGTTGCTTTCTATCCCTTCTGCTTGGTTTTTTTGTTTGTGTAATGAAGAGGGTCGGATCCGAGTCTTACCCGACCTGACCCAGTCCACTTTAGCCCAGAGTTTTTTTTTTATTCTGTCCCTTTAGTTTATATTTTAGATCTAATCTATTAGTTTTAATGTTTTTAATTTATTTTGGATTTAATTTAATGACTTTAGATTTTTAAGTTAGTAATTTTAGAACTTTAAGTTAGTTTGGTTAGTAATTTTTTATTATTTTTATTTAGTTTAGTTAGTAAACTTTAGAATTTTAATCTAATTTAGACTTAACTTAATAACCTTAGAAATTTAAATTTTAGTTTAGAGTTAATTTTCTGTTATATCTCTTTATGCTTGATTTTTCTTCTGTCATTTCAAATTTTTTATTATTATTATTCACTCGTCATCAATTTTTGTTTATGTTTATTTCTTTATGATTTTCCTTTTATATGTTAGTAAATTTTGTGATATTTTCGATTTAGTTCATTTTAATTTTTATAACTCACTTTACTGTTCGTTTGTTTAACTCCAAGGGAAATAATTAAATTTGTTGACTTCATGTCATCGAACATATCTTATACGATTGTGCGAATCCCTTCATTCATTTTTGTTTTATCATTTTTGTTAATCTGAAGTTAATTTTCCTAAAAGAATCAATTTTAAAACTCACACCTTTTAAGTCAAAGCTTCGACACTAGGTCGTCGTATCTTCAAAATCTCATCCGCACCCATCTTTAGCCAAACAAACTATTTTAATCAAACAAACAATTTTAAAAAAAAACAGATATTTCAAAAGGTTCCTATAGAATACTATAAATACATTGGGTGCTAATACCTTCCCATTGTATAACCAACCCCCGAACTCTAGACCTCTTTTCAAAACGCCTTGTATTTTCATTACTTTTAAAGTATTATTTTACATTGCATATTTTAGGGTTTTATTTCGCTCTTTTCCCTTTTCCCTTGGAAATAATAAAGCGCGGTAGCGACTCTTGCTTTTGTGAGACGAATTAATTAATAGTTCGATCTCCGATTTACCCCGCTACATTTTTTATCGCTACAGAATTGGCGACTCTGCTGGGGAAAGATTGACCTCTTGCTGGTCCATCCCTAAGTGGGTTAAGCCTAGTTTGTTTTATCTGTTTTATTATTATTTGTTTTGTTTGATTATGTGTTTATATTGGGGTTGTTTGGGTTTTTGCAAAGGACGAATCCTATACCCGGATTAAGTTACACTTAAGAATAGGACGGGCGGTATATTCATGTTAACTTTGAGGGAGTAATCCTGAAGAAGGAGGCATGAAATCCCTCACTCAGTGGAAGGCCCTTTTGAACGTAATATTTGTTTACCGAGTAATCGAGAAGACATTATTATTTTCGACCTGGGAGCCAGAGAAGCTGAGAACCGTAGAACCCTAACCCATCTTGGCCTTTTAGGTGTAGCGCAGAGACTATAACAGAGTAATCCGGAAGTAGTTGTCACGCGATGCTACGCTCGAATGAGTTTCTCTTGAGAATATTGCTAATTATTGAGTAATCAAGACTTTGGTAATATCCGAAGGAGGAATGTAGACTCTGGGAACTCTTAGAACCTTATCTTACAGGTGTGATTAAACCGTAGTACATACCTTGGGGTGGGCTTTACCTTTGACTCCATGCTCGAAACGTTGAACCTTTGAACCCTATATTTGTGAACTTGTGTGTAACTGTTGCATTATCATTCATCCATACATCCATAAACATTTTTTGTAAAAAAAAAACTTGTTTTTCAAGGAACTTAAGAATGATTTTTGCAGACATCTCAGGTACTATTATTATGGAATTTGGAAGGAGAAACACTCGAAGTTTTAGTTTTAAGGAGCCCGAGATTGAAGAACTGAAGAGTTTAATTCCTAAGATCAAGAACCCGACGGATTTTCAGAAAAAGTATGGGTCCATTATACCTCTCATGAAGCGCAAGATGAAGGAAGGCATCCTTGGTACGTTGGTCCAATTTTACGATCCTTTGTACCGATGTTTCACCTTTCCGGATTACCAGTTAATGCCCACCTTAGAAGAGTACTCCTACATACTTGGTTTGCCGATCACCGACTGTGTTCCTTTTTCGGGCTTAGAAGAGGAACCCAAATCTCACGAGATAGCGACCATCACCCACTTGAAGAAGTCAGAGATAGAGGAGAACATGGCTACAAAAGCGGGAATCTGAGGCTTGTCTGTGCAGTTTTTGTTGAGGAAAGCTCGTCATTTCGCTGAGATAAAAGATACTATTGCCTTTGAAGACGTCTTTGCTTTACTCGCTTATGGTCTATTCTTGTTCCCTAATGTTGATAAGTTTATGGATATCAACGCCATCAGAATTTTCTTGATTGGAAATCCGGTCCCTACGCTGCTAGGAGATAACTACTACTCCATCCATCTTCGAAACTCTTATCAAGGAGGGATGATTATTTGTTGTGCATAGTTGCTGTATCAATGGTATGTTTCTCATCTACCTAGGTCTGATGTTTTTTGGGATCTCGAGAAGGAGCCGCGATGGGCGCCAAAAATTATGGCTCTCACTCATTTCGACATTGACTGGTATAATCGAGTTCACCATGACGTGAAGATCATTGATAGCTGTGGTGCCTTTCCTAACGTGCCCCTTCTTGGTACGAAAGGAGGAATTAACTATAATCCTGTTCTCGCGCGCCGTCAGTTTGGATCCCCGATGAGGGACAAGCCAAACAGCATCCATGTGAGTGGTTTCTTTCTACAAGAAGGACAAGATCACCATGCAGCTAAGAGGGAGATCGAAGGGGCTTGGCGCCACATCCATAGGAAAGGGAGAGACATGTTAGGACATAGGGGTGCCGTTTCTTTGGAGCCTTACCTACAATGGGTCCGTGCTAGGGCTTGTGCTCTCAAGATGCCCTATAAACCTGAGAAACCTTTATTCCCTACCATTGCATCATCATCTGTTGATATCCCTATCGAGAATATGGGAGAATACCAAGGAAATCTGGCTAGGATGAAGTCCGAGAGAGATGCTTGGAAAGAAAAGTATAATATGTCTGAATATGAGAATCGGGTCCTGGCTCGACAACTAAAGGAAAAGGAGGATTTGTTATTTATTCAAGACGGCTGGTTCATTGATCATGATGAGAAGCTTCGTCAAAAGGATGCTTTACTGAAGAAATATGCTAGTGAAAGGAAGAGAAAGAAGGAAGGTTCGGTAAGCGTTGCTCTCGTTCCTAATCCACAAAAGGAAATCATTGATCGACTGGTAGCTGAGAAGAAAGAGATGGAAGACTTTTATAAAGAGAAGATCAGGAAGCTCCAGTTGCAGTTGGCATTTGGTCCTCCATCTGTTGATTCTGAATGATCTTTAGTTCTTAGTTTTATTTTTTTGCTGATGTCATTTTGTAAAACTCTGTAAAAGGGCTTCATATTCCAAAGTTGTAATTTACTGCTTTATTATGGGCTTCATGTTCCAAAGTTGTAATTTACTGCTTTATTATGGGCTTCATGTTCCAAAGTTGTAATTTACTGCTTTATTATGGGCTTCATGTTCCAAAGTTGTAGTTTACTGCTTTTATTATTGGGTTGTTGTCCCAAAGTTGTAATTTATTATTTTGTTGTTCCAAAGTTGTAAGTTGTAATTTACCGCTTTTGATTAATGAAATGAGTTTTTGTTGTCCCAAATTCCTTTACCATTGATGTGTGCAAAATTATTGCAGTTCCTTGAAAAAACTATCAAAATGAATTATCATTTGCATCACATATCATGCATCATCCAGCATTCCAGTTCACATGTTTTCTAGAGTCTTATCCTTGTTTCTTTTTCCACTCCGATAGATTGTCAAGCTGTCTCATCGGTACGATACCCGAGCCAATCGTCAGAGGAAGATGGAAGATCTGGAACAGGAAAACCACGAGCTTCGTGAGGAGGTCGCTACCCTTCGTGTCGGTATGGAAAATTTAACTGCGCTAGTGGAAAGTTTGATGGCTGCTCAGAATCAGCCATCGACTGCAGCTGCTGAGATTCAGACTTTAACTACTGTGGTTTCTAAGATTGTCACTGTTCCAACATCTGTGACCCAAATCAACTCTCTGCTTCAACATCAGATGCCAAAGGGTTTTCCGTGGGGAATGCCTTTTAACTTTGTGCCAGAAGGGTATCAGCCTGTCGTACAGCCTTTGGTTCAACCTACTATGTCTTTTCCTCAACCAGAGACAACTGCTATGCCGCCAATAATCCCTTCTGTGGCACCCTTCCCTCAACCAGTGATGACAATTGTCGCTCTTGTGGTTCACTCTATGCCATACATGAATGAACCTACTTATCCTGCTGAGCCTGCTGAAAGTCTGGGTCTTTTTGATAGAATGGAAGAATTTCAAGACCAGTTTCAAGAGATGCAGAGGGAGATCAGAGCGTTAAAGGGGAAGGATTTGTTTGGAAAGAATGCTCATGACCTGTGTTTAGTTCCGAATGTAAAGATTCCAGAAAAATTCAAAGTTCCAGACTTTGAAAGGTATAAAGGTGATTCGTGTCCTCGGAGTCATTTGACTATGTACGTGAGAAAGATGTCTACATATTCTGATGATCATGACTTGTTAATTCACTATTTTCAAGACAGTTTGACTGGTGCCGCTCTAAAGTGGTATATGGGTTTGGACAGCACTCGGATCCGTAATTTCAACGATATTAGTGAAGCTTTTGTTCGCCAGTATAAGTACAACGTCGACATGGCGCCGGACAGAGATCAACTCCGGGCGATGTCCCAGAGAGACAGAGAGTCCTTTAAGGAATACGCCCAGAGGTGGCGCGAAATTGCTGCTCAGATCTATCCTCCTCTTGAGGAGAAAGAGATGACAAAGATATTCTTGAAGACTTTAGGTTCCTTTTACTATGAAAGAATGATTGCCAGCGCACCCAGTGACTTCACCGAAATGGTAAGTATGGGCATGTGGTTGGAGGAAGGGATTCGTGAAGGACGTTTGGTTAAAGAAGGAAGTCCGTCTAGCAGTATCAAGAAGTTTGGAAGTGTTTTCCCAAAAAGAAAAGAACAAGATGTCAGTGTAATCTTCCCAGGGAGACCAAGGAGAGGTTACTCACATGTTGCGGCAGTCACTCCAGCTGTCCGCCCAACAATGGTGACCCCAACTCATCAAACCCCACCAATTCAGCAACGGCCATTTCAGCAGCAGCCTCGACAACAGGCTTATCAATTTAACAACCAGAATCGTTCACCAAGGAAACCGCAATTTGATGCCATTCCCATGACTTACACTGAGTTGTTCCCCGCTCTGATCAGAAAAAACCTCGTAACGACGAAGCCTCCTCCTGTCGCACCAAATAGTACTTCTCCGTGGTACAAGGCAGATCAGTTTTGTGAATATCATCAAGGGTCGCCGGGGCACAACATTGAAAATTGTTTTGCTTTAAAGGCGGACGTGCAGAGGTTGATTAAGAATGGTATCTTGTCTTTCAAGGATGTTAATCCAAATGTTAGAGATAATCCTTTGCCTCGACATGGGGCAGCATCAGTGAATATGGTGGAAGGTTGTCCAGGAAAGTTTCGAGTTTTTCAAGTTGAACACATAAGAGATTCGTTGATCAGGTTACATCAGAGCTTAAGAAGACTTGCCTTTTTTAGGCATCAACATGATTATGATGTTTGTGAATTTTGTTCAAGAGAGGTTGATTGCCTTATTGTGAAGGAGGATATTCAAAAATTGTTAGACCAGAGGGTTATCACTATTACACATGATAGAGATCCAGTTAATGAAGTGAATGTTATAATACCGCAATTCAACTTGCCTGAACCAATAGAGATCGTTTACGATAGTCAGACTACACCTGTTGCTCCTTTGATCATTTATCCACCTGGTCCTGTGCCTTACAACTCCGACCAAGCTATACCGTATAAGTATAATGCCACAATGAATGAGAATAGGGTAGAAGTCCCTATACCAACAAGGACATCTTTTGTTAACATCGCTGATGTGAGTAGAGTTACGAGAAGCGGACGTGTCTTTGCAGCAGTACCTTTGAAGAGACCAAAAGTTCAAGTCAGGAGGCCCATACCGGCAGAAATTCCAGCGAGAAATGTTGAACCAAGGGTTGAGATAGGCCGATCCAATGAACCTATCCCACATCCCGATGATGATGAGATTCTGAAGCTCATCAAGAGAAGTGAATATAAGATTGTGGACCAACTATTGCAAACTCCTTCCAAGATTTCTTTGCTTGCTTTACTGAGAGATTCTGGTGCCCATAGAGAATCTTTGATGAAGGTCTTGGACCAGGCATTCGTGGATCATGATGTGACGGTTGACCAATTTGATGGAGTTGTGGGAAATATTACTTCGTGTAACAATCTTGGTTTCAGTGATGAAGAGCTTCCGGAGGAGGGAAGGAACCATAATATGGCTTTGCATATCTCAATAAGTTATGGAAATGATACTTTATCAAGTGTGTTGGTAGATACAGGTTCGTCGTTAAATGTAATGCCTAAAACTACATTATCCCGACTCTCATATCAAGGTGCTCCCATGAGACCTAGTGGGGTAATTGTCAAAGCGTTTGATGGTTCTAGGAAGACTGTCATTGGTGAAGTGGATCTTCCTATAATAATTGGTCCTCATACTTTTCAGATCACTTTTCAAGTAATGGATATTCGTGCCGCCTACAGTTGCCTATTGGGTCGTCCATGGATCCATGATGCAGGGGCAGTCACTTCCACGCTCCATCAAAAATTGAAGTTTGTAAGGCATGGAAAGCTGGTAATGATTGGTGGAGAGCAGGCTATGGTGGTAAGACATTTGTCATCTTTCTCTTTTATTGATGCTGATGAGGATGTTGGAACCCAATTCCAAGCTCTATATGTTGCTAATAATGAAGTGAAGAAGCAAGGGACATCTATTTCTTCTTTTGTGGATGCGCGACGAGTGGTTGAAAGTGGTTCGGCTGAAGGTTGGGGCCAGGTGTTGACTTTGCCCGAGAATAAGTCTGGAGAAGGTCTTGGTTTTCATCCCGTGTCTACAAGAGTCAAGCAGGAAATAGTTACTCGTCCGATACAAGAAGTTTTCTGAAGCGCAGGTTTTATCCATCCGACTCCTCCTGAAGTTGATGCTATAATAGGAGACGATTCTGAAGAGGATTTACCCGATTTTGTAACGCATGGAGTGGTTTGCCAGAACTGGATTTCTGTTGATGTTCCTGTTGTGATGCACATTTCTGAGTAATGTTTTGTTTTATTTTGAAAAAAAATTTCGCTCTGCCCAAGGCGAAAAGTATTTGTGTCGGGCTATGTTGAAAATAAATCCTTTTTCTCTGCCCAAGGCAAAAGAGAAAATGTCTGGGCTCTTTGTTTCAAGTATTTCCCCTCATGAATAAAAATGTTATTTTGTCCACTACTGTTTTATTTTTTTACTTTTTTTGGGAAATAGTAATGAAAATTAATTGGTAGTAATAGGAAAATTAATAACTTTTTGTTTTATTTGTACAAATCGATTTCTAAAATAAAGCATAATCATATGTGCAGATTAATCCATGACTTAACCATTGAAAACAATGATCCTATGCCCCCTCCCAACTTTGAATTCCCTATGTTCAGAGCCGAAGAAGAGGATAGCGAAGAAGTTCCTGATGAAATTTCCCGTTTGCTTGAGCACGATGAAAAGACTATTCAGCCATTTGAAGAACCTATAGAGATGATCAATTTGGGTGGTGAAGAAGATAAAAAGGAAGTTAAGGTCGGAGCATTGCTTATCCTAGAGTTCAAAGAGAAAATGTTGGAGCTTCTCAGAGAGTATGTTGATGTGTTTGCTTGGTCCTACCAAGATATGCCAGGTTTGGACAACAATATTGTGGAGCATCATTTACCGTTGAGACCTGAATGTCCGCCGATTAAGCAGAAGTTGAGAAGGACTCGTCCCGATATGGCTGACAAGATCAAAGAAGAAGTTCAAAAACAAATTAATGCAGGTTTCCTTGTTACATCGGTCTATCCTCAATGGTTAGCCAATATAGTGCCTGTTGCTAAGAAAGATGGCAAAGTTCGAATGTGTGTAGACTATAGAGATCTGAATAGAGCTAGCCCAAAGGATGACTTCCCATTATCGCACATTGACGTATTGGTCGACAGTACCGCAAAGTTCAAAGTCTTTTCTTTCATGGATGGTTTCTCTGGTTACAATCAAATCAAGATGGCACCAGAAGATATGGAGAAGACATCTTTCATTACACCTTGGGGAACATTTTGTTATCGGGTTATGCCTTTTGGTTTGAGGAATGCTGGTTCAACATACCAAAGGGCCATGACTGCTTTGTTCCATGATATGATGCATAAAGAGATAGAAGTGTATGTAGATGACATGATTGCCAAATCACAAACTGAAGAAGATCATTTGGAACATTTATTGAAGTTATTCCAGCGTTTGAGAAAGTATAAACTCCGTCTGAATCCCAACAAGTGCACTTTTGGTGTTCGTTCTGGAAGACTTCTGGGTTTCATTGTCAGTCAGAAAGGTATTGAGGTAGATCCTGATAAAGTCAAAGCTATTCGGGAAATGCCTGCACCCAAGACGGAAAAACAAGTAAGAGGATTCCTTGGGAGACTGAACTATATTTCTAGATTTATATCTCATATGACTGCTACCTGTGGGCCGATTTTCAAGCTTCTCCGAAAGAACCAAGGATGTGTGTGGACAGAAGATTGTCAGAGAGCTTTTGATAGCATCAAAGAATATTTACTTGAACCTCCCATTTTGATTCCTCCGGTGGAAGGAAGGCCTTTGATTATGTACCTGACTATATTGGAAGATTCCATGGGATGTGTGCTTGGTCAACAAGATGAGACTGGAAGAAAGGAACATGCCGTATATTATCTGAGTAAGAAATTCATAGACTGTGAGTCTCGATACTCAATGCTTGAGAAAACCTGTTGTGCTTTAGCTTGGGCTGCTCGCCGTCTGCGCCAGTATATGATTAACCACACCACTTGGTTGATCTCCAAAATGGATCCGATCAAGTATATCTTTGAGAAGCCCGCCTTATCTACAAGAATAGCCCGTTGGCAGATGTTGTTATCCGAATATGACATTGAGTATCACACTCAGAAAGCAATCAAAGGGAGTATTTTAGCCGACCATTTGGCTCACCAACCAATTGACGATTATCAATCCATCAAGTTTGATTTCCCGGATGAAGATGTTATGTACTTGAAAGCTAAAGATTGTGAAGAGCCGTTACCTGAAGAAGGACCTGATCCCGAATCTCATTGGGGTTTAATATTTGACGGAGCTGTGAACTCTTTGGAAATGGAATTGGGGAAATCATTGTCACTCCCCGAGGTACTCATATCCCGTTCATGGCAAGATTGAAGTTTGA
This sequence comes from Vicia faba, assembly GCA_948472305.1. Taxonomy (NCBI): domain Eukaryota; kingdom Viridiplantae; phylum Streptophyta; class Magnoliopsida; order Fabales; family Fabaceae; genus Vicia; species Vicia faba. Next base: position 1,342,489,464 of record OX451740.1, read on the forward strand.
CTGCACGAACAACATGGCTGAATATGAGGCATGTATTATGGGTCTCGAAGAAGCAGTGGATCTAAGGATTAAGATTCTTGATATTTACGGAGATTCGGCGTTGGTAATTAATCAAATCAAAGGAGAATGGGAGACTCGTCATCCTGGTTTGATCCCTTACAGAGACTATGCTAGAAGATTGTTAACTTTCTTCAACAAAGTGGAATTACATCATATCCCTAGAGATGAAAGCCAAATGGCTGATGCTTTAGCTACTTTGTCTTCAATGTTTCAAGTAAATGGTTGGAACGATGTGCCTACAATCCGAGTTATGCGCCTCCATAGACCTGCTCATGTGTTCTCAGTAGAGGAGGTTACCGATGACAAACTGTGGTTCTATGACATTAAACGTGTTCTTCAAACTCAAGAGTACCCGCCTGGGGCATCCAATAAAATAGGAAGATGTTGAGAAGATTAGCAAGCAGTTTCTTCCTCAATGAAGAAGTATTGTATAAGAGGAATTACGACATGGTCTTGCTCAGATGTGTAGACGGACATGAAGCAGACACGCTGATGCAAGAAGTACATGAAGGATCCTTTGGTACTCATGCCAACGGACATGCAATGGCTAAAAAGATGTTGAGAGCTGGTTACTATTGGATGACGATGGAATCTAATTGTTGCAAATATGTGAAGAAATGTCATAAATGTCAGATTTATACGGACAAGATACATGTGCCACCGACCCTCCTCAACGTTATCTCTTCACCTTGGCCTTTCTCTCTGTGGGGAATTGATATGATTGGAATGATTGAACCTAAAGCCTCAAATGGTCATCGTTTCATCTTGGTAGCGATCGATTATTTTACTAAATGGGTGGAAGCAGCATCTTATGCTAATGTAACCAGACATGTGGTAGTCAGATTTATCAAGAATCAAATCATTTGTCGATACGGTATCCCGAGCAAGATCATCAATGATAATGGTTCGAATTTGAATAACAAGATGATGAGAGAGATTTGTGAAGAGTTCAAGATCGAACATCATAATTCTTCTCCTTACAGGCCGAAGATGAATGGGGCTGTTGAAGCTGCTAACAAGAACATCAAAAAGATTGTCGAGAAGATGGTGGTAACTTATAAAGATTGGAATGAAATGCTTCCGTTTGCTCTGCATGGATACCGTACTTCAGTTCGAACTTCAACAGGCGCAACCCCATTTTCCCTAGTTTATGGTATGGAAGCAGTACTCCCCGTGGAGGTTGAGATTCCGTCTATGAGAGTGTTGATGGAAGCTAAACTTTCTGAGGCTTAATGGTGTCAAAGTAGATATGATCAGTTGAATTTAATTGAAGAAAAGAGATTGACAGCATTGTGTCACGGTCAATCATATCAGCAGAGAATGAAGAAGGCTTTTGATAAGAAGGTTCGACCACGCGAGTTCAGAGAAGGTGACCTTGTGCTCAAAAAGATATTATCTTTCCAATCTGATTCTAGGGGCAAGTGGGCTCCGAATTATGAAGGACCGTATGTCATTAAGAAAGTTTTCTCTGGAGGTGCCTTGATTCTCACAAATATGGACGGTGAAGAGCTCCCGCGCTCCATGAACGCCGATGCAGTCAAGAAATATTTCGCTTAGGTTTGAGTTGACAGTTTGCTAAGTTGAAAACTCGAAGGGGCGGCTTAGGCAGGCTTTTGGTCATCCCGGCTGTGGCATATGAGCACATTTCAGAATTCGAAGTTGTTAGGGAGAATAATGATCATTATTTTTGTGTAACCCTTTCTTTCATGTACTATTTCCCAAACTTTTGTAAACCGTTGGAGTCGCGTTGTTAGCGAACTACCATCTTATTAATGAAATTTGAGCATTTACCTTTTGTGGGCAAAATTTTAATTTTACGGAAATATTTGAAACAAAGTTATTTAAAGTATTCTTATTTTAAAAATGTGTCGTGAATAATGAAAGGAATATTAACAGTTGTTCCGAGGATGGTCAAGCCATGAAATGCAAAACAATACAGTAATTTATCCTTGCATGATGAACATGTTTTATTTCAAAATCGTCATGAGGTGTTGGTTGTGTACACTTTTGTTTCTAGTGGTACTAAGTTTGGTGACTCCCCAGCATTTCCGGTTAAGCTTTGTTTCAATTATCTTTATTTGAGCAGATTTCTGAAGTGTGGTACGTTTTGTATCATGCCAGTGGTCTATTGGTATTAGAATATTGGATTTGAATACTTTTCTCCTCAGAAGACTTGAGTCTTATAGCGTGATACGCTCTGACGTTGCTTTGTGGTTCCAGTTCCAGCTATTTTCCGTCTTTTTAAGATTGGCCGAGTATCTATTATTTCGTGACATCTTATCGTCTTCAAGATATTCCATCTGTTTTTTTGTCAGCATAACATTCATTTACTCATTTACACTTATATCACGCATGCATATTCACGTTTTTCGTTGATTTTGGGTGGTATACTTTGTTTATTCAAACAGCGTACATGTTTCTTTCCAAGTAGAATGTTAACTTAGGCAGAAAATATGCTTCCTTTCTAAATTCACCAACTGATCTAATCCTCGTAGATGAATTTTTGATTTAGCCTTCCTTGTCCATTTCTGGATAGGATGAATCCCCAATTAAGTTATTTTCTCATTGGGTGGAGTCTTGTTTGACTGTCTTCTCTCTGGTTTATTCCTGGAGGGAGTTTTTTTGTCTCTTGCATTGGCTATCTCGTGGTTTACTCCAAGCTAAACAACCTAGATGAACGGTGCATTTATTTTGCGCATTTAAGTATTTGACCTCCTCAGGAAGGATCTATTCATGATTCCCTTTGAAAAAGAATTTTATTCTCTGGCAGTGTTATCGCAACTTTCTTATGAAATATTTTTGGAAAACGACAAGCGGCGGTCTCTTCATGAGCAACTTGTATGTTATAGACATCGTTAGAAAACAACAAGCGGCGGTCTCTTCATGAGCAACTTGTGCGTTATTATTATTTTTGGAAAACGACAAGCGGCGGTCTCTTCATGAGAAACTTGTACGTTATTATTTTTTTTGAAAAACGGCAAGCGGCGGTCTCTTCATGAGCAACTTGTGTGTTATTATTTTTTGGAAAAACGACAAGCGGCAGCTCTTCATGAGCAACTTGTGCGTTATTATTCTTCGGAAAACGACAAGCGGCGGTCTCTTCACGAGCAACTTGTACGTTATTATCTTTTGGAAAATGACAAGCGGCGGTCTCTTCACGAGTAACTTGTACGTTATTATCTTTTGGAAAACGGCAAGCGGCAGCTCTTCACGAGCAACTTGTACGTTTTTGTTTTTGGAAAACCGGCAAGCGGCGGTCTCTTCATGGGCAACTTGCGCGTTATTGATATTTTTTCTGGAATACAACAAGTGGCGGCTTCTTTATTTGAGCAGCTTGTATGTTATTGGTATTTTTTTGGAAAACAGCAAGTGGCGGCTTCTTTATTTGAGCAGCTTGTATGTTATTGACATCCCTGGACGACGGCAAGTGGCAGCTTCTTTATTTGAGCAGCTTGTATGTCATAGTATTTTTGGAAGATAGCAAGTGGCGGCTTCTTTATTTGAGCATCTTGTATGTTATTGACATCTTGGAACGACAGCAATTGGAAGCTTCTTTATTTGAGCAGCTTGTGTATCTACAACCATATTATTATTTCAGCATTAATTGGTATCCCTCTGGAAAAATCTTGCAGAGAGGCTCGTTATGAAATCTTTGCTTTCAGAAGTTGGTAGTCCATTATCAGCAAAATTGATACATATTTTGTCTATCGTTGACCTTGAGATGTGAACTCACCGTTATTTTGGGTCGATAATCTGTTTTTGTTGCCTATGCAAGATGCCTTCTTTGTTAGGGTCAGAGGTTGTATTCTCTCAAATTTTTATTCGCCGTTGTGATACGGTGGGAGAACTGACTAGTGTTTTGCGTTCGTGTTCGCAAATGTTCGGTTGAGCAAGAGTCGCCACCGACTTTTTATTTTATCCTAAGGAAAGGTTTAAAAAGCACAGCAAAAACCTTTGAGATTTTTCTTGGGTTCGGGGAGTAGATTATAGAAGGGGAAGGTATTAGCATCCCTTCTATCCATGGTTATCCATGGGCTCTTAGGTACTTGCTTAGATCAATCTTGCCTTGGTTTTTAATTGTTTGAGATGGTGCTTTGTGTGTGGCTTTGAAAATGTTTTGAAAAGATGCCTTGTGCTAGGCTAACCTTGTAACAATTCTTTACTCGAATGTTTTACAAAAGGTGTTTTATCTTTTAAAAAAGATGTTTCAAGGGTTTGAAAAGTTGATTTTGAAAGTGTTTGTGAAGTGGGTTTTGAAATTAGACAAGTGTTTTCTCGGAAAGTTGGCAAGTACTTAAGAGTTTATCTACCCTAAAGTTTTCTCAAAGACTTTTGTCATGTTTTAAGCCCTTTTTGACAAATTTGTTCCACCATTGCATTTGGTGGACAATCTTGTCTTAGGAGATGAAAGGGACAGGCGCGGGTCATCGTTTGGACCATAATTGCAACGGCGTTTAAATGTCTTTGGGCAATTTTTTTAAAAGGGACTTGATCATTCATTTAGGCAACGTTTTTGAGGGACTATGATCATTTTGATTGTTTGTTTTACCCAAAGAAATTCAACATGCAATATGGCCCAATTATTTGAAGGCAACAAAGTGGAATACCCTAGGGGTGTTAGTGTGCAAGTGTGTTTTATTGCATACAGGAGTTTTTTTCTTTGAATTAGGTTTTTCTATTTCATTGATTTTATCTTGCCATACACGTCCTAATTACTAGCAATAAGAAGCGGAAATGTAAAATCCTACGCTATTACAATAATTAGGGGAGGGGGATACACATTTGTACATGGGGGGTTCAACGAGAAAAATAGACAAAAAAAAGAAAATAGCGAAAAACAAGATATATAGAGAGAGAGAGGGAGCCCGCGCGCTGTTGGGAGGCCATCAGAAGTTCTGACCCAGATCCGCTGTCAGATGATCAACCTGTTGGTGAAACTGGATGAGTCAGAACTTCTGACTCTAGAACCTGCAAAACAGAACCTTGTTAGTGGGGAAACCAGAAGTTCTGATTTCCCTGCGCTGCAAGACAGAAGTTTGTTAGTGGAAAAACCAGAAGTTCTGATTCTGCTGAAAAGGCAATAACTCTCAGAGGTTCTGATGTTATTGACAGCAAAACAGGCTTCAGATGTGCTAACGTCAAAGTCAGCACTTGGCTTTTTCCTGTACTAATCAGAACATCTGCAATCCTGTTGTTACTCCACAAAACAGGAAACATATTTGGTACAGATCCAGCAAAATAGCAAAAATGTTTCAGAGGTCAGAATCACCAAGGTCACAGGCAAGTCCTATACTGGCTCAGAACGTTCTGAGGTATGAAAGTCCTCAGAACATAAACAGCAATAACATGAATATTTACATTATGTGACTTGAATATGCACAGCAGATGATGCTTAACAGTGTGGTGAGGGTCAGCAGATGCTTACCTGACTGTCTGGAAAATGGTGGGTGAAAGTTAGCTTTTGGTTCTGGTGGTGTTCTGGACAGATTTGGAAAAGGGGAAGTGAAGGTGTATACGTGTATAGGGTCAGAAGTTTGGAAAGAACGTTTTTGGTTTACAGAAAAGAGCTGGATGTTTAATGAAGTTGAAGGTAAGAAACTTAAAGTTGTGAAACAAAGCTGGAGATTTTGGCAGAGTTTCAGAATGTTATGTTGCTAGGAGTTTCGTTTCTCTCTTAGCAGTTTTTCTGTTTCTTTTCTTGAACGTCATTTGCAGTGATGAAATCTCTCTATTTATAGGCAAAGTTCTTGTGGATGCCTTGAACATTTAAGGCGCCAACAGAGTTTGAATTTGTTCTTTGACAGAAATTCCTGGGAAGTTGTGATAACAGCTATCTTTCAGCCTAGGTAGCAGCAGCAGGCGTAGATTGGGGAGAAGTGACCTCTGAAGTGGGCGGTGGCGTGAAGACCCATGCCAGAATCTGTGCAAAAGCATTTTCCAAGCCACACGTGAATGCTCAGGAGTGGTTGGAAGCATTAATGGGCATTAAATGGTGACAAGACCTGTCAATACCAACATTCTGGTAAGGGAAACCAGCGTTGAATCAGCAGCGTAAACCATGCTCTGGCCTTGGCTACCTGTTGTCTTAGCATGCTCTGGAAATTCTCCTGGTTTTCTGGTACGTTCCTTGGATCTACTTCTGGACAATTTGGATTTAGAGATTCTGTATCAGTGACACCTATCCTTCTGGCCTTTCATCTTCTGATTTCGACCTGTTCTGAAGGAGCCTTCATACTTTCCTGTTTCTCTTGTATTCCTTTAGCAAGTTCTGACTGAGCTTGTGTAACTGCTGAAGGGGCATGTTCTGTTTGAGGCTTACACTCTGAACCACGTTTACAACTTCTGATTGAACTGATGTAGCTGCTGAAGAGCCAACTTCTGACCACGCTGAGCCAAGCTTGCAACTTCTGACCGTCTTCATCTGGAATGGGTCCAGAAGTTCTGGAGCGCTGATTTTTCTAAAAACATTTACTTTAAAGAAACACTTAGAATTTGATTTTCCTCAAGATGAAAGCGTTGTTTCCGGAGTTTGTGAGACCATCTTGCTCTTGTAAGTGGCCTGCTTGGGCAAAAGGATAACCCAGGACTTGGATTTGTTTCGGGGGACTTTGAAAAATCTAAGATGGTTTCCTGAAGAAAGGGAGGGCAAATTTTGGGGTACAACAGTTGCCCCTGTTCAATCTTCTTGAACCTGAAGAGTTAGATTGGCAAGCTTGCCTTTCGTGACTCGAGGGTAAAAGGAGATTGGACACTAGAGTGCCCGGAAATTTGCACTCATCAAAGCACTGGATGCGGGAATGGGCTTAGAGATGCCATTTGGAGATGGGCTTAACGATGCCATCTAGGAGAGTGACAGAAACTTGTCGGGGATGGGCTTAAAGATGCCATCTGGAAGGGAACATTAGGAAAGTGTCCAAGCTTTGGACCGTTTCTGAATTGGGGGTCTGAACAAGCAATAGGTTGACATCCGTTGTTGGGAGGAACCTGCAAGCTGTTTTCAGGAATTCGCATCTAAACAAGTTGATAGATTAACATCCGTTACTTGGGAAGAATCCATGAACCGTTTTCAGAAGTCTGGAAGAAGAAACTGAACAAGTGACAGGTTAACATCCGTTTACTTGGAGAAACCGTGAACTGTTTTCAGAAATCTTGAGATTGAATCAGCAATAGAGCAGCATCCGTTGTTGGGAAGCTTCCGTAAACTGTCTTTAAGAAATTGCATCTGAACAAGTTGATGGATTAACATCCGTTACTTGGGAAGAATCCATGAACTGTTTTCAGAAGTCTTGAGAAGAATCTGAACAAGTGATAGGTTAACATCCGTTTACTTAGAGAACCCGTGAACTGTTTTCAGAAATCTTGAGATTGAATCAGCAATAGAGCAGCATCCGTTGTTGGGAAGCTTCCGTAAACTGTCTTTAAGAAATTGCATCTGAACAAGTTGATGGATTAACATCCGTTACTTGGGAAGAATCCATGAACTGTTTTCAGAAGTCTTGAGAAGAATCTGAACAAGTGATAGGTTAACATCCGTTTACTTGGAGAACCCGTGAACTGTTTTCAGAAATCTTGAGATTGAATCAGCAATAGAGCAACATCCGTTGTTGGGAAGCTTCCGTAAACTGTCTTTAAGAAATTGCATCTGAACAAGTTGATGGATTAACATCCGTTACTTGGGAAGAATCCATGAACTGTTTTCAGAAGTCTTGAGAAGAATCTGAACAAGTGATAGGTTAACATCCGTTTACTTGGAGAACCCGTGAACTGTTTTCAGAAATCTTGAGATTTGAATGATTTTAGTCTGTCGACTGATCTTACCTGAAAAGGCAAAGAGTTAGTTGTATGCAATGCTATGATGCATGATACAATGTATATTTTGTGTTATGAATGTAAATGGATGTGCATGTAAGCTGGAGAGCTGTCTTGCACAGGATAGATGAATCCGGGATAGCGGAAGATAGAAGTATCCTGACTGCTGCCGGGGAAGATAGGTCCTGGGTCGTTACTGGGGAACCTGGAGCTTGGGTTGTATACCAATCTTCTGGGGAATTCCTGAAGTCTTCTACTGGGGAGTACCAAACTAGTGGACTTAAAGCTGGGGAGGCCAGATTGAGAATCTTCAGCTTGGAGAGAAGTATCTCTGGAGATTTCACTGGGGAACTCAAGATTTTTCTTCCTAAAATTATGTGGAGAGAAGGTTTAAAAGTCTGACTCCGCTGGGGGTTGTCCATTTGAAGCTTTTGATCTGCTGGGGATACTGAGGCTTAAACTCTGAGGGAAAATGATTTCCGGAAGATTCTCTGGCCGGGGATTTGCAAAGATAAACTCCTCCGGGGATAGTATTGATAAGTTATTGTTGGGGGAATTTTGAGGAACTCCGCTGGGAAGAATTTTGGCGAGCGTGATCTCCCCTGGTGGTTAGCTGAGGATAACCCAGTTATAAGCCTTTGTGAGGAATAACCTTGAATAAAACTCGGAAGGGACGTCCGTACTCTGCGGGGAATACCTTTCAGAACCTTACTGGGGATAAGCTCCGAGGGTCTGCTGGAGATAGACCTCAGGGTTTGCCAGGGATGTGGATTACAGATCTTGAGGGATTTCCTTTGAAAGGGTGTCAAAATGTCCGTTTGTACTTTCATCCTATCAGTAATCCTTTTCTTAGATTCAATTAGGAAGTGATCATGTTTCAAATGCATATGCCTATTTAACAAAACATTGGACGTTTCTCAAAATAAAACAAATAGTGCAAGAGAAAAAGAAAAAGGGAAATGACACAAATTTTGGGAAGAGTATTTGTATTGATTTTCTTTGGGTACAAAGGAGACAATCATCCTAGTAAGAGGATCTTGTCGTGAATATTTGAAAAATTTATACAAAACAAAGATGGCTATGTGAAATAATTCCATGGGATTCCATTCTGCTGTAGCTTTCACAACTCCGAACCTCTGTCCATTCAATGCTTCGTTTGACGATGGCTGGATTGATCAGAAACCTGGAACCGGTTGATGAAGAGACTGTCTTTGAAGTGATCTGACGAGACATAGTCATACGCTTTAATTCCCTAACTTTTGCCTGAATCGCCCTTTCGGGTTTTCGATCCACCGGGAAACCCCTTTTTGCCCAAGTCACCCTTTCGGGTTTTCGACTTGCCGGGTGTACAGATTTTTTTGTTTTTATCCCTAATTTTTGCCTGAACCGCCCTTTCGGGTTTTCGGTCCACCGGGATGCCCATTTTTGCCCAAGCCGCCCTTTCGGGTTTTCGACTTGTCGGGTTATTTTATGCGTAGTATCTTTTGACTATGTCTGCGTTCGCAGGGTGCGGCAAATCGTCGCCGTCCATGGTGGTCAGAATCATTGCACCACTAGAAAATATGCTTTTGATCACAAATGGTCCTTCATATGTAGGAGTCCATTTGCCCCTGGGATCACTTTGCGGCAAGATAATACGCTTGACTACTAGATCTCCAACTTGATACACTTGACGTCTGACTTTCTTATTGAAGGCCTTGATCATCCGTTTTTGATACGTCTGACCATGACATATAGCCGCAAGTCGCTTTTCGTCTATCAGATTGAGTTGATCAAGTCGGGTCTGCATCCACTAGAAAATATGCTTTTGATCACAAATGGTCCTTCATATGTAGGAGTCCATTTGCCCCTGGGATCACTTTGCGGCAAGATAATACGCTTGACTACTAGATCTCCAACTTGATACACTTGACGTCTGACTTTCTTATTGAAGGCCTTGATCATCCGTTTTTGATACGTCTGACCATGACATATAGCCGCAAGTCGCTTTTCGTCTATCAGATTGAGTTGATCAAGTCGGGTCTGCATCCAATCATCCTCATTCAAACCTGCATCCTTCATAATCCTTAGAGACGGGATCTGAACTTCCATAGGCAAAACAGCTTCCATGCCATAAACCAAAGAAAATGGGGTTGCCCCAGTTGAAGTACGTATCGTCGTACGGTATCCATGCAGCGCAAACGGTAACATCTCGTGCCAGTCTTTGTAAGTGACTGTCATTTTCTGAATAATCTTTTTAATGTTTTTGTTCGCAGCTTCAACAGCACCGTTCATCTTTGGCCGATAGGGAGATGAATTGTGATGATAAATCTTGAACTGTTCGCATAATGCAGTGATCATTGTGTTATTCAGATTTGTACCGTTGTCCGTGATGATTCTGTCTGGAACACCATACCGACATATGAGGTTATGTTTGATAAAGCGGGCAACCACATTTTTGGTGACAGAGGCGAAGGAAGCTGCTTCGACCCATTTAGTGAAGTAGTCAATGGCAACCAGGATGAAGCGATGTCCGTTGGAAGCCGTGGGTTTGATCTCTCCAATCATATCAATGCCCCATATTGCAAAGGGCCATGGAGCAGTCAGGACGTTGAGGGGAACCAGAGGGATATGAACTTTGTCAGCATAGACTTGACACTTGTGACAAGTACGGGAATGTTGATGGCAGTCAGCCTCCATGGTAGACCAGTAATAGCCTGCCCTTAGGATCTTCTTAGCCATTGTATGCCCGCTCAAGTGAGTGCCAAATGGTCCGCTGTGTATATCAGTCATAATCAACTCTGCTTCAGCTTTATCCACACACCGGAGTAATACACAATCATGGCTTCGTTTGTACAGGATGCCGTTGCTCAGGAAGAACTTAGCAGCGAACTTCCTTAAGAACTTCTTGTCATTCACGGAAGCTCCTTTAGGATAATCTTGGGTCTCGAGATACCTTTTGATTTCATGGAACCAAGGTTGTTCCACTACTTCTTCGGTACTAATCTCGTGATAATGCGCGGGTTCATCCATTCGCACGATGGTGACTTGGGGAGCCTCGTTATCCCAGTTGAGTTTAAACATGGAGGACATTGTGGCTAGAGCATCTGCTAGCTGATTCTCTTCTCGCGGAAAGTGCTCGAAGGTAATTTGCTCGAAGTGAGGCAACAATGTTAGAACATGTTCTTTGTATGGAATAAGATTAGGATGCTTGGTATCCCAATCTCCTTTGATCTGGCTGATGACCAAAGCCGAGTCCCCAAATACGATCAAAGATTTGATCCCCAAGTCTATAGCATCCTTGAGACCAAAGATGCAGGCTTCATACTCAGCCATATTGTTTGTGCAGCTGAAGCAAAGTCGGGCCGTGAAAGGAGTGTGGCATCCTTCCGGAGAAATAAGTACTGCGCCAATGCCGTTTCCGAGTGCATTTGAAGCACCATCAAAGTACAGGGTCCATCGGGATCCCTTTTCGGGTCCGTCATACGGTCCGTCACCTTTAATGTTGTCCAAATTCATGATGTCCTCGTCTGGGAAATCAAATCTCATGGGTTGATAGTCTTCGATAGCCTGATGAGCCAGATGGTCAGCTAATACACTCCCTTTTATGGCTTTTTGGGTGGTGTACTGGATGTCATACTCGGTCAAGATCATTTGCCATATGGCTATCCTTCCAGATAAAGCGGGCTTTTCGAAGATATATTTGATAGGGTCCATTTTGGATATCAACAAAGTAGTATGGGACAGCATATACTGTCTTAGTCGGCGAGCAGCCCATACCAAAGCGCAGCAAGTTTTCTCGAGCAGTGAGTAGCGAGTCTCACAGTCGGTAAACTTTTTGCTAAGGTAATAAATAGCATGCTCTTTTCGACCAGACTCGTTATGCTGGCCCAAAACACACCCCATTGAGTTATCCAAGACGGTCAAATACATGATCAATGGTCTTCCTTCGACGGGTGGCATCAGAATAGGAGGTTCTAGCAAATACTCCTTGATCTTATCAAAAGCAGCTTGGCAGTCGTCGTTCCATTCAACTACCTGATCTTTTTTCAAGAGTTTGAAAATTGGCTCACAGGTAGAAGTCAGATGTGAAATGAACCTGGCAATATAGTTTATGCGCCCCAAGAAATCTCTAACTTCCTTTTCAGTACGGGGAGCAGGCATCTCTTGTATTGCTTTTACTTTTGCCGGATCGACTTCAATGCCTTTGTTGCTTACAATGAATCCCAGGAGTTTACCGGACCTAACTCCAAAAGTGCATTTGCTTGGATTCAGCCTTAACTTGTATTCTTTCAATCTGGTAAACAGCTTTTCCAGATGTTCAAGGTGCTCTTCCTCTGTTTGTGACCGAGCTATCATATCGTCTACGTAAACTTCAATCTCATGATGTATCATGTCATGAAATAGAGCTACCATGGCGCGCTGATAAGTTGCCCCTGCGTTCTTCAGCCCGAACGGCATCACTTTGTAACAGAAAGTGCCCCATTGTGTGACAAAAGTTGTTTTCTCCATATCCTCGGGGGCCATTTTGATTTGATTGTAGCCCGAGAATCCGTCCATGAAGGAAAACACCTATGCTGAGCTGTATTATCGATCAAGATGTCAATATGAGGTAGCGGGAAATCATCCTTAGGGCTGGCCCTATTCAAATCCCGGTAGTCCACACACATTCTGACTTTGCCATCCTTTTTAGGCACTGGCACAATGTTAGCGACCCATTGAGGATAGGACGTAACAGCCAGAAAGCCAGCATTGAACTGCTTCATTACTTCTGCTTTGATTTTTTCAGACATGTCAGGCCTCATTCGGCGAACTTTTTGCTTGATCGGTGGACAGTCTTCTCTTGTGGGGAGACGGTGAACCACGATGTCTGTGTCTAGGCCCGGCATGTCTTCATAGGACCAGGCGAAGATTTCAACATACTCATTCAGTAACTGTACCAAGCGTTCCTTGACTTCTGGTTCCAGGTTGGCACCCACTTGCACCTCCTTCCGATTCTCTTCGGTTCCCAAGTTGACAGTTTCCAATGGCTCTTCATGCGGTAAGATGGCCCTTTCCTCTTGTTGCAGAAGTCTGGCTAGTTCCCTGGCACTTCACAATCTTCGTCATCTTCATACTCGGCTAGATTGACCAGGTCTTCAGAGTTATTGAAAGATACAGCAGAATAGTCACCCGTGGAATCCAGAGTGGATGGATACCTGCATTGGGGGGTGGCGTGTGTGTAAGGGATAGCCATCCTTAAACAAAAGATGCAAAAAGGAAAGAAAATGAACACAAGCAGTTTATCAAATGAAAAACGTCCAATGAATCATTAAACATGGCATATGAATATGAAAAATAGTCAAAACCCTTACAAGTGGACCTACATGCCCCGGGTAAGGCAGGAGGCGAAAAGATAGTGTACGGATTGTTTGAAAGTAAAATATTACAGATCAAATAGGAAATGTTTGATAGATAAATTACTGAGGAATAAAAGTAATGGGGACAAAGTCCTTAGCCTCCCAATTGCTCAACCCTCCTCTGACAGTTAGATGAATCCATTCTTCAAAGTTGCTTTCTTTGTCTTCATCTTCCAGGGCGTTAATTCGGTAAGGAGAAATTTTGATTGGCGCCCTCTCAATCTTTGACCGGCGCATAGCTTTCTGGCCAGCGGTGGTGAAACCTAATCCAAGCTTATCAACCTTATGCGGAAAATCGGGTAACTGCCCACACGCTGAATTCTTCCCTTCTTTAACTGCAGCCCTTGCATCCTTCAGAGATGCCATTCTGGCCATCTGTCTCGGTGTCTCAGCTGCCAACTTCGCCATTGCTATCTTAGGAGGCACTTCTTCGAAATGTTAAAACAGTGTCTCAATGAACTCCCCTCCAACCTCCACATATCGGAAAGAATTTAAATGGCTAATCATGTACTCTTCTTCACCATGGACAGTAATGATCTTTCCCTTTACGGGATACTTCAGCATCTGATGCAGGGAGGAGGTGACGGCCCCAGCATCGTGTATCCAAGGTCTACCCAGCAGGCAGGAGTATGATGGACGGATGTCCATTACGTAGAAAGTGGATTTAAACACCTCAGTACCTATCTTGATAGGAATCTCAACTTCTCCATGGACCATTCTCTTCGACCCATCGAAAGCTCTGACGACAATATCACTCGGCTTCAATTCCAAACCTTCGCAATCTAGCTGGTCCAAGGCCTTCTTAGGCAAAACATTCAGCGATGAACCGGTATCAACCAAAACATGTGCAAGGGTGGTTCCGCGACACTCGATTGAAATATGCAACGCATCATTGTGGTTTCGGCCTTTAGGGGTCAGGTCGGCATCAGAAAAACCTAATCCATTGTCTGCAGTCAGACTAGCCATACAATTCTGAAATTGATCCGCAGAGGTTTCCTGGGGCACATGAGCTGCCTTCAGAAACTTAATCAAAGCTTGAGCGTGCGCTTCTGAGCAAAGCAATAGTGCCAGCATGGAGATCTTGGAGGGGGTTTGCCCCAACTGTTCCACCACATCGTAGTCACTTCTCTTGATTATCCTCAAAATCTCGTCCATTTCTTTCTTGGAAGCTTCTGGAATCGCCAAGGGTTGAGCCTTCATACTGACGGGCTCATCTTGTATTCCCTTTCCTTTATCGGCAATGGTAGGAGAGACAGCACTAGGAACGAAAATTTCTTCAATCAAAGGAGTTCTGGCAGAGAGCTTTACTGGTGCAGGGATGACTTCTTTAGCTGATGAGGGTCCAAAGACTGCTTTTGGAGGAGCAATCTCTGGAGAAAATATCCTCCCACTCCTGGTGATTTTGCTGGTGCCCGTAATGTTACTAATGCTGGCTTCTTCATCATCTGAATCTTCTTCAATTATTTCGACTTGCTTGATACCATGGTAGTAGATGTCACCACCATAGTTCCAAGGTATCGACTTCTCGGAGACATAGGGAACAGGCCCTGGCATTGTTATCTTCAAAGGTATAGACTTTGCAGCTGGTGTAATCTTAACTGGCTTTTTGACGGCCTCGGAAAGATTGGCGTGAATGGTTATGATTGAGACATTTTCAACATGAACTGGAACGGCAGGAATTTTTTCGAACAAAATTTGTCGGCTATCCATGAGGCCTTGGATGCCTTTCTTCAATAGCGGACAATCAAACGGTAGAGAGTGGCAACAGTAGCAGTCTTCTTTACATCCCGGGAAGATCCCGGCCCTTAACAAATTCAACTTAATGGTTAACAGTGGAGTAGTCAGGTCACTAACGTCAGCAACATACAAATCCTCTTCAATGGCATTGACATTCCGACCGTGCTTCGGCATAGGTGCAGATATCACATTGGGTTTTTCTGGAGCGTCAAACTCTACCTCCTTAGCCTCTATCAGGTCCTGGATCTTATGCTTGAGTGCCCAACAATCATTGGTGTCGTGTCCGACACTGTCTGAATGATAGGCGCACTTAGCATTGGCATGATAATGCGGAGAGGATGTATTTACATTCTTTGGCGCCTCCTTGATAGTGGCAAGATTCAATTTCAACAGATGGGGAAGCACCTGCGCTGGAGTCATATTAATACGGGTGAACTGCCGTTGTGGCCTTTCCACCCGTTGCTGATTTGGTCTGGATTGGTTGTAGCGAGGCTGCTCACTCGGAGTGTTTTGAATCATTACGGCCCCCACAGTCGGCCGACGCTCCACCTTCCCTGCTCTTCTTTGAGAATATACCATAGCTGTCTCCTTCTTAAACGGCTTCTTCTCAACACTTGCAGCGACACCCTTCTGAATTTTTCCTGACTTGATGCCAGCCTCGATTCTTTCGCCCGTTAAGATCAAATCAGTAAACCCCGCGGAAGAGTTACCAATTAAATGATTGAAAAATGGCCCAGATAGGGTCCCAAGAAACATATCAACGAGCTCACGATCGGTTAAAGGAGGCTGCACCCTGCCAGCCAAATCCCTCCATTTTTGTGCATATTCTTTGAATCCCTCACTTGTTCCTAGTGACATACCCTGAAGTTGGGTACGAGTAGGAGCAAGATCAGAATTATACTGGTATTGTTTATAGAAAGCGGTGGCCAAATCTTCCCAATTTCTGACACTGGTCCCTTCTAACTGATAAAACCATTCCAACTGAGCTCCCGATAGGCTGTCTTGAAAGAAATGAATCCAGAGATTTTTATCTGCTGTATAGGGTTGAATCTTTCTCACATAGGACCTGAGATGCATTTTGGGGCAGGACAGCCCGCCATACCTTACAAACACTGGCACCTTGAATTTTGGGGGAATCACAATTCCGGCGACCAAGCCCATGTCTTCAAAATCCAAACCCGGTACCCTTTGCAATTCCATAGCAGCCAATATGTCTTCTAAACCCTTGTACTTATCATCAGCTGGAGGATACTGCTGGTCAGAATAATCTTCATCCTCTTCAACCTCTTCCTCCTCTGCATCAGACTCGGAAGGCATCGCAACTCGATCTCTTTTACTAGTCCCTTCATCAGAAGTAGGAGGAAATTCAAGCACCCTCCGAGCTTCCCCGTCAAATCTTCTCCCCAAAGTAGCCACTCCAATCCTTTTTTTCTTCTTTTTCACTGGGTCCTTATTCTCCAGATGAGCCTTGATATCCTCTTGACTCTTGACCAAGGTCATCAAGAGTTGCTGGAACTGTGCATTCTGAGCTTGTAGGTCTTTGACTGTTTGCTCGAGATCCATCCTACTGAAATAAACAGCAGACAGATAAGGAAACCTGGGGTGAGACCTGCTTATGCACATGATGAATGGTATGCTGATGTATGCAATGCATTCAAGGATTTAGGACATTCAAAATTCTTTCAGACAAAGAAGAACGCACGTCATATTAATAAGAAGAAATTTGTTAGTACATAAATGCCCCATGGGCCAAATGTTACAAAATAAACTTCTTAAGAAAGAAAGACATTGCGCATCCTCTTCGGTGCGATGTAGGTGTTGAGGGCCTCTTGCTCGTGGAGTCGGCGGGTAAGCTCTAGAACCTTCTTTTCACTGGCGTAGTAGCTAGCTTCAAAAGTGTTTCGTTCCTCCTTGAGCTGAATCCAACTTTTCTGCATTTCCTCCCATGATGTAGGCATGTCTGGATGTAGGATAGTGTAGGGAACCTCTCCTTCATTGACGGGCTCTTTAATCATAGGGAGAACATGAGGATAAGGCATCATTAGACTTTGGGCTCGGGCTCGTACCCACTTGAGATAGGGCTCAAGAGGGATGGAGTTCTTGTGTCCCAGAGTCTTGCTATCAACCTTGTTGAGTTTTCCCCAAGCTCTGATGAATCTTTGGCGAAGTCCTTGCGCATCGTTGTCGAAGTCAAAAACTAGGCTAGGAATCAACATGTCATGAGGGCCATCCCTCCGTGCATATCCAAATTGTCTCAAAGCTAGGCAAGGATTGTAGGTGATACCTCCTCTGATTCCAAGTAAAGGAACATTAGGAAACTCCCCGCAACGATCGACAATGATGACATTTTCTCTGGACCGAGAACACCAATGTACATCAGAATGGGTAAGAGTCATCAATCGTTGGGACCACCTTGTACCTTGGTCATTTTTCAGGACAGATTGTGGAAGGTGCGAAATAAACCACCTTGCAAGGAGAGGAGTACAGCACATGAGAACACCCCTCTTTCTCGTTGTTCGTGTGTAAAATGAGTGAAGGATGTCCCCAAGCAATGTTGGTATTGGGTTTCTGGACAAGAAGATTTTGACAGCGTTGACATCTACCAATTGGTCGGGATTTGGGAACAAGACCAACCCATAGATAAGGAGTGCCACAATCTCTTCAAAGGCTTGTAGGTCCAATGAGTTCCAACATTCTTGTGCCTTCTCAAACAAGAACTTTGCTAAGAATCCTTTGACGCCGCTTCTGGTTTCCCAATGCCCCTTGATTTCAGATGGTTGTAGATGTAGTGCTCGAGCAACATCTTCAGGCTTTGGTTCCTTCTTCGTACCGTTGAAGGGTAGTTAATTAAGGATAGGGATTCTTAGGAGTTGAGAAAACTCCTCCAAAGTGGGAACCAACTGATAATCAGGGAAAGTGAAGCAATGGTGAAGAGGGTCAAAGAACTGGAATAGCACTTTTATCATGTCTTCTTCAATGTTGGTGTTGGCTAGGCTGAGCAGTCTACCATGTCTTTCACTGAAGGATGAATTTTCCGGAATTCTTGAAGTGATCTCCTTGAGTTGAGGAGAGATTCTCACAAGGTTGACTTGAATGGTATTTCTGCGAGGTATTTCCATGACCTACAAAACAAGAACAATGATGAAGATCCAAACCCTTGAAATGGTTAGTGAATGCATATGATGCTTTATGATGTTTATGATGTATGCACAAGACATATGTACAAGCAAATCACACCAAACCCTAGTTTCAGGCTTGCATGGGGTTTCATAGGTAAGTACCCTCTTGAGTGTAGTTGGCTTAAAAACCTATCCTATAAATAGTAACCGGGTTCTAAGGAGCTCAATATCACTGGATTGTTTTCATTGTTCATTGTTTTGGTTTAGCCACTTAACTAGCGACCAAAATATTCCAAGGAAACAACCCTCAATGAGTGTAGTATCGAGTATCTACCAACTTCGGATTGCACCAAAGCCGGTCATCTCACTACCCCTAATAAAAGGCCAAGATGGTCAAGTAAGGTTCTAGGTCATTAGTGCTTAGTGACATCACTCAGCGGCCCCGTACTCTCCTTGATTGAACTCAAGGGTTATCGGTACTCACAAATATGTCGCACTAATATAGCTATTGCTTAGACCGTGTCGGTATACCCCGCACAGTTTCCACAACGTATTGCTATCTATGAATGTTTCCCAAAATCCGGGTGGAGGATTATAAACCCAAACAATAGAGCCCAAGTATAAAGCAAGCAAATCACATAATTAGTCATGCAAAGGGGGTGATCTAAGCCCTAAGGTTACTCCACTTAAAGAACTTGTCCCCAGCAGAGTCGCCAGTTCTGTGATACGGTGGGAGAACTGACTAGTGTTTTGCGTTCGTGTTCGCAAATGTTTCGGTTGAGCAAGAGTCGCCACCGACTTTTTATTTTATCCTAAGGAAAGGTTTAAAAAGCACAGCAAAAACCTTTGAGATTTTTCTTGGGTTCGGGGAGTAGATTATAGAAGGGGAAGGTATTAGCATCCCTTCTATCCATGGTTATCCATGGGCTCTTAGGTACTTGCTTAGATCAATCTTGCCTTGTTTTTTAATTGTTTGAGATGGTGCTTTGTGTGTGGCTTTGAAAACGTTTTGAAAAGATGCCTTGTGCTAGGCTAACCTTGTAACAATTCTTTACTCGAATGTTTTACAAAAGGTGTTTTATCTTTTAAAAAAGATGTTTCAAGGGTTTGAAAAGTTGATTTTGAAAGTGTTTGTGAAGTGGGTTTTGAAATTAGACAAGTGTTTTCTCGGAAAGTTGGCAAGTACTTAAGAGTTTATCTACCCTAAAGTTTTCTCAAAGACTTTTGTCATGTTTTAAGCCCTTTTTGACAAATTTGTTCCACCATTGCATTTGGTGGACAATCTTGTCTTAGGAGATGAAAGGGACAGGCGCGGGTCATCGTTTGGACCATAATTGCAACGGCGTTTAAATGTCTTTGGGCAATTTTTTTTAAAAGGGACTTGATCATTCATTTAGGCAACGTTTTTGAGGGACTATGATCATTTTGATTGTTTGTTTTACCCAAAGAAATTCAACATGCAATATGGCCCAATTATTTGAAGGCAACAAAGTGGAATACCCTAGGGGTGTTAGTGTGCAAGTGTGTTTTATTGCATACAAGAGTTTTTTTCTTTGAATTAGGTTTTTCTATTTCATTGATTTTATCTTGCCATACACGTCCTAATTACTAGCAATAAGAAGCGGAAATGTAAAATCCTACGCTATTACAATAATTAGGGGAGGGGGATACACATTTGTACATGGGGGGTTCAACGAGAAAAATAGACAAAAAAAAGAAAATAGCGAAAAACAAGATATATAGAGAGAGAGAGAGGGAGCCCGCGCGCTGTTGGGAGGCCATCAGAAGTTCTGACCCAGATCCGCTGTCAGATGATCAACCTGTTGGTGAAACTGGATGAGTCAGAACTTCTGACTCTAGAACCTGCAAAACAGAACCTTGTTAGTGGGGAAACCAGAAGTTCTGATTTCCCTGCGCTGCAAGACAGAAGTTTGTTAGTGGAAAAACCAGAAGTTCTGATTCTGCTGAAAAGGCAATAACTCTCAGAGGTTCTGATGTTATTGACAGCAAAACAGGCTTCAGATGTGCTAACGTCAAAGTCAGCACTTGGCTTTTTCCTGTACTAATCAGAACATCTGCAATCCTGTTGTTACTCCACAAAATAGGAAACATATTTGGTACAGATCTAGCAAAATAGCAAAAATGTTTCAGAGGTCAGAATCACCAAGGTCACAGGCAAGTCCTATACTGGCTCAGAACGTTCTGAGGTATGAAAGTCCTCAGAACATAAACAGCAATAACATGAATATTTACATTATGTGACTTGAATATGCACAGCAGATGATGCTTAACAGTGTGGTGAGGGTCAGCAGATGCTTACCTGACTGTCTGGAAAATGGTGGGTGAAAGTTAGCTTTTGGTTCTGGTGGTGTTCTGGACAGATTTGGAAAAGGGGAAGTGAAGGTGTATACGTGTATAGGGTCAGAAGTTTGGAAAGAACGTTTTTGGTTTACAGAAAAGAGCTGGATGTTTAATGAAGTTGAAGGTAAGAAACTTAAAGTTGTGAAACAAAGCTGGAGATTTTGGCAGAGTTTCAGAATGTTATGTTGCTAGGAGTTTCGTTTCTCTCTTAGCAGTTTTTCTGTTTCTTTTCTTGAACGTCATTTGCAGTGATGAAAGCTCTCTATTTATAGGCAAAGTTCTTGTGGATGCCTTGAACATTTAAGGCGCCAACAGAGTTTGAATTTGTTCTTTGACAGAAATTCCTGAGAAGTTGTGATAACAGCTATCTTTCAGCCTAGGTAGCAGCAGCAGGCGTAGATTGGGGAGAAGTGACCTCTGAAGTGGGCGGTGGCGTGAAGACCCATGCCAGAATCTGTGCAAAAGCATTTTCCAAGCCACACGTGAATGCTCAGGAGTGGTTGGAAGCATTAATGGGCATTAAATGGTGACAAGACCTGTCAATACCAACATTCTGGTAAGGGAAACCAGCGTTGAATCAGCAGCGTAAACCATGCTCTGGCCTTGGCTACCTGTTGTCTTAGCATGCTCTGGAAATTCTCCTGGTTTTCTGGTACGTTCCTTGGATCTACTTCTGGACAATTTGGATTTAGAGATTCTGTATCAGTGACACCTATCCTTCTGGCCTTTCATCTTCTGATTTCGACCTGTTCTGAAGGAGCCTTCATACTTTCCTGTTTCTCTTGTATTCCTTTAGCAAGTTCTGACTGAGCTTGTGTAACTGCTGAAGGGGCATGTTCTATTTGAGGCTTACACTCTGAACCACGTTTACAACTTCTGATTGAACTGATGTAGCTGCTGAAGAGCCAACTTCTGACCACGCTGAGCCAAGCTTGCAACTTCTGACCGTCTTCATCTGGAATGGGTCCAGAAGTTCTGGAGCGCTGATTTTTCTAAAAACATTTACTTTAAAGAAACACTTAGAATTTGATTTTCCTCAAGATGAAAGCGTTGTTTCCGGAGTTTGTGAGACCATCTTGCTCTTGTAAGTGGCCTGCTTGGGCAAAAGGATAACCCAGGACTTGGATTTGTTTCGGGGGACTTTGAAAAATCTAAGATGGTTTCCTGAAGAAAGGGAGGGCAAATTTTGGGGTACAACAGCCGTCAAGAGTCTATCATTTAAAGTCGATGACTCACTTCCCCAGTAGTGTATAATCTATGTTCCTGTGTTTTGTTGGTGTTTGGTTTCTCCAGCATTATCTTGTCTCATACAATATCATTCTCTATGAATTTAAATACTACATTCATATCACAAACATAATGGCGGTATCTTAGAGCAAAAATTGCGCATTATGTATTTAAGTACCTTCAATCTCGTCGAGACGAAGATTTTAATCTTCATATCTCCGAATAGAAGAAACTTAAATAGGGGCAGCTGTCATACCCCAATTTTGACCTAAGATACCACCTTCCATCTGCATTATTACATAGCAAGTGTCCACAAGCAATTTGACATATTTTTGCCATTTCTCGAGTCAGATTTCAGAAATTCATAACTTCTTCAATATTCAACATTTTGAGCGATTCTTTGGGAATTAGGCTCCTTGTGACATCCTCTCCAACTTCCCTTTACAAGCCAAGATTATTAGGGGGTCATGGTATTACAAGAACACAATCACGACATTAAAGTAAGAAATGAAGGGTAAAGGACTCATCAACTCCTCAGTCATTGAACTAGGGTTTTGAATTGGTGAAGTATGGAATCATTCAAGCTATTTTTTCAAGTTAAGATTGAAAATTCAATTTCCATTTAATTTTTGGCCAAGCTATGTTCATGTCTACATCCATGTGTATTCATCATATCATTTTCAATTAAATGTTATCAAGACATGTTCATGAAAGCAAGGCGTGATAATGCACACATCCAAAGAAGTTTGAAATTTGAATTCAATAAGAAGAATAGAGTTTTGTTGAATAAATGAAATTTGTTTTATTTAAGGGATTACAAAATTAACAAGGTACATAATTCTGAAATTTTTTAACCTATGCTACACTACCCTTAAGTCTCATGACTTTTCTGTACCACTTCAAGCCCTTTTACAAACACTTTCTTTAATCCTCAAAACTAGTCATTTAAAATGTTCAAAAATAGTATTTTGTATGCCCCGTTTGAAGGAAATAAGTCTGCTTCAACAAGCCATCTGTTATTAATAAATGCTTGCTTCAAATGCTCTCATTCGGAATGGACAGTAGGCCATGCTTCATGCTTTCAATGCAGGAAATTAGGGATGTACTGTTGTGCTGCCTGCTAGCAAAGTACCTGTCAAACTGGCCAAAATGGTAAAAACGGGAATTTCAATTGGCAAAATATGGAAGACAGGTTGCTACACTCCAAAAAAAACTACTATGCTATGTTATTGCTGTCCACACAAGTCCAAGAATACCAGTCCAAACTACTGCTGTTTGCTGCTCTAAAATCTTGACTTGTCCCTATCTTTGAGGTCCAAATCAACCCTGCTGCAAGATGCCAAAAACCTGTCAAGCTAGGCCAGATTGCACAAAAATTGTTAGACATTCTTACATCCATAAAGCATAGATCAGAAATGCTCTTAATGGACTCAATTCCCTCCCAAGTTTTAATCTTGATACTATATAATATAGAGCCTTATCACAATGAAGGTGGGCCTTTTTTTTTATATATAGAAAATTCGAGAGAAACAAAAAAAATCATCCAGAAAGTCTTATCCTCATCACAGCAAAGAAGAAGACGGTAAAAAATACATACAAAAAAACAAAGAGAAAAATGTGTTTCTGACCTCCAAAAACTTCACTGCAATACATGCTTCTCGCCATAGCCATTTCCCTCGGTCAGCCATTCATCTCTTTTCCAACACCATCTTACCACCATCACCGTTCAGCACCCACAAACATACATACTCCCTTTTCGTTCATCATTTGTTCTGGACATAACCCATCACCTTCAGTAACATAAACACACCATAATCCCTCTCTTAAAACCATAGCACCTTTTGTCCCGTATATTCCGTTGCTAAGCTGTCCATACTATCTAGCTGATACACCCTTCGTTCATCCGTGAAAACCCACACGGGACCTAAAAATGATTTGTGTCTGTTCGAAGTCTCAATACATGGAGCTGATGGATAAGAGGTAGGAGAACATAACGCAACCAAAAATCATAAACAGAGAGGAACAAAGAGGAAAGCTGTGAGTTTGAGACTGAGAATTTTCTGAGAATTTCAAAGAGATATTTTAATCGTAAGAATCAAGAAAGCATAAAGAACAAGAAAGGAACTTACTCAAGTGAAGCAACTGGTATTTCTTTCAGGTAATATAGCTCCACCATTTTTGAGTATTTTAGCTTTGAGCTTCAACTTGACATACATTTTGTATCAGTTCATAAGTAGATTTCATTTAAGTAGGATAAGGTTTTTACGGTGAAGATGAAAAGTTCGAAGACATGTTTTACCTGATATGTATTGTTATTTGTTGTTTGCTTCAGCGAATCCATTTTCTGAATCTGATTATAACACCGATGAAAAGCTCAAAGGGAAACTAATATTGATTTAGTATTCCCTAAAGCTGAGGTGTTGTGCTTGCATTATCTTCATATTGTTGCTCAGCTGAACAAATTGAACATAGAAACTTAGAAATCTAAAATTACATAAACTCAAATTAATGAAGGGTATGTTGTTGTTTGTCTCACCTTTCTAGTAACCGGGTATGATCCTACAACGACCACGAACATATGATACATGAGATTTTGTTGAGATCGTAATGGAGACTGGGTCTGGTGCGGATCAAAACCTTCAGCACCTTTAATCCCTTCATCTTCCTCTCATTCATCTCTTTGTGCTTCCCTCATACTCCATCCACTATCTCCCTTTCAAACAGATACTACCATCAACTTACTCCCTCTCAGCATAGAAGACCTCTACCTTTACTCCTTTCGAATTCATCTTCGACATTCACACTACCTTCCAGTTGCCGACTTCAATCACCCTGCCAGTGTAACTTCAATTTCTCTGTGGCCAGACTACAACTCACACATGTTTCAATCCCTCAGTTTGATTTTCCTCACACGAACCATCAACTTTCCTCTGTTATCTGTATAACAAACAACAAAATACCTTTCATCGAAGCTCGTATCCCTTTGGCCATCGTGTTTGTGAGCTACAACGAACCCACAGACCACCGAACCAATTGTCCAGCTGTTACGCGATTGTCCTTTATCTTCTCAGCCTCCGATCGTCATTCGTCCACTGCCAAAAATTGAAAATCATAACCATCTCAACCACCGTGAAACCCTAGTTCACCAACACTTTTTTTTCCTCACGATGATTTCGATGATTGAAGTGGACAAGAATTGAAAGTAGAGACGAGATGGTGTTGAATTTCTGTTTTCCTTGATCTATTGCTCGGTTGAAGATAGTGGGTTAATGTTGTTGTTTCCCTTTTTACAAAAATGGCGAAGAGAGGGTTGAGAGACAAAGGTGTTGCTTTCTATCCCTTTTGCTTAGTTTTTTTGTTTGTGTAATGAAGAGGGTCGGATCCGAGTCTTACCCGACCTGACCCAGTCCACTTTAGCCCAGAGTTTTTTTTTATTTTGTCCCTTTATTTCTATTTTTTGGGCTTACGGAATAATCTATCCTAAAGCCCAACAAATTTTATATCCCCCCATTTTCTGTTTCACACCTTTTTTATAATTAATCTATTTTAGGTTTAAATTAGTAATTTTATTATTAATATAATTTAGATTCAAAATTAATAGTTTTACAATTAACTTAGTTTATATTTTAGATCTAATCTATTAGTTTTAATGTTTTTAATTTATTTTGGATTTAATTTAATGACTTTAGATTTTGAAGTTAGTAATTTTAGAACTTTAAGTTAGTTTGGTTAGTAATTTTTTATGATTTTTATTTAGTTTAGTTAGTAAACTTTAGAATTTTAATCTAATTTAGACTTAACTTAATAACCTTAGAAATTTAAATTTTAGTTTAGAGTTAATTTTCTGTTATATCTCTTTATGCTTGATTTTTCTTCTGTCATTTCAAATTTTTTTTTAATTATTATTCACTCGTCATCAATTTTTGTTTATGTTTATTTCTTTATGATTTTCCTTTTATATGTTAGTAAATTTTGTGATATTTTCGATTTAGTTCATTTTAATTTTTATAACTCACTTTACTGTTCGTTTGTTTAACTCCAAGGGAAATAATTAAATTTGTTGACTTCATGTCATCGAACATATCTTATACGATTGTACGAATCCCTTCATTCATTTTTGTTTTATCATTTTTGTTAATCTGAAGTTAATTTTCCTAAAAGAATCAATTTTAAAACTCACACCTTTTAAGTCAAAGCTTCGACACTAGGTCGTCGTATCTTCAAAATCTCATCCGCACCCATCTTTAGCCAAACAAACTATTTTAATCAAACAAACAATTTTAAAAAAACAGATATTTCAAAAGGTTCCTATAGAATACTATAGATACATTGGGTGCTAATACCTTCCCATTGTATAACCAACCCCCAAACTCTAGACCTCTTTTCAAAACGCCTTGTATTTTCATTACTTTTAAAGTATTATTTTACATTGCATATTTTAGGGTTTTATTTCGCTCTTTTCCCTTTTCCCTTGGAAATAATAAAGCGCGGTGGCGACTCTTGCTTTTTTGAGGAATTAATTAATAGTTCGATCTCCGATTTACCCCGCTACATTTTTTATCGCTACACTACCAACTGGAAGGAGCTAATGTTTGTAACTGGGAGGACCTTGCTACTGCTTTTTGCAAACAATACCAGTATAATGCTGACCTTGCTCCTACGCGTACTCAACTTCAGAGTATGTCTATGGGTACAGGTGAAGGCTTTAAGGACTACGCTCAGAAATGAAGGGATCTTGCTGGGAGAGTACAACCCCCTCTGGCTGATAGGGAGTTGGTGGACATGTTTCTTGGGACTTTGTCTGGTCCGTATTTCAATCATTTGATTGGTAGTTCATCGTCTGGGTTCACTGAATTGATTATGACTGGGGAGAGAGTTGAGGCCGGTATCAAGAGCGGCAAGATACAGAAGGGTGCTTCGTCAAGTACAGAGAAGAAGCCTTTCAAAAAGGAGTCTAGTGCATTTTACAGCTCGAGAGGTCAAAGCCGACCTGAGCGCCGCCAAACAGTTAATGCGGTAGTTATATCAAGACCTGTTGGTGCCCCACAACAAAGAACGAAGAGACCGCAAAGGCAATTTACTCGGCTCAGTATGACCCTATCTCAAATTCTGCTGCAACTGTTAAAAACCAACTTGGTGATTCCTAAGGTGGCCCCAAGGAATCCCAATACTACATCACCGCTGTATAATCCAAACGCCCGCTGTGCTTATCACTCTGATAGCCCGGGGCATGATACGAATAACTGCTGGGCTTTGAAGAATAAAGTGCAGGATCTGATTGATGCTAAGGAAATTAAGTTTGAAGTGCCGGAAAAGCCTAATGTTGTGACTGCTCATATGCCCATGCATGGAGTGAATGTTGTAGATGATGATTCGTTTGTAACTTCTGTGGAAGACATTTCTACTCCATTGATGACCGTAAAGAAGAACTTATTGCTGGCCAGTTTATTTCCGGGCTGTGGAAAAGGTTGCCACCTGTGTTCCATCCTACCTACTGGTTTCCATCTATTGAAGTCAGGTGTCCAACGCCTGATGGATAATAAAGAAATCTTGTTCGAGAAAACTTTGGTTCCGTTGATTCCTGTTGAAGATGTTTCCATAATCACCATTTCCGCCAATCCTTCCAAGGATTCCTCAAGAAAGCCTGTTAGGGTTACATCTGTTCCGAGAGTTGCTCCATTAATCATTACTGTTCCTGGTCCTATCCCTTACACTTCGGATAAGGTTGTCCAGTGGCATTATGGGGCCGATGTGTACTGTTATAGGATTAAACAAGACTTGAAGGTTGAAGAGGCTGATACTGGTGTCAGCAATATTGTTGGGTCTAGCAAGGTCACCCAAAGCGGAAGACTTTTCTCTCCTGAGATTTCTCCTCCAACTGTTCGGAAGCCTGTTGTCATTACACCTGCCAGTGCATCTGCTGCTGTTCCAATTCTCACTCCAGTTGTTACCCTTGTCACTGAGTCGTCTAACACTCGGGGCAAAGAGATCACCGGTGAGCCTGCCCGGATGGAGGCACCGAAGAAGATTATTGTTGAAACCTCTAGGCAAGAGATAGAGGAAATTTTAAAGATCATCAAAAAGAGCGACTACAATGTAGTCGAGCAGCTGGGGCAAACCCTGTCGAAGATCTCCATGTTATCTTTATTGTTGTGCTCAGAAGCCCATGCTAAGGATCTGGTTGCTTTCCTAAAAACTGCACATGTTCCGCAGGAGACATCTGCTGATCAATTCAAAGACTGTATGGCTAGCTTGACCGCTGACAACGGGTTGGTTTTCTTTGACGCAGATTTGACTGCCAAGCGAAAGAATCATAATGACGCTCTACATCTTTCAATTGAGTGCAGGGGCACTACTTTGGCCAACGTGCTGGTGGATATTGGGTCCTCGTTAAATGTCTTACCCAAGAAAGGGTTAGATCGGCTGGATTGTGAAGGGTTGGTGCTGAAGCCAAGTAATATTGTGGTTAGGGCCTTTGACGGGTCCAAAATGATGGTGCATGGGGAGGTGGATGTCCCTATTAAGGTTGGTTCCTAGACTTTTGCGTCTACATTCTATGTAATGGACATTCGACCATCTTACTCTTGTTTGTTGGGTCGTCCGTGGATTCATAGGGCTAGGGCAGTAACTTCTGTTAGAACAAAGTTTGAATCTACTACCCTAAGTTTAAGTTTTGATGATAACAAAATGAAAGGATATATTAATTATGTGATTCATATAAGAACTATTTGCTACCTAAAATATTACCTTCTGTTTTGCAGAAACTCTGATAGGTATCAGCAGGAGTACACTTAATCTGCATCAGAATATTGGTTATTAACATCTGCATCAGAAGTTGCTATATCAGAATACCAGAATCAGAAGAACAACTCACGCGATTGCTGAAGCTTGATGAACAGAACTGCGCTCAAAACTCTGATAAAGACAACAACAGTTCATCAGCACTTAAGCAGATTCAGAATGAGCCAAAGCCAGAACACGCTTTAAGTAGCAACGGTACTGTGCATTCAAAGCGAATTATTACCAACGGCATCATTCCAGACAAGATCTGCTTAATAAGGAAAGTTTGTTATTGGCATTGAATCAAGAATATTGCTCCAACATTCAACAAATTCAGTGCTATATAAACAACACAATGAAGATTGAATTGGCTAATGCTCTACAACTATTTCCACGCCTAAAAGCTATTCTACATCTTCTCATTCTCAGTTTTCTAAAAAGCTCCATAATTCCTTACTCAATTATATTTTAGCAATCTAGTTTCACAAGCTTAAGTTGTGTAATATCACAGTTGTGATAAACTGTTTTTGTAGAAAACACTCACACACCTAGATTTCCATTCTGTGTAAGAAAGTGATTCCTTGACAAACCGGGTTGTGGTTTGCATCAAGAAGGCTTTAGCAGTTGTTAAAGTAGATTGTAATATTCAGTTGAATATAGTGGATTAAGACCTCGTTGGAGAGAGGCGAAATCACCTTGACGGGTGGACTGGAGTAGTTTGAGATCAAACGAACCAGGATAAAAATAACTTGTTCATTGCATTGATTTTCAGTTTTACAATTCAACCCCCCTTCTTGTGTTTTTCACTTCTTCAATTGGCATTAGAGCACCTGGTTCTGAGCTAAAACACTTAACCGTGTCAGTACAAGATCCAGCGTCAAAAAAACACAATGGCAGGAAATTATTCTCACACCAGCAATGACAACCATGAGGACAGAGACAGATTCAGCGGGAAACCTCCAGTCTTTGATGGAGAAAACTTTGATTACTGGAAAGACAGAATTGAAAGCTTCTTTCTGGCACATGATGCTGATCTGTGGGATATGGTGACAGATGGATACACGCACCCTGTGAATGCAAGCGGTCAGAAGATTGATAGGAAAACAATGTCTGACCAACAAAAGCGTGACTTCAAGAATCACCACAAGGCCAGAACCATCCTTCTCAGCGCCATCTCGTATGCTGAATATGAAAAGATCTCCAACAGAGACACAGCAAAGAACATGTTTGACTCACTCAGAATGACGCATGAGGGCAACGTTCAGGTCAAAGAAACTAAAGCTCTGGCGCTCATTCAGAAGTATGAGGCATTCAAAATGGAAGAAAGTGAATCCATTGAAACAATGTTCTCAAGATTCCAGATTCTGGTAGTTGGTCTCAAGGTTCTGGACAAAGGTTACTCTACTGCTGATCACGTCAAGAAAATCATCAGAAGCTTACCCAAGCAGTGGAGGCCAATGGTTACAGCTCTGAAGCTAGCAAAAGATCTCAACAAAATTTCTCTGGAGGAACTTATTAGCTCCCTCAGAAGTCATGAGATAGAGCTAGAAGTTGATGAACCCCAGAAGCAAGGTAAGCCTTTAGCATTAAAATCTAACAAAAAATCTGAGTCTAAAGTTTTGCAGGAAGTTGAAGAAACATCTGATGGATCCTCATCAGAAGAAGACGAACTCTCCCTCCTCTCCAGAAGAGTGAATCAACTGTGGAAGCAGAGGCAAAGGAAGTTCAGGAATCCCAGAAGATCTGATCAGAACGAGTCTTCTTCCAGATACAGTAGGACAGATTCTTCTTCTGGATACAGAAGATCTGAAGGCTCCTCAGGTAGCAGAAAGCTGAACACCAAGGACATCATCTTCTATGAGTGCAATGAGCAAGGACACTACAAGAGTGACTGCCCAAAGCTTCAGAGGGAAAAGCGCAAAAAGAAGTTTGGAAGAGAAAAGAAGAAAAGTCTCATGGCTATATGGGATGACTCTGACTCGTCTGAAGCTGACTCAGAATCAGATGATGAGAGAGCCAACATAGCTCTCATGGCCAACATTTCAGAAGATAGTGAAGCTTCTGAATCAGACTCAGAATCAGATACTGAAGAGGTATTTCCTGACTTTGCAGTTAATTTTACCAAGGCTGAACTTGCTGAAAGCCTTAATGAAATCCTGGAAAGGTATCAGCAGATTAGAGTTAAATTCAGAAACCTGAAAAGGAATCTTGAATCTGACTCTAATAAGACTGAGAGTCTTAAATTGGAGAATTCTGAGCTGAGAATTAAAATCTCAAAATTAGAAAATACTTTACAAAACTCTCAGAAGGAACCAATTTCTGAAACTCCCAGCAACGCTGATGAGATCATCAAGGAGTATGATCACAGTTTCCAGAAGTTCCTTGCTAAAAGCATAGATAGAAGCAAAATGGCTTCAATGATCTATGGAGTTAGCAGAAACTGCAGGAAGGGAATAGGATACCAAGGTAAGGTTCCTACACCAAAGAATGTCATGGATTTAACCATTAAACACACTCCTCTGAATTCACATTTTGTGTATGGTCACACACATGATATTAAATACACTAGCAGTAAGTACTCTGTGAAACCAAAATTCAACCAGAGTTTTGGTAAATCTAACAAATCAGGACCCAAGAAAATCTGGGTACCTAAGGATAAAATAATACATGTTGCAGATATCTTTAGCAGCAAAGCAGAAACACCAGTCATGGTACCTGGACTCTGGCTGCTCGCGACACATGACGGGAAGAAGGCATATGTTCCAAAGCCTGGAACTTAAGCCTGGAGGCCACGTTGGCTTTGGAGGCAATCAGAGGGGAAAGATCATTGGCTCTGGAACTGTAGGTAATGGAAATCTTCCCTCTATTAATAATGTTCTGCTAGTAGATGGATTAATGCATAATCTGTTATCCATAAGTCAATTAAGTGATAACGGTTATGATATAATCTTTAATCAAAAATCATGTAAAGTTGTTAGTCAGAAAGATGGGACTATCCTGTTTAATGGAAAGAGGAAAAACAACATTTACAAAATCAAACTTTCTGAACTGAAAAGTCAGAATGTAAAGTGTCTTCTGTCTGTTAACAACGAGCAGTGGATCTGGCACAGAAGATTGGGGCATGTTAGTATGAGAAGAATATCTCAGATTAACAAACTCAATCTGGTCAGAGGACTTCCTAATTTGAAGTTCAATTCAGATGCTCTGTGTGAAGCATGTCAGAAAGGCAAGTTTGCAAAACCTTCTTTTAAATCTAAAAATGTTGTTTCTACCTCTAAGCCATTAGAACTTCTGCACATTGACTTATTTGGACCAGTTAAAACTGCTTCAGTCAGTGGCAAGAAGTATGGGTTAGTAATCGTAGATGACTATAGCAGATGGACATGGGTAAAGTTCTTAAGACACAAGGACGAGTCACACTCTGTGTTTGTTACCTTCTGTAACCAAGTTCAGAATGAAAAGGATCTTAGAATCGTTAAAGTCAGAAGTGATCATGGTGGAGAGTTTGAAAACAAAGATTTTGAGTCATTCTTTAATGACAGAGGCATTCTGCATGATTTCTCTTGTCCTAGAACTCCCCAACAAAATGGAGTTGTAGAACGAAAGAACAGAACATTGCAAGAAATGGCCAGAACCTTGATCAATAAGACAAATGTTGCTAAGATCTTCTAGGCAGAGGCAATAAACACAGCGTGCTACATTCAGAATAGAATCTCAATAAGACCTATTCTGGAAAAGACTCCATATGAATTGTGGAAGAACAGAAAGCCCAACATTTCATATTTTCATCCATTTGGATGTACCTGTTTTATGTTAAATACAAAGAATTATTTGAACAAGTTTGACTCTAAAGCACAGAAGTGTATTATGTTAGGATACTCTGAACGCTCAAGAGGGTACAGAGTATACAATACAGAAACACAGATTGTGGAAGAATCAATCAGTGTTTATTTTGATGATAAGCTTGACTCTGAAAAGTCAAAGCAGAATGAAGTTTTTGCAGGTATGGAATTTGAATTTACAGGTTCTGAAGACAAGTCATCAGAAGCTCTCAACACAGACACTCCTTCAACGTCTAAAAGGAGCACTACTAGCAATCCTACAACAGCTGCTGATTAACCTCAGAAGAGATTACCCAGAAGCAGCTTGGATCACCCAGAAGAGACTATCTTAAGAAGAAAAGAAGATCCAATCAGAACAAGAGCAAGCTTCAGAAACTCTGAAGAAACCCTCATGGGACTTGTGTCTCTGATTGAACCTTCTTCTATTGATGAAGCACTTCTGGATAATGACTGGATTCTGGCAATGCAAGAAGAGCTGGATCAATTCACCAGAAATGACGTATGGGATCTTGTTCCCAGACCAAAAGGATTCAACGTCATTGGAACAAGATGGGTCTTCAGAAACAAGCTAAATGAACAAGGTGAAGTCATCAGAAACAAAGCACGACTGGTTGCACAAGGTTATAGTCAGCAAGAGGGGATAGACTATACAGAAACCTTTGCTCCAGTCGCCAGGTTAGAATCTATCAAACTTTTAATTTCATTTGTTGTCAATAGAGGCATCACTCTGTATCAGATGGATGTCAAAAGTGCATTCTTAAATGGTTATATAGGAGAAGAGGTTTATGTGCACCAACCCCCTGGTTTTGAAAATACAAAATATCCAGAACATGTTTTCAAACTAAAGAAGTCACTATATGGTCTGAAACAAGCTCCCAGAGCTTGGTATGAAAGACTAAGTAACTTTCTGTTAGAAAATGAATTCACCAGAGGGAAGGTAGACACTACCTTATTCTGTAAATCAGTTAAGAATGACATCTTAGTCTGTCAAATTTATGTTGATGATATTATTTTTGGTTCTACTAATCCTTCTCTTGGAAGAAAATTTGCTAAGTGTATGCAGGCAGAATTTGAGATGAGCCTCATGGGGGAACTGAAATTCTTTCTCGGAATTCAGATCAATCAAACTCCAGAGGGAACTTACATTCATCAGAGCAAATACATCAGAGATCTTCTGAAGAAATTTGACCTCTCAGAATGTAAGCCATCAAAGATTCCAATGCATCCCACGTGCATTCTGGAAAGAGAAGAGGTAAGCAAAAATGTAGAACAGAAAGTCTACAGAGGTATGATTGGTTCTCTCCTTTATCTGACAGCTTCAAGACCTGATATATGATTCGCTATAAGGAAATAGAGTAGCACCTTGGCTACAAGCAATTGCTTTTAGCGCAGTGGTAGGCGCTTGCTCCAGTTTATGTGGTATCAAAGCAAGGTCATGGGTTCGAATCCCCCCGACTGACACTGGGGGGGAGATTGTTGGATTAAAATATCCAGCGTCAACCTTAGGGATTAGAAGGGCTTAACATCCCCCATGGGCGCCTACACAGGTGTGTTAGGTGGGCCAGGTAGGCCCCTTGTTGGATTCGCTATAAGGAAATAGAGTAGCACCTTGGTTACAAGAAATTGCTTTTAGCGCAGTGGTAGGCGCTTGATCCAGTTTATGTGGTATCAGAGCAAGGTCATGGGTTCGAATCCCCCCGGCTGACACTGGGGGGGAGATTGTTGGATTAAAATATCCAACGTCAACCTTAGGGATTCGAAGGGCTTAACATCCCCCATGGGCGCCTACACAGGTGTGTTAGGTGGGCCAGGTAGGCCCCTTCAGAAGGAACATCCCAGCAGACACCCAAGAAAAGAGGTAATTTATCTGCTGCTTCTGTTTTAAATTCTTCTGCTATTCCAACATCAATCCCAACTCCAGCTTCTCATAGAATCCCAATCCCCATCCCAACAATAGATGAAACCGAACCAGAAGATGACCCTTCTGAGGCACTACAACTCAGAAGACCCCGCACCAAACATCCCAAACCAACAATTTCAACAACATCAGCACTTGACAAAGTTCTGTCTGACATTGATCAACGTGCTTCTGATAACCTTCCCAATAATCCAAACACTGAACCAGATATTGCCAAATCTCCTCAAACAGAACAACCTCTCTCACCCATTCCAGAAGAACCACATATTCCTGAACAACCAGCAATTCCTTCTCCCTCTCCTCAACCAGAAACTCATCCTCCATCACCTCCTCCATCTCCTGAACCTCAGTCTCCTCAATCCTCTGAGCCACAACCTCTGGCAATCCAACTGCCA
Organism: Vicia faba; assembly: GCA_948472305.1. NCBI lineage: Eukaryota > Viridiplantae > Streptophyta > Magnoliopsida > Fabales > Fabaceae > Vicia > Vicia faba. Next base: position 1,342,524,090 of record OX451740.1, read on the forward strand.
TGTGGAACAACAGTAACCATGGCCCAGCTGCCATCCTCGCCAGAATCTACCCCACCAAATACTCCCAAAACCCCAAACAGTCCAATCATTATTTCTGATTCACCCACTCCATCTCCCAAACAAACAGCTCCCAAGCAAACCACAGAAGACCCCAGCAGGACCTTCATAGATTTAACAATCCTTGACCGTCTTGTTGATCTGAAAAATAAAATAGCCATTCCAAAACCGAAACAGCCAGATGTTGGCTCTGGTATTATGAATTTTGAAACAGGTTTGCAGCAGTGGATTGCTTCTCTGAAGCAAGCCTGTCCTGGAATGATAGATCCAGCTGCCTCTGACCAGCTCTGGTCACAATTCAGAATTTGGGTACGTGCTGAAGCTCTAAAATTGCAAGACATCAACTATGAGCAAGCACAGCAGAATTTCAGCAAGCTTCTGAATGAAGTTGGAAGTCAGCTGCTGAAAGAAGACGTGCTCCTTCTGGATAGTGAGCCATGGTCTGAGAAGCGTCCAGCTTCAAAGGTGCAGCCAGAAGAAGATCAGACTATTCAAGCTGAAGCCAGTCAAGCTGAAGATGTTGCAGAAAGCTCTCAGAAGCTCCCTGCTTCTGATGTTTCTCAAGCTGCCTTGGACAGGCAGACTCTGGAAGAGCTGAAGCTGAATGATATCCGTCTGCAGCAAAGGATGGATGAAAATGACCAGAAGATGAAGGAAAGGATGGATGTGCAGGATAGCAACATAGATACAGTAGTCAGCATGGTGCACAAGCAGAATGAGACTGCTGATCAGATTAAAGCAATGCTGGAGACTCTGTTCACACGCCTTCCTCCCCAACCTTAGATTTTCATTCATGTCATTTTCATGTTTTCTTTGCATATCTTCTGTACTGTTTTGTCTGGCTCTGACTATTTTAATATGACAAGTTTTTCTGATCTAAATGTTTTAGCACATCACTTACACTTTTTTATTGCTGACAAAAAGGGGGAGAACAAGAATGATATTTTTCAATAACGGATTACTAAGACAGAAAATATCAAACATTCTAACTCTGATATACTTGAATACGTTTTCTGTTTTTTGCTTAAGTCTACAGGTACAAGAATGCTCTCTGATATTCTGAAGACTAAAGCTCTGACACTCTGACCCGAAGCAAAGCTGTGATACTCTGATCTGAAGCTCTGCTCTTACATTCTGATCTAAAGCTTCTGATAGTCAAAACTCTGATATTCTGATGTTCAAAGAAAGACAATAAAGATCTGGATCTGATCCTGAAGAACTCTTGGAATTAAAAAGGGAAGTAATAAATTCAGGGGGAGTATCTCTCAACTCTGATATCTCTTTATCCCTTATCTTTGATAACCTCTTACTCTGATACATCTTATCATTTAGTTATCTCTGATACTTTTTCACGTTATTTTCAAATTAAAAATATCTAGTTTTTGTCATCATCAAAAAGGGGGAGATTGTTAGAACAAAGTTTGAATCTACTACCCTAAGTTTAAGTTTTGATGATAACAAAATGAAAGGATATATTAATTATGTGATTCATATAAGAACTATTTGCTACCTAAAATATTACCTTCTGTTTTGCAGAAACTCTGATAGGTATCAGCAGGAGTACACTTAATCAGCATCAGAATATTGGTTATTAACATCTGCATCAAAAGTTGCTATATCAGAATACCAGAATCAGAAGAACAACTCACGCGATTGCTGAAGCTTGATGAACAGAACTGCGCTCAAAACTCTGATAAAGACAACAACAGTTCATCAGCACTTAAGCAGAGTCAGAATGAGCCAAAGCCAGAACACGCTTTAAGTAGCAACGGTACTGTGCATTCAAAGCGAATTATTACCAACGGCATCATTCCAGACAAGATCTGCTTAATAAGGAAAGTTTGTTATTGGCATTGAATCAAGAATATTGCTCCAACGTTCAACAAATTCAGTGCTATATAAACAACACAATGAAGATTGAATTGGCTAATGCTCTACAACTATTTCCACGCCTAAAATCTATTCTACATCTTCTCATTCTCAGTTTGCTAAAAAGCTCCATAATTCCTTACTCAATTATATTTTAGCAATCTAGTTTCACAAGCTTAAGTTGTGTAATATCACAGTTGTGATAAACTGTTTTTGTAGAAAACACTCACACACCTAGATTTCCATTCTGTGTAAGAAAGTGATTCCTTGACAAACCGGGTTGTGGTTTGCATCAAGAAGGCTTTAGCAGTTGTTAAAGCAGATTGTAATATTCAGTTGAATATAGTGGATTAAGACCTCGTTGGAGAGAGGCGAAATCACATTGACGGGTGGACTGGAGTAGTTTGAGATCAAACGAACCAGGATAAAAATATCTTGTTCATTGCATTGATTTTCAGTTTTACAATTCAACCCCCCTTCTTGTGTTTTTCACTTCTTCAACTTCTACGTTCCATCAGATGTTAAAATACCCGGTGAAGGGGAAAATTGTTACAATACGAGGAGAAGAGGAGTATATGGTGAGCCACCTTAACTCTTTTCGGTATGTGGAGATGGATGGGGAGTTCATTGAAACCCTATGTCAAAACTTTGAAGAAGTCCCCCAGACTCTGGCGTCGACTGAAATTGTTGCTGAAGATCCTCCAATGAAGATGGCTTCCCTCAAGGATGCCCGGGCTGTTGTTGAAAAAGGTGGGTGGGTGAATTGGGGCCAACTCCCTAACTTTGCACACAAGACTGACAAGTTTGGTTTGGGTTTTACTACAGAAGCTCAAAGGGTTGTTCGGCATGCCCGGATTAGAGGACCTCCCCGGTTTATCAGCAATTCGGGAGTGAATGCAATTGAATATGATAATGAAGAGTCAGATTTCGACAACTGGATTTACCCAACTACCGACGACGGGTTAAGCAATTGGACGGAAAAGGACTTCATGCCCATTTCTTTTATTACACAGTAATTAGACATTTGTTTCGAGTTTTTGTAATAAACAATTTGAAACTTTTACGGCCTGGTGCCTTGCCCAAAACACCGTGGCTTTGTTTGTGAGGGCTCATTATGTGTCATTTCCATATATCATTAATAAAAGCATTGGATGTTTTCTTGCATTACGAATTTTGCGCTCCTTGTTTTTCTTTTCTATTTTGCAAAACAACTATTTGTCTTACATACACTCACATCTACAGGTCTACATCCACTCTGGATCCCACTGATAACGACTATGCTACTGCCAGTTATGACGTCGAAAGTCTGATCAACCAAGCCGAGGACGAAGGTGAGGATGATTGTGAAGTGCTTGGGGAACTTCCTAGACTATTACTTTAGGAAGAGAGGGCCATATAGCTGCATGAAGAGCCAGTGGAAATAGTAAATCTGGGTACAGAGGAAGACAAGAAAGAGGTCAAGATCGGTGTAAATCTAGAATCTAGTGTTAAGCAACGGTTGATTCAGATGCTGCGTGACTATGTTGAGATCTTTTCCTGGTCTTATAAAGATATGCCTGGGTTGGATACTGATATTGTGGTTCACCGCCGGCCTACTAAAGAAGACTGTCCTCCAGTGAAACAAAAAGTTCACCGAATGCGCCCAGAGATGTCTGAGAAAATCAAAGCTGAGGTTATGAAACAGTTTGATATCGGTTTTCTAGCAGTTACTTCTTATCCGTAATGGGTCGCCAACGTGGTTCAGGTGCTGAAGAAGGATGGTAAGGTTCGTATGTGTGTGGACTATAGGGATCTGAACAGGGCAAGCCCCAAGGATGGTTTCCCTCTGCCTCATATCAATGTTCTGGTTGATAACACCGCACAACACAAGGTCTTCTCCTTTATGGATGGTTTCTCCTGTTATAATCAGATTAAGATGGCTCTCGAAGACATGGAGAAGACAACATTCGTTACGCAATAGGGTACCTTTTTTCTATAAAGTCATGCCTTTCTGATTGAAGAATGCTAGGGCAACGTATCAGCGCGCCATGGTTGCTTTGTTCCACGACATGATTCATCATGAGATTGAGGTGTATGTTGATGACATGATTGCAAGGTCCCAGACTTAAGAAGAACATCTGGACCATCTTCAGAAGCTATTTGACAGGTTGAAGTTTTATAAGCTAAGGTTAAACCCGAACAAGTGCACCTTCGGGGTGAGGTCTGGTAAGCTGCTGGGTTTCATCGTGAGTGATAAAGGTATTCAGGTGGATCCTGAAAAGGTGAAGGCTATACAGGAAATTCCAGCTCCCCGAACAGAAAAAGAAGTCAGAGGCTTTTGGGAAGATTGAATTACATTGCTCGATTCATTTTACACCTGACTGCTACTTGTGGGCCAATCTTCAAGCTACTGAAGAAAGATCAAGTGGTAAGATGGAATGATGAATGTCAGACCGCTTTTGAAAGGATCAAAGAATATCTCCAAGAGCCACCTATCCTGATGCCTCCAGTTGAAGGAAGACCTCTGATCTTATACTTGACAGTACTCGATAATTCAATGGGGTGCGTGCTGGGGCAGCATGACGAGTCTGGCCGAAAAGAGCATGCTATTTATTACCTTAGCAAAAAGTTTACCGACTGCGAGACTCGATACTCGTTGCTTGAGAAAACTTGCTACGCTTTGGCATGGGCTGCTCGTCGGCTGAGACAGTATATGCTGACTCACACCACTCTATTGATATCAAAGATGGACCCAATCAAGTATATCTTCGAGAAGCCTGTCTTGTCCTGAAGAATAGCAAGATGGCAGATGATCTTGACTGAGTATGACATCCAGTACACGACTCAAAATGCAATCAAGGGAAGTGTGTTGGCAGATCATTTGGCACACCAGGCAGTGGATGATTACCAGTCTATGAACTTCGAATTCCCGGATGAGAATATCATGTCGGTAACTGACTGTGAAGAACCTGTACCGGATGAAGGACCTGAGGAAGGATCTCGATGGTCTATGTACTTTGATGGAGCTTCAAACGCTTTGGGTAATGGCATTGGCGCTGTGATCATATCTCTTGAAGGCTCTCATACTCCGTTTACCGCCCGACTATGTTTCAACTGCACGAACAATATGGCAGAGTATGAAGCGTGCATCATGGGTCTTCGAGCAGCTATTGACATAAGGATTAACTTCTTAAGTGTATTTGGAGATTCCTCTCTCGTGATCAGTCAGATCAAAGGCGAGTGGGATACGAAGCATCCAAATCTTATTCCTTACAAAGAGTATGTATTGACATTACTTCCACATTTTGAGGAGATAACCTTTGAACACTTCCCAAGAGAGGAGAATCAATTAGTGGACGCGTTAGCTACAATGTCTTCTATGTTCAAGGTCAGGTGGGACAACTAGGCTCCCCAGATTACCATTGAGAGGTTGGACGAACCCGCACATTGTTGTGACATTGAGACTGAAGAGGTAGAAGATAAACCCTAGTTTCATGAGGTAAAGAGGTATCTTGAGGCTCAAGAGTACCCTGAGGGTGCATCTGTTAATGATAAGAAGTTTCTGAGGAGGTTCGCGACAAAGTTCTTCATCAGTAATGGTATCCTTTACAAGCGTAATCATGATTCAACCTTACTGCGATGTGTGGATAAGAACGAAGCAGAAAGGATCATGGCTGAGTTGCATGAAGGTACTTCTGAAACTCATTCCAGTGGACACACCATGGCAAAGAAAATCTTATGGGAAGGATATTATTGGTCCACAATGGAAGCCGATTGTTATCAACATTCTCGGACCTGTCACAAGTGCCAAGTCTATGCTGATAAGGTGCACATACCTCCAGTTCCTCTGAACGTCTTGACAGCTCCGTGTCCTATTGTAATGTGGGGTATCGATATGATCGGCGAGATCAGACCTACTGCGTCTAATGGGCATCGTTTCATCCTGGTAGCTATTGATTACTTTACAAAGTGGGTTGAAGCAGCTTCCTTTGCTACTATAACCAAGAACGTCGTGGCACGGTTTATTCGGCACAATCTGATCTGTCGATACGGCGTACCAGAGAGGATCATTACGGACAGTGGTACCAATCTCAACAATTCAATGATCACCGAGCTCTGCAAGCAGTTCAAGATACAGAATCACAACTCTTCTCCCTACCGGCCGAAGATGAATGGGGCTGTTGAAGCGGCTAATAAGAACATCAAAAAGATTGTGCAGAAGATGAAGGTAACATACAAAGACTGGCACGAGATGTTACCATTTTCTCTTCATGGGTACTGTACCTTAGCGCAGACATCAACAGGGCAACACCCTATTCCTTGGTATATGGTATGGAGGCAGTCTTGCCCATTGAAGTTCAGATACCCTCTCTTTGGATTATGAAGGATGCAGGTTTGAGCGAAGATGATTGGATTCAGACCAGGCTTGATCAGCTGAACTTAATTGATGAAAAGAGACTTACTGCTATTTGTCATGGTCAGACGTATCAAAAGCGGATGATTAAGGCATTTAGCAAGAAAGTTTGACGACAAGAGTATCAAGTTGGGGATTTGGTGATCAAGTGCATCATCCTACCACAAGGTGATCCAAGGGGAAAATGGACCCCTACTTACAAAGGGCCATTTGTGGTTAAGAATATTTTCTCGGGAGGAGCTATGATTCTAACCACCATGGATGGTAACGACCTTCCTCACCCCATCAATGCAGACATAGTGAAAAAATACTACACATAATCAAAGACCCGCTAGGTCGACTGGCCTAGGAAAAAATAAGGGCTTCCCGGCGAACCAAAAGGGTTCGGGCAAAAATAAGGGATGAAAAATGAAAAAAAAAAATGTACACCCGGCAAGTCAAAAACCTGAAAAGGCGGCTTGGGAAAAAAAGGGTATCCCGGTGGACTGAAAAACCTGAAAGGGCGATCCAGGAAAAAATTAGGGACCAAAGCGTAACACTATGTCTCATTGGATCACCTCGCAACCAGACTCCGGCATCGACTATCAAGTTCGGATGGCACTAATCAGTCAGATCTACCTTCAACCAAGTAGCAAAGTGATGAGATGCTCGAGGACATAAAGGCAATAGCAGAGTTGGAACCCAGTGGGATCACTCACATAGCTGTTTTTCTTTGTTTTTTACAAACTGTATAAATTCTATTATTCGGCGGTATTCTCTTACTAGGACGTCAGCCTCTTGTATAAAAAACGCCTATTTATAGGCCAAACTTTGAAATCAATACAATTCATTTTCCCAAAGAAATTTCAAATTGTTTTTCTTTTTCTATTTTGTTTTGCAAGAACGTCCAATGTTCATTCTTGATATATGCATTTGACATTAATTGCTGCTCATGAATATTTACATGCGAAACAAAAGACGATTACTTGTAATATCAAGAACAGGGGCAAATAAGATTTGTCTAGACCTTACAGTTGCTCTGTCCGCCAGGTACAGGGATAGATTTAGCTGAAGAATATGGCTAAGGTACATTGACTCTCCGCAGAGTAAGAAAAGACAGCGGTGTTAACTTTCCCCAGCTGAAGCTTGCAATCACGAATAAGTCGGTAAAATTCTCCCCAAGCAGAGTTTGTTTACCATCTGCACTGGAAGATTGTCCCCAATAGAGCCTCAAAGGTTATCCCCAGTTGAAGTCGCAACAGGAAAATCATCCCCAGTGGAGTTCATTTCTTTAACAAACAGAATTTCAACCTCCAACAGGTTTCATTATCACCAACAACGGTAATTCATCCCCGGCTGAGGTTCTTCTTCGAAATCAACAGATCCTCCGGCAGAATATATCCTCCCCACAGAGTCATTTCCTCATCAATTTATTCCCTAGTGGAGTTACCCTCTCCTGCAGGTTTATTCTCACAATCATCTTCATTCACTATCCCCAGCGGAAACGAAGAATTCAACTCTTTTCTTCAGCAGCTATCCGGGATTTATTTTCCCCAACTAAAAACATCGCACTTTCATACATCATCGCATGCATACACATCATACGACACAATCTCATTTATTTTGAGAACATCATTGCTTGATACACATCATGCATTACATACAGCTAACCTTTACCTTTCAAGAAAGATAAAATCAAATTCTCCCAAAAACTTTCAAGCTAAGAAGCCTTTACCTCAGTTGAGTACGAACGACTAAAGTTCCTAAATATCAACAGAGAATGTCCCTCAGTTGAGTACGGACGACTGAAGTTCCTAAATATCAACAGAGATGTGCCCTCAGTTGAGTACAGACGACTGAAGTTCCTAAATATCAATAGAGATGATTCCTCAGTTGAGTACAGACGACTGAAGTTCCTAAATATCAACAAAAATGATTCCCTCAGTTGAGTACGAACGACTGAAGTTACTAAATATCAATAGAGATGTTTCCTCAGTTGAGTACGGATGATTGAAGTTCTTAAATATCAACAAAAATGATTCCCTCAGTTGAGTACGGACGACTGAAGTTCCTAAATATCAACAGAGATGTTCCCTCAGTTGATTACGGACGACTGAAGTTCCTAAATATCAACAGAGATGTGCCCTCAGTTGAGTACGGACGACTGAAGTTCCTAAATATCAACAGAGATGATTCCTCAGTTGAGTACAAACGACTGAAGTTCCTAAATATCAACAAAAATGATTCCCTCAGTTGAGTACGGACGACTGAAGTTCCTAAATATCAACAGAGATGTTTCCTCAGTTTAGTAAGGACGATTGAAGTTCCTAAATATCAACAAAAATGATTCCCTCAGTTGAGTACGGACGACTAAAGTTCCTAAATATCAACAGATATGTTCCCTCAGTTGAGTACGGACGACTGAAGTTCCTAAATATCAACAGAGATGTGCCCTCAGTTTAGTACGGACGACCAAAGTTCCTAAATATCAACAGAGATGATTCCTCAGTTGAGTACGGACGACTGAAGTTCCTAAATATCAACAAAAATGATTCCCTCAGTTGAGTACGGACGAATGAAGTTCCTAAATATCAACAGAGATGATTCCCCAGCAGAATACGGACGACCGAGGCTCCTAAAATTCTACTTTTTTCAACAAGATCAACCTTCCCTATCAGAATCTTCCTCAACGACAAGTATACAAGCTCTCGCTAAGGAATCCCTTATGCGATCAACACTCATTCGGATGGAATCTTTAAGCCCATCTCCTCATCAGCAATTTCCAAATGGCATCTGTAAGCCCATTCCCGACATCACAAGACAATTATCACTTCATGCGAGTGCAAATTTCTGGGCACTTTAGTGTTCAATCCTCTTCCACCTTCGGATCACGAAAGGCCTGAAAGCCAATCTACATCCTCAGGTTTAAGAAGATTGAACAGGGGCAGTTGTTGTACCCCAAAATTTTCCCTCCCATATTTCTCAAAACATTTCAAGAAAGATCCTTAAGTTGCTCAAGGTAGTCCAAGGGTTGGCCAGACAAGCTCCCTCCTAAGGCAGTCTACCCCAAACTAGGGTTTCATGTTGCATCAAGATACTTGAGTCCAAGTGATCCCAAATTCTCGCCAATGTCCTAATATGTTCTCAAGGTCATCCATGTCAAGTTTCAAGCCTTGCAGAGAAAGTTTGCTCAGTCAATTGCTCAAAGGCCTGAAAATCGACTATGATATGGAAAAAGTCAATTATGGCCCACATACAGTCAAACTTCAAGATTTTTGGTCAGCATCCTCATTTTGAAGTATATTTCATCATTTGATCAAGGGTTCATTATGATTCATCAAGGATTGCTCATAATTCATCAAGACTCAAAGGTTGCTAAATTAGGGTTTTGCAGGAAAAGTCAATCCAACTTTGACCCAGCATAACTTTCTCATACTTTATGAGAAATGACCCATCCAAAGATCCTTTTTAAGAGGATGAAATTCCATACAATCCATCTTCAACTCCGAAGTTCAAAATATGCACTCACAAGAAGTTATAAATTTGGACATTATAGGTCATTTTGAAAAGTCAACAAACACACCTTTTTTGTCAGAGCTTCATACATGAGCATGGAATATCAAAATGAGATGGTACCAAAAGGGTTGCTTATAGGACATCTCAAGCTTTCTAAAAAGTCCAAGAACACCTCCAAAGTGTCAAAATTTAGGAAGTTATGCATTGGTGAAGTTGACCTTTTTTGCAAAATTGCCAAAAGTCAACTATCCCTAAAACTTCAAATTTTGCCAAATGGGCCCAATTTTTCTCACTTGTCTTGAGTTGGAAACATAGCCCACGAGCTCTAGCCTTTGTCACTTGTCCATATCTTATTTTTATTATTTATTTTTATTTTTATTTGAATTAATTCAATTTAAATCAAAACAAATCATATAAAATCAAAACATTGAATACCAAAGATTTTGTGATTATTTCAGGTCTTATTACACAACTAGCATCATTCAAAATCGTGCAAGGCATTAGAGTGGACAAAAAGATTGAAAAAAGCTATTTTTGGGATGATATTGAAAGCGAATAAAATCAAATCAAAAATCATTGAAGGAGGAGGATTTGGATGCAGTTATCAACCCTAATGCATTCCTTGATACATAAGGAGGCGAGGCAGACCTAAAAACAGGTTGGAGACAGGCGCAAGAGGGAGAACCAAAACTGAAAAAAAGCAAGAAAAGTGTGAGATCGAAATCCCATTTGGAGGTTGTTTCAGGACCTTTGGACGATCCCAATCGCTTCCTGGGACTCTCTGCAAGCTAAAGCAATCAAGAACAAGTCCATTCCAGTCCCAAAATGCACTGTAAGTCCATCACGACATAGCCCTGTTTTTGAATTCTTATCTCGTAATATAAGCATTGTTAACATGAATTAATTGCATATTCTTGATCTATGGAACATATGTAAACTTTCTGCATCATTCAATTTCATTTGTATGGCCTATACTGCAAATCACCATTGCTAGGTTTCAGAGATTTGTTTTAGGGTTTTTGATTACAGGGGAAATTGGCCTTTGTAAGTGGTACTATCACGTTCAGGAGGACGAGACAAACACAACCATGGCATTAGATGTCATTTATGTTGCCCATAAAAGATTTTGGAATGAACACGGCCTATAGCGACGGACAAAACGTCCATAGGTAAAAGTGTTTTACTTTTACCCACAGAGAGAGGAAGGAGACGATTTGCTGGCACCCTCCTATTGGCTTGTTTGAATTTGCGCGCAAATTTCCCATTACTGTGTTTGTTTCATATATTATGTTTATTATTTACCATATGTACAGTGAAAACAAATCGCGTAGTGGTGGCCACATGAGCGCTTAAGGCTTTAGAGGATGGAGGTCAGGGGTTCGATCCATGCCTCCAGCATTTGCTATTTTCTTGTTTTATTTCAGATAATTCAGGGTGTTCACAAGCCAGAAGACCACCATAGGTCCTCATCATCAATCATGCCAAGTGGCTGGATGGCCAAATCTGATGGCCATCCAGGAAGGTGCATCATGAGCCAAGTCAAACATGCCATACAGGATCAGAAAGGTCAAACGGGTCTCACTCAAATGGGCCCAGGAAATTGCTTCTTGCACCCCCTTAAATCAGGCCCATCTCTATCGTTTTATATTTTTTTATTTTCATTTAAATTATTTACTATTTATTTTACTAACCAAAATAATTTTATTTTTTATCAAAAAATCACCAAAATATTTTTACGTCCAATTAAAATTAAAATATTCTTTTTTTCATCAATAAATTAATTAATTTAATTAGGTTTGATTAATTAGATAACTTTAATTTATTTTTGCAAGTAATTAAAATTAATTAGAATAAATAGGTTTTATTACTAACTTAATTGTATTTTATTTTTTTCCTAAAAATAACAAAAAAATCAAAAATATGTCATTTAAGTATTTTCATTAATTAATTTAATAACCAATTAGTTTTGCATTTAATTTAAAAACCTAATTTTTTTTCTTAAAAAATATTAAAAACAACACAAAAAAAAACATTTTCTTTTTTTTTTAAGATAGAAGGGTGAAAACCCTATTCTCTCGTCGATCTAATTTTTAATCGTGCGCTTTATTATTATTTTGCCGAATTATTGTATCTGCTTACAGTTTGTAATAATTTAATTAGGACATTTATTTATTTTTTACCGCTTTTAATTTCAAAGGGTTTGATTTTGGCTATGTAAATACCCGAAGCCTTGTAATAGCTTAGTTTAAATTCCGCACTTTAATTTCCGCAAATATTTAACTGCTAGATATGTGAATAATTAGGGTTTGCATGACAAGAATGTATGACTAATTTTAAACAGTTAAATCACCCTAAATGTGCAAAGATAAATAACTGAAATCAAATCACTCGCACATGCGCACTCCTAGGGTACACTCCCACTTGGTTTCCTTCGTTAAAACGGTCATTGAGTATAGGTTGTTTTAGAGGTCGTCCTCTTGTCTAAAAGATCAAAGTTACCTCGGAAAGGTTGCCTCGGATATTGTTGCCTCGGATAAATGATCTAAGACATTAGGGTTACCACTAAGACGTCCTAATGTTGCTTTAGTGACCGTATGTCCCTTTCGAATTGACCCTCAAACTCCAACGATGGTGCTACCGACTCACTAATAGTGGGATAGCGTTGTCTAAAGGAAATGAGCACAGAACGATTCTTTTTTCGAGTAAATAGATTAGCTCTTAAGTACTTGCTCAAACAAAATAAAATCTTTTTCCATACTTACACTTCTTTACAAAACAAAGTTTTCAGAAAAACACTTCATTACACTCTTGAAGACAGAAGCAAGAGTTAAATCGAAGTCAAAACAAAAACTTTTCAAAACCCACAAACACAAAGAAAACAATTTTGAAAATGATGAGCAAGTACCTAAGAGCCCGTGGAAAACCACGGATAGAAAGGGTGCTAATACCTTCCCTTTCTATAATATACCCACCGTATCACACATGGTAATGTGGAGTGCCTTGTTATGAGCTCGTCCTTGTGGCGGCAATTCATTGCTGCTGAAACCTAGGTATGATCCAGATGTTAGGTTTTCTACGACATTGTCAAATTGATTTACCGAAATTTCTTCTGCGATGTGAGTTGGACTTAGTACATTCATCAAGGAGTCTCGGTGCACTTTAGAGTTGATGAGTAACGAGAGTATGGAGATTTTCACTGGAGTTTAGTGAAGCTGATCCACCACTCTGTAATCACTTATTTTGATTATTTTCAGGAACTCTTCTGCCTCTTGATCAGTAAAGTTTTTGCTTGGAGGTTTTGTCTCTTGACTTGTATCAACCACTGCTTTTCCCTTGTCCTTTGTTGGAGTCTCATCTTTTTTCTTTGATGGTTTAGCTCCAAAAATTCGACCGCTTCGGGTCATACCCCTTGTCCCTGCTATATTAGAAATTGCAGGTCCCTGACTTGGTGAGGGCTCACTTTCTTGCTTTACTCCACTAATGTATACGACCGAGTCATAACTCCATGGAATTGCTTTGTTACTCTCATAAGGGATAGGCGAGGATCCCTTAATCACCATTGTGGCCTTTGGAATAGTTGGTATTAGGAGAGTCTTCTTGGGTGCCATCCTTGTGGCCTCCGTTGATTCTTCCCACAGGATCACTAGAGTTTTCTTGTTAAGATTTGGGCTTTGGCAATGGATTACCAACAACTTCTTTCCTTCAATTGCGGCTACATATTTTTCTTCAGGGTATGGTCCGAATTGGACTATCCCCTAGTCCATTAGCTTTTACAAAGTTCTTTTGAAGGCTTTATTATGTTCCAACAGGAACCCACATTCGAACAGATATTCTTTTAACAAGTTGATTGAGGTTTTTGCTTGTTTGATTGCCCCAAATTCAGTGACTACTTCAATTGCATTTTTTGTCGGCCCACCATTCAGAGGCATGAGATTTGTCTTGATGTTAGGTTTCTCAAAGGTGATATCTTGAGATTCTAACAATTCCTACACTTTGTGTTTGAATGCCCAGCATAACTCTATGGTGTGCCACAAAGAATTAGCATGGTATTCGCATTTGGCATCGGCATTATACCTTTGTAGGAGTGGCCCGACTGGAGGAGCTAGAGGTTTTATTTCCACCAATGATGCCTTAACCAAGTGTTGTAATAATTGGCTAGGTGGAATATGGAGTGGATCAAAGCTTCTTTGTGGCCTTTTAAATCTATCTTGTTGCTGCCCTTGCGGGATCATTAGTGGTTGTGATTCCCTTGGTTGTGAGGCTACAACATTAACTTCTCCCTCTTTTCTTTTTGGGTAGTTTGAATAAGGTCTTTTTGGATTATGGGGGGTGTTTGATGATCCCCCTGATATCTTCCCACTTTTTATTCCAGTCTCGATTCTTTCTTCGATAGTCACTAGATCTGAGAATCCCGAAGAGATACTCCCAACCATTTTCTCGTAATACAGCCCTTGCAAAGTTCCCATTAACATGTCTACTAATTCCTTCTCTAATAGTGGTGGTTGCACACGAGATGCCATCTCCCTCCATCTTTGAGCATATTCCTTGAAGGACGCTTCTTTCTTCTGGGACAGATTCTGGAGTTACATGCGGGTAGGCGCCATGTCCAGGTTATATTTGTAATGCTTTAAGAAAGCATTAGCAAGATCTGCCGAGGTTTGAATGTGTGTTCGCTCCAATTGCATATACCATTCTAAAGATGCCCCACTCAGGCTATCTTGAAAATAATGAATCATCAGCTTCAGATCTCCCTTCATTGAACTCATATCACCTTTTACTTGGTTGAGATCTTCTTTGAACTCAGCCTGAGTCTCCTCAATTTGTTCCATTGCTTTTTGCTGGTAGGCCCTTGTTTGATATGGAGGCCAAGGAGGTGGATATCTTCTTCTACCAATGGTTTACTGGAGAGATTTTTCGAGAGATGAGTTTTGATATGATATGCATGTGTTTTGTGAATGCATGCATGCAGATGAGTGTTTATGAACATGAAATGTCTTATTCATTTGGGTACACAGTTATCTTTTGTTTATTATTATTTTAATTGGTGAGTGTCTTTGAAATGGATATGCAAACGAGATACGGAAACAAAATTCCTTTATTGAAAGTAACATAATCCAGATATTGAAAAATATTACAACTTTGAATCAAAACTTGTTTACATAAACATAAATGAAGGGAAATAAATCTTCTAGGTGCGCCTACAGATGTGTGCTCTGAAACCATCAACTATTGCTCGACAAAGATGGAGAAAGTCTTCAACGTCCTTTGAGAGAGGAACCATCACACTTTCTGCGTCTCTCATACTTCTAGGGATATGCTCAATAAGATTGTTGGCTAAGAAGACAAGTTTTTCATGTCTTTCTTTGTAATACTGATACTCTTGATAAAGATGTGGGATTATCTTATGGTTGTCTCTCCCTGATTGGTAGATCTTTACGTACTTCTCTTCCCAATACATATTTTCACCCCTCATTTCCGTATAAAGTCTCTGCTGAATAAGGAATTCTTTTTCGAGACCCTGCAATTCTAGGCATGCCTGCTCATATTCTACAGTTTTCTGAACCAAGCATCCTTGGGCCTCCATCCTCTCGAGGCGTTCCTTATTCTCTGCTTCTTTGCTGTCTTGAAATCCAGTGGTGAGGTACTTTATTTTATCTTCTTGGTCTAAGGAAGATTGTTTTAAATCTTGGATATGAGTCCTCAGGTTCTCCTCTAGTAACTTCTTGTCATGTGTAGCCTTTTCATACCATCTGGTTAACTTTCCAATTTCAGCGACAGCATCTTCTAACCTTTGGTTGTGGGAATCCATATTGAAGGTTGCACTTAGCAGCACTTCAGTTGTGCACTTTTTCTTGAGACTCTCCTTTTCCAATACCTTTTTATCTCTCTCAATTTGTAGGTCCTTGGACTCAAGTATGAGTTGCATCTGCTTCTTCTCTTTGGTCAGATTGCGAAGGTTGAGTTCTAACTCTTTCTTTTCCCTTTGAGCTTGCTTTAGGGAATTTTTCAAATTGTCAACTTCTTCCAAGGATATAGGTGTGACCTCTGGGACCTCTTCCTTATATACTGGATCTATCTCAAAGGGCAGCTTGATAATCTCTACCCAATCTCTGACCCATCTGGTGTAAGGCTCTCTTGCTATGGCATTCTTTCTTTCAGCTCTCCTCTTATTGACCTTATTCCAGGCCCGAATAACCTTGTTGAGCAACTCTTGGTCTTTTGTACCCATGTCGTGGATGATCAATGGTTGGAGTTGTTCATTCGTAGGTCTGTCTTCTAAAGGATACCCGAGAATTCGCATGGCCAAATTAGGGTTGTACTTAATACAGCCTCGTGATCCAATCAACGAGACATTAGGAAAGTCTCCACAGCTAATAGTGATGTCACCAATATCTAGCTTCCTTGCGTACCATAATACCGAGTTTGCAGTGAGAGACTTTAATTTCTGAGGCCATTCGCATTTGGTCAGCTTCGGAATCATATAGTCTTCTTTGTAAAGATGGGTCATGAACCAAGTATATAGGAGTGGAATGCAACAATTCAAAGTGCATTTTCTCTTTTCATACATCCTATGCAAAGTGTAATGAATGTCAGCAAGTAGAACAGGAGTTGGATCAGTATTAAAGACTTTCGCGCCCCAAAATATGCTAATGGTTGCAGGGTCAATATAGTCTTTGGTCCGAGGGAATAAAATTACACCAAATACCAATAGCCCTAAACAATCAACACAAGATTCCCATTCTTTAGAGTTAGAAAATTAAAGTGCCTTAGCTTCCAAGTATATCCTCTTGATTCCTTGTACCAGACCTTCCCGTCGATAATTTTGCACTAACTCAGGGTAAGGGATCCCTAAGCCTTTTTCCAAAACTTTGACTTCAACAGCTTGTCCGATACCTACATAGGCCTTCTCTTTGGAAAAGTTTAGAATTCTTTCAAATTCTTCCAGAGCCGGTGCTAGCTGGAAGTCTTGGAAAGTAAAACATCTCAACGGGGGGTCGTAGAACTGAATGAGGACAGATACAACAACTATTTGAACATCTACTCTGGTCAAGTCAAGGGTATCCCCATAGCGGCGAGCGTACATTTTCAGAGCTCTCTCGGATAATTTCCCCTTTATAGTTTTGATTTCAAAAAGGTTGGGCTGGAAGGCATTGACGCAGACAAGTTGTTTCCCTTTGGTATCCATTTTTTTAGACAGTCCCCAAAAAACTTGATTTTATTATCTTTCATTTTGGTACCCTGTGAATAAGATAGATAAAAAGACGCAATTGGTGAATATATGACAAATATGAATGCGTGAATGTATGGATGTATGGTTTAGTGGCGGGGTTTTGTGGTAGGTACCCTTAGAAGGTAGGTTCCTTAATTTTGACCTATGGTTGGTTTACCCTCCCAAAAGGTGGCTTCCTTAAGGGTGTCATGAATAAAACCAGAGGGAAAAGGCACAAGGGCCTCCCTTAGGTGGAGCCTCTTTACGGACCGAGACTTTCGTCTCAAAGTCGTGAAAGGTCTCATCATGAATTTTTAGGTTAAGGCCATTACAAAGAGTCATGGGTGACCTTCCAAAGTCCTACTCATCAAGAGGATATCTCTCGATAAGTATTCCTTTTTTAGAAGTTCACCGACTCTAGGCGAAGTTGTCACATAAACTTGCAGGGATGATATGCCCCCTAAGCTAATAGACGAACCTTCTTTCTAAGGGTTATTGAAAATATTTTGAAAAAATAAAAAATCCTGCCATGCAGTATATATGATGATAAACAATATAGAGTAATTAAAATGCAGTGAATAAATGAAAGTAATAAGTAAAGCAATAAAAACCCCAAAGCAAAAAACCCTAAAATCTAAAGTTAAATTCTCCAACAGAGTCGCCAATTGTGGCAACTGGTTTTTAAATCAAGAGTCGCCACTTTCAATTTTTATCCTAGGGAAGGGCATTTAATAGGAAACCCTAATTCGCAGACATAGATTCTAGGTTTCAGACTTCATTAGACGAAAGGAAGGTGTTAGGCACCTTTCATCTACCTTGTTCATAAGAGTACTAGATTTTAAGTTTAGGTTCGGGTAAAATAGGGTTTTAAATTTTAATTAGGGGAACGGGTTTAAATATTTTTATAGGGGAACTCGCTATGATTTTTGATCGTATGCCTACATATCCTCTTATGAGGAATCAGAGTCCCAATTCGTAGTTTGTATGAGGTTGGTGTTTTTTAGGGGTCGCAAGCGTATTTTGAATCACCTTGCATTTTGGCCGAGAGTAGTGATTGCAGAGATTTTGCAAAAACAGTTGATTAGCTTAATTTGTTGCGAAAAATAGTTTTATGGTTGTTATATGTTTTTTATAGATGTTAATTGTGAAAATTCTTGAATTTTTTTTATTAATAACCAAGTATTAAAAAAATATTTCGCAAATAACCGGGTTTCGGAAAAAATTACGCAAATAACCATGTTTGAGATGGCTCCACAAAGGAGGAGCCAAGTCATTTGGCGCATGCACCTAGGGTTTTGCCCTAGGCGCCATCTCACTTGGCGCCTCCATTGGCTTTTAGCCAAGTGAGATGGCGCATGCTCCTTAAAAAGGAGAGGAGGCGCCATCTCACTTGGCGCCTAGGGCAAAACTAGGGTTTTTTGCCGTTTTATAAATAATTCGTCCGTTTCTTTGAAATTTCTCACACTTTCTCGCACTGTATTTTTATTTTGTACTCCCTTATTTACGTAATGACGTCGCCTATGATTTTTAGCAGAGATGGTTACGTTATATTCTCCGCCACGAAACCCGCGATGAAAATGAAATTCTGGCACATTCACTCCATGGAGCGTCTGAAGCGGGAGTTGATGCGGTGGCTAGATGGAGACATCGCCGAGGGGGAAAAAATTCGAAGGATCCAGCGAAAACGAACAACAACCTCGCATGCGACAGGAAGACCTAATGTGTGGTTGGAGGAAGTCAAAACAGACAGTGATGTAATGCTGATGATGCATGGGTCAGATGAAATTGTGTTAACAGTTGTAATTTCCTAGATTGATTATCGTTAATCATTATTGTACGCGAAAACCCTAATTTAATTTCCTAGATTGATTATCGTTAATCATTGTTGTACGCGAAAACCCTAATGTAATTTCCTATATTGAATTTCTTAAATTGTGTGAACAGTTTTATTAACGGAAAACCCATAATGTTTACAACACAAATATTGAAAAGATTTATTGTATTACAAAATTTATGTGGTCGAGCCAGACGCCCGATTCGGACAGTTTTTGCGATTGTGTCCGACCTGACGGCATAAACCACACTTTCTTTCCAACCTGTCAAGATCGTCCATTTCTGTTGTTATGCGCCTGCTTTTGGGACGACCCTTCTTGTTCCTTCGCATTTGGTCATTGTGCCAAACTATATCACCGCTGTATTCAGGCCAATAGTCCGGTTTTGCCACCAAAGGAAAGTTGTTGTTGTAAACAGTTAGCAACGTTTCAGATTTATAAACGTTTGATAGCAGTTGAAGCGCGTCTTGATGGGTATGCGCACAAGCGGCAATGACATGAGAGCAAGGCATACGAAAAGCTTGAAACCTGCCACAATCGCACCATTGAGAAGGTAAAATGACCCTGTATTCCTGTCTTGCCAGGCCTTCATTGTGGTCAATTGTCTCTTTCACAATGAAGTTGTGGCTATGGCGGTCAAACCGTGTAACCATGTGAGTGTTGGCTTTTGCACTTTCAGCCTTAATGTATTTCATACAGCTTTCACTCCACAGTTGTCCTGATTGCAAGACCGAATACCACATTTCACCTCTTTTGGCAAATAACGCAGCCATCCTAAAATAAGTGGATTTCACCAAGGCAGTGATGGGGAGGTTTCGTATGCCCTTGAATACCCCATTCATTGATTCAATAAGATTTGTTGTCATATGCCCCCATCTTTGGCCATTGTCGTATGACCTAGTCCACTTTTCGACCGGTATGTTGTCGATCCACGTACCGGCTTCTGGGTTAGACAAACGGATCTCGTTGCGGTAATATTTGAATGTGGGCTGTGTCAGTGCGTATCCCGCATTCATCACCGCTTTCCGCAATGTTTTGTCCTTGACCTCCCTCGAGAAATTCTGGACGATATGCCTGATGCAATAGACATGCGTAGAAGGAGGGTCATGCCAACCATTTGCCGGATTATTATAGGCACTTTCAATAGAGGCATGTCTGTCCGAGATCAAACATAGATCCGGTTGAGGAGCCACGTGTGTACGAAGATTTTTCAGGAAAAAGCTCCAAGCACCACCGGTCTCCCCCTCGACAAGGGCAAACGCAACGGGGAAAATGTTATTGTTTCCATCTTGTGCAACTGCCATCAAAAGAGTGCCTTTGTACTTGCCATACAACCAAGTCCCGTCTATTTGTAGAATTGGTTTACATGATGCAAACCCTGTGATGCATGGTTGAAATGCCCAAAAGACGCGACTGAATATTCCGTTGCCATGTAGAACACTACCATCTTGGGCGTAAGCGGGCAATGTTTCCAGAACATAAACACTACCTGGAGAATATGTCTTTAGTGCATTGAGGTAGCGGGGAAGTTCTCGGTATGACTCCTCCCAGTTTCCATACACCCTTTCAATCGCCTTAGTCTTTGCTAACCACGCCTTACGGTAAGACGGAGTGTAGTTAAAAACTGTGGTGATGTGGGAGATGATTGTTTTCACCTTCAAAGAAGGGTCGTTGCTCACCAGGGGTAGGATTTCTTGACAGATTAGATCATGGTTGAGTTTTCGGTGGTCTTGTGATTGAGTGGAACTTACACAAGTATGGGTTGTCATGGAACCTATGACCCAGCAGTCACCCCTTAGTCTGTATGAAGCGGTCAGCTTGAACATGCAGTCAGGGTGGACACACTTGATCTTGTACCTTTCCGGGTTTACACGATCCACCTTATAATCAACCGAGTTGAGCATGTGAAATTTTTTGATGGCCCTTATGCATTCCTCTCTATTACGAAACTTGTCCTTCTCTTTTAAATTTTCATCTGATTGCATATACGGTTGGAAAAACAAGTCCGTAGAAGGTTCATCTCCGCCCATGTTGAAGTTTGTCATGTGCGTAGGTGGTGTGTAGATTTTGTCGGTAGGAATACTTGGGATGCCATCATCGTCAGAATCGTCGTTCACCATTTCATCGAACTCTAACTCGTTATCTTCTTCTTCATCATCAACTGCATCCACCTCGGCTTGCTCATTCTCCAAAGGATCAACCTCCTGTGTCACCGGAGGCTCTACCTCCTGTGTCACCGGAGGCTCTTGAAACAGAACGTACAACTCAATAGAGTCGTTTCCAGAATAGACATGGCTGGAAATCATGTTCTGGAAATCCTCGTCATCTTGAATTGCAACCTTATAAAATATGACTTGGTTGTTTCCAAAAAAGACTGGACTCTGATAAAATATCTGGGATAAAGGGCCTCGTTCAAGTTTGGCCTCCAATCTTTTCTTAAAGTAGGAGAAATTTGCTTTCCCGTTTAAGAGAAATCGGACATTGTCGGTGTTTCTAAACAAAAACCCAACTGTGGGACACATGTATGTCTCACCGTTGAAATGTGCTTTGACAACAAATTGTGGTGAAGAGGCCATTGTGTAGAATTGTTTTAGGTATGAAGGTGGGAATGTTTTGGGTTTATTGATTATATGAAGGTATGAATGCTGGAATGTTTGAAGGTTAGATGACTGATTCGAAGGTTGGAAAATTTTACAGTTTATGTGAATGAATGTTATGTTCAACCTAAGGCAAAATATTTCAATTAAGTAAGTGATGCAACCCCCCAAGGCTGCCAATCGTATTACATGCATGGGCTTATGCTGCCACCTAGCCTGGCCCTATAATACACACATTAATGTTTTGTCTAAGCCTGCCACCCGTCTACTCCAATAGCCTTGCATGCAACAGAGAAAGGAATCCCAAAGGCTGTCACGTAGCCTGAGACAATGCTGTAAAACGTGACACCTCTTATTCGCCAAATGGGGTGGCGACAACATTCATTTTTGTACTATTTCGCCAAGTGAGATGGCGCCTCCCTTACTGTCCAATAATATTACATGCATGGGCTTATGCTGCCACCTAGCCTGGCCCTATTCTTCACACATAAAAGTTTTGTCTAAGCCTGCCACCCGTCAGCTCCAATGGCCTTGCATGCAACAGAGAAAGGAATCCCAAAGGCTGTCACGTAGCCTGAGACAATGCTGTAAAACGTGACACCTCTTATTCGCCAAATGGGGTGGCGACAACATTCATTTTTGTACTATTTCGCCAAGTGAGATGGCGCCTCCCTTACTGTCCAATAATATTACATGCATGGGCTTATGCTGCCACCTAGCCTGGCCCTATTCTTCACACATAAAAGTTTTGTCTAAGCCTGCCACCCGTCAGCTCCAATGGCCTTGCATGCAACAGAGAAAGGAATCCCAAAGGCTGTCACGTAGCCTGAGACAATGCTGTAAAACGTGACACCTCTTATTCGCCAAATGGGGTGGCGACAACACCCATTTTTGTACTATTTCGCCAAGTGAGATGGCGCCTCCCTTACTGTCCAATAATATTACATGCATGGGCTTATGTTGCCACCTAGCCTGGCCCTATAA
This sequence comes from Vicia faba, assembly GCA_948472305.1. Taxonomy (NCBI): domain Eukaryota; kingdom Viridiplantae; phylum Streptophyta; class Magnoliopsida; order Fabales; family Fabaceae; genus Vicia; species Vicia faba. Next base: position 1,342,546,527 of record OX451740.1, read on the forward strand.
TACACACATTAATGTTTTGTCTAAGCCTGCCACCCGTCAGCTCCAATGGCCTTGCATGCAACAGAGAAAGGAATCCCAAAGGCTGTCACGTAGCCTGAGACAATGCTGTAAAACGTGACACCTCTTATTCGCCAAATGGGGTGGCGACAACACCCATTTTTGTACTATTTCGCCAAGTGAGATGGCGCCTCCCTTACTGTCCAATAATATTACATGCATGGGCTGCCACCTAGCCTGCAAGAGTGACACCTTACATTTTTTGTAAATGCATGCATGCATATGTGTAACTCCCTAAGCATGCAAATGTGACACCTCGCAGGCATGCAACCACTACATCAGAATTAGTTGCCTATAAATACATACCTTATGAAACATATCTCACACCCACACAACTCTCACTCTCTCACTCTCTGCTACGAAATATTTCTTAAGTCTATCATACTCCTTATTTCTTCCTAAGTCTTTCATTCACTCAAGCGTTCTGAAGAATGGCCCTTTTAACAATGGGAGATACTCACAGAGGCACAAGGGAAAACATTGCTGCATTTGTAAGTCTCTTCTTTGGTTATACATTTTTCATACTTTAAAAAACGTGTTGTTCATCTTAATTAATCTTACTCTTGTTTAATTATGATCTCAGGATACACAAAGATTCAGAATCCGTTCGCACAAATACCTGGCCCCCGACCCTTTTATCGTCCCTTATCTGGAATATGCAGGTTTTGGACACGTGATCAAGATCTCCAACTGCACCATTGACTCCAAATTCATCCTTTCAATGTTGGAGAGGTGGAGACCGGAGACCCATACATTTCACCTACCAATAGGTGAATGTACCATCACTCTCGAAGATGTCTACATGCTACTGGGCCTCCCTATTGACGGTAAAGCGGTGAACGGGTCGGTTCAACAACCCAACTCACAGTGTGAAGAACTGTTGGGTAGGGACATGGTAGAAGGTGGTGGAGCAAGAGGGCAGGGAATACTACTCACTGACCTGAAACGGCATTATGCAAGTATGGAATTAAATGAAAATTCCTCAGAAAATGACCGAGTAGTAAAAGCCCGAACGTATATTATGATACTTTTTGGTACTTTTTTATTTCCCGAAAGTACGGGAAATAGTGTAAATTTCATGTACTTACATTTACTAACCAATTTTGATAAAACTAGAAAATTTAGTTGGGGTTCTGCAGTATTAGCCCACCTGTACAGTTCCTTGTGCAAAAACGCAGTCAAGGAAAAATGTACATTTTATGGGTGCGCATTTTTACTACAAGCCTGGGGTTGGTGGAGGATGGAGTCCTTAAACCCCATCAACAACAACACTTTTGGTTTCCCTTACGCAACAAAGTAAGTCATTAAGTTATAGCATTTATAACTATTCTTGTCTTTCCAAAATATATGCTAAAAATAACATGTTTCTCATTTCCTATAGGTACTGCGTGAGGGGTATGGATTACGGCAAGAATCCCAGATTCAATGTCGCACTCTACCGGAATCTGTTGGATCACCTAGGCCCAGATGACGTAAGTCGTAGCTTTTAACTTTTGTTCATTTTATTTATTTATACATTACTTTTGCGCTTACCTGATTTAAATTTTATCGCAGTTCGTCTGGAGACCATATTTGGGTTTGGACCATTCTCCAAATCCAGAGGATGCAGCAACTTGGACTGCAAAGACTGCACTCATTCGGTTCAACATTGTGGAGATGCACCACAGCGACCGCGTGAAGATGCAGTTCGGAATGATCCAAGAGATACCAAGTGACCCAACAGATTTGTCCCCCTGGCATCTAAAAAGGGTCGACGCCCAGTGGAATCTAACCAACTGGAAAGACTTTGCTCCAGAATGGTGTAAAATGTGGCAAAGGCGTCACCGCTACATCTTGCAATCCCCTGTTTTCCTTACTCAAGGTAACATGCGACACACCGATCAATATATGTCGTGGTACAGGTCGGTTAGTAACCCAGATATGCACGTGTCTCATCCGAGGTACTTGGTTGACCCACGCACACAATGGGCACAACCCTCGATTCCCCACCAACAAACCCAAAATCCTTCAACCTCAAACCCACCCCCAAGAAGAAACAGACCAACAAACACACAACCACATTCCCCACCACAACACAACTACAACCAAATGCCGTACTACCAACCACAGTCACCGCCAAACTACCAATACCCAGATATGCCTCAAACCCAACCACAATACCAACCCCAATACCAGCAAACCCACATACCCCATACACAATTTCAGTCTTCCACATATCCCAATATGGGGCCCTCAACATCCAGCCTTAGCCCTGATATGGGAATGTCAGAAGATTACGACCAACCCGACCAAACCTACCATCAACCACCATATCACCAAACAACCCAACATCCACAGTACCAAACACCCCAAGATCCATTTCCTTTCTACCCCCCATACTCAGACGACCAATGCTACCGACCAACCATGGAACCCCACCCACCGCCAACACGACCAAACTTCGAGGGCATGGGTAACCGACTGTACCAGAGCGGATCTTCGAGATATGGAGATCTTACTGATTTTATGGATTCGGATCGCATTGACTTCGCTGGGCCATCGACCTTGCCGCAACAGGAAACGAGACGGCACCCAGCAAGAGAAAGGCGAGGACGGGGATGCGGAACTGGGGGTCATTACCGGGTTCCTGGGGATCATTGATGTATCTTTTTTTTTTTCAGTATTTTTTGTATCTATTTTTTTACTGTTATTTAAATGTAAAACAGTTGAATGTAATTATTTTTTTTCAAATAAAAAATCAATTTTGGTTATCTCTGTCTAATACGCAACGCGCAGGAAAGGAAAAAAAAAATTTTTTTTTTGACCTAATTTTCCACATAGGCGCCATCTCATTTGGCTTAGGGCTTGCCATTTGCCCTTAGGCGCCAAATGAGATGGCGCCTCCCTTATAAAAATAGGAGGATGCGCCAAATGAGATGGCTCCTCCTTTATGGAGCCATCTCAAACATGGTTATTTGCGTAATTTTTTCCGAAACCCGGTTATTTGCGAAATATTTTTTTAATACTTGGTTATTAATAAAAAAAATTCAAAATTCTTATTAATGCGTGACATATTAAAAATATTTAATGCAAATAATATAAGAAAATAATATGCAATTTTTTATATAAAAATAATTTAAGTGATATAATAAATAATATTAATATTCACAATAACAATTAATAATTATAATAATTACAAATAATAATAATAATTACAAAAATATAAAATATTTTAATCAAAACAAGAGGGTGTATCTTCTGGTTGTTAAGCCCTAGCGTAAATTCTGGAAAAGGGATGTCCTGAAAGGGACAGAAGTTCTGCAGGGGATGCAGGGAAATTGACTGGGTTTTGGCCCCAGTCGCAGAACTTTTGGAAAGGTGCGCTGCAAGCTGGTTTATAAAAATCAAAACATAAGGGTGTCAAATTCTGGGCTAAGCCCACCACTCAGAATTTCTGGAAAAGGGAATAGAGAAAGTATATAAGTCTAATGCTGATTCTGGACAAGGAAAAAATCTGAAACCTGGATTAAGCCCTGTCAAAACTTCTAAAAGGGGAACTACATCTAAACGTAAGAAATTAGCGTGAACATATGAAATCAGATTATAAAACTATCTACAGATCTGTTTTCTATAGTTTCAGCACTGCCTATGTTCTTCTAACCCTATTCATCTTAAACCCAGCATGAAAAAAACAGTAAAGAAACAAATTAAAATTTGTTACCCCTTTGGCGCTTTTACTTCTGATTCTGGTGCGTGTTTTGCTATCCTTTCCTTCTTCTTCTACAGATTCTGGTGACAGTAGCGACAGAAGGTGGAGTAGCGGCGATTAAACTAGGGTTCCAGATATTGGAACCTCAGTTACTCTTTTACGTGTTCTTCTTCTGGGTTTTCCAGAAATTCTACTCTGCTTGCTATTTCTTCAAGCGTTGCCGTATTGCTTTTCTCTACAAATTCCTCCCTCTCCTCGTATTCTTTTTTCTCTTCTTTCCTTTCTTTCTCGTTTGCTAATTTGCTCCTCTATTTATAATGTTCAATTTTTGGGCTTGGACTATGGCTAGAGCAAAGATTGAGGATAGAATTAAAAAGATTTAATTGGAATTGATTCTCCGTGGAAAATTTAATTGAAATTTATATAGTGCACGTCTAACAGATTTGGGCTTGGGTTGCTTAGCCTCTGAAACTCTGAGTTTGGGCTGTGGAAGATAATCTGATTCTGCCCTTGCTTACAATTTGACTCTGCTAGAAGATCTGATATTCCAGTTCTGTACCAGTACCGGCTTGTGCGTGATTCGGGCTCTGATTTGTACAGCTTTTTGCGTTTGCTTCTGTAAAGAAGAACTTCTGGGATTTGTTCCATAATTTCTGATGGGTCAGCGCTTGATCTATACAGCCTAGCACTTCTTCGTTTGCAGTCAAAACTTCTCCTTTAATTTCAATTGGGCCTAGCATTAATTCTTCCCCTTTCTTTTGCATGCTCTCGGATTTAATTTTCATCCCTCCCTTTTAAATAACAACTAAATCCTCTTGATTTAAAATATACCCCCCTTGATCTTGAATAAAGATAGTCCATCAGGTATTGTTGTACCATCTTTAATTAAATAAAAAAGATCGTCGAGGTAGGACAAATTTGGGGTATGACACACTCCACTTACTATGCTTGTTGTGAACGACCCCAAAAGTTGATACTTCCAAATGATTGATCGGACGCAACCATCAAGAGCTGACCGACAAAGGTATCATGTGCATTTTAACTTGATTGGAAAACTGCATCACACTGAGAGACACTATGGAAGCTGTCAACTTTACCAAAAATGGTGAGAGCATAAAAAATTGAACACACAGTTATCTTCATGAGAGTTAAGTTAGGTATGTTCTATCACTCTGAGTTTGCATACATTATATTGGACTATTACTACATAATGACACACTGAGGCACGTTGTTTATTTTTACTCTTGAGCCTTTCTAGCCATCCCATTTGTATGATTATCTATAATTAACCCAGTTGATTCTTTATCCCCTTTGTTTGTATTTATCACCACATTTGTATAACAATTAGTCCAAATACTTCCTTACCCTGCTCAAATAGGTGTTGTTAGTCTTGACTCTGTGACAAGTTCTAAGTTTGGGGTGGTACACCTAGAATAGAATAGGTAAGTGCAATAAAAAAAGAATAAAGAAAAAAATGAAGAAAAAAAAGAAAAAGAGAAAAGTTTGATTGTACAAAAAGAAAAATCACTTACCTAAAATAAGAGACTCAGTTGCAAATCAAAGTATACACTCAAAAGAAGCACTTAAGTAGAAACGGATGAGTCAATGAAAAAGGTGTGTGAAAATCCCACTTGATAATTAAATGCAAGAGGAACACAGTGAACTAAATGATAACATTGATTTTGAGCACAAAACCACTTGTTGTTCTGTTTTTGTTGTTTATCTCACTATAACCTAAGCCCTGTTACAACCCAAAGATCTCAAAAGTGTGTGTTGTGTGTATGTGAAATGAATTTAAAATTTATTCAAGCTTATGAGTTGATATTGCATGCTTTGAAATATTAAGTGAAACACTTTAACCTCGAGAGAATTAGTGAGAGTGTGACATAAGTTGATAGGTAAAGTAATGCCTTGATGTGGAAGTGTGGTAGAACATTCGAGTCGGGTAAGCGGAGAACTTTGAAAGGGAAGCGAAGGTAAGTTTCTAAGGATCTCAGAGTATTGTGGTAAGTTGATAATTTGGGGGTGAAATTTGGGGGTGAACTTTGAAATTCTGGCTGCAGATACTCAATGTCACGTTCAATGTTATGACACCGTATCTGATTTACTATATGACAGTAAATACAAAAGCAATAAAGAACACAGTCAATTGTTTACCCAGTTCAGTGTGCAACAACACCTACTCTGGGGGCTACCAAGCCAGGGAGGAAATCCACTATAAGAGATGTTAATTCAGGAATAAACCAACCAGTTTATCTCCTTCACTTAAGACCTACCCAATGCAATTTCAATCTAAGTACAACTTAAACCTGAGTTCCTACTCACTCCCCCTCAATCACAGCAGTGATACATAACATAATTTGACTTAAGAATTGATGAAGACACTCTTCAAAAACAAACACTTGATTAAGCTTCATAGCTTTTTAATCAAGCAACACAATCACTCTTGCTTCACAACTTTGAGTGATCCACACAACTAACTTGACTCTGCTTCACAGCTTTAGTCAAGGAACATTCAAACACTCTTGCTTCAAAGCTTTGAGTGCTACACAGCCCTTACAATTAGAAACCTATTCCAAGTCACTTATCACAATGATAATTGCTTGGAGTACAATAATCAAACCTATACAGATTACAAATGATCTTCTGATCAATAAAAGGGATGCCTTGCAAAACAGCAGCTCTGTTGAATATATAGCAGCTGCAACTTCAGTTAGGGTTTCCACAAAAACCTAGGGTTAATTCCGTTTGACCTAAAGACCAGGTCACAGGACTTTATTAACCAGGTTAGGGTTGAGCTAGGTTACCCCTCAGAAAACGCAGGATTCTGTTCAGGAAAGACTGAGTTATTTTCCTGAAAAAACTCAGACTTATCCAACCTGCAAACCTGTTAGTTCAGAACAGGATGTCATAACATCTGTGATGACATCTGAGAAAACCTGTCTACTGATTTAGCAAAATGTGATCATTTTGCAAAATGCTCAGATACACACTTATAAACATCAGTACTTGAATTACAATATTTTTCTGCAAAGGTACCTAATGAGTCAGTACAAACTAAACTAGAATGTTATGACATCAGTCATGACATTCACACATACACTTGGGTTTTACCAAAAATGCAAGCCAATACCTAAACAACTACAAACTCTCCCTTTGGCAGATTTTTGGCTAAAGACCCTAAGCAATCAGAGATAGATAGCAGCAGAAATAAATGACTGCAGAAAAATAGAATGTCTAATTGAGCAAGTACATATTAAGTACCAAAATATTCTCCCCCTCTTTAGCCACAAATGGGCCAAAGATACATGTTCATAGTGATTATACAGTTATCCAAAAACAATTAATAAGAGCAGCAGCAGAAAAAAGAACTGAACACACTTCCAAACTCCACCAGATATCAGCACCAACCAGCAACACCACCAAACAGCAACCAACCTTCAAGCACTGTCATCAGACTCAGAGGAGCTAGTTTCTTCAATGTTGAGATGACCTTCAGCTTCTACACCTTCTTCCCTTCTATTTTCTTCAGCTTCCTCCTTTTCTATCCTGGCAATTAGAATTTCTAGGGTCCTTTTTCTAGCATCCAGCTCTTTGCAAGTTTCTTTTAAAACAGCTATGACATCTGATGTCTTGGACTGGGTCTTCACAGACGATGTCTCAGCTGATGTTATGACAATGTCTGGAGCATGAGATCCCTGCAACAGTTTGTAGTGCAAGCCAAGGGCATGAGCTCTTTTGCAGACTGTATCTCTTGCCACAAGGATATCAGGGTATTGTGCAAGGATGATTCCACAAAGGAGGGAGGGAAAGGCAATTGGTCCTTTGACAGCATAACTGCCAGCATGCTTTAAAGTTTGTTCAAAGATGTACCTGCCATAGTCAAAAGCAGTCTTGGTTCCCACATCATAAATAAATCTCCCCAATCCTGTGGAGATAGTTGATTTATGATTTGTAGGCACCCAGTTGGCTGCACCTATTTTATGCAAGATGGCAAATTTCATGCTGAGTTTACTGGCATTCAGCTTGCCTTTCAAGGGCCAGCACTTTACTTGCCTGGCTGTGATGGTTTGACAAACTTCATTGTCAGTTTCCTCCAGATCAGGACAATCCTCATTTGTTCTTCCAAGAAACTTGTTGATTTCTGATGGAGAGAACTTGACCCTTCTTCCTCTAACAAAAACACTTTCAAAGTCAGCTGACCTTCCATCAGCACAATCATTAGACAAGTTCACTACAAACTCCTTGACCATATTTTCATAACATTTGTTAAATTTTATCACTGTCTTCATTAGTCCAGCATTCTTGATCAGGTCCATGATGTCTTTGCACTCCAAGGCATCATTGTTGAGTTCTCTCTCTAAGGCTATTCTCTTTAAGCAAACATACTTCCATCTGTTTGCATTGTCAGGATGATGAAAAGAGATGTTGTCTGTTGGGACTTCAGGCACTCTAGCAATTTTGCTGGAGGGGAGCTTCCTTCTGATAGGAGTTTCTTCAATATCAATCTCAAATTCTGATTCCTCATCAGTATCAGAAGATTCAGGTTCTTTTCTCTTCTTAGAGATTGGTTGTCTAGCAGTATGCACCTGGGCCTTCTTCCCTTTTGTCTGAATACTTTTCTCAGCCATGCCTTCAGCCTTGGATTTCTTAGCATTAGGTTTATCATTCTGACTACTCTTTCTTTTCATCAATCTCCTAGTTATGCTAGGGTTCACATTAGCAATCAGATCATTATCTAAGTAATCCTCATCCACATTAATGATAGGTGGATCAGCAGCCTTTTCTGAAGGGTTCTGAATGTTGTCTTTTTGTGTCACAACATTCTCAGTGACATCTACATTCTCAGAAACTTCCACATTTGGACTTTCTGATTGATTTAAAGGGACAGAAATCCCCGGTACAGATTGGTTTCCACTCAGTATACTAGTAACCAGCCTAGCAATAGCTTGATGAACTTGAACTGATCCTTCTCTATTAGGTACAGAAGACGAAGGATGAGAAGAATTACCAGAGGCTGTAGCTTGAGCTCTTCCTGCATGTCTGGTTCTGAGCTTTTTGACTTTGGCTGGGTCAGTTGCCATCTCTCTGAGAGGAGTGACCTCAAGAACTTCAGATTCTATGCATGTGGTGATTGCCCTAGAGTCTTGGTCAGATGATGACGATGATGAGGATGACGAAGTCGCCATGGTTGAAGACGATGTCTGAGACATTTTGATTGACTTTGAGTAATGGTAGCAGTTTGAGAAAAATCTTTGATTGAGAGGAGGAAACAGGTTGCAAGGACGAGAGAGGTAGGGGGTAAAAGGGAGTCTTTTCAACTTCTTAAAGATTTTGAAAGAATTGTGAAAGTATATGATTAACCCACTAAAGATAGACTTAATAAAATTAATTCCTTCAACCTTTGTTTTAAGCAAAATTAATTGCTATAATTTCTTATGTTGGTGAATACCCAACCTGCCCCTCAAATTTTCAAGTTTATTTCCAACAAGAGCCTTGGTAGAAGAATCAGTCAGCTGAAGCTTAGAGAAACTATGTTCCAGTTTAAATGACTTCTTCTCTTCAAAGTCAATAGGGTTCAAGGAAATGTTGATTGTATTCAGATTGTCACAACACAATGTCACAACATCTTGTGTGACATTGTACTCAGGGAGCATCTGTTTTGACCAGATGTTTTGAGAACAGTTTTTCCTAGCAGCAACTATTTCCGCACAGAATTGGGAAGGCATTCTTTTGATATGAATCATAGTTCTGGTTGATTCTTGAATAATTTTCTGTTTGTCCAGTCCATTTTGATGGAGAGTTATAGGAGAGGAGACTTCAAGCCTCATTTCTTCAGGGAAACCGAATTTATTAGACTTGTTATTTCCAACATCCTTGTCAAGATGACTTATGGTTCTGACAACACATCCTTCTTCAAGTTTATTTGCCACATCACAGATATTATCAACCTGTAGTATTGGAGTTCTTCTGACTGCTTCCATAGAAATAGCTCTTTTCATTCTTCTTAGATGAAGGGGACCAAGCTTATGTTGCCACAGTTTCATCTCTTTTTCTTCTTTGATAATTGGACACATAGTGGAGATATCAGTGTTCTCAGGCTTCCACAAGTAGCAGTTATCTTTGGATCTGATTCCTCTCATTGCAACTTCTAGTTTTTCATTAATTACTAGACATTCAGATCTTGAGAAGTTGACCTTGAATCCTAGATCACATAATTGACTGATACTAATGAGATTAGCAGTCAGCCCTTTTACCAGCAGTACTTTATTCAGACTTGGAACTCCAGGGCAGTCCAAATTACCAACTCCTTTGACTTCACCTTTAGCACCATCTCCAAAGGTCACAAAACTGGTGGTGTGAGGCTTAACATTATTGAGGAGGTTCTTGATTCCAGTCATGTGTCTGGAACATCCACTGTCAAAGTACCAGTCTTCCTTTGCAGAGACCCTCAGGGAAGTGTGAGCTATCAGTGCAGTAGCCTTTTTCTTCCATTTAGGAGCATGTGGTACCTTTTTAGACTTAGGTTTGACACCTGAGTTCTGATTAGGATATCCATGTAGTCTGAAGCAGAAGGGCTTTATGTGGCCATATCTCCCACAATGATGACATCTCCATCTTTGGTACCTTTTCTTCATATGTCTCTGTTCCTGATGTTGAGAGTTGTGTTGAGACATCTGTTTTGACATTTGCTTACCAGTACCAGATTTCTTTGCTTCCATAAATCCTAGTCCAGATTTATTTCTCACATTTTGTCCAACCTGAAGGATCTCTTCCAATTTGTCTGTTCCATTGGTCAACATCTTGACAGATTTGGTCATTTGATTCAGTTGTGAGTTCAGCAATTGAACTTCTCCTTCTAGATGACTTATAGTTTCAAGGTTTGCCCTTTTTTCAGCCTCCAGCTTATGATGAGTTTTGATTGTTTCTCATTCTGCACACAGACTTCAGTACTTCTGATACACAATTTCTTGTAAGTATCAGCCAGTTCTTTAAAAGTCACCTCTTCATCACTGATGTCACTTTCAGAGGTACAAACACCAGTTAAAGCAGTAACTCGTTTGGCAGATTCTTCTTCAGAATTACTTTCTGAATCACAGTCAGACCAAGTAACTGTCATTCCTTTTTGTTTCTTAAGAAAGGTAGGACATTCAGCTTGAATATGCCTATATCCTTCACAACCATGGCATTGAATTCCTCTGCCTTGAATTCCCTTCTCTTCTGACCTTGGTCTTCTGCTGGAACTGTCAATGTCAGAGGGAATGTTATGAACATTAGACCTTGACTTTGGATCTATTCTATTGATGAGTTTGTTGAACTGTCTTCCAAGCATGGCTACAGCTTCTGAAATGTTTTCTTCAACATCAGTGTTGGACATAAGTGCTATGCTCTTGTTCTTCTTGACACCATTATCAGTGATTCCCATCTCAAAAGTCTGAAGAGACCCAATAAGTTCATCCACTTTCAACTTGCTAATGTCCTGGGCTTCCTCTATGGCAGTTACCTTCATTGCAAATCTTTTAGGCAAGGATCTGAGAATCTTCCTCACCAGTTTTTCTTCTGACATCTTTTCTCCCAGTGCTCCTGAGGTGTTGGCAATCTCCAAGATGTTCATGTGAAACTCATGAATGGTTCCATCTTCCATCATTTTTAGATTCTCAAATTTGGTAGTCAACATCTGAAGCCTTGACATTTTTACTTTGGAAGTGCCCTCATGAGTAATTTTGAGAGTGTCCCAAACTTCCTTGGCCAGTTCATATTGATGTACTAATCTGAAAATGTTTCTATCAATTCCATTGAACAAGGCATTTAAAGCTTTGGAATTTCCCAGGGCTAACTCATCTTCTTCTTTACTCCAATCTTCCTCAGGCTTCAGACTGATTGTCCCATCTTTCTCAGTTATGGTGGGATGGATCCATCCTTTGTCAACAGCTCTCCAAGCCTTTTTGTCCAGAGATTTTAGGAAGGTAATCATACGGGGTTTCCAGTAGTCATAATTAGTTCCATCCAGAATGGGTGGTCTATTTCCAAAAACTCCTTCTTTGTCCATAGTGCCAGAAAGTGATATCCCTAGATCTCACCCAGTAATACAGGCAGGGTGCCTGCTCTGATACCAATTGAAATTCTGGCTGTAGATACTCAATGTCACGTTCAATGTTATGACACCGTATCTGACTTACTATATGACAGTAAATACAAAAGCAATAAAGAACACAGTCAATTGTTTACCCAGTTCAGTGTGCAACAACACCTACTCTGGGGGCTACCAAGCCAGGGAGGAAATCCACTATAAGAGATGTTAATTCAGGAATAAACCAACCAGTTTATCTCCTTCACTTAAGACCTACCCAATGCAATTCCAATCTAAGTACAACTTAAACCTGAGTTCCTACTCACTCCCCCTCAATCACAGCAGTGATACATAACATAATTTGACTTAAGAATTGATGAAGACACTCTTCAAAAACAAACACTTGATTAAGCTTCACAGCTTTTTAATCAAGCAACACAATCACTCTTGCTTCACAGCTTTGAGTGATCCACACAACTAACTTGACTCTGCTTCACAGCTTTAGTCAAGGAACATTCAAACACTCTTGCTTCAAAGCTTTGAGTGCTACACAGCCCTTACAATTAGAAACCTATTCCAAGTCACTTATCACAATGATAATTGCTTGGAGTACAATAATCAAACCTATACAGATTATAAATGATCTTCTGATCAATAAAAGGGATGCCTTGCAAAACAGCAGCTATGTTGAATATATAGCAGCTGCAACTTCAGTTAGGGTTTCCACAAAAACCTAGGGTTAATTCCGTTTGACCTAAAGACCAGGTCACAGGACTTTATTAACCAGGTTAGGGTTGAGCTAGGTTACCCCTCAGAAAACGCAGGATTCTGTTCAGGAAAGACTGAGTTATTTTCCTGAAAAAACTCAGACTTATCCAACCTGCAAACCTGTTAGTTCAGAACAGGATGTCATAACATATGTTATGACATCTGAGAAAACCTGTCTACTGATTTAGCAAAATGTGATCATTTTGCAAAATGCTCAGATACACACTTATAAACATCAGTACTTGAATTACAATATTTTTCTGCAAAGGTACCTAATGAGTTAGTACAAACTAAACTAGAATGTTATGACATCAGTCATGACATTCACACATACACTTGGGTTTTACCAAAAATGCAAGCCAATACCTAAACAACTACAGGGTTGTGATCGGTCACCATTTTCAATATGTTTATGTCACTTGTTCGACGATAATCCGGGTATTCTGCATCACTTTGTGTCGTATTTTGTTACTGCAGCGGTAGAAATATTTAAGACTAAGCCATTGGATTTACTAGACTTATACAAATCAAAATAAAAATTGCCACCGCGCTTTATTGTTTCCAAAGGAATGGGAAAAGAGCGAATAACCTAATAAGAGGGGGAAAGATTCAAGGTAAGGGGCTTGGTTATGCAAAGGGAAGGTATAAGCACCCTAAACATCTACGGTACTCCGCAGGAACCTCTTTGAAAAATATGTATATTTTGGCTATAAAATGTTGTATGTAAAATAGATGGTGGAGGCGAGAAAAGAAACATATTTTTTATGATTTTTGCACCCACCGCGGTTGCGAACCTTTAGTGCCTACGTACCACCTTTCATGCAATAGGGATCAGGGTACACGTAGTTCACCTTTTTAAAATTTTAAAACACAAGTGTGTTGGTTAATTTTATGAGATAAGACATCATCATCATTGTCCGTGTGGAAAACATACTTACTACCCACAATTATGAGAAAGGAGAATTTGCATCATCTCAAAGTGGAGGATATGGCTTGTATTTTAAAATCAACAATGCCTCACTCGACACCCAAGTGGAAAATATCTCACTTCACTATATATTATAGAAGTATAATTGTTTGTATCACTACAAGGATTTACAAGAGTCTAATATTTTGAGAAAAGTTTTAAAGTAAAAAGCCAAAGTGGAAAAATGGTTTGAAATGAGATTGATTGACTTTTAGTCTTTCTCACAAAAAATGTCAAGGTATTATTAAATTGATTGGAGTTTATTTATAAAAAAATGTTTTGAAAATGCATGGACCTAAGTCGAAGTTTATTATGAAAGTGGTTCAAGTTTTAAAAACAAGAAGAGTTTTAAAAAGAAGGGAAAGATTTTTGAAATTAAAGAAGATGAGAGAAGAAGAAGAGGCTACCCTAAAGCATAAGGTAAAAGATAAGGAGAAGAACCATCTAACCAATAATAAGCCAATAATTGACATTATGAGTCAAGAAAGAATTATCATTCTTTGGATTGAAACCAAGAAAGCAAAGATACTAGACCTCTTGAGAAGACAAAACTTCAAGTATTTGCAAAAATTGGGCAAAGTAACGGTTGCATACGGGTGAATTCCATATTACAAACAAAGTATGTAATCAGAATAATTTTTCACACAAAACAAATAAACAACTCAATGTCTTGAGGTAAACCCCAAGAACTCCAGAAAAAATATCAATTAAGGTCATAAGGTCTCCAACATAGGCCAAGGTTTCTATTCCTAAGTCCAAGAAGTCCAATACTCCATAATGGCAAGGATAGTAACCAAATAGTCCAAGTATCATTAAAGTTTTTTATGGTTTATGTTAATTATTAAGTATCTTCAAAAAAAAAAGCTCAAGTAAGCAAAGATGATAATAGCATGAAATGTAAATGCTAAAGTAAATGGTGTATAAACTAAAAGAGCATAAAATAAAAACACAAAATAAAGTCAATTGTTAGTAATTAGTGGTTAGTTTGATGACCATCTTGAAACTTGTATTTGGAACTCATTAGAGGATTGGTAGAACCAAAGCCTCTACACAACAAGTTGCCTTTTCTTTTTGTCAAGTATATCATCCATTTTGGAATCCTCAAAAGTAACATTTAATGATCAACAATATTTAAGTGATCTGCGTTGACTAAAAGTGATGTAGATCCATTATACGATTGGTAGAACCAAAGCCTCCATACAATGAATCTCAAGGTTATTGGATCAAAGAGATCAAATTAACATACTTGGGCTTGTAAACATAGGTTTGGGCCATGAGTGATCATTTATTCGAATCGGGACAAAATTTAGCGCTATGTTAAGCAATCGTAAGTGGACTTATATAGAAGTCGCACCTATTTTGAGGCCGATCAATAGAAACCTATGCACCATTTGTTTTGAGACATGATATAGATATCATGCTCCAATAACACTTAGTGCAATAAGAAATGTATAAGATGAGGAGGGATGGGAAAGAATATGCAACCCATTTTTGAATTAAAATTTAATCAAACTATTATTAAAATCATTCATCCATTTTTATAGAGTTAGACTCAACACCATGGATCCAATGATGTTAATAAAGTTCATGATAAAAAATTCAACCCAAGATTAGCCAGAAAATAATACAAAATAATATTATATTTAATATATGCATTAAAAAGGGTTTTAAAATGTTTTAAAATAGAAATAAGAGAGAAAAATATCAACTATGTTCAAATTAATCAAGAAATATTAAGTAAGACCATAGAAAAATCAGAAATGAACTCAAATCTTTTTATACAATTTTTGGGAATTTTTTAAAGTCAGAAACTATTTTTAAAATTAAAAGAAATGAGTAAAATAAACCAAAAAAGATAAAAAATAACAAAGTCAGAAATAATAAATAAATGAGGTCACCAATATTTGTCACAATATCATTGGATCATTCCATATTTTTTTTTATAATTTAAAAATGCATAAAAGTATTTTTAAACATTTAAAACAATTCAAATAAAGTGAAAATTAAAAAAAAAATATCAAAACACAAAATAAAATTGTAAAAAAATAAAAATCAGAAAGAGAAAAACCAAAAATACTTTTCATAATTTTTAATTTTTTTTGGACTTAAAATGAATTTTCTATGATTTTTTTAAGTTTAAAACATTTTAAATATAAAAAATCAGAAAATAAAATAAAGTCAAAAAATGTGGACCAATGGATTAGAGTCAAAACGCGTTAGTAAGCTAATCCAATGGATCAGACGTGCTGTGCATATCATGGTCATTAGTGAATAACACACATGATCATTAAGTAAATCAGATATTCAAAAATTCCAAATTACGCTATTTCATTGGTTGAAGGATGATACGTTGGTCATCTTCAACCTCTAGCCAGTCACAAATCGAGCTTGCTCAAACTGTAAAATTAGAGCACGATACCGGTACCATTCGCTCCCTCTCATCAAGACGAAGATAACCACACCTTCGCGAAAAATTTATATAAATTGTAGCTCAAGTAATTTGGAAGGAAAGTTTTGAAAAGGAATTTGAAAATTCATGGCCCAAACGCGTTTCCAGTTAAAAGAAAGTATTGCAACTAGAACCAGGGCAATGAGAGCTTCACAATGATATTAAAAGTTTGGAAGAATTGATGGAGAAATCTACCTATTGAACTTCAGTTGCAGAGCTCTGTAAACGGACTTGGTCAGATTAATTCAGAAAGTTTCAAGGCTCAATTCTTCTTCTGTTAGCTTCAGGGAAGATCAAGGAAGCTGAATTGATAGAAAAAATAGATTGAAAAAGGCTTGAATAATGATTTCGAAGTTGCAGAAAAATGAGTTATGGAGCGAGTTTGGTAGGGTGATTTTGGATGTCCAAGCTTCAGAAAACGAATGGGATAGCTCATGTATTTATAGGAGAAGCAAATGGGATCAAAAGGAAGGGTGAATGAAGCAATTTGGAGGGAATTTGTGTGGGTCTGCATCATGAAGAAAGTGTGACTTCTCTTTTGTCAAAACCCATCTAAAATGCACGTTTTAATGCACTTATCCACTTGGGATAGTTGGCTAATCGTGTTTAGACCCAAAACGCGTGCTAATTTGAGGGTTAGAAGTTGTAGCATGAAATTCAAATTCTGACTTGCGATGAAACATCAATTCCAAGTTACCACTTTTGAAACAATGGTATTCTCAGCTCAAGAAGTCTTAAGACATGGTTCTTGATGCTTTAGAAAGATGAGATTACAAACTTTGCAAGGGGAAAAGTATGGAATCAAATGGATGTTTGAGCTGAAATTTGCAATGAGTCAAAGTTTGGAAAAAGAGGTTGACTTTCCATACTTAGAAATATTTCAAGTTTTTCCTCAAAAGTGACCTATAATGTTTTGCATCCAAACATGGCCTTCCTCTTGGAATTTGCTCTTGACCAAAAAAGATGGTATGAAATAGACCTCTTGAATGACATTTTGAAACTTGAACAACTCAAAATATCAAACAATTGAGAGAGTTATGAATTGTTGAAGTTGGAAAAAAAATCATGAAATGACCTATAATATTTTGTATCCTTAGGGCATCTTCCATCCATTTTCTCACTTTTCATATAAAAGAAGGAATGAAGTTCACATCCTCAAGATCATTGTGGAAAATGAGTGGGCTCAAGGTGATAAAGATTGACCAAGTTATGATCTTTTGAAGTCACACATGGGAAGTTAGGGGTTCATTTGGAGGACTTGTAATCTTTCTTCATCATAAAGTTTCTTCCACATGAAAACTCCTTGAAACTATTAAAGTGATTTTGTTAATAACCCTTTAAAGAGAAGGATGTTTTTGGAATCACTCAAAAATACCAAAATATGAGCAAGATATACATCTTTGAAATTCAAAACCCTAGCTCCTAGGTCAAGAAAATGCTTTGAGGAACTTTGACAATTTTAAACAACCTTCTTGTACCAACACTTTTGCTTTGTAGATATAAGTTGTTAAGGGTGATAATGAGAACTCATATCAACCAAAACCACTTCCATATCTTGAGAATTGGCAGAAATATGCACTTGTGACCAATGGGAACAAGGCCTTGTCCCACCATGGCAACTTTTCAATTAACCCCTTGTACTTTTGAATCAATCTGGATAACTTTGAAATGTGGTGAACCAAAATAAACCTTGCCATGCCATTTATTCCAAAATAACTTCAATGGTGAGGTTTGAATTTCTCAAGCTTTATTGACTAGGGCATGGAAATAAACTCATGAACCCATGGATCAACTTGCTAAGCCATATTGCCTTTACCTATATTATTAACAAGTAAGATAAACCAACATTGCAATTTATTAATTAAAAGGAAAGTTAAAACAAAACATGCATGATCACAAAAGAAAAACAAGTCAAGGTGCTTGGTGATTCCTCAAAGAGCAAAGCTAAAGATAGGGAGGAGAACTAAAAGCCCTAATGTGATCTTGTTGTGATTGAATCAATATGGTATGATGAAGGGATCTTAGGGGCAAAAATTGGGGTACAACAGCTGCCCTTATTTAAGTTTCTTCTATCCGGAGATATGAAGGTTAAAAATCTTCGTGTCGACGTGATCTAAGATACTTAAATATAAAACAAACCCTATTTTTGGCCCTAAGATGCCATGTGTTGTACCCCAAAATTTTCCCTCTCAATTCTCAAGGGTTTTCTCACAAAGATTCTCAGGATTTAAGCTTGCACAAGTGCATTGGGATTTTCCAATACCAGAATTAAAAGGAAACTGTCAAAAAGGGAGATAAAAATAACATTTCGACAAATTTGGAGGAAAATAGGTCTCCTTCCATTCAGCCCCCTTCGATTGGACTTTTCACCTCCTTCGATTGCTCAAAAGTATATTGCTTGCATGCTTGCAATCGAAGGTCATAAACTGCTAGACACATGTTCCCCCAGCAAGGAAAACCCTTCATTTAGACACAAGTGTCTGCATACAAGCCTTCATTTGGGCATTCACCTTCTGCATGCAAGTCTTTGTTTGGGCATTCACTTCCTGCATGCCTGCATGCAAGTCTTCATTTGGGCATTCATCTCTTGCCATGCCTGCATGCAAGCTTCAGTTGAGCAAGGGCTTCATGCCACTTGGGTTACATATTTCATTTAGGTGTTGAAGCTTCCTTCGATTCAGAAGGAAATTACCTGCTGAGGACTTCCTTAAAGCTTCCTTAGATTTAGAAGGAAATGATCTTCATACAAGCTTCGATTGAGTTTTGTTTCCCTTTGAAACAACGTACTTCAATTAAGTAAGTAAAGGCCTCCTTTTTCTTTTCTATGATTCAGAAAGTCAATGATCTTCTGAAAGCTTCCTTCGATTCAGAAGGCAATAACCTTCTGAAAAAAGTCATTCGATTTCACCATTATCCCCTCACCTGTTTGCCTTGGATTCACAAGTTTTTGATTAGATGAATGGCTACCTTCTTATGACTTTCGATTTCATCTTCATGTTTGCTTCGAATGCGCCTTCATATCACCTTCGAATCCATCTGCAAACCCTTCAATACGCCATAGTGCTGCATTATGACACACAAATTGGTGGCCCATTCGAAGGACTTGCCATAGTTGGGGAATAATTTTTTTTACTTACTTTGGAGTCTGGTCGAAGGTTTGGCCTAAGTGATCAAAAGAAAGAAGACTCAAAATGGCATATTCAGCTAAAAAGGGCCATTCGAAGAACACACGGTTGGTCCATTCGAAGGACACAACTGGTAGAAACGAATGTTGCTTTGTTGAGTCTGGTCAAAGGTTAGGAAAAATGAAGGATTCGATTCAAAAGGTCAAGTTGTACATAGGTCAGGCTACATAGGCCTCCAACTTGTGCCTCACTCCATATTAAATTATTCTTCAAGCCAACTTTCTCTTGATGACATCACAACCCTTTTAGAAAGTTTTTGAGCCTTGCGCCTGTCTCTTCTGCACATTTGCCCCCTATGAACTAGGAGCCACCCATCTAAACCATTTATTTTGTTGATTTTACAAAAAGTTGACATAAGTGGATGTTGGCCTTTCAAAGAAACTATATTTTATTCTTTCATCAAGCTGCACATTTCATTTTTTTCTCTATAAATAGAGAATTCATTTGCACATCAAAGGAGAG
The DNA here is from genome assembly GCA_948472305.1 of Vicia faba. Taxonomy (NCBI): domain Eukaryota; kingdom Viridiplantae; phylum Streptophyta; class Magnoliopsida; order Fabales; family Fabaceae; genus Vicia; species Vicia faba. Next base: position 1,342,566,174 of record OX451740.1, read on the forward strand.
GATTTTTGGACCAGGGGAACGAATCTCCAAACTTTCTCAAACACAACAAAAACTCTCAAGTACTTAAACACTTGTGAAGAAAAAACCCAAAATCATTGTCACCTCCTTCGATTCTGAAGAACATCACACTCCAGTCTCTTTATAACCCAGTGGAAAGAAGCATCACACTTGCTTCATTTCCTCCTTCGAATCCAGCATCCCATGATTTGTTTTAGGCCCCCTCTTTCGAATCTAGCACTCAGGGTTTCCACTCAAGGCCCCACACCCATTCAAGGATAAATCAAGGTAAGTTACTCTTACCCTTGCATCCTTCATTTAAATCATAGAATGTATATAATATTTTGCCTCACTTTCGTTTACACCCTTTGAATCTATTTTTCTGGCTAATCTTTTTGTTCCTTTTTGCTTGAGTTCATTAAATATACTTTAATATTTAGTTTGGCCACGAGACAAAGGTTAATATGGCTTCAGGCCATGTTGCCATTTTATAACTCAAATGAAAGAGACAGGGGGAAGAAAGACATGAAGCAAAGCCTTGGCTTCAATGCTATCTTCCAGGCCCAACTAGAATGAATGCTCATGCTGACTTCTAAGCCCCAGAAAGGCAGAACCAGAAGGAACGCCCAGCTGCTACCAGGCCCCAATCGAAAGCCACAACATGCTGGCCTCTAGGCCTTAAACGAAAGGCACAACATGCTGGCCTTCAGGCCCCAATCGAAAGTCATGCCTTCACCACTTTTCAGGCCAGATCGAAGAGAGCCAGAAATGGAAAAATCGAAGGTTTTGCTGCCCTAAATCGAAAGATCCATTTTTATTGCTTTTACTTTATTTTTTTCTTTATATTTTCATGCAATTCAATATGGTTATAATAGTGTAGGATTTATTTTTTGCACTCTTTTATTACTTTCATATAAATGTTAGTAATTAGGTGTGTATAGCAAGATAAAATCAACAAGTAGACAACCCAGAAATCAAAGACAAAATGCAAGCAATCAAACCCACTTGCACACATGCACCCTTAGGGTAATTCCACTTGTTGCCTTATAAAAATGGTCATGTTATGCATGTGGGATATCTTAGAAAAAATAATCACAAATACAAGATCATAGTCCCTCGATGACGCTACGAATGTTGCCTTACAAATGATCTTAGTCCCTCAGAGAAATGCTAAGGTGTCTCACAACATAGTTATCATGACTATACGATGACCCACACCCGTCCCTTTACGTCTAAAGATAAGGCTTCTTACCAAATCAATGGTAAGATAGCCATATCAAAGGAAAGGAAGAAATGAACTAAGACTTTTAAGTAGGTAAATTGTTCCTAGTTGCTTGCTCATTTTCAAATCAAACACTCTTGCTTATTTTCAAAAAAAACAACAACACTTTCAAAACACTTTCAAAACCTTTTCCAAACATGAAATATTTTCAAAAGCTCAACACTTTGTATACGTCCTTACGAACAATAAGTATTACAAAGTTTTCCTAAATGATGGCGCCTTTTCAAAATACTTTCAAAAACCACCACAAAGCATATTTTCAAACAAAAGCAAGTGATCTAGCAAGCAACTAAGAGCCCATAGATAACTATGGATGAAAAGGGTGCTAATACCTTCCCTTTTCATAATCTACCCCCCGAACTCAGAAATAATCTCGAAAGGTCTTTCCTATTCTTTTCAGCCTTTCCTTATTGGATAAAATAAAAGTCGGTGGCTACTCTTGCTAACCGCAACATTTGTGATAAAGACGCAAAACACTCAAGTCAGTTCTCCCACCGTATCACACCATGCAATGCTTATGAGTATGAATGCATATGAACAACTTCAAAGGGACGCAAAACACCATTGGGGATGTAGAAAAGGAAATAAGGATCAAAAGAGAAACCCGACTAGGAAAATAAATCACTGGTGAATAAAAAAGACCCGACTCTATTGGTGTAATACCCAAAGAAGAGATAAGGTAGCATCAACTCAGCTAAATAGGAGATAGTATAGGATAAAAGTGATTGACAACCAATTGCGAATTACCAAACTCAATAGTCGGAGGTATAAGATCAAACGGATACACCAACTTTTACTGAAGGCGAAACTACCAATGTTCACTGAAGGTAGAAAGAGAAAAGAATAACAAAACCAACATTCACTGACGGTGAGCTACCAACATTCATTGAAGGTAGAGAGACAAACATCGACATTCATTGATGATGAACTACCAACTTTCACCGAAGGTAGAAAAAAGATAACAATCACCAACGTTTACTGATGGTGAACTACCAACTTTCACTGAAGGTAGAGAGAAAATAAATATCATAGCACCGACATTCACTGACAGTGAACTACCAACGTTCACTGAAGGTAGAAAAAAGATAACAATCACCAATGTTCACTGATGGTGAACTACCAACTTTCACTAAAGATAGAGAGAAACGAAATATCATAGCATCGATGTTCAATGACGGTGAACTACCAACATTCACTAAAGGTAGCAAAAAGATAACAATCACCAACATTCACTGATGGTGAACTACCAACTTTCACTGAAGGTAGAAAAGAAATATCATAGCACCGACGTTCACTCACGGTGAACTACCAACATTCACTAAAGGTAGCAAAAAGATAACAATCACCAAAGTTCGCTGATGGTGAACTACCAACTTTCACTGAAGGTAGAGAGAAAAGAAATATCATAGCACCGACGTTCACTGACGGTGAACTGCCAACGTTCACTAAAGGTAGCAAAAAGATAACAATCACCAACGTTCACTGATGGTGAACTACCAACTTTCACTAAAGGTAGAGAGAAAAGAAATATCATAGCACTGATGTTCTCTGACGATGAACTACCAATGTTCACTGAAGGTAGCAAAAAGATTACAATCACCAATGTTCACTGATGGTGAACTACCAACTTTCATTGAAGGTAGAGAGAAAAGAAATATCATAGCACCAACGTTCACTGATAGTGAACTACCAACGTTCACTAAAGGTAGCAAAAATATAATCAATCACCAACGTTCACTTATGGTGAACTACCAATATTCACTGAAGGTAGAGCGAAAATAAATATCATAGCACCGACATTCACTGATGGTGAACTACCAACATTCACTGAAGGTAGAAAAAAGATAACAATCACCAATGTTCACTATTGGTGAACTACCAACTTTCACTGAAGGTAGAGAGATAAGAAATATCATAGCATCGACGTTCACTGACAGTGAACTACCAACATTCACTGAAGATAGCAAAAAGATAACAATCACTAACGTTCACTGATGGTGAACTACCAACGTTCACTGAAGGTAGATAGAAAAGAAATATCATAGCACCAACGTTCACTGATAGTGAACTACCAACGTTCAGTGGAGGTAGCAAAAATATAATCAATCACCAACATTCGCTTATGGTGAACTACCAACTTTCACTGAAGGTAGAGGGAAAAGAAATCTGGTGTGGTTTTGGCTCACCCTCTAAACCAGTCAAAGGAACACGATCAGTAATAGGTAAATCCAACAGATAAGAATACTCCTCTAGTGTAGGCATCAACTGATAGTCAGGGAAAGTAAAGCAATGATACATCGGATCATAGAATTGGACCAAGGTCGAGAGAATATCCTCCTTCATCCTAAGCTTCATGAGAGGAATGATGGATCCATACTTCTTCTGAAAATCTACAGAACACTCAATCTCAGGAATTAGACTGATCAACTCATCTATCTCGGGATCTTTGAAACTGTATTTTCCAGTATTTCTTTTTCCAGAATTCATGGTCAAAAGGTACCTGAGATATTCACAAATGGTCAACTTTCAAGTCCCTTGAAATAAAACTTCTTCAAAAGATGCTAATGAGTGCATGGATGCATGATGCAACAATTATACACAAGATCACAAACATAGAGTTCATAGTTTCAACGTCACGAGCATGAGGTCGAAGGTACTACCCATAAGGTATGGTGTAAAAGTTATCACCTGCCGAACAAGGTTCTAGAGGTTCCCAAAGTCTACATCCTTCCTTCAGATGTTACCAACTTCCCGATTGACTCGGTAATTAGTAATATTCTCAAGAAAAACTCGTCCGAGCGTAGTATAGTGTGACAACTATTTCCGGATTACTCCGTCATAGCTTTCGCACTACACCTAAAAGGCCAAGATGGGTTAGGTATTCTACGGTCCTCAGCTTCAGTAGGCTCTCAGGTCAAAAGCAGTACGTCTTCCCGATTACTCGGTAAACGATGCTACAATCAAAGGGGCCTCCACTGAGTAGGGGATCTCATGCCTCCTTTTTTGGGATTACTCCCTCAAAGTTAGCATGACTATACCGCCCGTCCTATCTTAAAGTTTGCCCAAGTCCGGGTATAGGACTTATAAGTAATCACCAAGTACCCTGAAAACCAGGAAAATCCAAATAAACATATATACAACATATAACACATAAACAACAATAGGACATATACAAATATAAACAAAGATAGGCTTAACCCACTTAAGGATGGACCAGCAAGAGGTCAATCTTACCCCAGTGAAGTCGCCATTTTTTTCTGTAGCGGTAGAAATGTTTAAGACTAAGCCATTGGATTGACTAGACTTATACATATCAAAATAAAAGTCGCCACCATGCATTATTGTTTCCAAAGGAATGAGAAAAGAGCGAATAACCCAAAAAGAGGGGGAAAGATTCAAGGTAAGGGGGTTGGTTGTGTAAAGGGAAGGTATTAGCACCCTAAACATCTATGGTACTCCATATGAACCTCTTTGAAAAATCTGTATATTTTGGCTATAAAATATTGTATGTAAAATAGATGGTGGAGGTGAGAAAAGATACATATTTTTTTATGATTTTTTCACCCACCGCGGTTGCAAACCTTTAGTGCCTACGTACCACCTTTCGTGCAATGGGGGATCAGGGTACACGTAGTTCACCTTTTAAAAAATTTAAAACATAAGTGTGTTGGTTAATTTTATGAGATAAGACATCATCGTCATTGTCCGTGTGGAAAACATACTTACTACCCACAATTATGAGAAAGGAGAATTTGCATCATCTCAAAGTGGAGGATATGGCTTGGATTTTAAAATCAACAATGCCTCACTCAACACCCAAGTGGAAAATATCTCACTTCACTATATATTGTAGAAGTATAGTTGTTTGCATCACTACAAGGATTGACAAGAGTCCAATCTTTTGAGAAAAGTTTTAAAGTAAAAAGCCAAAGTGGAAAATGGTTTGAAATGAGATTGATTTACTTTTAGTCTTTCTCACAAAAAATGTCAAGGTATTATTAAAATGATTGGAGTTTATTTATATAAATAATGTTTTGAAAATGCATGGACCTAAGTTCAAGTTTATTATGAAAGTGGTTCGAGTTTAAAAAACAAGAAGAGTTTTAAAAAGGAGGAAGAAGATTTTTGAAATTAAAGAAGATGAGAGGAGAAGAAGAGGCTATCCTAAAGCATAAGGTAAAAGATAAGGAGAAGAACCATCTAACCAACAAGAAGCCAATACTTGACATTATGAGTCAAGATAGGATTCCCATTCTTTGGATTAAAACCAAGCAAGCAAAGATACTAGACCTCTTGGGAAGACCAAACTTCAAGTATATTAAGTCTTCACAAAAATTAGGCAGAGTAACAGTTGTATACGGGTGAATTCCAGATTATAAACAAAGTATGTAATCACAGTAACCTGGACACAAAACAAACAAACAACCCAATGTCTTGAGGTAAACCCCAAGAACTCTAGACAAAATATCAATTAAGATCATAAGGTCTCCAACATAGGCCAAGGTTTCTATTCTTAAGTCCAAGAAGTCCAATACTCCATAATGCCAAGGATAGTAACCAAATAGTCCAAGTATCATTAAAGTTTTTTATGGTTTATGTTGATTATTAAGTATCTTCAAAAAGAAAAGAAAAGCTCAAGTGAGCAAAGATGAAAATAGAATGAAATGTAAATGCTAAAGTAAATGGTGCATAAAATAAAAGAGCATAAAATAAAAACACAAAATAAAGTTAATTATTAGTAATTAGGGGTTAGTTGGATGACCATCTTGAAACTTGCATTTGAAACTCCTTAGAGGATTGGTAGAACTAAAGCCTCTACACAACAAATTGCATTTGCTTTTTGTCAAGTATATCATCCATTTTAGAATCCTCAAAAGTAACATTTAATGATCAATGATGTTTAAGTGATCTGCGTTGACTAAAAGTGATGTAGATCCATTAGAGGATTGGTAGAACCAAAGCCTCCTTACAATGAATCTCAAGGTTATTGGATCAAAGAGATCAAATTAACATACTTGGGCTTGCAAACATAGGTTTGGGCCACAAATGATCATTTATTCGAATTGGGACAAAATTTAGCGCTATGTTAAGCAATCGTAAGTGGACTTATATAGAAGTCGCACCTATTTTGAGGTCGGTCAATAGCAATCTATGCACCATTTGTTTTGAGACATGATATAGAGATCATGCTCCAATAACACTTGGTGCAATAAGAAAGGGATAAGATGAAGAGGGGTGGGAAAGAATATACAAACCATTTTTGAATTAAAATTTAATCAAACTATTATTAAAATCATTCATCCATTTTTGTAGAGTTAGACTCAACACCATGGATCCAATGATGTTAATAAAGTTCATGATAAAAAGTTCAACCCAAGATCAGCCAGAAAATAATACAAAATAATATTACATTTAATATATGCATTAAAAAGGGTTTTAAAATGTTTTAAAATAGAAATAAGAGAGAAAAATATCAACTATACTCAAATTAATCAATAAAGATTAAGTAAGACCATAGAAAAATCAGAAATGAACTCAAATCTTTTTATAAATTTTTTGGTAATTTTTTAAAGTCATAAATTATTTTTAAAATTAAAAGAAATGAGTAAAATAAACCAAAAATGATTAAAAAAATAACAAAGTATGAAATAAAAAATAAATGAGGTCACCAATATTTGTCACAATATCATTGGATTATTCCTTTTTTTTTAATTTAAAAATGCATAAAAGTGTTTTTAAACATTTAAAGCAATTCAAATAAAGTGAAAATTTAAAAAAAATATCTAAACACAAAATAAAATTGTAAAAAAATAAAAATCAGAAAGAGAAAAATCAAAAATATTTTTCCTAATTTTTTGGACTTAAAATGAATTTTCTATGATTTTTTGAAGTTTAAAACAATTTAAATATAAAAAATCAGAAAATAAAATAAATTCAAAAAAATGTGGACCAATGGATGAGAGTCAAAACGCGTTAGTAAGCTAATCCAATGGATCAGACGCGTTGTGCATATCATGGTCATTAGTGAATAACACACATGATCATTAATTAAATCAAATATTCAAAATTCCAAATGGCATTTTTTCATTGGTTGAAGGATGACACGTTGGTCATCTTCAAACTCCAGCCAATCTCAAATCGAGCTTGCTCAAACTGTAAAGTTAGAGCACGAGACCGGTACCATTCGCTTCGTCTCATCAAGACGAAGACAACCACAACTTTGCGAAAAATTTATATAAATTGTAGGTCAAGCAATTTAGAAGGAAATTTTTGAAAAGGAATTTGAAAATCCATGGCCAAAACGCGTTTCCAGTTAACAAAAAGTGTTGCGACTAGAACCAGGGCAATGAGAGCTTCACAATGATATCAAAGTTTGGAAGAATTCATGGAGAAATCTACCTATTGAAGTTCAGTTGCAGAGCTCTGTAAATGGACTTGGTCAGATCAATTCATAAGGTTTCAAGGCTCAATTCTTCTTCTGTTAGCTTCAGGGAAGATCAAGGAAGGTGAATTGATAGAAAAAATGGATTGAAAAAGTCTTGAACAATGATTTCGAAGTTGCAGAAAGTGAGTTATGGAGCGAGTTTGGCAAGGTGGTTTTGGTTGTTCAAGCTTCAGAAAATGAATGGCATAACTCATGTATTTATAGGAGAAGCAAATAAGATCAAAAGGAAGGGTGAATGATGCAATTTGGAGGGAATTTGTGTGGGTCTGCATCATGAAGAAAGTGTGACTTCTCTTTTGTCAAAACTCATCCAAAATGAGTGTTTTAATGCACTAATCCACTTGGGAAAGTTGGCTAATCATGTTTAGACCCAAAACGCGTGCTAATTTAAGGGTTAGAATTTGTAACATGAAATTCAAATTCTGACTTGCGATGAAACTTCAATTCCAAGTTACCACTTTTGAAACAATGGCATTCTCAATTCAAAGGGGTCTTAAGGCATGGCTCTTGATGCTTTAGAAAGATGAGATTACAAGCTTTGAAATGGGAAAATAATAGAATCAAATGGATGTTTTAGCTGAAAGTTGCAATGAGTCAAAGTTGGGAAAAAGAGGTTGCCTTTCCATACTTCGAAATATTTTAAGTTTTTCTTCAAAAGTGACCTATAATGTTTTGCATCCAAACATGGCCTTCCTCTTGGAATTTACTCTTAACCAAAAAAGATGGAATGGAATAGACCTCTTGAATGACATTTTGAAACTTGAACCATTCAAAATCTCCAAAAATTGATAGAGCTATGAATTGTTGAAGTTGGCAAAAAATCATGACATGACCTATAATCTTTTGTATCCTCAGGGAATCTTCCATCCATTTTCTCACTTTTCCTATAAAATAAGGAATAAATTTCACATCCTCAAGATCATTGTGGAAAAAGAGTGGGCTCAAGGTGATAAAAATTGAGCATGTTATGATAAATTGAAGTCACACATGGGAAGTTGGGGGTTCATCTGGAGGACTTGTAATCTTTCTTCACCATCAAGTTCCTTCCACATGAAAACTCCTTGAAACTTTTGAAGTGATTTGTTAATAACCCTTTGAAGAGAAGGATGTTTTTGGAATCACTCAAAAATACAAAAATATGAGCAAGATATACTTCTTTGAAGTTTAAAACCCTAGCTCATAGATCAAGAAAATGCTTTGAGGATCTTTGACAATTTTAAACAACCTTCTTATACCAACACCTTTTCTTTGTAGATAGACGTTATTGAGGATGATAATGAGAACTCATAGCAACCAAAACCACTTCCATATCTTGAGAATTGAGAGAAATATGTACTTGTGACCAATGGGAACAAGGCCTTGTCCCACCATGGCAACTTCTTCAATTAACCCCTTGTACTTTTGAATCAATCTTGATAACTTTGAAAAATGGTGAACCAAAATAAACCTTGCAATTCCATTTCTTCCAAAACAACTTCAATGGTGATGTTTGAATTTCTCAAGCTTTATTGACTAGGGCATGAAAATAAACTCATGAACCCATGTATCAACTTGCTAAGCCACATTTCCTTTACCTACATTATTAATAACAAACCAACATTTCATTTTATTAATTAAAAGGAAAGTCAAAACAAAACATGCATGATCACAAAAGAAAAACAAGTCAAGGTGCTTGGTGATTCCTCAAAGAGCAAAGTTAAAGATAGGGGGAGAACCAAAAGCCCTAATGTGTTCTTGTTGTTATTGAATCAGTATGGTATGATGAAGGGATCTTAGGGGCAAAAATTGGGGTACAACAGTTACTGATTAAGTTGATGTTATGTTTATTAAGTTTCTTCAGTAATTTTGATTTTGTTTTATTTCGAGTATTTTTGCGTGTTACGCTTTGGTTGGTTGTTGTGACTGTTCTATGTTCAGGTGAAAGATCCAAGGTACTCGGTGCGAGGAAGTCAAGAAATCAAAATTTTCAAGGAAGAAAAAATAAAGTATCTGGAGGCGTGACACGGCCACCCGTGTCACCTGACATGGGTCGTGTCACGTGGGAAGCTTTGGAAGAAGAAGGAAATCAGGAGGATGACACGGTCACCTGTGTCACCTGACACAGGCCATGTCAGCAGATTTAAATGACAATTTTCCTTGAAGCTACAAGAGAGCCAACACGGCCATCCGTGTCAGCTGACACGGGCCGTGTTAGCTGAGGCGCTAATTTTTCATATTTTTGTGAATCATCATAATTCTATAAGGACCAAGGTTTAGGATGAATGACCAATGTTTTTCCAACTAAGGACTTAGGAGAAAACAAAATAAAGATCTAGTAATTAAATGTAATGAACTTGTTGAAGAAATCAGGATTCAAGGTTATTATAGGGAAAATCACACACTTTACCCTAGCATGGTCCTCATATTTGTGAAAAAGTTAAATTTAACATTCTGCTTACTTTAATTATTGTCAAGGATGTATTCCAAACCAAACCCAAAGTTAAGTTTTTGTTTAATTGAACCTAGAATTAAGCTCTATACGTATATGCAATCCTCGAGATCAATATTCGGGGAATTTCCCTACTATTACTATAGAGGCAAATTACTACACTTGCTAATTTTCTGATCAGCAACCTTGACATTCGAATTTTCTGATCTCATATGCTTATTTAGCCTATGAACATGTGTTGATCATCCTGAATATGTCCTTGTCCACACCATTGAAGATAACACTCAAATCATTAGATTTTCCAACAACTTCATCATTTTCAGCATCATTCCGATCAGCTTCTAGCTTCAAGCTAGTTATGCCATCTTCAAAAGTAACCATCGGATGTTTCCACTCTTTTACCACAACTTTCCATGGTTTTTTGCCCATGGATTTGTGAAAGGCAATCATCATAGACTTCCAATAATCATAGTTGGTACCCTCCAAAACAGGTGGTTCGTTGACTTATCCTCCATCTTTCATTATGTCCATTTGAGCAAAGAACCCTCTATTTATAGAACAAAAGGTGGTTTATTGTAAATGAGAAAAGAGCCATATATTTATAGAACAAAAGGTGGCTCAAATATGGGAATAATCCATGGACTTTTCAAATCTCATAATTGATTATCCCAAGTGCATAATCTATTATGGAACCCCAAAATGGAATGTTTTAATTCCTAGTCATTCCCAATTGTAACACCCCAAAAATGATTATATTATTATTTAATTGATTTATGATGAGTAATTATGAGTTATTTGTGAATATATGGTGTTTTGTTGAAAATGATGCGTGATGTGATGTCATTGTGTGGAATTATGGGAATGAAGGTGATATTTGGAATTTTAGTAATTTAGATAATTAGTATAATCATTTAGAATTACTAATTAGAATTGTTATTATTAATTGAATAAGATAATATGGTGTAGAGGTGATAAGGGCAAGGAGGTAATATTCGTAAGGATTGGTGAGGGTAACTTGGGAAAACATATTAGGGGTCCAAGGGGTAAGTTAGACAAAAAGGAAAATTTAAGGTTTAGTGATCATTCTGTATCATCGTGGTGTTTGGGAAGGGAGTAGTGAAGAGCTAGGGCACGAGGAAACATAGAGATTTCAACCGAACACGAAGTGAAAGATAAAAAATAAGAATCTAAGGTAAGGGGGTTATCTTTATTATTATAATTGATATGGGGTTTAGATGTATGTAGGTTTGTTTGGGGTTTTATGATGAATTGGTAGTGTGATGATTTGTGAGGAAATTAATGAACTATGATGTGTAGAATACCATGGATTGATAACCATAATGACGTGATACTGTAATTTTGTTGATTGTATGATAACATGTCTAATTGTATAAGTTTTTTGTTTGTTTTGGTGTGAAATCGAGTAGAAATTGGAACTGAACAGGTGCAGGAACACAACAATAGAGTTGATGCCACGAGCGAGTCGTCGAGGGAGCCTTCTACTTCATCGGGAGAAGCTAATTCTACTAGGAAACACTAGGAGAGAGTGAGGCAAAAGGAATATGTGATTTTTGGTGCTCTTGGAAAAATGTATGGGAGTGGTTTCTCACTCCAGCTTCGCCGGGTGAAAATGGTGACGAGCGTGAGCTTCAAGGGTGAGTGAGAGGCGAGGGAAATGAGAGAAAAATCAAGTTTCTGGAAAAATGTACAGGGAAGGTGATTCTCCATAGATTTTCCAGGCGAGCCTCAGGGGAGAAGACTACTTCGTCGGGCGAGCCTCGGGCGAGGGGCAGTTGATAAAATGTTCTAGGTGTCATAACTTGAGTTCCCATACTCTGTTTGATGTGCCATTCAAAGTGTTAGTGAGCTAATACGATGATCTATATTTTAGTGGGATAAGATGATAAAAATGATGTATGTTTCCAGTACCTTTGATATGATTAGATTAGACATTACATGTTGAATTTCGATGGTGTAATGATGTATGAAGAACCATTGATGCTATGATGATTTTGTGTCGTGCTATGATGTATTTGATGATGACATGTTGAATGAAGTGGAATAGGTGCAGGATTGGTGTGTATACATGCTATGTGTATCATGTTGTTAATGATTTCATTAATGGTGATGCATTTTGACTAGCAGTGGTCGTGTTTTATTATGTTGTTTTGCAACATGCATTTGTGGAATATGTCAAGACATTGGCTCAATAATGTTGATAGGACGTTGGCTCAATTATGTTGATAGGACGTTGGTCCAGTCATGGCCTCAATACCATCATGTGGATTGAGTGCATTTTTATAAAGTGCTCTGATTCCAAGCGAGAATCGATCATATGGCGGGGATTGTTAGAGGAAGATAACACAAGGTCATCAGTGAAGTTTGCTACCATATACATGAGTCCAATGAGTGCATTACATTCTTTATGGAATTGCATGATGATTAATTAAGTGATGTTGTGATCTAAGCGATGTTGATGATGAATGTTGATTTGATGATATTATGAAATAATTTATGTGTGTGCGAAATTGTGAGTATAATATATACAGTACGATGATATGTGAAATTCTTGATGATTGTTGTTGTACTACTATATTTATTCTGTATATCTTTTATAATGATTTGTGATTGCTCGCCCTTTTTGCTTGGAAATGTTGCCTCGATACGTGGGTAACTTGCAGGTAACCATGAATAGTCGTAGAAGCTCGAGGATAACTTTATGGAGTTATTTAGTTACTTTATATTGAATAAAGAGGGTCTTGCTCTGATATGTAACATCAGAGTTTTTGGGGAACGTTTGAATTGAACTTTGTGTTCCTTTTGTTGACATGATGTAATAGATGTTTTAATTGTTTGATTTATTTTTGAATCATAACTTATGAATGATGAAGTTTTCTTTGAAGAGTTATAATGAAACTATGTTGAGATAATAATTCCGCTATGAAATTTGAAGTTATGTGTTGATAGTAACAATGAGATAATTGTTAATTTTTTAGAACCCGTGTTACGGAGCAGGATGTTTTATAATGATGTTTTTATGAAGCATGTGACACCCTTGTTGGTGCTTGACTCAAATTCACTTGTTAAATTATTCGTGAATATTCCTTGGAGTTTAGAAGGGTGTTACAACAATCATTAAGGCACTTCTCCATTCGATTTTAGGCATTACAAGTAATATAATTGACTATCCTATTGGTATAATCAATTATAAATTTGTAAAACATGCTTCTATTTGACCCAAAAAATTCCTTAATTAATTCACTAAGCCTTTTAAAAAAATTAGGAGATTTTTATAAAAGAAAAGAGGCTTTTCAAAGGGTTGAAAGTGTGTATGTGATTTTCTTTAGTAAATTCGAGAGTTAATCTTATACCTTTACAAACACGTATCACTTGACACAGTTAGACGAGCTTTCACACTTCATCTCTTTCACAACTCTTTCAGACTTCATCTTGATCAATTGATAAACTCAACTTGATATTCAAGAACCATTACTTGGTCAACATGTCAAACATCATCACTTGATCCACTTATTAAGCATCATCACTCGATGCACATGTCAAGCACATTCACTTGATCAACACATCAAGCATTATCACTTGATCCACATATTAAGCATTATTACTTTATCAACACATCAAGCACCATCTCTTAATTAATATATCAAGCACCATCACTTGATCAACATATCAGATTATATCACTTGAACAAGCCTTGAATAACAAGACTGATGAAGAATTCTCTTAAGAGCATTGTCAACATAAAAAACAAACATATAATTGCATAATCCATACATACAAGCACATAAATCCATAAGGTTGTTGAGGGATATATCTTTCTTCAACAAAGAGACATGAAAAACATGGTGTATTTTTCTCTCTAGTGGTAATTCTAATTCTAACACATCAAGATCAATTTGTTTGATCATCTGATAGGGACCATAGAAGCAAGGGCTTAATTTCTCATTTCTTTTCTTGGCAAGTGATTTAACCTAGTATGTCTGCAACTTCAAATAGACCCAATTACCTATAGATAAAGTACAAACATATAGGTTTATCCACACAAGTCTTCATTTGAACCTTCTCCTTTAACTAATTTTATTTTAAATTATGAAGAAAGTGACCCCTTTCTTGATTCTTAACATTAAATTCTTCCACCAAGGATGGAATGGTAGTATCTTTCAGCAAATATGGAGGTTTCTGTTCATAAAGAACTTTAAAAGAATTCAACATCAAGTAACTCTTGTAATTGGTATTAAACCCTAATTCTTCCCACCATAACCATTTAGGCCATTGTTTCAGATTAGTTCCCGTGAGGAAATGTAAATAAGTTTCCAAACGTCTGTTAACTCACATCGGTTTGTCCATCTGTTTTAGGGTGATATACGTAACTAAATTTTTACTTTAGCCATCTTGAGTAAATCTAACCAGAAATGACTAAGAAAGATTTTATCTCTATCTAATATAATGATTAAGGGAAATCCAAGCAATTTAACTACTTCATTTATAAAAATTTAAACCTCATCCTTAGTAGTGAAAGTATGGCTAATAGAAATGAAATGGACATACTTTGTTAAATGATTTACAAAAACCAAAATCACACTTTTACCTTGCACCTTTGGTAATTCCTCTATGAAATTCATAGAGATGACAACCCAAACTTCTGTAGGTTGAGAGTTAGCATCCCTTAACAAATATTGAATGATGCCTAATAACTTGAGACATTTTTGGATTTCAACCTCCCATTCTTCCAGCTCATCAAAGTGTACCGTGGAAAGATTGGCTGAAATTATATTCCTCAAGGGACATATGTTAAACTCGATGTCCTGACAACTGCTTCGACAAGTAAAACCAGAACCATCACAATTAACATAGTCTAACTTGTACAAGATGATGAAGCCGAAAAGAAATAAATAACACAATCAGTTGGTAACCTAGTTTGATGAAACCTACACTAACATCTAGATGGTTGACTTTAAACCCAATAAAGGTAATCAATATTAGTAGTTTACTCATTTTATCTTACTAGCAACAACAAACCCTATGTTGTTCAATGTCTCTTCCTAACACTACCCAATGACTTTCTATTTAGGACTCCTCCTAAATATGAGACACCCTCTCACTTTCTTTTTCTCTCAAACACTAACCCCTTAGTGATCAACTTCAATCAACATGATGAATGATGTTGAATTTAGAACTCAACTAGACAAACCTAAAACTATTCCAAGTTAGTAAAACATAGTGTGGTGTACATACAACAATAATAAGGACTCTAAACAAACCATAACACTATAAAAATCTTTAATGTATTGCTTGCTTTCCCATGTAGGTTTTGAGCTCCTTATATAGCATAATAATTTTGGGCTTTTGTCAGGGATATTTAACACAATTTCATCCAGAAATAATGCAAAATCTATTGGATATTATTTGTTCCATAAATCTAATCTAACAAGAAGATATGATTTAGTTTGTTTCAAATTTAAATATCTATTTAAATCCGATTTGATCTTTACAATTGTCCAACAAATCATTTAATCATATTGCTAAATAAAAGCAATAAAACCTGATCCAATCTTTAACCAAAAATTCTTCCAAAACGCAACAACAATGACTTGTTGCACAAGGCCCAAATGTCTACCAATATGCTGGGACATCGTGTCTAGTATGTGTCCCTTCTGCACCTCCATACAACTTAAGCAAGCTAGATTAATTTTGAACACTTCTCCATGTTGTTGTTTTTCAAAATGAAGCCACTCCAAATGGCCAATTCAAGAGGAACTACAGTTGCATAAGTCATTCCTCTAGATAAAGCGTCAACCACTTTATTTTCATGCCTTGGTTTGTATTATATTTCAAAATCCAATTCCATCAATTTTGAGGTCCACTTAAATTGCTCCTCTCACAAAACCCACATATCAGAAAAATTTAAGAACTTTTAATCACTAAGGATGATGAAATGCCTCCCCAATAAATAGTTTCTCCATTTTTGCACAAAAATAACAATTGCCATCAATTCCCTATCATAAAATGGCTTGGATTGTGCCCTTTCTGACAAAGTTTAACTATGGAAAGCCATTGGTTGGTCACCTTATAAAAAAATACCTAATCCTCGGTTAGAAGCATACGTTTCTATGGTGAATGAAAAACTTTAGAAAAAATTGGGACAGTTAAAATAGCATGTTCAACTGTAGTCTATTTTAGTTGTTCAATAGACGTTTGCGCATCTTGATTCCATCAAAAATTGTCTTTCTTCAATAGTTAAGCCAATGGTTTGAAGCATTAGCCCAACCTCGCATGGCATCTTACCAAAAGCCCAGTCTCATTTGGCATTTACCCTAGAGCCCAATCTTTATTTACACACTCTGAAATCAACACATCGCATGCATCGATCATTCATCATTTCACGCATTTCTCAAATCCATGTCATATGACTAACCATCATACTTAATGAATTAAAAAATCTCATTCAATTATCATGCATAGCGCAGATCATGTTTGAACCTCAGTTGCATTCCCATATACGAATCGTCATCAGTGTGATACCATTTAATCAAAGCCCAATATCGTTCTGCACCCACAAAGACCAGTACTTGTCTGACAAAGTTCAAAGTCTCATTCAATTTGTTTTGATACTCTTTTGAAACCCCCTTTGAATTAGATGCTCTTTCAGATATCATTTGTTTTGTTCCTATGCTCTTTCGTAACTTTCACGATTTAAATTCGATGCTCTTCTAGATCACATTTTTTTCGTTTCAACGCTCTTCCGAAACTTTCTCCTTTGAATCTGATGCTCTTTCAGTTCTCATTTGTTTCATTTTGGTGGACTTCTGGAACTCACCATTTTGAATTTGATATGAAGGTGAGAAAAGTACACAAGAAGAAGGGGAGTTGAACTGTGTATATCAAATTTAATTCTTTTTATAATCTTGAATCAAAATCTAATTAGAGGAGGTCAAATTCCGATCCAAGAAGAACTACGTTAAACCAGAGTCAGACTTTAAAGTTCTATGCAAAACAGAATAAATAAATGCAGAAGTAAATAAAGTGACACACAATATATTCTAGTTCCTCTCAAACTGCGACTAATCCAGTCCCCTTTCAGCATAAGATATTTTCACTATAATCATTCAGATTACAATTTGCTCAATCACACTATAAAGAGACTTCCTTGCCTAAACCAACTGTCCATGACTTCTTGCCCAATCAAACTAGAAAGAGATTCCTTGCTCAATCCTCCAGATCGAGTCTTCCTGCTCAAGCCCTCAAGCAAGAGACTTCCTTGCTCAATCCTCATATCGAGACTTCCTGCTCAAGCCCTCAAGAAAGATACTTCCTTGCTCAATCCTCAAATCGAGACTTTCTGCTCAAACCCTCAAGCAAGAGACTTCTTTTCCTAAACCTATAGTTCAGGACTTCCTGCTCAATCACAATTGAAAGAGACTTTTACTCAAGCATGAATGCTAGAGACTCCATATTCTTTTAACAAAATAATTTGTTATTAACCTTGTGTTTATATGTGTGCTTCTTAGTTAAGTAAATACACAAACGTTTTATACTTTGAGCAATATGTAGATTATGTAGCTCCTGAGTGTATAAGAATGAAATATTCATTCTTTCTCTTCTTCTTCTGCACAGATGATCTTCATTTGTTATGCCTTTCTGTTCTGTTGATCTATTGATCATATTCCCATATTCTTTCTTTTGACTCTCCTAGTTTCATAATCCAAATTTTCCTGCCATATTTTTAAAATATTCAAATTATTTTTAAAATTGGTTCTATAAATTTTTTTGGATATTACTAACATTTAGCTTTAACATTAAAATATTTTGCTTATTTAAAACATATAATAATTTACTTTAAATTATTTGTTTTTTTAAAATAACAACATATTTTCCCACCTTCATATGCTTTAATATGTCTTTTTATCTTGAATTGAATGACATAGCACAATTGTTAAGGAATAAAGCTTGCAAATACAAGGTCACGAGTTCGGATCTCACTTGCTATATTTTTAACATTTTTCCTAAAAGTATAATAAATACCAAAAATATGAAAAATCTGATTTGTCAATTAATTTTATTTTCTAATTTGTTGACTTAATTATCACTATAAATATGTCATTTTTTCACACTATTAGGACATCAACAATCATCCACAAAAACCTATGAATGTCACACCTACAAATTTTACAATCATCCACTATAATTTTGTCTTGAACAGAACACCTAAATTTTTTCTCACATCTAGGAGGCTAATTTTCTATTCACTACACTAACGCTCCCGATTTATGTTAATAATTTTTACCAATTTTTACCAATCTTGTTGGTTTCATCTAATGTTTTTTATTACCATTTGTTACTAATTTTCTTTTTTTTTTTACAATGACTTGCTTTACTAATTTTTCTTCTAACAATCTCAAGATGCCGTCCTTCCATTTTTTTGTCACATTTTTTTAAGAGGTAACAAGCAAAGGTAATGAAAGAATTGAAATAATATTTATTTCATAGTAACAAAATTCAGATGCCACCTGCAATTTATTAGCATCACAAAGCACAAATCAAAATTACTAGAACAACTTGTATCATCATTCAAGGCAAATTAAACCCCCAACCTATACACTTTTCCTACTGTCTTTTCCGCCACCATAAGACTTTCAGAATCCCTCAATGACATTGTTTTTGGGAACCTATTTTCTAATGTCAGCTAACAACTATTCATTGTAAATTTTGTGTCTTTGTTCACAGACTTTGATAGAACAAAATCAAAAGCAATGAATCCAAAGGAAAAACAAAATCAAAATAGAAGAAGAAACAAGTCAAGAACACCGACCACCACGTCACAAACCGGACCACTACGACTCCTGCTCCATAACAATCAACGACAACAAATCTGCTCAAACAATTGAGAGAAAGAGAGAAACAATTGAGAGAACTATGTTGAACCAGAAGGGAAAAGAAAATCAGATTTCTTGTTGTTTTAATTAATTATTTTTTTATTGTAGTTTACAGTTTTTTTAGGGGTTATGTTATGTAATGTTAGATCTTGCATTTTACTATCATGACACACTAATTTCAAGCTACACCCCTATAGTTTGTTCTTTTCTATTTAAGTAAATTTTCTCATTTAGTTAGTTTTCTTAGTTGACTGATTTAGTTAATTATCTTAATTTGCTTAAATTATTAATTTAACATTAAACTCAAATACCAAAACTACTAAGCATAATATATAATAAAAGATGTTAGATAAATAATTACAAATATGTACATAATCAAACCATTTTCACAATTAAACTAATTCAATATTTCGCAAATAATAAGATATGTGGATTTTACATCCACCATATTTTCGAATAATCGATTGGTCGGCTTAATGTTTATCAATTTATTATTCTATTCAAAACAATTAAAATTCATGTGAAATTTGGTTTATGTCTAAAACAATAATCAAACGTTATCGCTCAAAGCGATAAATGAACAAAGTCAAATTTCTCCGCCTCGAGCGAATTAATTTTGATAAAGATCAAGATTCTTCATCAAGACTCAATTGAATCAATTACTTTGCTCAACGCGATTTAACTCTGATAAAGATCAACTCTTTATCAACCAATTCAAAATTTATCTAAAACAACCAACCAATTTTACAAACTATTTTTTACTAACTTAATAAAAACTTCAAGATATTTTTTTCAAAAAAAGATTATGTAGTATTGTTTTCAAACTTAACTACGAACTATGTTTATGCTTACTCACTTTTAAAATTCAGACAAGGTTCAAGGATAATTTGAAAGCAATTATACGCAATCCTAAAAAAATACACCAACCAAACACTACGAACTACGAATTTGGACTCTGATTCTTCGCAAGGAGATACGTAGGCACGCGGTTAAAACCAAGGCGAGTCCATCTACTAAAAAATTAAATCCTTCTCTCAACTAAATAATTAAAACTTTTTCTTAAACATATAGAAACATTAACTAAATAGAAATTCACATCTTAGCCTTAAACCTAAAAGCGGAGCCCCTTGAGAACAAGGGAGATGAAGGGTGTCTAACACCTTCCCTCCATCTAATTGACTTACAAATTTAGAATCTCTGTACGAATTAGGGTTATCCGTTATTCCTCCGTCCTTAGGACAAAAGTTAATGGTGGCGAATCTCCTATTTTTTGTTGGTTACGGCACCTGGCGACTCTGCTGGGAATATAATCCTAGGGTTTAGAGTCTACCCCTTCTTTTAAATCTAGGGTTTCTATTTTGGGTTTTTTCTATTTTTGGTATATTTTGTTTTATATCTATTTACAGTTTATTTATTTTTTATTACTATTTTTATTATTTTATTATCATATTATTATTGGTGGGATTTAAATTCAAATTTCAATATAACAAAACTTAGAAGAAGGATTGTCTATTGGCCAAGAGGGATAAACACCCATACGAGCTTTTGTGACGACTTCGCCTAAAGTCGGTTGAGTTCCAAGGAATATCTTTTTGAGAGCTATACTCTCTAGGAGATATGACTTCGGGATTTGTCCAATGACTCTTTGTATAACCCTAAAACAAAATCTCATGGTGAGACTTTGTACTGTCTTAGAAACGAAAGTTTAGGTCTACAAAGAGACTCCACTTAAGGGAGACCCTTGTTCATTTACCCTTATGTGTTATCCATGATACCCTTAAGGAAACCACCTTTGGGAAAGGTAGAAAAATCCGTAGAACAAACTTATGAACCTACGTATTAAGGAAACTTTTATCATCCCACCCGACATAGGAAGCCTTCCCGCGAGGGACATTCTTTAATAACCCTAAACCTAAGTAGGGTTATCTCTTATCCTTACTATACCCTAAAACTTGTAAGGGTACTCTTTTGTTTATCCCGTAGGGTTTTATTTTGAGTTATAATCCCTAGCTGGTAGGGACTTCCTGTGTTATAGCATAATCCCTAGCATGTAGGGATTTCCGTTGTTTGTTATAATCTCTAACTGGGGATTCCCTTTTGTTTGTCACTGTCCTTAGAACCTTTACAGAATCTTGTTCTTCATATGGAACCTTCCCATGAAGGATGTCCTCGCTGATTCACTCCATGTGGCCTCTAGAAGGCCATGGGATCTGGTGACTGTTGAACGGTCACCATGTGCTCTCTTCCATATTTTTCCCTCAGTCAAACCTCCATCTCAACTATCCATTTGTCTATCATAATTCCTAGCTTGTAGGACTTCATTTTCCTAGCTTGTAGGAGTTTCCGAATGTCTATCTTAATCCCAAGCCAGTAGGGATCTCATTAGGTCCACACTATTTATAAACCCGCTTAGGTTTCCTTAGGCCTTTCATAATCCGCAAAACTAAGGTTCATCCTTCAACCAGTGTAGGGTACCCTTATGTTTACATTGCATTACATTTCCATTTGCATAAATTCATACATACGCATTTCCACCTTCGCCTTTGGTCGTTATCATCTAGTTAGCAGATTTCCTGATGCTTAATGACGTACCCCAAATTTGCCCTACCTCGATGATTTTATTTTTCAAGTTTAAAAATAGAAGAAATATTTAATTAGAGATGGTACAGCAGTATCTGATGGTCCATCTTTATCCAAGACAATCAGGGGGTATACTTTAATTTAGGAGAGTGGAGCTTTCTAAATTGGAAAGACCCATGTGTCCGTAAACCATTCGTGAAGCATGTTGGTCATTGGCCCATGCGATTCGAAAATGAAAAACTATTTCAATAATAATAATAATTAAGTTCTTATTTAAACTCATTTAGGTATTGTTTTTAGGAGGAGAGAATTAAATTTTCTAATATATTAAAATTCATATTGGCCCATTTCTTTTAAATAGCAAACAACAAAAGAGGGTACAATTATTAATTTATCGGGCCCATTAAACAGTTTTCTGGGATAGCCCATTTGCTGCTTTGTTGTTTTAAGAAATTATTAAAACTATTGTTTTTATTTTAATAAAGAGAATATATAAGAAAAGTGTTGTTATTACTGTTATCTTTTTATTTATAATATTTCACTTTTATTATTAAACAACATTATGTTAATTGTATTTATCAAAAGTTTGGTTAAAGTAATATTGGGTTACGGAAAGGTCATTTGGGTCTAGTTGTATTTAAAAAACATTTTTGTTGTAATGGAAAATTAATGTTGCTGGAATGAAAGAGTACGCGCTAGCCCAAATGTTAAAAACGATTACTGTGCGAATCACGGCAAAGTTTGCGCATGTTTTCAATAACAAGTACTGTTCGAATTAATGCCAAAATTGCAGTACAAATCTTCAACTAAAAAAATATCAAATCTTCAACTAAAAAATATCAAATCTTCAGCAAATAATTTCAATAAAACAAATCTCATATTTTTTTACTTCAAAACTAAAATTATGCTAAATCGAATCTTCCATACATATTACAATCTCAAATCAACTGCAATTACAAATCGGAATAATACAGTTTGAAATCCCTAAATTATCTCTAATCCCCAACCTTGGGTAATGAAAATTGTAACGACGATTCTAAATACCCTAATCTGAGATATATAAATACTAAACTAAAAATAAAGTAAAAAGGGGGGATTCGGGCGGAGATACAGTACAAAAGGACGGAGCTACGAGACCTTGAAGAAGAAAGATCGAAGAGGCTTGTATATAGAGGCGATAACGAATTAACAGAAAAGGGAGGAAATCGGTTAGGGTTTCAATATCTGAAACCCTAACCGCCGATGATAGCCCAATCGTCGTCGTAGCCTAGCCATCTGTCGTCGGAACCTGCACACAAGAAATGGAGGGAGGTTAAATCGGACTCACTCCGAAACCGGAACACGAATTCACAAAGGGGGTAATCACTTAGCTTGTTTTCTTTTCTTTTTGCTGGTTTGAGGGGTTTCGGTTTGGTTGGGTTTGTAATAAGGGACGGTTGGATTTTGGAGACGCCGCGATGGTAAGTTAGGGTTACAGGGGGTAGGTTTTTGGGTTGAAGAAGGAAAGGGTTGGCGGAACGAGAGAGAGAAAGAAGAGAATAGGGTTCATAGATAAAGTGAAGAAATAATGTGTAAAACAATTTTATTATGCTGCATGATCCTGTACATACTCGCCTATAGTAAATGATATGCACCCTCGTTTCTATCCTCCGATCCTCAGTGGACGGCTGTAAGGCCAAGTCCACCTTAAGTCTCGTATACCATCGTGTACACAATCAAACTAGCCCTCTTCAATCTGCGCAACGGGCCTAAGCCCAGTTAATTTCCACATCCCCATTCCCTGTTTTACTAAGACACTAAACAAATCACACCCCCTATGCACTGGGCCAGCCCAGTCTGCTATTAGCACCCCTTAGTTTTACTGCCATAACTAAAACTACACCCCTCTGATTTAATTCAATTATTAGTTTTTTATTATTTCTTTTATATTATATATTTTTATCTATTTTATATATATTTTTTATTCTATTCTTATTATTATTATTATTTATAATAATTATTATTATTAATATTTTTTATTGTCCTATTTTATTATTTATTTATCATATTTAAAATAATTATTTTTATTTAAAAACTCATGAATGTATTTTCTACGTTGCATTAAAATATTTTTAGTCATGCATTAATTAAGATTTTTGCAATTTATACGATTAAAAAATATTCAACAAATCTCAAACTATTTTTCGTAACAAACTAATCTAAACAATTTTTTTGCAAAAGGGTTTCAAACGAATTTTGACTAATCGTGCATTAAGCCAAAATTTTGCAATCTCTACAACCGGTCAAAATGCGAGGCGATTCAAAATACATTTGCAACCCCTAAAAAATACAAACTCATACGAACTACGAATTGAGACTCTGATTCCTCATAAGAGGATACGTAGGCATACGATCAAAAATTGTGACGAGTTCCCCTATTAAAAATTAAAACCCTTTTTCCCCTATTAAAATTTAAAACCCCTATTTCATCCAAACCTAAACCTAAACCTAATATCCTTGTGAACAAGGTACATGAAAGGTGCCTAACACCTTCCTTTTGTCTAGAACCGAGTCTAAAACCTATAATCTCTGTCTGTGATTTAGGGTTTCCTGTTAGATGTCCTTCCTTAGGATAAAAAATAATAGTGGCGACTCTGGTTTTAAATCCAGTCGCAACAGCTGGCGACTCTGCTGGGGACTCAACCCTAGGTTTTAGGTTTTACTTTGGGTTTTTTATTTTTTTTATCTATTGTATTTATTTATTTATTACATTTATTTATTTCCTATCTTTCTATATTTACTGCGTGGCGGGACTTTTATTTCCAAAAAATATTCTCAAATAACCCTTAGAAAGAAGGTTCGTCTATTAGCTTAGGGGATACATCATCCCTGCGAGTTTATGTGACGACTTCACCTAGAGTCAGTGGAATTCCAAAAAAGGAATACTTATCGAGAGATATCCTCTTGACGTGTAGGACTTTGGAATGCCACCCATGACTCTTTGTAACGACCTTAACCCAACATCTCATGACGAGACCTTTCACGACTTTGAAACGAAAGTCTCGGTCCGTAAAGAGGCTCCATCTAAGGGAGGCCCTTGTGCCTTTTCCGTCTGGTGTTATTCATGATACCCTTAAGGAAGCCACCTTTTGGGAGGGTAGATTAACCGTAAGTCAAAATTAAGAAGCCTACTTTATAAGTGTATTTATCAAAAAATCCCGTCACTCAGCCATACATCCATGCATTCGTATATTTCATATATTCATCATTTGTTTCTTTTATTTGTCTTATTCACAGGGTATAAAACAAAAAAAAATCAAGATCTCGGTGACTGTCTTTAAAAAAAGGGGACCAAAGGAAACAAATTGTCAACGTCAATGCGCCAAATATGTCTAAAATCAAAGTCACAAAAGGGAAATAATGTATTGAAGACTTTCTCAAGCTTTGTCAAGCAAAGGTGGATGGTTTCAAGAGCAAACATCTGCAGGCGCACCTAGAAGACTTATTTCCCTTTGCTTAATTTCATGAAAACAAGTTTTGGTTTAAGATTGTAGTATTATTCAATATCTGATTATGTTACCTTCAATAAAGACATTTTGTTTCCACATCTCGTATTCGTATTTATTTTTTAAGCTGGTCACCAAATAAAAAGAAGCAGAAAATAAGTATGTACCCGAATGAATAAGACATTTAAAACAAGAAACCATTACATGTTCATAATCATACACATGCATGCATTCATAAACACCTGCATATCATATCAAAGCTCATATTTTTCAAAATCTCTCCAGTTAAACCATTGGTAGAAGAAGATCACCACCTCTTTGGCCTCCATATCAAACAAGGGCCTACTAACAAAAAGCAATGGAGCAAATCGAGGAAACTCAGACTGCATTCAAAGAGGATCTCGACCAAGTAAAGGGTGATGTAAGTTCAATGAAAGGAGATATGAGTCAAGTTCTCCTAGCTTTGAAGAACATGATTGACAGGTAGGACCAGATTCCCAGGGTAGCTTTCAAAGAAGTAGCCCAAACGATTGGTGCATCAACCGGTCACCAATTAAGAAAAGAGCCAGAAGCAGGACTCCAAAGGTCCGTCATGGCCCAACAAGAGACCAGAGAAGATGAAACTGAAGGGTTTGTCCCATCGCCATTAAAAGCAAGGGCATCTCACACCATACAAATTCCCACAAACAATGCATGCAACTACGTGGACCTGCAATACGGAGATCACGATCCAGAGGATGCCAACCTGACACCCTTAATGACGACTGGTACTCGTGCTATTGATAATCCACTAGTGATGAATCAATATAAAGCTCTGGAGGAAAGGTTAAAAGTTGTAGAGGGTTTTGATGCCTTCGAGGTAGACACTCTCGAAATGGGCCTAGTTCCTGATGTGGTAATTCAGCCAAAGTTCAAAGTTTCTGACTTTGGGAAATACAAGGCACTCACCTGTCCAAGAAATTATTTGCGCATGTATTGCAGGAAGGTGCATGCCCATGCCCACGATCAAAAGTTGATGATTCATTGTTTTCAAGATAGCCTGAGTGGGGCAACTTTAAACTGGTACATGAAATTGGAGCGAACACATATTCGAATCTGGGCAGATCTTGCTAATGCTTTCTTAAAGCATTACAAGTATAACCTGGACATGACGCCTACCCGCATGCAACTCCAGAACCTGTCCCAAAAGAAAGAAGAGTCATTCAAAGAGTATGCTCAGATATGGATGGAGACAGCATCCTGTGTGCAACTACCACTGTTAGACAAGGAATTAGTAGACATGTTCATGGGAACTTTGCAAGGGTTGTATTATGAGAAGATGGTTAGAAGTATCTCTTCGGGGTTCTCAGATCTAGAGACTACGGGAGAAAGAATCGAGATTGGAACAAAGAGTGGGAAGATAACAGGGGGACCATCAAGTACCCCCCCTATAATTCAAAAAGGCCTGCTTCAAATTTCCTAAAAGGAAAGGAGGGAGAAATTAATGTTGTAGCCCCACAACCCAGGGCACAATAACCATTGATGATCCCACAAGGAAAGTAGCAAGGCAGAAGGCCACCATCATGAGTTTTTCAGATACATATGCAGAAGATCACACATCAACAACTCCTTAACACCCTTCAGGGTAGAACAAGATAACCCCTGCACATAATCACCATAAAACAGGTGACAATAGAACACTAGATGTTTGAAAATAAATCAAACATAACATAACAGATCACCATCAAAGCTACATGTCGGACAACTTCAAACATGTCCAATACTGACCCTATCATAAATAGCCAATGATCCTTCTCAAGGGATCATCCCAGAATAATGTAAGTTGTCCATGTTCACACTATAGAGGCACAAGCAACAAAGAAATGCCTCACAATTAACACCACAGTCATAGCAGCAACTACAACCAACACTTTGTTCCTTCAAGTCCAATGCACCAGAAAGTATCTTCCCTAGGTCTCACCCAGAACAGAACAAGATGTCTTCTCTAGTACCAATTGAAATTCTGGTATAGAGATTACAAATGTCCTAACACATGTTTCAGACATTGATCTCTATTTAACAACAATTGAACATGATAAATCATACTGATATAAACATATTAGAACAGAGTCATGACATATGTTCCAACATCTTATAAAACATGTCAATCAATCAAGAAACAAAATTGGAGAATGCATAATGATAATAACATAAAGATATGATGACCCAGTTCAGTGTACAACAACACGTACTCCGTGGGGGCTACCAAGCCAGAAAGAAAGTCAACTATCAGCAGTATTAGTTCAAAGTTAAACTCCCCCATTTACAATTTCTCGCCTAATACTTACCCAATGACACTTCTACTTAGGTCCTCCTTAAATATGAGAAATCTCCATCTCACTTTCTAAATCACCTCAATGATATCTAGCAGTCACAACCTCTTGTGACTGCATCAAACTACTTGAAAGACACCCCTTTCAAATAAAGTTCAGACAAGACTCTTGACTAACAAACACACTTGGATTTTCTTCAAAGCTTCATCCAAGAACAATATACAATTCATTACCTAAAGGCTTTTGAATCTGTATAAACAACTATGTCTACCACAATGCATCAAAATGATATAAATGGTGACTTATAACACAAGAAAGTATACGACTCTCAAAACCCTAATCCCTTATATTTTCTTTACAAAAATTTTGCTGACGAATTAGCTAAAAAGCCCTAGGTCGAAGTCTTCCTTTTATAATATTTAGTTGACCATAGGCTTTGATACAACAACATATTAATTGTTGAAAATCAGCAGAATCTTCTGCATAAAAATAGAGCTTCAATCATTTGTTTCCTAATTTGTCTCCACAAATAGATATTGATAAACCTCCTTGAAATCAAATTGAATCTCTTCAATCTTCAATCTCTATGCCACATAGGATAACATAATATTTCAGAATATTCTGCACTTGTTAAAACGTAAACTGATCCAACAACCTAGCCCAACATAGTCACGATGTCGAATGACTCTGCATAGGACATCTTGTCCGACATGTTGCTTCTGATGATAAAACTTATTTTTTTGACATGCTTTTCTTCATATATTTTAACAATCTTGTTCAGCAACTAGTTTTACCAAAATTTAGTCAAATCTTTAGAGCTTTTAGTGCAAAATATCTTTTGGAACATTGATAAACATGATTAGGCATGAAATAGAACCTTAAATTGGCTTATAATTTGAATTAGAAATGTTCAAAATTCTGGTCATGATGAAGACTTTATTTCAAGTGGCCATATTCAAATTCATGGGGCAACTTGCTCAGGAGGATTTATGGTCTCATTCTTGTCACATTTGGAAGACATCATCACAAACTTTATAATGTGCCAAGAAAGACTTCATTTGGACATTTGAGCTAAGAGTTGTGTCAATTTGAAATCGTGAAAAACAAACTGATTTTGACACTTAAAAAAAATTCTAAGTCTAGAGGTTCAAGATGACCTATAATCTTTTTCAAAGTTACACGACCTTCCACTCAAAAGTAGCTCTTGATCCTTGAAGATGAAGTGAAGTAGACTCCTTAAAGGGAAATGTGGTATTGAGATCACTCAAAAATTATAAACAATGAGAGAGTTATGGTCCTTGTAAGTTGATGAAAATTTCTTGAGAAATCCTCAAATGACCTATAATGTTTCATTGAATTCCATAACCTTCCACGCATTTTTGGATCTTGATCTTTGAATTAAAGTTGTAGTACATATCCTCAAGTTTATTGTGAAAAAAGAATGAGATCAAGGAGATAAAAATTGACCAAGTTATCATCTCTTGAAGTCAAGTCATCAATTTCCATGGTCTTTTAAAGGACTTGTAATCTTTTCAAGATTTTGATGATCTTCCTTGCATAATTGGGTCTTGTCATGTGAAGAGAAATTATTGTAAATGATGATAAGAGTCCATAGCAAAAGGAGTAACTTCTAAATATTAAAAATTGAGAGAATGATGCACTTGTGATCATAGAATCAAGGACTTGTCCAAATTAGGTCAAACCACTAGGATCAACTTTGAATCTTTTGGTCTTTCCTTGCAAATTAAGGCATGATAAATCACATTAGATATTGAAATCGTGGTATATTGGGGCAGACTTGATGAGATGGTTCATTTCTTGATGAAACTTGTTGAAGAAGGCATGAAAATAAACACATGAACCTATGAAGTTTCTTGATGAATACAAACATCCATTTTGAGACACCTTGACTAAATAAAATTGAGAGAGTCTTCAAACCAAAGGAATTTGATGTCATAATCATATCCTTGAAGTCCAAGCTCTTAGGAATCTACTGATTAGCCAATTAACTGAGGATCAACCTTCAAAACCATAATTAGGAGGTGAGATGGATGCACTTGATTCTATACCTACAATATAAAAAGAGAAAACACACATATTTTGGACCTTGGTTAAGGGTTAATGAACATGAAAGCATCTACAAAAGACATACAATTCAAAGTGCTTGGTGATCCATCAAGGACAAAATCATAGATATGAGAGAGTAGAAGAGATGACCAATCAAATGTGTGATCTTAATGCATTGTGATGATGTGGGATGGTAGAGGATCTTAGGGGAAAAAATTGGGATATAACACTTTCCACGAATACAAACCTTGTAGCGGTTAGTCTTCATGTTCCAAATATATGAGCTCAATTTTGGTTTAACATGATAACCAAATAACCTTTGAGATTTTAACCGGGATGATCTCAAACCTAGGAAGATTTTTAATATCTATTAATCTTTAACCAATCTTGATTTTACTAACTAACTAAGAACAAAGGGAAGATTATCAAACTAGATAATCTTCAACCTAAATAGGAACTAATCACATAATCCCCAACTAAAGCTTTTATCGGGTTTAGCATCAAACCATATATTTGATCCCTAAATTGTATGTATTCATAAAAGGAAAGAAGATTTTTAGTTCTATATTTTCATGGTTATCTAAATTTTGGCTAGGCAAGTTTCTCGACATGGTTCTATGTTACTGTTGAATAAGATGTTGCAACATCTTTATCAATTGTCATAACATTTATACTATTATGTGTTTTCAGTCAGATATCAAAGGCAGATGTCATGACATCTTGATCTAGTTCTATAACACAGTAGACACTACTGTTTTAAATCTTAACAAATTTGATTTGATTCTAGAATATTTTTGTTGGATATGTTTCGATTAATTTCACAGGTCAATAAGATTTTATCTAGAATATACATTCGGCGTCAAATTTTCAGCAAAATTTTATCTAAACAAATTTTAATCACATTATTATTTTTTCTCTAACAAATATTATTTATTAGTATTAATTAGTCTAATTCATTACTTCACTATTAATTTTTATATATTTTAACTATTCAATCAATAAAAAATTTATTTAAAATAAAATATATATTCATATAATTTATCCCGTACATCTTACGGAATGAAAGAATTCGTTGAAATATAAAAGTGAAAGTTGTATGGAAGTATTTTATAAACAAATTGAACCATTTGTATAGTAACCATCCAATAAAGAAACAAGTTGATGCGAAAAAGAAGAAGGTCCCACCTCTAGTTTATGGATATGTTCTTTTCTTGTGTATCGCTGAAATTAGCATAGTTTCCACCATTGAGAGCTCTTTTACGTTGGTTAAAGGAAGGAAATCCCATGAAGCATCTTTAAAAGAACGAAAACAATGAAAATAAAAGAGCATCAGTACCTCACAACCACTCCAAGCAAAGTCAATTGAAAGACAAACATTAAATAAAGGTAATGTCTTATGTGTGTAGTCATTCAATTACATAACTATCGCTAATTTTTAATCCTTAACTAAACATGCAAGTAACGTAATGTCATGTCACATACACACTAAAAATTGAATACGATTACAACAAAGATAAAAAGCAACGTCATATATATGAAATAATATCATTAAAGTTTTTTTTTACTGGAAAATAATATCATTAAGTTGCACATACGAAAACTTAGGCATTTTATAAGACAAAATTAAACTAAAAATACTCCAATGAGAGATACCAATCTTACTTTGTGAGCTTGTGTCAGCTGGAAGTGCCAATTGAATCTGATGCTTTCCCCATTCTTCTATTGTTCTATCAGCTGAATAAACACTTCTATAAATAAAACACATCCTCTCCCATTTTTTATGTCCTCATTTTTCTCTCCTTATTTTTTCTCTAAACTTGTCTTCAAAAACTTCAACATTTCCCCAACAATAAACAATCCCCATGGCTAATCCGCCCCCGGTTCGACCATGGTTCCGCTTAACCTCAATCCGCCCCGCACCAGCACCAGCACCCGCACCCGCACCCGTTCCTGCACCTGCACCCGCACCCGAGCCGCGCCCTATCATGTCTCTACCTGCGTTTAGAACTGCTTCAGCACCATCATCGCCTCATAATCAACCTCAGCCTGAAGAAAAGAAACCAGAACAAACACCTTCATCCCCACCTCATAGAATACTAGCTCCTAACTCTTATTCTTCATCTTCTCCTATTCATAAGCCAACACAATATTCAAGTAGCTCTTCTTCGCCAGAAAAAACTACTAACACTTCTCGTGTCCCGATTCCCACTCAATCTCCCAAAACTATCAAACAAAACGTCCTCACCCCAACACATTCACCAAAGGCTGAATCCATTGCTTCACCACCCTCTCCTCTGACACTCCCACCTTCTCAGTTCAAATCTCAAGACGAACGCTCTAAGATACCAATGGAGGCCGAGCCAAAAGCGGTGCTAGTTCAGAAGTCGCACAATGGCAACAACGAATTGCATAGGGAGACTCATAATAATCATAGCAACTCTTCTCAGTATGGAAACAAACACAGTGGCAATGGTGAGTTTCATAGGGAGAACCAAAATCATCACAATTCTTCTCATCATGGAAACAAACATGTTAGTGTCAAAGAAAGAGAAACAAAGGAGAGAAAATTTTCAGATTCTGAAGACTCTGGCATGAGAGTGATAACAATTGCAGGTGAAAACCGAGGAGCTTATATGGAACTTGTTCAATCCCAAAAGAAACACGAACCGAATTATCTTCACAAGAAGGGAAACTTGAAACCAAACACTATCAAAGTTGATGGTAGTGAATCAGAGAGTTCAAGTGTTGAGGAAGGAAAAATAAACAAGAACGATAAGAATCAAAAAGGGAGAACAAAATCTTCATTTCCAATGGCTGCATACATGAACAGCAATGTGCAGTGTGTTAATAACTCTCTTCTGTTTCATGCTTCTTGTTCCCACCATGATCCAGGTGTGCGTGTATCTCTTACAAAGAAGCCATTTGGTGAAGGTTACCATGTGAAGGAACATGTTGATGGTCGAAATTATTGATTGTTGTTGGTTCTCTGTGTTTCTGGTTTGTGGTATGGTGAATAAAGGTTGAAGATTCTGTCCACTGTCTTTGGTGGAAAATAAATGTATGATGCATGCATGCATGCATTGCTTTTGTGTATGGTTGATAATCTTTATAGCTATTTATTTTTGTTTTGCAATAAGCTTGTGACTCCTATAATTTGTTATGATTGATTGAAAACTGTGTTTTGCAATAATTTTGAGCATATTAATATTCCATGTTCTTTTTATAATCGACCTTTCATTTATTACATACTAAAACATGGGCTATTTATGCTTCAGTAGCCATCAAATGTTTATTTTGTTGCATGGATAAGAAAATAGAAGTGAAATTCTCTGCCCCTTCCTCAACCTCTCAATTCCTTCTCATAATCTAACAATGTTTTTCGAATTTTAGAGTTAAAACTGTTGCTAAAAATATTAAAATTAATGATTAACACTGGTTTTAACCATTACAAAACATATACAAAATGTTTGTAAGAAAAAATAAATAGCCATGGTTTGAATAGTCACAATTTCACATTTGAGACGTTTACAGCCGTCACAATAGATATTAAAAACAAGATGTAAAATAAAAATGATGACAGTGTCACAATTATATTTTGTAAGCAACTCGAGAACAGTTGTAACATGTTATAGAGATTGGGGAGGCTGTTTCCAGACGGTCATAGAACAGGCTCGCGACGACATAAGGTTTTGCAAAAGTTGGAAAACTGTCGTAACCCAGAGTTAAGGACGGTTTGAACCATCGCAACTCCCAAAATAAACTGGCCTTTTTTTCTTGTAGTGTCTTTCATGTTCATCGATTGATATATAATATTATGCTTATTATCATAGAAACAAACATGAAAATCAACAAAATCGGAGTAAAAATCTAAAACTCATAATTGGTCGTGTTAGAATTGAGATTTATAGAAAATCTATCATTAGATATTTCTCTCTCATCATATCAGCTATACTTTTCATCTTCTTCAAGGAATATGACATGTTATTAAGCTTAGAATTTAAGAGAGTTACCTCATTATGTAAATGAGAAACAATACATAAAAGTTCCTTCTTTTCATTCTCCAATTCAACTATGATCTTTCTCTATTCTTCTACTATTTTAAAACTTTCTTCACACCTGTCACAAGTATCCTTGTAGGATACATCAAAATCTTCATAAAGGAAACTTTCATCATAAGCTTCCACTTCATCTGTCCATATGTCAGAAAGAGCCATTACAAGTTTGGCAGTCTCAGTGTTTGATTCATCTTTTGACTCATCATCATCATACCAAGATACAGTGAACCCCTTTTTCTGCTTCTTGAGAAAGTTGGAACATACTGGCCTAATATGACTAAAACCTTCACACTCAAAATATTGAATACATTTGCTTTGATTTAACTTATCTTCAGTTCTGGTATTCTTTTGAGCATCATAGTTGTTACTGATGTCAGATGAGATGTTCTGAAAATTTGATCTTCCTCTTCTTTCCATTCTCTTCAGAATTCTATTAAATTGGTTCCCAAGTAATACAATGGTATTGGACAAACCTTCATCAGTATCTAGATCAACTTGAATCTCTTCATGTTGTACCCCAATTTTTTCCCCTAAGATTCCTCTATCATCTCATACCATCAAAATGCAATCAGATCACAAATTAGGATTTAGGGTTTATCTTCTACTGCATCATGTCTTAGGGTTTGCCTATGGAATCACCAAGAATCTTGAAGCACTTTTATTTGTATATCTTGTACTTGTATTCTTCTAACTAACCTCAAAATGTGTATATGTTGTCTCTTGGAATATCATCTGTAGGTCATGGCACAATTGCAGTCATCTCACCATCTTCTAGCACATATGATCAAAACTAGGGTTTGGAGTTTAATCAGGAGATCTCTGTATTTTTGGGAAATTCTTGATCCCATACTTCTCTACATAGTCATGAGCATCTATCATTGGAAGTTTGATCATCAACTTTGGCTTGAAGGGGTTCAATTGATGAAAAGGGGTAAAATGGTCATTTTGTTAGAAGACAGTCAAAATCAGTTATTGACCAAGTGGGCTTTTGGTCAACCATCAATTCAATATTCATATTCTCATATTTCATGGTCAATAGTGCAAAAATATCAAGAGGAAGTGTGAATTGGAGATAACTTGTCAAGGAAGTTATTTGAATTTTTGAAAATTTTCTAAGTATCCATAGGGCTGAACTTTGACTGGCTACAATTTTCTCAATTTTTATTGAAAATGTGAAAACTTTATATTCCTAGAAAGAGGATGAAAAATTCTCCAACTTTGTAGGAGCGGCCACAAGTCCAAAAAATGAAAGGGAAAAAAGTTATGAAGCTTGGAAGATTTTGACACTTAGTGAAATTTTGGTTAAAAATGCAAAAATTTGACTTCTTCATGTCCATTTTTGAATGACCATTTTGACTCAAATCAAAAAGTTGGAAACATGAAAGTTGTAGATTGAAGTCTTCTATTTATTTTTCATTCAAGAATCATCTCAAATGGTTAAGTGTAGAGAAAGATATGGTGATTAGGATTTTGAGTTGAAAACCAAATTTTTGCCCTGCACAAAGCAAGTCACGCGCGCTAGGCATTCATTTCATCAAACATGTTGTGGGAGCACATTCATCAATACTTTTCCATGTGAAATATTCATTATTTTAAGAAATATCCAACATCAAAGTTGAAGCCCTAAATGTGAGGAACAATTTTTCTTCAGAAAGTTTCTCCAAATTCTCTATAAATTTTGAGATATAATTGAAAGAAGAAGGCATCATGCAAGCTGAATTCTTGCCCAACACAAGGCCTCACGCACGCGCAGAATGCCTTGTCGGGCCTGGCATTTCATCAAGCAGTTTGTAAGCGTGCATTAATATCCAATTATCTCATTAATTCAAGTTTCATTTTGGAAAATTTTGAACATCAAAGTTAGAGTATGAAATGTCCTCTCCATTTTTTATTCAAACTTTGTGACATTTCATGCACCATAGAGGAATATATAATAAGGTAAATGCATGATCATGAAATGGCAAGACTTGCATGGGAATGCATAGATTTTTTTCATGTCAGCCAAAGCTCCAGTCTGCCAGCTCACATCCCAACTGTTCTCACTTATTCAAAACGCATGCTTTGTACCCTCAAGCCAACATAAAACGCGCAGTACTTCACACCTCACTCTCATTATCTCTCACTTCTCATTTTCCTCACTCTCTCATTCTTCCCTCTATAAAAGGCAATGTGATTCAACAATTGAAGGGGCGAAGTCGGTAACAAGCTCTCACTCTCTTTCTCTCTTCGTCACAAAGTCAGCAACACACTTCTCTTTCTCTATCTCTCTTAAAACAAGCTTGAACTCCATTGCTGAAATTTACTTCTCCTCGAAACTGCCTATATTCTTGTTTCAGCTCTCATACCTCTTTCATTTCCTCATAATTGGAGCAAAAGAAGCAAGTGTCTCTGGTTTTCTCATCATTAGATCCAAGTGAATTTATTTTTCACTTGAAGAGGTAAAATTCAGTTCCGGATTCCTTGTTTGATAGCTTAAATCAATGCTTGAAATCTTGTATACATGTTATTAGCTGGCCAAACAATAGGTCTGATGTATCTAATTGGTTTGATTCGAGCTCCATTGATGTTTTGAAGTTTTCTGCAAATCATGCTCAAGTTAGTTTTCAGTGACTTTGAGCTCCGATTTCTCTTTGATCCTGTCTTGTTTTTAAAATCTAAAAGATGTGTGATGTTCTTAGAAGTTTGGTGATCATGTTTGCTTTTGGAATCATCTCAAATGGTTGAGTAATAAGAGAGAAATTGAAGCCTGAAAATGCCTTGCTGAACTGATTCTTGCCGCGTTTTGGGTTTTGGCATGTTTGTAGGGACGACGACATGTCCCTGCCTGATTGAACATGGATGTATTTTATCTTTTACAGCGCATTTTGACCAAAAAAAAGGGTGTAAAAGGCTTCATATATTAATTTTTCTTTTGTTTTCTTAAATTTTATTTTAATATTTTCTTCATTTCAAAAATTATCAAAAAAAATATTTTAAACTTCTTTTTCAGTATATTTTTATATTTTGATTTTATTTCATTTTTTTTATCATTTTTCTTGATTAAATAAAATCATGTGAATAATTAGGGTTTTAATATTTCTTTTAAATCTTGAATTTTATTTTCTTATATCTATTAAGTAAAAAATCCATAAAAAATATTTTTGGACTCCTCTTTGAGCTTATTACATGAAAATATTTTTTTGTCCTATTTTATAAAAAATTTGAAGTTCAAATTAAATCATTTAATTAGACATATTCATCTTTTCCATGTTTTTTTAATGAATTGTTTAAATAATTTCTATTTCTTTTTTCCTTTTGAGATAAAATCCAAGAAAAATATGCTTTATGATCTTTATAGTTTTCTTAACATTTAGGTTATTTTACATCAAATTTATTTGAGCTTTAGATCTAATTGATTAATTTTTGAACTTATTTTCCTTTTTTAGGGTTTTTGCTTGATCATGCACATTAATGGATTTAAATTTCTAACTTCCTATACCTATAAAATCAGAGATGAAATTTTTTGGAGTGCTTGAACATGTTGAGGCCACAAAAATCACTTTTCTGAAATTTTAAAATATGATTTCATATTTTTCACAAATTAGTTTCCAAAAGCTTCTAGTTTAAGGTTTATACTTGCTAGCTTCCAAGTTTGTATTTCTAAAGAAAATTTCCACCTCAATCCATGGACTCCAAATTTTCTTTCTGATTTTTATAGAACTTTAGAAAGTTAGGGTTTTAATTTCATAATTTTTTAATTCATTTTCATATTTTAAAACTATTTTTGACTTAAGATTGCATTTTGGGTTTTACCTTTGAAAAATGCTTGTAATTGAAAACTTTTGTACATGATTCTTGTTTGGTTCTTGAAATAGCATGTGGTACTGAATTAAAGCATATCTTGATACACATTATTCAACATCATTAGGTCTTGGGTGTTGATAGGTTGATAAACCAAATCCATTAAAATGGACGAATGATGTTGATGATATTTGAAACTCTAATCCCTTCCCTCTTCACCTTATTCCTCTTTCTTATTGTATTACATGTTATGGGATAATGATCTCTATATCATTTATCCAAACATGAAATACATATATTTCTATTGACCGACCTCAAAATAGGTGCGACTTCTACATAAGTCCACTTACGATTGCTTAACATAACGTTAAATTTTGTCCCGATTCGAATAAATGATCATTTGTGACCTAAACCTATGTTTGCAAGCCCAAGTATGTTAATTTGATCCCTTTGATCCAATAACCTTGAGATTCATTGTATGGAGGCTTTAGTTCTACCAATCCCCTAATGGATCTTCATAAATTTTGGTCAACGTGGATCACTTAAACATCATTGATCATTAAATGTTACCTTGAGAATTCTTAAATGGATTATATACTTGACAAAAAGAAAATGCAACTTTTTGTTGAGAGGCTTTGGTTCTACCAATCCTCTAATGAGTTCCAAATGCAAGTTTCAAGATGGTCATCCAACTAACCACTAATTATTAACAATTATCTTTACTTTATGCTTTTATTTTTATGCTTTTACCTTATGTACTATTTACTTTAGCATTTAAATTTCATGCTATTTTCATCTTTTCTCACTTGAGCTTTTCTTTTATTTTTGAAGATACTTAATAATCAACATAAACCATAAAAAACTTTAATGATACTTGGACTATTTGGTTACAATCCTTGGTATTATGGAGTATTGGAATTCTTGGACTTAGGAATAGAAACTTTGGCCTATGTTGGAGACCTTGTGACTTTAATTGATATATTTTGTCTGGAGTTCTTGAGGTTTACCTCAAGATATTGGGTTGTTTGTTTTATTTGTGTGCAGGTTATTGTGATTACATTCTTTGTTTGTAATCTGGAATTCACCTGTATACAGCCGTTACTCTGCCCAATTTTTGTGAAGACTTAATACACTTGAAGTTTGGTCTTCTCAAGAGGTCTAATATCTTTGCTTGCTTGATTTCAATCCAAAGAATGGTAATTTTATCTTGACTCATAATGTCAAGTATTGGCTTCTTGTTGATTAGATGGTTCTTCTCCTTATCTTTTACCTTATACTTTAGGATAGTCACTTCTTCTCCTCTCGTCTTCTTTAATTTCAAAAATCTTTTCTCTCCTTTTGAAAACTATTCTTGTTTTTTAAACTTGAACCACTTTCATAATAAACTTGGACCTAGGTCCATGCATTTTCAAAACCTTTTCATAAATAAACTTCAATCAACTTAATAATACCTTGACATTTTTTTAGAAGACCAAAAGTCAATCAATCTCATTTCAAACTATATTGCCACTTTGGATTTTTAGTTTTAAAATTTTTCTCAAAAGATTGGACTCTTGTCAAACCCTGTAGTGATGCAAACAACTATACTTCTACAATATGTAATGAAGTGAGATATTTTCTACTTGGGTGGTGAGTGAGGCATTGTTGATTTTAAAATCCAAGCCATATCCTCCACTTTGATATGATGCAAATTCTCATTTCTCATAATTATGGGTAGTAAGTATGTTTTCCACACGGACAATGACGATGATGTCTTATCTCATAAAATTAACCAACACAATTGTATTTTAAAATTTCCAAAGAGGAACTACGTATACCCTGATCCCCTATTGCATGAAAGGTGGTACATAGGTGCTAAAGGTTCACAACCGTGGCGGGTGCAAAAATCATAAAAAATATATTTCTTTTCTCACCTCCACCGTCTATTTTTTATACAACATTTTATAGCCAAAATATACAGATTTTTCAAAGAGGTTCCTGCGGAGTACCGTAGATGTTTAGGGTGCTAATACCTTCCCTTTGCATAAACAACCCCCTTACCTAGAATCTTTCCACCTCTTTTTGGGTTACTCGCTCTTTTCCTATTCCTTTGGAAACAATAAAGCATCATGGAGATTTTTATTTTGATCTGTATAAGTCTAGTCAATCCAATGGCTTAGTCTTAAACATTTCTACCGCTACAGAAAAATGGTGACTTCACTGGCGAAAGATTGACCTCTTGATGGCCCATCCCTAAGTGGGTTGAGCCTATCTTTGTTTATATCTGTATATGTGCTATTGTTGTTTATGTGTTATATGTTGTATATATGTTTGTATGGATTTTCCTAGTTTTCAGGGGCTTGGTGATTACTTATAAGTCCTATACCTGGACTTGGGAAAACTTTAAGATAGGACGGGCGGTATAGTCATGTTAACTTTGAGGGAGTAATCCCAAAAAAGGAGGCATGAGATCCCCCACTCAGTGGAGGCCCCTTTGATTGTAGTGTCGTTTACCGAGTAATCGGGAAGACGTGTTGCTTTCGACCTGGGAGCCTTCTGAAGCTGAGGACCGTAGAATACCTAACCCATCTTGGCCTTTTAGGTGTAGTGCGGAAGCTATGACGGAGTAATCTGGAAATAGTTGTCACGTGATACTACGCTTGGATGAGTTTTTCTTGAGAATATTACTAATTACAGAGTTAATTGGGAAGTTGGTAATATCCGAAGGAAGGATGTAGACTCTGGGAACCTCTAGAACCTTGTTTGGCAGGTGATAACTTTTAGACCATACCTTATGGGTAGTACCTTCGACCTCATGCTTGTGACGTTGAACCTATGAACCCTATATTTGTGATCTTGTGTGTGATTGTTGCATCATGCATCTATGCACTCATAAGCATCTTTTGA
Source organism: Vicia faba (assembly GCA_948472305.1). Taxonomy (NCBI): domain Eukaryota; kingdom Viridiplantae; phylum Streptophyta; class Magnoliopsida; order Fabales; family Fabaceae; genus Vicia; species Vicia faba. Next base: position 1,342,606,382 of record OX451740.1, read on the forward strand.
AGAAATTTTATTTCAAGGGACTTGAAAGTTGACCATTTGTGAATATCTCAGGTACCTTTTGACCATGGATTCTGGAAAAAGAAAGACCAGAAAATACAGTTTCAAAGATCCCAAGATAGATAAGTTGATCAATCTAATTCTCGAGATTGAGTGTTCTGCAGATTTTTGAAAGAAGTATGGATCCATCATTCCTCTCATGAAGCTTAGGATGAAGGAGGGTATTCTCTCGACCTTGGTCCAGTTCTATTATCTGATGTATCATTTCTTTACTTTCCCTGACTATTAGTTGATGCCTACACTAGAGGAGTATTCTTATTTGTTGGATTTACCTATTACCGATCATGTTCCTTTTACTGGTTTGGAGGGTGAGCCAAAACAACACGAGATTGTTGCTTTGATCCATCTGGGGAAGTCTAAGGTTGAAGCCCATATGACTACTAAAGTAGGAATTAGAGGATTACCAGCTCAGTTCTTATTGGATAAATCTCGTTACTTTTCCATGATGAAGAGTACAGTGGCTTTTGAGGCCATTTTTACTCTACTTGATTACGGATTGTTTTTATTTCTTAATGTGGACAAGTTTGCTGACATTAATGCTATCAGGATCTTCATGATTAGAAACCCAGTTCCTACATTGTTGGGTGAGGCTTATTACTCTATTCATCTTTGGAATTCTTATCATGGGGGGATGATTAGATGTTGCACGCCTTTGTTGTACCGGTGGTTTACTTATCATATGCCTCAGTCTGATGCTTTCTGGGATGTCAGGAAGGAACCCCGTTGGGCTCCTAAGATCATGGCACTTACTCACTCAGATATTGTTTCGTATCATCAGGCTTACCATGATGTAGAGATTGTCGACAGTTGTAGTAGTTTCCCCAATGCACCTCTTCTTGGTATAAAGGGAGGAATTAATTACAACCATGTTCTTGCACGATGATAACTTGGTTATCCAATGAGGGATAAACCAAATAGTATTCATTTGAGTAGTTGCTTCCTGAAGGAGGGAGAAGACCATAAGGAAGCTATGGAGTAGATTTCGAAGGCCTGGCGTCACATTCATAGGAAGAGTAGGAAAGACTTGGGACCTAGGGGCTGTTTCTTTGGAGCCTTATTGTAGCGATAAAAAATGTAGCGGGGTAAATCAGAGATCGAATTATTGCTTAATTCGTCTCACAAAAGCAAGAGTCGCCACCGCGCTTTATTATTTCCAAGGGAAAAGGGGAAAGAGCGAAATAAAACCCTAAAATATGCAATGTAAAATAATACTTTCTAAAAGTAGTGAAAATACAAGGCGTTTTTGAAAAGAGATCTATGGTTCGGGGGTTGGTTATACAATGGGAAGGTATTAGCACCCAATGTATCTATAGTGTTCTATAGGAACCTTTTGAAATATCTGTTTATTAAAATGCGTTTGTTTGATCGAAAATAAATTGTTTTGGCTGAAAAGGGGTACAGACGGGTTTTTGAAGGTACGACGACCTAATGTCGAAGTTTTGGCTTAAAAGGTATAAGTTTTGAAAAGATTGAATATTTGGGGAAAAATTGTCTTAAGTTTTAATGGAATGAAAACATTCGCGCGATTGGACTTGAGGACATGAAGTCAACAAATTTAATCGTTTTTTCCCTTGGATTTAGACGTAAACGGAATAATCAAATAAAGATAAAATAATTAAACAGAAAATTATGCAGATAATGATTAAGTTATATATAACTACAACAATAATTAAATAACGGACTGAATGGTGTGAACATGCATTTTTTGTATTTTTATTTAATATTAATTAAAGCGAGGGAATTAATTAAAGAAAATAAAATGTTTTTTATGTTTTTATTTTTAGAGTTTCTATTTTTTATATATATTTTTTAATATTAATATAAAGTATTACTTAATAAATAAGTCTAAACTAAATTAAAACTTTAAAGGTATTTAACTTAAATCTAATTAAAACATAATATTAAAATTACTAAATTGATCTTAAAGTTAAACTTAATAGAAATGGTCAAAATTATTTAAAATTTGTTTTAATTAAATTCACCTCTTATCTAATTAAGTTATTAATTAACTAGATTAATAATAATTCTAAAAAGGGGGCTAAGGAAATCAAATAAAAATGTATCAAGAATCAAAGAGGGTAAAATGATAAACAAAAGCATGGGCCAAAAGGGGTTTCAAGAGGCCCAATCAGAAATAAGCAGACATGGGGGGGTGTTTTATGGAATCGCTGGACTTTGGCAGGAAAAGGGTTAAGCCCAATTCATATTTCATAATTTGTTTTTTTGGGTTAAACATTGTTTAGTTTTGAGAGAAAGGGATTAGGGTTTTGGTGTACAGAGGCGCCGCTTGCTTGTCTTCTTCGTTCTCATCTTTCTTCTTCTTTCGCCTCTGAGTCCCTTGCCCGTGGCCACCAGCATCCTCGATCTTCTTCCTCCCTCCAACAAGACGCTAGGGGCGACGGATTTACGGTACAATTTTCATTTTATTTCGTTAGGTTTTCATTACTGCATGTTGTGATTTGTGTTCATTTGATTCTGACTTCTTGTTATTAATGGTTACTTGAGGTGTACAAAAGAAAGAGGGGGAAGAAAAACGTTACCTTTGGAGACGGAGGGAGAACGGTTGGGTGCGTGCGTAGGAGGCCAAGACGGCGAGGGAAATGTGTGATGCTTGCTTCAGTTGCCTGGTATTTCGTTTCTTATTTTGTTTTGGTGATGAAATCCTAAAAAACGAATCTTTATCCTCTTCCTCTTGGTGCTTCCCTGCTTCGTGTGTTTCTTTTCCTTCTTCTTTGCCGTGGGCTTGATGTTTTGCTTCAGTTGCTTTTTCTATATTTTTGTTGATGATATGTTCAAGGATGAACCTTTTAGGTTCTGAGAATTTGTGGCCCTTGAATACTTGTTGTATGCTGATATTTGAATGATGCTATTGTTGAAACATTTCTGTTTTGATTAGCTTGACTTCTTCTTCCTCTTGCCTTGCTACCGTCGCTTTCTTTGTATGCTGGCCTATGATGATATAATTCTGAGGCCTGAGGGGGTTTGGACGTTGGTTGGATAAGTTGTATGGTTCTGGTTTTTGCTTTGGTTGGATTGGCTTTTTGGTTTTGACAAGGTTCACAGGTTTTATGGTTTAGGCCATGGTTTTGATTTTTTAGGCCATAAGGTTTATGCATTTGCTTCAGGTTTGGCCTTTGTATGGATTGACAGGTTTTATGGTTGTTTAGGCCATAAGGTTTATGTTGGTTTATGGAAACAGGGTGAACTGGTTTTTATGGTTTTAGGCCAAGGTTTTACTGGTTTTGCAGGTTATGGCCTTTGACAAAGGTTTAAAGGTTTTATGGTTTAGGCCATTACAGGTTTTGGTTGGAGATAGCAGGCTCTTCTGGTTTTTTTGCTTTGAGACTTTGAGAATTTGCTTTGTATTTTGGTTTACAGTTTTGAGTTTTTGATGGCTTTTTTGACAGGTTGAACCCTCTCAATTTTTGAAGGGGTTTTTGTTGTTATAATAGTTGGTTTACTTGAGGTTTATGTTACAGGTTTTGTATATTTTTTTTACTACTCTTCTCTGATGCTTATGCGCTCTATACTGCTCCATCAATTTGTTTGTATTCTTTTTCATGCTTTCTTTTTTTCTACTGGATGCTGCTGTTCTGTTTGTTATCCTTTTTCTGCCTAAGCCAAAAACCTGTAAACCACACTCTTCCTCTCTTCTCTCTCTTAAGTACAATTTGATACATTAAAAATGATGTACTGTACTTGGTTCTGAAAAAGCAAGCTGGAAAATGATGTAAAATAGAAATATTTTCTTGCATAGTTTGATTTGCACACTTCCTCTTTGATCTTGCATGTACAGCATGGAGCCTATTTTTTTGGCCTCTTCCATATTTTGGCATGTTTACGTTGGAATTGGCTTGTGTTGAAAATGCATATGATGTTGGCTTTTGAAAAATGAATTTGTGCAATTGATTTTTTTTAATTATGCAGTTTATTTTGAAAAATGCAATTTTGACAAGAGTGAATTTGTGCATATTTAAATTTGTGCATTCATATTTGTCAATAAAAATTCATCCCTTTTTGTGAACCGGGAGAAATCCCGTGATTTGCAAAAAGGGTAAAACTGATTCCAGCCGTTTGCTTTTAATGATGAACGCTTAAATTAATTTTCTGCTTTTAATTATCTATTTATTTCTGACTTTTTTCTTTTAATTCTTTGCAGGTAAAAATCAAATGGGCATTAAAGAAGTATTGGATAGAAGATGAAGATTTAGAATTTAGGAAAAATTAGAATAGTTTTTATTTTACTTTAAACATTTTATATAATTGTCATTGTAAATATTTTGCAAATAATACAGTATTTAAATGACAATTGTAATAATTAGAATAAAGATGAATAAAATTCTATTATTTTACCCATTAATTCTTTTCTTCTTTCCAATTGTTTATTTTATCATTTATAATTCTTTAAATTATATAATAACTGAAAATAAATTTCAATTACTTAAATTCAGAATAATAAACAATTAACTAAACATCATTGATCAATAAACTTCTCTTCAATTATTTACTTCATTATTCATAATTCTCTAAATTATAATAACTGAAAATGAAATTTCAACTATTTAAACTTAGAATGACAAATAATTAAATAAACATTGTTGATCAGTTAATAAACTCTTTTCAAATATTTATTTTATCATTTATAAATCTTTAAATTATATAATAACTGAAAATAAATTCCAATTATTTAAATTTAAGATAATAAATAATTAATAAACATTGTCTGATCAATTAATAAACTACTTTTCAATTATTTACTTTATTATTTATAAATCTTTAAATTATATAATAACTGAAAATAAATTCCAATTATTTAAGTTTAAGATAATAAATAATTAATAAACATTGTTTTAGCATTGATCGATTAATAAATTTAGCGTTCAAAAAAATAAACAGCTCTCGACTTGAAAAAGTTATGAATTTAAAAACTGCTTTGAAAGTTGATAAAAATAGGTCAAAACCCTTGCAATGTAATGATGCAGATGGGAGATGGTATCTTAGGTCAAAATTTGGGGTACAACAGCTGCCCCTATTTAAGTTTCTTCTATCCGGAGATATGAAGATTAAAATCTTCGTCTCGGCGAGATTGAAGGTACTTAAATACATAACACGCAAATTTTACCCTAAGATACCGCCATTATGTTTGATATGAATGTAGTAATTGAATTCACAGAGAAAGATATTGTATGGAACAAGACAATGCTGGAGAAATCAAACACCAACAAAACACAGAAACATGGATTATACACTACTGGGGAAACGAGCCATCGACTTCAAATGACAGACTCTTGACGGCGAATAAAATTGAGGGAGTACGACCTCTGACCCTAACAAAGAAGGCATCTTGCATAGGCCATAAAACAGATTATTGACCCAAATACAGTGAGTTCACAACTCGAGGTCAAAGATAGACAGCTGATGATGGACTACCAACTTCTGAAGGTAAAGATTCATAACAAACTTTCTCTACGAGATTTCCGGAGATATACTCATTAATGCTGAAATAATAATAAGATTGTAGATACACAAGTTGCCTCAAATAAAGAAGCTGCCACTTGCTGTCTTCCCAAAAAAAATTATGACATACAAGCTGCTCAAATAAAGAGGCTGCCACTTGCTGTCGTCCAGGGATGTCAATAACATACAAGCTGCTCAAATAAAGAAGCCGCCACTTGCTGTCTTCCAAAATACTATAACATACAAGCTGCTCAAAATAAAGAAGCTGCCGCTTGCTGTATTCCAGAAAAATAATAACGTACAAGTTGCTCAAATAAAGAGGCCGCCGCTTGCCGTTTTCCAAAATAATAATAACGTACAAGTTGCTCATGAAGAGACTGTCGCTTGTCGTTTTCCAATAATAATAACGCACAAGTTGCTCGTGAAGAGCTGCCGCTTGTCGTTTTCCAATGATGTCTATAACGTACAAGTTGCTCGTGAAGAGCTGCCGCTTGTCGTTTTCCAAAAAATAATAATAACGCACGAGTTGCTCGTGAAGAGCTGCCGCTTGTCGTTTTCCAATGATGTCTATAACGTACAAGTTGCTCGTGAAGAGCTGCCGCTTGTAGTTTTCCAAAATAATAACGTACAAGTTGCTCATGAAGAGAGCGCCGCTTGTCGTTTTCCGATGTCTATAACGTACAAGTTGCTCATGAAGAGACCTCCGCTTGTCGTTTTCCAAAATAATAACGTACAAGTTGCTCATGAAGAGACCGCCGCTTGTCGTTTTCCGATGTCTATAACGTACAAGTTGCTCATGAAGAGACCGCCGCTTGTCGTTTTCCAAAAATAACTCAGACGGAAATTACGATGACACTGGCAGAGAATAAAATCTTCGTCAAAGAGAATCATGAATCAATCCTTCCCGAGGAGATCACATACTTAAATGTGCAAAATAAATGCACCATTCGTCTAGGTCGCGATTTCACTGGGGAAAATCATGAGATAGCCTACGCAAGAGACAACAACTTCATCCAGGGATAAACTAGAGAGAAAACAGTCAAACAAGACTCCACCCAATGAGGAAGTAACTTGATTGGGGATTCATCCCATCCAGAAATGGACAAGGTAAGCTAAATCAAAAATCATCCACGAGGATTAGCTCAGTTGGGGAATTTAGAAAGGAAGCACATTTTCTGCCTAAGCTAACCTTATACTTGGAAAGAACGTGTACATTGTATTAAAACGAAGTACAACCCAAAATCAACGGCAAATGTGAATATGCATATTGATGTAAGTGTAAATGAGTAAATGAATGTTATGCTGACAAAACGAACAGATGGAATACTTGAAGACAATAAGATGTCACGACATAATAGATACTCGGCCAATCTTAAAAGATGGAAGATAACTGGAACTGGAAACACAAAGCAACGTCGGAGCGTAACACGCCACAAGGCCCAAGTCTTCTGAGGAGAAAAATATTCAAATCCAAACTTCTAATACCAATAAACCACTGGCATGAGACAAAGCGTACCACACTACGGAAATCTGCTCGAATGATAACCAAAACAACGCTTAACTGGAAAAGCTGGGGAGTCACCGAACTTAGCACCACGAGAAACGCAAGTTTACACAACCAACACCTCATGACGATTTGAAACGAAACGTGTTCATCATGCAAGGATAAATTACTGTACTGTTTTGCATTTTATGGCTTGACCATCCTCGGAATAACTGTTAATATTCCTTTCATTATTCACAACACATTTTTAAAAAATAAGAAAACTTTAAATACTTTGTTTCAAATATTGTCGTAAAAATTAAAATTTTGCCCACAAAAGGTAAATACTCAAATTTCATTAATAAGATGGTAGTTCGCTAATCAACGTGACTCCAACGGTTTACAAAAGTTTGGGAAATAGTACATGAAAGAAAGGGTTACACAAAAACAATGATCACTATTCTCCCTAACAACGTCGAATTCCAAAGTGTGCTCAAATACCAAGACTGGTCTGACCAAAAGCTTGCCTAAGCCGCCCCTTCGGGTTTTCAACTTAGCAAACTGTCAACTCAAACCTAAGCGAAATACTTCTTGACTGCATCGGCGTTCATGGAGCGCGAGAGCTCTTCACCATCCATATTGGTGAGAATCAAAGCACCTCCAGAGAAAACCTTCTTAACGACATACGGTCCTTCATAATTCGGAGCCCACTTGCCCCTAGAATCAGGTTGGAAAGATAATATCTTCTTGAGCACAAGGTCACCTTCTCTGAACTCGCGCGGTCGAACCTTCTTATCAAAAGCCTTCTTCATTCTCTGCTGATACAATTGACCGTGACACAACGCTGTCAACCTCTTCTCTTCAATTAAATTCAACTGATCATATCTACTTTGACACCATTCAGCCTCAGAAAGTTTAGCTTCCATCAACACTCTCAGAGACGGAATCTCAACCTCCACGGGGAGTACTGCTTCCATACCATAAACTAGGGAAAATGGGGTTGCGCCCGTTGAAGTTCGAACTGAAGTACGGTATCCATGTAAAGCAAACGGAAGCATTTCATGCCAATCTTTATAAGTTACCACCATCTTCTGGACAATCTTCTTGATGTTCTTGTTAGCAGCTTCAACAGCCCCATTCATCTTCGGTTTGTAGGGAGAAGAATTATGATGTTCGATCTTGAACTCTTCACAAAGCTCTCTCATCATCTTGTTATTCAAATTCTAACCATTATCCGTGATGATCTTGCTCGGGATACCGTATCGACAAATGATCTGATTCTTGATAAATCTGACTACCACCTGTCTGGTTACATTAGCATAAGATGCTGCCTCCACCCATTTAGTAAAATAATCAATCGCTACCAAGATGAAACGATGACCATTTGAAGCTTTGGGTTCAGTCATTCCAATCGTATCAATGCCCCACATAGAGAAAGGCCAAGGTGAAGAGATAACATTAAGGAGGGTCGGCGGCACGTGCATCTTGTCCGCATAAATCTGGAATTTATGACATTTCTTCACATATTTGCAGCAATCAGATTCCATTGTCATCCAATAGTAACCAGCTCTCAACATCTTTCTAGCCATCGCATGTCCGTTGGCATGAGTGCCAAAAGATCCTTCATGTACTTCTTGCATCAGCATGTCTGCTTCACGTCTGTCTACACATCTGAGCAAGACCATGTCGTAATTCCTCTTATACAATACTTCTTCATTAAGGAAGAAGTTACTTGCCAATCTTCTCAATGTCTTCCTATCTTTATTGGATGCCCCAGGCGGGTACTCTTGAGTTTGAAGAACACGTTTAATGTCATAGAACCACGGTTTGTCGTCGGTGACCTCTTCTACTGAGAACACATGAGCAGGTCTGTCAAGGCGCATAACCCGGATTGTAGGCACATCGTTCCAATCATTCACTTGAAACATTGAAGACAAAGTAGCCAAAGCATCAGCCATTTGGTTCTCATCTCTAGGGATATGATGTAATTCCACTTTGTTGAAGAAAGTTAACAATCTTCTAGCATAATCTCTGTAAGGGATCAAACCAGGATGACGAGTCTCCCATTCTCCTTTGATTTGATTAATTACCAATGCCGAATCTCCGTAAATATCAAGAATCTTAATCCTTAAATCCACTGCTTCTTCGAGACCCATAATACATGCCTCATATTCAGCCATGTTGTTCGTGCAGTCAAACTTCAATCTTGCCGTGAACGGGATATGAGTACCTCGGGGAGTGACGATGATTGCCCCAATTCCATTTCCATAAGAGTTCACATCTCCGTCAAAAATCAAACCCCAATGCGATTCGGGATCAGGTCCTTCTTCAGGTAACGGCTCTTCACAATCTTTAGCTTTCAAGTACATAACATCTTTATCTGGGAAATCAAACTTGATGGATTGATAATCGTCAATTGGTTGGTGAACCAAATGATCGGCTAAAATACTCCCTTTGATTGCTTTCTGAGTGTGATACTCAATGTCATATTCGGATAACAACATCTGCCAACGGGCTATTCTTCCAGATAAGGCGGGCTTCTCAAAGATATACTTGATCGGATCCATTTTGGAGATCAACCAAGTGGTGTGGTTAATCATATACTGGCGCAGACGGAGAGCAGCCCAAGCTAAAGCACAACAGGTTTTCTCAAGAAATGAGTATCGAGACTCACAGTCTGTGAATTTCTTACTCAGATAATATACGACATGTTCCTTTCTTCCAGTCTCATCTTGTTGACCAAGCACACATCCCATGGAATCTTCCAATATGGTCAGGTACATAATCAAAGGTCTTCCTTCCACTGGAGGAATCAAAATGGGAGGTTCAAGCAAATATTCTTTGATGCTATCAAAAGCTCTCTGACAATCTTCTGTCCACACACATCCTTGGTTCTTTCGGAGAAGCTTCAAAATCGGCCCACAGGTAGCAGTCATATGAGATATAAATCTAGAAATATAGTTCAGTCTCCCAAGGAATCCTCTTACTTGTTTTTCCATCTTGGGTGCGGGCATTTCCCGAATAGCTTTGACTTTATCAGGATCTAGCTCAATACCTTTCTGACTGACAATGAAACCCAGAAGTCTTCCAGAACGAACACCAAAAGTGAATTTGTTGGGATTCAGACGGAGTTTATACTTTCTCAAACGCTGGAATAGCTTCAATAAGTGTTCCAAATGATCTTCTTCAGTTTGTGATTTGGCAATCATGTCATCTACATACACTTCTATCTCTTTATGCATCATATCATGGAACAAAGCAGTCATGGCCCTTTGGTATGTTGCACCAGCATTCCTCAAACTAAACGGCATAACCCGATAACAAAATGTTCCCCAAGGTGTAATGAAAGCTGTCTTCTCCATATCTTCTGGTGCCATCTTGATTTGATTGTAACCAGAGAAACCATCCATGAAAGAAAAGACTTTGAACTTTGCGGTACTGTCGACCAATACGTCAATGTGCGGTAATGGGAAGTCATCCTTTGGGCTAGCTCTATTCAGATCTCTATAGTCTACACACATTCGAACTTTGCCATCTTTCTTAGCAACAGGCACTATATTGGCTAACCATTGAGGATAGACCGATGTAACCAGGAAACCTGCATTAATCTGCTTTTGAACTTCTTCTTTGATCTTGTCAGCCATATCGGGACGAGTCCTTCTCAACTTCTGCTTAATCGGCGGACACTCAGGTCTCAACGGTAAACGATGCTCCACAATATTGTTGTCCAAACCTGGCATGTCTTGGTAGGACCAAGCAAACACATCAACATACTCTTTGAGAAGCCCCAACATTTTCTCTTTGACCTCTGGGATAAGCAATGCTCCGACCTTGACTTCCTTTTTATCTTCTTCATCACCCAAATTGATCAACTCTACAGGTTCTTCAAACGGTTGAATAGTCTTTTCATCGTGCTCAAGTAAACGGGAAATTTCAACAGGAATCTCTTCACTATCCTCTTCTTCGGCTCTGAACACAGGGAATTCAAAGTTGGGAGAGGGCATAGGATCATTGTTTTCAATGGTTAAGTCATGGATTAATCTGCACATATGATTATGCTTTATTTTAGAAATCGATTTGTACAAATAAAACAAAAGTTATTATATTTTCCTATTACTACCAATTAATTTTCATTACTATTTTCCAGAAAATGTGAAAAATAAAACAGTAGTGGACAAAATAACATTTTTATTCATGAAGGGAAAATACTTGAAACAAAGAGCCCAGACATTCTCTCTTTTGCCTTGGGCAGAGCAAAAGGATTTATTTTTAACATAGCCCGACACAAATACTTTTCGCCTTGGGCAGAGCGAAACTTTTTTTTTCAAAAATAAAACAAAACATTACTCAGAAATGTCCATCACAACAGGAACATCAACATCAATCCAGTTCTGGCAAGCCGCTCCATGCGTCACAAAATCGGGTAAATCCTCTTCAGAATCGTCTCCTATTATAGCATCAACCTCAGGAGGAGTCGGGTGGATAAAACCTGCACTTCGGAAAACCTCTTGAATCGGACGAGTAACCACTTCCTGCTTGACTCTTGCAAACACGGGATGAAAACCAAGACCTTCTCCAGACTTATTCTCGGGCAAAGTCAACACCTGGCCCCAACCTTCAGCCGAACCACTTTCAACCACTCGTCGCGCATCCTCAAAAGAAGAAATAGATGTCCCTTGCTTCTTCACTTCACTATTAGCAACAGATAGAGCTTGGAAATGGGTTCCAACATCCTCATCAGCATCAATAAAAGAGAAAGATGACAAATGGCTTACCACCATAGCCTGCTCTCCACCAATCATTACCAGCTTTCCATGCCTTACAAACTTCAATCTTTGATGGAGCGTGGAAGTGACTGCCCCTGCATCATGGATCCATGGACGACCCAATAGGCAACTGTAGGCAGCACGAATATCCATTACTTGAAAAGTGATCTGAAAAGTATGAGGGCCAATTACTATAGGAAGATCCACTTCGCCAATGACAGTCTTCCTAGAACCATCAAACGCTTTAACAATTACTCCACTGGGTCTCATGGGAGCACCTTGATATGAGAGTCGAGATAATGTAGTCTTGGGCATTACATTTAACGACGAACCTGTATCTACCAACACACTTGATAAGGTATCATTTCCACAACTTATTGAGATATGCAAAGCCATATTATGGTTCCTTCCCTCCTCCGGGAGCTCTTCATCACTGAAACCAAGGTTGTTACACGAAGTAATATTTCCCACAATTCCATCAAATTGGTCAACCGTCACATCATGATCCATGAACGCCTGGTCCAAGACCTTCATCAAAGCTTCTCTATGGGCACCAGAATCTCTTAGTAAAGCAAGCAAAGAAATCTTGGAAGGAGTTTGCAAAAGTTGGTCCACAATCTTATATTCACTTCTCTTGATGAGCTTCAGAATCTCATCGTCCTCAGGATGAGGGATAGGTTCATTGGATCGGCCTATCTCAACCCTTGGTTCAACATTTCTCGCTGGAATTTCTGCCGGTATGGGCCTCCTGACTTGAACTTCTGGTCTCTTCAAAGGTACTGCTGCAAAGACGCGTCCACTTCTCGTAACTCTACTCACATCAGCAATGTTAACAAAAGACGACCTTGTTGGTATAGGGACTTCTACCCCATTCTCAATCATTGTGGCATTATACTTATACGGTATAGCTTGGTCTGAGTTGTAAGGCACTGGACCAGGTGGATAAATGGTCAAAGGAGCAACAGGCACAGTCTGACTGTCGTAAACGATCTCTACTGATTCAGGCAAATTGAATTGTAGTATTATAACATTCACTTCATCCTCCGGATTTCTATCATATGTGATAGTGATAACCCTCTAATCTAACAACTTTTGAATATCCTCCTTCACAATAGGGCAATCAACCTCTCTTGAACAAAATTCACAAACATCATAATCATGTTGATGCCTAACAAAGGCAAGTCTTCTTAAACTCTGATGTAACCTGATCAACGACTCTCTTATGTGTTCAACTTGAAAAACTCGAAACTTTCCCGGACAACCTTCCACCATATTCACTGAAGCTGCCCCATGTCGAGGCAAAGGATTGTCTCTAACATTTGGATTAACATCCTTGAAAGACAAGATACCATTCTTAATCAACCTCTGCACGTCCGCCTTTAGAGCAAAACAACTTTCAAGGTTGTGCCCCGGAGACCCTTGATGATATTCACAAAACTGATCCGCCTTGTACCACGGAGAAGTACTATTTGGTGCGACAGGAGGAGGCTTCGTCGTTATGAGGTTTTTTCTGATAAGAGCAGGGAACAATTCAGTATAAGTCATAGGAATGGCATCGAATTGCGGTTTTCTTGGTGAACGGTTCTGATTGTTGAATGGATAAGCCTGTTGTCGAGGCTGCTGCTGAAATGGCCGTTGTTGAGTTGGTGGGGTTTGATGAGCTGGGGTCATCAAAGCTGGGCGGACAGCCGGAGTGACTGTCGCAACGTGTGAGTAACCTCTCCTCGGTTTCCCTGGGAATAATGTGCTGACATCCTGCTCTTTTCTTTTCGGGAAAACACTTCCAAACTTCTTAATACTGCTAGACGGACTTCCTTCTTTAACCAAACGCCCTTCACGAATCCCTTCCTCTAACCGCATGCCCATGCTTACCATTTCGGTGAAGTCACTGGGTGCGCTGGCAATCATTCTCTCATAGTAAAAGGAACCTAAAGTCTTCAAGAATATCTTAGTCATCTCTTTTTCCTCAAGAGGAGGATAGATTTGAGCAGCAATTTCACGCCACCTCTGGGCGTATTCCTTAAAAGATTCTCTGTCTCTTTGGGACATCGCTCAGAGTTGATCCCTGTCCGGTGCCATGTCAACGTTGTACTTATACTGGTGAACAAAGGCTTCGCTAAGATCGTTGAAGTTGCGGATCCGAATGCTGTCTAAACCCATATATCACTTTAGAGCAACACCCGTCAAACTGTCTTGAAAATAATGAATCAACAAGTCATGATCATCGGAATATGTATACATCTTTCTCACGTACATAGTCAAGTGACTCCGAGGACACGAATCACCCTTATATCTCTCAAAGTCTGGCACTTTGAATTTTGCTGGAATCTTGACATTCGGAACTAAACAAAGGTCGTGCGTGTTCTTTCCAAACAAATCCTTCCCCTTTAACGCTCTGAGCTCCTTCTGCATTTCTTGGAATTGGTCTTGAAATTCTTCCATTCTATCAAAAAGACCCAAACTTTCAGCAGGCTCGACAGGATAAGTAGGTTCATTCAAGTATGGCACGGAGTGAACCACAGGAGCGACAGTTGTCATTACCGGTTGCGGGAAAGGTGTTACAGACGGGATTACCGGCGGCATGGCAGTTGTCTCTGGTTGAGGAAGAGACAAAGCAGGTTGAAACAAAGGTTGTACAACAGGCTGATACCCCTCTGGCACAAAGTTGTAAGGCATTCCCCACGGAAAACCTTTCGGCATCTGATGTTGAAGCGGAGAGTTGATTTGAGTCACGGATGTTGGAACGGTGACAATCTCGGAAACCACAGTAGTTGAAGTCTGAATCTCAGCAGCTGTAGTCGATGGCTGATTCTGAGCAGCCATTAAACTTTCCACTAGCGCAGTTAACTTTTCCATACCGACACGAAGGGTAGCGACCTCCTCACGAAGCTCGTGGTTTTCCTATTCCAGATCTTCCATCTTCCTCTGTCGATTGGCTCGAGTATCGTATCGATGAGACAGCTTGACAACCTTTGGAGTGGAAAAGAAACAAGGATAAGACTCTAGAAAACATGTGAAGTGGAATGTTGGATGATGCATGATATGTGATGAAAATGATGATTCATTTTAATAGTTTTTCAAGGACCTTCAATAATTTTGCACACATCAAATGGTAAAGGAATTTGGAACAACAAAAACTCATCCATTAATCAAAAGCGGTAAATTACAAATTACAACTTTGGAACAATCAAAACAATAAATTACACTTTGGGATAACAACCCAATAATAAAAGCAGTAAACTACAACTTTGGAACATGAAGCCCATAATAAAAGCAGTAAATTACAACTTTGGAACATGAAGCCCTTTTACAGAGTTTTACAAAATGACATCAATAAAATAAAACTAAGAACTAAAGATCACTCAGAGTCATCAGATGAAGGACCAAATGCCAACTGTAACCGGAGCTTCCTGATCTTCTCTTCATAAAAGTCTTCCATCTCTTTCTTCTCAGCCACCAGTCGAACAATGATTTCCTTTTGTGGATTAGGAACAAGAGCAACGCTTACCGAACCTTCCTTCTTTCTCTTCCTTTGACTAGCATACTTCTTCAGTAAAGCATCCTTTTGACGAAGTTTCTCATCATGGCCAATGAACCAGCCGTCTTGAGTAAAGAGTAAATCCTCCTTTTCCTTTAGTTGTCGAGCCAGGACCCGATTCTCATATTCAGACATATTGTACTTTTCTTTCCAAGCATCTCTCTCGGACTTCATCCTAGCCAGATTTCCTTGGTATTCTCCCATATTCTCGATAGGGATATCAACAGATGACGATGCAACGGTAGGGAATAAAGGTTTCTCAGGTTTATAGGGCATCTTGAGAGCACAAGCCCTAGCACGGACCCATTGTAGATAAGGTTCCAACGAAACGGCACCCCTATGTCCTAACATGTCTCTCCCTTTCCTATGGATGTGGCGCCAAGCTCCTTCGATCTCCCTCTTAACTTCCTGGTGATCTTGTCCTTCTTGCAGAAAGAAACCACTCACATGGATGTTGTTTAGCTTGTCCCTCATCGGGTATCCAAACTGACGGCGCGCGAGAACAGGGTTATAGTTAATTCCACCTTTCGTACCAAGAAGGGGAACGTTAGCAAAAGAACCATAGCTATCGATAATCTTCACGTCATAGTAAACTCGATTATACCAATCAATGTCGAGATGAGTGAGAGCCATAATTTTTGGCGCCCATCGCGGCTCCTTCTCTAGATCCCAGAAAACATCAGACCCAGGCAGATGAGAAACATACCACTGATACAACAACGGTGCACAACAAATAATCATCCCTCCTTGATAAGAGTTTCGAAGATGGATGGAGTAGTAGGTATCTCCGAGCAGCGTAGGGACCGGATTTCCAATCAAGAAAATTCTGATGGCGTTGATATCCACAAACTTATCAACGTTAGGGAACAAGAATAGACCATAAGCGAGTAAAGCAAAGACGTCTTCAAAGGCAATAGTCTCTTTTATCTCAGCGAAATGACGAGCTTTCCTCAACAAAAACTGCACAGACAAACCTCAGATTCCCCCTTTTGTAGTCATGTTCTCCTCTATCTCTGATTTCTTCAAGTGGGTGATGGTCGCTATCTCGTGAGATTTGGGCTCCTCTTCTAATCCAGAAAAAGGAACACAGTCGGTGATCGGCAAACCAAGTATGTAGGAGTATTCTTCTAAGGTGGGCATTAACTGGTAATCCGGAAAGGTGAAACATCGGTACAAAGGATCTTAGAATTGGACCAACGTACCAAGGATGCCTTCCTTCATCTTGCGCTTCAAGAGAGGTATAATGGACCCATACTTTTTTCTGAAAATCCGTCGGGTTCTTGATCTTAGGAATTAAACTCTTCAGCTCTTCAATCTCGGGCTCCTTAAAACTAAAACTTCGAGTGTTTCTCCTTCCAAATTCCATAATAATAGTACCTGAGATGTCTGCAAAAATCATTCCTAAATTCCTTGAAAAACAAGTTTTTTACAAAAATGTCGATGAATGCATGAATGAATGATAATGCAACAGTTACACACAAGTTCACAAACATGGGGTTCAAAGGTTCAACGTTTCAGCATGGAGTCAAGGGTAAAGCCCACCCAAAGGTATGTACTAATGGTTCAATCACACCTGTAAGACAAGGTTCTAAGAGTTCCCAGAGTCTACATTCCTCCTTCGGATATTACCAACGTCTTGATTACTCAATAATTAGCAATATTCTCAAGAGAAACTCATCCGAGCGTAGCATCGCGTAACAACTACTTCCGAATTACTCCGTTATAGTCTCCGCGCTACACCTAAAGAGGCCAAGATGGGTTAGGGTTCTATGGTTCTCAATTTCTCTGGCTCCTAGGTCGAAAATAATAATGTCTTCCCGATTACTCGGTAAACGAATATTATGTTCAAGAGGGCCTTCCATTGAGTGGGGGATCTCATGCCTCCTTCTTCGGGATTACTCCCTCAAAGTTAACATGACTGTACCGCCCGTCCTATTCCTTAAGTGTAACTTAATCCGGGTATAGGATTCGTCCTTTGCAAAAAAAACCCAAACAACCCCAATTTAAACACATAATCAAACAAATCAAATAATGATAAAACAGATAAAACAAACTAGGCTTAACCCACTTAGGGATGGACCAGCAAGAGATCAATCTTTCCCCAGTAGAGTCGCCAATTCTGTAGCGATAAAAAATGTAGCGGGGTAAACCGGAGATCGAATTATTGATTAATTCGTCTCACAAAAGCAAGAGTCGCCACCGCGCTTTATTATTTCCAAGGGAAAAGGGGAAAGAGCGAAATAAAACCCTAAAATATGCAATGTAAAATAATACTTTCTAAAAGTAGTGAAAATACAAGGCGTTTTTGAAAAGAGATCTATGGTTCGGGGGTTGGTTATACAATGGGAAGGTATTAGCACCCAATGTATCTATAGTATTCTATAGGAACCTTTTGAAATATCTGTTTATTAAAATGCGTTTGTTTGATCGAAAATAAATTGTTTTGGCCGAAAAGGGATACGGACGGGTTTTTGAAGGTACGACGACCTAATGTCGAAGTTTTGGCTTAAAAGGTATAAGTTTTGAAAAGATTGAATATTTGGGGAAAAATTGTCTTAAGTTTTAATGGAATGAAAACATTCGCGCGATTGGACTTGAGGACATGAAGTCAACAAATTTAATCGTTTTTTCCCTTGGATTTAGACGTAAACGGAATAGTCAAATAAAGATAAAATAATTAAACAGAAAATTATGCAGATAATGATTAAGTTATATATAACTACAACAATAATTAAATAACGGACTGAATGGTGTGAACATGCATTTTTTGTATTTTTATTTAATATTAATTAAAGCGAGGGAATTAATTAAAGAAAATAAAATGTTTTTTATGTTTTTATTTTTAGAGTTTCTATTTTTTATATATATTTTTTAATATTAATATAAAGTATTACTTAATAAATAAGTCTAAACTAAATTAAAACTTTAAAGTTATTTAACTTAAATCTAATTAAAACATAATATTAAAATTACTAAATTGATCTTAAAGTTAAACTTAATAGAAATGGTCAAAATTATTTAAAATTTGTTTTAATTAAATTCACCTCTTATCTAATTAAGTTATTAATTAACTAGATTAATAATAATTCTAAAAAGGGGGCTAAGGAAATCAAATAAAAATGTATCAAGAATCAAAGAGGGTAAAATGATAAACAAAAGCATGGGCCAAAAGGGGTTTCAAGAGGCCCAATCAGAAATAAGCAGACATGGGGGGGTGTTTTATGGAATCGATGGACTTTGGCAGGAAAAGGGTTAAGCCCAATTCATATTTCATAATTTGTTTTTTTTTGGGTTAAACATTGTTTAGTTTTGAGAGAAAGGGATTAGGGTTTTGGTGTACAGAGGCGCCGCTTGCTTGTCTTCTTCGTTCTCATCTTTCTTCTTCTTTCGCCTCTGAGTCCCTTGCCCGTGGCCACCAGCATCCTCGATCTTCTTCCTCCCTCCAACAAGACGCTAGGGGCGACGGATTTACGGTACAATTTTCATTTTATTTCATTAGGTTTTCATTACTGCATGTTGTGATTTGTGTTCATTTGATTCTGACTTCTTGTTATTAATGGTTACTTGAGGTGTACAAAAGAAAGAGAGGGAAGAAAAACGTTACCTTTGGAGACGGAGGGAAAACGGTTGGGTGCGTGCGCAGGAGGCCAAGACGGCGAGGGAAATGCGTGATGCTTGCTTCAGTTGCCTGGTATTTCGTTTCTTATTTTGTCTTGGTGATGAAATCCTGATAAACGAATCTTTATCCTCTTCCTCTTGGTGCTTCCCTGCTTCGTGTGTTTCTTTTCCTTCTTCTTTGCCGTGGGCTTGATGTTTTGCTTCAGTTGCTTTTTCTATATTTTTGTTGATGATATGTTCAAGGATGAACCTTTTAGGTTCTGAGAATTTGTGGCCCTTGAATACTTGTTGTATGCTGATATTTGAATGATGCTACTGTTGAAACATTTCTGTTTTGATTAGCTTGACTTCTTCTTCCTCTTGCCTTGCTACCGTCGCTTCCTTTGTATGCTGGCCTATGATGATATAATTCTGAGGCCTGAGGGGGTTTGGACGTTGGTTGGATAAGTTGTATGGTTCTGGTTTTTGCTTTGGTTGGATTGGCTTTTTGGTTTTGACAAGGTTCACAGGTTTTATGGTTTAGGCCATGGTTTTGATTTTTTAGGCCATAAGGTTTATGCCTTTGCTTCAGGTTTGACCTTTGTATGGATTGACAGGTTTTATGGTTGT
The DNA here is from genome assembly GCA_948472305.1 of Vicia faba. NCBI lineage: Eukaryota > Viridiplantae > Streptophyta > Magnoliopsida > Fabales > Fabaceae > Vicia > Vicia faba. Next base: position 1,342,625,910 of record OX451740.1, read on the forward strand.
TTAGGCCATAAGGTTTATGTTGGTTTATGGAAACAGGGTGAACTGGTTTTTATGGTTTTAGGCCAAGGTTTTACTGGTTTTGCAGGTTATGGCCTTTGACAAAGGTTTAAAGGTTTTATGGTTTAGGCCATTACAGGTTTTGGTTGGAGATAGCAGGCTCTTCTGGTTTTTTTGCTTTGAGACTTTGAGAATTTGCTTTGTATTTTGGTTTACAGTTTTGAGTTTTTGATGGCTTTTTTGACAGGTTGAACCCTCTCAATTTTTGAAGGGGTTTTTGTTGTTATAATAGTTGGTTTACTTGAGGTTTATGTTACAGGTTTTGTATATTTTTTTTACTACTCTTCTCTGATGCTTATGCGCTCTATACTGCTCTATCAATTTGTTTGTATTCTTTTTCATGCTTTCTTTTTTTCTACTGGATGTTGTTGTTCTGTTTGTTATCCTTTTTCTGCCTAAGCCAAAAACCTGTAAACCACACTCTTCCTCTCTTCTCTCTCTTAAGTACAATTTGATACATTAAAAATGATGTACTGTACTTGGTTCTGAAAAAGCAAGCTGGAAAATGATGTAAAATAGAAATATTTTCTTGCATAGTTTGATTTGCACACTTCCTCTTTGATCTTGCATGTACAACATGGAGCCTATTTTTTTGGCCTCTTCCACATTTTGGCATGTTTACGTTGGAATTGGCTTGTGTTGAAAATGCATATGCTGTTGGCTTTTGAAAAATGAATTTGTGCAATTGATTTTTTTTAATTATGCAGTTTATTTTGAAAAATGCAATTTTGACAAGAGTGAATTTGTGCATATTTAAATTTGCGCATTCATATTTGTCAATAAAAATTCATCCCTTTTTGTGAACCGGGAGAAATCCCGTGATTTGCAAAAAGGGTAAAACTGATTCCAGCCATTTGCTTTTAATGATGAACGCTTAAATTAATTTTCTGCTTTTAATTATCTATTTATTTCTGACTTTTTTCTTTTAATTCTTTGCAGGTAAAAATCAAATGGGCATTAAAGAAGTATTGGATAGAAGATGAAGATTTAGAATTTAGGAAAAATTAGAATAGTTTTTATTTTACTTTAAACATTTTATATAATTGTCATTGTAAATATTTTGCAAATAATACAGTATTTAAATGACAATTGTAATAATTAGAATAAAGATGAATAAAATTCTATTATTTTACCCATTAATTCTTTTCTTCTTTCCAATTATTAATTTTATCATTTATAATTCTTTAAATTATATAATAACTGAAAATAAATTTCAATTACTTAAATTCAGAATAATAAACAATTAACTAAACATCATTGATCAATAAACTTCTCTTCAATTATTTACTTCATTATTCATAATTCTCTAAATTATAATAACTGAAAATGAAATTTCAACTATTTAAACTTAGAATGACAAATAATTAAATAAACACTATTGATCAGTTAATAAACTCTTTTCAAATATTTATTTTATCATTTATAAATCTTTAAATTATATAATAACTGAAAATAAATTCCAATTATTTAAATTTAAGATAATAAATAATTAATAAACATTGTCTGATCAATTAATAAACTTCTTTTCAAATATTTACTTTATTATTTATAAATCTTTAAATTATATAATAAATGAAAATAAATTCCAATTATTTAAGTTTAAGATAATAAATAATTAATAAACATTGTTTTAGCATTGATCGATTAATAAATTTAGCGTTCAAAAAAATAAACAGCTCTCGACTTGAAAAAGTTATGAATTTAAAAACTGCTTTGAAAGTTGATAAAAATAGGTCAAAACCCTTGCAATGTAATGATGCAGATGGGAGATGGTATCTTAGGTCAAAATTTGGGGTACAACACTTATCTTTAGTGGGTCCAAACGAGAGATATTCATTTGAAGATGCCGTATTCCAGGGAAGCACCTATGCCTGATTTGTTTGTAAAGACCACTCCTCCCCTATTGGATGATGTGGAAGAGCTACAACTTGCTTTGGTCAGGATGCAACAGGAAAAGGATGCTTGGAAGAATAAGTTCTAAACTTTAGAGAATTCCTATAGAGCAGACTTGAAGGAGAAAGACGACTTGATTGAGATTATTGAGAGTCGGGTTATAGAAACAATGGAGAGGCAAGGGGATTTATTTTCCTCTAAGCCTCGGTCAGATGCTAGTTTCTCACTTCTTAATTCAGGTGATTGGAAGGAGGTTGCCACCAGATATGCGGAGGAAAACCAGAGGTTGAAGGCTCAGATTGCCAGGCTTACAGGGAAGCGCCACCGTATAAAGTGATCTCCATCAGCTTTACTTCTTAGGGTTTTAGACTTTATTTTCATCTTGTACTTGGGATTATTGAAACTTGTAATCCATTTTGAAGTTATTATAATAAAATTTATCAGTATTTCAAATGTGTTATTACTTTGATATTTGCAATGTTTCTATAAATCTTTAAGTCCCTTGAAATAATAATAAATAAAACAAAATCATGTGCATTGCATATCATGCATCATATTGCACATATTTCTTGCATTTATTATGCATATCCAGGTGTCTTACCAAGCTTCTTTACTTCGTTCAGCAAACTGTCTCACCACTACAATACTCGAGCTAATTTCAGAAGAAAGATGGACAACTTAGAACAAGAGAATCGCAAGCTGCGCGAGGAAGTTTCTGCTCTGAAGGCCGGCATGGCCAATCTCACTGCTCTGATGGAATATCTGGTGGCTGCTCAGAATCAGCCACCGAGTGTTCAACCTCAACAGACAAGGGTTACTACTGAAGCTCCGACTGTTCTTGTGTCTGCTACTCCAGCTGTTGTTCAAAATCACATGCCTCAAGGTTATCCATGGGGAATGCCATAGAACTTTATGCCTAAAGGTTTCAATATTGATCCTCAAGTTACTCTAGTTGTTCAGACTACTGTTACTACTGCTCCTCTTGTGGTGCATGCTACTCCTGCTGCACCTCCTTCGGTGAATATGGTCCCATTTGCTAATGATGATATGTATCGTCCTTTTCCTCTACCAAGTGAAGGCTTGGCTCTCTATGATATAATGGATGAATTTCAAGATCAGTTTAATAAGATGCAAAGGGAGATGAAGGCCCTCAGGGGAAAAGAATTGTTCGGGAAGAGCGTGAATGATTTATGCTTGGTCCCGAATGTCAAGATACCTGTGAAGTTTAAAGTCCCGGAATTCGAGAAGTACAAGGACAACACTTATCCTCGTGCTTATCTTGTGTTGTATATAAGAAGAATGTCTACCCACACTGATGATCAACGTTTATTGATTCACTTTTTTAGGATAGTTTGACTGGTGCTGCATTGAAGTGGTATATGAGTTTGGAAAGCGTCAATATCCATACTTTCAACGACTTGGGAGAAGAATTTATCAGACAATACAAATACAACATGAACATGGCGCCTGACCGTGATCAACTCAGGGCCATGGTCCAAAAAGACAGGGAATCATTCAAAGAATATGCACAGAGATGGCGTGAGGTAGCCGCCCAAGTGATTCCTCTCATGTAAGAAAAGGAGATGACTAAGATTTTACAGAAGACTCTGGGTGCTTTCTACTACGAGAGGATGGAAGTGAGTGCGCCAAGTGACTTTACTGAAATGGTGGGCATGGGTATCCGTTTGGAAGAGGCTGTAAGAGAGGGTCATTTAACAAAAAGTGAAAGTTCCAGAAGTACTAAGAAGCCATCCTATGGGTTTTCCAAAGAGAAGGAAGGAGATACAAATGTTGTTATACAAGAGAGAAGGGTTAATCCTATCAGCGTCATCAATAAGTCGCCTCAGTAACTCCAATTGTTGGTGTAGCTCCAACCACCGTTACTTATCAGAGACCATCCCATCAGGGGAATCAAGGGTATAATCAGAGAAGGGAGAGTTATGACCCTATCCCTATGAGCTATGCAGAATTACTCCCGACGTTTATTCAAAAGAAGTTGGTTCAGACCAGACCACCTCCCGCTATACCATCACCATTGCCTTGGTATTACAAGGTAGACCAAACATGTGCTTTTCATTAGGGAGAACCAGGGCACAATGTTGAGAACTGCTATCCTTTGAAAACTGAAGTACAAAAATTGGTGAGGACTGGTATCTTACCCTTCAAAGATGATGGCCCTAATGTGAAAGATGATCCTTTGCCAAAGCATAGAGGAGAAAATGTTGTGAACATGGTGGATGGTTGTCCAGGCGACTTCCAGATTTTTGATATTAAATTGGTTAGAGGAGATTTGGTAAAAATGCATGCAGACCTCTGTGAGTTTAGCTAATACACGCATGACCATGCCGGTTGTGTTATTTGCAATACGAATATACAAGGTTGTGACAAGATAAGAGTTGATTTGCAAGAGATGATGGATGAGGGTCTCATCCATATAATCAGACCTAGGGAAGATTGTGAAGAGGAAGTAAACATGGTTTCTGGATGTCCTGAAGAGTTCAAAAATTTTGATGTGGAACATATGAATGAGGATCTTGTACAATTGCATGCTACTTTCTGCCATATGGCTGGTCAGGTAGAACATCAGTATGGATCTTGCCGAATTTTCTGCGGGACTCTCGAGGATGTTAAATTGTAAGGAAAGGTATTCAGTTGTTATTGGATAATGGACCTATCAAGGTTACATTCCAAAGGGATGATTACCATGAGGTTAATGAGATTGAGGTTTGTTTGGCTGAAGAAGAGTCAGATGATGAGTATGCCTTTGTGGATGAGTTCTTCTCCTCAGATGAAGATTTGTTTTCCAGAGATGACTCTGTAATGACTAAATGTGTTGAAGAGGGAGTAAATGTTATTGTGCATTGTTTTGATGCACCCACCCCTTTTGAAGTTGAATATCATGGCAAGCCGGCTATTACTCCATTGTGATTAGCTTACCGGGTCCTGTCCCTTACAAGTCAGAAAAGGTTATACCCTACAAATATAATGCTACAATTTTAGAAGATGGTGTGGAAGTTCCCATCCAGCCAATGCCTAATGTTGTAAATATTGCTGAGACTAGCAGAGTGACCCGCACCGGTCGTGTATTTGCACTAATTGTTCATGGAAATGATAATGCTGGAAAGAAAATTGTTGAAGATGTTGAACCCAAGAAGGCTACGGGTAAATCCAGTGGTGCTACTCTAGAGAAAGAGGTGGATGATATTTTAAAGGTTATAAATATGAGCGACTACAGGATCTTAGATCAGTTGTTGCAGACTCCGTCAAAAATATCTATTTTGGCCTTGCTTATGAACTCTGCTGCTCATAGAGAATCTTTGATGATGGTATTGGACCAAGCTTTCGTGGAAAGTGATATGCTAGTAGACTAATTCAGTAGTGTGGTAAGGAATATTACATCATGTAATAACCTGAGTTTCTGCAACGATGAACTGCCTGATGAAGGAAGGAATCACAACCTGGCTCTCCACATCTCTATGAACTGCAAGAATGATTCATTATCCAATGTGTTGATTGATAATGGATCCACATTGAACGTTATACCAAGGAGTACACTTATGAAATTTAAATATCAAGGAACGCCCATGCGCCCAAGTGGCATTATTGTGAAAGCGTTTGATGGATCAAGGAAATTTGTTATTGGTGAAGTGGACTTGCCTATTCATATATGCCCACATTTGTTTCATATTAATGAAAAGAGAGTAAACAAACAATCTCGAAAGAGCACACCCGTCAAAGAGTAATGAAAAGAAACGAAATGCTTTAGTCAAGGTGAGCGTATCACCCGAGACAAACAAGCAGGAGTGAGATGAAAAAATAAAATGTGATGTCCAAAGCGACTGAACACCTAACCAAGATATAAGAGATTGAGGTAGGCGACGGAAGACAATATGAACGATCACGGAGTATCAGCATCGGCCAATGAGAACTCCTGAAAAAGTGTGGGGGTTCGATTGTTGAACCCTTCCCCACTTGACGACTCGATATACATCAGCAGACACAACTCGGAAGCATCGTGGTGCATCATGAGCTAAGGATGACACGGACGAAGTTGCAGGGGTTGATTACTAATCCTTCCTGCTCGCCTCCTTTTGAGGACTTTAATAAGGGATGGGGAATTATTTAGGCACAAATATAAACACACCTGCAGAATACCTACTCAAAGGTAGGGTTTTAAATAGACCATGCACAAGTAGCAAACAGAATGCACACAATGTGAAATTTCCCTAAACGGGTCTTTAAATAAACCAAAGGGGTTCCTGACATGATCAGAAACGGAGGCCCCCGTCATACATCTCTACCCTACTTCTCATGGCATCAGAAAGCGGTAAAGTCCTACTTCTCATGATATCTAGAAAAGCGGTAAAGAAATGTAGTAAAGCGCAAAAATGAGGAATAAAATAAGGTCATGATGATACCGAACAGAGAAGGTCTGTTACCTCTTCAAAACCATGCAAGTGATAGGAAAACTCTACTAAAGTTGATTCGCAGAAATGATGAAAGAATTATTCTTCAAGCATTCCATGTTGTGAAAGTTACATCGATATTCTATCACAAAATCTTAGCTAAAATTGACAATGAAAATGATTATTAAACATAAAATAATAGAAAACTATAATAAAATTCTAAAGATAAAACCTAAAAAATTCTACTATTTTTGTACCTTTTTTCATGTGAAACAATTAGTACCAAAAGAAAGAAAAATTGGTAAAAACCATTAGTAAAAAGTAGATAAGACATTAAAACAGAGGAAGGTGTGAAGCCTGGTTCAACCGTGCTGCCAGGAAAAAACGCAAAGCCCATCCAGTCAAGTCCATCATGGACTTTTTTACACAAACTTCTGCCTTCTCCAAAAAGCTGCAATGGGCTTATGAGGTGTTATACAACCCAGATCCATCACCAATTATTTCTAATTCAGCATTATATTATTTTATTGTTTAAAAGAAAATACAACAAACAAAATTAATTGAAATTAAAAAATGAAGAAAGATGAATGAAACGGAGGTGTGGGCTCTGTTAGGGTTCCCGGAGGTGGATATTGGGCTTCATGAATAGAGAATCTTCTTCTTAACGAATCGCGTCACTGGACACTACCACTATCTCCGATCGACACAACCAAGCTCCTCAGCATCCTTGTTTTGCAATATTCTTTCCGCCTTCGTGAATCACAAAACTATCTCCGTCGTCCATTCGGTTTCGCCTCTTCAATTCGCGACAAACACCCACCGTGAAAGTTTCTTCTCCTCCAGTCGTTGTAATTGCTCAACCAAAGCCAATGATATAACAAAAACAAGTACTTTCAAGAACATGTATATTTTCCTCTCTCTGATCTCCACTCGCTTTCGATTCTGTTTGCTTCTGTTTCCGATTCCATTGGCCTCCATCTCGAACACCTCCTTCATCTCATCTCTTTTCTCTCTTTGTTCTCAGGTCTCCGATCTCTCTCTCAACTTCGAAACAAGAAATAGATGAAGAAATGAGAGAATCGCCTACCTCTGATGTGAGAATGACCAAAGTGAAGCCGGACTCAGGTATACGATTCTTTTCACTTTAATCTTCTTCGCTAAGCCTTATTAACTCTTCACTTCATCTATTACTCATTTTGTTACGCTCTAAATATATCTGCATTGCGTGTCCTCGTGGTTGCAGTAACAAAAGATGAACGACTCAAAATTGTTGTTGATGACGAATGTGTGTAAGAGTACGGAGAAATTGATAAAGGTTTTGAGGTGTGTCGAGGTACCGCAGGTTGAAGGTTGAAATGTAGATGGTGATGATGAAGTTGTATCAAGAAAATAGAACAGAGAGAGAAATCTTTGATTGAAGAAGATTCTTGAGGTGAGTTTTTCTGATCTTTCTGGGTTGAATAATTATGAATGGATATTGATTCCATATTATTGTGAATCTGTAGAGATGAGGATATCAAGTTCTGTTAGAAGTTTGATGATGAACAAATGAAGGTTGAACTAAGATGCTGATAGGTAGAGTGAATGAACAAGAGTGCAGAGATATTTTTGTTGGTGAGTGTGATCGGTGGAAATAGAACTGACTGTTTTGGAATGCTGGTTCGCGTTTGCGTTTCGCAAAATGTCGCGGTAAGCAAGAGTCGCCACCGTCTTTTATTTTCTCCAACAAGGAAAGGACAAAAGCACAGCAAAATTCCTTTTCGAGATGTTTCTCGGGTTCGGGAGGTAGATTATAGAAAGGGAAGGTGTTAGCACCCTTTCTATCCGTGGTTATCCACGGGCTCTTAGGTACTTGCTCACTATGTTTTCAAAATGTTTTGCTTTTCTTGTGTTTGTGGGTTTTGAAAAGAGTTTTGTTTGAAAACTTCGATTTAACTCTTGTATTTATCCTCAAGAGTGTATGAAGTGTTGTTTGAAAACTTTTGTTTGAAAAGTGTAAGTGCGAAAAGTATTTTTGTTTTAAAAAGAGCAAGTACCTGAGAACCTCTACCTACTCAAAAGAAATTAAGTTGTGTAAATGTCCTTTAGACAGTACTATCCTACTATTGAGAAGTAGGTAGCACCGTCGTTGGAGTTTTCGGGTCAATTCGATTAATGGGACATGTGGTCACTAAAGCAATGGTAGGACGCCTTAGCGGTAACCCTAATGTCTTAGATCGTTTTATCCGAGGCAACCGTTTCGAGGCAACTTTGATCTTTAGACAGGAGGGCGACCTCTAAAACACCCTATACTCAATGACCACGTCGAGGCAACCAAGTGAGGCGTACCCTAGGAGTGGCATGTGCAAGTGTGTCAGGTTTCAGTTATGTTATCTTTGTACATGTTATGGTGAGCTATGTTGATTTTAATTTAAGAGAGATCTTGTCATGCATATCCTAGTTAGCATACATCTAGCAGTTAATAGTTGCGGAAAATAAAACTAAACTATTACAAGGCGTCGGGTATTTACATCGCCAAAAACAAACCCTTGAAAAAGTAAATTGCGGGAAATTAAATAAAAGCGATAAAAAGGGTCCTAATTAAAGCTATTACATCCTCGGAGCAAATACAATTATATGGATCAAAAATCATACGCGCGCGAGAGAATATTGAATCGAAGAGTTTTTTAGGGTTTTGACCCTTTTCAAGAAAGAAGGAGATTTTTGCTATTTTTGTGTATTTAATTAAATTAAACCTAAACTAATTAATTAATAGAAAGAAATATTTTTTGGTTTTTGAATGTTTAAGAAAATAATAAATAAATAAAAAAAAACCTAATATTCTATGTTAATTTTATTTTGTGAAAAAAGGTTAAAATTATGCCTAATTAAAAAACTAAATCAATTAAATTATTTATTTACAAAAATAATAAAAGTGATGAATTTAATAAAAATAATGTTTTTGTATTTTTTGGTTTTTATTATGAAAATGTTAACTATTTTGTTAGTAATTAAATCAAGTAAATAAAAAAAAATATAAATGAAAGAAAATAAAAGGCAAACCCAGGGGGTGTTAGGCCAACTTTAGAGGTGTATTTGGAATTCTCAAGGCCCAATTGCTGCAAGCCTTTTTGACTTTTCTGGATCTTCCACACGTATGTTGACCAGGGAGTATGATAGTCCTTCAATCCTGGCCTTCAGATTTGGCCAGGAGCCACTTGGCGTGTGGATCTCTGAGGTGTATGGTGGATCACGCGTTGGAGAGTACATGGGATCACCTGCAGAAAAAAATCAAATAATTGTTTTGGGGGACCTGGGATTCGAACCCAGGTCCCAATGGACTATGCAATAGTGCGTCCACCAACTGAGCTGTGGCGCTTCTTTGTTAACAAAACAAAACCTGATTATTATATACAATAAACAATTAACATGCTGAAAAAAATAAAAAAAAATGGCGCGCTGTTTGGATTGACCAGTGGGAAGAGGACGCATGGTCGTCTTCTTCCTTGAACCACCTAGTTTATTTCCTGCGGATTCTAGCCCGTAACAAAATCTGTGGCCTCATCCTATAATCCGCCCTAGGCTACGAAAATGCCGTCTAAGGCCATGGCTGATCTCGTCTCTGCCTCCTGATCACTCTTATACCAATTATTGTGGCCAATTTTCCCTGTATCGAAAACACCTAAAAAGCAAGCATATGAACCCTAGAATCGGGTATCACAGTATATGGCATAAAAACAAAATTGGCTATTGCAGTCGTGTTAGAAATCAAACAATGAACATGAATATGCCAACGTTTTGAAGAAAAAGTGCAAGAATTGAAAGTTTCGATTTCGTGTTCAGGGGCCAGTTTGCGAGGACTTACAGCGCTTTGTAGGTGGTTTCAGGATGTGGTTTTGATCGCTTTAGCTTCAGTGGATGGCAAGGAAGGGAACTACGTTCTTCTTTTTGTCTGAAAACGCCTCCAATATCGTTCTTGATCTCCCACTTTTCCAACAATTTTTCAGTTTTGGTTTCTTGATTTTTGGCAGCTTCAGGTCGTGAATTAGGTTTAGGAGGCTTGCTTGCATATATGGCCATCAGTCTAGGTCAAAATTTGGGCTTTTATCCATGTATATGGGAGAATTAGGTTTGCACTTTTTCACCATTGACAAACTTTCCAAATATGGCCAAATATGAGATTTTGTGCACAAATAAGCCCTAGCACGAATTGGTTAGTTGTCACATGATATATGAAAGCTGTACAAATCACAAAGATACTATTCCATTGATTTTTAGATTTTATTTGAATTATTATAGATTTAAAATGAATTAAATCAATAAAAATTAAATAAAATAGAAAAATAAATGTTTGGTCATGAAATCAAGCATGGGACACGTGTGTGGCATGACAAGGCTGAATCAAGTGTAAGAAAGGGAGCCCTTTTGTCAAAAATTGGAGTTTTGAGGATAGTTGACTTTTGCAAATTCATGAAAATTTCCCAACTTCTCCAATGCACAACTTGCTCAATTTTGATCATATGATCATGTTCTTGGACATTTTGGAAAGCTCTTGAAGTCCTCTAACCAATGCCCTTGGTCCCATGTCATTTGGATTTACCAATCTCAAGTTATGGCCTTTGACGCAAAGTGTACTTTTGTTGACTTTTGAAATTGACCTATAATGTAAAAATTGGTAACTTTTTGTGAGAGCATTTTCTAATCTTGGAGTGTGAAGATGGATTGTAGGAAATTGCATCCTCTTCAAAATGAGATTTGGATGGAATTTTTCTGACAAACCATGAAAGATTTATGCCCTGGTCAAGGTACAGTTGACTTTTCTACTATCCAAAAATAGTAACTTTTGCATCTTGATGATTTTTGAGCTATTCTTGTGGAATCATGATCAAGACTTGATAAAATGATGATTGTAAACTCAAAATAAGATGTTGACCAAGAATTCTGACTTTTGACTGTAAAATGACCATTTTGCCCTTGCAGTTGACTGTAGATCAAATGAGGCTTTTGACTGTGCAAATTGGCACTGTGAGTCTTGAAACTTGCCATGTAGGTGCTAGAGAATGTAAATAGGCCTATGAGATTTGATTGAACCATCGAGAACCCCAAATTCCTTGAAAGAACCAAAACCCTAATTTTAGTTGTCTTAGGAGGTGTTTGGACTGTACAACTCTTGAGCAATCTTGAACAATTTGAAGATCATTCTTGACAAATCTTGAGGAATATGGGAGGGAAAATTTTGGGGTACAACAGTTGCCCCTGTTCAATTTTCTTAAACCTGAGGATATGGATTGGCTTTTGAGCCTTTCGTGATCCGAAGGTGGAAGATAATTGAACACTAGAGTGCCCAGAAATTTGCACTCGCATGGTGTAGTATCAGCAATGTGATGTCGGGAATGGGCTTACAGATGCCATTTGGAGAGATGATGGATATGAGGATGGGCTTATAGATGCCATCTGGAGATTGTTGATAGGTAGTTTTGTCTTCATTGACAGGTTGTCTTCATTGACGGGTTGTCTTTATTAACGAGTTGTCTTCATTGACGGGTTGTCTCCATTGACGGGTTGTCTCTATTGACTGCGTTTGGATCAGGAAAATCGTTAGGAATCAATTTAACTGGTTTTGTCTCCATTGACGGGTTTGGTTACAGAAAAATCTTTAGGAATCGACTTAATTGGACCAGACAAGGTCTTGGAATATCTTCAACTGGATCGGCATCAGAAAAATCTTTAGGAATTGACTTAACTGGACCAGAAAAGGCCTTTGATTGCCTGTCATTAGCTAGAAGAAATAAATCTAGCCAGAGGAGGTCTTTTGATAATGATGTGATGAAGGAATCTGAGACGATTGCTAGATGATGAAGGAATCTGGGACGATTACTACCTCAGCAGGATGATGAAGGAATCTGGGACGATTACTACCTCAGCAGGATGATGAAGGAATCTAGGACGATTACTACCTCAACAGGATGATGAAGGAATCTTGGATGACTTCTACCTCAGCAGGATGATGAAGGAATCTGGGATGATTACTACCTCAGCAGGATGACTTTTATCTGTCGATTGATCTTTCCTGAATAGGTAAAGAGTTAGTTGTATGCAATGTCGTGATGTATGCATTGTGTAATGATGTTCTCAAAATAAATGAGATTTATGTTATATGATGTGTGTGCATGTCATAATGTATGGGGATGTGATGTTTTAGCTGGGGAAGATAAATTCCGGAGCTGCTGGAGAATAGTGTTGAATTCTTCGTTTCCGCTGGGGATGGTAAACGAAGATGGTTGTGAGAATAAACCTGTAGGAGAAAATAACTCCGTTGGGGAATAAACTTGATGAAGAGATTACTCTGCAGGGAATACTCTGTGGGAAGAGACGCTTTGCTGATATTTTGACGATAACTCCGCTGGGGATTCCGTTGATAAGCTCTGTTGGGGATTTTGATCAACTCCGCTAGGGGATAGGAAGAACTTCACTGGGGATGATCTTTCAGTTGCAACTTGCTGAGGATAACCCAGTTAGACTCTTGTGGGGATAACCTCAGAATTTGGCTGAGGAGATGCACTCGTATTCTGCAGGGGACAAGCTTCTAGAATCTACCGGGTAAGATGATTCAACTCCGGCGGGGAAGCTTTTTTAGACTGCGCTGGGAAATGGCTCCACTGGGGGTATCTTGTATTCCGCCGGGGAACATTCTTATATTTCGTTGACGAATATTAAGACTGCCGGGGATGCTTGCTGAGGGATATCTGTATACTCCGCTGGGGAATATTAAGACCTACTGGGGATACCCAACCTTTTTAGGGCTGATGGTAGACCAACTCTGCTTGGGGAGAGTATTGCTGATTTGTTCATAGTTGCAAGTCTCAGTGGGGAGAGATCTATCATTATTGTCTTACTCTGCGGGGAGTGAAGGTATCTTAGCCATATTCTTCAGCTGAATCTACCTTTGTACCTGGTGAACAGAGCAACTGTACAGCTTGGACAATTCTTATTGCCCCTGTTTCTGCGGGAGAAGGTGCCTGCAGAGGCCCTGTGGATCGAGTATTATCCCCACCTATGAGGTGCTTGGTATCTTTCGGTCCAAATGACAAGTCTTCCTCTGGTAGGCTAGTGACGAGATGACGAAACATAGTCGTACGCTTTGATCCCTAATTTTTTCCTGGATCTCCCTTTCGGGTTTTCAGTCCACCAGGATTCCCTTTTTTGCCCAAGCCGCCTTTTCAGGTTTTCGACTTGCCGGGTGTACAGATTTTTCATTTTCATCCCTTATTTTTGCCTGAACCCTTTTGGTTCGGCGGGAAGCCCTTATTTTTTCCTAGGCCAGTCAACCTAGCGGGTCTTTGATTATGCGTAGTACTTTTTTGACTATGTCCATGCTCTTAGAGTGTAGGGAGTTGTCACTGTCAGTAGTGTCATGTTGCCATACTACCAGAAGATGTTTGATCATGCAAGATTCGTTGCTGGAATTCATGTCCAATGCCCCAATTGATTCAGATGGAGATTTGCCACTGGCTATTTGGCATTTTGAGAGATTCCTGGAATCTTGACTTGACTGCCCCAGATGATGGACAATGATCATGCCGTGCCCCTTGGTTGGAAGTGTTTTTCCACTTGAGGTGATCCTTTTTTATTGAGAAGGTTTTTTTTGTTCACTAGATATTCGTCGTGCGAATTTCTCTTTTGTTTGAACAAATAGTCATATGCAAACAATGTTATTTTAAGAATGCAAAGCTTATGTCTGTCTTGAAGTTTTTGAAAATGCATTTTTTCAGTAAGATAGGAAAATTTTGTAAAATGTGACGTCAACTTAAGATTTACAGCAAACCCTACAGGAGTCAGGATACCTTTTGTAACAGTATGCTTTCGAACTAACCCATGCTTCAGCTAGGACTTTTAAGGGTTATAACGTGGCCTGGTTCACGGTTTAAGAAACAAAGGATAAAGGCTCAAATTTTATTCGTACCCACCCGTTCTTCGTGATGTTCTTCGATCCTAAACTCAGCTAATCGTGCATTAGATCTTGTTTAAGTCTTTGCTCTGATATACCAGTGATGGTTCGGATACTAATAATTTATTTTGGACAGGCAGTCATTTGGTTGAGAGTTTGCAGGATCTCTTTCCTTTTGGTTTTTATTATCCCTATTTTTTGCATGAACTGTTTCTTTTGTAATTACAGTCAGCGGGATACCCCAGTTTTTTGTAAGTCTCCTCCATAGGTTTTGACTTATTGGACTTTTATTTTGAGATATAATGACTGTCTGTCCTTACGATTATACGGAACCAACACCGTCTTTTGTTTCGGAAGGACTTCTTTGATGCCATTCATTGTGCACCTGGATCAACTGAGAAAACTACCCTGCCCCAGGTTATAATTAAGGGTTTTAATTTGTGAAAAGAAAAACTCCAACTTCTTTGGCTCAAAGGGGTTGACTAGGGATTATCTTCCTTATAACTCCACTGTTTAGGATTTGAAACAATGCATGTACCTCGTCAGCGGGGTCTGTTCAAAAGCATACTGTAGAGATTTTGATATCATTTTCGTCATCCTCCCTCAAAAGGCTTAGAATTTTTTAATCGAGAGTTGAACATCACAAAAAATGAAAGAAATTTGAATATAGTGAATACGAATGGACTGATCCAAAACAGACATATGCAATGCATTGATAAAGTAATAAAGTTTGACATGAATAAATGTTCGAACAATCAAAATAAAATTACAACTTGAAAATTATAATGAACAAAAAGCCCTCTCTTGTCAAAACTTGTCACTTCAAATGGTGAGCCTTGGAGGGATGGTAGAAGAACTCAGCCTGACCATCTTGTGTGAATTCCAATGCTCCTTCATCAATCAGGTCTTGAATTTTGTTGCTCAACGCCCAACAGATGTTAGTATCATGCCCCGGGCTATTGGAGTGATATGCACACCTTGCATTAGGATTGTACTTTGGGGAGGCTGTGTTGGGATTTTTAGGAGGGTCCCTTAACGTCACCAGATTCAATCTCAACATGTGTTGTAAAGCTTGAGACAGCGGCATGTTGAGCTTGGTAAATTGCCTTTTGGGCATGTTTGGCTTACTCTGATCAACCCGTTGTTCTTGGCAAGGTCGTTGTTGGACGCGTGAGGTAGTAGAAACTTGGAGAGGTCTATTCTTCATCAAACCAAACCTTTGACTTCTCGGATGTTGATTAATGACTTGGTCCCCGGCCTTGACTGTTTGCTTCATGTTGTTGTATCTGTCTTGATGAAGCTGGTTGATAATGGTTCTCAGCTCTTCTTGTTCCCGAGCTAAGCCTTGGATAAGAGCCATCTGCCCCAGCATCTGGGTTTTCATGGCACTGAACTCAGCTTGCAGTTGTTCCAACCGTTTGTCCTTATTGTCTTCAGGACTTTTCTTGACCAAGTTCCCAACGAGGAGTGTTTTCAACTCTTCCTGCCCCTTGGATAGGTTTAGGAATACGTCCCTGAACTGAGCCTCTCGAGTTTGAAGATCTTGGTTGTCTGGTTGGAAAGCCATTGTTGAAATAAACAGCGAGAACATGGGAGACCCGTACTGGGAGACCTGTTATGCAATGATATGTATGTATGCAATGTTTTCAAGGATCCCGCGGGGTAAAAAAGAAACTTGTTAGAATTTGAATTTTGCAGCTTTGATTGAAGAAACTTCATGTTGTTAAGAGTCCTTCTTCAAGAGTCAAGCTCACCATATCGAGTGGGTCATATCCCCTGACTCAAGTTATCGTGTTTTGATTTCTAGATAACCTTGGCTAGAGGAAAATAAATCCCCTTTGCCCCTTGCTAGACATTTGATTTACCATAACCTGCATCACAAACCCTTGAGATCCTTGAAATGGTTAAGGAAATGTTAAGGCATGATGTTATGATATGTATGCTATGCGTTTACGCAAAAGTGTGAAGTGATGTAAGTAAACCCTACAATAAATCCAAATTATTGGATAAGGACTATAAACAAAACCTGCAAGGAACTCATGTTGTCAGATAACAAGAATGTGCAAGTAGTTCAAGTTTGAAGGCACACTAGTCACACAAACAGCCTTAAGTTTAGGCTGGCATGGAGTTTAGGTACTACCCTCTTTCAGTTCAATTGGTTTAAACCTGTCCTAAAAATAGTAACCGGGTTCTAGAGGATCTCAATATCACTGACTACCCTCAATCGGTCATAATTCCAGTTTAGCAACCTTTTCTTGCGGCCAGAATCATCACGAGAGTTTAGTCTCAATGAGTGTAGCATACTGTTACTGTTCTATGGCCAAGTTGGTCAATTTAAAGGTTCTAAGGTCAGTTGGTGCTTAATGACCCATTAGAAGACCCATATTCTCCTCGTTCCAACACAAGGGATATCAGTACAGACTAAAGTGCCACACCAACGTAGCTACTGCTTCAACCGTGTCGGTCTACGCCGGACAGTTCCCTCACAGTTTATTGCTACTTACCTAAAGGGTATCCCCCAGATCCGGGTTAGGATCTATAGAAACTCTGATACAAGCCCACAAAGATAAATCATACAAAGCAAACAATTGAAAACAACAGTGATCTAATCCTAAGGTACACCTCACTTATAGATATCCCCAGCAGAGTCGCCAGTTCTGTGATCGGTGGAAATAGAACTGACTGTTTTGGAATGCTGGTTCGCGTTTGTGTTTCGCAAAATGTCGCGGTAAGCAAGAGTCGCCACCGTCTTTTATTTTCTCCAACAAGGAAAGGACAAAAGCACAGCAAAATTCCTTTTCGAGATGTTTCTCGGGTTCGGGAGGTAGATTATAGAAAGGGAAGGTGTTAGCACCCTTTCTATCCGTGGTTATCCACGGGCTCTTAGGTACTTGCTCACTATGTTTTCAAAATGTTTTGCTTTTCTTGTGTTTGTGGGTTTTGAAAAGAGTTTTGTTTGAAAACTTCGATTTAACTCTTGTATCTGTCCTCAAGAGTGTATGAAGTGTTGTTTGAAAACTTTTGTTTGAAAAGTGTAAGTGCGAAAAGTATTTTTATTTTGAAAAGAGCAAGTACTTGAGAACCTCTACCTACTCAAAAGAAATTAAGTTGTGTAAATGTCCTTTAGACAGTACTATCCTACTATTGAGAAGTAGGTAGCACCGTCGTTGGAGTTTTCGGGTCAATTCGATTAATGGGACATGTGGTCACTAAAGCAATGGTAGGACGCCTTAGCGGTAACCCTAATGTCTTAGATCGTTTTATCCGAGGCAACCGTTTCAAGGCAACTTTGATCTTTAGACAGGAGGGCGACCTCTAAAACACCCTATACTCAATGGCCACGTCGAGGCAACCAAGTGAGGCGTACCCTAGGAGTGGCATGTGCAAGTGTGTCAGGTTTCAGTTATGTTATCTTTGTACATGTTATGGTGAGCTATGTTGATTTTAATTTAAGAGAGATCTTGTCATGCATAGCCTAGTTAGCATACATCTAGCAGTTAATAGTTGCGGAAAATAAAACTAAACTATTACAAGGCGTCGGGTATTTACATCGCCAAAAACAAACCCTTGAAAAAGTAAATTGCGGGAAATTAAATAAAAGCAATAAAAAGGGTCCTAATTAAAGCTATTACATCCTCGGAGCAAATACAATTATATGGATCAAAAATCATACGTGCGCGAGAGAATATTGAATCGGAGAGTTTTTTAGGGTTTTGACCCTTTTCAAGAAAGAAGGAGATTTTTGCTATTTTTGTGTATTTAATTAAATTAAACCTAAACTAATTAATTAATAGAAAGAAATATTTTTTGGTTTTTGAATGTTTAAGAAAATAATAAATAAATAAATAAACCCTAATATTCTATGTTAATTTTATTTTGTGAAAAAAGGTTAAAATTATGCCTAATTAAAAAACTAAATCAATTAAATTATTTATTTACAAAAATAATAAAAGTGATGAATTTAATAAAAATAATGTTTTTGTATTTTTTGATTTTTATTATGAAAATGTTAACTATTTTGTTAGTAATTAAATCAAGAAAATAAATCAAGTAAATAAAAAAAAATAAATGAAAGAAAATAAAAGGCAAACCCAGGGGGTGTTGGGCCAACTTTAGAGGTGTATTTGGAATTCTCAAGGCCCAATTGCTGCAAGCCTTTTTGACTTTTTTGGATCGTCCACACGTATGTTGACCAGGGAGTATGATAGTCCTTCAATCCTCGCCTTCAGATTTGGCCAGGAGCCACTTGGCGTGTGGATCTTGAAGTGGTGAAAAACACAAGAAGGGGGGTTGAATTGTAAAACTGAAATCTAAAGCAATTGACAAGATATTTTTATCCTGGTTCGTTTGATCTCAAACTACTCCAGTCCACCCGTCAAGGTGATTTCGCCTCTCTCCAACGAGGTCTTAGTCCACTATATTCAACTGAATATTACAGACTGCTTTAACAACTGCTAAAGCCTTCTTGATTCAAACCACAACCCGGTTTGTCAAGGTAACACTTTCTTACAAAGAGATAAAACTATGTGTGTGGATGTTTTCTACAAAACTCTATCACAACTGTGATGTATACACAAAATGAAGCTTAGAAACTAGATTGCTAAACAGTAATGGAATATCAGAGTGTGGTTTAGCAAAACTGGTAGAACGAAGATTATGGTTCAGCTTTTGTGCGTGTAGAGATTTTGAGAGCATTAACCATTTCAATCTTCAAAGCTTTGTTTATATAGCACTGAGATGATGAACGTTGGATGCAATATTCTTGATTCAATGCTAATAACAAACTTTCCTTATTGAGCAGATCTTGTCTGGAATGAAGCCGTTGGAATTAATTTGCTTTCAATGCACAGTACCGTTGCTTACTTAATGCAAGTTCTGGCTTGGCTCATTCTGATTCTGCTTCGCTGCTGATGAACTATTGTGTTTCAGTATCAGAGTATTAAGCGCAGTCTTGTTCATCAGGCTTCAGCATGTACGTGAGTTGATCATCTGATTTTGACGTTCTGATGTAGCAACTTCTGATGCTGGTGTCTGAAATCAAGTTCTGATGCTGAATAGATGTGATCTTGCTTATATTAATCAGCGTATCTGCAAGTCAGAACATAATAATTTTAGGCAGCAGATAGTTCATTCATGAAACTTATAAATACTATATCTTTTCACTTTGTTATCATCAAAACTTAAATATAGGGTAGTAGATTCAAACATTGTTCTAACAATCTCCCCCTTTTTGATGATGACAAAAACTAGATATTTTAAATGAAAATAACGTGAAAAGGTATCTGGAATATGTGTCAGAATAAGAAGTAAAAGAATAAGGAGTAAGGAAATACTCCCCCTGAGTTTATTACTTCCCTTTGATTATACGTGTTCTTCAGGATCAGATCTTTTTCTTTCTTTGAACATCAGATTATCAGAGTCTTTGACTTATCAGAAGCTTTGTGTCAGAGCAGAGCTTCAGAGCTTTTCTTGTCAGAGCTTTGCTTTGGATCAGAGTATTAGGACGATCAGAACTTCATATTGATCAGAGCAACATTGTTCAGAGCTTCTAGTCTTCAGAGTGTCCAGGCTTCCTTGTGCCTGTAGACTTTAAACAAAACAGAAAAAAAACATTTCAAGTAATAAAGTTAGAATGTTTGAGAGTTTCTGTCTAGTTAGCCGTTATTGATTTAAATATCATTCTTGTTCTCCCCCTTTTTGTCAGCAATCAAAAAAAGTGTTGGTGATGGGCTAAAACAATTAAGATCAGAAAAACTAATCATATTAAGATAGTTCATAGTCAAAACAAGAAAATATTACAAAACATAATAAAACAGTACATCAGAAAATCAAGGAAAACATGAAAAAGGTCATGCATGAAAGAAAAGATTTAAGGTTGAGGAGGCAAGCGTGTGAACAGGCTCTCCAGCATCGCTTGAATCTTTTCAGAAGTCTCATTCTGTTTATGCACCATGCTGACAACATTGTCAATCTTGTTGTCCTGCACATCCATTCTCTCTTTCATCTTCTGATCGTTTTCATCCATTCGCTGCTGTAGACGCATGTCATTCAGCCTTAGTTCTTCCAAAGTCTGCCTGTCCAAGGCAGCTTGAGAAGCATCAGAAGGAGGAGGCTTCTCAGAACTTTCAGCAACATCCTCTGCTTGACTTTCAGCCTGAATGGTCTTGTCTTCTTCTGATGGTTGCACCTTTGCAGCTTGCTGTTTCTCAGACCAAGGTTCACTGTCCAGAGGGAGCACGTCCTCTTTCAGAAGCATACTTCCAACTTCATTCAGAAGTTTGCTGAAATTTTGTTGCGCCTGCTCATAGTTGATATCCTGCAACTTGAGGGCTTCAGTACGTACCCAGAGTCTGAACTGTGACCAGAGCTGATCAGAAGCAGCTGGGTCAATCATTCCCGGACAGACTTGCTTCAAGGAAGCAATCCATTGCAGCACACCTGTTTCAAAATTCAAAATACCAGAGCCAACATCTGGTTGCTTTGGTTTTGGGATGGCAATTTTGTGTTTTAGATCAGCAAGACGGTCAAGACTGGTTAAGTCAATGAAAGTCCTGCTGGGGTTTTCAGAGGTTTTCTGAGAGGCTGTTTGTTTTGGAGAAGGGGTATCAGAGTCAGATATTTCGATTGGAGTGGGTGGTGTTTTGGGAGTATTTGGTGGTGTCGATTCTGATGAGGATGGTAACTGGGGCATGACAACAGTGGTTCCACATGGCAACTGGATTGCCAGCGGTGATGGTTGAGGTGAGTGAGGGTCAGATTGATGAGGAGAAGGAGTTTCAGAGTGGTGAAACTCTGTTTGTGGTGAAGGTGGATTTATTTCTGGTTGGGGAGAGGGAGGTGGAATCTCTGATTGCTCAGGGATTAGAGGTTCTTCTGAGAGTGGTTGTTGTTGTTGTTCTGGTTCTGGTTGTTGTTGTTGTTCTGGTTGTGGAGGAGGAACATTTTGTGGTTCAGAGTTTGGTTGAGCAGAGGCATGTTGACGCTCAATATCAGACAACACTTGGTCAAGTGCTGATGTTGTTGAAATTGTTGGTTGTTTGGGGTGTTTGGTTCTAGGTCTTCTGAGTTTTAATGCCTCAGAAGGGTCTTCTTCTTGAACAGTTTCGTCAATGGTAGGGATGGGAATTGATATTCTATGAGAGGTTTGAGGAGGGATAGATGCTGGAATGGTAAAAGAATTTGAACTAGGGGCAGCAGATGAAATACCTCTTTTCTTTGGAGTCTGCTGAGATGATCCTTCTGATGGCGCTTTCCTCTTCTTTGTCTTCTTCAGAGTCACTTCTGGTTGGGGTTGACGCAGATCTCTGATATTCAGCTTTGGATCTGTATCATCTGCCTTGTACGCATCTGGGTACCTGAGAAACATCTCTGGTTTGGATTCAGTTTCAGAGAATAACGGAAAATCACTCAGAGGCACTCTTCTGCTGGAGATATCAGCAGTGGAAGTAGCTCTGGGTTCCTTCTGAATGTTCTCTATCAGCTTCATCTTTTTCAGATTCTTTGTGTTCAGAGGTTTCCCAATTGTTGGTTCAATAGTGCTCAACTCTTGAGCTTCTATCAGATGCTCAATCAGTCTATTCTCTGTCAGAATATCTGATATCAACCTTCCAAAAGGTATCCAGTCCCTCTTGGTTCTTTCTTCTTCCCTTGTTTCTTTCACACTGGTTTTGAGGTGGTTGAACAGGAAGTGAGCCAGATTGATCTTTATCTTTTGATCAATAAAGTAGATCAGAAACTGCTGATCCACATTTATGTAATCAGGAGAACTTGTTGGTTTCCTGTGGTTGAAGCACCCCAGAATGATCTTAGCCCATACTCTGCAATGATCCTTCAGATCTTTAATCTTGCTGCTGGGCATCCCAAGAGTGAAAATCATGTTAGCTACCACACCTATATCAGCACATCTTTCAGCCATGTCCACACAACGGACGCCACCACCACTTTGATCGATTAGCCTTGCAATGAGATCTTCAGAAATCACAATCTTCTTCCCCATGACAGAGGAGATGACTAGATGTGTTGAAACCTTGGCGTGAATCCAAAATTCCTTGACCAGCGCTGGGAATGTTGGTCCAACCAACCTATCGAAATACCTTTCCCACTTTTGAGCCCTAACTTCTTCAGTTAGGTCAAAACCATTCTCCTTCAAGCTTTCAAAATCAATGATTAACTCAGAGAGCACTTCAAGATTCTTCACCGGAGTGAGGAGAGTTCTGAGTGGCACTTGATATTGCTCAGATGATGCTTTCTTCTGATTACCTGCAGAAACGCTACTGGAGGTTGCCATGTTCACACTAAAAGGGTTTTGAGAATGAACTGAGGAAAAAGGTTTGCAAGAGATGAACTCAGAAATATGCAGAAAATGCTTGAGTGTTAGTGAGAAAGCGTAAAGAATAAGAATGAGAGATTAATGTGCTTAAATAGAGTTTTCAAAACTATTTTGAAAAGATAAACGTTTTTAAGAGAGAGAAAAATCATGATTGCCATTAAAAAGCATGATTACTTTTCATTAAATGCTTGCTGATTTTGGGGGATTTGAGAAAGATACTTAAAAACGGTTACCAGACATGTGTCTCAATGTACCCAATCAGCGCTTTGCCTTCTCAGAAGCGTGCACGCGTTCTGCTTCAGAGATATGCTGATGATTGGATGACACTTGTTTGATGTAGTGATCAGCACGTCTGTCTTTGAGCATAGACTCTCAGATCTTTAGACTTGCATCTGATACAGTCTGCATGTTCTATCTTTCTGAAAGGAGATTGATCAGAAGTTCACAGTAACATAATTACATTCTGAAAGTAAATATATGGAATTAAAACATTTTCACTCTGGACACACTTTCATGCTGAGATGTTTCAGAATGAAATTAAACCTATCTTCTGAAAGGGGTTTAGTAAAGATATCAGCCCATTGATGGTCTGTATCTATAAATTTTAAGTTCAAAATACCTTTCTGAATATAGTCCCTAATGAAGTGATGTTTTATTTCTATATGCTTAGCTCTAGAATGTAAAATAGGATTCTTACTTAAGCAAATAGCAGAAGTATTATCACAAAGTATAGGAATGTTACTCTCAAAAATCTGGAAGTCTTCAAGCTGACTTTTCATCCAGAGCATTTGTGTGCTACATCCTGCTGCTGCTATGTACTCAGCTTCTGCTGTTGACAGAGCAATTGTTGATTGCCTTTTGCTGGACCAAGAGATCAGATTTTCTCCCAGAAACTGGCAGCTTCCAGAAGTACTTTTACGTTCCACTCTGTCTCCAGCAAAATCAGCATCACAGTAGCCTACTAAGCTGTAATCACTAGATTTTCTATAAAACAAACCCAGATTAGTAGTACCTTTCTGATACTTGAAAATTCGCTTAACAGCTGTTAAGTGAGATTCTCTAGGATCTGATTGGAATCTAGCACAGATACAAACACTGAATAATATGTCAGGTCTCGAAGCAGTCAAATAGAGGAGAGAACCAATCATACCTCTGTAGACTTTCTGTTCTACATTTTTGCTTACCTCTTCTCTTTCCAGAATGCACGTGGGATGCATTGGAATCTTTGATGGCTTACATTCTGAGAGGTCAAATTTCTTCAGAAGATCTCTGATGTATTTGCTCTGATGAATGTAAGTTCCTTCTGGAGTTTGATTGATCTGAATTCCTAGAAAGAATTTCAGTTCCCCCATGAGGCTCATCTCAAATTCTGCCTGCATACACTTAGCAAATTTTCTTCCAAGAGAAGGATTAGTAGAACCAAAAATGATATCATCAACATAAATTTGACAGACTAAGATGTCACTCTTAACTGTTTTACAGAATAGAGTAGTGTCCACTTTCCCTCTGGTGAATTCATTTTCAAGCAGAAAGTTACTTAGCCTTTCATACCAAGCTCTGGGAGCTTGTTTCAGACCATACAGTGACTTCTTTAGTTTGAAAACATGTTCTGGATGTTTTGTATTTTCAAAACCTGGGGGTTGGTGAACATAAACTTCTTCTTCTATATAACCATTTAAGAATGCACTTTTGACATCCATCTGATACAGAGTGATGCCTCTATTAACAGCAAATGAAATTAAAAGTCTGATAGATTCTAACCTGGCGACTGGGGCAAAGGTTTCTGTATAGTCTATCCCCTCTTGCTGACTATAACCTTGTGCAACCAGTCGTGCCTTGTTTCTGATGACTTCACCTTGTTCATTTAGCTTGTTTCTGAACACCCATCTTGTTCCAATGACGTTGAATCCTTTTGGTCTGGGAACGAGATCCCATACGTCGTTTCTGGTGAATTGATTCAGCTCTTCTTGCATTGCCAGAATCCAGTCATTATCCAGAAGTGCTTCATCAATAGAAGAAGGTTCAATCAGAGACACAAGTCCCATAAGTGTTTCTTCAGAGTTTCTGAAGCTTGCTCTTGTTCTGATTGGATCTTCCTTTCTTCCTAGGATAGTCTCTTCTGGGTGATCCAAGCTGCTTCTGGGTAATCTCTTCTGAGGTTGATCAGCAGCTGTTGTAGGATTTCTAGCAGTGCTCCTTTCAGACGGTTAAGGAATGTCTGTGTTGAGAGCTTCTGATGACTTGTCTTTAGAACCTGCAAATTCAATTTCTATACCTGCAAAAACTTCATTCTGCTTTGACTTTTCAGAGTCAAGCTTGTCATCAAAACGAACACTGATTTATTCTTCACAATCTGTGTTTCTGTATTGTATACTCTGTACCCTCTTGAGCGTTCAGAGTATCCTAACATAATACACTTCTGTGCCTTAGAGTCAAACTTGTTCAAATAATTCTTTGTATTTAATATAAAGCAAGTACATCCAAATGGATGAAAATATGAAATGTTGGGCTTTCTGTTCTTCCACAATTCATATGGAGTCTTTTCCAGAATAGGTCTTATTGAGATTCTATTCTGAATGTAGCACGCTGTGTTTATTGCCTCTGCCCAGAAGGTCTTAGCAACGTTTGTCTCATTGATCATGGTTCTGGCCATTTCTTGCAATGTTTTGTTCTTTCGTTCTACAACTCCATTCTGTTGGGGAGTTTTAGGACAAGAGAAATCATGCAGAATGCCTCTGTCATTAAAGAATGACTCAAAATCTTTATTTTCAAATTCTCCACCATGATCACTTCTGACTTTAACGATTCTAAGATCCTTTTCATTCTGAACTTGGTTACAGAAGGTAACAAACACAGAGTGTGACTCGTCCTTGTGTCTTAAGAACTTTACCCATGTCCATCTGCTATAGTCATCTACGATTACTAACCCATACTTCTTACCACTGACTGAAGCAGTTTTAACTGGTCCAAATAAGTCAATGTGCAGAAGTTCTAATGGCTTAGAGGTAGAAACAACATTTTTGGATTTAAAAGAAGGTTTTGCAAATTTGCCTTTCTGACATGCTTCACACAGAGCATCTGAATTGAACTTCAAATTAGGAAGTCCTCTGACCAGATTGAGTTTGTTAATCTGAGATATTCTTCTCATACTAACATGCCCCAATCTTCTGTGCCAGATCCACTGCTCGTTGTTAACAGACAGAAGACATTTTACATTCTGACTCTTTAGTTCAGAAAGTTTGATTTTGTAAATGTTGTTTTTCCTCTTACCATTAAACAGGATAGTCCCATCTTTCTGACTAACAGCTTTACATGATTTTTGATTAAAGATTATATCATAACCGTTATCACTTAATTGACTTATGGATAACAGATTATGCATCAATCCATCTACTAGCAGAACATTATTAATAGAGGGAAGATTTCCATTACCTACAGTTCCAGAGCCAATTATCTTTCCCCTCTGATTGCCTCCAAAGCCAACGTGGCCTCCAGGCTTAAGTTCCAGGCTTTGGAACATATGCCTTCTTCCCGTCATGTGTCGTGAGCAGCCAGAGTCCAGGTACCATGGCTGGTGTTTCTGACTTGCTGCTAAAGATATCTGCAACATGTATTATTTTGTCCTTAGGTACCCAGATTTTTTTGGGTCCTGATTTGTTAGTTTTACCAAAACTCTGGTTGAATTTTGGTTTCACAGAGTGCTTACTGCTAGTATATTTGATATCATGTGTGTGACCATACACAAAGTGTGAATTTAGAGGAGTGTGTTTAATGGTTAAGTCCATGACATTCTTTGGTGTAGGAACCTTACCTTGGTATCCTATTCCTTTCCTGTCGTTTCTGCTAACTCCATAGATCATTGAAGCCATTCTGCTTCTATCTATGCTTTTAGCTAGGAACTTCTGGAAACTGTGATCATACTCCTTGATGATCTCATCAGCGTTGCTGGGAGTTTCAGAACTTGGTTCCTTCTGAGAGTTTTGTAAAGTGTTTTCTAATTTTGAAATCTTATTTCTCAGCTCAGAATTTTCCAATTTGAGACTCTCAGACTTATTAGAGTCAGATTCAAGATTCCTTTTCAGGTCTCTGAATTTAGCTCTAATTTGCTGATAACGTTCCAGAATTTCATTAAGGCTTTCAGCAAGTTCAGCCTTTGTAAAGTTAACAGCGAAGTTAGGAAATACCTCTTCAGTGTCTGATTCTGAGTCTGATTCAGAAGCTTCACTATCTTCTGAAATGTTAGCCATGAGAGCTATGTTTGCCCTTTCATCATCTGATTCTGAGTCAGCTTCAGACGAGTCAGAGTCATCCCATGTGGCCATGAGACTTTTCTTCTTCTCTCTTCCAAACTTCTTTTTGGGCTTTTCCCTCTGAAGCTTTGGGCAGTCACTCTTGTAGTGTCCTTGCTCATTGCACTCATAGCAGATGATGTCTTTGGTGTTTGGCTTCTTGCTACTGGAGGAGCCTTCAGATCTTCTGTATCCAGAGGAAGAATCTGTCCTTCTGTATCTGGAAGAAGACTCGTTCTGATCAGATCTTCTAGGATTCCTGAATTTCCTTTGTCTTTGCTTCCACAGTTGATTTACTCTTCTAGAGAGAAGGGAAAGTTCGTCTTCTTCTGATGAGGATCCATCAGATGTTTCTTCAACTGCCTGCAAAACTTTAGACTCAAATTTTCTGTTAGATTTTAATGCTAAAGGCTTACCTTGCTTCTGAGGCTCATTAGCTTCTAGCTCTATCTCATGACTTCTGAGGGAGCTGATAAGTTCCTCCAGAGTGATTTTGTTGAGATCTTTAGCTAGCTTCAGAGCAGTAACCATAGGCCTCCACTGCTTGGGTAAACTTCTGACGATTTTCTTGACATGGTCAGCAGTAGAGTATCCTTTGTCCAGAACTTTGAGACCAGCTACCAGAATCTGGAATCTAGAGAACATAATTTCAATGGATTCAGATTCTTCCATTTTGAACGCCTCATACTTCTGAATGAGCGCCAGAGCTTTTGTTTCTTTGACCTGAACGTTGCCCTCATGCGTCATTCTGAGAGAATCAAAAATATTCTTTGCTGTGTCTCTGTTGGAGATCTTTTCATACTCAGTATAGGAGATGGCACTGAGGAGGATGGTTCTGGCCTTGTGGTGATTCTTGAAGTCACGCTTTTGTTGATCAGACATTGTTTTTCTATCAATCTTCTGACCACTTGCATTCACAGGGTGCGTGTATCCATCTGTCACCATATCCCACAGATCAGCATCATGTGCCAGAAAGAAGCTTTCAATTCTGTCTTTCCAGTAATCAAAGTTTTCTCCATTAAAGACTGGAGGTTTGCCACTGAATCTGTCTCTGTCCTCATTGTTGTCATTGCTGATGTGAGAATTGTTTCCTGCCATTGTGTTTTTCTGACGCTGGATCTTGTACTGACACGGTTAAGTGTTTTAGCTCAGAACCAGGCGCTCTGATACCAATTGAAGTGGTGAAAAACACAAGAAGGGGGGGTTGAATTGTAAAACTGAAATCTAAAGCAATTGACAAGATATTTTTATCCTGGTTCGTTTGATCTCAAACTACTCCAGTCCACCCGTCAAGGTGATTTCGCCTCTCTCCAACGAGGTCTTAGTCCACTATATTCAACTGAATATTATAGACTGCTTTAACAACTGCTAAAGCCTTCTTGATTCAAACCACAACCCGGTTTGTCAAGGTAACACTTTCTTACAAAGAGATAAAACTATGTGTGTGGATGTTTTCTACAAAACTCTATCACAACTGTGATGTATACACAAAATGAAGCTTAGAAACTAGATTGCTAAACAGTAATGGAATATCAGAGTGTGGTTTAGCAAAACTGGTAGAACGAAGATTATGGTTCAGCTTTTGTGCGTGTAGAGATTTTGAGAGCATTAACCATTTCAATCTTCAAAGCTTTGTTTATATAGCACTGAGATGATGAACGTTGGATGCAATATTCTTGATTCAATGCTAATAACAAACTTTCCTTATTGAGCAGATCTTGTCTGGAATGAAGCCGTTGGAATTAATTTGCTTTCAATGCACAGTACCGTTGCTTACTTAATGCAAGTTCTGGCTTGGCTCATTCTGATTCTGCTTCGCTGCTGATGAACTATTGTGTTTCAGTATCAGAGTATTAAGCGCAGTCTTGTTCATCAGGCTTCAGCATGTACGTGAGTTGATCATCTGATTTTGACGTTCTGATGTAGCAACTTCTGATGCTGGTGTCTGAAATCAAGTTCTGATGCTGAATAGATGTGATCTTGCTTATATTAATCAGCGTATCTGCAAGTCAGAACATAATAATTTTAGGCAGCAGATAGTTCATTCATGAAACTTATAAATACTATATCTTTTCACTTTGTTATCATCAAAACTTAAATATAGGGTAGTAGATTCAAACATTGTTCTAACAGATCTCTGAGGTGTATGGTGGATCACGCGTTGGAGAGTACATGGGATCACCTGCAGAAAAAAATCAAATAATTGTTTTAGGGGACCTGGGATTCGAACCCAGGTCCCAATGGACTATGCAATAGTGCGTCCACCAACTGAGCTGTGGCGCTTCTTTGTTAACAAAACAAAACCTGATTATTATATGCAATAAACAATTAACATGCTGAAAAAAATAAAAAAAAATGGCGCGCTGTTTGGATTGACCAGTGAGAAGAGGACGCGTGGTCGTCTTCTTCCTTGAACCACCTGGTTTATTTCCTGCGGATTCTAGTCCGTAACAAAATCTGTGGCCTCATCCTATAATCCACCCTAGGCTACGAAAATGCCGTCTAAGGCCATGGCTGATCTCGTCTCTGCCTCCTGATCACTCTTATACCAATTATTGTGGCCAATTTTCCCTGTATCGAAAACACCTAAAAAGCAAGCATATGAACCCTAGAATCGGGTATCACAGTATAGGGCATAAAAACAAAATTGGCTATTGCAGTCGTGTTAGAAATCAAATAATGAACATGAATATGCCAACGTTTTGAAGAAAAAGTGCAAGAATTGAAAGTTTCGATTTCGTGTTCAGGGGCCAGTTTGCGAGGACTTACAGCGCTTTGTAGGTGATTTCAGGACGTGGTTTTGATCGCTTTAGCTTCAGTGGATGGCAAGGAAGGGAACTACGTTCTTCTTTTTGTATGAAAACGCCTCCAATATCGTTCTTGATCTCCCATTTTTCCAACAATTTTTCAGTTTTGGTTTCTTGATTTTTGGCAGCTTCAGGTCGTGAATTAGGTTTAGGAGGCTTGCTTGCATATATGGCCATCAGTCTAGGTCAAAATTTGGGCTTTTATCCATGTATATGGGAGAATTAGGTTTGCACTTTTTCACCATTGACAAACTTTCCAAATATGGCCAAATCTGAGATTTTGTGCACAAATAAGCCCTAGCACGAATTGGTTAGTTGTCGCATGATATATGAAAGCTGTACAAATCACAAAGATACTATTCCATTGATTTTTAGATTTTATTTGAATTATTATAGATTTAAAATGAATTAAATCAATAAAAATTAAATAAAATAGAAAAATAAATGTTTGGTCATGAAATCAAGCATGGGACACGTGTGTGGCATGACAAGGCTGAATCAAGTGGAAGAAAGTGGGCCCTTTTGTCAAAAATTGGAGTTTTGAGGATAGTTGACTTTTGCAAATTCATGAAAATTTCCCAACTTCTCCAATGCACAACTTGCTCAATTTTGATCATATGACCATGTTCTTGGACATTTTGGAAAGCTCTTGAAGTCCTCTAACCAATGCTCTTGGTCCCATGTCATTTGGATTTACCAATCTCAAGTTATGGCCTTTGACGCAAAGTGTACTTTTGTTGACTTTTGAAATTGACCTATAATATAAAAATTGGTAACTTTTTGTGAGAGCATTTTCTAATCTTGGAGTGTGAAGATGGATTGTAGGAAATTGCATCCTCTTCAAAATGAGCTTTGGATGGAATTTTTCTGACAAACCATGAAAGATTTATGCCCTGGTCAAGGTACAGTTGACTTTTCTACTATCCAAAAATAGTAACTTTTGCATCTTGATGATTTTTGAGCTATTCTTGTGGAATCATGATCAAGACTTGATCAAATGATGATTGTGAACTCAAAATAATATGTTGACCAAGAATTCTGACTTTTGACTGCAAAATGACCATTTTTCCCTTGCAGTTGACTGTAGATCAAATGAGGCTTTTGACTGTGCAAATTGGCACTGTGAATCTTGAAACTTGGCATGTAGGTGCTAGAGAATGTATATAGGCCTATGAGATTTGATTGAACCATTGAGAACCCCAAATTCCTTGAAAGAACCAAAACCCTAATTTCAGCTGTCTTAGGAGGTGTTTGGACTGTACAACTCTTGAGCAATCTTGAACAATTTGAAGA
This sequence comes from Vicia faba, assembly GCA_948472305.1. NCBI lineage: Eukaryota > Viridiplantae > Streptophyta > Magnoliopsida > Fabales > Fabaceae > Vicia > Vicia faba. Next base: position 1,342,656,911 of record OX451740.1, read on the forward strand.
TCATTCTTGACAAATCTTGAGGAATATGGGAGGGCAAATTTTGGGGTACAACAGTGAATTTTTCTTTGATACATATTTTCTCTTTGTCTGTATAATTGTATCGTGAGAAAGAGAGCCAGAATTTTGTTTCTCTTCTTCTCTGAAATCGTGAATCTGAATAATGATCCTCCCTCTCTGAATTTCTTCCCCTCTTTTTTCTGTTGTGAATTCTGTTATACCTCTGGAAGTTTGTTAAAGATATCGTGAAGTTTGCTAAATCGGTTAAGAGTCTATTTTTGTTTTCATTCTTTGTTATCAGTTTGTTGAGATTTTGTTGATTGTTGTTAGGATGTTAAGAAATTCTGTTATAATTGAATGGTTAGGATTCTGTTGTGATAGTTAGGATGTTAGATTTGGTTAGGAAATTAACTTTTCTGTTATGCAGATAGAGATTTGGAAAACAATTAGGGAAACATAATTAGGGGTTTAGAGGGAGTTAGGGATTGTTTTGTTAATTTCTGTCTAGTTTTCTATTAAATTAATTTTGCTTTCTATTTGAATGAGCTGGCCGGTTATAATTCTGTAGCTGGACTGTTTTGGTTTATTGTTGTTATGGACTGATTTTATGTTTTTTCTGTGATTAATATGCAAGGCAGCAGGTTTTTTGTGATGTTTCGTATAGGTTTTAGGCAAGGAAGGCGCTATATTGGCAACTTGCGATATGAGGCATGAAGATTATCGAAGCAACATGTACATGGCCATGAAGATTAACGAATGTAATGCTTAGATCCTTAGGTTTAGAATACGTAGATTCTGGGTATTTCAATGTGAATTTGATATGTATTTTTGTAACGGAATGGTTAAATTGACAATAGTGTACTTGGACCAGCTTTGTAATGAAAGGATGGTTTTTGAATGGAATATTAAAATGATTCTGGATTATTTCTAATGTATGAATGAAATTATGATCGAAACTTGGAAAGAAACATGGTGAACTTGGATGAACCATGATATTCTGTAACAACTTAAAATTGCCATGACAATTGGAAAATGTATGATGATGTATTGCCTCATGAATCTTTGAATTCACATGATACTTCTTTCACAAGATTCAATATTATTTTCCTTTCTAAGTTTAGAACTCGAATTCACAATTTCCTTTGACTTTGCACCCATGTATGAATCCCTATGTCTTGCTTTTGAAGGAACCTTTGGCTATGCAAAATAAGATTTGAACAATGATGAATGGCACTTGAATACCTCTTAAGAAAACCTTATCCACAAATTCTTCAATTTTGCAAGCAAAACTCGATTTACCTAAACACATTAGGCAACTTGAATGAACACTCACCAATCAATAAATGCAGATCAATTATTCCAATTCAATCTCAATTCTAAAGAAACTTATATTGCCAACGACAAGTAACAGTGATGAGAACCAAAATTGCCTTAATCTGAATGAGTTGATAAGTTCATCTCCCCTGCCATTACTTGCACTTGTATTTCACTTCAACATGACAAAAATGAATTGAAGAGCCTTTGAAATTGAAAAGGATACTTGGAGCAGAAGAGAGCACCTATGATGAATCTTAACGGAATTAACAAGCGCAAGCACCATGGATAAATCCTTAATCCTCTTTAGATGCATTTGAGATGTTAAGAAGGTCCAAGCCCTAGCTTGCAAAGTCTCTATTTGAGGTTTTGATGAAAAGCCCTGCATTAACAAGTCACAACCCTTTGATGGAGAACTTGATGATCTTTGTAGCTTGATGAGGATAAAGCTCTCAGTGACCCCGAACACAAAAACCCTAGCTCCACAGACCATGATTGATGATGAAACTAGTTGATTTAAACCTGAGTGAAGATAAGAAATTAAAAGCATATAGAGACCCTAATTCCTCAATATCTTTGATCACATGCCATGTTTTATTGATTAATTAATGAATGATGTGTTAAATGACCTAATGGGAGTTATGTACATGAGAAAAGTGAAAAATGCATAAGCCAGATAAAAATGAAAGGGTAGGACAAATTTGGGGTATTACACCATTGTATTACACCTACAGGTTTCTGAGTGAGAACATGGTGTCCTTTCCACAACTCGAGTGGTTCACTTTGACAAAGCCCTAGACTTCTACATCTTAAACCTGTGCCAAAATAGGTTACAAAACCTTCTATTTATAACCTATTCCCAACTGGGCTTGGGCTTTCTAATAACAAAAAATCAGTTATTACAAACCAACAGTAACTTCTACTACAAACAAGGTCTTCAATCATTAGTTTCCTAAATAATCTCCATATTAGAAACTATATAATCTTCGATATTATGACTTGATTCTCTTGACCTTTAATTTAGAGCCACATAGTATTACATAATATTCCTTGAATATTATGCACTTGTTAAATCATAACAGATTTAACAGAATCACTTCAGCTCAAGCGCGATGTCGTATGCTCCTTCATAGGATATCTTATTCGACATGTTGTTCTAGATGTTAAAACACTTCAACTCAACATGTCCCAAACATAAGATCGGACTTCTTGCTCAACCTGCTCTTGTTAGCAAATTAATATATCATATCCAACATATTGCTGCTTTATTTGTTTTACAAAAAATAATGCCAATCCTAAAACTAGAGAACTTATAGAGGCTTTAGAGAGCTGGGCGATTTTGGATATTTTGCTGAAGCAAGGTGGCGTTGTGGCTGTCACGTGGGCCTAAAAGAGATTTTCGCCCGGCCAGGCTTTTGGCTGTCGGGCGAATTTTCCTGGGCAGTCTGTTTGTATAGCACCGTGTTAGATATTTTTGGGAAATTACATATTTTACACTCTTTGTGACCTAGTAAAAGTTTGTAAGCAAGAACAAAGAAAAAATTTCATTTAATAATCAAAGTTGGATTCACATTCTTGATTCTGCAAACATGTTGGATGCTCTTCCATCTCTCTATGATTACTTGTTGATCAAGCTACCATGGTGATGGGTAGCTAAACTCTTTTATGTCAATATTTGAGGTAGTTAACCTATATATTATGTATTTCTTTTGATTCTTTGTGTATGAACTTGGTTGATGATCAATATATGATGAATATCCTTGCCTTTATTGTTCTTTGTTTGATTTGAATCATTATTGAAAAGTATGTTTCAAAACTTGACCTAATATATTCATCTATCAATAAAAAAAATTTAGACATAGATTAGTGGGTTGATATTCATTTGTATCAAGCTCTAAAGATTATTGGGTTGATCGGTGGTAAGAGACATCATCTAGTAATTAACATGGTACTGAAAGGATACATGATTATATTGATCAAGATTAAGTCTGTATGCTTGATTAATCGAATATGTATGAAATAGGTTAACAGAAACTAATCTTGACATGCTTTTTAATCTGTAAAACCAGAACTTTTTACCGTTGTTAAATCATTTTCATGCAGTCGAAACTTTCTGATACCAAAATCTTTTATAAACCCTTACTCAAAACATTATTAATTGTAGAACAACAGCAATATTGCCTCAATCCCTATGGAAACGATAAATAAAATACTTATCTTGTAAAAGTGTTTCAACAAAATTGCGTCGTTGCCAGAGATTGGCGTATATATTACAAGCATTGCAATAGTTTATTATTTTGAGATATAGTTACTAATACACTGATATTTCCTAATATTTGTTCACTTGTTTGACTAGTGTTTTAGAATTCTGTTTATGCGAGGAAATGTACTTGAAGATCAACTCCTTTTTGATCCTGAGTTTGAAAGGGTTGTTTATAGACTTAATAGCAAAACTAGAAGGAGAAGAAAGTTATCCAAGGAAAGGAAGCAAGGCGAAGAAAATTCTACTTCTTTAACACCTCAACAACCTGAAGAAGTCATGGCAAGAATACCACCACCAAATCCCAACAGAGGGCCATGTACTAATAGTCCGAGGAGAAATGCTCAGTTTTCTAAAAATGCTAAAAATCAAGGCATTCCGAAATGAAGATCATCATACTTCAAATTTTGTATGCAAATCCTTTTACCGGTCTTGATCATGAAGACCCATACACTCATCTCACAATGTTCTACGAGACTTCCAGCGCACTTAGAGCTCTAGAAGTGGAGGAACAACAAGTGTTCAAGAGACTCTTTCCATATTCGTTGATTGAAAAAGAAAATGATTGATACCTTGACCAACCCACTCAACCTCACATTCTGAAGAATTGATTCTAGGCGACAAATATGAACCTGTCATAGAGCCTACAGCTGTAAATGAAGTGCTTCTTGACACATAATGGATTTTGCCAATTCAAGAAGAGTTGAATCAATTCTCCATCAATGATGTGTGGGATCTTATCCCTAGACACAAAGGAACTCATGTGATTGAAACCAAATGGGTGTTAAGAAACAAACTCAACGAAAAATGAGAAGTGGTAAGAAACAAGGCTCAACTGGTTGCACAAGGTTATAGTCAGCAAGAAGAAATTGACTATACAAAAACCTTTGTACGAGTTTTCAGGTTAGAGTCTATTCATTTCTTAATTTCGTTTGTTGTTAACCACAATATCATCTTGTATCAGATGAATTTTAAGATTGTATTTCTGAATGGCTACATAACTGAGGAAGTGTATGTACACCAACCTCCTGGTTTTGAAATTCATAAAATACTTTTATGTACACCAACCTCCTTTTATTGTTAAAGACTTGGACAAATTTGGAAACTTTGGAAAATTTCAACCCGATCCACAAGCAATTATAATACGACCATAATTGATTATGCTCTAGAAAATAAGAAAGGTTTTGCTTGGATTCAATAATTATTTACTAGGCCTTCATAATCGATTACTAAATAAATGCCGCCTAATAATCAATTACACAACAATCATAATCGATTATACTTAGTTTTAATAAGTTTCGGCAAGTATTTTTCAGAAGAAGTTTGAAAAGAGATGAAGTTTCAAAAAATATTTTTGTGTTTATGTTTGTGTGTGTAATTGTAATACCCTAATTTTCTAATGACCACACTTCTCATGTGAAAGTGGATGAGTGGCACATTATCAATAAAAAATTTCATGGTTTGAAGTATAATACGTGGAATGCTATTGATGAAGAGTTGAGCAGAGAAGAGATTACAAAGGCTCTGATTGCTACGGCCCCTTGGAAATCTCTTGGTTCTGATAGATTTCCTGCGGGCTTTTACCAAAAAACATGGAGCAAGGTAGGAAACAAAATGTGTGTTTTTGTGTAAGATTTATGGAAGGACCCGTCTAAAATTGTTGATGTTAATCACACTGATCTATGTTTAATCTCTAAAGTGAGTAATCCTCAATTAGTTTCACAATTCCGGCTCTTAGCATTGTGCAACATGATTTACAAGTTGATGAGGAAGTGCATTGTGCATAGATTGCAAAAGGTGGTTAATAAGCTTGTCTCCTTATCAAACATGGTTCATAGCTGGTAGAAGCATTCAAGACAACATTATTGTTGCTTAAGAAATTCTACACAGTATGCATGTGATGAAAGGGAAAAAAGTTTGCTTTGTGATGAAGATAGATTTAGCCAATGCATATGATATGTTGAATTGGAGTTTTGTTTCCAAAGTGATCATGGAAATTGGCCCCCCCAACAACATATTTCAGGTTATCATGACTTCCATAACTACAGTCAATATGACAGTATTATGCAAGAGACGAAAAATAGTTACTTTGCAACTCATAAAGGGTCGATAAGGAATTGTTCAGTGTTGGCTACGGAATTATGGGGCATCCTTGAAGGTGTCAAATTATACAACAATAACAACAATCGCAGAAACTTGATAATTCAAACGAATTCAAAACAAGCTCGAGACAAAATAATGAAGGCACAACAAGGGAAGGAAACTGGATTAACTTTGGTTCGACAAATCCACAATGAGTTGAAGGAGAAGGGAGACTTAAGGGTGTAATCAGATCGGTTGAAGGTAAAAAAAAGTTTGAACCGATGATATATCAATCAGTTTGGTTTGATTTGGTTTTTAGCATTTTTTAAAAATGGAATCGAACCAAACTAATCAGTTTGGTTTGGTTCGGTTGATCGGTTTACAATTTTTTTTCAAACATTATATTCATCAGGCTATTCTCCACTATTCATGTTCTATTTTTTTAAACAAATTACAAGTTATTCTTAATCCCTATGAAACAGTGACATGATTTCCGTTACATCATGAAATAATTTCACTATTAAATATCAAAGTCAACACTTAGACATCAGAATATTAGAAAGAGATTTAAAAGCTTAACACATAGAACACAACAAAATACACATCAATTAGCATGTTTCACACCTCAAACACACGTCAAAACTATTTTGTAATAAGAAGGAACTTTGTTGAATAAAAAGAAACAAAAAAGGTAAAAAAAAAATAAAAATTAATGAAGAGAACTTGAAAACGAAGAAACAAAGCAAAATATATCATGATGACACTAGTGAGAGCAACAAATGTTGCGGGCAGTGAGAGTAGCAATTCAGTAAAAGAAAGTTTTTTTGTGACTTATGTTTTCTACTTTCTATGTTTTGGAGTTTAGTTTTAGATGTGTGTTTTGCTTGAAGTGTAAACAAAGATGAAGAATGATTGGACCGATACAAAATTTGAGCTTAATGATAGATAGAATAAAAGATTTAAAGTGTAATTATTTCTATTGGTACGTTTCAACGGTTTGGCCGTTACTAAAAACTAAAATTGAGAACCGAACTAAACCACATTGATTTTTATTGATTCGATTCGATTTTAAAACCGAACAAAAAAAATCGATTTCATTTCAGTTTAATTTGATTAGAATTATCGATTTAATTAAATTTTTCTAATCTACTTACACCTCTATAAAGAGTATATATGTAATAATGTATGCAGACAGTGGAATCGTTGCAGAACACTTTAGTTAAAGTAGAACTAAGGAGTTACATAGGCATTCAAATTTATGATTCTTGTTCTAAAGAGGTAAAGTACTTGTATGAGAAGGAGACGAAGAGTACCAATATGAAGAGATATTTGATATAAATTTATACTAGTTGATCTCAACACTAAATAAGGTGTTTTCGAAGAAACATTAATAGAAATTAACCACAATATTCACAAAAACTAATTTGTATTAAAAATATATTACAATGTAAGAATTATTTTCATTGGTGTATAAATAATTCACAATGTAAGAATTTTTCTTCAACTCGTGCGCTTTTTATTCCAACCAACACGCAACTATTCTCTCACATTTATTTTCTTTTCTTTTTTACATGATAGAACGAATAATCTGTGACTTAATAATCTGTGCTTGACATTGTGTGACAAAGAAAATCAATGGCCTCAGCCAAAACTTTTGCTTTTGAGGAAGTTTCCAAACACAACAACAAAAAAGATTGCTGGATTATGATCCATGGAAAGGTCTCTTTTCAACACTCTCTTTTATTATTGTTTACTCTTATTATTACAAGTTAATTTCTTGATCTATTTTCATGGTTGATTTGTTTCAATTGCATGTGCACATATCTAACCAATTTTTTCATCAAACATTATCTAAGATTTAACCACATTTTTATGATATTGTTACTTGCATTGCAAGGTTCGTTAGCTAAGAACAATAACAATAATTTTACCGCGGATCAAACGAAGAAGATGAATCATCATTCACTCGGACAACGGATATATCATTGTTTCAATGATTTTTGTCTATATCATTCCAATGATGTGTTGTGTTGTAGGTGTATGATGTGACATCATTTTTGGATGATCATCCAGGTGGTGATGAATCTTTAATTTCAGCAACAGGTAATAATTAACTTCTCCTTGATGATTGTTTGAGTGGCATTGGTTCATAACATTAAGATTTTGTATTTTTATAGGAAAGGATGCTAGTGTTGATTTTGAAGATGTAGGCCACAGTGACTCTGCAATAGATATGATGCACAAATACTTTATTGGGATGGTCGACACGTCGAACAAATCTCCGACTGAAGTTGACTCCAATCCGCCTCCGCGCCCGCCTACGCAAGCACGCAGCAATAGCGATCAGTCCTCCGGTTTTGTTTCAAAGGCATTGCAATTTCTGTTGCCGTTACTGATATTGGCATTTGCATTTGCCATGCAGTATTATGGAAAAAAGAAACAAGTCAGTGATGCCTAAAATATGAACATTGGTTTGTGTATCAATCGAATTCGTTACTCTAGCAAACACTATACTAGCTGATCATTTAGACTCAATTGGTTTAATATCTTGTATTTGAATATTGTGAAATGGATTTTATAAAGATTATTGATTAGTTTACAGATTATGCTTAACAGACCAAGTCTGTTGTCTAGGACCTTGTTGTTTTGTTACAGATATGTCACTATTGATAATCAAATGTTGTTTGGACAAAGTATTTTTCGGCCTTTAAGCTTCTGTCACCGTAGGGAACACCACTAATATGTTTGTGTACAACTCTGACTTTGTTTCATTGGCTTTTGCATTCAAGATTGAACTTCTGCAACTGTTAAGTTAAAATGGAAATTACAAAAATTAATAATTAGTCATTGATGTTAGTGTACAAGGTTAATAAATAAATAAAAAATGTATGAGAAAATAATATTAAAACTCTGCAATGACGATTATAAAGTTGTAAGGAAGAACGATTGAACATTTTTATGACAGCTACCACTAGTCTATTTATACATAAAGTAAATTGTCATGTAGGCCATAACAAAAATAAATTTAATAACTAAACAAACTAAACTTAATAGGTACGCTAACAAAAGAACTAGAACTTCATAAGTAAAACATACTTCTGGGCATAACCTCAGAAGCTTCTTCTTCTGACTAACAACCTCAGAAGCTTTACTGCTTCTGAGTAACACTGCTTCTGACTGACAACATTAGAAGCTTCTGATTTTAACAACAACTTCTGAATATGAATTACTTCCAACATCATCCGTTAATTCATATTCAGCTAACTAAAAAACTACAATCAATTTCATCCCTCAAACAGATAAAGTATTCATTCTTGACATCCTTCAGCAGAACATCTGCAAGTTGCTTCTGGTTGCTACAATGTGCAACTCCATTCAAAAAGGCAGATTTCACCTTGAAGACCCATCTGACACTGATGTTTTTCTTCTCCTTCGAAAGCTCAGTTAACTCCCAAGTCTTGTTTCTTTCAATAGCATCAAGCTCTTCTTTCATGGCCTTCAGCCACACTTTCTTCTTGAGAGCTTCACAGGTTGACAACGCAACCACCTGTTGCTTCTTGGAGCACCAAAAAATAGGACTTTCAAGATACAAACAAAAATATCCAGAAGTATTTCTTCTGTCAACTCTGTCTCCATACAAATCAAAGTCTGAATAACATATCAGTTATGAGTCTGATTTAACACCAGAAGGAAATTTCACTCCATACCTTATAGTCTCTTCAGTATCTTGCATCTTGTCAAACTATGCAAATCTCCTTGATATTTGTCTGATTTGTCGTAGTCTTTAGACTTGTTCAGAATCTCCTTCTGATTCTGGAACAATATCTCCTTCTGAATTTTCTTCAGAAGTTTGACTATCACCAGAAGCTCCACCTTTGTTAGCTTCTGGACCTCGTCCAGAACCACTACCTTAAGAAATATCAACTTCAAAAATTTGATCGTCTTCAGAAGCTCTTCCTTCAGAAGTTCCTCCTTCAGAATCATGACCACCATCAAAGGCTGGACTACCTTTAGAAGCTCCTCCTTCAGAAGGTCCGCCTTCAGAGACATGATTACCACCAGAAACATGATCATCTTCAGAAGCTTGTCCTCCAGAACCTACGTCTTCAGAGTTTTCCCTTCTAGAAGCATGATCACTACCAGATTCAAAATCTGGATCAGAATCAGATTCACCATCTAACTCATCTTTAGAGTCCCTAGAAGATTCTTCATCTCTTGACTTTAGCACTTCGTCATAACTTTCAAGTTCTGACTCATCTTCAGAAGCATAATCTTCTTCAGATTCTGACTCATCTTCTGATTCTTATTTTGACTCAGAATCACCTTCGGATTCTGACTTGTCTTCAGCTTCGGAGTAATCTTCTAACTCTGACTCATCTTCAGAAACCTCAGATTCTGACTCATCTTCAAAATCTTCAGCGTCATCTTCTGATTCTAACTCATATTCAAACAATCCTTCAGAGTCAGAATATTCAGAGTCATCTTCTTCCCTTTCAGAATAAAAAATTGAAAATCTCACAGGTTGCTCATCAGATTCATAAGCCATCAATAGCATAGGTTCATCATCAGAATCTCCTCTGGCTATTTTTGCTTCTTCTTTATTTGACCAACAATCTTTAGCAAAGTGGCCAAACTAATTACAACAATAACACTGAACCATTCTCTTGTCATATGTCTATTTTCCCTTTTGATGTTTCTTCTCATCAGAGTAGAAGACTTTTGACTTCTGAGACCTACCATATTTTTTCTTCTTGTGGTCCTTCTTGACAAAAGAAGCCTTCAGAGCCTGCTCAACTTCCCTCTCAGAAGTTCTTTCAGTCAGACGCAACTCTTGCGCCTCTAGACTACTTTGCAGCTCTTCTATTCTCATGGTGTCCATATTTTTAGAATGTTCAATTACTACAACAGTGTAATCAAATTGGGGAATAAGAGACCTCAATATCTTTTCAATGATTACTTGTTCAGAAAGGGTTTCTCCACAAGCTTTCATCTTATTAGTGATCAAAATCACTCTAGAGATGTACTCAGAAACCTCCTCGTTATCCTTCATGTTGAGATTCTCATACTACTTTCTAAGAGACTGAAGCTTCACGTTCTTCGCTAATGTGTTACCACCGTAACACCTACTCAATGTTTCCCACTCAGCCTTTGTCGTCATTGAATCAACAATTTTCTCAAACACATTCTCATTCACACGCTGATGGATGAAGAACAACGCCTTCTAATCTTTCTTCCTTGTATATATCTATGCATTTCTCTGTTCCTCTGTCGCAATTTGCTACAACTGGGATATATCCATCGTTGCCGACATTAAAAACATCTTGACCACCAAATAACACACGCATCTGAATCATCCAACGATTCCAGTTTTTGCCATTAAATACTGGAAGCTTAGTGCTTAGACTACCGTTTCTGGTCATCTTCAATCTTGTGCAAGTCACTCAGATCTCACAAATACATTGTTTTCCAATCCCACGGAATCAGAAAATGTGATTCTGTTCATATATTTTGTTCAGGATTCAACACGAATTCAAGAACTAAAATCAATCACACAACGTCTCACCGTTTCACTCGTGTTTCCCGTGAATCCCTGTGAATCGGAGCTCTAGATACCAACTTGTTGGTGCACAAGGTTAATAAATGAATAAAAGGGTATGAGAAAATAATATTAAAGCTCTGTAATGACGACTATAAAGTTGTAAGGAAGAATGATTGAAATTTTTTATGACAGCTACCACTAATATATTTATATACAAACTAAATTGCCACGTAGGCCCTAACAAAAGTAAACTTAATAACTAAGCAAACTAAACTTAATAGCTATGCTAACAAAAGAACTAGAACACCAGGAGCTAAACATACTTTTGAGCGTAACCTCTGAAGCTTCTGCTTCTGACTAACAACCTCATAAGATTTACTGCTTCTGAGCAATACTGCCTCTGAATAACAACATCAGAAGCTTCTGATTCTAACAACCGCTTCTGAATATGAATTACTTCCAACCATAGGAAATGAAAATAAAAAATAATTGAAAGCTAATTAGTTTAATTTAAGAACCCAGGTTCTCTTCCCAACTTGTAATTCCGTTATATCTTATACTTTATATAAAATACCCTATAGGTTAACCCCTAGCTAGGTTTGATATATGTTGTTTTAAAATTTTGAAAAATTTCAATTGAAGAAATTAATGGAATGAGTCGCAAAACAGTTCGCTCTCTTTAAAACGTTTCGTGGCACTATCTAAAATTATGCAAAGTCATGAAATTATCGCACGGTCTAAAAGATAAAACAACGCAGTTCTATAATATATGATTACTAATTGCATGGTAGATAATTGATTTAGAAATACACTCTCTGATGGCACAAAAGTCAGTCAATAATGGTGTTAAAACCACTCGTAGTATCCGGTATAAGACCACCTCCAATGGTGGTTTTTCAGATTGGTTTGTCAGCTTGGCATTGAAATTGTCAACAAAAAATTTATTCCAGCTGGTGAACGGTACAAATATAAGCAACGGCTCTTCATATTTTTTTATTATCAAAATAATCAATTAGCTGTTGTGCAACGACTTTATTTTTTTATTTTTTATTTTAAACTTTTTTTTATTTATTATAAATATAGGTTTGTTGGAAAATTGTATACCAATCCTATTTTCTCTCACTTTTATTTACTCTTTAATTTCAAATTTCTCTCTCACAATTTCATCATTTTATTCATAAATTTTTAATTTTTTTCCAACAATTTCTTCTCATTATCATTTTATTTCAATTTTTCATCTTTTTATTTCAAATTACATTTGTTTAGGCCAAATGGATCCTAATCATTTTCATTATCAACAAGCTATGTTCAATTTCATGCAAAATTATCAAAATCCTAATTCTCAAAATTCTCAAATTCCATCAGTACCACCAAACCCCGCCATATTTTTTCCGTCACCAAACAATCCAAATATGTATCAAAATCCTAATCCTCAAAATTCTCAAGTTCCACCATTTTCTACTCAAGTTGGTGTTGAAAAAGAAGAAAGGGTTCTCGTTAAAAAAAAAATCTCGACAGCAATTTACAAGGGATGAGGATATATGTCTTATCCAATCATGGCTCAATGTTTCAAAGGATCCAATTGTGGGAGTTAATCAAAAAGCTGAGAGTTTTTGGCATAGAATCGCTGCAAATTATAACCAGTATCGCGGGCAATTGCGAGAAAAGTTAAGTGGTCAATTAAAATGTCGATGGCATCGAATAAATGTGTTGGTTCAAAAATTTGTTGGGTGTTATAGACAAGCTGTCAATGGAAAGAAAAGTGGGACATCGGAGAACGATATCATGGCTGCTGCACATGCTTTTTATGCTCAAGATCAAGGTACAACATTCAATCTTGAGTATGCATGGCGATTGTTAAAAGATGAAGCTAAATGGGGCATCATCGGAGAATCGATTGGAAATTCTTCAAAAATGACACAGACTTCTGCTAGTGGGGCATCACCGGAGATCCCTGATACACCTTCAAGTTATGAGTTTTACTCATCATCACCAATGGAGCGTCTAATGGGACAAAAAGCAGCAAAAAGGAAGGGTAAGGCAAAGGAAATTTCAAATGCAACGCAAGATGCAAGGAATAAAAGAGCATAAACAATGGAAAGACTTGCGCAAAGTAAGGAGGACGAGATAGAATTAAAGGTAACGCAAATCATGATGAAAGACACTTCTACTATGAACGAAAGTCAACGAGATATTCATGAAAAATATTGTAATAAAATGAAGAAAAAAATGGACTGTAGTTAGTACCACTTTAAATTATATGTAAAATGGTCATTAGTACCACTTTAATTTATCAAATCCTATGTAAAATGGTCATTAATACCACTTTAAATCATAATAAATATTATGTTGTTCAAACTACCCGTTATTCAAACTAGCCGTTATTCAAACTAGCCGTTAGGAATAACTAGCCTTTATTCAAACCATTATATATACTACCACTTATGTCATTGTTTTCTCATTCTCTTCTTATTCCTCACTAAAATGGATTCAGACAATTCAGATAATTACGATCAAGAATTTTGGGAGTTAGTTAAAGAAGAATTTATGGACGACAGTGATGAAGAACAACATCTTCAAAATGAATGTCAGTTTGGAAGTTCCTCTAGGCCAAAGAGAAGAACTACGGTAGATCGAGGTCGTAAAGAAGGGCACAATCAGTTATTCAATGACTACTTCTCAGAAAATCCAGTATACACAGATGTACAATTCCGAAGAAGGTTCAGAATGCATAGGCATATGTTTCTTCGAATTGTAGATGCCCTCGGCAATCATGATGAATATTTCCAAATGAGGGTCAATGCAACTGGTAAGATGGGTCTTTCACCATTGCAGAAATGCACATATGCTATTCGTATGTTGGCATATGGGTCTCCCGCTGACATTGTAGACGAATATGTTCGAATCGGTGAAAGTACCTCAATTGAGTGCTTAGAAAGATTCGTTAAGGGCGTGAATGTTGTATTTGGGGCTGAGTATTTGAGAAAGCCTAACAACACTGATATTGAACATCTTTTACAAATGGGTGAGTCACGTGGCTTTCCAGGTATGTTGGGTTCCATTGATTGTATGCACTGGGAATGGAAGAATTGTCCTGTTGCATGGAAAGGACAGTTTTGTCGAGGTGATCATGGTAAACCCACGATCATGCTTGAAGCAGTGGCATCACAAGACTTGTGGATTTGGCATGCATTTTTTGGTATTGCAGGTTCAAACAATGACATTAATGTGTTAAATCAATCCAATGTGTTTAACGATATTTTGGAAGGACGTGCTGCTAATATGCAATATACAATCAATGGAACTTCTTATAATATGGGGTATTATTTAGTGGATGGAATATATCCTGAGTGGGCTACATTTGTCAAAACTATTTCGATGCCACAAGGATAAAAGAGAAAACTATTTGCACAACACCAAGAATCAGCTAGAAAGGATGTGGAACGGGCATTTGGAGTGCTTCAATCTCGTTTTGCAATAATACATGGTCCAGCGCGTGCTTGGCACATGGAAACCCTCAAGCATACCATATATGCTTGCATCATATTGCACAACATGATTGTCGAAGACGAACGACACACATATGGAGGTGATTTTGATTACTCTTACGATAATGTCGGTAACAACAACTCAACGACTAAAACATTTAACGATCTTCATCCGAATCTTACAACAAGACTACAAAGAAGAGCAACTCTTCGTGAAAAACAAGTTCATCGCCAACTTCAAGGAGATCTAGTCGAGTATATTTGGGAACGTTTTGGACATGAGGACGATGGAAATTAAATTTGAGTAATTATGTTATGTAATTTATTTTTATTGTTTTTAATTATATGTCATGTATTTGAGATTAATTTTAATTATCATTTTAAATTTTATGTTTAATTTTAATTTTATTTATTTTATATTAATTTAAATTTAAATAATTTAATTATTATTTTAAATCAAATAAATTTTAGTATGAATAAAATATTAATATACAAAGTAAAATTGTGGGACCCAATATAAGTTCTTTAAAATTGCACCATTGGAGTGAAAAATGGAGTGAGTTGCTTCAAGATGATGTGGCTTAATGAGTCCCACAAAGAACCCAAATATGAGTAGCACCATTGGAGATACTCTAAAGATCACTCGTAATAATTTCTCATACAAAATTCAAATAATTCTCAAAATTAAAAAGAATTCAATAATGGTGGAGCCTGATTAAACTAATTTAGACCACACCTCTTCCTAGTAACCATCACCTTACCTGTCGTACCCTTAACTCAAACTTCTAACCATTACCAAACATGGTGAACATAAGAACTTCATCGCCGACTCCTGAGGGTACCATTCGTATAGGAGATGTCGAGGTCATGACGGAGATGCGAGCCGCCATGGACAAATTACGACGCCTCAACCAAACATTGAAAGACGATGTCCAAAACATCAGACAACGCCAACAAGAGGTCAACCCCCCAGAAGAGATGAAACTGGTGGATCCTCAACGCCTCTCAAACAAAATATGAGGGGCTCATATTCCTGAGGGTTTCGAACTTTCATAAAACTGTTAACTTTCATAATTCTTTTGGTAGTGCCGAGATATCATGTGTAAATTGCGCACGCTTATTCATAATTCAAAGTTAAAGTTATTTATAATTGGAAGCACACATAAACACATTGGAACATAAAGTGTAGTTGTAAGGAGGTACATTCTTTCACCTAAATATGTAGAGTTCGAATCTTACATTGGACACCTTTTGAATGTTTATTTTTACTAACGGTAATAAAATAAAATTCAAAACAAATAGGTACAAGAATTGAACCTATTATCATTGGTTATTGAAACAACACCCCAACCATTAAACCATGACAATGTTTGTGAAATAAATTAAACTTCGAAGTATATAACGGTTCATTAATTCAGGTGCAAAATTTTATTCAAAAGGTGCTTCTTTTCACTAAGTGATATATGTTTCTCAATAAATAGAGATCCTTGTGAATCAGAAAAGACACACGAAAATATAATTATACATATCTATTTCTCTACCATTTCAATCATTTTAAATCATCCTCTACTTTATTAATGCATGAGTAAAGTGTATGAAACATTTTTCTGTAACTTATTATCAAAAGATACACTTAGTGTGTTTGTGCAATTCACATTAAAGAATTCAAACTTCACAGAATCCTGAAGGAAATTCATTGTCAATCTCAATTGCATCCAATATACTATAATTGGTGGTGGCTAATTGATCCTAAAGGTTAGTGTGAAATTCACACGCTTTGAATTTTGAAATACGATCTTCATCAACATCGTCTTTGTTCTAGTGCTGCCACATTATTGCGGCTGAAAAAATTATTGAGTTGCCACCATATTTTATTCATTCCTAAGGAATAGGGGAAATAATGATAAAACACTAAAGAAAAATGATAAGACGGTCATCACAAACGAATATGATTTCAGGAGTCAGTTAGGTGAGGGGAAGGTGTTATGCACCCCTCACCTCCGTTGTACTCAATGAAAACCTTCTCTAGCCTAGGATTTAGTGTGTTTGTCTAAGGGAATGTTTGCATGTATCACTTCTATTTGTTGTCTAAATGTTTTATTTATCTATTTACAATTGAAGGGATTTGTACAATGAGAAATAATTGATTAAAGTTAGAGGACTCGCTTTGATTTCACATCCATGTGCCTACGTATTTTCATAAAGAGATGAGGAAATTAGAGTCATCGTAGTTTGTAGTTTATTGGTTGGTTGATTTTAATTTATAAAAAAAATTATCTTGGTTTTGAGTTAAGTCAGGTGCACAGGGGTACAAAAAAAGATTAATCAATCGCACAGGATTGAAAAGGAAATAATTTGTCGCATGAGACAAAAAAATAGTTTGAATGTGTTGAATGAATTTTAATTTAAAAAAAAATTTTTTTTTTTGTCTTTTTGATTTTTAGTTAGTGACTTATGTAAATTCTTAGATTATTTACAAGTGGTATAAATGTTTAAGTTTAAGTGGTACAAACTTAAAAAAAAAACAATAGACATAATTTTTGTATTTTTTATTATATTGCCTTTTTTGTATTTTATATTTTTTAATAACAAAAAATCATTTAAATTAATTTAATAAGTGAAAACCTAATAAATTAAATTAATTAACTGCATAAATAAAATTACCTAACAGAGATAAATCAATAAATCAAAATTAGTTAAAATAATTTACTAAAATACAAATAATTGAACTTAATAAATAAAATAAATAAATAAATAAAAATAAAAAATAATAATTAAACTAGAGGAAATAAATAAACTAGCCAAGGGTTGCATATAGCTATTGAAAAGGCCAGTGAAAACAAGCAAAAGGATTTCATAAAAGACCAAGTACCGGGTTTAATTACACTAAGAAATTTTAAAGAAATTTCTTTCTCCATTTCTATATGTTAAGTTAAATTTCTGAAAATCCAAATATATCATTCAAATGTGCATATTTGAACACACATTTCAACATGTTTCAGATATGCACATCTGAAGTCATCATTTTTTTTACGTTTTAATACTTAAACGTTAGATTTAAAATTTTATAGATAGTTTCGGGTCAACACATAAATATATTTTTTTGTGTGTAGAAACTGATTTTTCATAATTGGGACTAATTTTAAACTTGTTTTAAATGATTCCTAAGACCTCTAATGTAAGGGAGTGTCACATGACATAGAGATACCGTCTAATATATAAAAATATTAAATTTTCCTAATTTTGACATCATACAAAATATTCTAATGATGAAGTTGCACTCACATGATATATGATAAAATATTAAATACATTATCATTATTGTTTTAGATATAGAAATTTAATAATCATATTTATTATGATTGTTTTAAATGTTTATTGTATTAACTAAAATATGTCGTATTCATATTGAAAGAAAATTGAAACTTTAAATAATATTGTTTGGTATTAAATGATTTAATAACAAATGTTGAATGATTTAAAATGTTAGTATGAAACAAAGGAACTGAATGACTACATTCTCAATAGTTGTGTGGTAGTTGGTTAAACTATAAAAAAATAAATAAAAGGCATAGTCATGTGTGTGCTTGAATATTCAAAATTAATAAAATAGAAATATCTTATAATTATTTGACGAAATGATTGACAATGATACAATGTTAAAGGCATCGTGTACGGATGTGATACAAGCCCGTATCTTATTAATCATCAATGATGGAAACTCAACTCAGACTCAATTAACATCAAGTTTTGAATTCAATGATGAAAATATATTATTAGAATGATTGAAATACTAAGATACATCCTAATGAATAAAAGTATTTGGACCATACAAATAAATATGGCAGAACCATGTTTTCCTCTTAATAGACCTATAATATATGAATTGTGGATTGCATAATTATGAATCTATTGCTGATATAGTTTAGATACATGAGAATGAAGTGGATCATTTCATAGAGTTAAAGGACTTGATTCTTAAATTCTCGTAAAAAGGATATGTGACACACGACCTTATTAAAAATGTCAACTCTTATAATTCTTTTAATAATACCGAGATATCATGTATAAATTGCGCATGTTTGTTCTAATGAATGATTCGTTTAAAATTTGTCTATCAATTCATTTGAGGATAAATGAAAATACAATTTACTAAATAATAATTCAAATCATAAAATATCATAATTTTTTTTAACCCAGTAAAATACCATTATTTGAAACCATAATATTTCCATAAATATAAAATTTAATTATATTTTTAAAATGCCGAAAGATTGTTAAAGATTTTCAAAATATTATTTAAAAGTTAAAGTTATTCATAATTGAAAGCACATCACCATATTGAATCATATGGCCAAATTGTAAAGAGGTACATTCTTTCCCAAATGTGTAGAGTTCAAATCTTACCTTGGGCACCTTTAGATGTTTATTTTTACTAATGGTAATAAAACAAAATTCAAAATGTATAGGTACAAGAATTGAACGGGCATTTAATTGAATTCTATATCCTTATAATTCACAAGACACGTTGTTTTTCTTTTTAAAAATAAATATCAGGTAAGTTTCCTCTAATTTTTTTATGACTCCATGCGAAGCTTTTTTTTATTTATATTATCATTTTTTTTTGTTTTAAATGTTATTTATAGTTTCAATATTAATTTTAAATAGTCATGTCATATTCTTCTTTTTTATCATCAAATTTTCAGATAAAATTGTGTGAGAAATATTAATAACATACATTTTAACAAATATATTTTAACAAATTATCTTTAATTAATTAAAGTTCACATGAATCTTTTAAATCACGTGACTTTCATTTAAATTTGTTAAGACCCGTGCGAGTGTGTTGGTGATTTTTCTCATATTTTTTTTTTATGTGTAATAATTGTATATATAAGTGCAACATATTTCAATAATTTATGTTAATTATTATGCAAAATAATGACTCGTATTTGATTATTACTGCGTATTTAAATCTTTTTAAAAGCTAAATTCAGAAAAAATTTACCATAACTTTTATTCTTTTTTATTTTGAAATTTCTCATATTCATTTTTTTATAAAAATATTGCACATTTTTCTTTGAAAATGAACTTTTGTTATTTTGCCAAAAAAATATTAATACTCCACTATTCATTCTCTCCACTTTTCCAAAAAAATTCCTCATAGTATTATCACTTTATTTTTCTTTAAAAAAATTATTTCTACAATTCCAATTTAAGTTATCGAAAATAGTCATTATAAACTCACGTTTTCTTCTCTAGTATGAAACTTTATAAGATATGTTTTATGAGAAATATTAACAACACTTTTTTTTTAAGTTGGTATTTTTTTATTGGTTAAAATTCACGTGACTCTATTAAATCATATGAATTTTGTCTAAGTTTGTTAAGACCCTTATTAATTTTAATTAATAAAAAAGTATTAAAAATATGTTCATATTTTTTCTAAATATTTTTCATATATATTAATTTGTGTATATACCTATATATGTGCAACATATTTGAATGATTTACATTAATTATTATGAAAAAACTTTAACTCTTGTTTAATTACTATCATTTTTATTATTATTCTAAAGTTAAGTTTAAAAAAGTTTATGATAAATTTTATTTTAAACTTATCTACAAAATATTAATAAAACTATCTAACAAATCATTAAAAATATCATGCTGTTGTTTTGTTTTATTTTGAACAAATCTATTTTAAAATCACATATAAAAAACTAATATAGTGAAATAAAAAAAATTTAAAAAATGTGGCTCTTTCTTTTTTCTAAAAAAAAATATGCTAATCATACATTCTCCTCCTTAATAGCAGTACATACATGTGATTAATGCACACCCACATAAATCTCTCAATACAAATAAAATTTGTTCCTTGGCAAAAAATAAGATTCTAAAATAAATCAGGCTCCTTTGATCAGAAGGATTTTCCAGAATTTAGAGAGAATTCCTTTCACATATGAACTTGACCTTCATATATGAAAATAACCGACTGAGATAACAAATTCCATCCTGTGGTTGATCAGAAATAAACTGACCCAAGAAGCATACCAGTGGTTGATCATCTCTCAACTGATTCAATCCAAGATGTGTTTCTGGATAAAACATCTTAGATACAACCACAAATACCTCATCTTCCAAGAAAGTAGTAGGTTCCAAACATATGTGATCAACACATATTTGTCTGACATCCAGAGCATCTGTTCTGTAACAGGAATCTGCACGCCCACTGACACAATGTCCCAACATCTTATAGGACATTAGTTCTTTTCCTCTAGAACTCACAAAACAAAGCTTGGTTCTAAAGCCTAAATTGCTTCCAGAAAACAAATAACCCTTTATTACCTTCAAGGTTAAAAAATAAAAAACCAAGCTCTAGTAATACCAACATCTGCAAGACTCAGAGTCCTTTTCCTAATTAGGTCAAGTATTAGGATGACTTTGTATGTAGCCAAAATAAATGGCTCTAATCATTCTTCAACAAACTCATCAAAAGTGCCTTTATGAGTGGACTTCAGAGATAATACTCAAGTATCGTTGGCAACTTCACTTAGTCAGTTGATACTGTCTTGCACACACTAAAACATCACACACCAAACCTGTTGAGGAGACCAAACCCTAAAGCCTTCCTTTGCTTGCGACACAAGGAACAACCAGGGTTACAACAAACATCATGCAACGGAATACACAACAACACAAAACTCCTCAACAGTCTTCAGATACAACATATTGCACACAACCACAACACTCCAGGTGCAATAAAAAACATCCTAGGTTTGAAAATAAATCAAACCTATCACAATAGCTCACCATCAAAGTTGCACGCATAAAACAACAAACAAGTCCAATACATATCCTGTCGCGAATAGTACATCCTCCACTTCAAGGGACCATTCAAAAATAATATGAACTATCAAAGTTCAAACAACTTTTCAGTAGAACCTTCTACCTTGACCATGAACCAGAAAGTATCCCCCAAGGATCTTATCCAGAAACAGATATGATGACTGCTCTGATATCAATTGAAATTATGGTATGCCTGAACTCAACTTCCCTATGACATGTTGGGACATCTGATCCGACATAAACAAACAAACAAGGTATAAATAATAAAAACAATACTGAAAAGCATAAACAACACACCAAAATTGTTAACCCAGTCCAGAGAAACTCTCATACTTTGGAGGCATACAAAGCCATAGACAAATCCACTATGATAGTATCAATTCATAGACCCTACAACAAACCTCCAGTTTACAACCTAATCACTTAATCACTACCCTTCCTATATTTCTATCTAAGACTCATCTATATATGAGGCCCTCCTCATACCCTTTTCAATCACAAACAACGATTGGATCAACACAATTCTGAACAAACAGGAAGACACACTTCCATGACAATCTCTAGCCAATACTCTTGACTAAGACCACAACTTGGAGTTAATTCAAAGCTTCCTCCAAGAACAATACTCAACTCATTAGCTACAGGTTTCTGAGTGAGAACAACAATGACCATCTCACAACCTGAGTGGTTCACATATACTAACTCTCCTAGAGAGAGGCTAATAGACTCAGCCCTAATGATTACTTCTTTAGAATTCCCAGCTGGTACAAATCCTAGGTTACAAAACTTCTATTTATAACCTATACCCAAACTGGATTTGGTCTTTAAATCACAATAAAACTCCTACTAAAAACGCTCCAAGATATTCTCCAAAACAGTTTCTAAAACCCTTCAAGATATTCTCCACAAATTTAGGACTTCAATAATTTAGTTTCCTAAAAAATCTCCATATATAGAAATTGAGAATACTCCTTGAATACCAACATAAAATCTCTGATATATCAATCTTAGACGTTGATAAGTGCAAATTGTATATATTTTTGTATATACTTTTTGTTGCACTTATCGACTCTTTGTTGTTAATAATCATTGAATAAACCCGACTTTTGTCTAAATATGTTTACTTCGGAAATAATTATGTTTTTATGTACATAATGTAACATTTGATAGTTTTAATATATTTTGTAGGTATTTGTTGCATATTGGGAGCATCGAGGAATAAGGTGTCGAAGGCACGGCTCCGGATGCGCGTTTTTGGAATAAAATACCATTTTTGAGAAAGTTTTGTCCAGGAAGGCGCACTGAGCGGAAGTTGTAGTGCGCTATGAGTGATTTTGTGAAATTTGGCAGAAGCGTAGATTTTGAGCCCGCTTAGCACGGATAGCGCGCTTAGCGTAATTTAGGCGGTTTAACGTGTAAATATCAAGCAGCCTGCTTAGCACGCTGAGGCCGCTTAGGCGGTCTGCTGAGATTTGTTTTATAACTTCATTTCATTTCATTTTAGGTTATGGTTTTTGGGGTGTTTTTCTTCCCAAATTCCATCAACCTTATTTTTTATAGATAACTTAGAAAACAACACTAGGGATTTGCTTATGGATGATTTGAGGTGGATTTCTCATCGATCAGGGCTGACAAACCGAAAGATTTATGGTTTATCTCTTCTCCTCTCTATGTATTTCTATTTTGTTGGGTTTTGTATTTATTTTTAAATAGAACTCATGTATATTTTTCTCCCATGGCGTTGTATAAAACTTTCTTTACAAATCTTTATCGATTGTTATCCTTGATTTTTGCTCTGTGTTAGGGATTTGGGTTGCTATAGACATATACTGCTCAGATTCTTATCTAGGATGATTATCTGTTAGTTTCTGGATTCTAGAGATAGATTTAGAGATGACATTCACTTTGGATATCAGAGCTTAATGCCTCTATGTTGTTTGTGTTGCTTTGAGAGATCGTCAACGCGAGCGATACAATTGACTTCTGTGTTGTTGAGGTTGGTTGAGAGATCGCCGCTGAGATGATATAGTGGGTGTTATGGTTGATACGTGTTGACATTGACGAGTATTGTAGGTTGAGTATAACTGGTCGATAGGTTTAAGTTTGTGATGAGTAGAGTACATTCGAGCTGAATAAGTTTGTCTTTCCTTTTTATACATTTATTTTTTGTTGATACCTTTTACCATTACTTTCAACCCATTTATCCCCTAAACTCATTAACAAGAGATTGGTCGAACGGTATTTCAATACACCAATCTTTGTGGACACGATACAATATAACCTATATCACCCGGTAAAATAATACTTTACTTTTTGTTTGCCGCTTGTTTACCGTGGAATTTGGTAAACAACCGCTGGTCTTCCAAATCGAATAAAAATTGGTAACTTTCAGGATCGAACAAATTGATCCTAAGTACATGTGTTCTCTTTCGGAATTTTTGTTCTTAAAACAAAGAATATTTTTGAAAACATTATTATTCCTTTAAACAAAATTGATTTTAATTGTAACTTCGTAAATAGTAAGGTATTGCTTTAATGAAAAGACTAGAATGTAAAAGGCTTTCGACTGAAATTTAAAAGGAATGTATAAAACATTAATTAAAGTTGAATGACAATAAACATAAAGTTGGTGCAACATACGTACATTCTCATAAACTCGTTTCTCTAACGCTGGTACTTTGAGTAATTTTGAGTATTTTGTACAAATATATGAACACACTGAATCCTAACGCTAAGACCCCTATTAATACTAATTTCGACCAAACGGTCTCTAAATGAGATGTTTCCACGTTCGAAATATGCATGTGCCTTCAAACTCTATGCTTCCACGTATTTCTATGGATAATACTAAACTTTTGAATTTGAAAACTCCTTGTCTTCGAAGCGCCGAACGTGACGGTCAAAATATGCTTGCTTATACTTCGAATAACTTGAAATCTCTATGGTTCACATACGAACCTTTCGCCAACACTTAGCAAAAAATAAAGCTTTTATTAGCTCTTTATTCATCGAAATATTATCACAAACTTCTTTATTATTTCCTTCGAATCATATTCTCTAAAATACATCATTTCAGCTAAAAACTCATATAGTCAAAATTTTCAGTCAACACCGCTTTACCGCTTCAGCAAAATGGCGATATTATCGAGGATTGGTGTTTATTGTTTCACATTGTGATAGTTTCTTTGTTTTTGAGTTTCGTATTTAATGTATATGTTGTATAGAAATTGTAAATGAACTTGTTTATATTTAATCGTACATATATCTGTATATGTTTACCAAATTTGTAAATAGTTACATGTTTTCTATACTTGTATATTTTTGTTTATTTTCACGTTTTCCAAAAGTGTGGTTAGATGTGTAGTTCCGGTTAGAGCTCGAGAAGATGAGATCAAAGGAGGGAGTCAAAACATTTGGCTCATTCTAAGTAACATGGTGGTTTGTAAATAACAGGCATCAAGCTTACGACGTAAAACAAGCATGTTTGAATTGTTTTTAGTTGTTTTGTTGTTTTTCATTATACTAGTTTAGGTAATGTGTGAATGTTGTTTTAACAAGTTGAAATTGGACCTATTTTAAAACTCTCAAATCTTCACTTTTCAACTTGTTAATTCACTTTCACCCATTTGTTTTGTCATGTCAATTTATGTTTTTCAAAAAGCTTATCATGTTTAGATTGAGGAAGCTTGTTAATATTGTAAATATTGTAATTGTTGTAAATTGAGTGTGTTGGGTGATTGTGAGGATGTTGTGTTGCACCAGCTGCTATTATTTTGTTTCTGCATCTAGTGTAACATGCTTAGTGCGGTAGTATCCGCTTAGCGCTCTCTGCTGTATTGCGCAAATGAATTCTTTTTAATTTCACTAGGCCCTCCTTTTTACTACTTTCACCAAGGCTTTGTATTAGTAAATAACAATAGTATTATTTTTCTAATTCTTTTGTTGTTGTTTGGACTCCAATTTTGGTCCGATAACATGAAGAATTTTGAGGTGATTTTCCAATTTTAAGTTCAACTTGCAGATGTATGGTGTTGTACCATAAAATTTTCCCTCTCATTTCTCAAGAAATCTCTCATAAGATCTCCATTACACAAGGCTTGATCAACTCAAGACACCTCATCAAGCATTGATGACTGGAAATTAGGGTTTGAGTTTGCACAAGGAAAATTGACTTTTAATGCCCCATATGACTTTCATGGATCATTTTGGACCCTCAAGATTTCTCGTGTCAAGTTTCAAGTCTTGGATCACATTTTTGCTCAGTCAATTGATTAGTTGACCTAAAATCAACTATATTGAGGAAAAAGTCAACTATGGTCAATTTACAATCAAAATTCATAATTTTTTATCCATATCAACATGGTGAACTCATATATGTCATTTGATCAAGTTTGGATCACAATTCCTCAATAAATTTGATCAGATCATCAAAAGGGCAAAATGGTCAAAATTAGGGTTTTTACTGAGAAGGTTCAATTTCTGATTTTTGGCCTAACAAATGACTTATTGGTTCAAAACATGATCTAAAGGATACAAGTACATCATTTTGACCTAATGGCATGGCTCAAAACATTTCTCAAGACCAATTTATTGATAACTGATTTTCAGTCAATTGTACACTGAAAAGTCAAACTTTGACTTTTTGATCAAAATCAAGTTTCAAAGATTACAATTCATCAAGACATGTCAAAATATGAAACTTGTTCATCTATAAATTGAAAAGTCAAAATTCCAAGACAAAATGTTTTCTAAGTGTTGGAAAATTAATGTTTTTTCATAACTTTGTGCCAAATTTCCACCATGATGCAAGATAATTCAAGGGAAACTTCCAACATGAAAGTTGTATATCACAATGATATCTAAAACATTGTATGACCGAACTTTTCCTAGAAATGCTTGGATTTCAAGTTATGAATTTGTGAAGACATGTTCATGAAACTTAAAAGACAGTGAAATTTTGCCCTAGTTAGGCAGGATTTTGACCTAATTTCATGGAAATTTTTCACCTAGTTCCAATTTGAATTTTCAAAAATGTCCAACATGAAGGTTGTAGGGGATGTTACAAGCTTTCTAAAATGTCCAAGAACTCATTATGATCATACTTTAGCTAAGAGAATCGAATCCATGAAGTTAGGGTTTCATTCTTGTATTACAAGTCAATTTTGTGATGAACACTTGATCCAATCTTCAAGAATATTGTACAAATCCCACTTTGCAGGCTTCTAAATTGCCTTTCACTCCATAATTAAATGTTTACACAAATGTTAGAGCTTTGATCCAAGCATTTAAGGCATTATCCAAAGCATTTTGCCATTTTAGGGAGAAAGTCACCATTTCCATTCTTGTAAAGCAAGCTTTATGCACAAAGTCAACTTCTTGAGCTCCTAATTTGTTCTCTTCAAGTACACTCCATCTATAAGGTCATAAGCAATGTGATAAAAGTGTAACCACTCTACAATAGCAAGTACAAAGGCATGGAAACTTGTTTTGTCAAGAAAATCACATGTTGAGCTTAAACATGTGAATTTGAATTATGATCAACTACACGTCTCAAAACCATTTGCTTATAAATAGAGACACTATTTGCAAGCTAAGGCACAAGCTCAAGCACCCCGAAACTCTCTCAAACACTTGCAAGCCAGAAATTGCCCAAAAACACCATTGATGCACAGTTTTTAACTTTGAACTTGTAACTCACATTTCCCTCGTGCATTTTCATTCCTAATCAATCACAAAGCTTCTATACATCAAATATAATCCATCTTCATCCCTGTTTCACAACTGTAACTCCATTTTCATCATCCTTCAAACTCAAAAATAGAGCTCTGCAACTGGACTTCTCCAGCACGATCCAACCATCATCATTCTAAAATAATCATTGCATTAACTTCCTAGAGGTTCACTGAAGCTAACCTGATCATCACAACTCCTTGAAAGCAGCTCAAACTCATTTCACGATTTCCAGTTTTGAGGTATCTTTTCTAAACTTCTAGCTTTTCATTTAGGCATTGTTAAGCTTGCATTTATGAAGATAAAATGTAGATATCATAGCCCTGAATATGACCCTGCCCTTAGAATTCATTTATATTGCTTGAGTAGTGAGAATTTTAAGTTTGTACTTTCTGAAAAAGTTAGGTCAGAATTTGGTACTTTTAGAAATTCTCACTCATCTTTGAGTTATAGCTTATTATATTTACAATTTTCAAAAATGGTGTTGTTACTTCTGGCGCGAGGAAGAAGATGAAGTCATCTTCAGAAACTTGTTTCAAATATATATATATATATATATATATATATATATATATATATATATATATATATATATATATATATATATATATATATATATATATATATATATTTGGTTTTATTTAAAACACTGGTTGTATAGCCACCCCAGTGGTAAGAAGAGCGCGCCTGTAACCATAGGGACCTGGGTTCGAGCCCCAATGGTACCCTTTTATTTTTTCATATTTTCTCTTTACAGATCCAATGCAAGCAAGGCATACACGCACATGATGCACCCTCCATTCCACACCCTCTGATCATCATCTGGCCAAATCCAACGCATCCAACACATAGTCCCATCATGCACCTCCAGAAGCCTCCCTCACTGGATCATCCCAAGAGTTGGGCCATCCTATTTTGGGTCTGGATTTTTGCTAACTTCTCACCCTCCATTTACTTTTGCATACTGTCCCAAACATTTTCTTTATCATTTTAATTTAATTTATTTTCTTTTTCTTATTTTATTTTATTTTTCTTAATTATTTTTATTATTATTATTATTATTATTATTATTATTTTTATTAATTAAAAAATCCAAAAATATTTTTATTTATTATTTACACACTTATATTTTTATTTTCTTTATAAAACTAAAAAGACAAAAATATTTTCTTAAACAAATTTAATTTTTTTTTAATAAATAATAATTAGATTTAGGTCTAGTAATTTTCTTTTTTCTTAATTAAAATTAACTTAGAATTTAGGTTTCTTTTAATTAATTGATTACCATATTATTTTCATTAAGTTTAAACTTTTTCATAAAAAAACCCTAAAAATGCTTTCTAATTTAAATTTCTTTTTCTTAATTAATTTAGGTTAAACTTTTCTTAATTTAATTAATCATTTTCTTTTAGGTAACTAGGTTAAAACCCTTTCCTCAAAATCCAAACAAAAATCATTTCCTTTCCATTTATTTTCTTGCACATTTATTTATTCCTTGTACATTATTCAATATGGTTGTAATAGATAATTATGTTTAGTTTCTTGCAATCCCCATTTGTAAATTTGTATACCCCCTCCCCTAATGATGTAATAGCGTAGTAATTTTACTTTCCGCAATTTATCGCTTTCATATAAATGCTAGTAATTAGGGTTTGTATGGAAAGATAAAAACCAACAAGTAGATAACCCTAATCCAAGATAAATGCATGCAAATCAAACACACTATTCACACATGCACCCTTAGGGTAATTCCACTTGTTGCCTTATAAAAATGGTCATGTTATGCATGTGGGATGTCTTAGCAAAAACAAATAAAAAATACAAGATCATAGTCCCTCGATGACGCTATGAATGTTGCCTTTCAAATGATCTTAGTCTCTCAAATAGAAATGCTAAGACATCTCACAACATTGATATCATGACTATACGATGACCCACGCCCGTCCCTTTACATCCAAAGATAAGGCTTCTTACCAATCAATGGTAATATAGAAATATCAAAGGAAAGGAAGAAATAAACAAAGACTTTTGAGTAGGTAGAAACGTTCTTAATTGCTTGCTCACTTTCAAAACAAACATCCTTGCTTACTTTCAAAACACACATCAAACACTTTCAAAACATGAAATATTTTAAAAAGTCCAACACTTTGTATACGTTCTTACGAACGAGAACCATTAGAAAGTTTTCCTAAACGAAGGCGCCTTTTCAAAAATACTTTCAAAACCACCACAAAGCACATTTTCAAACAAAGCAAGTGATCTAGAAAGCAACTAAGAGCCCATAGATAACTATGGATGAAAAGGGTGCTAACACCTTCCCTTTTCATAATCTACCCCCCGAACTCAAGAAATAATCTCGAAGGTCTTTCCTGTTCTTTTCCACCTTTCCTTTTGGATAAAAGAAAAGTCAGTAGCAACTCTTGCTAACCGCAACAATTGCGATTAAACGCAAAAATATCCTAAGTCAGTTCTCCCACCGTATTACAGAACTGGCGACTCTGCTGGGGAGTTATTAAAAGTGGGGTTACCTTAGGGCTAGATCACCTTTACTTGCTTTCATTATTTGACTTGCTTGCTTTACATTTTTTGTTCCTTATTTGGGCTTGTTTTAATCCTCTACCCGGATTTGGGATACCTTATAGGTAAGTAGCAATACATTGTGGAAACTATACAGGGTATACCAACATGGTCTAAGCAATAGCTACATTAGTGTGACACATTTGTGGGTACCAGTAGCCCTTGAGTAGTCAAGGAGAATACAGGGCCACTGTGTGGTGTCATGAAGCACTAACTGACTTTAGAACCTTTACTTGACCAACTTGGCCATTAGGAAGTAGTAAGATAACCCACTTTGGTGCAGTCTGAAGTTGGTTGATACTCAATACTATGCTCATTGAGATCAGACTTATTGGGATATTTCGGTCGCCATGAAAGAGGCTTGCGCTAAAATAATGCCCGATAAGAAAGATCAGTGATATTGAGATCCGTTAGAACTCGGTTACTATTTCTAGGACAGGTTTGAAGCCAAATAAACTTTCAAGAGGGTACTTACCTATAAGACTCCATGCAAGCCTAAACCTAAGGACTTGTTTGCCTTGTGTGTATATGCTTACTTGTACATAACATCATAAACATCATAACATCATAAGCATTCTCACTAACCATTTCAAGGATTATTGGAATTTATCTTTGTTCTATTTTGTAGGACATGGATCCTATCCGCATGAATACCATTCATGTAAACCTCGTAATAATTCCTTATCAACTCAAAGAGTTAGCATCAAGGGTCCCTGAGAATTCTTCATTCACCGAAAGACATGGTCGTCTCCTAAACTTGGTTACCTCGAGCACTGATGAAGATATGATGAAGGTGCTTTTCCAGTTCTTCGATCCTCTACACCATTGCTTCACTTTTCCCGACTATCAGCTTGTACCTACTCTGGAAGAATTCTCTCAACTCTTGAGGATTCCCATTCTCAATCAACTAACCTTCAATGATATAGAAAGAGAACCAATACCTTAAGATATTTCCCGAGCACTACACTTGCAACAATCTGATGTCACAACTAATTAGGAAACAAGGAGTGGTGTCAAAGGTTTCTTAGCAAAGTTCTTGTTTGAGAAAGCTCAGGATTTTTGGAATTCTTTGGATTTACAATCTTTTAAAGAAGTCTTGGCCCTTCTCATCTATGGGATGTTTTTGTTTCCAAACCCTGATTAACTTATAGATGTAAATGTTGTCAAAATCTTCATGTCTCGCAATCCGGTGCCTACTTTTTTGGGAGATATCCTACATTCTCTCCACTCACGCACCATAAGGAAGAGAGGGGGCCTCATGTGTTGCTCTTCTCTCTTGGCTAGATGGTTTATTTCACATCTTCCATGGTCTGTGTTGAAGAAAGAGTAAGGTTTGAGGTGGTCCAATAGGTTGATGACGCTCAGACATTCGGATATTCATTGGTGTTCTCGATCCTTCGAGAATGTTACTATCATCGACCGTTGTGGGGAATTCCATAATGTTCTTTTGCTTGGCATTAGAGGAGGTATCACTTACAAACCTTGCTTAGCCTTACGATAGTTTGGGTATGCCCGAAGAGATGATCTGCATGATTTGCTCATCCAAGGAGTGGTATTCGACTACGAGAGCGACGATCAAGGCTACCGCCTGAGGTTTGTACGAGCTTGGAGGATGATAAACCAAGTGGATAGAAAGACATTAGGACACAATAATTCCATACCCCTTGAGCCTTACCTTAGGTGGGTACGAGCTCGTGCTCAGAAGCTCGTGATACCTTATCTCCCCATCTTACCAGTTATTATGGAGCTTGTGGTTGAAGGAGATGTCCCGTATACTGTCCTCCATCCAGACATGCCTACTTCTCTTGAAGACTTGTAAAAGGGTTGGATTCAGCTAAAGGAGGAACGAGATACCTTCGAATCTCAATTCTACGCTAGTGAGAAATGAGTCTTGGAGCTTACAAAGCAGCTACATGAAGAGCAAAGTGTGAACGCCTACCTTGCACCGAAGAGGATGCGTTCGACCTTCTTATCTTAGAGATTTATTTTGTAAGCCCAAGAGGCATGATGTAGTCATTTTGAACTAATGAAATTTGACGTTTTCTCATTCTTTGTCTATACAAATTTAAATTTCATAAATCCTTGAAATCATTTGCATATGCATCTTCCATGCATCATAACATAACAAATTTTTCATGATAGGTTTCCTTATCTTTCTGTTGTTTATTTCAGCAAGATGGATATCGAGAAAATAGTGATAGACCTACAAGCACAAAACTCCCAGTTTCAAGAGGCTCTGTTGACCTTGGCCAAGGGGCAACAAGAGTTGATGACGTTGCTGGCAGCCAAAAAGAAACTGTGATACGGTGGCAGAACCGACTATTTGAAATGCTGGTTTGCGTTTTGCATTTTTTATTCGCAAAATGTCGCGGTAAGAAAGAGTCGCCACCGACTTTTATTTCATCCAACCGAAAATGAAAAAAAAATCCTTTTTAGAGATATTCTGAGTACGGGAGGTAGATTATAGAAAGGGAAGGTGTTAGCACCCTTTCTATCCATGGTTTTCCATGGGCACTTAGGTACTTGCTCATATTATTAAATTTCTTGTGTATGTGCTTTGTTTTTGAAAAATTTGACTTCATGATAACCCTTGTATCAGTCCTTAAAGGTGTGATAAAGTTGTTTTGAAAATTTGTTCGAAAAGTGTTAGTGTGAAAAGTTTTGATTTGAGCAAGTATCTACTAGCATCTAGCTACTCGAAAAAGATCGTTTCTATTCTTGTTTCCTTTAGACAGCGCTATCCTACTATTGAGAAATAGGTAGCACCGTCGTTGGAGTTGTAAGGGTCAATTCAAAAGGGACGTACGATCACTAAAGCAATGTTAGGATGTTTTGGTAATAACCCTAGAGTCTTAAGATCATATTCGAGGCAACATTTTCGAGGCAACTTTCGAATGGGACATTTGATCTTTGTTAGACAGGAGGGCAACCACTAAAACATCTTATGCTTAATGATCGTTTACCGAAGGCAACCGAAGTGAGAGTATACCCTAAGATTGATATGTGTGAGTGATCTGTTTTAAATTATTTAGTCTTTGCACATTAGGGTTTTCTAACTATATTAAATTTGTCATGCATTATTGTCATACAATCCTATTAGCATCCATCTAAACAGTCAAATATTTACCAGAATTAAAATGCGAGAAAGTAAATCTACGCTATTACAAGGCCTCGGGGAGGGGGATTAATTACATAGCCAAAAACCCGGGAAAAAGTGATAAATAAAAAAACCTAGATTAAACTATTACAACTAGGGTTTTGACCCTTGCCTAAACCTAATTGCGATTAGTTAAAAAAATGTTTTTGTTTTGTTTTGTTATTTAAGAAAATAGAGAATTATTATATTAAAAAGAAAGGCCGAATTCTAATTAATTTTAATCTAAGAAAAAAAAATAATTTATTCTAAACCTATTTTTTTTCGTATTTTTATTTATTTGAGGAAAAGAGCAAAATAAAATTAAAAGTTAACCTAATTTCTATTTTGATTTTATTTATAAGAACAAATCATAATTTCTCTAAGTTAAACCTAAATTAAATTAATTTTGATAAAAAAAAACTAATCTTAGTTTTGTGAATTATTGATTTTATGTTTTTTTGTGAAAAATAATTTAATTTGTGAATTAAAGAAAATAAAATAAATAGTGAAAGATTAAAAAAAACTAAAAAAAGAAAGAGATATGGGTCTGCATTAGCAATTATGAGGGGTGCTGTTTGAGATTTGAGCCCAAAAGATCCTGGCCTTTTATACTTTGCCTGATCCAATGTGCACATTTGATTGAGGTGCATGGTGGTCCTCCAATGGTGGCATGTTGATCTGAGGCGTTGGTGAATTGGATGGCCAGATCCTAATAGTGTATGGTGAACTTCTTGACTTGCTATGCGCTGGATTACCTATGGAAAAATATTAGGAATAAAGGTTGGGACCTGGGAATCGAACCCAGGTCCTTAGGCATTTTCCAAGGCACGCTTGCCATATGAGCTGAATGATTCATTTGTATATACAACAAAAAATCAAATATTATATAATGAAAACACTGATTCCTGGTAAAAAACGCGCTAAAAATTCAAATGGCCCACCCAGAGGATGACACGCATCATCGTCTACCTCCCAACCATCGTTTTAGGTAAACAAACTTTTACCTACAGACACTTGTTGTAGGTATATCCCTGTCCATCTCCAAAATCGTGTACGCTCAAGCTAAATGGCCATGGCTGGTACCAATCAACTCGTTTCATCCTCACGAGTCTCATGGTACCAGAATCAACGCCCAATTTTGCCTATCCTACAAAGCCCTAATCAAGAACACAAAACCCTAGCTATGGCAAAATCCTGTACAGGCGTTAGAAATGTAATTAAATGGTACCAATTGTTTGTAAACTTAATGGTAAACACGAATATACAATCAAAATATGCATAGGATGAGTAAATCAATGAAATCGAATTTGAATTTAGAGGTAAGTCGTGATACCTATAACTTTCAATTCCAGGCGTGAAACAACTTGCTATTGATTGGGATATGTTCCTAGGACCTTCAGCAATCGATTGGCAAAGGAAAGATGGCACGATTTGCTCTCTAGTATGGAAATTGGATCAAAACTTTTCTTGAGTTTTTTTGAGTTATGTTCTTGCTCTGCATGACTGCTTCTAACCTCCTTATGCCTTGGTCTCCTTCTGTATATGTAATACAAACTATTAGGTCAACAAAAACGACCTCAATCTTTCTCATCATGGAGATTTAATTTGATCCTTCATAGCATATGATTCCTTTCCAATTTTGCTCAAATCCAATCTTTTTCCAACCAAATTGACCTTGCACGAGTTGATCTTCAATTGACAGCATATAAGACCTTCTTTCAATGCAAAACTCATCCCTAAAATACAATATGTGATTTATTAGGATTTATTTGATTTTATTTGAATTTTAAATGAATAAAAATCAAAATAAATTAAATAAATGAATAAATAAAGCATGGAGGGTCCCATAGGTTGTGGAGTATGTTAGGAATGAGATGCAAGCATAAAAAGTTGGGCCCATTTAGCAAAAGATGCAAATTTGAGCATATTTGACTTTTGGCAATTTTGCAAAAAAGGTCAACTTGGCTAATGCATAACTCTCTCAATTTTGACCCTAGAGAGGTGTTCTTGGACTTTTTAGAAAGCTTGTGATGTCCTATAAGCAACCCTTTTGGTCTTATCTCAACTGAGTCTTCCATGTTCATGTATGGAGCTTTGACCCAAAAGGTGTTTTTGTTGACTTTTCAAAATGACCTATAATGTCAAAATTCATATCTTTTTGTGAGTGCATATTTTGAACTTTGGAGATGAATATGAATTGTAGGTAATTGCATACTATTAAAAATGAGCTTTGGATGAGTCATTTTTGATAAAGTATGATAAAGTTATGATTGGTCAAAGTTGAGTTGACTTTTCATGCAAAACCCTAATTTGGCAACTTTTGGGTTTTGATGAATTGTGAGCAATCCTTGAGGAATCATGATCAACCCTTGATCAAATGATGAATAATAATTCAAAATGAGGATTTTGACCAAAAATCTTGTAGTTTAACTGTATGTGGGCCACAATTGACTTTTGACCTAACACTGTCGATTTTCAGGCCTTTGAGCAATTGACTGAGGAAACTTCCTCTAAAAGGCTTGAAACTTAACATGGATGATATTGAGAACATATTAGGAAAATGGTGAGCATTTGGGATCCTTTGGAATCAATCATCTTGATGCAAAATGAAACCTTAATTTGAGGTAGACTGCCCTAGGAGAGAGTTTGTCTGGTCAACCCTTGGACTTCCTTGAGCAATTTGAGGACCTCACTTGACATGTATTGTGAAATATGGGAGGGAAAATTTTGGGGTACAACAGACGCCCCCGTTCAATCTTCTTAGACCTGAGGATGTAGATTGGCGTGTCTGCCATTTGTGATCTGAAGGTGGAAGATGATTGGACACTAGAGTGCCCAGAAATTTGTACTCACATGAAGTGATACTTGACTTATGCTTATCGGGAAGGGAAGGTATTAGCACCCTTTTCATCCATGGTTTCCCATGGGCTCTTAGTTACTTGCTAGATCACTTGCTTTTGTTGCTTGAAAATGTGTTTGATGTGGTTTTGAAAGTATTATGTAAAAGATGCCATTCGTTTAGGAAATCTTTATAATGATTCTCGTTCGTAAGAATGTATACAAAGATGTTTATCTTTTTGAAAATGTTTTCAATGTTTGTAAGTTGTTTGGAAGTGTGTGTGTGTGTGTTTTGGAAAATAGCAAGGATGTTTGCTTGAAAAATAGAGCAAGTAACTAGGAGTAATCTACCTACTCAAATGTCTTTCTTGTTCATTTTTTATTCCTTTGACATTGTTGTCTTACCATTGATTTGGTAAGCAACCCTATCTTTGGATGTTTAACGGGACGGGTGTGGGTCATCGTATAACCATGATTAGCAATGTTGCAAAGTATCTTAGTACTTTTGAGGGACTGAGATCATTTTATAAGGAAACTTTGAATAGAGTCATCGAGGGACTATCTTTTGATTTTATTTGTTTTACCAAGATACGTTGCATGCATAACATGGTTATTTTTATAAAGCAACCAAGTGGAGAAACCCTAAGGGTGTTTGTGTGCAAGTGTGTTTGATTGCATGCGTGATTTTATCTTGCATTAGGATTTTCTATTTCATTGATTTTATCTTGCCATACATATCCTAATCACTAACATTTACACTAAAAAGCGATAAAAATGCGGAAATGTAAAGTCCTACGCTATTACAATATTTAGGGGGTGGGGGTACAAATTTATGAAGGGGGAGTACCAGCGAGAAAAATAAAGAAAATAACAAGGGGAAGAAAGAAAGAAAAAGGAAAAGAGTCAGCGTGCTTCTGAGAGGAAGTTATAAGTTCTAACCCTGGCCTGCTGCAGGATAGCAATCTGTTGGTGAAAATGTATAGGTCAGAAGTTCTGACCCTGGTGCGCTGCAAAACAGAAACCTGTTAGTGAAAATGTATGGGGTCAGAAGTTCTGACCCTGCTGGGCACACAGTAATTTTTAGAAGTTCTGATATTACTGATGACAAAATAGGCCCCAAAAGTTCTGGCGTCAAAGTCAGAACTTGGTCTCCCTCCGTGCTAGTCAGAACATCTGTAATTTGGTTATTTTTCCATAAAACATAAGGCATGGCTATGACAGTTTCAGCAGGTGTCATAGCGTTTCAGAACTCAGAACCAAAAAATCAGAGGCAAGTTATGTACTGATTCACTCCCTACTTAAGCATGCAGAGGCGTGAAAATATCAAAACATGCACAGCATCAGAAGCATGATATCTACATTGTGTTTTTGAGCATGCAAGTCTGGTGATGTTTAAGCAATGTGGTGAGGGTCAGCAAGTGCTTACCTTGCAGCTAGAAAAAAGTGGACTGGAGTTAGCCTTAACTCTGATGATGTTCTGAACAAGTTCTTTGAATAGATGGATGGAGGGTATATATATATAAGTCAGAAAATTGTATGGGTGTTTCTTAGTCAAGAAATACTTTGAGAGCAAATGGAGTTTAAAAGCAGGAGATTCAAAGTTAATGGTTGGTATGCTGTGTTTACAGTTTTTTTGAAACTTTGGGAATTTTGGGCAGAGATTCAAGGTGTTTTCTTGCTAAAACTTTCTGTTTCTTTTCAACAATTTTTCAGAACTTGGACCGCCCTTTTTCAATGGACAATGGTGTTCTATTTATAGGAAAAGCTTTGTGGGTTTTCAAAACGTTAAGTGGCACCAATATCATGCATTAGATGTTGACTTACTCTTGAAGAAAGTTCATAAAAAGTTGTGATGATTGACAACTTTTAGCCTAGGCTGGGTTAGTAAGCGAGGATTAAGGAAAAGTCACACCCATGAGCGAAAAGTAGCACACGAACCCATACCTAAATCTGCACAAGAGAGTTGCTATCCTGCACATGGAGAGACTCTTTGGACAAATACTCAAAAGTGGTTGTGAGCATTAATGAGCTTTAAATGGTGATGAGATTGGTCAAGAATAAAAAATCTTGTAATATGATATTTGCATCATTACTTAAATCTGAGCCAGCAGTTCCACTTCATCATAGTCCAAAATAAAGCACCCAAGTTCTGATCTTGGTGTCCTGCTGCCTCAGAAAATTCTGAGGGTTCTTCAGGCTTTCCATCATGTTTTATAATCTTCTGTTCTTACCTTGGCAGATTCTGACTGAACTTGAGTAGCTTCTGAAGAGCTACATTCTGACTGAATTGGCATAGCTGCTGAAGAGCCACATTCTGACTGAATTGGCGTAGCTGCTAAAGAGTTGCATTCTGACTGAATGTTATGTGCTGAGCCAAGTTTGCAACTTCTGACTGAGTTGGCGTAGCTGCTGAAGAGCCACATTCTGACTGAATGTTATGTGCTGAGCCAAGTTTGCAACTTCGGACTGCTCCTGCCTGGAGGTTGGTTCAGAAGTTCTGAAGTGTCATTTTTCTTAAATACTTTTAGAAAAATTCTAAGTATTTAGAGTTTAACTTTTTCAAGGTGAAATTTGACTTTTGAGCTTCCTGGTGAAATAAACTTCATATTCCAACATGTCTTGATGAAATATGATTTTTGTGTTTTGATTTTGATCCAAAAATCAAAGTTTGACTTTTTAGCTTGTAAATGACCATTTTGCCCTTGTAGATGGCTTGCTTGGAAATGAATGATAATTCAAGGCTTGGATTTGTATAAGAGAGAACTTTGAGAATCCAGGGTGATTTTCCTGAAAAATGAGAGGGAAAATTTTGGGGTACAACACCTGGGTAAGGTTACTTTGGGATAAGTTTGTGTAAAACTCCAGGAGGAACCGGGGTAAGGTTATTTTGATATGATAATGTAGATTAGTTGACCCGTTTGATTTTGGGAACTGAGTTTCCATTAGTTGTCTGCAGATGTGATATGTATAACTGCTGGATTCGTTGAAGCTAATCATCTCTTCCTGAAAAGATATCAGGGTTAGTTGTATGCGATGCATGAAATGCAGGGTGAGATGATGTTCTCAAAATAAATGAGATTATGTTGTATATGATATGTATGCGTATGTCATGATGTATGAACATGAAATGCTATCGTGGAACGTCTGAGTTTGGGAAAATAAATCCCTGACCGCTGCTGGAGAGTAACAGAAATTGAGTTCCTGACCGTCGTAGAAAAAGTGGTTCTTCTACTTCCCTTGGGGATGGTGAACAGAGATGACTATGGTGGAGATTTTCTCCTTGTTTACAGATATTCTACCGAGGAAAGACTCTGCTTGAGAACAACTCTGTGGGGGAATAACTCTGTTGGAGAGAGAAGCTTCCATAGCTGAAGGGATAAACTCTATCGAGGATTGAGCTTCTCTATTCAGAGAAATAAACTCTGTTCAGGAGAAAACTATATGAACTGCTTGCGATTACAAAATTTGGCTGGGGAATATAGACGTCGACTCTCCGAAAGAGCTTGGTTGGGGAAAGTAACTCCTGTTTGGGGAAGCAAAGATCAAAACTTTGGTTGCCTCTACTCTGTGGGGAGTGTAGATGTTACTGGGATGCCTGCTGAGGATATGACAATGACTTTGCATCAAGACTTTTCTACCCCTGTACTTGCTGGAGAAAGTACCCACAGAGGATTTATGGATGCTGATCAGGATGATAAGTCTTCTATTGATAGGCAAGTGACAAGATAACGAGACATAGTCGTACACTTTGATCCCTAACTTTTTCCTGGACCACCCTTTCGGGTTTTCAGTCCACCGGGATACCCCTTTTTTGCCCAAGCTGCCTTTTCAGGTTTTCGGCTTGCCAAGTGTACATATATTTTTTTATTTTTATCCCTAATTTTTGCCCGAACCCTTTTGGTTCGCTGGGATGCCCTTATTTTTGCCTAGGCCAGTCAACCTAGCGGATCTTTGTTCATGCGTAGTATTTTCCGACTATGTCCACGTCCACTGGGTACAGAGAATTGTCACTATCCATAGTAGTAAGTGTTTCCACACTACCAGAAGATGTTTATTTGATCATACATGATTCGTTGCTGGAATTCATGCCCAATGCCCCAAGGGATTCAGATGGAGATCTGCCCCTGGCTATTTGGCATCTTTGAGATATTCCTTGAATCTTGACTTGACTGCCCCAGATGATGGACAATGATCATGCCGTGCCCCTTGGTTCGAAGTGTTTTTCCACTTGAGGTGATCCATTTTATTGAGAAGGTTTTTGTTCACTAGATATTCGTCATGCGAATTTCTCTGTTGTTGAACAAATAGTCATATGCAAACAATGTTATCTTAAGAATGCAAAGCTTATGTATGTCTTGAGGTTTTGAAAATGCATTTTTTTTTAGTAAAATAGAATTTTGCAAAGATGTGATATCAACTCGGGATTTGTAACGGACCTTCAGGAGTCAGGATACCTTTTGTAACAGTATGCTTTCGAACTAACCCATGCTTCAGCTAGGACTTTAAGGGTTATAACGTGGCCTGGTTCGCAGTTTAAGAAGCAAAGGACAAAGGCTCAAATTTTATTTGTACCCAACCCACTCTTCGTGATGTTCTATAGTCCTATGCTCAGTTAATTGCGTGTTTAGATCCCGTTTGAGTCTTTGCTCTGATATTCCAGTGATGGTTCGGGTACTGACAGATTATTTTGAATATGCAGTCATTTCTTTTTTGTTGAGGGTTTGTAGGACCTCTTTATTTTTTATTTTATTATCCTTGTCTTTTGCCTGAATTGTTTCTTTTTGTAATTACAGTCAGCGGGATGCCCCAGTGTTTTTCTTAAGTCTCCTTCATAGGTTTTGACTTAATGGGCTTTTATTTCGAGAGATAATGACTGCCTGTCTTGACGATTATAGGGAACCATAACCGTCTTCTGTTTTGGAAGGACGTCTTCGATGCCATTCATTGTGTACGAAGCGACAAATTATGACTGAACGCGCCTCTGAATTAACTGAGGAAAATACCCTGCCCCAGGCTATGATTAAGGGTTTTAATTTGTGTGAAAAGAAAAACTCCTACTTCTTTGGCTCGAAGGGGTTGAGGAGGGATTATCTTCCTTATAACTCCACTGTTTAGGATTTGAAGCAACGCCTGTACATCGTCAGCGGGGTCTGTTCAAAAGCATACTGTAGAGATTGTGGTATCATTTTCGTCATCCTCCCTCTAAAGGTTTACAGCTTTTTAGTCGAGAGTTGAATATCACAAAAAGGAACGGAGTTTAAATATAGTGAATACGAATGAATTGATTCAGAACAGACATATGCAATGCATTGATAAAGTAACAAAGTTTGACATGAATAAATATTCGAACAAACAAAAGAAAATTACAAATTGAAAATTCTAATGAACGAAAAGCCCTCTTGTCTGATCTTGTCACTTCAGAGGACGTGCCTTGGAGGGATGGTAGAAGAACTCAGCCTGACCATCTCATGTAAACTCAAACACTCCTTCATCAATCAAGTCCTGGATTTTATTTTTCAATGCCCAACAGTCATCAGTATCATGCCCCAGGCTGTTGGAATGGTATGCACACCTTGCATCAGGATTGTAGTTAGGGGGGAGAAGTCTTGGGATTCAGATGAGGTCCTATCAACGTAATCAGATTCATCCTTAACAGGTGTTGCAAAGCTTGAGACAACGACATGTTGAGTTTGGTAAACTGCCTTTTGGGCATATCCAACTTACTCTGATTAACCCGTGGTTTTTGGCGAGGTTGTTGTTGCACCCGTGATGTAGTAGAAACTTGGAAAGGTCCACTCTTCATCAAACCAACATTTCGTCTTCTTGGAGGTTGATCAATGACTTGGTCCCTGGCATCGACTGTTTGCTTCATATTGTTGTATCCGTCTTGATGAAGTTGGTTGATGATGGCTTTCAGCTCTTCTCGGCTTTGGGCTAGGCCTTGGATAAGAGCCATCTGCCCCAGCATCTGGGTTCTCATTACACCTACCTCAGCTTGCAGTTGTTCCAGCCATTATTCCTTATTGTCTTCGGGACTTTTCTTGACCAAGTTCCCAATGAGGAGTGTTTTCAACTCTTCCTGCCCCTTGGATAGGTTTAGGAATATTTCCCTGAACTGAGCTTCTTGAGTTTGAAGATCTTTGTTGTCTTGTTTGAGAGCCATTTCTGAAATAAACAGCGAGAACATGAGAGACTTGTACTGGAAGACCTGTTATGCAATGATATGTATGATATATGTATGCAATGTTTTCAAGGATCTCGCGGGGTAAACAAGAAACTGTTAGAATTTGATTGCAGCTTGATTGAAGAAACTTCGTGTTGTTGAGAGTCCTTCTTCAAGAGTCAAGCTCACCATATCGAGTGGGTCATAGCCACTGATTCAAGTTATCGTGTTTTGATCTCTAGACGACATTGGCTGGAGGAAAATAAATCCCCTTTCCCC
This sequence comes from Vicia faba, assembly GCA_948472305.1. NCBI lineage: Eukaryota > Viridiplantae > Streptophyta > Magnoliopsida > Fabales > Fabaceae > Vicia > Vicia faba. The sequence continues at coordinate 1,342,699,163 of OX451740.1, forward strand.
TTGCTAGACGTTTGATTTACCATAACCTGCATCACAAACCCTTGAGATCCTTGAAATGGTTAAGGAAATGTTAAGGCATGATGTTATGATGTGTATGTTATGCGTTTAAGCAACAATGCGAGGTGATGCAAGCAAGTAAACTCGGTAAGAAATCCAAGTTATTAGATAAGGACTATAAACAAAACCTGCAAGGTACTCATGTTGTCAGATAATAAAACGGTGTAAGTAGTTCAAGTTGAAAGTACACAAGTCACACAAACAGCCTTAGGTTAGGCTTGCATGAGGTTAAAAGCAGTACCCTCTTGAAGTTTTAGTTGGTTTAACCTGTCCTAGAAAAGTAACCGGGTTCTAGAGGATCTCAATATCACTGACCATCCTCCATCGGTCATGGTTTCAGCTCATGCAATCTTTTCTTGCAGCCGAAATTATTCCGAGAGTATGATCTCAATGAGTGTAGCATCGAGTATCAACCAGTTCCCAGCTTTACACCGAGGCCGGCTATCTCACTACTTTCTAATGGCCAAGTTGGTCGATTAAAGGTTCTAAGGTCAGTTGATGCTTAACGACACCATGCAGCAGCCCCGTATTCTCCTCGTTTCTCCACAAGGGATACCAGTATCAACCAATGTGCCACATCAATGTAGCTACTGCTTCAACCGTATCGGTCTACACCGTATAGTTCCCTCACAGTCTATTGCTACTTACCTAAAAGGTGTCCCCAGATCCGGGTTAGAATCTATAGTAACTCCCAAACAAAAACCCATAAAAGTAAAGAAATCAAAGAAATCAAGAGAAGAAATTATGATGACCTAGATCCTAAGGTATACCCCACTTATAAGTCCCCACCAAAGTCGCCAATTCTGTGATATGGTGGCAGAACCGACTGTTTGAAATGCTTGTTTGCGTTTTACGTTTTTTATTCGCAAAATGTCGCGGTAAGCAAGAGTCGCCACCGACTTTTATTTCATCCAACCGGAAATGGAAAAAATACAGAAAAAGTCCTTTTTCGAGATATTCTGAGTACGAGGGGTAGATTATAGAAAGGGAAGGTGTTAGTACCCTTTCTATCCATGGTTTTCCATGGGCTCTTAGGTACTTGCTCATCTTTTTAAATTGCTTATGTATGTGCTTTGTTTTTGAAAAGTTTGACTTCGTGATAACCCTTGTATCAGTCCTTAAAGGTGTGACAAAGTTATTTTGAAAATTTGTTCGAAAAGTGTCAGTGTGAAAAGTTTTGATTTGAGCAAGTACCTACTAGCATCTACCTACTCGAAAAAGATTGTTTCTATTCTTGTTTCCTTTAGACAGCGTTATCCTACTATTGAGAAATAGGTAGCACCGTCGTTGGAGTTGTAAGGGTCAATTCGAAAGGGACGTACGATCACTAAAGCAATGTTAGGATGTTTTAGTAATAACCCTAGAGTCTTAAGATCATATTCGAGGCAACATTTCTGAGGCAACATTCGAATGGGACATTTGATCTTTGTTAGACAGGAGTGCAACCACTAAAACATCCTATGCTTAATGATCATTTACCGAAGGCAACCGAAGTGAGAGTATACCCTAAGAGTGATATGTGCGAGTGATCTGTTTTTAATTATTTAGTCTTTGCACATTAGGGTTTTCTAACTGTATTAAATTTGTCATGCATTCTTGTCATACAATCCTATTAGCATCCATCTAAACAGTCAAATATTTACCATAATTAAAATGTGAGAAAGTAAATCTACGCTATTATAAGGCCTTGGGGAGGGGGATTAATTACATAGCCAAAAACCCGGGAAAAAGCGATAAATAAAAAAACCTAGATTAAACTATTACAAACCATGAGCATTTACAAAAATATTGGTAAAAATAATAATACGCGCGCGATGAATCGGATGCGGAGCAACTAGGGTTTTGACCCTTGCCTAAACCTAATTGTGATTAGTTAAAGAAAATGTTTTTGTTTTGTTTTGTTATTTAAGAAAATAGAGAAATTATTACATTAAAAAGAAAGGCCTAATTCTAATTAATTTTAATCTAAGAAAAATAAATTAATTTATTCTAAACCTATTTTTTCGTATTTTTATTTATTTGAGGAAAAGAGCAAAATAAAATTAAAAGTTAACCTAATTTCTATATTGATTTTATTTATAAGAAAAAATCACAATTTCTCTAAGTTAAACCTAAATTAAATTAATTTTGATTAAAAAAAAATCTTAATTTTGTGAATTATTGATTTTATGTTTTTTTTGTGAAAAATAAATTAATTTGTGAATTATTGATTTTATGTTTTTTTTGTGAAAAATAAATTAATTTGTGAATTAAAGAAAATAAAATAAATAGTGAAAGATTAAAAAAACTAAAAAAAGAAAGAGATATGGGCCTGCATTAGCAATTATGGGGGTGTTGTTTGAGATTTGAGCCCAAAAGATCCTGTCCTTTTTGACTTTGCCTAATCCAATGTGCACGTTTGACTGGGGCGCATGGTGGTCCTCCAATGATGGCATGTTGATCTGAGGCGTTGATGAATTGGATTGCCAGATCCTGATAGTGTATGGTGAACTTTTTGACTTGCTATGCGCTGGATTACCTATGGAAAAATATTAGGAATAAAGGTTGGGACCTGGGAATCGAACCCAGGTCCTTAGGCGTTTTCCAAGGCACGCTTGCCATCTGAGCTGCATGATTCATTTGTATATACAATAAAAAACAAATATTATATAATGAAAACACTGATTCCTGGGAAAAAACACGCTAAATTCAAATGGCCCACCCAGGGGGTGACACGCATCATCGTCTACCTCCCAACCGTCGTTTTAGGTAAACAAACTTTTACCTACAGACACTTGCTGTAGGTATATCCCTGTCCATCTCCAAAATCGTGTGTGCTCAAGATAAATGGCCATGGCTGGTACCAATCAACTCGTTTCATCATCACGAGTCTCATGGTACCAGAATCAACGCCCAATTTTGCCTATCATGCAAAGCCCTAATCAAGAACACAAAACCCTAGCTATGGCAACATCCTGTACAGGCGTTAGAAATGCAATTAAATGGTACCAATCGTTTGTAAACTTAATGGTAAACACGAATATACAATCAAAATATGCATAGGATGAGTAAATCAATGAAATCGAATTTGAATTTGGAGGCAAGTCGTGATACATATAACTTTCAATTCCAGGCATGAAACATCTTGTTATTGATTGGGATATGTTCCTGGGACCTTCAGCAATCGATTGGCAAAGGAAAGATGGCACGATTTGGTCTCTAGTATGGAAATTGGATTAACACTTTTCTTGAGTTTTTTTGAGTTGTGTTCTTGCTCTGCACGACTGCTTCCAACCTCCTTATGCCTTGGTCTCCTTCTGTATATGTAATACAAACTATTAGGTCAACAAAAACGACCTCAATCTTTCTCATCATGGAGATTTGATTTGATCCTTCATAGCATATGATTCCTTTCCAATTTTGCTCAAATCCAATTTTTTTCCAACCAAATTGACCTTGCACGAGTTGATCTTCAATTGAAAGCATATAAGATCTTCTTTCAATGCAAAAATCATCCCTAAAATACAATATGTGATTTATTAGGATTTATTTGATTTTATTTGAATTTTAAATGAATAAAAATCAAAATAAATTAAATAAATGAATAAATAAAGCATGGAGGGTCAAATATGTCGTGGACTATGTTAGGAATGAGATGCAAGCATAAAAAGTTGGGCCCATTTAGCAAAAAAAATGCAAATTTGAGCATATTTGAGCATATTTGACTTTTGGCAATTTTGCAAAAAAGGTCAACTTGGCCAATGCACAAATCTCTCAATTTTGACCCTAGAGAGATGTTCTTAGAATTTTTAGAAAGCTTGTGATGTCCTCTAAGCAACCCTTTTGGTCTCATCTCAACTGAGTATTCCATGTTCATGTATGGAGCTTTGACCCAAAAGGTGTTTTTGTTGACTTTTCAAAATGACCTATAATATCAAAATTCATATCTTTTTGTTAGTGCATATTTTGAACTTGGGAGCTGAAGATGAATTGTAAGGAATTGCATCCTCTTCAAAATGAGCTTTGGATGGGTCATTTTCGATAAAGTATGAGAAATTTATGCTTGGTCAAAGTTGAGTTGACTTTTCCTGCAAAACCATAATTTGGCAACTTTTGGGTTTTGATGAATTGTGAGCAATCCTTGAGGAATCATGATCAAACCTTGATAAAATGATGAATAATACTTCAAAATGAGGATGTTGACCAAAAATCTTGAAGTTTGACTGTATGTGGGCCACATTTGACTTTTGACCTAGCACAGTCGATTTTCAGGCCTTTGAGCAATTGACTGAGCAAACTTCCTCTACAAGGCTTGAAACTTGACATGGATGATCTTGGGAACATATTAGGACAATGGTGAGAATTTTGGATCCTTTGGACTAAATAATCTTGATGCAAAATGAAACCCTAATTTGACGTAGATTGTCCTAGGAGAGAATTTGTCTGGTCAACCCTTGGACTTCCTTGAGCAATTTGAGGACCTCACTTGACATGTATTGAGAAATATGGGAGGGAAAATTTTGGGGTACAACAGAAACCAAAGAGGAAAGCTTTAGTCAACATGGGTATAAGATTCAGAGAGTCGGTCCGTCAAATGCCGGTAGTGGAAGACTCATATGAGGAAGACAAGAATCGAATTGGAGAAGCAAAGATTACCCAGGATGAGTGTATCAATGATCTAGCGTCTGATGATGAAGATTATTTTGATGAGAAGTATCCTTCTGCCGATGTCAAGTATAAGAATCTAAAAGACAAATTGAAGGCCGTTGAGATTCAAGTCGTCCCCGGTTTGGATTTTGATGATTTGGGTTTAATATCCGGGGTTGTCATTCCCCACAAATTCAAGATACCAGTGTTTGCAAAATACGATGGGGTTTACTGCCCAAAACTTCACCTGAAGTCTTATGTGCGCAAGATTCAACCGCACACCTCTAACAAGAAACTCTGGGTTCACTTCTTTCAAGAAATCTTGGCTGGGACACAACTAGAGTGGTTTTACCAATTGGAGGGTTCTCATATCCATACATGGGAAGACTTAGCCACGACTTTCTACCAACAATACCAGTATAATTCCGGCTTGGCGCCGACAAGAGTTCAGTTGCAAGACATGACAATGGGTAAGAATGAAGGATTCAATGAGTACGCCCAAAAGTGGAGAGACCTTGCCAGTAGGGTTCAACCACCTTTGACTGATAGGGAGCACATTGATATGTTTATGGGCACTTTATCTGGTCCATTCTTCAACTTGTTGGTTGGATGTTCTTCTTTCGGTTTCACCGAGCTGATCTTAACCGGTGAAAGAGTTGAAAGCGGCATCAAAAGCGGGAAGATTCCCATAGCGTATGCCTCCACCTCCAATCTAGTAAAGAAACCTTTTGTTGAGAAGAAATAAACCAATGATATGTATGAGGCAAGGACCCATACCAAGAGGGATGACGATCCGTCTGTTAATGATGTTCAGATTTCCATCCACCACCTGTTCAAAGACAATCTGCTAATCATCAACAGTTCGAGACTCTGTGAAGACAACACACAAGGATAGGCATGTCTCCATCCCAAGCCTTACAACACCTGTTAAAGGCTAATTTGGTGACACTGCGTGATCCTCCTGCTAACCCAGATACCACTTCACCTAAATACAATCCAAATACCAAGTGTGCCTATTGTGATACGGTGGGAGAACTGACTTGAGGTTTGCGTTCGTATTCGCACTTGTGCGGTTGAGCAAGAGTCGCCACCGACTTTTTATTTTATCCTAAAGGAAAGGTTAAAAAAGCACAGCAAAAACCTTTTTGAGATATTTCGTGGGTTCAGGGGGGTAGATTATGAAAAGGGAAGGTATTAGCACCCTTTTCATCCATGGTTATCCATGGGCTCTTAGTTACTTGGTTTTTTAGATCACTTGCCTTGTTTTTCGATTGCTTTGAAAATGGTGTGTGTGTGGGTGCTTTTTGAAAATGTTTTTTAGAAAAAGATGCCTTGTATTAGGCAACTAATGTATTTGACTCGTGTTTGAGTGTTTTACAAAAGTGTGAATCTTTTCGAAAAGATGTTTTCAAATGTTTTTGAGAGTTTGTTTGAAAGTGTTGTGGATTGTGGTTTTTGAAAAGAAGGCAAGTGTTTTTGCAAGTTTGATCTCAAGTAACTAAGAGTTATGTCTACCCTATTGTACTCAAAGGTTTTTTGTCATGTTTTAACCCCGTTTAACAATTTTGTTCCACCATTGAAATTGATGGGCAATTTTGCGTTTAGGAAGTTTATTCGGGACGGGCGCGGGTCATCGTATGGACCATGAATGCAATGATGCCAAGTGTCTTTGGCAATTTGCTTGAAGGGACTTGATCATTTTGATAGGCGACTTTCGAAAGCGTCATCGAGGGACTTATGATCATTTGAATTCGTTTTGCCAAAGAAACTCGACGTGCAAGCATGGCCCATTTGGAAGGCAACATGTGGGATTACCCTAGGGGGTGCAAGTGTGATTGTGTATTGATTACATGTATTTGTCTTGTATTAGGTTATCTAGCGTTTGATTTTATGTACATACAAACCCTAGGTCTAACCATGGTATAATTGAAAAGCTGTAAATTGCGGAATGTAAATCTACGCTATTACAAAATAATGTCCGGGAGTGGGGGTATAAATGTACAAGGGGATGAGACTTATAGTACCCAATAATTTACAACCAAATCGAATGTCGCGATCAAATGAATATCAAATATAAAAATATAAGATAAAGTGTGTATAGGGCAATATATTGTGTAAGTGCAAATGTATATGTATGGGTAAGTGTAAGTGTAAGTATGTACAGGTGCGAATTGTGAAGTTGAATCGTATTAGGGTTTTTTGACCTAGATATGTACTTTAAATGAATCTTTGATTTATGTGTTGAATTATGTACAAATGAAGGGTTTTGATTAAGTGTTTAAGTTTTAATTAAAAAGAGTATTTTAGCCAAAATGTTTATGAATTTCAATATTAGAGAAAAAATGAATGTATTGAATTATTATGTACAAAAGAATGTTAATTAAAAGTTTCAATTTTAATTATGTATGAGAATGTATAATATGTACAAATGTATTTCAAAAAATGTTTTTTTTAAGTCTAATTTGTGTATAAAAGTATTTTGATTAAGAAAAAGTATTTTCAGATTTAATTTGTATAAAAGAATTTGGTTATTTTTATGTACAAATGTGTATTAAAAAAAAGAGAGTTTTAAACATATGATGAAAATGTTTTAATTAGGTTAGTATTTTTAATTAAATAAATATATAAAATGCTTTAATTAAATTGTAAATAAAAAGAAAGTATTAAAATGATTTTTTGTAAAGCAAATGAAGTATTTTTTTTTATAAAAATATTAAAGGGTTAGTATTAATATATAAAAGAAGAATAAAAATGAAAAGAGGTTAATGTTTTATAAAATAAGGTTAGTGTTAGAAAAAGAAGTTAGTGTTAGAAAATGAGGTTAATGTTAGAAAAAGCAGTAATTCGTTGGGCTTTAGGAAACGGGTCAGATTAAGCCCATGGTTTGAAACAGAATTAGGGTTTAGGCATTTGGTTCAGAATGAAAACGAGGGTTTGTGAGGTTACGACGGCGCCGTGTTCGTCTTCTTCGATTAGCAGTTCCCTGAGCGTTTTCTCCGGCCACCAACATCACCCTCCACATCTTTCTTCCCTCCAAGGCACGGTTTTGGCGCTCTTGACTTTAAGGTTTGATTACAATGCCTCATATTCTTATCTTTTGTCTTTTTACAAATTTGCATGTTTGATCTGAGTTTTTAAGTATTTTCTTTTCATTCTTTGAGGTGAAGAAGTAAAGATAGGGGGCGAGGATTATACTACCTGATATTTGGAGGTGGAGGAGAGAAGAAAGGGGCGATGCTTCAGGAGGCCGGAACGGCGGTGATAGAGCTTGCTTGGACGCCTTCTTGGTAACTTCGTTCCTTGCTATTTATGATTTAAGATTTTGATGATGATATTCGTACTGAGAAACCCTAAATCCTCGCTTCTTTACCTCTTCTTCTTCCACTGTGATGATTGTTTGAGGGTTTAGGACATTGCTGCCTTGCCTGTGATGAAGCTTTGCTTCTGAGGCTCTTTTGACGCTTTTGAATTGTTGCCTGAGTTTAAAATATGATGCCTTTTGATGAAGCTTCTGAGTTCATCTTGAATTGCTTCTTTCTTCTTCTTCTTGAGAGACTATGTTTTCTCGTATCACCCTGTGATGACCTCAAAGGTCTGAGGGTCTAAGTTGCTTTCGTTGTCCTGACTATGCTTCTTGTTGTTGCCTTGCTTGCTTGCATTTTTTTGATGATGAGTATGGTTGTTGGTACTGTGAGGTTATGGTTTTATGACTGATGCTTGGCTTTGTGGCTTGGTTCAGTATGTTATGGTGAGGCAAGTTTGGATATCAGATTTTGTGTTTGGCATAAAGGTTGAATTTTTGAGTTGGGATATCAGGTTTTTTGTTGTGTTGTTTTGGATATGGTTATGACTGATGCTAGCAGGTTTCTTTTGCAAAGTTATAGTGTTTTTGACAGGGTTGGTTGTGATGCTTTTGATGGTGTTCTTTGACTTAGGCAGGTTGTGATGCTTTTGAGAATGTGCTATGTGGTGTTGAAGTTGGTACAGTAGGTTTGTTTTTGTGGGCAAGGTTTTGTTTTTTTCTGATATTGGTTTTGGTAAGTATGGTTTGAAAGTTGAGGCTTGAGTTTTTGATATCAGTTTTGTAAGTATGGTTTGAAGGTTGAGGCTGAACTGATTTAGTATCTCCCTTTTCTCCTCTCTAACCTGCTATGTTCCTTCTGAACTGAGTTTTGGCTTTTTTATCATCTCTTTTTCATCTCATGAACTGCTATATTGCCCTGCTGAACTGCTATCCTCTCTTTCTATTCTGAATTGCTATCTTGCTTCCCCTGAACTGTCTATGTTGAACTGTGCTTTTTTTTTTGATTTGTATCTCTGCCGCCTATTCTAAGCTGAACTCAGTTTGTATATCCTTTTCATTTACCTGCTACTGCATTGTCTTGTCTGAACTGAGCCTAAACCCCTGCCTGCTTTAATCTCTTTTCTCTCTCTCAAAGTACAGCTTAGGATTTTTATATGATTTTACTGTACTGTTCTGAAGGGGCTGACTAGGGAAATGATGAAAGAGATAGTTTTGCTTGCATAATACATCTTGCATCCCTTTTTGACAGTTTGTGTAGATTTTCTGCTTTTTGATATCTTGGCAAAAGTCTTTCCATGACAGCTTGTAGGCTTGTGACAGCAAATGTACTTTTGAAATCTTTCTTTGAGTAAACTTTGTTTTGGATTGAAAGTTTGGATTGAACCTTTTCAGTTTAGTTTGGATTTTGAATCTTGAACTTCTATGCAGCTTTGAAATTCATGACTTTTGCATTTTTGACATTTGCATTTCATGAGATAAAATAATCTTCCCTCTCTGTGAACCGGGAGAAATCCCGTGATTTGCAGAGAGGGCAACTGATCCCAGTCAGTGGCCCCTAATGATGAGCATTTTTATCTGTCTTTTAATTAAATGTTTTCTGACTTTTCTTATTCTTTTTGCAGATGAAAAATGGAATACCGGAGCGGAATGAAGCGCGAAGAATATTTAGAAAAATAGGATAATTTTTCATTCTATTGTAATATTTAAATTAAATGTAAATTATTGTTTGTAACAACAATTTGTAAATAATTTAAATATCAATAAAAATTCAAATCATCCAATTAATTCTAATTTCCTTATTGTTTATTTATTTATTTAAAATTCTTAGAATTAACAATTGAAAAATAAATTCAATCATTTAATTTCAGAATAATAAATAACTTAAATAAAACAACACTGACCAATTAAGTCCGTCTTATCCAAAATCCAAAGCAAAGCAGCAATTAACCCAGATAGACTGATCAAACACATGAACACTGTGAATTCCAAAACTGCATCTTGCATCTGACTGGCCCAATCAAAATGTACTGAATTCAAACCACTGTCTCTTTTGCTGATTAAACCAAGATAACGCGACTTTTAATCCGAATCTTGAAATAAACCGCAAAGTGTTGTGGAATTCAAATTCTTCTGAGAACATGCCCATAAAACCCTAATTCCTGATTAAATGCCAAATCACGCTCGCTTGATCAAAATTGAACCAAAAATCAATCAAACCCTAAGCCCACTGCATGAAACAATTCAAAGCTCTGAAAATCAGTAAAACCCTAATTTTGCTTGACTGTCAAGAAAAGTCCGTTTGTACGATTCTTGAGCCAGTTTGAGAAGTCAGGAAATGTTTGAAGTTGAGATTTCTTGTGGAAAAGCGCGAGGGCAAATTTTGGGGTACAACAGTTGCCCCTGTTCAATCTTCTTTGACCTGAAGAGTTAGATTGGCAAGTTTGCCTTTCGCGACTTGAAGGTAAAAGGAGATTGAACACTAATGTGCCCAGAAAATTTGCGCTCGTCAATGTGACGGTGGAGGTGAATGGGCTTAAAGATGCCATTTGGTGATGGGCTTAAAGATGCCACCTGGTGCGAGAGAATTTTGTCGGGGGATGGGCTTAGAGATGCCATCTGAGAATGGGCTTACAGATGCCATTCGGCGACTGCTGGTAGGAGGATGGGCTTATAGATGCCATATGGTGATGTTGAACTGTACGTCAATGGTGAGTGGACAAGTATCAGAAGGGCATCCCGGTTTTGGAATATCTCTGAATTGGGGTCTGAACAAGCAACAGATTGATGTCCGTGTCTGGAGAGTCTGTAAACTATTTTCAGGAGTTGGGAAGAGTCTGAATCAGTCGGTAGATTGACATCCGTTGTAGGGAAGAATCCGTAAACTGTTTTCAAAAAGTTGAGAATTTGAAGAGGAAACGGTGTAAGGTTTCTGCTGATGCGTCTGAATGAATCTGGAATAAGTATTGAAATGTTGCCGTGTCCGAGTCACATCTGAACTATTTTGGATAAATCTCAGGAGATGATTTGTGTCTGTCGACTGATCTTACCTGAAAAGGTAGAGGGTTAGTTGTATGCAATGCTATGATGCATGATGCAATGCATGTGACATTTAATGTTTATGAATGTGACGGATGCGCCTGTAAGCTGATGAGCTAATCCTGCCAAGGATACATGATTCCGAGATGGCTGAAGATAAAAACGTCTTGACCGCTGCCGGGGAAAATAAATCCTTGGCTGTCGCTGGGGAAGAGAATTCCTGATGACCTCTACTGGGGAGCTCCAACTAGTAGACTCATGCCGGGGAGACCAGATTGAGAATCTTTGGTTTGATGGGAGGTAACCCTGGAGACTTCACTGGGGAACTCAAGATTGCTTCCTAAAACTCTGTGGGGAGAAAGTTTGAAAGTCTGACTCCGCTGGGGATTGAAGGAACCTCGCTGGGGATAGGAAGAATCTTGGCGAGCACGATCTTCCGTGGTTGTTAGCTTTGAGAAGAATCTGAATAAGTGATAGGTTAACATCCGTTTACTTGGAGAACCCGTGAACTGTTTTCAGAAGTCTTGAAGTTGAATTAGCAATAGAGCAGCATCCGTTGTTGGGAAGCGTCCGTAAACTAAATTCGAAGGTTGCATCTGAACAAGCTGATAGATTAACATCCGTTGTTGGGATGAATCCATGAACTGTTTTCAGAAGTCTTGATAAGAATCTGAACAAATCGGTAGATTGGCGTCCGTTGTTGGGAAGAATCCGTAAACTGTTTCAGAAGTCTTGAGGTTGAATCAGCAACAGAACAACATCCGTTGTTGGGAAGCGTCCGTAAACTGAATTCAAAGGTTGCATCTGAACAAGTTGATAGATTAACATCCTTTGTTGGGATGAATCCATGAACTGTTTTCAGAAGTCTTGACGGGGAACCGGTGTAGGGTTTCCTGATGATGAGCTTGTGTAAAACTGCATCGGGTTTGAACACTTTTGACATTCGAATGCCCCAAGTGGTGATGTAGGTAAAATCCTGGTTTATTACAGGTGTTGGTCTACAATCGGTCATTCACAGATGTTTCCTGGGTTGTTGCGGGTGTTGATCTGGAATTCTTCAGACATGCCCTGGCTGGATACAGGAGTCGAATCTGGAAATAGTCGTCAACAGATATGCCCTGGCTGGATACAGGAATCGAATCTTCGAACTCTTCAGACGTGCCCTGGCTAGATACAGGAGTCGAGTCTGGAAATGGAGTCAACAGATATGCCCTGGCTGGATACAGGAATCGAATCTGGAAATGTTGTAGTTGATTTGTTGAACACTTTTGACATTCGAATGCCCTAAGTGGTGATGAAGGAATCTTGAATCAGATTACTCTGCATATTGAGAGATTTCTCGAAATCTTGACTGGACTGCCCCAGGTTAACCGAACTTTGAAAGATCTGCTGGATCTTGACTGGACTGCCCCAGGTTAATTGAACTTTGAAAGATCTGCTGGATCTTGACTGGACTGCCCCAGGTTAATTGAATTGCGATATGTCATGCCCCTTGTTGATAAGAGATTTGATGGAAGTGTTATCCTCTTGAAGTGATTTTGACTTACTGAGAGAGTTTTCGTTCCTCCGAACATTCGCTGTATGAACTTCTTTGCTGTCAAGCAAAAGGGTTAAATGCGGACAGTGATATTCAAGCAATGCAAAGTTTATGTTTGTCTCGAAGTTTTGAAAAAATGCGTTTTTTAGCAGAAAACTTTTCATAAGACAAGTTAACACGAGATTTAGAGCAAAGCCCTACAGGAGTCAGGATACCTTTTGAAACAGTATGCTTTCGAACTAACCCATGCTTCAATTAGGACTTTTGAAGGGTTGTAACGTGGCCTGGTTCACGGTTTAAGAAACAAAGGATAAAGGCTCAAAGCATATTTGTACCCACCCGCTCTTCGTGATGTTCTTTAACCTAAGCTCAGTTAATTGTGCGTCGCACTCTGTTTTGAGTTTGGAACGTCATTTGGGCGATGGTTCACCGGTTTGAATTTGGGGAGACAGTCATCTTTTCCTTTTTCTTTTTCAACAGTTTTCATGTTGTTGAGGGTTTTGTAATGACCTCATTATTTTGATTTTGATTTGTTATCCCTAACTTTTGCCTGACTGTTACCGTTTTCGGGATTACTGTCAGCGGGATGCCCCAGCTTTCTTAAGCCTCCTTTATAGGTTTTGGCTTGGTGGGCTTTTGTCTTTTGAGAGATTGACTGTCTATGTGATAGGGAACCACCTTTGTCTTTTGATTCCGAAGGAATGCTTCCTTTTTCGACGTCGTTCGTTGTATTACGAACTGAGAGTTTGCGACTTCAATGCGCGTTCTTTTTTGAATTAACTGAGAGACTACCCTGCCCCAGGTTTATATCAAAGGCTTTGATTGTTTAGAACAGGAAACTCCTACTTCTTTGGCTCGAAGGGGTTGACTAGGGATTAACTTCCTTATAACTCCAGTGTTTGGGAATTGAAAGAAATGCCTGTACATCATCAGCAAGGTCTGTTCAAAAGCATACTGTATAAGATCACGGTATTGTTTCGTCATCCTCCCTCTAAAGGCTTGCAGCTTTTTATCAAGAGTCAAATATCATAAAGAAAAGCATAAGAGTAGTGAAACGAATGGATGAATTCAAGACAAACATATGCAATGCATTAATGAAAACAGAGTTTAACATCAACAAATAATTGTTTGACAGCAAAAGCAATTACAACTTTGAAAATTCAAAAAGAAGCAAAAGTCTTTCAATTCGAGCCTCGTCACTTCAAGCGGAGAACCCTTCAACGGAAGATCTTCATCTCGCCGTCTGGCATGAACCTCAGCACCCCAATGTCAATCAGATCTTGAATCTTGTTCTTCAAGGCCCAACAGCTATCGGTGTCATGTCCTGGGCTATAGGAATGGTAAACACAAAATGCATCGGGATGATAGTCAGGAGCGGAGGTATTAGGATTCCGGATAGGATCCCTCAAAGCAGTCAGATTAACCTCCAACAAGCGCTCCAGAATTAGAGATGACGGTATGTCAGTCTCTGTGAACTGCCTTCCCGACGTTTCTTGTCTACGCCGATTGCCCCGCTGACGCCGGCGAGGTTGTTGATGGGTTTGTGACCCCGAAGCTAGCAGAGGAGCTTTCCCCTTGTCCTCTTGAGTGGGTGGAGGCTGAGCGGTGACTTGCTCTTCGACCTCAGATGTTTGCCCCAGTTGGTTGTTTTGAAGCAGTTGGCGGACCAGAACTCCGAGTTCCTCTTGTCTTTGAGATAGGTCTTGGATGAGAGCCATCTGGCCCACCAAATATCCCATCATTTGGGTCCTCAGTGTTGTCAGATCAAACTGCAGCTCCGCAATCTGATCATTCCTGGCATTGTTGGAATTCCCCAAGCCGCTGGTGAGGAGAGCTTTCATCTCTTCTTGCCCCAAGGACAAGTTCAGGAACATCTCCTGCAGCTGAGCAGTCTGGTCTTGGATGTCTTTGACAGACCGTTCTAGAGCCATCTCTTGCTGAAATAAACAGCAGGAGAGTAAGGAAACCTGAAAAGGAAAGATTGTCAAAATGAAATGCATGACATGTGGATGCATGCTTTCAAGGATCTCTTGGGGTAAACACAAGAAAAATGTTAGAGGTTGAACTCTGCTCTTGGATTGGAGATCTCTGTACCGGTGGACGTCTTTCCACGAGAATCAAGCTCACCATGTCGAGTGGGTCATAGCCACTGATTCAAGTTGTTGCGCTTGAACTTTGACTGGATTGGTTAGAGGAGAGACCTCTTGCCCCTTGATAGATATCTGGTTCAATGTAATCCTGCATCAACAGAACCCTTGAGATCCTTGAAATGGTTATTGACAATGCTAAAATGCTATGCTATGACGTCATGATGTTATGTACATGTATGCACAGGCAAGTAAGTGTATATACAGGCAAACAATATTCACACAAAGCACACAAAGCCTTAGGTTTAGGCTTGCATGAGGTTCAGGTACTACCCTCTTTCAGTTTGTTGGTTAAAACCTGTCCTATCAAAAGTAACCGGGTTCTAGAGGATCTCATATCATGGGCTACCCTCAATCGGTCATAACTCCAGCATCGCAACCTTTTCTCGCGGCCGGAACCATCTCGAGAGTTTAGCCTCAATGAGTGTAGCATACTGCTACTGTTCTAATGGCCAAGTTGGTCAATTAGGGTTCTAAGGTCGGTTGATGCTTAATGACTCCTTGGAAGACCCATATTCTCCCCGTCTGACGCGAGGGATATCGGTACAGACCAAGACGCCACACCAACGTAGCCACTGCTTCACCCATGTCGGTATACCCCGGACAGGTCCCTCGCAGATTATGCTACCTAAAAAAGGTTTCCCCAGATCCGGGTTAGGATCTATAGAACTCCGATACAAAGCCCATAAATGTAAAGCAAACAAAGCAATCAATTGAAAGTAAAGGTGATCTAAGTCCTAAGGTAACCCCACTTTTAAATGTTCCCCAGCAGAGTCGCCAGTTCTGTGATACGGTGGGAGAACTGACTTGAGGTTTGCGTTCGTATTCGCACTTGTGCGGTTGAGCAAGAGTCGCCACCGACTTTTTATTTTATCCTAAAGGAAAGGTTAAAAAAGCACAGCAAAAACCTTTTTGAGATATTTCGTGGGTTCGGGGGGGTAGATTATGAAAAGGGAAGGTATTAGCACCCTTTTCATCCATGGTTATCCATGGGCTCTTAGTTACTTGGTTTTTTAGATCACTTGCCTTGTTTTTCGATTGCTTTGAAAATGGTGTGTGTGTGGGTGCTTTTTGAAAATGTTTTTTAGAAAAAGATGCCTTGTATTAGGCAACTAATGTATTTGACTCGTGTTTGAGTGTTTTACAAAAGTGTGAATCTTTTCGAAAAGATGTTTTCAAATGTTTTTGAGAGTTTGTTTGAAAGTGTTGTGGATTGTGGTTTTTGAAAAGAAGGCAAGTGTTTTTGCAAGTTTGATCTCAAGTAACTAAGAGTTATGTCTACCCTATTGTACTCAAAGGTTTTTTGTCATGTTTTAACCCCGTTTAACAATTTTGTTCCACCATTGAAATTGATGGGCAATTTTGCGTTTAGGAAGTTTATTCGGGACGGGCGCGGGTCATCGTATGGACCATGAATGCAATGATGCCAAGTGTCTTTGGCAATTTGCTTGAAGGGACTTGATCATTTTGATAGGCGACTTTCGAAAGCGTCATCGAGGGACTTATGATCATTTGAATTCGTTTTGCCAAAGAAACTCGACGTGCAAGCATGGCCCATTTGGAAGGCAACATGTGGGATTACCCTAGGGGGTGCAAGTGTGATTGTGTATTGATTACATGTATTTGTCTTGTATTAGGTTATCTAGCGTTTGATTTTATGTACATACAAACCCTAGGTCTAACCATGGTATAATTGAAAAGCTGTAAATTGCGGAATGTAAATCTACGCTATTACAAAATAATGTCCGGGAGTGGGGGTATAAATGTACAAGGGGATGAGACTTATAGTACCCAATAATTTACAACCAAATCGAATGTCGCGATCAAATGAATATCAAATATAAAAATATAAGATAAAGTGTGTATAGGGCAATATATTGTGTAAGTGCAAATGTATATGTATGGGTAAGTGTAAGTGTAAGTATGTACAGGTGCGAATTGTGAAGTTGAATCGTATTAGGGTTTTTTGACCTAGATATGTACTTTAAATGAATCTTTGATTTATGTGTTGAATTATGTACAAATGAAGGGTTTTGATTAAGTGTTTAAGTTTTAATTAAAAAGAGTATTTTAGCCAAAATGTTTATGAATTTCAATATTAGAGAAAAAATGAATGTATTGAATTATTATGTACAAAAGAATGTTAATTAAAAGTTTCAATTTTAATTATGTATGAGAATGTATAATATGTACAAATGTATTTCAAAAAATGTTTTTTTTAAGTCTAATTTGTGTATAAAAGTATTTTGATTAAGAAAAAGTATTTTCAGATTTAATTTGTATAAAAGAATTTGGTTATTTTTATGTACAAATGTGTATTAAAAAAAAGAGAGTTTTAAACATATGATGAAAATGTTTTAATTAGGTTAGTATTTTTAATTAAATAAATATATAAAATGCTTTAATTAAATTGTAAATAAAAAGAAAGTATTAAAATGATTTTTTGTAAAGCAAATGAAGTATTTTTTTTTATAAAAATATTAAAGGGTTAGTATTAATATATAAAAGAAGAATAAAAATGAAAAGAGGTTAATGTTTTATAAAATAAGGTTAGTGTTAGAAAAAGAAGTTAGTGTTAGAAAATGAGGTTAATGTTAGAAAAAGCAGTAATTCGTTGGGCTTTAGGAAACGAGTCAGATTAAGCCCATGGTTTGAAACAGAATTAGGGTTTAGGCATTTGGTTCAGAATGAAAACGAGGGTTTGTGAGGTTACGACGGCGCCGTGTTCGTCTTCTTCGATTAGCAGTTCCCTGAGCGTTTTCTCCGGCCACCAACATCACCCTCCACATCTTTCTTCCCTCCAAGGCACGGTTTTGGCGCTCTTGACTTTAAGGTTTGATTACAATGCCTCATATTCTTATCTTTTGTCTTTTTACAAATTTGCATGTTTGATCTGAGTTTTTAAGTATTTTCTTTTCATTCTTTGAGGTGAAGAAGTAAAGATAGGGGGCGAGGATTATACTACCTGATATTTGGAGGTGGAGGAGAGAAGAAAGGGGCGATGCTTCAGGAGGCCGGAACGGCGGTGATAGAGCTTGCTTGGACGCCTTCTTGGTAACTTCGTTCCTTGCTATTTATGATTTAAGATTTTGATGATGATATTCGTACTGAGAAACCCTAAATCCTCGCTTCTTTACCTCTTCTTCTTCCACTGTGATGATTGTTTGAGGGTTTAGGACATTGCTGCCTTGCCTGTGATGAAGCTTTGCTTCTGAGGCTCTTTTGACGCTTTTGAATTGTTGCCTGAGTTTAAAATATGATGCCTTTTGATGAAGCTTCTGAGTTCATCTTGAATTGCTTCTTTCTTCTTCTTCTTGAGAGACTATGTTTTCTCGTATCACCCTGTGATGACCTCAAAGGTCTGAGGGTCTAAGTTGCTTTCGTTGTCCTGACTATGCTTCTTGTTGTTGCCTTGCTTGCTTGCATTTTTTTGATGATGAGTATGGTTGTTGGTACTGTGAGGTTATGGTTTTATGACTGATGCTTGGCTTTGTGGCTTGGTTCAGTATGTTATGGTGAGGCAAGTTTGGATATCAGATTTTGTGTTTGGCATAAAGGTTGAATTTTTGAGTTGGGATATCAGGTTTTTTGTTGTGTTGTTTTGGATATGGTTATGACTGATGCTAGCAGGTTTCTTTTGCAAAGTTATAGTGTTTTTGACAGGGTTGGTTGTGATGCTTTTGATGGTGTTCTTTGACTTAGGCAGGTTGTGATGCTTTTGAGAATGTGCTATGTGGTGTTGAAGTTGGTACAGTAGGTTTGTTTTTGTGGGCAAGGTTTTGTTTTTTTCTGATATTGGTTTTGGTAAGTATGGTTTGAAAGTTGAGGCTTGAGTTTTTGATATCAGTTTTGTAAGTATGGTTTGAAGGTTGAGGCTGAACTGATTTAGTATCTCCCTTTTCTCCTCTCTAACCTGCTATGTTCCTTCTGAACTGAGTTTTGGCTTTTTTATCATCTCTTTTTCATCTCATGAACTGCTATATTGCCCTGCTGAACTGCTATCCTCTCTTTCTATTCTGAATTGCTATCTTGCTTCCCCTGAACTGTCTATGTTGAACTGTGCTTTTTTTTTTGATTTGTATCTCTGCCGCCTATTCTAAGCTGAACTCAGTTTGTATATCCTTTTCATTTACCTGCTACTGCATTGTCTTGTCTGAACTGAGCCTAAACCCCTGCCTGCTTTAATCTCTTTTCTCTCTCTCAAAGTACAGCTTAGGATTTTTATATGATTTTACTGTACTGTTCTGAAGGGGCTGACTAGGGAAATGATGAAAGAGATAGTTTTGCTTGCATAATACATCTTGCATCCCTTTTTGACAGTTTGTGTAGATTTTCTGCTTTTTGATATCTTGGCAAAAGTCTTTCCATGACAGCTTGTAGGCTTGTGACAGCAAATGTACTTTTGAAATCTTTCTTTGAGTAAACTTTGTTTTGGATTGAAAGTTTGGATTGAACCTTTTCAGTTTAGTTTGGATTTTGAATCTTGAACTTCTATGCAGCTTTGAAATTCATGACTTTTGCATTTTTGACATTTGCATTTCATGAGATAAAATAATCTTCCCTCTCTGTGAACCGGGAGAAATCCCGTGATTTGCAGAGAGGGCAACTGATCCCAGTCAGTGGCCCCTAATGATGAGCATTTTTATCTGTCTTTTAATTAAATGTTTTCTGACTTTTCTTATTCTTTTTGCAGATGAAAAATGGAATACCGGAGCGGAATGAAGCGCGAAGAATATTTAGAAAAATAGGATAATTTTTCATTCTATTGTAATATTTAAATTAAATGTAAATTATTGTTTGTAACAACAATTTGTAAATAATTTAAATATCAATAAAAATTCAAATCATCCAATTAATTCTAATTTCCTTATTGTTTATTTATTTATTTAAAATTCTTAGAATTAACAATTGAAAAATAAATTCAATCATTTAATTTCAGAATAATAAATAACTTAAATAAAACAACACTGACCAATTAAGTCCGTCTTATCCAAAATCCAAAGCAAAGCAGCAATTAACCCAGATAGACTGATCAAACACATGAACACTGTGAATTCCAAAACTGCATCTTGCATCTGACTGGCCCAATCAAAATGTACTGAATTCAAACCACTGTCTCTTTTGCTGATTAAACCAAGATAACGCGACTTTTAATCCGAATCTTGAAATAAACCGCAAAGTGTTGTGGAATTCAAATTCTTCTGAGAACATGCCCATAAAACCCTAATTCCTGATTAAATGCCAAATCACGCTCGCTTGATCAAAATTGAACCAAAAATCAATCAAACCCTAAGCCCACTGCATGAAACAATTCAAAGCTCTGAAAATCAGTAAAACCCTAATTTTGCTTGACTGTCAAGAAAAGTCCGTTTGTACGATTCTTGAGCCAGTTTGAGAAGTCAGGAAATGTTTGAAGTTGAGATTTCTTGTGGAAAAGCGCGAGGGCAAATTTTGGGGTACAACACCTATCACTCAAATAGTCCCGGGCATGGGACTGACCAATGCTGGGCACTGAAGAATAAAATTCAAGACTTAATAGAAAATAAGACCATTGAATTTGATCCTCCTCCAACTGCGAATGTAATTACTACGCCTATGCCAAATCATGACAAGGGTGTCAATGCTGTTGAAGATACCATTTATGTTTCCTCCGTCGAAGACTTGACTACTCCGTTAACCATTATAAAAAAGAATCTGTTGAAAGCCAGGATTTTCCATGGCTGTTTGAAGAATTGTGACTACTGTACCAGACAACTCAATGGATGTGAAGGGCTGAAGGAAGGCATTCAACGCCTAATGAATAGCCAGGAGATCCTATTTGAGAAGACTTCGTCCGCCAAAAATCTGACTGATAAGATTGAAGACCTCTATATCGTAACCATCTCAAACAAGCCTCTTAGGATATCCTCCAAGGGTCCTATCAGGGTTTCAAATGAACCACCTATTTCACCTCTGATAATTACCGCTCCTAGGCCAATCTCGTACTCTTCCAACAAAGTAGTGCCATGGAATTATGGTGCTGAGGTGTTTTACCATGGGATAAAGCAAGACACTTGGATTGAAGAAATTAAACCTGATGACATTGATAACATTACTGGCTCTAGTAAGGTGACTGTAGCGGTGAAAATCGGAGATTAAGCTATTAATTAACTTGACTCGCAAATAGCAAGAGTCGCCACCGCGCTTTATTATTTCCAAGGGAAAATGGAAAAGAGCGAAATAAAACCCTAAAATATGCAATGTAAAATGATACTTAAAAGTAATGAAAATACAATGCATTTTTGAAAGAGATCTAGAGTTCGGGGGTTGATTATGCAATGGGAAGTGTGATACAGTGGCAGAACCGTCTGTTTAATACTGGTTTGCGCTTTACGTTTTTTATTCGCAAAATGTCGCGAGAAGCAAGAGTCGCCACCGACTTTTATTTCATCCAACCGGAAAGGAAAAAAGTACAAAAAAAATCCTTTTTCGAGATTTTGAGCATGGGGGGTAGATTATAGAAAGGGAAGGTGTTAGCACCCTTTCTATCCATGGTTTTTCATGGGCTCTTAGGTACTTGTTCATTTTAAAATTGCTTGTGTTTATGTTCTTGCTTTGAAAATGTTTTACTTCGTGATAACCCTTGTATCAGTCCTCAAGCGTGTGACGAAGTTGTTTTGAAAATTTGTTTTGAAAGGTGTTAGTGTGAAAAGTTTTGATTTGAGCAAGTACCTACTAGCATCTACCCACTCGAAAAAAGATCGTTTCTATTCTTGTTTCCTTTAGACAGCGCCATGCTACTATTGAGAAATAGGTAGCACCGTCGTTGGAATTTAGGGTCAATTCGAAAGGGACGTACGGCCACTAAAGCAATATTAAGACACCTTAGTAGTAACCCTAGAGTCTTAAGATCTTTTCGAGGCAACATTTCTGAGGCAATATTTGAACGGGACAATTTGATCTCTTTAGACGGGAGGGCAACCACTAAGACACCCTATGCTTAATGATCGTTTACCGAAGGTAACCGAAGTGAGAGTATACCCTAAGAGTGAATATGTGCGAGTGATTTACTTTTAGTTTATTATCTTTGCACATTAGGGTTTTCTAACCATTTTAATTTTGTCATGCATTCTTGCCATACAATCCTATTAGCCATACATCTAGACAGTTAAAAAGTTTGCTAAAAGTAAAAGCGAACATAAACTTATCTATTACATGGATTTGACAGTTACATAATTGCCTTGACGTGAAATAAAAATGCAGAATTCAAAATCCTAATTTAAACTATTACATCCTTGAAACAATTACAAAATAATGGCAAAATTAATAACAAGCACGCGGAAAATTAAATACGTGATAAATTGGGGTTTTGACCCTTGACTAAACCTAATTGCAATTGATTAAAGAAAAATCATTTTTTTTGTCGTTTTTGTTATTTTAAGAAAATAAGGAATAATTGAATTAAAAAAAGAACCTAATTACCAATTAACTTTAATTAAGAAAAATAATTAAGTTAACCTATTTTTTGTGTTTTTATTTGAAAAAAGAAAATAATTAAATCAAGAATTTAAACCTAATTTTCTAATTGTTTTTAATTGTGAACAGAAGAACTAAACTGCCCTAAATTACATTAAGCTAATTAATTAAAAATTAAATTTAATAAAAACCTAATTCTAATTTTGTAAATTCTTGATTTTATGATTTTATAAAAAAAAATTAATTTTAAAAATAAGATAAATGAATAAATGGAAAAAGAATAAAGAAAACAAAATAATAAAGAGAAAGATTGAGAATTGGGCCTGAATTTCCCAAGCTCAATAACCCTCCAAGCCCAGTCAGGGCCTGATCTCTTGTAACGTTGACTTAAGTGTGTACCATAGACCCTCACTTTCCTGTGCGTTGGATATGTTACTATGCTGGATCAAGTGGCTGGATACTGATGGAGCATGGTGGACATCAGGATGAGAGATGCGTTGGATCTGTTGGAGGAAAAGAAAATAAAGAAAGTGGTCTGGACCTGGGATCAAACCCATGTCCTTATGCCTTTTACCAATGCCATGTTGCCAGCTGCGCTACAAAAGGTTATTTGTTAACATAATGAAAACAACACGTAATATACAAAACAAGATGGTTGGGTCAGAAAAATGTGCGAGATTTAAAAGCTCCAATAGTTGGCTGCCACGCATCACATTCTTCGTTGCAAACGTCGCCTTAGGTTTATGGACTTTTACCTACAGCAGAATTCGTCACTATAAGCTATAGTGACGGTTTTTTTTCCTGTAGCTACAAACCTGTAACATTCAAAAATCATGTACAGGCAATATAAATTCCATTGGTGACCATGAATCAACTAGGTTTGAAGCCCTGATCATCAAGGTACCCATTATCAAGCTTAATTTTTCCTAGGTTAAGAAACCCGAAAACGAGCTCGCAAACCCTAGCTATGGCATAATGTGATTCCTGCATTGTAAATGCAATTAAATGGTACTAATAGCTTGCAAACAAGATGATGAACAAGAATATATAATTAAGACATGCTTATGATGAGTAAATC
This sequence comes from Vicia faba, assembly GCA_948472305.1. Taxonomy (NCBI): domain Eukaryota; kingdom Viridiplantae; phylum Streptophyta; class Magnoliopsida; order Fabales; family Fabaceae; genus Vicia; species Vicia faba. The sequence goes on from OX451740.1 coordinate 1,342,722,403, forward strand.
AGTGAAATCGAGTTTGAGTTTTTAGGGCAAACCGTGATGCCTGTAGGGTGCAATTCTGGGTGTTTTGAAGCTTGCAAAGGATGCTGTTAGCTTCCTGAGATGTCTAGCAAGCGATTGGAAACTTCAGCACACCTCAAATTGGCATGTGGAAGAAGATTCGTCTCACACTTTCCTTGGAAATTTTGAAGTTTTGTTCTGGTTTTTGGAGGCAGGTTGTGCACGAAAATTCCTGTGTTTAGGGTTCCACAAACTTCAGTATATGTATTGAATCCAATTAGGTTAACAAATTTGGATCCAATCTTGAGAATTCATTAATGGAATATTTGATTTCTAATCCATATGATATCTTTCCATAACCATGCCAATCATGCTCTTTTTTGTACCAATTGACCTTGATTCTATTTGATCTTATTAACTCAGCATATCTTGATTGCCAATCTGTAAAAAAACAAATCAAATCATATCTTTGTTAATTTTCATCATTTATTTGATTTAATTCACTCTTTAATTAATAAAAAATAATAATAAATTGAAAAATGAAGCACATAATGGGTGAGTGAACATTTAAGTCGTGGACCACATTATAATTGAGGTTCACGCATAAAAGGTTGGGCCCATTTAGCAAAAAAATGCAAATTTGAGCACATTTGACTTTTGGCAATTTTGCAAAAATGGTCAACTTGGCCAATGCATAACTCTCTCAATTTTGACCCTAGAGAGGAGTTCTTAGACTTTTTAGAAATCTTAGGATGTCCTCTAAACAACCCCTTTGGTCTCATATCAATTTAGTCTTCCATGTTCATGTATGAAGTTTTGACCCAAAAGGTGTTTTTGTTGACTTTTCAAAAGGACCTATAATGTCAAAATTCATATCTTTTTGTGAGTGCACATTATGGACTTGGGAGATGAATATGAATTGTAGGGAATTGCATCTTCTTCAAAATGAGCTTTGGATGGGTCATTTATGATAAAATATGAGAAAGTTATGCTTGGTCAAAGTTGAGTTGACTTTTCTTGTAAAACCCTAATTTAGCAACTTTTGGGTTTTGATGAATTGTGAGCAATCCTTGAGGAATCATGATCAACCCTTGATCAAATGATGGATAATACTTTAAAATGAGGATGTTGACCAGAAATCTTGAAGTTTGACTGTATGTGGGTCACATTTGACTTTTGACCTAATATAGTCGATTCTCAAGCATCTAAGCAGTTGACTGAGCAAACTTCTTGTACAAGGCATGAAACTTGACATGTAGGGTCTTGAGAACATATTAAAACCTTGGAAATAATTTTATCCCTTTGTGGTTCACACATCTTGATGAAAGTGGAAACCCTAATTTGAGGTATACTGCCTTAGGAGAGAGTTTGTTTGGTCAACTCTTGGACTTCCTTGAGCAACTTGGTGACCTCCATTGAAATTTGTTGAGTAAAATGAGAGGGAAAATTTTGGGGTACAACAGCTGCCCCTGTTCAATCTTCTTAAACCTACAGATGTAGATTGCCTTGTCTGCCTTTCGTAATCTAAAGGTTGAAGATGATTGAACATTAGAGTGCCCAGAAATTTACACTGGCATGAAGTGGCCCTTGATTTGTGATATCAGGAATGGGCTCACAGATGCCATTTGGAGGTTGATGATAAAATATTGTCAGAGATGGGCTTAAAGATGCCATCCTGGATGTGACGGAGAATCGTCTGAGACGGGCTTAAAGATGCCATCTAGAGAATGTGGATTTCCTGAGATATTCCTTTGACGAGAGTCCCTGTTGCTGTCGTTGAGGAGGAATCTGCTGGGGAATGCTGGTCTCTGTCTTAGGATAAATAGAGTTTTAGGAGCTTCAGTTATCCGTTACTCTACTGGGGAATAACTCTAGTTTGGGGAAGCGGAAGTGAACTGCGTATCTGGTCGGGGTATATGATGCACTGCGACATACTGGAGAGATGCAAAACCAATCGTGTTTGATCGAGTCTCGGTCTTACAGTGTTGTGGACTTCTGTCTGGAGATAAGAGAAAAGAAACCTGGATGGTAAGGTTATGAGAAGGAACCTGGATAATAGGGTTACTTCCAGATGAAAGCCTGGATAGTAGGACTATGAGAAGGAACCTGGATAGTAGGGTTACTTCGACATGAAAGCCTGGATAGTAGGGCTGTGAGAAGGAACCAGATAGTAAGGTTACTTCGACATGAAAGCCTGGATAGTAGGGCCGTGAGAAGGAACCTGGATAGTAGGGTTACTTCGACATGAAAGCCTGGATAGTAGGGTTGTGAGAAGGAGCCTGAATAGTAGGGTTACTTCGAGATGAAAGCCTGGATAGTAGGGCTTGAGAAGGAACCTGGATAGTAGGGTTATTTCAACATGAAATCCTGGATAGTAGGGCTTGAGAAGGAACCTGAATAGTAGGGTTACTTCGACATGAAAGCCTGGATAGTAGGGCTTGAGAAGGAACCTGGATAGTAGGGTTACTTCGACATGAAAGCCTGGGTAGTAGGGTTGTGAGAAGGAACCTGGATAGTAGGGATACTTCGAGATGAAAGCCTGAATAGTAGGGCTTGGGAAGAAACCTAGGTCGTAGGGTTACCTTGAGATGAAAGCCTGGATAGTAGGGCTGTGAGAAGGAACCTGGATAGTAGGGTTACTTCGAGATGAAAGTCTGTTTAGTAGGGCTTGGGAAGGAACCTGAGTCTTAGGGTTACCTTGAGATGAAATCCTGGATAGTAAGGCTATGAGAAGGAACCTGGATAGTAGGGTTACTTCGAGATGAAAGTCTGGATAATAGGGCTGTGAGAAGGAACCTGGATAGTAGGGTTAATTCGAGATGAAAGCCTGGATAGTAGGGCTGTGAGAAGGAACCTGGGTAGTTGGGTTACTTCGATATATGTCCATGTAAAACTTCGGCAGGAACCTGGGTAAGGTTACTTTGGGTTAAGTCTGTGTAAAACTTCAAGAGGAACCTGGGTAAGGTTACTTTGTGATAAGTTCGTGTAAAACTTCAGGAGGAACTGGGGTAAGGTTACTTTGGTATGATAATGTAGATTAGTTGACCCGTTTGATTTTGGGAACTAAGTTTTCATTAGTTGTCTGTAGATGTGATCTGTAAAACTGCTGGATTTGTTGAAGCTAATCGTCTCTTCCTTAAAAGATATCAGGGTTAGTTGTATGCGATGAATGAAATGCAGGGTGAGATGATGTTCTCAAAATAAATGAGATTATGATGTATATGATATGTATGCATCTGTCATGATGTATGTTCATGAAATGCTGATGTAATAATCTGAGTCCGGGAAAATAAATCCCTGACTGCTGTTTGGAGAGTATGAGAAATGGTATTCTTGAATGCTGTAAAAAACCATAGTTCCTCTACTTCTATTGGGGATGGTGAACAAAGATGACTAGCTGGGGATTCACATCCACTCGGCTGGTGAATATTCTGTCAGAAGAGACCCTGTCTAAGGATAACTCTGCGGGGAATAACTCTGTTGGAGAGGAGATACTCTGTTGATAGATCTACTAATTTGGAGAAATAATCTTAGCTAGGGATGAATTTCTGTTGCTGGTGATAATGAATTCTGTTGGAGATTGAATTTCTGCTTGTGAGAGAAATAAACTCTGCTAGGGGAAAAATCTACTGACTCACTCGCGATTGTGAACCTCAACTAGGGAGAGTCATGTCCTGTTCGGGAAAGCTAACATCACTGTCTTTGGATACTTTTTACTCTATGGGGAGTGTATGTACGACTACTCATGTTCTCAAGCTGGCTCTATCCCGGTACCTGATGGGCAGAGTAACCGTAAGGTTTGGGCACTTCCTGTTTTTGGCGTTACGAGTAATCGTCTTTTGTTTCTTGTGTAAATGTTTATGAGCAACCATTATTTTCAAATGCATATATAAAAAATGAATCATTGGATGTTCTTACAAAACAAAACAGAAAAATAAAAACAAATTGAAATTTCTTGTGAAAATGAATTGTATTGATTTTTGCAATTGGCCCGTAATAAGCATTTTTGTACAAAGAGGCTGACGTCCTAGTAAGAGAACACCGCCGAAAGAAATTCCAATTTGTAAAGAAACAGAAAATAGTTATGTGAAACAATCCCATCGGGTTCCAACTCTGCTATTGCCTTTATGTCTTCAAGCGTCTCATCACCTTGCTACTTGGCCGAAGGTTGATCAGATTGATTGGCGCTGTCCAAGCTTGATAGTTGATACCGAAGTCTGGTTGCGAGATGATCCAATGAGACATAGTGTTACGCTTCGATCCATAATTTTTTCCTGTACCGCCCTTTCGAGTTTTCAGTCCACCGGGATACCCTTTTTTGCCCAAGTCTCCCTTTCAGGTTTTCGACTTTCCGGGTGTACAGTTTTTTCATTTTCATCCCTTACTTTTTCCCGAACCCTTTTGGTTCACTGGGAAGCCCTTATTTTTTCCTAGGCCAGTCAACCTATCGGGTCTTTGATTATGCATAGTATCTTTTCACTATGTCTGCGTTGACAGGGTGAGGAAGGTCGTCACCATCCATGGTGGTTAGAATCATAGCTCCTCCCGAGAAAATGTTCTTAACCACAAATGACCCTTCGTATGTGGGGGTCCATTTGCCCCTGGGATCACCTTGCGGTAGTGTGATGCGTTTGATCACTAGATCCCGACTTGATATTCTTGACGTCTGACTTTCTTGTTAAAAGCCTTGATCATTCGCTTTTGATACGTCTGACCATGACAGATAGCAGTAAGTCTTTTTTCATCGATTAGATTCAGTTGATCAAGTCGGGTTTGGGTCTAGTCGTCTTCGTTCAAACCTGCATCCTTCATAATCCTGAGAGAGGGTATCTGGACTTTGATGGGTAGGAATGCTTCCATGCCATACACCAAAGAGTAGGGTGTTACCCCTGTCGACGTCCGTGCTGAGGTACGGTACCCATGAAGAACGAATGGTAACATCTCGTTCCAGTATTTGTATGTCACCGTCATCTTCTGCACAATTTTTTGATGTTCTTGTTAGCTGCTTCAACAACCCCATTCATCTTCGGCCGGTAGGGAGAAGAGTTATGATGCTGAATCTTGAACTGTTTGAAGAGCTCAGTGGTCATTGTGTTATTGAGATTTGTACCATTGTCAGTAATAATCCTCTCTGGGACACCATAATGACAGATCAGATTATGTCGGATGAATCGCGCCACGAAGTTCTTGGTTACTGTAGCAAAGGAAGCTGCCTCAACCCACTTCGTAAAGTAATCAATGGCTACCAGAATGAAGCGATGCCCGTTAGACGCAGTAGGTCTGATCTCGCCGATCATGTCGATGCCCCACATTGCAAAGGGCCAAGGAGCTGTCAAAACATTCAGGGGAACTGGATGTACATGCACCTTATCAGCATGATTTTAATTCTAATTTTGTGAATTCTTGATTTTATGATTTTATAAAAAAACTGATTTTAAAAATAAGATAAATGAATAAATTGAAAAATAATAAAGAAAAAAAAATAAAAAAGAGAAAGATTGAGAATTGGGCCTGATTGTGTTGCTGAAGAGGGGGGTGTAAATATGAATTTCCCAAGCCCAATAACCCTCCAAGCCCAGTCAGCACATGATCTCTTGTAATGTTGACTTAAGCGTGTACCATAGACCCTCACTTGCCTGTGCGTTGGATCTGGTACTATGCTGAATCAAGTGGCTGGATACTGATGGAGCATGGTGGACATAAGGATAAGAGATACATTGGATCTGTTGTAGGAAAAGAAAATAAAGAAAGTGGTTTGGACCTGGGATCGAACCCAAGTCCTTATGCCTTTTGCCAATGCCATGTTGCCAGCTGCGCTACAATGTTTATTTGTTAACATAATGCAAACAACACGTAATATACAAAACAAGATGGTTGGGTCAGAAAAACGCGCGAGATTTAAAAGCTCCAATAGTTGGCTGCCATGCATCACCTTCTTCGTTGCAAACGTCGCCTTAGGTTTATGGACTTTTACCTACAGCAGAATTCGTCACTATAAGCTATAGTGACGGTTTTTTCCTGTAGCTACAAACCTGTAATATTCAAAAATTATGTACAGGCAATATAAATTCCATTGGTGACCATGAATCAAATGGGTTTGAAGCCCTGATCATCATGGTACCAATTATCAAGCTTAATTTTGCCTAGGTTAAGAAACCCCAAAACGAGCTCGCAAACCCTAGCTATGGCATATTGCGTTTCTTGCACTGTAAATGCAATTAAACGGTACCAATAACTTACGAACAAGATGATGAACAAGGATATATAATTAAGACATGCTTATGATGAGTAAATTAGTGAAATCGAGTTTGAGTTTTTAGGGCAAACCGTGATGCCTGTAGGGTGCGATTCTGGGTGTTTTGAAGCTTGCAAAGGATGCTGTTAGCTTCCTGAGATGTCTAGAAAGCGATTAGAAACTTCAGCACACCTCAAATTGGCCCGTGGAAGAACATTCATCTCACACTTTCCTTGGAAATTTCGAAGTTTTGTTCTGGTTTTTGGAGGCAGGTTGTGCACGAAAATTCATGTGTTTGGGGTTCCACAAACTTCAGTATATGTGTTGAATCCAATTAGTTTAACAATTTTGGATCCAATCTTGAGAATTCATGAATGGAATATTTGATTTTTAATCCATATGATATCTTTCCATAACCATGCCAATCATGCTATTTTTTGTACCAATTGACCTTGATTCGATTTGATCTTATTAACTCAGCATATCTTGATTGCCAATCTGTTAAAAAAACAAATCAAATCATATCTTTGTTAATTTCATCATTTATTTGATTTAATTCACTCTTTAATTAATGAAAAATCAAAATAAATTGAAAATGAAGCACATAATGGGTGAGTGAACATTTGAGTCGTGGACCACATTATAATTGTGGTGTAAGCATAAAAAGTTGGGCCCATTTAGCAAAAAATGCAAATTTGAGCACATTTGACTTTTGACAATTATGCAAAAATGGTCAACTTGGCCAATGCATAACTCTCTCAATTTTGACCCTAGAGAGGTGTTTTAGACTTTTTAGAAAGCTTAGGGTGTCCTCTAAACAACCCTTTTGGAATCATCTCAATTGAGTCTTCCATATTCATGTATGAAACTTTGACCCAAAATGTGTTTTTGTTGACTTTTCAAAAAGACCTATAATGTCAAAATTCATATCTTTTTATGAGTGCACATTATGGACTTGGGAGATGAAGATGAATTGTAGGAAATTTCATCCTCTTCAAAATGAGATTTGGATGAGTCATTTTTGATAAAGTATGAGAAAGTCATGCTTGGTCAAAGTTGAGTTGAGTTTTCCTGTAAAACCCTAATTTAGCAACTTTTGAGTTTTGATGAATTGTGAGCAATCCTTGAGGAATCATGATCAACCCTTGATCAAATGATGGATAATACTTCAAAATGAGGATTTTGACCAGAAATCTTGAAGTTTGACTGTATGTGGGTCACAATTGACTTTTGACCTAGTATAGTCGATTCTCAAGCATCTGAGCAGTTGACTGAGCAAACTTCTTGTGCAAGGCATGGAACTTGACATGTAGGGTCTTGAGAACATATTAAAACCTTGGAAAGAATTTGAGCCCTTTGTGGTTCACACATCTTGATGAAAGTGGAAACCCTAATTTGAGGTACACTGCCTTAGGAGAGAGTTTGTCTGGTCAACTCTTGGACTTCCTTGAGCAACTTGGGGACCTCCATTGACATTTGTTAAGTAAAATGAGAGAGAAAATTTTGGGGTACAACAGGAAGGTATTAGCACCCAATTCATCTGCGGTACTCCACAGGAACCTTTTGAAATATCTGTTTTTTTTTAAAATTGTTTGTTTGATTAAAATGGTTCGTTTGGTAAAAATGTTTGGTTTGGCTAAAAATGATTTATTTGGACGATATTTTGAAGATACGATGACCTAGTGCCGAAGTTTTGACTTAAAAGTTGTGAGTTTGAAAATTGAATTTTGTCTTAATGAATTAAAAAAAATTAAATGGAAAATATTTTTATGTCTTTTTATGTTAATATCAAAAATGATGAAAAGTAAAATAAATGAAAAATAGAAACAACGTGCTGCTGCAGGAAAATCAGCAAGGATCAGAAGTTCTGAAGTCAGGCGCGTGGTGACTCAGAAGGAAGCGTCATTGGGTATCAGAAGTTCTGAGTTGGTGAACTCTAAGGTCTTGCAAGAAATGTTAGAGGGAAAACAATGAAATTCTGGGTGGTATTCAGACAGTGGGCCACAAGTCAGAAGTTCTGTATTACACTAAAACAGTGAGTAAATGTCAGCAGTTCAGTGCGTTATCAACATGTAAAAATCAGAAACTCTGAGTGTTTGAAAACAGCAAATGGAAACATCAGAAGTTCAGTGTATTTGACATGTAAGGAGAACTTAGAAGTTCTGTGCTGTGTTAGAACAACGAGTGAATCATAGAAGTTCTGTATGTGTTAACAGCGTATGAAAATAAGAAGTTCTAAGTGTTAAAACAGTGAGTGAACATCAGAAGTTCAGTGTGCATTAGCAGTGAGTGAATATCAGAAGTTCAGTGTGTTTAAACAGTGAGGAAACATCAGAAGTTCAATGTGCATTAGCAATGAGTGAATATCAGAAGTTCTGTGTGTTTAAACAGTGAGAAAAATCATAGAAGTCCTGCATGTTAAAACAGTGAGGAGAACTCAGAAGTTCTGTGTTGTGCTAAAACTGTAAGTGAACATTAGAAGTTCTATGCCATATTTCAACTCTTAATCAGCACATCAGCAATTCATTCAGTTCTTATTAAACAGCAAATCAGAAGGATAACAACACAACAACTTATAGAAGTTCTAATCCTAAATCTGAGTCTAGCCCTAATCAAGAAACTCTGATCCATAGTTTTTATACTTATGCAATGATATGAACAACATCAACACTATGATATTTACATGTTTAATGATGTTCTGAATGAAAAAGATGCAAAGTCAGAAAGACTTACCTTGAACCTGGAATGTGGGCTTGGAGCTTTGAGCTGCTACCTTTGGATGTTCTGGAATCAGCAAGAGTAACGGAAGAGGAAGTGCCAAGCTCTTTGATTCAAAAGGAAGAACAAAGGTTTGGTTTTCTGTTTGGGATTTCTGGATTTTTTATGAAGGTTTCAACTTCCTTTTCTCCCCCTTTTTTTTACCAATCTCTCTTCCAAAAGCCAGCCCCAATCTCTCTTCCAAAAAAACCATCCCTTTAAACGTGTGATGGAGAAAAGTATTTATAGATGGGTTTGTTGTGGTTTTGAGGGGAAAACAAATGAGATTCAAACCTTTTTGGTATAATGTTCCAATGCTTTTTTTAATCACAATTTTTGTATGCTAATTTAATGCAAGTATGGGGTTTGAGAAAGTGCAGGCATGGACTGGGTCAGCAGCTGACTGCAGCACTATAATGTAGCAGGGCAGCAGGTTACTGAAATGAGGTTTTGGGATTTGGTGATGTTCTGATCATAGAAGATCAGAAGCGTAACCTATATGTGCCGAAGGGTCACGTTCTGATGGAAGATTGAGTTCTGAACCACGTTTGCAACTTTTGACTGCACTTGCATGGAGGTTGAAGAGCCATGTTCTGATTGAAGGCTATGTTCTGAACCAAATTTGCAACTTCTAACTGCGCTTACATGGAGGCTGGCTCAGAAGTTCTGAAGTATCACATACTCGTAACACTTAGAAAATTTTCTAAATGTTTAGAAAATTTGATTTTTCCAAAGTAACTTATGACTCCTGATTTTTGATGAACCAATCTCATGTATTGATGAAATAAAATTGTTGAAAATTGATTTGATCTGAAAGTCAAAGTTTGACTTTTCAGTGTGTTTTTTACCATTTTTCCCTTGCGGATGACTTTCTTGAAAAGTTGCAGTTCAAGGCTTGAAATTGGATGGAAGCAAACTTGATCTTTATTCGCATTCCAAAGCATCTTGATGCACATGTGAACCCGTGATGATGAAATCTTGTTTATGCTCTGAGAAAGTTATGGAGAAGCTTGAGACCATTTGTCGAATAAGGCGTGGAAATAAACACACGATTCCCCTGATGAATCAGTCTTCAAGAATCAACGATCAACCGTACTTCTGGCTTGAGAGATTCTGAACCGTAATCGAGGCGTGACGCCTAATGCTCTTGATTCAGATCTGTTTCCTGTAAATGAAATCAAAGAAACGAAAAACACACACTTCGTGATTGATTAGAAGTTAGTGATACATAGGTTAAGAATGTTCAAAATACTTGACAATTTTTGCATAGTCAATGCTCGAAGGTGATAAGTTAAAATCGATCGTACTTTGTGACCTTGACTTTTGTATAAAAATGCAAATAATAAAAATGGGATCTCAGGTCAAAAATTGGGGTATGACAGCTACCCCTATTTAAGTTTCTTCTATCCGGAGATATGAAGATTGGAATCTTCATTTTAACGAGATTGAAGGGACCTAAATATAGAATACACAATTTTTGGCCTTAAGATACTGCAATTATGTTTATGATATGATACGATTGTAATATTTTGAATTTTAATGAGGAATGATGCCGCATGAGACAAACTACTGCTGGAGAAACCAAGCACATTATAAAGTAATCCCACAGGGGAATAGATTATAACTCCACTAGGGAACAAAGCCACATACTTCAAATGAGAGAATCTTATTAGAGAATAACTTTGAGGGAAGAAATGAATGATTTACATCAGTATTGAGTCTGGAAAAGAAATGATTTACATCAGTACTGAAACTGGTAAATTTAGTACTAAGATTGGTAACAAACGATTGACATCAGCACTATGACTGGAAAAGGAAATGATTAACATCAGTACTGAGACTGGAAAATGATTGGCATCAGTACTGAGACTAGAAATAAACATCTCTGACTTATGAATTTCACCAAGAACGGTAACACATTTTTTCTTTAACCAAGATATTGCTTGAAAAGGATAAAATACAAACTTCCCCATGGGACTTTTCTGAAAAGATGCCGTTTTCTGAGTAAACATTATTGTTGGGGATACGCAAGCTTCTCAAATAAAGAGGCCTCCACTTGCTATCTTTCAAAGGTGTCAATAACACACAAGTTGCTCATGAAGAGACCTCCGCTTGCTGTTTTTCAAAGATAACAATAACACACAAGTTGCTCATGAAGAGACCGCCGCTTGCTGTTTTTCAAAGGTATCTATAACACACAAGTTGCTCATGAAGAGAGCGCCGCTTTTTGTTTTTTCAAAGGTATCAATAACACACAAGTTGCTCATGAAGAGACCGCCGCTTATTGTTTTTCAAAGGTATCAATAACACACAAGTTGCTCATGAAGAGACCGCCGCTTGTTGTTTTTCAAAGGTATCAATAACATATAAGTTGCTCATGAAGAGACCGTCGCTTGCTGTTTTTCAAAGGTAACAATAACACACAAGTTGCTCATGAAGAGACCACCGCTTGCTGTTTTTTCAAAGGTATCAACAACACACAAGTTGCTCATGAAGAGACCGCCGCTTGCTGTTTTTTCAAAGGTATCAATAACATACAAGTTTCTCATGAAGAGACCGCCGCTTGCTGTTTTTCAAAGGTAACAATAACACATAAGTTGCTCATGAAGAGACCACCGCTTGCTATTTTTTCAAAGGTATCAACAACACACAAGTTGCTCATAAAGAGACCGCCGCTTGCTGTTTTTTCAATGGTATCAATAACATACAAGTTACTCATGAAGAGACTACCGCTTGCTATTTTTTTCAGAAATATCTATAACATACAAGTTGCTCATGAAGAGACCGCCTCTTGTTGTTTTCAAAGGTGAAAATAACACACAAGTTGCTCATGAAGAGACCGCCACTTGTTGTTCTGTCGATATTCCAAAAGGATGTTGTGGTAACACTACTAGGGAATAAAGTTCTTCTTCAAAGGGAACCATGAATATGTCCTTCCTGAGGATACCAAGTATATTAATGCGCAAAATAAATGCGCTCTTCATCCAGGTTTCACAGCCTAGAGAACACCATGGGGTAGCCTATACAAGAGACACAACTCAATCCAGGAATAAAACAGAGAGAAAAAAATCAAACGAGACTCCACCGAATGAGGAAATAACTCAATTGGGGATTCATCATATCCAGAGATGGACAAGGAAGGCTAAGCAAAATTCTTCCATGAGGATTAGCTCACTAGGGAATTAGAAAGGAGGCGCACTTTCTGCTTAAGTTGACACTCTATTTGGAAAGAGAAAATACACTATTTGAATAGACATAACCAAGGTATATGAACCCAATAACATCAGAAAATACAAATGTGCATGCATGATGTAAGTGTGGATGAATAAATGAATGTCATGTATATGATTGACAAAACAGATAGAAAATATAAACTGGAGATGATAAGACACCACAGTACAACTCGACACTCGGCTGATCTCAACAAGATGGGAACATTACTGGAGATAGAACAAAAGCCATCATTGAAGTAAAGTACTTTTACAAGGCTTAAATCTCTCTGGAGAGGAAGGTAATTTTCGGTAGAAAACCCAAAGTCCAGTCTTCTATCATCAACAATCCATTAAAAGGACAACAACATGAGTAATGCTTCAGCTGGAAAGAGTCTTACTTAGCTGGAGATACTGGGAACACCTCCCTTTGATAATGTGTACAAAACATATCACATATCTTGACAAATCTGGATTCCCCCTGGAACTAATTTTGGATGCCCCAAGTTTACTGCTGATAAGCTGCATGATGCACGGCAATTCTTGCGAATAACTTCACTTCTAAAATGCCCCAAGCTATAAGGTTGATGAGAAGAAATCGTCTCAAGAGGATTTTACAAAATACCTGGCATCCACCATGCTCTAGTATCTTCAAACTCTTAGAGTGATTCTTCGAATCTCAACGTGATTGCCCCGAATTGATTGTACTTGGCACAACAAAGTCTTCAAATTTTGTCTCAAAAGGGTAAAAAAGTTGGGAAAGCATTAACTGGGAGAAGCAACATGTCCGTGCTTAAGATCTTCATGTGACATGCCCCTGGATATGATTTTTATTGAAATGATTCGCCAATTACTCAACAGAGTTTCAGGCCTTAAAAGAATAAACTCATCGCTACTGCTTATATATGAGCTTCCTTGATATCAAAAAAATGTTTTGCAGTTAGAAAAAGTTTATTATGAGAATGAAAATTCTAATGCAACAGTTATGTAAGTCTTGAAGATTTTGAAAAGATATCGCACAAATTTTGAGAGTTAGAGCAACATTTAATTTTGTATAGCAAAAGCATATGATACCAACATAACTATTTAGCAAACATTCATGGGAGTCAGGAACACTATCTCATTGAAGTATGCTTTCAAAATAACCTTGCTTCAATTAGGACTTTTGAAGGTTGTAACGTGGCCTGGTTCATGGTTTTTAGTAAAAATATTTTTAAGGCTCAAAATTTATAGGTGCCCACCCATTCCTCATGATGTTCTCCAACCCTATGTTCAGTTAATTCAACATGAGTTTTCATCTCTCGAAAGGATTTTGTGAAGATTAAGGAAATGACGAGGCTTTCGGAGTAGAAACCACCCTTATGTCTTCGTGTTTGTAGTCACCAATTTGTTCTTTGAGGAGGACTTTTCTTTGTATTCCTTTCTTTGCAATTTTTTATTTTCCCTAACTTTTGCCTGAACTAATTCTTTTGAATTGATAGTCCAACGGGATGCCCTAATTTTTTCCTAAGCCAAACGTTTTCAAATTTTCGACTTAGCATGCTTTTTCTTTTTTGATTTTTGACTTTTGAACAAAATGTATGAAATTAGCTTGTCTTTACTTGTTGAGAGAATTGTGACTGGCTCGTTTCTTGATGAATGAGGGATAACATTGTGGTTCCACATCTTCTGGCTTCATTATACATGAAGGATAGCCCTCGCGGTTTCTCTTTAGAAATATCTTCCTTATGAATTTTGAACACTCAATCAGATTAACTGAAAACTACCCTGCCCCAGGTTAAAATTCGAGGGTTTTTTCGTATAGAAAAGAAACTCCTACTTCAAGGATCAAAAGGGCTTAGCAAGGTGTGATACGGTGGGAAGAACTGACTATTTTTGGAATACTGGTTCGCGTTTTGCGTTTTGTTTTTGCAAAATGTCGCGGTAAGCAAGAGTCGCCACCGACTTTTATTTTATCCAACAAGGAAAGGAAAAAAGCACAGAAAAATTCCTTTTTTGAGATTATCTCTGAGTACGGGGGGTAGATTATAGAAAGGGAAGGTATTAGCACCCTTTCTATCCGTAGTTATCTACGGGCTCTTAGGTACTTGCTCATCATTTCCAAAATTGTTTTCTTTGTGTTTGTGGACTTTGAAAAGTTTTTGTTTTGACTTCGATTTAACTCTTGCTTCTGTCTTCAAGAGTGTAATGAAGTGTTCTTGAAAACTTTGTTTGAAAAGGAGTGTAAGTGTGAAAAATTTGTTTTGTTTTGGATGAGCAAGTATCTAAGAACTAATCTACCTACTCGAAAAAGGAATCGTTCTATGCTAATTTCCTTTAGACAATGCTATCCCACTATTAGTGAGTAGGTAGAACCATCGTTGGAGTTTGAGGGTCAATTTGAATGAGGGACATACAATCACTAAAGTAATGTTAGGACGCCTTAGCGGTAACCCTAATGTCTTAGATCATTTGTTTGAGGCAACAATATCCGAGGCAACTATGATCTTTTAGACAAGAGGACAACCTCTAAAACGACCTATACTTAATGACTGTGTACGAAGGAAACCAAGTGGGGCGTACCCTAGGAGTGCGCATGTGCGAGTGTGTTGTTTTCAGTTATTTTTATCTTTGCACATGTTAAGGGTGATCTAATTTGATTTTAAGATTAAGCATTTAGTCTTGTCATGCAAACCCTATCATCAAACATCTAGCAGTTATAATTAGCAGAAATTAAAGGTGCGGAAATTAAATTACAAGGCGTCAGGTATTTACATCGCCAAAAGCAACCCTTTTGAAAATAAAATAAAAGCGGTAAAATCAATAAATGTCCTAATTAACTATTACATACCGGAGGCAGATACATTAATTGGATAAAGAAAGATAAAGCGCGACGCGAAATTAAATCAGATGCAAAATTAGGGTTTTGACCCTTTTAAAAGAAAATGCTTTTTTGTTGTTGTTTTTATTTTAAGAAAAGGAATTAAAACCTACAATTTAAATGCTAAATTAAATATTAAATTAATTAAATGAAAAAAAATAATAATTAATGACATGTTTTTGGAGTTTTTGATTATTTAAGAAAGAAATTAAAATAATTAAAATAATTAAAATAGAATTAAAACCTAATGATTTCTAATTAATTTCAAATATTTACCAAAAAATAAATTAAAGTTTCCTAGAATTAAAAACATAAATTAATTAGTTAATATTTATTAATAAAAATAAAATTCTGAATTTTTATTGGATAAAAAGTATTTTTGTGATTTTTTGATAAAAGGAACATTAACTATTGGTTAGAAATTAATTAAATAAAAATAAAGCAATTAAATTAGATAAATAAAAATGTGAGAGAAAGAGAGAATGGGCCTGATATTGGGAGGTGTTGAAAGCAATTTTTGCTGGCCCATTAAGCTGGTCCGTTTGGACTTTTGTGATCCAATGCATGAGCGTTGACTGAGTCCATGGTGTGCCCTCAAGGCTTGGCCACCAGATCTGGCCATCTGGCGCTTTGATAATGAATGTCCATGATGGGTCTTAGGCTTGAGCGCATACTGGATTATCTGAAAACAAATAATATTGAGAAAATGGGGGACCTGGGATTCGAACCCAAGTCCTGAAGGGATATCCAATGCCAAGCTTGCCACTACGCCATGTTGTTTTAATTGTTAGTATAATATGAATTAATAATAATATAAGAAAACAAGATTAATGGCTAGGAAAATAAAAACGCACGCAATGTATTTGAATGGCCCAATGGGAAGACGACACGACTTCGTCCGTATCCTCCCAGAACTGTAACTTTACCTACAGATTTCTATCCGCAGCTAAAAGCGTAGCTTCACTCTAAATCCTTCCCCAGGTAATATAAATGAATTCCAGGACCATGGTTTGATTCGTTATCTTCTTCTGAACACAACCATGTCCATCATGAAGATCAATTGTACCTGAAATGAAAACCCCCCAAAACTCAAAGAAAACCCTAACTATGGTGGATCACAATATAAGTCAGATAACGAAATCAAATAATACCAAAAGTTTACAAATGATGTATGGATTCAGAATATGCAATTATTTTAATCAATAGATGCAAGAATAACGATTTTCGATTTCAAGAACATGGCGGATCCGCGAGGGACTTACAACACTTGGGAGGGTCTGAAAATGTGTTGTCTTGATTGGTTTCGCTTCTGGAGATGGCCAGGAAGAGATTGAGACCAATATCAAGCCTTGAAACTGCCTCTAGGGTTGATTTCGATCTCAAGCTTTTTCTTGATTTTTTTCACTTTCGTTCTGCCTCCACAATTGATTTCCAACCCTGATTCTTGTGTGTTTCGCTTGCTTATGTATTGTATAATACATTAGGGTAGCATTTGTTGTTCAAATCTCCCTCTATCAATGATTTTGAGATTTGATTTTATCCTCCATTAAAGCTTTCCAAACTTGGCCTAAATCCAATCTCCTTGTGCCTAATGACCTTGATACGAGTTTGATTGCAATGCTAGCTGTAATTGGAGCCTGAAATGATCACAATATCTTTAGCTTTCAATGTTTTTGATTTTATGTGATTTTATTTGATTTAAAATGAATTAATTCAAATAAAAATCAAATTAAATAATAAAAATAAGATATGGACACATGGCCAAAGCTAGATCACGTGGTCAATAATGCAAACTCAAAACAAGTGAAAAAGAATGGGCCCATTTGGCAAAATTTGAAGTTTTGGGATAGTTGACTTTTGGCAATTTTGCAAAAAATTCCAACTTCAACAATGCATAACTTCTTAAATTTTGAACTTTTGAGGTGTTCTTGGAATTTTTAGAAAGCTTGAGATGTCCTCTAATCAACCCTTTTGGTCTCATCGCATTTTGATATTCCATGCTCAAGTTATAAGCTTTGACAAAAAAGGTGTTTTTGTTGACTTTCAAAAATGACCTATAATGTCAAAATTCACAACTTCTTGTGAGTGCATAATTTGATCTTGGGATATGAATATGGATTGTAGGGAACTGCATCATATTCAAAATGAGCTTTGGATGGGTGATTTATCATAAATCATGAGAAAGTTATGCTTGGTCAAAGTTGAGTTGACTTTTCCTACAAAACCCTAATTTAGCAACTTTTGAATCTTGATGAATTTTGAGCAATCCTTGATGAATCATGATCAACCCTTGATAAAATGATGAAATATCCTTCAAAATGATAATATTGACAAAAAATCTTGAAGTTTGACTGTATTTGGGTCACAGTTGACTTTTGCCCTAGCACAGTCGATTTTTGGACCTTTGAGCAATTGACTGAGCAAAAATCCTCTGCAAGGCTTGAAACTTGACATGGATGATATTGAGAATATATTAGGACATTGGTGAGCACTTGGGGTCACTTGGACTCGAGGATCTTGATGCAACACAAAACCCTAATTTGGGGTAGACTGCCTTAGGAGAGAGCTTGTCTGACCAACTCTTGAGCAACCCTGAGCAACTTGGAGATCTTTCTTGCAATGTCTTGAGAAATATGTGTTGTACCCTAAATTTTTCCCCTAACTTTTTCAGTCGCACTTTCATACCATATTTTGTCATTCAGTCACAATCATTAATAAATAGCATCATTCATCACATATGCATCCTATCTTTAAGTTGGCTCTTGTGTTATTGATTAACTTCTAATAAAAATACAAAAAATATTGGTCTTTGTCTTTTCAACATTGTGTTTTATAGGTACCGAGTCAAAGCATCCGACAAATAAGGTTTTCCGGAAAAGCAATCAATTCTGTATTGTGGCAAAATACAACATGCTTCGACACATAAAGGTATGTATCGACTCATCCAGTTGTGTTTAACTAGCATGTGTCGACACATGCAGGTATGTATCGACTCATCCAATTGTGTTTAACTAGCATGTGTCGACACATGCATGTATGTATCGACTCATCCTTTTTGAATAACTAGCATGTGTCGACACATACGTGTTATGTGTCGACTCATGCAGTTTGTTTGGTTCTGTAATGCGTTGAAGAAGCAGTATGTATCGACACATAGAAGCATGTATCGACACATGCTGTGTTATACAGCTAGGATGTATCGACGCATACCACCTATGTGTCGACTCATAATAGCAAAATGTACGTGTTTTTTTGAAAAAAAAGCCAGCAAATTCAAATTGTCATCATTTTGGCTCCAATTTTTTTCTGCATAATTTGAAATTACATCATTAATTCAAATTTGGCTCCAAGAATACATTACCAAATTACCACTAATCCCAATTCTAAACTCTATAAATAGAGACCTCATTTCATTCAAATGGGAAGCTTTTGATAGCCAAAATCATCTTGCTAAAAAATATCTCAATTTTCTCCATTTTACCAAATTCACTCAAAGCTCCATTTTCAACAAGAATAGTAAGCTTTGCATTGAAGCTTGCTAATCTTTGAGCTAAACCTCCATCCAAACACTTTTTTCTCCATTAATTCTCTACATCCAAGCTTTGGTAGTTGATTCTTGTGATCAAATTGCAGAAAATTCCGAAGTTGTTTGATAATTCTCAAATTCTACTTCTGGTAAGTTGGATCATCATCTTTTACAATGTGATCTCTTGTGGATTTCTGGTTTTGATTCATTGAGCACTGTTTTTATAACTCCATTGGTTTTATTTTCTCAAATTTTCTGGAATTTTCATGCTCAATTGGATCCATGATCATAAGGTGTTTGATGAAAAGTTGGAACAAGAATTTGCCAAAAATACTTTTTGCTGCCTTATTTTTGGGGCTGTTTTGACTCAATTTTTTTTTGCACACTCTCTTTGATGGATAATTTGGATTGCAATTTTAAATGTCCAATTTTCCTTTAAACTCAATGAACTTTGTGATGTAGATGAAGTTGGATAAATGTTCATCAATTCAAATCTATCAAAGAGTGAATTATTTAATTCATTCTTGGTGCTTTGGATTAATGATATATTTAGTACTTTAATCCATCTAGAGGAGTGGTTGATTTTAAAGATGAAAGAATTTTGAAATGGTAATCCAAATTAACTTATCATTCCCCTCCCTCTTCATCTTATCCCTTTCTTTTTTATTGTGCTACATGTTAAAGGATGGTGATCTCTATATCATTTATCCAAACATGAAGTACATAAATTGATATTGACCGGCTTCAAAATAGGTGCGACTTCTACATAAGTCCACTTACGATTGCTTAACATAGCGCTAAATCTTGTCCTGATTCGAATAAATGATCATTCGTGGCCCAAACTTATGATTGCAAGCCCAAGTATGTTAATTTGATCTCTTTGATCCAATAACCTTGAGATTCATTATGTGGAGGCTTTGGTTCTACTAATCCTCTAATGGATCTACAAAACCTTTGGTCAACGCGGATCACTTAAACATCGTTGATCATTACACGTTACTTTTGAGGATTCCAAAATGGATGATATACTTGACAAAAAGCAAATGCAATTCATTGTGTGGAGGCTTTGGTCCTACCAATCCTCTAATGAGTTCCAAATGAAAGTTTCAAGATGCTCATCCGACTAACCACTATTTACTAACAATTGACTTTACTTTATGCTTGTATTTTTTTATGCTTTATGTACCATTTACTTTTTGCATTTTACATTTCATGCCTTCTTTTATTTTGCTCACTTGAGCATTTACTTTTATGTCATTTTCATTTTGCTCACTTGAGCTTTTCTTTTCCTTTTAAAGACAATTAGTAATCAACATGAACCATAAAATACATTAATG
Organism: Vicia faba; assembly: GCA_948472305.1. Lineage (NCBI taxonomy): Eukaryota > Viridiplantae > Streptophyta > Magnoliopsida > Fabales > Fabaceae > Vicia > Vicia faba. Next base: position 1,342,742,324 of record OX451740.1, read on the forward strand.
ATACTTGGACTACATGGTTACTATCCTTTTCATTTTAGAGTGATAGACTTCTTGGACTTAGGATTAGAGACCTTGGCCTATCTTGGAGACCTTGTGACTTTATTCGAAATTTTGTCTGGAGCTCTTGGGGTTTACCTCAAGACATTGGGTTGTTTGTTTGTTTTGTGTGCATGTTATTGTGATTACATACACTGTTTGTAATCTGGAGTTCACCCGTATGCAGCTGTTACTCTGCCCAATTTTTTGAAGACTTAGTACACTTGAAGCTTGGTTCTCTCAAGAGGTCTAGTATCTTTTCTTGCTTGGTTTCACTCCAAAGAATGGGAATTCTACATTGGCTCATAATGTCAACTATCGGCTTCATGTTGGTTAGAAGGTTCTCTTCCTTAGCTTTTACCCTTATGCTTTAGGATAGTCCCTTCATCCCCTCCCATCTTCTTTAATTTTCAAAATCTTCTCATCTTTCTTTCAAAACCTTTGTTTATAAATTCGAACCGCTTTCATAATAAACCTCGACCTTATCGAGTGCCTTTTCTTTCAAAACTTCTTTTCTTTAAACAAACTTCAATACATTTAATCATACTTTGACATTTCTTTCAAAATTAACAAAAACACTTCAACTCATTCAAACTTTTTTGTGCGCTCGAGCACCTTTACCCTTCAAAACTTTTTTTCAATGTGAGACATGATTCATTTATAGTCAAGCAACATTCTCCTATCCATATGGTTATAAAAGTGTCGACTTTTCCACTTGAGTACTAGAGGCATTCTCGAACCTTCATTCTTATTGACGCAGGGTCCATCTTTCTTACACCTTGTGGCCGTTAGTCGAGATTTCTCTCCTAACAATGATGACTTGTCTCCTTGTTTAAAATCAACCAACAGACAAGTCTTTTCTAGAGGAACTACATGTACCCTGATCCCCTATTGCACGAAAGGTGGTACATAGGCACTAAAGGTTCTCAACCGCGGCGGGTGCAAAAATCAAAAAATATTTCTTTCCTCACCTCCACCATCCATTTTATATACAACACATTTTCATAACCAAAATATACACATTTTTTTCAAAGAGGTTCCTGTGGAGTACCGTAGATGTTTAGGGTGCTAATACCTTCCCTTTGCATAACCAACCCCCTTACCTTGAATCTTTCCCCTTTTTTTTGGGTTATTCGCTCTTTTCCCATTCCTTTGGAAACAATGAAGCGCGGTGGCAATTATTATTTTGATTTGTATAAAGTCTAGTCAATCCAATGGCTTAGTCTTGAACATTTCTACTGCTATAGAAAAATGGCGACTTCACTGGGGAAAAATTGACCTTTTGCTAGTCCATCCCTAAGTGGGTTGAGCTTATATTTGTTTATATCTGTATATGTGCTATTGTTGTTTATATGTTATATTTTGTATATATGTTTGTCTGGATTTTCCTGGTTTACAGGGTGCTTGGTGGTTACTCATAAGTCCTATACCCGGACTTTGGCAAACTTTAAGATAGGACAGGCGGTATAGTCATGTTAACTTTGAGGGAGTAATCCCAAAAAAGGAGGCATGAGATCCCCCACTCAGTGGAGGCCCCTTTAATTGTAGTGTCATTTACCGAGTAATCGGGAAGACATACTGCTTTTGACCTGGGAGCCTGCTGAAGCTGAGGACCGTAGATTACCTAACCCATCTTGGCCTTTTAGGTGTAGTGCGGAAGCTATGACGGAGTAATCCGGAAATAGTTGTCACCTGATACTACGCTCGGACGAGTTTTTCCTGATAACATTACTAATTACCGAGTTAATCGGGACGTTGGTAATATCCAAAGGAAGGATGTAGACTTTGGGAACCTCTTAGAACCTTGTTCGGCAGGTGATAACCGTTAGTCCATACCTTATGGCTTGTACCTTTGACTCCAGGCTCGTGACTCTGAACCATGTGATCCTGTTACTGTGTAGTGCATTGCATAACATTGCATATCATTTGCATCCTCTGCATCATTCTACATACATCCAGGTTATTCAGGATCTTATTCCCAGTTGCTTCTTTCTTCCAGTTAGTCGTCTACTGTCAAGCTGATTCCTCAACACAACTACGGGACTAGAGTTGCTGTCAGATTGAGAATGGAAAACCAAGAACAACATAACATGGAAGTCAGAATGGAAATCGATGAGTTAAAATCAGGAATGGCCAAACTTACTGAGATGATGCAAATCCTGATTTCCAGAGGAGAGCCACCTCAAAGGACTGTGATATCTGAAATCCAAACTGCTGCTGTTGACACTAAACCTATCCAACATACATCTACTACATGGCCTGAGTTTGGGTTACCTCAGAATTACTCCCCGCCTATTGCAATTACTTTAATGGTTGGCCAGTCTTCTCGACCAGTCTTTCAGGCTCCAATTTTCACAGAACCTCAGCCAATCGTTCATACTGCTTCTCGTCAACCTGCTGCACAAGCTGCTTTTGGGAACCCTCTCTTTGAGTACCATGCTGCCAGTCCTCGAAGTGTGAGTCAAGGAGACTTTGGTGAGTTTGGAGAGTTCAAAGAACAGTATCAGACTTTGGAGAAGAGACTCAGAGCTATGGAAGGAAATGAGTTCTTCAGTGTTAATACTAACAACATGTGCCTAGTTTCTGATCTGGTTATGCCTACAATGTTCAAGACTCCTGATTTTAAGAAATACCAGGGGCACACTTGTCCGAGAAGTCATTTGGTGATGTACTTTCAAAAGATGTCTGCTTACACCAAGAATGACAAGCTGCTTATCCATTGTTTCCAAGATAGTCTGAGTGGAGCTTCATTAAAATGGTATATGGGGCTTGAGAAAGGTCGTATCCAATGCTTCCAAGATCTTGTTGATGCTTTCATAAAGCAATACAAATACAACCTCGACATGGCACCTGATCATCGCCAACTACAAAATATGTCTCAGATTGAGAAAGAATCTTTCAAGGAATATGCTCAACGATGGAGAGAATTGGAATCTCAAGTTGAACCACCTCTGGAAGAGAAAGAGTTAACTGGTTTGTTCATGGATACTTTATCCCCTTTCTTTTGGGAGAAGATGATTGGTAGTGTGTCTTCCAGCTTCACAGACCTGGTGACTATTGTCCAGAGATTAGAAGAAGGAATCAAGAACTGTAAAGTGTCTAAAGCTGCTGAATCTTTTAATGGTGCAAAGAAATACCTTGGGAAATTTTAGAAGAAGAAAGAAGTAGAAGCCAATGTTGTATCAACTGAGGGAAGAGGACCTCTCCGTAGACCTCAATACATTGATCAACCACAAGTAGCGGCTGTTACTCCTGCAGTTAATGCTCAACCAGTTCAGGTCCCTCAACAATAAAATATTGCACAGAATCAGAATCAGAATAGAGCTCAATTTGATCCCATCCCTATGACATACACTGAATTGTATCCTGTATTGGTGCAGAAGGGCTTGATTACAACTAGGCCTCTGATTCCTCGAAATCCTCCTCCAGCCGAGTTCAGATCTGACCTTCACTGTGAATTTCATCAGGGAGTTGCCGATCATGATTTAGAAAGCTGTTATGCATTGAAAAACAGAGTGCAAGAATTGGTGAAAACCAATTTTCTTACTTTCAAAGAGGCAGGTCCTAATGTTATCAACAATCCTTTGCCAAAGCTAAGTGGCTGAAGACGGAGTCGGGGTACCCTCAAGTCACTTCTTGAAGCCAGTGTTTCAGACAGGACATCTCATCATTGTTATTGATTAGTCACTAGGCCATCTTTCTTTCTGTTTGCATTTTTTCCTTGTTTATGTTAAAATTGTTGCTTTCAAATTCTGTTTGTACTTTCATGTTAAGTTTAATGAAATGAGCATTGCAATGTTTTGATTTAAATCATTTTCATTTACTGCTTTCAAATATATTTCTCTTTCTTACTCCCTTTATCAAGCTTTTGTTTAGGCAAAGATATGAGGGAGGATGATGAAAACGAAATACCCATAATTGTTGCTGGTATGCTTTCGAATAAAACTTTGCTGAGGATATACATGCATTGTTTCGACTCCTAGACACCGGAGAAATAAGGAAGTTAATCCCTTGTACACCCCTTTGAGCCTAGAAGTTGGAGTTTCTTTCTATACAAAAATACCCGCAATCTTAACCCGGGGATGGGTAGTTATCAGTTAATTTGGTTGTGCATTCAATTACAAGAGAAATCATGCAAGACACCTTTCATCTAAGGTCGCGATCATTGAGCAAGATAGTCATTATCTTTCCAAAAACAAAAATGAAATGAAAAGAAAAATAAAAATAAAAATCCGGCTAAGTCAAAACCTCTGAAGGAGACTTAGGCAGAAACTGGGACATCCCGCTGACTGTAATCTCAAATGAAACAGCTCAGGCAAAAAACTGGGGCATCCCGCTGACTGTAATCTCAAATGAAATAGTTCAGGAAAAAGTTGGGAATAATAAACCCAATCAGAAGAGGTCTTCAAATCCTCAAAATTCTCCACCAGAGTTGACAAAAGTCCACAAAACAGCAAAAATATGTAAGAAGAAATGACTGTCATTCTCAAAAATCCTTTAGCTTCTGAGCCATTGTCGTTGCTACCATCAGTGCAACTCCAAAATCTCTTGGAACCTGAATGCATATTCTAAAATAACTAAACGTAGGGCTGAAGAACATCACGAAGATTGGGTTGGGTACAAATAAACTTTGAGCCTTTATCCTTAATTCTTAAACCGTGAACCAGACCATGTTACAACCCTCAAAAGACCTAATTGAAGCCAGGTTTCTTTTGAAAGCATACTACAACAAGGTTGCGTAAACTGACTCCTATGATCTTTTGCGAATCATTTGTTTTGGTATCATACCTTTGTTTTCGCTTTAAAAGTATAAACCATTGTGTTTTAACCAGTGATGCATTTTCTATACACCAATAACATCATTTCAAGAATGATTTTGGATTCAAAACTTTTGCATAAACTTTGCATTAAAATTACCATGTTTGAATAAACAATTTTGCTTGCAAACAAGCTTTCCTTGTCAAAGAATTTCAAACAACTGAGAAACCTGGTCAGTGATCCTATCAGGGGCAAGTATCTTCCAGGTCCATTTGTGAACCAGTTCAAGATTTGCTGCTCAGTGCAAGTTCTCTCAGAATTGGTTAGCCAGAAAGTCATTTTCAAGACTCATACAGGGGCATTCATCACCAACAGACATTTCAGAACTGAAGTCATGATTAGTTTATTCCCAACAAACATTTCAAGAACTAAAGCCGTGATCAGTTTATCTCCAATAGTCATTTCAGAGCTGAAGTCGTGGTCAACTTATTTCCAGCAACTTTCGACTGAAGCCATGATCAGTTTATCTTCAACAGTCAGCTAATCTGTGACAAATCCCTAAGCAGCTCTACATATCCTTCTTCAGAGGATCATCAGTTCAATACACTTTACAAGTGTGACAAATTTGGGTTCAAGACATTTTCTTTCCAATCAAATTTGGCAGAGTTCTGTGTTGAGGAATCAAGCTTCCAATCTTACATCCATAAAAAGAGTCAAACTTCATTCTCGTAAACATCGGCATTACATGCATAGATAATTCACATATCATGCATAACAAAATTCATACATAATGCATAATGTTGTACCCCAAAATTTGCCCTCCCATTTCCTCAGCATTTTCTCATCACAAAATCCTTGGAGCTCAAGATCCAATTAGGGTTTCCTCTGCTCAAGACTTCTCCTTGCACCGTTGATCCAAATTAGGGTTTGTGTTTGCACAAAGATATTTTGACCTAAAATGCCTAAGATGACTTTCATACTTCATGTTGGACTCCCAAGTTTATCCATACCAAGTTTCAAGCCTTGATTCCAAATTTTGCCCAGTCAATTGGACAGTTGACCTAGAAATCAACTGTATTGGGGAAAAAGTCAAATGTGGCCAATTGACAGTCAAATCTCATGAAAATTGACCCACATCAAGATTATGAACTCACATGGATCATTTGATCAAGTTTGGATCACAATTCCACAAGAAATTTGATCAGATCACCAAAAGGGCAAAATGGTCATTTTTAGGGTTTTGACTGCACAAAGGCAATTTTTGACTGTTTGACCTAGCCAATGGCAAACCAAGCTCACATATGGACTCAAGGACACCATGGAATTATCTTGACATGCTCAACAAGTTCAAAAGATCCCAAATGCACAAGGTTGATAGTTGAATTCCCCAGTCAATTGATCAATTTTGACTGTATACTGAAAAGTCAAACTTTGACTTTTTGGTCAAAATCAAGTGTCAAGATTCATTTTTCATCAAAACATGCCAAATCATGAAACTTGTTCATCAAGAAATCAAGAAATGCAAATTAGGGTTTGAAATGAAGATTTTTCATAACTTAGAATTTTTCTAAGTTATGAAAAACCCTAATTTTTTTCTAACTTTGTCCCACTTTCTCACAAAGATTAATTTGGATTCAAGCAAAAGTCAAAACATGAAAGTTGTAGCCTATTGCATAATCTACAACTTTGATTCACAAAGTTTTCCCAAAAGAAGCTTGTAGCTCAAGTTACAATTTTTGGAACAAGGGTACCAAACCATTCTTAACTTAGAGAAAATTTGACCTATTTTAGACAAGGTTTTTACCTAACTTCAAGACCATTTTTCACATACTTCCACTTGGAATTTCAATTTTCATTTCAAATATGGATTGTAGTACACATTCCAAGCTTTCCAAAATGTTCAAAAACACATCAAACAACCTCATGGTTAGAGAGAATCGAATTTGGCAATATGGAGAAAACTCACTTTGTTCTTGGCCAAATTACATGTCCATAACTTATGCATTTTCAAACTCAGCATGTGCTAGCTACATTGAAGGCCACTAATCCCATTTTTACTCCATAATTCAATGCAAAACCTTTGTGCCAAGATGTTGTTCTATGCATTTGGTCATTACATGGAGAACTAAGCCATAAATGGAAAAAGTAAAATAGCCATTCTTGAAAAGTTACACTTTATGTCTAAAGCAAATCCAAGCAAGTACATTTGAAATCTCTTTGGCACAAGTTTATGAGTTAATCACACTGATCAAGACTGAGTTATGCAGCACATTAGGAGGACCTGTACAAGCTAGAAACTCAACTTGGCCATTGGTTGCTTAAAGTGTAAGAAAGATAGCATATCACACACCAACTCTCATATCAGCTAACCAAGCCAAAAACAAAGTTATCAAACACATTCAAGGCATCCATTCTGAGCTAGAACACGACCCTAACATCTCCATTGCCCTCTAGAACATAGAACCACCCTCAAACTGCCCAAACAGAGCACCTGCTGCAGTTTGAGTTCCAACTCTCATCCCTTTCATGCATTCTTGCTAAAACCACATCAAACACATTCCATAATGTCCACATAAACTATTCCAAACCTCGAACTGAGACTGTAACAGCCATAGCACCATTTGCCATTTCCATTTTTCTATCTTGCAGGTGGACTTCTGCAGCTTGATTTGGCACGATTCAAAACACTCCAAACATTGGAATAGCATCACTACACTTCAGGCAAGCTGTACAAATCATCACTTTGCCCTGAAAGCTCCTCCATTGCAAGGCACGATTCCAACTGAACAGGTATATTCATGAAGTTCTATCTCTCAATATAGGCATTGTTAGCTTTAGGTTTGTGAAGAAAACATGTCACATTCATAGCCCTGAACATGCCCATGTGATTAGATTTCATTTATATTATGTATGCTTAGAGAATTTTAAGTCTGAACATGGAAGAAAAACTAGGTCAGGAATTGGGGGAGAAGAAATTCTCTCTCATTTCTGAGAGTTAGGATGAGTTCTTTATATGTCTGGATTCGTGATTCAATGCTTAACATTTTTGGTGTTGTAAGTTTTTGTTAAAACCCAAGGAATCAGGATGTTTGAATTCATGTACCAAGCGCGCGTTTTTGAACAAGAACAGTCTGGAGGTTGAAGAAGGTCTTCATGGGCTGGGCCTGATTGGCTATTTCTTTTTGCACCCTTTTGTTACTTTTACACCCCCTAGGCCCATTTTGCTTATTTTTATGTTTTTTTGACTTTTCTTTTTTGATTCTGACTTATTTATTTTCTCTTATAATATTAAAAATATAAAAAATATTTTTAACACCATTTTCATATTTATTAGGTATTTATTTGTTTAGATTGATATTTTGTACATAAATAAATATATAAATACATTTTTACTTAAAATGCTAAAAATAATGCAAATACATTTTTATTCCATTTTTATTTTATTTTATCTTCTGAGAATGTTTTATATAAAATATACTTTTTTTTATAAATATTAAATATTATTATTTTGTACATATAATATATATTTAGTTAATAATAATAATACATATATATTTATTAGAATATTTAGGGCAAAAAAATTACAAAATATATACATTTTTATTTTTATTAATATCTAACATTAAAAAATTCCTTTTTGATAAATATACTTCATTTTATTTTATTTTTGTATATAATAAATAATATTTGTACATATTGAATAATATATACTTTTATTTAATAAAATTAGGGTTTGCCCTAAGTACATAAAAAAAAAACTCCAAAAAAATAATACTTTTTATTTTGTTTATTTGACCTATAAAAACACTTTTTTTTTCATACATATAAAAAACCTTTTTTGTATCTTGCATATTTATTTTATTTCCAATTAATTTGTGCAATCAATTATCTTGTAAATAATTCAATATTGATGTAATAGCCTAGGTTTAAATTCCTTGTCAAAATCCCCATTTGAACATTTGTACCCCCCTTCCCATATATTGTGTTGTAATAGCTTAGTAATTTTATTTTTCGCACTTTATTGCTTTCTAAATATGCCATGTTAGAATTAAGGTTTGTATGTGAATCAAAAACAACAAAAATAGTTTGACCTAATTTCAAGATAAAACAAGCATGAAAATGGACAACACTAATCACACTTGCACCCCTAGGGTATTCCACTTGTTGCCTTCAATAATGGGCCATATTGCATGTTAGGTCTCTTTGGGCAAAACAAATACAATTCCAATGATCATAGTCCCTCGATGACGCTTTCGAAAGTTGCCTAAAAAATGATCAAGTCCCTCCAAGGAAAAATTGCCCAAAGATACTTGGCACCATTGCAATTATGGTCTAAACGATGACCCGCGCCTGTCCCTTTCACATCCTAATACAAGATTGTCCACCAAATACAATGGTGGAACAAACTTGTCAAAAGGGTTAAAGCATAGCAATAATCTTTGAGAAATTTAGGAGTAGACAACCTCTTAGTTACTTGAATCAAACTTGCAAAACAAAACACTTGCCTATTTTCTAAAACCACACATCACAACACTTTCAAAACAAACTTTCAAAAAACAAATGAAAACCTTTTCAAAAGACATACACCTTTGTATACATCCCAACATGGATCATTACAAAGGTTGCCACCACATGGGCTTCTTTTCAAAACATTTTCAAACCCATACACACAAAGCACCATTTCAAACAATTGAAAATTAAGGCAAGTTGATCTAAGCAAGTAACTAAGAGCCCATGGATAACCATGGATAGAAAGGGTGCTTATACCTTCCCTTTCTATAATCTACTCCCCGAACCCAAGAAAACATCTCAAAGGTTTTTGATGTGCTTTTTAACCTTTCCCTAGGATAAAATAAAAAGTCGGTGGCGACTCTTGCTCAACCGAAACATTTGCGAAAACAAACGCAAAACCATAGTCAGTTCTCTGACCGTATCACAGAACTGGCGACTCTGCTGGGGAAAAAATTAAAAGTGGAGTAACCTTAGGGCTTAGATCACCTTTGTTTTCAATTGTTTGCCTTGTTTGCTTTTATATTTGTGGGTTTTGCCTCGGAGTTTCATAGATCCTAACCCGGATCTGGGGAATACCTTTTAGGTAGCATAATCTGTGAGGGACCTGTCCGGCGTAGACCGACATGGGTGAAGCAGTGGCTACGTTGGTGTGGCACCTTGGTCTGTACCTATATCCCTTGTATTGCAACGAGGAGAATATAGGTCTTCTAAGGAGTCATTAAACACCAACCAACCTTAGAACCCTAAATTGACCAAACTTGGCCATAAGAACAGTAGCAGTATGCTACACTCATTGAGGCTAAACTCTCGCGATGGTTCTGGCCGCAAGGAAAGATTGCGATGCTGGAGTTATGACCGATTGAGGGTAGTCAATGATTTGAGATCCTCTAGAACCCGGTTACTTTTGATAGGACAAGTTTTAACCAATGAAACTAAAAGAGGGTAATGCCTAAACTTCATACTGGCCTGAAAACTAAGGGTTGTCTTGTGTGACTTGTGTGCCTTATCATGTTTTCCTGTGTGAATACTTGTGGTGTGCTTCATCATAGCATCATGCCATCATACCATTGCATGCATCCTGTATAAGGACTAACCCATTTCAAAGACAAAAAAGTTTCATCTTTGCTCTGTTTTGTAGGACATCATGATGCCCGTGCGTAGGAATACTATCCGGCTCAACTTTGTTCAACCACCAGCTCTGCTCAAAGATTTGGTTGGTAGGATTCCAAACACTACTTCCTTCATCAACAGGAATGGTTCTCTCCTTGGCTTGATCACTGCAAAATGGGACCAACAACTGATAAGTGTTCTGACCCAGTTTTATGACCCCCTGTATCATTGTTTCACTTTTCAAGACTTCCAGCTGGTCCCTACCCTGGAAGAATTCTCTTATCTGCTTGGGATCCCTGTTTTGGAACAAACTCCATTCACTGGTTGGGAAAAGACCCCTAGGCCTGAAGAGGTTGCTGCAGTTCTCCCCTTGACCAAAGAAGAGGTATTGGCTAACTGGGAAACTAGAAGTGGAGTTAAAGGCTTTTTGGTCAAATTTCTGGTTGGCAAGGCTAATGATTTATGGAATGACTTGGACTTCAAGGCGTACGAAGACATTCTGGCTCTTTTAATCTATGGTCTGATTTTGTTTCCCAATCCTGACACCTTTATCAGTATCCACGCCATAAGGATCTTCATGTCTCGGAATCCTGTACCCACTCTTTTGGGGGATATCCTGCAACAACTCTATGCTCGTACTGCCCGAAAACGGGGAACTCCATGGTGTTGTGCTCCTTTGCTAGTGAGGTGGTTTATTTCGCACCTTCCTAAGTTCGTGCTGAAGAATGAAGAAGGAAAGGGTTGGGCTCATAGGTTAATGTCTCTCACTGATAATGACATCACTTGGACTCTTAGAGGTTTGGATGAGGTAGCTGTTATTGATTGTTGCGGAGAATACCCTAATGTCCCATTGATTGGTATCCAAGGAGGAATCTCTTATAATCCATGCTTAGCTCTCCGCCAGTTTGGAAGAGCCAGAAGAGTAGGGCCTCATGAAATGTTGGTTCCTCACTTCCATTTTGAATTTCAGGCAGGCAATGACAAACTACGCCATGGATTCATTAAGGCTTGGGACAGAATTCACAAAGCTGACCCACATGAGTTGGGACCAAAGACTTCTCTACCAATGGAACCCTATTGCAGATGGGTCCGCATCCGTGCTCAGAAGTTAGGTATGCCGTACGAAGCTGTCAGACCTATCATTCTTGAATCTCCTGATGAAGATGGGGTTCCTCCAACTGTCCTCCCTCCTCAGATACCCACTGATTTTGACACAATGAAGAGATCTTGGGCGCAGCTAAAGGAAGAACGGGATTTTTATCGGGAAAAGTTCAACGAACAGGAACGGAAGATCCAGAGGCTGACTAAGCAATTGGAGGAGGAGCGGGTCCTGAATAACTACATCCACACTGAGAAGAGGAGGCCATGGGAGCACTGATGGGCTTTGGATGTTTCCTTTTACAGCTTTTATTTCCTTTTCAGTATTTTTCATTCCTGTAATGCCTAAGGGCAAGTTGTTGAACAATTTAAAATTCGAATCTAATGAAGTGTGTTTCCCTTTTGTCTACAAAGTTGAATCTTGTTTGTCTTTGAAAACATAAAACATACGCATCTCATTGCACCATATGCATAGCAGGTACCCTTTTTCCACAGGTTGCTTAATCTTCTTCGCTGTTTATTTGAACAGTCATCATGAATCCAGATTCATCCAGTGAGCAAGCAATCAAGGCCCTTCAGGCCCAAAGTGCCCAGTTTCAAGAAATGGTCCTGAGCCTGGCCCAAGGTCAGCAAGAGTTGAAGGCTCTACTCCTGAAGAAGAAGAAGAAAAAGAGGACTGCGTTGTTCAACACCGGACGCAGGTTTGGGAACACACTCCACAATGAGGCTGATCCAACTACTTCCTCTGCTGAGAAAGACAGTCCCCAAGGGGGAGGAGCTCCTAGTCCTGCAGTCTCTGACAACGAGACGGACTACAATGACGAACAGTACCCACCTGCTGCTGATAGATACAAGCAATTAGAGGACCGCTTGAGCGCCATGGAGATTCAGAATGTGCCGGGACTGGATTTCGGAGATTTGGGCTTATCTTCTGGGGTAGTAATCCCACACAAGTTTAAGGCGCCTGCCTTTTCCAAATATGACGGGGCCTCCTGTCCAAAGCTGCATCTAAGGTCGTACGTAAGGAAGATCCAACCTTACACGGCAGATAAAAATCTTTGGATCCACTTCTTCCAAGATAGCCTTTCGGGGTCACAGCTTGAGTGGTTCTACCAACTAGATGGAACCAGTATCCGACACTGGGAAGATTTGGCAACCGCATTCTACAGACAATATCAATACAATTCTGATCTCGCTCCTACGCGTACCCAACTTCAGGGTATGTATCTAGGAACGGGCGAAGGGTTCAAAGAATATGCATAAAAATGGAGAGATTTGGCTGGTAGGGTGCAGCCTCCATTGACTGATCGTGAGCTGGTTGATATGTTTCTAGGGACCTTGTCTGGTCCATTTTTCAATCATTTGATTGGTAACTCCTCCGCTGGGTTTACGGATTTGATCCTGACAGGTGAAAGAATCGAAGCTGGCATCAGGTCAGGAAAGATACAAAAAGCTGCCTCCACAAGTACTGAGAAGAGGCCTTTCAAGAAAGAAGCAAGTGCCGTCTATGGTCCTAGAAGATAAGTCAAACCAGAAGGCCGTCAAGCCGTCAATGCCTTAGTCATTTCAAAGCCTGTTACTTCTCCTCAGCAGTACAATCAACAAAGAGGTGAAAGGCCCAAGAGACAGTATACTCGGTTGAGTATGACATTGTCACAAATCTTACCGCAACTGTTATCAACCAACTTGGTGACCGTCAAAGAGGCCCTGAAGGTCGTGAATACTGCATCTCCTAAGTATAACCCAAATGCCCGTTGTGCTTATCATTCTGATAGCCCCGGGCATACTACTGATGATTGCTGGGCCTTGAGAAATAAAGTGCAAGACCTTATCGACGCAAAGGAAATTCAGTTTGAGGCGCCTGAGAGGCTAAATGTTGTAACTGCTCCTATGCCCCAGCATAGAGTAAATGCCGTCGAAGAAGATTTGTATGCTATTTCGGTGAATGATGTTGCTACCCCTCTATTGACTGTTAAGAGGAACTTACTACTAGCCGGTTTATTTCTGGGTTGTAGCAAGGGTTGCCTCCTGTGTGCTGTTATCCCTACCGGTTGTCCGCTACTGAAATCAGGCATCCAAAGCCTGATGGATAGCAGAGAAATTCTGTTCAAGAAAACTGCTGTTCCGTTTGTTTCCGCTGAAGAAATATCTGTTGTCACAATTTACAATCCTACCAAAGCTCCCCCGAGGAAGCCAGTCCAAATTATGCCTGTTGCACCCATTACTATTACTGTTCCGGGGCCTCTCCCCTATGAATCTAACAAGGCTGTCCCATGGCACTATGGGGCAGACGTGTATGTGCTTGGAGTGAAGCAGGAGTTCAACACCAATACCAGTATCAGTAACATCATTGGTCCCTCCAAGATTACTCGCAGTGGCAGGCTCTTCTCGCCTGACATTGCACCACCAGTTATCCGAAAACCTCTCATCATCACACCCGCAAGTGTGCATGTTCCAAATCAAGTTCCTGTGTCTACTACTGCCGCCGAGTCCTCTGATGCTCGGGGCAAAGAAGTTGCTACCGATTTGCCGGCCAGGACGGAGGCACCAAAAAAGACTGCTGTCGAAGTCTCCCAACAGGAAATGGAGGAAATCCTTAAAATCATTAAAAAGAGTGACTTCAATGTTGTTGAACAGTTGGGGCATACCCCCTCCAAAATCTCTATGCTATCATTGCTGCTATGCTCAGAGGCCCATGCAAAAGCCCTGATTTCATTTCTGAAAACGGCCCAGGTGCCGCAAGAGACCTCTGCAGATCAATTCACTGACTGTGTGGCTAATTTGACAGCTGACAATGGTTTGGGGTTCTCAGATGCTGACCTTACCGCCAAAGGGAAAAATCACAATGATGCCTTGCACGTCTCTATAGAGTGCAGGGGCACTACTCTCGCACACGTGTTGGTGGATACCGGTTCTTCCCTGAATGTTTTGCCCAAGAAGGCATTGGATCGCTTGGATTGTGAGGGCCTGGAATTGAAACCTAGTAACATCATTGTTAGAGCCTTCGACGGTTCTAAGAGGATGGTGCACGGTGAGGTAGACATTCCTATTCGTGTGGGTTCCCAAGTCTTCAACTCAACGTTCTATGTAATGGATATTCGTCCATCTTATTCTTGCTTGTTGGGTCGACCCTGGATTCACAAGGCTGGGGCAGTAACATCCCCTCTACACCAAAAGCTCAAATACCCTGTCAAAGGGAAGATTGTTACTGTGCAGGGTGAGGAGGAATACATGGTTAGTCACTTGAATTCATTCCGGTATATCGAGATGGACGGGGAGTTTATTGAAACCCCCTTTCAGCATTTTGAGGAAGTACCTCCAACGTTGGCATCGGCTGAAACAGTGGTTGAAGAAGACTTTCCGTTGAAGATGGCGTCCTTGAAGGATGCCCGGGCTGTAATCGAGAAAGGCAAATGTGCAAACTGGGGTCAGCTTCCTGACTTCACTCAAAAGAACGACAAGTTTGGGCTGGGCTTCACTGCATAGGCTCAGAGGGATGTCCGCAAGGAAAGGATCAGAAAGGCTCCGATGTTTATCACCAATCCGAGGGTGAATGCTATCGAGGAGGACGTAGAGGAAGCAGAGTTTGACAGTTGGATCTATCCAACCACCAGCAACGGACCAAGCAACTGGACGACAAAGGATTTTACACCTATCACATTTGTCACGCAGTAATTAACTCTTTTGATTTTCAATTTGTAACAAACAATATGTTGAAACTTTTATTGGCTCGGTGTCCTACCCGGGGCATCGTAGCTCCATTTGTGAAGGCTTTTTGTATGACATTTCCATATATCATCAATCAAAACATTGGACGTTTGTTGCATTTCAAATCTTGTGCTCTTTTTCTTTCTGTGTTATATATTGCAAAACAGCTATATTTACACACACTCACTCATACAGGTTTCAATCCACTCAGGATCTCACTGGTAACGACTCTGCTACCACCAGTTATGACTTCGGGAATCCGATCAACTTGGCCGAAGACGAAGGCGAAGATGATTGCGGAGTGCCTGGCGAACTCGCAAGACTGCTACTCCAGGAAGAGAGGGCTATTCAACCACATGAAGAGCCGGTGGAAACAGTTAACCTGGGTACTGAGACAGATAGAAAAGAGGTCAAAATTGGTGCCAATCTAGAGCTCAGCGTGAAGCAACGATTGATCCAGATGCTGCATGACTACATGGAAATCTTTGCTTGGTCATACGAAGACATGCCTGGTTTGGATGCCGACATTGTGGTTCATCACCTGCCTACCAAGGAAGACTGCCCTCCGGTAAAGAAAAAGATCCGCCGCATGCGTCCAGAGATGTCCGAAAAGATCAAAGCTGAGGTTATGAAGCAATTCGATGCCGGATTTCTAGCAGTGACTTCTTATCCTCAATGGGTTGCCAACGTGGTGCCAGTGCCGAAGAAGGACGGTAAAGTCAGAATGTGTGTCGACTACAGGGATTTGAACAGGGCAAACCCCAAGGATGATTTCCCTCTGCCTCACATCGATGTTCTTGTTGACAATACTGCTCAACACAAGGTGTTCTCCTTCATGGACGTTTTTTCAGGGTATAATCAGATCAAGATGGCTCCGGAAGATATGGAAAAGACTACCTTTGTGACTCAATGGGGCACCTTCTGCTACAAGGTCATGCCATTCGGATTGAAAAATGCTGGGGCAACCTACCAACGTGCCATGGTTGCTTTATTTCATGATATGATCCATCATGAGATTGAGGTATATGTTGATGACATGATTGCAAGGTCTCAAACTGAGGAGGAACACCTTGACCATCTGCGGAAGCTGTTTGACCGATTGAAGTTATACAAGCTGAGGTTGAATCCCAACAAATGCACCTTTGGGGTAAGGTGCGGAAAATTGCTAGGTTTCATTGTAAGCGATAAAGGTATTCAGGTGGACCCGGCCAAGGTAAAAGCCATACAAGAGATGCCGACTCCCAAGACAGAGAAAGAAGTCAGAGGCTTTATGGGACGACTGAATTACATTGCCCGATTCATCTCACATCTGACTGCTACTTGTGAGCAAATCTTCAAATTACTGAAGAAAGATCAAGTAGTACGCTTGAACGATGAATGTCAGACTGCCTTTGAAAAGATAAAGGAGTACCTCCAAGAGCCACCCATTCTTATGCCTCCAGTGGAAGGGAGACCTCTGATACTATACTTGACAGTACTTGACAATTCAATGGGGTGTGTGCTGGGACAGCATGACGAGTCTGGCCGAAAAGAGCATACTATTTATTACCTGAGCAAAAAGTTTACTGACTGTGAGTCTCGTTACTCACTGCTCGAGAAAACTTGCTACACTCTGGTATGGGCTGCTCGTCGGCTGAGACAGTATATGCTGACTCACACTACTCTGTTGATTTCAAAGATGGATCCCATCAAGTACATATTCGAAAAGCCTGCTCTGTCTGGAAGAATAGCGAGATGGCAAATGATCTTGACAGAATATGATATCCAGTATACAACTCAGAAAGCAATCAAAGGAAGTGTACTGGCAGATCATTTGGCACACCAACCTGTGGATGATTACCAATCATTGAACTTTGAATTTCCGAACGAAGACATCATGGTGGTAACTGATTGTGAAGTGCCTGGACCGGATGAAGGACCTGAGGAAGGATCCCGATGGTCTATGCATTTTGACGGAGCCTCCAACGCTTTGGGTAACGGCGTCGGCGCTGTAATCATATACCCCAAAGGAACTCATACTCCACTCACCGCCCGATTGTGTTTCAACTGCACCAACAACATGGCAGAATATGAGGCATGTATCATGGGTCTACAAGCTGCAATCGACTTACGGATCAAGTTTCTGAGTGTCTTCGGAGATTCCGCTCTCGTGATCAATCAGATCAAAGGCGAGTGGGATACGAAACACCCAAATCTTATTCCTTACAAGGAGTATGTGCTGACTTTGCTTCCCCACTTTGAAGAGATAACTTTTGAACACTTCCCAAGAGAGGAGAATCAGCTAGCGGACGCACTAGCTACGATGTCTTCAATGTTCAAAGTCAAATGGGACAATGAGGCTCCCCGGATCATTATCTGGAAGTTGGACGAACCCGCATACTGCTGCGATCTTGAGGCCGAAAAGGTGACTGAAAAACCCTGGTATCATGAGGTGAAGAGATACTTGGAAGCTCAGGAATACCCTGAAGGTGCGTCTGTCAACGACAAGAAGTTCATGAGGAGGTTTGCTGCAAAATTCTTCCTCAGCAACGACATTCTCTACAAACGGAATCATGATTCGACTCTACTGCGTTGTGTGGATAAGGCTGAAGCAGAGAAGATCATGATAGAATTGCATGAAGGTACATTCGGAACACATTCCAGTGGACATACCATGGCAAAGAAAATCCTTCGGGAAGGATATTTCTGGTCCACAATGGAAGACGACTGTTACCAACATTCACGAACTTGTCACAAATGCCAGATCTATGCTGATAAGGTGCACATCCCTCCGGTTCCTCTGAACGTCCTGATGACACCTTGGCCTTTTGCAATGTGGGGCATTGATATGATCGGTGAGATCCGACCGAAGGCATCCAACGGGCATCGCTTCATCTTGGTAGCAATCGATTACTTCACGAAGTGGGTTGAGGAAGCTTCCTACGCCACGGTAACCAAGAGCGTCGTGGCACGTTTCATCCGGCATAACCTGATCTGTCGGTACGGCGTCCCGGAAAGAATCATTACAGACAATGGTACCAATCTCAATAACAAGATGATCACTGAGCTCTGCGAGCAATTTAAGATACAGCACCACAACTCTTCTCCTTACCGGCCGAAGATGAATGGGGCTATAGAGGCAGCTAATAAGAATATCAAAAAGATTGTGCAGAAGATGACAGTGACCTATAAATATTGGCACGAAATGTTACCGTTCGCTCTTCATGGGTACCGTACCTCAGCAAGGACGTCAACCGGGGCAACACCCTTTTCCTTGGTTTATGGCATGGAGGCAGTCTTTCCAATTGAAGTCCAGATACCCTCTCTCCGGATAATGAAGGATGCAGATCTGAGTGAAGATGACTGGATCCAGACTCGACTTGATCAATTAAACCTGATTGACGAAAAGAGACTCACCGCTATTTGTCATGGTCAGACGTATCAAAAACGGATGATCAGGGCATTTAACAAGAAAGTCAGACCACAAGAGTATCAAGTTGGGGACCTGGTGATCAAACGCATCATCCTTCCTCAAAGTGATCCCCGGGGCAAATGGACCCCTACATACGAAGGGCCATTTGTGGTTAAACATGTGTTCTCAGGAGGAGCCATGATTCTAACCACCATGGATGGTGACGACCTTCCTCACCCCGCCCATGCAGACATAGTAAAAAGATACTACGCATGAACAAAAGACCCGCTAGGTTGACATACCTAGGCAAAAATAAGGGCTTCCCGGCGAACCAAAAGGGTTCGGGCAAAAATAAGGGATGAAATGAAAAAAAATCTGTACACCCGGCAAGTCGAAAACCTGAAAAGGCGGCTTGGGCAAAAATGGGTATCCCGGTGGACTGAAAACCCGAGAGGGCGGTCCAGGCAAAAGTTAGGGATAAAGCGTAACACTATGTCTCATTGGATCACCTTGCATCCAGAATTCGGCATCAACTATCTGGCTTAGACTTCGGCATCGACCAATCAGCTTCATCTTCAACTAAGCAGCAAAGTGATGAGATGCTTGAAGACATAAAGGCGATATCAGAGTTGGAACCCAGGGGGAATATTGTGCACATAGCTGTTTTGTTTCCTTTTCAAAATTGTAAATTCTATGTTATTCGGCGGCATTCTCTTACTAGGATGTCAGCCTCTTGTATAAAAACGCCTATTCACAGGCAAATTTCAAAATCAATACAAATTCACTTTTCCATACAAATTGCCGTTGTTTTTTCCTTTTTTCTGTTTTGTCTTGCGAAGAACGTCCAATGTTCATTTTCGATATATGCATTTGACATTAAATTGCTGATTCATAAAATATTTGCATAGGAAGCAAAAGACTAATTACAGGTGACATCGGAAACAGGGGCAATGTAAAGTTGTCTGATGCAGTTTGGTTGCTTTCTCCGCCAAGGTACCAAGGTAAATTCAACTGAAGAATGTGACCAAATCATCTCAACTCCCCGCAGAGTAAGACAAGATTCAGCAATACTTTCCCAAAGCAGAGTTGGTTCCCTATCAATCCTGAAAAGGCACAACATTCCCCAGCGGAGTATAGGCATTCATCAGCAAGCATCCCCGGCAGTCTTGATCTAAGATTGTTCCCCGGCGGAGTACAGACACCCCCAGTGGAACCATTTACCAGTACAGTTCAAAAGTTTCCCCACGAAAATTGAACTATATCCCCAGCAGGTCTTGAAGCTTATCCCCAGTAGATACTGGAAGCTTATCCCCTGCAGAATACTGACGTCTCTCCCGAGTTCTGTTCAAAAGTTATTCCTCACAAGGGCTTATAACTGGGTTATCCTCAGCTAATTGCCACGGAAGATCGCCCTAGGCAAAGTTCTTTCGATCCCCGGCGGAGTTCATCAAAGTTCCCCAACATAACTTATCAACACAATCCCCAGCGGAGTTTATATTTGGTATCCCCAGCGGAGTTTATCATCATTATCCCCAGCGGAATCCATCATTGAAATCCTCAGCAGGCCTCTCATCAAAACTTCAGCAAAATATCTCTTCCACAGAGCAATTCCCCGGCCGGTCGTCAAGGATTTATTTTCCTAAGACGAAAATACATTCATAAACATTTCACATTTCATACATCTTGCTTACATACATGATAAAGTGCATACAACACTATCTCATGTTGAACATCATGACATCATGCATTTCATACATCATGACATTGCATACAATTGATGTTTTGCCTTTTCAGGGAAAAAGACAACCCCAAAGACTACTACCTTCAGCTGTCACAATTCCAGATTCGATACCTGTATCTAGCCAGGGCACATCTGTGAGTGATCAATTTCCAGACTCGATTCCTGTATCTAGCCAGGGCATGTCTGAAGAGTTCGAAGATTCGATTCCTGTATCCAGCCAGGGCATATCTAGCAACTATCACAATTCCAGATTCGATTCCTGCATCCAGCCAGGGTATATCTGTTGACCACATTTCCAGACTCGATTCCTGTATCTAGCCAGGGCACGTCTGAAGAGTTCGAAGATTCGATTCCTGTATCCAGCCAGGGCATATCTGTTGACGACTATTTCCGGATTCGATTCCTGTATCCAGCCAGGGCACATCTGTGAGCAACCAATTGTAGATTCGACACCTGTATCTAGCCAGGGAATATCTGCATGAGGAGATTGAAGATCAAACACCTGTAACAAGCCAGGGAAACATCTGTCTTTCTCAAATACGCAAGTTCTCGCTAAGGAATCTCTTATGCGATCAACACTTCCAAATGGCATCTATAAGCCCATTCCCGACAAGGTTCTGTCACATCTCCAGATGGCATCTATAAGCCCATCTCCCTATCCACCATCTCTCCAAATGGCATCTATAAGCCCATTCCCGACATCACATTGCTGATACTCCGACATGCGAGTGCAAATTTCCGGGCACTCTAGTGTCCAATCTCCTTTTACCCTCGAGTCACGAAAGGCAAACTTGCCAATCTAACTCTTCAGGTTCAAGAAGATTGAACAGGGGCAACTGTTGTACCCCAAAATTTGCCCTCCCATTTCCTCAGCATTTTCTCATCACAAAACCCTTGGAGCTCAAGATCCAATTAGGGTTTCCTCTACTCAAGACTTCTCCTTGCACTGTTGACCCAAATTAGGGTTTGTGTTTGCACAAAGATATTTTGACCTAAAATGCCTAAGATGACTTTCATACTTCATGTTGGACTCCCAAGTTTATCCATACCAAGTTTCAAGCCTTGATTCCAAATTTTGCCCAGTCAATTGGACAGTTGACCTAGAAATCAACTGTATTGGGGAAAAAGTCAAATGTGGCCAATTGACAGTCAAATCTCATGAAAATTGACCCACATCAAGATTATGAACTCACATGGATCATTTGATCAAGTTTGGATCACAATTCCACAAGAAATTTGATCAGATCACCAAAAGGGCAAAATGGTCATTTTTAGGGTTTTGACTGCACAAAGGCAATTTTTGACTGTTTGACCTAGCCAATGGCAAACCAAGCTCACATATGGACTCAAGGACACCATGGAATTATCTTGACATGCTCAACAAGTTCAAAAGATCCCAAATGCACAAGGTTGATAGTTGAATTCCCCAGTCAATTGATCAATTTTGACTGTATACTGAAAAGTCAAACTTTGACTTTTTGGTCAAAATCAAGTGTCAAGATTCATTTTTCATCAAAACATGCCAAATCATGAAACTTGTTCATCAAGAAATCAAGAAATGCAAATTAGGGTTTGAAATGAAGATTTTTCATAACTTAGAATTTTTCTAAGTTATGAAAAACCCTAATTTTTTTCTAACTTTGTCCCACTTTCTCACCAAGATTCATTTGGATTCAAGCAAAAGTCAAAACATGAAAGTTGTAGCCTATTGCATAATCTACAACTTTGATTCACAAAGTTTTCCCAAAAGAAGCTTGTAGCTCAAGTTACAATTTTTGGAACAAGGGTACCAAACCATTCTTAACTTAGAGAAAATTTGACCTATTTTAGACAAGGTTTTTACCTAACTTCAAGACCATTTTTCACATACTTCCACTTGGAATTTCAATTTGCATTTCAAATATGGATTGTAGTACACATTCCAAGCTTTCCAAAATGTTCAAAAACTCATCAAACAACCTCATGGTTAGAGAGAATCGAATTTGGCAATATGGAGAAAACTCACTTTGTTCTTGGCCAAATTACATGTCCATAACTTGTGCATTTTCAAACTCAGCATGTGCTAGCTACATTGCAGGCCTCTAATCCCATTTGCACTCAATAATTCAATGCAAAACCTTTGTGCCAAGATGTTGTTCTATGCATTTGGTCATTACATGGAGAACTAAGCCATAAATGGAAAAAGTAAAATAGCCATTCTTGAAAAGTTACACTTTATGTCTAAAGCAAATCCAAGCAAGTACATTTGAAATCTCTTTGGCACAAGTTTATGAGTTAATCACACTGATCAAGACTGAGTTATGCAGCACATTAGGAGGGCCTGTACAAGCTAGAAACTCAACTTGGCCATTGGTTGCTTAAAGTGTAAGAAAGATAGCATATCACACACCAACTCGCATATCAGCTAACCAAGCCAAAAACAAAGTTATCAAACACATTCAAGGCATCCATTCTGAGCTAGAACACGACCCTAACATCTCCATTGCCCTCTAGAACATAGAACCACCCTCAAACTGCCCAAACAGAGCACCTACTGCAGTTTGAGTTCCAACTCTCATCCCTTTCATGCATTCTTGCTAAAACCACATCAAACACATTCCATAATATCCACATAAACTATTCCAAACCTTGAATTGAGACTGTAACAGCCATAACACCATTTGCCATTTCCATTTTTCTATCTTGCAGGTGGACTTCTGCAGCTTGATTTGGCACGATTCAAAACACTCCAAGCATTGGAATAGCATCACTACACTTCAGGCAAGCTGTACAAATCATCACTTTGCCCTGAAAGCTCCTCCATTGCAAGGCACGATTCCAACTGAACAGGTATATTCATGAAGTTCTATCTCTCAATATAGGCATTGTTAGCTTTAGGTTTGTGAAGAAAACATGTCACATTCATAGCCCTGAACATGCCCATGTGATTAGATTTCATTTATATTATGTATGCTTAGAGAATTTTAAGTCTGAACATGGAAGAAAAACTAGGTCAGGAATTGGGGGAGAAGAATTTCTCTCTCATTTCTGAGAGTTAGGATGAGTTCTTTATATGTCTGGATTCGTGATTCAATGCTTAACATTTTTGGTGTTGTAAGTTTTTGTTAAAACCCAAGGAATCAGGATGTTTGAATTCATGTACGCGCGTTTTTGAACAAGAACAGTCTGGAGGTTGAAGAAGGTCTTCATGGGCTGGGCCTGATTGGCTATTTCTTTTTGCACCCTTTTGTTACTTTTACACCCCCTAGGCCCATTTTGCTTATTTTTATGTTTTTTTGACTTTTCTTTTTTGATTCTGACTTATTTATTTTCTCTTATAATATTAAAAATATAAAAAATATTTTTTACACCATTTTCATATTTATTAGGTATTTATTTGTTTAGATTGATATTTTGTACATAAATACATTTTTACTTAAAATGCTAAAAATAATGCAAATACATTTTTATTCCATTTTTATTTTATTTTATCTTCTGAGAAAGTTTTATATAAAATATACTTTTTTTTTATAAATATTAAATATTATTATTTTGTACATATAATATATATTTAGTTAATAATAATAATACATATATATTTATTAGAATATTTAGGGCAAAAAAAATACAAAATATATACATTTTTATTGTTATTAATATCTAACATTAAAAAATACCTTTTTGATAAATATACTTCATTTTATTTTATTTTTGTATATAATAAATAATATTTGTACATATTGAATAATATATACTTTTATTTAATAAAATTAGGGTTTTCCCTAAGTACATAAAAAAAAAACTCCAAAAAAATAATACTTTTTATTTTGTTTATTTGACCTATAAAAACACTTTTTTTTTCATACATATAAAAAACCTTTTTTGCATCTTGCATATTTATTTTATTTCCAATTAATTTGTGCAATCAATTATCTTGTAAATAATTCAATATTGATGTAATAGCCTAGGTTTAAATTCCTTGTCAAAATCCCCATTTGAACATTTGTACCCCCCTTCCCATATATTGTGTTGTAATAGCTTAGTAATTTTATTTTTCGCACTTTATTGCTTTCTAAATATGCCATGTTAGAATTAGGGTTTGTATGTGAATCAAAAACAACAAAAATAGTTTGACCTAATTTCAAGATAAAACAAGCATGAAAATGGACAACACTAATCACACTTGCACCCCTAGGGTATTCCACTTGTTGCCTTCAATAATGGGCCATATTGCATGTTAGGTCTCTTTGGGCAAAACAAATACAATTCCAATGATCATAGTCCCTCGATGACGCTTTCGAAAGTTGCCTAAAAAATGATCAAGTCCCTCCAAGGAAAAATTGCCCAAAGATACTTGGCACCATTGCAATTATGGTCTAAACGATGACCCGCGCCTGTCCCTTTCACATCCTAATACAAGATTATCCACCAAATACAATGGTGGAACAAACTTGTCAAAAGGGTTAAAGCATAGCAATAATCTTTGAGAAATTTAGGAGTAGACAACCTCTTAGTTACTTGAATCAAACTTGCAAAACAAAACACTTGCCTAATTTCTAAAGCCACACATCACAACACTTTCAAAACAAACTTTCAAAAAACAAATGAAAACCTTTTCAAAAGACATACACCTTTGTATACATCCCAACATGGATCATTACAAAGGTTGCCACCACATGGGCTTCTTTTCAAAACATTTTCAAACCCATACACACAAAGCACCATTTCAAACAATTGAAAATTAAGGCAAGTTGATCTAAGCAAGTAACTAAGAGCCCATGGATAACCATGGATAGAAAGGGTGCTTATACCTTCCCTTTCTATAATCTACTCCCCGAACCCAAGAAAACATCTCAAAGGTTTTTGCTGTGCTTTTTAACCTTTCCCTAGGATAAAATAAAAAGTCGGTGGCGACTCTTGCTCAACCGAAACATTTGCGAAAACAAACGCAAAACCATAGTCAGTTCTCCCACCGTATCACACATAACGAGAGTGTTTCATCCTCATTTGCATTTCCCGAGGTCTTGTTGCAGTTGACATGTCACCTTGAGATCAAAGTCCAACTTACTTGGCACCTACCAAAGCAAACGTCAGTTCAGTTGTCTCTCTTTTGTCCAATACTAATCTTGGATGAACTGTTTCTCTCTGCTGTCCAAAGCCAATATTGGATGTTGCTATCTTTTGTTTCCATCCAAAGCCAATATTGGATGTTGTTCCCTTTTCTTTCGTCCAAAGCCAGTATTGGATGTTGTTACCTTTTTCTTCATTCAAAGCCAGTATTGAATGTCAAGATCTCTGCTTCCATCCAAAGCCAGTATTGGATGTTGTTACCTTTTTCTTCATTCAAAGCCAATATTGAATGTCAAGATCTCTTTCACTCATTCAAAGCCAATATTGGATGTTGTGATCTTTTCTCTCGCCTAAAGCCAGTATTAGACGTTGAGCTTTTCTTTCATTCAAAGCCAGTATTGAATGTTAAGATCCCTTTCCCTCATTCAAAGCCAGTATTGGATGTTGTGGTCTCTTCTCTCGTCTAAAGCCAGTATTAGACATTGAGTTTTCCCTTCATTCAAAGCCAGTATTGGATGTCGTGTTTCTCTTCCGTCTAGCATATTCCCTGGACGACTCTGATGTAGCTTCAGATTTGGTGTTATCCCACATCTAATGTTCTTTTAGATGCTTCTGATTGCCTTTTCCAGAGAGTCGTTCGCCTCATTCAATGCCATTCTTGGATGTCGCTGCTTACCTTCTCAGGTTTTTATCTATTTTTCCAAGTATTGATGGTTACTCTTTGTCGCCCTGATAGATATCCAGAAGTATCTTGTTGTTCCCCGGTGGGTCTTTCCACGTCATTTCATTTGAACTACCATAAGTTTCTAGTTTCGAGTCTTTCCATATTCCCACAGATTCTGTCTCATCTCATACATCATTCAAAAAATATATGTCAAAAAAGAATCCATGCATTCATTCATAACATATGCTATCATCTCATCGCATCAGGGACAAAATTCAGGTATGTTTGTATTTAATTACTTTCCGCCTATCTGGCTAAAAGATAATTAAATAGGGGCAGCTGTTGTACCCTAAATTTTGCCCCTAACTTTTTCAGTCGCACTTTCATACCATATTTTATCATTCAGTCACAATCATTAATAAATAGCATCATTCATCACATTTGCATCCTATCTTTAAGTTGGCTCTTGTGTTATTGATTAACTTCTAATCAAAATACAAAAAATATTGGTCTTTGTCTTTTCAAAATTGTGTTTTGTAGGTACCGAGTCAAAGCATCCGACAAATAAGGTTTTCCGGCAAAGCAATCAATTCTGTATTATGGCGAAATATAACATGCATCGACATATAAAGGTATGTATCGACTCATCCAGTTGTGTTTAACTAGCATGTGTCGACACATGCAGGTATGTATCGACTCATCCAATTGTGTTTAACTAGCATGTGTCGACACATGCATGTATGTATCGACTCATCCTCTTTGAATAACTAGCATGTGTCGACACATACGTGTTATGTGTCGACTCATGCAGTTTGTTTGGTTCTGTAATGCATTGAAGAAGCAGTATGTATCGACACATAGAGGCATGTATCAACACATGCTGTGTTATACAGCTAGGATGTATCTACGCATACCACCTATGTGTCGACTCATAATAGCAAAATGCACGTGTTTTTTTGAAAAAAAAGCCAGCAAATTCAAATTGTCATCATTTTGGCTCCAATTTTTTTCGGCATAATTTGAAATTACATCATTAATTCAAATTTGGCTCCAAGAATCAATTACCAAATTACCACTAATCCCAATTCTAAAATCTATAAATAGAGACATCATTTCATTCAAATGGGAAGCTTTTGATAGCCAAAATCATCTTGCTAAAAAATCTCTCAATTCTCTCCATTTTACCAAATTCACTCAAAGCTCCATTTTCAACAAGAATAGTAAGCTTTGCATTGAAGCTTGCTAATCTTTGAGCTAAACCTCCATCCAAACACTTTTTTCTCCATTAATTCTCTACATCCAAGCTTTGGTAGTTGATTCTTGTGATCAAATTGCAGAAAATTCCGAAGTTGTTTGATAATTCTCAAATTCTACTTGTGGTAAGTTGGATCATCATCTTTTACAATGTGATCTCTTGTGGATTTCTGGTTTTGATTCATTGAGCACTGTTTTTATAACTCCATTGGTGTTATTTTCTCAAATTTGCTGAAATTTTCATGCTCAATTGGATCCATGATCATAAGGTGTTTGATGAAAAGTTGGAACAAGAATTTGCCAAAAATACTTTTTGCTGCCTTATTTTTGGGGCTGTTTTGACTCAAATTTTTTTTGCACACTCTCTTTGATGGATAATTTGGATTGCAATTTTAAATGTCCAATTTGCCTTTAAACTCAATGAACTTTGTGATGTAGATGAAGTTGGATAAATGTTCATCAATTCAAATCTATCAAAGAGTGAATTATTTAATTCATTCTTGGTGCTTTGGATTAATGATATATTTAGTACTTTAATCCATCTAGAGGAGTGGTTGATTTTAAAGATGAAAGAATTTTGAAATGGTAATCCAAATTAACTTATCATTCCCCTCCCTCGTCATCTTATCCCTTTCTTTTTTATTGTGCTACATGTTAAAGGATGGTGATCTCTATATCATTTATCCAAACATGAAGTACATAAATTGATATTGACCGGCTTCAAAATAGGTGCGACTTCTACATAAGTCCACTTAGATTGCTTAACATAGCGCTAAATTTTGTCCCAATTCGAATAAATGATCATTCGTGGCCCAAAATTATGATTGCAAGCCCAAGTATGTTAACTTGATCTCTTTGATCCAATAACCTTGAGATTCATTGTATGGAGGCTTTGGTTCTACCAATCCTCTAATGGATCTACAAAACCTTTGGTCAACGCGGATCACTTAAACATCATTGATCATTACACGTTACTTTTGAGGATTCCAAAATGGATGATATACTTGACAAAAAGCAAATGCAATTCATTGTGTGGAGGCTTTGGTCCTACCAATCCTCTAATGAGTTCCAAATGCAAGTTACAAGATGGTCATCCAACTAACCACTAATTACTAACAATTGACTTTACTTTATGCTTGTATTTTTTTATGCTTTATGTACCATTTACTTTTTGTATTTTAAATTTCATGCCTTCTTTTATTTTCCTCACTTGAGCATTTAGTTTTATGTCATTTTCATTTTGCTCACTTGAGCTTTTCTTTTCCTTTTAAAGACACTTAATAATCAACATGAACCATAAAAGACATTAATGATACTTGGACTACATGGTTACTATCCTTTGCATTGTGGAGTGATAGACTTCTTGGACTTAGGATTAGAGACCTTGGCCTATCTTGGAGACCTTGTGACTTTATTCAAAATTTTGTCTGGAGCTCTTGAGGTTTACCTCAAGACATTGGGTTGTTTGTTTGTTTTGTGTGCAGGTTATTGTGATTACATACTTTGTTTGTAATCTGGAATTCACTCGTATGCAGCTGTTACTCTGCCCAATTTTTCGAAGACTTAGTACACTTGAAGCTTGGTTCTCTCAAGAGGTCTAGTATCTTTTCTTACTTGGTTTCACTCTAAAGAATGGGAATTCTACATTGGCTCATAATGTCAAGTATCGACTTCATGTTGGTTAGACGGTTCTCTTCCTTAGCTTTTACCCTTATGCTTTAGGATAGTCCCTTCATCCCCCTCCCATCTTCTTTAATTTTCAAAATCTTCTCATCTTTCTTTCAAAACCTTCTTTGTTTATAAATTCGAACCGCTTTCATAATAAACCTCGACCTTATCGAGTGCCTTTTCTTTCAAAACTTTTCTTTAAACAAACTTCAATACATTTAATCATACTTTGACATTTCTTTCAAAATTAACAAAAACACTTCAACTCATTCAAACTTTTTTATGCGCTCGAGCACCTTTACCCTTCAAAACTTTTTTTTCAATGTGAGACATGATTCATTGATAGTCGAGCAACATTCTCCTATTCATATGGTTAGTGTCGACTTTTCTACTTGAGTACTAGAGGCGTTCTCAAACCCTCATTCTTATTGACGCAGGGTCCATCTTTCTTACACCTTGTGGCCGTTAGTCGATATTTCTCTCCTAACAATGATGACTTGTCTCCTTGTTTAAAATCAACCAACAGACAAGTCTTTTCTAGAGGAACTACGTGTACCCTGATCCCTTATTGCACGAAAGGTGGTACATAGGCACTAAAGGTTCGCAACCGTGGCGGGTGCAAAAATCAAAAAAATATTTCTTTCCTCACCTCCACCATCCATTTTATATACAACACATTTTCATAACCAAAATATACAGATTTTTTTCAAAGAGGTTCCTGTGGAGTACCATAGATGTTTAGGGTGCTAATACCTTCCCTTTGCATAACCAACCCCGTTACCTTGAATCTTTCCCCTTTTTTTGGGTTATTCGCTCTTTTCCCATTCCTTTGGAAACAATGAAGCGCGGTGGCAATTGTTATTTTGATTTGTATAAAGTCTAGTCAATCCAATGGCTTAGTCTTGAACATTTCTACCGCTACAATATGGGAGGGCAAATTTTGGGGTACAACAGCTGCCCTTGTTCAATCTTCTTAAACCTGAGGATGTAGATTGGCTTTCATGCCTTTCGTGATCCGAAGGTGGAAGATGATTGAACACTAGAGTGCCCAGAAATTTGCACTCGCATGAAGTGGTAATTGCTTTGTGATGTCGGGAATGGGCTTACAGATGCCATTTGGAGATTGCTGACGGGAAGATGGGATTAAAGATGCCATCTGAAGGAGTGTCCATCGCATAAGAGATTCCTTAGCGAGAGCTTGTATACCTGTCGTTGTGGAAGATTCTACTGGGGAAGTCTGATCTTCGTTGAGATTTAGGAACTTGCCCGTAATTCAATTGGGGAACATTGTCAAGATTTTGGACCTTGTATGTAATTCAACTGAGAAAAACTCTTTTGAGATTTAAGAACTTGTCAGTAATTTGACTTGGGGGAAACATCTTCATCGAGATTTAAGAACTCGCCTGTAATTCAACTGAGAAAACTTCTCTGCTGAGATTTAGGAACCTGTCTGTAATTCAACGGAGGTGTCGAGATTTAGGACCTTGTCTGTAATTCAACTGAGAAAACTCTGTTGAGATTTAAGAACTTGTCAGTAATTCGACTGGAGGAAAACATCTTCATCGAGATTTAAGAACTCACCCGTAATTCAACTGAGAGAACTTCTCTGCTGAGATTTAGGAATTCATCTGTAATTCAATGGAGGAACTTTGTCGAGATGTAGGACTTTGTCTGTAATTCAACTGAGAAAAACCTCTCTGCTGAGATTTAAGAACTTGTCAGTAATTTGACTTGGGGAAACATCTTCGTCGAGATTTAAGAACTCGCCTGTAATTCAACTGAGAAAACTTCTCTACTGAGATTTAGGAATTCGTCTGTAATTCAACGGAGGAACACTTTTGTCGAGATTTAGGAACTCACCTGTAATTCAACTGAGAAAACATCTCTGCTGAGATTTAAGAACTTGTCCGTAATTCGACTTGGGGAAACATCTTCGTCGAGATTTAAGAACTCACCCGTAATTCAACTGAGAAAACTTCTCTTATGAGATTTAGGAACCTGATTGTAATTCAACGGAGGAAACTTTGTCGAGATTTAGGACCTTGTCTGTAATTCAATTGAGAAAAACTCTGTTGAGATTTAAGAACTTGTCAGTAATTCGACTGGAGGGAAACATCTTCATCGAGATTTAAGAACTCGCCCGTAATTCAACTGAGAAAACTTCTCTACTGAGATTTAGGAACCTGTCTGTAATTCAACGGAGAAAAAGCTTCACAGCTTTGAATTTTGTGAGAATTTAACCGTATCTTTCCTGAAAGGTAAATGTTAGTTGTATGTAATGCATGATATGTATCAGGTAATGATGTTCTCAAAATAAATGAGATTGTGTTGTACGATGCGTATATGCATGTGTGATGATGTATGGAAATGTAATGTTTTTAGATGGGGAAAATAAATCCCGGATAGCTGCTGTAGAAAAGAGTTGAATTCTTCGTTTGCGCTGGGGGTAGCGAATGAAGATATTTGTAAGAATAAGCCTACAGGAGAGGATAACTCCGTTGGGGAATAAATTGATGAGGAGATTACTCTGTGGGGGAAGAGATGCTCTGTAGAGGATTCCACTAATAAATTCCGTTGGGGATGAATTACCGTTGCTGGTGTTACTGAATCCTGTTGGGGATTGAATTCTTGTTTGTGAAAGGAAAGAACTCCTCTGGGGATGATCTTTTAGGCTCTACTGGGGGAAATCTTCCAGAGTCTACTGGGGATGATTCTCCACACTCCAATGGGGAAGCTTTTTTCAGACTGCGCTGGGGAGAATTTCCAAACTCCACTAGGGATATTTTATACTCCGCTAGGGATGATTAGAATTTTTTAGTGCCGATGGTAGATAAACTCTGCTTGGGGAGAATATTACCGATTCATTCGCGGTTACAAGTCTCAGCTGGGGAGAGTTAACATCACTAACTTTTCTTACTCCGCGGGGAGTGAATGTACCTTAGCCATACTCTTCAGCTGGATCTACCTTTGTACCTGGTGGATAGAGCGACTGTACAGTTTGGAAAATTCTTATTTTCCACTGTTTCTGATATTACAAGTAATGGTCTTTTGTTTCGCATGTAAATATTCATTAGCAGCAATTAATGTCAAATGCATATATAAAAAATGAACATTGGACATTCTTTGCAAAACAAAACAGACAAAGGAAAAACAATTTGAAATTTCTCTGAAAATGAATTGTATTGATTCTGAAGTTTGGCCTGTAAATAGGCGTTTTTGTACAAGAGGCTGACGTCCTAGTAAGAGAACACCGCCGAACAAATAGAATTCATAATTTGTGAAAACAAAACAGCTATGTGAATAATCCCACTGGGTTCCGACTCTGCTATTGCCCTTATGTCCTTGAGCATCTCATCACTTTGCTACTTGGTTGAAGGTAGATCAGATTGATTAATGTCGTGCGAGCTTGATAGTTGATACCGAAGTCTGGTTGCAAGGTGATCCAATGAGACATAGTGTTACGCTTTAATCCCTAACTTTTTCCTGGACCGCCCTTTCGGGTTTCTAGTCCATCGGGATACCCTTTTTTGCCCAAGCCTCCTTTTCAGGTTTTCGACTTGCCGGGTGTATAGATTTTTAATTTTCATCCCTTATTTTTGCCCGAACCCTTTTGGTTCGTCGAGAAGCCCTTATTTTTTCCTAGGCCAGTCAACCTAGCGGGTCTTTGATCATGCGTAGTATTTTTTTCACTATGTCTGCATTGACGGGATGAGGAAGGTCGTCATCATCCATGGTGGTTAGAATCATAGCTCCTCCTGAGAAAATGTTCTTAACCACAAATGGCCCTTCGTAAGTAGGGGTCCATTTTCCCCTGGGATCACCTTGAGGTAGAATAATGTGCTTGATAACCAGGTCCCCAACTTGATACTCTTGTCATCTAACTTTCTTGTTAAATGCCTTGATCATCCGTTTTTGGTACCTCTGACCATGACAAATAGCAGTAAGTTTCTTTTCATTGATTAAGTTCAGTTGATCAAGCCCAGTATGAATCCAGTCATCCTCGCTCAAACCTGCATCCTTCATAATCCAAAGAGAGGGTATTTGAACTTTAATGGGCAAGACTGCCTCCATGCCATAAACCAAGGAATAAGGTGTTGCCCCTGTTGACGTCCGTGCTGAGGTACGGTACCCATGAAGAGCAAATGATAACATCTTGTGCCAGTCTTTGTACGTCACCGTCATCTTCTGCATAATCTTCTTAATATTCTTATTAGCCGCTTCTACAGCTCCATTCATCTTCGGCCGGTAAGGAGAAGAGTTGTGATGATGTATCCTGAACTGTTTGCAGAGCTTGGTGATCATCTTGTTTTTGAGATTTTTACCATTGTCCGTAATGATCCTCTCTGGTACACCATATCGACAGATCAGATTATGCCGAATGAACCGTGCCACGACGTTCTTGGTTACAGTAGCAAAGGAAACTGCTCCAACCCACTCTATGAAGTAATCAATAGCTACCAGGATGAAACGATGCCCGTTAGATGCCGTAGGTCTGATCTTGCCGATCATGTCAATGCCACACATTGCAAAAGGCCACGGAGCTGTTAGGACGTTCACATCTTTTGGTATCAAAAAGGTAGTATGAGCCAGCATGTACCGTCCCAGCCGGCGAGCAGCCCATGCCAAAGCGCAGCAAGTTCTCTCGAGCATTGAGTATTGGGTCTCATATCGGTAAACTTTTTGCTAAGGTAATAAATAGCATGCTCTTTTCGGCCAGACTCTTCATGCTGCCCCAGTACACCTCTTTGTATTATCCAGCACTTTTAAGTGTAAGATCAACGGTCTTTCTGCAATTGGAGGCATCAGAATTGGTGGCTTGGAGGTAGTATAACCCTCTCTTCTTGAAGCAGTAGTCTAGCAAGTTCCCCAGGCACTTCACAATTATCCTCACCTTCGTCCTCGACTTGGTTGATCGGACTTTCGAAGTCATAACCGGCAGTAGCAGAGTCATTATCAGTGGGATCCAGAGTGGATGTGGGTCGTGATATGTGAGTGTGTGTAAGATAGTTGTTTTGTAAGATAAAAAAGAAAAACAAGGAGCGCAAAATTTGAAATGCAAGAAAACGTCCAATGCTTTTATTAATGATATATGAAAATGACACATATAAAGCCCTCACAAACAAAGCCACGGTGTCTCGGGTAAGGCACCGGGCCGTAAAGTTAAAAAATTTTCTGTTACAAATTCAAAACAAAAGTCTCATTACTGGGTAATAAAAGAAATTGGGATGAAGTCCTTTGTTGTCCAATTTCTTAGTCCGCCATCAATAGTCGGGTAGATCCAACTGTCGAACTCAGATTCTTCATCATCGTCTTCAATGGCATTCACTCCTGAATTGCTGATAAACAGAGGAGGTCCTCCGATCTGTGCACGTCGTACAACCCTTTGAGCTTCTTTCCCAACAACAGCCCGGGCATCCTTGAGGGAAGCCATCTTCATTAGAGGATCTTCAGTAACTGTTTCAGTTGATGCCAGCGTCTGGGAAACTTCTTCAAAATGTGGAAACGGGGTCTCAATGAACTCTCCTTCCATCTCTACATACCAGAAAGAGTTGAGGTGGCTCACCATGTACTCCTCTTCTCCTTGTACCATCACAATTTCCCCTTTCACTGGGTATTTCAGCATCTGGTGGAGCGTAGAAGTTACTACCCCAGCTTTGTGGATCCACGGACGACCCAACAAACAAGAATAAGATGGCCGAATGTCCATCACATAGAATGTAGACGCGAATATCTGAGAACCAACCTTAACCGGAATATCCACTTCTCCATGTACCATCCTCTTGGACCCATCAAAGGCCCTAACCACAATGTTACTTGGCTTCAGCTCCAACCCTTCACAGTCTAACCGGTCTAACGCCTTCTTGGGTAAAACATTCAACGAGGATCCATTATCTACCAGCACGTGTGCTAGAGTAGTGCCCCTACATTCAATGGAGACATGCAAAGCGTCATTGTGATTCTTCCCCTTGGCGGTCAAATCAGCGTCGAAGAAACCCAACCCGTTATTTGCTGTTAGACTAGCCACACAATCTTTAAACTGGTCAGCTGATGTTTCCCGCGGCACGTGCGTAGTCTTCAGGAAAGCAATCAGAGCCTTAGCATGGGCCTCTGAACACAACAATAAGGACAACATAGAGATCTTTGACGGGGTTTGCCCCAACTGTTCGACTACATTGTAGTCACTCTTCTTGATGATCTTCAAAATTTCCTCTATCTCTTGTCTAGAGGCTTCAACAGTAATCTTCTTCGGTGCCTCCATCCGGGCAGGCTCACCGGTGGTCCCTTTGCCCCGAGTGTCAGATGACTCAGCAACAGGGGTAAGAATGGGAACATGAACAGGAACAGTAGCAGATGTACTGGCAGGTGTAATAACAACAGGCTTTCGAACAACTGGTGGAGAGATCTCAGGGGAGAAGAGTCTTCCGCTGCGGGTGACTTTACTAGTTCCAACAATATTGCTGATGTCAGTATCAGCTTCTTCATCCTTCAAATCTTGTTTAATCCCGTGATAATATAGGTCAGCCCCGTAGTGCCATGGGACAGCTTTGTCTGATGTATAAGGGATAGGTCCAGGAACAGTAATGATCAAGGGAGCGATTCTCGGAACAAATGTAATTTTAACAGGCTTTCTCGAGGAAGCCTTGGAAGAATTGTCGAAAATGGTGATTATAGTAACTTCTTCAACAGGAACCAAAGGAACAAAAGTCTTCTCAAACAAAATTTCTTTACTATCCATCAGGCGTTGGACACCTGAATTCAAAAGATGGCAACCGGTAGGTAGGATGGAACACAGACGGCAACCTTCGCCACATCCCGAAAATAAACCGGCTAACAGAAGGTTCTTCTTCATAGTCATCAATGGAGTAGCAATGTCTTTCACAGAAACCACAAACGAGTCTTCATCTACAGCATTCACTCCATGTTTAGGAATAGGAGCAGTCATAACATTAGGATTTTCCGGCACTTCAAACTCAGTCTCCTTAGCATCAATCAAATCCTGTACCTTATTCTTCAGGACCCGGCAGTCATTCGTATCATGCCCCGGGCTATCGGAGTGAAAAGCACAACGGGCATTCGGATTGTATATCGGTGATGTTGTATTGAGATTCTTTGGGGCTTCCTTCAGAATCACCAGATTGGTCTTTAACAACTGTGGCAGAATCTGAGACAGGGTCATATGGAGCTGAGTGAATTGTTTTCGCGGCCTCTCGGCCCTTGGCTGATTGTTGCGTTGTGAGGCAACAACATGTCTTGATATAACAACCGCATTGACTGTTTGGCGGCGCTCAGGTCTATTATGGCTCTTTGAACTGTAAACTGCACTAGACTCCTTCTTAAAAGGCTTCTTCTCGGTACTTGACGAAGCACCCTTCTATATCTTGCCGCTCTTGATACTGGCCTTAACTCTTTCCCCAGTCATAATCAGCTCAGTAAACCCGGACGAAGAACTTCCAATTAGATGGTTGAAATACGGACCAGACAAGGTCCCAAGAAACATATCTACTAACTCCCTGTCAGCCAGCGAGGGTTGTACTCTTCCAGCAAGGTCCCTCCATTTCTGAGCGTAGTCTTTGAAACCTTCTCTCGCACCCATAGACATACCCTGATGTTGGGTACGCGTGGGAGCGAGGTCGGCATTGTATTGGTACTGCTTGTATAAAGCAGCAACAAGGTCTTCCCAATTACGAATACTAGCTCCTTCCAGCTGGTAAAACCATTCAAGTTGAGTCCCTGAAAGACTATCTTGAAAGAAGTGGATCCATAGGTTCCTGTCAGCGGTATATGGCTGAATCTTTCTAACATACAAACGGAGGTGCAATTTTGGGTAGGAGACCCCGTCGTACTTAGCAAAGATTGGTGCTTTAAACTTGTGGGGAATCACCACCCCAGATGACAAACCCAAATCACCAAAGTCCAATCCAGGTACCTTCTGGATCTCCATCGCACTTAACCGGTCTTCAAGCTGTTTATACCTATCCTCAACCGGAGGATACTGGTTTTCATCAAAGTCGTTCTCGTTGTCAGAAACCACAGAGCTAGGATCCCTCCTTTCTTCCTGATTCTCTCCCCCTCCAGATGAGTGAGTCAAATCAACCTCTTCTCGCAAATTGTTTCCGAATCTACGACCCATGATCAGGAGGACCGTCTTATTCTTCTTCTTCTTCTTATCCTTCAAGATAAGGGTCTTTAGATCGTGCTGACCCTTATCCAAATTCATGAACATTTCTTGGAACTGAGCATTTTGAGCTTGAAGAGCCTTGATAGCTGGATCAGTTGACGTTTCAGAAGACATGATGTGCTGAAATAAACAGCGAAGAAGATAAGAGATCTGTAAGGGTGCCTATTATGAGGTGCATGGAATGAAATGCGTATGATATGATTTCAAAGACGTCGATTCAAATTCATAAACCAAAATGAAACACACTTTTATTAGATAAACTTGAAACAATGTTTGATAAATGCCTTTAAGGAGTTACAAAAAGAACTACTGAAGAGTAAATCAAAACTAGAAATAACAAAAGACATCAGCGCTCCCATGTTCGTTTACCTCCTGTGCTGACATAGTCATTGAGGACCTTCTCATTCTCCAGCTGTCTTGTAAGCTTTAGAATCTTTCGCTCCTGCTCGTGATACTTTTCTCTATAAGTATTCCGCTCCTCTCTTAGCCGCATCCAAGACCTCTTTAATGCCCCAATGTCAGTAGGCATGTATGGGTGGAGGATGGTAGGTGAAACCCCTTCTTCATCAGCATTCTCAATAATTACCGGTAAGACAGCTTCGTACGGTATTCCCAGCTTTTGGGCACGGATTCGAACCCATCGGAGATATGGTTCCATCGAAAGAGAGGTCTTCATCCCTAACTCATGCAGATCAGACCTGTGTACTCTATTCCAAGCTCATATGAACCTACGACGATGATCCTCACTATCCCCTTGGAAGTAAAAGACAATGCTCGACATTAGCAACTCATGAGGTCCGTCCCTCCTAGCTCGCCCAAACTGACGTAAGGCTAAACAAGGATTATAGGTAATCACTCCTCGAATTCCAAGTATGGAACATTGGGATACTCCCCACAGCGATCAATAATAGCTACGTCTTCCATGTCTTTAGTGCTCCAGATAATGTCAGTGTGAGCTAGAGACATAATTATGTAGGCCCAACCCATGCCTTCCTTGTTCTTTAAAACAAATTTGGGGAGGTGAGAAATAAACCACCTCGCCAGCAATGGTGCACAACACATAAGGGTTCCCCGTTTCCGAGCGGTACGGGCATAAAGAGAGTGCAGAATGTCACCCAAGAGAGTGGGCACAGGATTATGGGACACAAAAATCTTCACTGCATTCACGTCGACGAAAGAATCTTAGTTAGGAAACAACACCAAACCATAAATGAGAAGAGCCAGGATGTCCTCGAATGCCTGAAAATCCAAACTGTCCCAAAACTGATTAGCCCGATCAACCAAGAACTTAGCCAAGAAGCCCTTTGTCCCACTTCGAGTCTCCCAATTAGACATTACCTCAGCCTTTTTCAGATAGAGGGCTGAAGCAATCTCTTCCGGCCTAAGGACTTTCTCCCAACCTATAAATGGGGTCTGCTCTAGAATAGAGATACCAAGTAGATCAGAGAACTCCTCCAGAGTAGGGACCAACTGATAGTCCGGGAAAGTGAAGCAGTGGTATAATGGATCAAAGAACTGGCACAAAACACTCATCATCCGTTCATCCAGTTTGGAAGTTACCAAACCAAGGAGGTGCCCATATCTCTTGATAAAGTAGGAAGTATCTGGAACCTTTGCAACCAAATCTCTAAGCTGAGTAGGAATCTGAACAAAATTGATCCGAATAGTGTTTCTAAGCATAGGTGCCATGACCTACAAAATAGAACAAAGATGAATCCCCCCTGTCTTTGAAATGGGTTAGTTTGATGCAAGATGCATGCAATGTCATGATGCATGATGTCATGATAGAAACACACCACAAGTATTCACAAATAGCAAACATGGTAAGGGCACACGAGTCACACAGTAGCCCTTAGATTTTAGGCTGGCAAGGAGTTTAGGTATTACCCTCTTTCAGTTTAGTTGGTTCAAACCTCTCTTAGTAATAGTAACCGGGTTCTAGAGGATCTCAATATCACTGACCACCCTCGATCGGTCATAATTCCAGTTTGGCAACCTTTTCTTGCAGCCGGAATCATCGCGAGAGTTTGGTCTCAATGAGTGTAGCATACTGCTACTATTCTATGGCCAAGTTAGTCAATTATAGGTTCTAAGGTCAGTTGGTGCTTAATGACCCCTTAGAAGACCCATATTCTCCTTGTTCCACCACAAGGGATATCGGTACAAACTAACGTGCCACACCAACGTAGCTACTGCTTCAACCGTATCGGTCTACGCTGTACAGTTCCCTCAAAATCTATTGCTACTTACCTAAAGGGTATCCCCAGATCCGGGTTAGGATCTATAGTAACTCCGATACAAAGCCCACAAAGATAAAGCATACAGATCAAACAATTGAAAACAATATGATGAACTAATCCTAAGGTACACCCCACTTATTAACTCCCTAGCAGAGTCGCCAGTTCTGTGATACGGTGGGAAGAACTGAATGTTTTTGGAATGCTGGTTCGCGTTTTGCGTTTTGTTTTTGAAAAATGTCGCGGTAAGCAAGAGTCGCCACCGACTTTTATTTTATCCAACAAGGAAAGGAAAAAAGCATAGAAAAATTCCTTTTTTGAGATTATCTCTGAGTACGGGGGGTAGATTATAGAAAGGGAATGTATTAGCACCTTTTTTATCCGTAGTTATCTACGGGCTCTTAGGTACTTGCTCATCATTTCCATAATTGTTTTCTTTGTGTTTGTGGGCTTTGAAAAGTTTTTGTTTTGACTTCGATTTAACTCTTGCTTCTGTCTTCAAGAGTGTAATGAAGTGTTTTTGAAAACTTTGTTTGAAAAGGAGTGTAAGTGTGAAAATTTTGTTTTGTTTTGGATGAGCAAGTATCTAAGAACTAATCTACCTACTCGAAAAAGGAATCGTTCTATGCTAATTTCCTTTAGACAATGCTATCCCACTATTAGTGAGTAGGTAGCACCGTCGTTGGAGTTTGAGGGTCAATTTGAATGAGGGACATACAGTCACTAAAGCAATGTTAGGACGCCTTAGTGGTAACCCTAATGTCTTAGATCATTTGTTTGAGGCAACAATATCCGAGGCAACCGTTTCAAGGCAACTATGATCTTTTAGACAAGAGGACGACCTCTAAAACGACCTATACTCAATGACCGTGTACGAAGGCAACCAAGTGGGGCGTACCCTAGGAGTGCGCATGTGCGAGTGTGTTGTTTTCAGTTATTTTTATCTTTGCACATGTTAAGGGTGATCTAATTTGATTTTAAGATTAATCATTTAGTCTTGTCATACAAACCCTATTATCAAACATCTAGCAGTTATAATTAGCAGAAATTAAAGGTGCGAAAATTAAATTACAAGGCGTCGGGTATTTACATCGCCAAAAGCAACCCTTTTGAAAATAAAATAAAAGCGGTAAAATAAATAAATGTCCTAATTAACTATTACATACCGGAAGCAGATACATTAATTGGATAAAGAAAGATAAAGCGCGACGCGAAATTAAATCAGATGCAAAATTAGGGTTTTGACCCTTTTAAAAGAAAATGCTTTTTTGTTGTTGTTTTTATTTTAAGAAAAAGAATTAAAACCTACAATTTAAATGCTAAATTAAATATTAAATTAATTAAATGAAAAAAATAATTAATGACATGTTTTTGGAGTTTTTGATTATTTAAGAAATAAATTAAAATAATTAAATTAGAATTAAAACCTAATGATTTCTAATTAATTTTAAATATTTACCAAAAAATAAATTAAAGTTTCCTAGAATTAAAAACCTAAATTAATTAGTATTTATTAATAAAAATAAAATTCTGAATTTTTATTGGATAAAAAGTATTTTTGTGATTTTTTGATAAAAGGAAAATTAATTATTGGTTAGAAATTAATTAAATAAAAATAAAGCAATTAAATTAGATAAATAAAAATGTGAGAGAAAGAGAGAATGGGCCTGATATTGGGAGGTGTTGAAAGCAATTTTTACTGGCCCATTAAGCTGGTCCGTTTGGACTTTTGTGATCCAATGCATGAGCGTTGACTGAGTCCATGGTGTGCCCTCAAGGCTTGGCCATTAGATTTGGCCATCTGGCGCTTTGATAATGAATGTTCATGATGGGTCTTAGGCTTGAGCGCATACTGGATTATCTGAAAACAAATAATATTGAGAAAATGGGGGACCTGGGATTCGAACCCAGGTCATGAAGGGATATCCAATGCCAAGCTTGCCACTACGCCATGTTGTTTTAATTGTTAGTATAATATGAATTAATAATAATATAAGAAAACAAGATTAATGGCTAGGAAAATAAAAACACGCGCAATGTATTTGAATGGCCCAATGGGAAGACGACACGACTTCGTCCCTGTCCTCCCAGAACTGTAACTTTACCTGCGGATTTCTATCTGCAGCTAAAAGCGTAGCTTCACTCTAAATCCTTCCCCAGGTAATATAAATGAATTACAGGACCATGGTTTGATTCGTTATCTTCTTCTGAACACAACCATGTCCATCATGAAGATCAATTGTACCTGAAACGAAAACCCCCCAAAACTCCAAGAAAACCCTAACTATGGTGGATCATAATATAGGTCAGATAAACGAAATCAAATAATACCAAAAGTTTGCAAATGATGTATGGATTCAGAGTATGCAATTATTTTAATCAATGGATGCAAGAATAACGATTTTCGATTTCAAGAACATGGAGGATCCGCGAGGGACTTACAGCGCTTGGGAGGGTCTGAAAATGTGTTGTCTTGATTGGTTTCGCTTCTGGAGATGGCCAGGAAGAGATTGAGACCAATATCAAGCCTTGAAACTGCCTCTAGGGTTGATTTCGATCTCAAGCTTTTTCTTGATTTTTTTCACTTTCGTTCTGCCTCCACAATTGATTTCCATCCCTGATTCTAGTGTGTTTCTCTTGCTTATGTATTGTACAATACATTAGGGTA
The DNA here is from genome assembly GCA_948472305.1 of Vicia faba. Lineage (NCBI taxonomy): Eukaryota > Viridiplantae > Streptophyta > Magnoliopsida > Fabales > Fabaceae > Vicia > Vicia faba. The sequence continues at coordinate 1,342,784,397 of OX451740.1, forward strand.
GCATTTGTTGTTCAAATCTCCCTCTATCAATGATTTTGAGATTTGATTTTATCCTCCATTAAAGCTTTCCAAACTTGGCATAAATCCAATCTCCTTGTGCCTAATGACCTTGATACGAGTTTGATTGCAATGCTAGCTTTAATTGGAGCCTGAAATGATCACAATATCTTTAGCTTTCAATGTTTTTGATTTTATGTGATTTTATTTGATTTAAAATGAATTAATTCAAATAAAAATAAAATTAAATAACAAAAATAAGATATGGACACATGGCCAAAGCTAGAGCACATGGTCAATAATGAAAACTTAAAACAAGTGAAAAAGAATGGGCCCATTTGGAAAAATTTGAAGTTTTGGGGATAGTTGACTTTTGGCAATTTTGCAAAAAAGTCCAACTTCAACAATGCATAACTTCTTTAATTTTGAACTTTTTAAGGTGTTCTTAGACTTTTTGGAAAGCTTGAGATGTCCTCTAATCAACCCTTTTAGTCTCATATCATTTTGATATTCCATGCTCAAGTTATAAGCTTTGACAAAAAAGGTGTTTTTGTTGACTTTAAAAAATGACCTATAATGTCAAAATTCATAACTTCTTGTGAGTGGATAATTTGATCTTGGGATATGAAGATGGATTGTAGGGAACTGCATCCTCTTCAAAATGAGCTTTTGATGGGTCATTTCTCATAAAGTATGAGAAATTTATGCTTGGTCAAAGTTGAGTTGACTTTTCCTACAAAACCCTAATTTAGCAACTTTTGAATCTTGACGAATTTTGAGCAATCCTTGATGAATCATGATAAACCCTTGATAAAATGATGAAATATCCTTCAAAATGAGAATGTTGACAAAAAATCTTGAAGTTTGACTGTATTTGGGTCACAGTTGACTTTTGCCCTAACACAGTCGATTTTTGGACCTTTGAGCAATTGACTGAGCAAAAATCCTCTACAAGGCTTAAAACTTGACATGGATGATGTTGTACCCCAAAATTTACCCTCCCATATTCTTCAAAGTTTTGACAAGCATCATCTCAATTTGCTCAAAGTCTACTCAGGGGTTGCACAGTCAACCACCCTCCTAAGCCAGTCAAATTAGAGTTTTGGTTCTTGCAAAGAAGTTGAGGTTTTCAAGGGCTCAATCATGTCCCATATGTTCATATACATTGTCAAGCACCTACATGTCAAGTTTCAAGGCTCACAAGGTCAAGTTGCACAGTCAAAAACCCTAATGGCTTCACAATCAACTGTAGGGGCAAAATGGTCATTTGGCAGTCAAAAGTCAAAATTTTTGGTCAACATCTTATTTTGAAGCCACAATCATCATTTGGTAAAATCTTGACCATGATTTCATAAGAGTGGCTCAAAAATCATCAAGGTGTCAAAAGTTTCTATTTTGGGACAGTTGAAAAGTCAACTATAACTTGACCAAGGCATAACTTTTTCATGGTTCATCAGAAAAATCCCATCCAATGCTCATTTTGAAGGGGATGACATTTCCTACAACTAATCTTCACATTCCAAGTACAAGAAATGCTCTCACAAAAAGTTATCAATTTCAACATTATAGGTCATTTTCAAAAGTCAACAGAAAGGCATTTTAAGTCAAAGACCATAACTTAAGATTGGTAAATCAAAATGACATGGGACCAAAGGCATTGGTTAGAGGACTTCAAGACCTTTCCAAAATGTCCAAGAATATGTTCATATGATCAAAATTGAGCAAGATATGCATTGGAGAAGTTGGGAAATTTTTGTGAAATGGCAAAAGTCAACTATCCTTGAAACTTCAATTTTTGACAAAAGGGCCCACTTTTTTCCACTTGATTCATCCTTATCATGCTACCCACGTGTCCCATGATTAAATTCAAGATTAAACATTTATTTTTTCTATTTTTATTTAATTTTATTAATTTAATTCATTTTAAATCCATAAAATTCAAATAAAAATAAAAAAAATTAATCAAAGGATATCTTGTGGTTTGAATGACCTTGATGCATCATAATGCACATGCAAAATTCGTGCCAAGCCTATTATGAGCATGAAAATTCAAATTTTGAACAAACATGGCAAGTGCTTTAATGGTGTTAAAGAGGAAATCCAAAACTTCATGGCAATGGTTAAAAGCTCCTTATTGTGACTGATTCTCATTCAAGGATACATATGCAAGCCTCTCCAATAAAATTCACGACCTAGAGACACCAAGAACGGCCAAACAAAATTCCAAAAAAACTTGAAGAAAAGTGAAAACTGAATTCTCACTTGCAGGCCAATTCGAACCCTTTTCTTGTTTCCAATACATTGCTGGACCTTCCAGGAACCTTTTGCAATCAGAACTAAGCGCCAAAGCTCAAGAAACTGCCCAGAATAAACTCACGGTTTGCAAATTTTTTCTAGAATTGAAACTCACATTCTATGCATCCTTAACATGTTATAATCGTTGTTTTACATTGCTTGACCCTTTACAAAGCTTTTGGCATTGTTTAATTTCATTATCATGTACAGAATCGTTAATCACCATTGGAGATTTTTAGGGTTCTTAAGGTCTCGAATTGGGGATTTCTAGCACAGGCAAAATTAGGCCTTCTCACGCATATGCTTGAAATCGTGACATCCAGACGAACTCATTGCAACCCTCGCGCTCAATTTATCTTGCGCCTATCGCTAATCGCTATTTTTCTCTTTTCCAGTTTGTGGGGGTTTAAAACCCCCGCTATTTGTTTGATATTTCTGCAGGTGAAACGAAGAAGGAGATGGCGTGTTGACTTATGATTGGGAGATTCAAACTTGGCGCGCGTTTTTCTGAGTTCCAGCATAGTTGTTATTATTAACATATATTATTTGTTGATTATTATTTTTACAAAGACAACGCGATGGTGGAGTGGTTGGTGACGTGTTTGTTCATCACTGGGACCTGGGTTCGATTCCCAGGTCCCCCAATTTCCTTGTTTCTATTTTTTCCCAGTTAATCACGTGCAGGCCCTCAAATAGCTTCCACCATAAACCCTCACAGATCAGCATGCCAAGTGTCTCAAGCGCCAATCCAGTGGCCAAAGCATGAGGACCATGGTGATCAGGAGTCAACACTGGCGTAGGCAACCAGAAAGGGTCAACGTGGCTGAAGGTTCATGGGCCTCACAATTCCATATACACCCTCAATTCTGGCCCAAACCCCCCTTGGGTTTGCTCTCCTTTTTTATTATTTTGTCATTTTATCTTTTATTTTATTTTTTATTCCTTTTTTATTAATTATTAACATGATTAATATTTTTCATAAAAAAATCAAAAAAAGAACTAATATTATTATTATTATTAATTTCATTTTATTTTTGTAAATAAATACTAATAAGTTGAATTAATTTTAATTAGGCAACTTTAACCTTTTTTTTTAAATGATTAAAATAAATTTAGAATTAGGTTTTATTAACTTTTAATTTTATTTCCTTTTATTTTATTTTAAAAAAAAACATAAAAATACAAAAACATTTTTTCTTTTAATAAATTAATTAATTAATTTAATCATTAGTTTTAATTTCATTTAATCACAAAAAAGACAAAAAAATTCATTTCTTTTCTTAAAAGGGTCAAAACCCTTAGGACGTTCCCGATTTAATTCTTTCGCGCGCATTTATTTTATTTTGATTATTTATGTAATTGTCTCCAGCTATGTAATAATAATTAGGATTTTATTGCTTTCTTTAATTTTCTTGCACTTTATTTACCAAAACGGGTCTTTGTTTTTTGGCGATGTATATACCCGCGCCTTGTAATAGCGTAGCTTTACATTCCCGCACTTTAATTTTCCGCACTCCTAACTGCTAATATGCATGAAAGAATGTATGTAAATAAAATTAACCCGTAGCTCACAAATAACATGTGCAAAGACAATTAACTGAAAAACAACACACAATGCACATGCCACTCTTAGGGTACGCCTCACTGGTTGCCTCGAAACGTGGTCATCAAGTATAGGACGTCTTAGAGGTCACCCTTTGTCTAAAGATCCAGTTGCCTTGAAACGGTTGCCTCGGATAAAAAAAGGATCTATGACATTAGGGTTACTTCTAAGGTGTCCTACCGTTGCTTCGGTGACCACATTATCCCGATAATCGAATTGACCCGAACACCTCCAACGACGGTGCTACCTACCTCTAAATGGTGGGATAGTACTATCTAAAGGACTCTTACACAGCTTAATTCCTTAGAGTAGGTAGATTCTCCTAGGTACTTGCTCTTTTCAAACAAATAAAACAACTTTTCGCACTCACATTTTCTAAAAGTTTTCAAACAAATTTTTCATACACTCTTGAGGACAGATACAAGAGTTACTTAGAAATTTTTCAAACGAAACTTTTTCAAACCCACACACACATTTGAAAAGCAAACATCTTTTGAAAACATAAGAGCAAGTACCTAAGAGCCCGTGGATAACCACAGATAGAAAGGGTGCTAACACCTTCCCTTTCTATAAATCTACCTCCCGAACCGAGAAACATTCTCATAAGGAATTTTGCTGTGATTTTGTCCTTTCCATGTTGGAGAACATAAAAGACGGTGGCAACTCTTGCTTACCGCGACATTTCGCGAAACCAGCTAAAAAACAGTCAGTTCTATTCCCACCGATCACAGAACTGGAGACTCTGCTGGGGAATATAAAAGTGAGGTGTACCTTAGGATTAGATCATACTTATGTTTTCAATTGCTTTGCTTTGATTGCTTTATATTCGTGGGCTCTGCATCGGAGTTTCATAGATCCTAACACGGATCTGGGGATACCCTTTTAGGTAGCATAAGCTGTGAGGGACCTGTCCGGCGTAGACCGACACGGGTGAAGCAGTGGCTACGTTGGTGTGGCACCTTGGTCTGTACCGATATCCCTTGTGTTGCAACGAGGAGAATATGGGTCTTCTGAGGAGTCATTAAGCACCAACCGACCTTAGAACCCTAATGTGACCCAACTTGGCCATCGAACAGTAGCCGTATGCTACACCCATTGAGGCTAAACTCTCGCGATGGTTCTGGCTGCAAGAAAAGATTGCAACGCTGGAGTTATGACCGATTGAGGGTAGTCAGTGATATTGGGATCCTCTAGAACCCGGTTACTTTTGATAGGACAGGTTTTAACCACCAACTTCAAGAGGGTAGTACCCTAAACTTCATGCTGGCATAAACTCTAAGGGCTGTCTTGTATGACTTATGTGCTTTCAAACTTGATTACTTGCATGCTTGTTATCTAACACCTGAGTTTCTTGCAGGGTTTGTTTATAGTCCTTAACCTGGACTCATAACAGGGTTTACTTACATCACTCCACGCATAGCATAACATCATGCCATCATACCATTGCATACATCCTACATAAGGACTAATTCATTTCAAGGATCTCAAGGGTTTGTGATGCAGGTCATGATGTCTAGCAAGGGGCAAAGGGGATTTATTTTCCTCTAGCCAAGGTTGATAACTTGAGTCAGGGGCTATGACCCACTCGATATGGTGAGCCTTGACTCTTGAAGAAGGACTCTCAACAACATGAAGTTCCTTCAATCAAGCTACCCAAATTCAAATTCTAACAAGTTTATCTGTTTACCCCGCGAGATCCTTGAGAACATCGCATGCATACATACATGTCATTGCATTACAGGTCCTCTGTTCTACAGGTTGCTTAATCTTCTTCACTGTTTATTTCAGCCATCATCATGAATCCTGAATCATCCAACGAACAAGCTATCAAGGCCCTCCAGGCCCAGAATGCCCAGTTCCAAGAGCTGGTCATGAGCTTAGCCCAAGGACAACAGGAATTGAAGACTCTTCTTTTGAATAAAAAGAAGAAGAGGACTGTTTTGGTCAACCCTAGACGCAGATCTGGGAATACACTGCAGAATGAAGCTGAGCGGACTAATCCATCTGTTGGGGAAGGCAGTCACCAAGGGAGAGAGGTTCCTAGTCCTGTGGTCTCTGATACCGAGACAGATTTCAATGATGAACATTACCCTCGTGCTGAGGACAGGTACAAGCAACTAGAGGACCGTCTAAATGCCATGGAGATTCAACAGGTGCCCGAGTTGGACTTTGGAGACCTCGGCTTATCTTCTGGGGTGGTGATCCCTCACAAGTTCAAGGCACCTGCCTTTGTAAAGTACGATGGGGCTTCCTGTCCTAAGCTGCACCTCCGTTCATACGCAAGGAAGATCCAGCCCTACACGGCAGACAAGAACCTATGGATCCATTTCTTCCAGGAAAGTCTTTCAGGGACTCAACTCGAATGGTTCTATCAGCTGGATGGAACCAGTATTCGTAACTGGGAGGATTTGGCAACTGCTTTTTATAAGCAGTATCAATATAATGCCGACCTCGCTCCTACGCGTATCCAACTCCAGGGTATGTCACAGGGGACGGGTGAAGGTTTTAAGGAGTACGCGCAAAAGTGGAGAGAACTGGCGGGCAGGGTGCAGCCACCGTTGACTGATCGGGAGCTTGTGGATATGTTCATGGGGACCCTATCTGTTCCATTCTTCAACCATCTGATTGGAAATTCTTCTGCTGGGTTTACAGACCTAATCTTGACTGGGGAAAGAATTGAAGCCGGTATCAAGTCGGGGAAGATACAGAATAGTGATTCCTCGAACACTGAGAAGAAACCGTCCAAGAAAGAATCTAGTGCTGTCGATGCAGTAGTTATCTCAAAACCGGCCGGTGCTCCTCAACATCGCAACCAACAAAGGGAAGAGAGACCTAAAAGGCAATTCATTCCCCTCGGCATGACCTTGTCCCAGATATTGCCACAGCTGCTGGAGACCAAGTTGGTAACTCTAAGGGACCCTCCTAAGAATCCCAACAGGACGCCTTTAAGGTATAACCCCAACGTTCGCTGCGCTTATCATTATGACAGCCCAGGGCATGCTACATATGATTGTTGGACTTTGAGAAACAAGGTTCAGGATCTGATCGACGCAAAGGAAGTCCAGTTCGACTCTCTAGAGATTCCCAATGTGATCACTGCTCCCTTGCCAAAACGTGGCTAGGATTAGAAATTTTTTGTTCATTCGAATGTTCAAGTTGTATTTTTTCTTTGATTGTTCAAACATTGTATTCATGTCAAACGTTGTTATTTCATTAATGCATTACACATGTCTGTTTTGAAGTAATTATTTCGTATTCACTATACGCAAACTGTTTTCATATTTTTGTGATGATCAACTCTTGATTGAAAAATTCTAAGCCTCTTGAGGGAGGATGACGAAAACGATACCACAATTTACCGTATGCTTTTGAACAGACCCCGCTGATGAGGTACATGCATTGTTTCAATTCCTAAACACTGGAGTTATAAGGAAGATAATCCCTCGTCAACCCCTCTGAGCCAAAGAAGTAGGAGTTTTTCTTTTCGAAAATTAAAACCCTTAATCATAACCTGGGGCAGGGTAGTTCTCTCAGTTGATCCAAGTGCACAACGAATGGCATCAAAGAAGTCCTTACAAAACAAAAGACAGTGATGGTTCCGAATGATCATAAAGACAGGCAGTCATCATTTCTCAAAATAAAAGCCCAACAAGTCAAAACCTATGAAGGAGATTTACAAAAACTGGGGCATCCCGCTGACTGTAATTACAAAAAGAAACAGTTCAGGCAAAAAACAGGGATAACGAAATAAAAAAGAAAGAGGTCCTACAAACCCTCAACAAAAAAAGAAATGACTGCCTATTCAAAATAAACTATCAGTATCCGAACCATCATTGGAATGTCAGGACAAAGACTCAAACAAAGTCGAATGCACGATCATCTGAGTTTAGGATTGAAGAACGTCACGAAGAACGGGTGGGTACAAATAAATTTTGAGCCTTTATCCTTTGTTTCTCAAACCATGAACCAGGCCACGTTATAACCCTCAAAAGTCCTAGCTGAAGCATGGGTTAATTCGAAAGCATAATGTTACAAAGGTATCCTGACTCCTTAAGGCTTGCGGTAAAATAACGAGTTGACATCACAGTTCAAAAAAAAAATTCACTTGTTTTTATGAAAAAATGCATTTTCAAAAGAGACATAAACTTTGCATTTTTAATATAACATTGCTTGCATATGACTATTTGTTTGAACAACATAGAAGTTCGCACGACGAATGTCTAATGAACAAAAGCACCTCCAATCAAGGGGCATGGCATGATCATTGTCCAACATCTGGGGCAATTAGGTCAAGATTCGGAGAATCTCTCCAAAGGCCAACCAGCAGGGGCAAATCTCCATCTGGATCACTTGGGGCATTGGACAATCAAACGAAGATCTTCTGGTGGTACGACAACACAACACTACTGACAGTGACAACTCCCTACATCCTGAGAACACGAACATAGTCGAAAAAATACTGCGCATAATCAAAGACCCACTAGGTTGACACACCTAGGCAAAAATAAGGGCTTCTCGGCGAACCAAAAGGGTTCGGGCAAAAATAAGGGATGAAATGAAAAATCTGTACACCCGGAAAGTCGAAAACCTGAAAAGGCGGCTTGGGCAAAAATGGGTATCCCGGTGGACTGAAAACCCGAAAGGGCGGTCCAGGCAAAATTTAGGGATCAAAAGCGTACGACTATGTTCCGTCATCTCGTCACTTGCCTACCAGAAGAAGATTTGTCAACCGACAGTTATCAAGCGCCTCCACAGGTATCTTCTCCCACAGAAACAGGGGCAGTAATGAGTTGTCTAAGCGATCTAGTTGCTCTGTCCACCAAGGTACCAAGGTAGGTTCGGCTGAAGAACGTAACCAGGATACCTTCACTCCCCGTTAAGTAAGACAAGATTCAACAACTCTCCCCGAGCATAGTTGGTCTCCCATCAACCCTGAAAAGGCACAACATCTCCAGCAAGTCAACAACACTCTCCCCGAGCAGAGTTCGTCTAATGCCAGCCTTAAGGTAGTTGGGTATCCCCCAAAAGATCTCAATATTCCCCAGCTGAGTATACAGATGTTCCTAAGCAAGCATCCCCGGCAGTCTTAATATAAGATTGTTCCCCGGCGGAATACAGACATCCAGTGGGGCCATTCCCCAGTACAGTCCAAAAAGTCTCCCTAGGAAAGTTGAATCAATCTCCCCAGTAGATTCTGGAAGCTTATCCCCAGTAGATTCTGGAAGCTAATCCCCTGCAGAGTGCAAAAGCTCTCCCCGGCTTTATTCAAAGGTCATTTTCCACCAGAGCCTATAACTGGGTTATCCTCAGCTAATTACCACGGAAATATTGTCCTCGACGAAGTTCTTCCTATCCCCAGCGGAGTTCATCAAATTCCTTAACATAACTTCTCAATGGAATCCCCAGCGAAGTTATCACCAAATCTCAGCGAAGTATCTCTTCCCACAGAGTAATTCCCCGCAGAGTAATCTCTTCAACAAGTTTATTCCTCAACAGAGTCATCTTCTCCTACCGGTTTATTCTTGTAATCATCATCCCCAGCGGAAACGAAGAACTCTGTTCTTCAACATCAGCCTAGGATTCAACTTCCCGGCATGCGTCAAGGATTTACTTTCCCAGACGAAGATACATTCATAAACATGACATCATGATACATGCATATGCGCATCATGTCATACAATCTCGTTTATGTCGAGAACATCATTGCTTGATCCATATCATGCATTGCATACGACTGACCTTTACCTTTCAGGAAGGATACAGTTAAATAATCAGCTACGTCAAAGTGGACAAATACAGTCAAAAGAGACCAATCCAGTCAAAAAAGACAAATCCAGTCAAAGAAGACAAATCCAGTCAAAGAAGACAAGTCCAGTTAAATCCCAAAGGTTTTTCTGATGCTCATCCAGTCAAAGAAGACAGGTCCAATTAAATTACTTCCTAAAGTCAAAGAAGACAACCCGTCGTTATAGACACCCGTCATTATAGATAACTCGTCATTTAAGACAACCCGTCGTTATAGACACCCGTCATTATAGACAACTCGTCATTTAAGACAACTCGTCATTGAAGACAACTCGTCATTGAAGACAACCCGTCATTGAAGACAACTTGTCATTGAAGATAACTCGTCATTGAAGACAACCCGTCAGTATAGACACCCGTCATTGAAGACATCCCGTCATTGAAGACATCCCGTCATTGAAGACAACCCGTCATTATAGACAACTCGTCATTTAAGACAACCCGTCGTTATAGACACCCGTCATTATAGACAACTCGTCATTTAAGACAACTCGTCATTGAAGACAACTCGTCATTGAAGACAACCCGTCAGTGAAGACAACTCGTCATTGAAGACAACTCGTCATTGAAGACAACCCATCAGTACAGACACCCGTCATTGAAGACATCCCGTCATTGAAGACATCCCGTCATTGAAGACAACCCGTCATTAAAGACAACTCGTCATTTAAGACAACTCATCATTGAAGACAACTCGTCATTGAAGACAACTCGTCATTTAAGACAACTCGTCATTGAAGACAACTCGTCATTGAAGACAACTCGTCATTGAAGGTCACTCGTCATTGAAGACAACCCGTCCATGAAGACAACCCGTCCAAAGAGACAACTCGTCAAGCAAGACAAAACCTCCTCTGGTTCAGTTAAATCCTAAAGATTTTTCTGAGATAACCTGTCAGTAGAGACAACCCATCAACCTTTTGAAGTTCCAAATTCGATACCTGTATCTAGCCAGGGCATGTCTGTGAGCGACTGAGTGAGGATCAACACCTGTAACAGGCCAGGAAATTATCTTTCTCAGGAACGCAAGTTCTCGTTAAGGAATCTTTTACGCGATCGACACATAGATGGCATCTATAAGCCCATCCTCCCATACCATCTTTCCAAATGGCATCTATAAGCCCATTCCCGACAAGGTTCTGTCACACTTCCAGATGGCATCTATAAGCCCATCCTCCTATCCACCATCTTTCCAAATGGCATCTATATGCCCATTCCCGACATCACACTGCTGATACTCTACTATGTGAGTGCAAATTTCTGGGCACTCTAGTGTTCAATCATCTTCCACCCTCGGATCACGAAAGGCACACAAGCCAATCTACATCCTCAGGTCTAAGAAGATTGAACAGGGGCAACTGTTGTACCCCAAAATTTACCCTCCCATATTCTTCAAAGTTTTGACAAGCATCATCTCAATTTGCTCAAAGTCTACTCAGGGGTTGCACAGTCAACCACCCTTCTAAGCCAGTCAAATTAGGGTTTTGGTTCTTGCAAAGAAGTTGAGGTTTTCAAGGGCTCAATCAAGTCCCATATGTTCATATACATTGTCAAGCACCTACATGTCAAGTTTCAAGGCTCACAAGGTCAAGTTGCACAGTCAAAAACCCTAATTGCTTCACAATCAACTATAGGGGCAAAATGGTCATTTGGCAGTCAAAAGTCAAAATTTTTGGTCAACATCTTATTTTGAAGCCACAATCATCATTTGGTCAAATCTTGACCATGATTTCATAAGAATGGCTCAAAAATCATCAAGGTGTCAAAAGTTTTTATTTTGGGACAGTTGAAAAGTCAACTGTAACTTGACCAAGGCATAACTTTTTCATGGTTCATCAGAAAAATACCATCCAATGCTCATTTTGAAGGGGATGACATTTACTACAACTCATCTTCACATTCCAAGTACAAGAAATGCTCTCACAAAAAGTTATCAATTTCAACATTATAGGTCATTTTCAAAAGTCAACAAAAAGGCATTTTAAGTCAAAGACCATACTTTGAGATTGGTAAATCAAAATGACATGGGACCAAAGGCATTGGTTAGAGGACTTCAAGACCTTTCCAAAATGTCCAAGAACATGTTCATATGATCAAAATTGAGCAAGATATGCATTGGAGAAGTTGGGAAATTTTTGTGAAATGGCAAAAGTCAACTATCCTTGAAACTTCAATTTTTGACAAAAGGGCCCACTTTTTTCCACTTGATTCATCCTTGTCATGCTACCCACGTGTCCCATGATTAAATTCAAGATTAAACATTTATTTTTTCTATTTTTATTTAATTTTATTGATTTAATTCATTTTAAATCCATAAAATTCAAATAAAAATAAAAAAAATTAATCAAAGGATATCTTGTGGTTTGAATGACCTTGATGCATCATAATGCACATGCAAAATTCGTGCCAAGCCTATTATGAGCATGAAAATTCAAATTTTGAACAAACATGGCAAGTGCTTTAATGGTGTTAAAGAGGAAATCCAAAACTTCATGGCAATGGTTAAAAGCTCCTTATTGTGACTGATTCTCATTCAAGGATACATATGCAAGCCTCTCCAATAAAATTCACGACCTAGAGACACTAAGAACGGCCAAACAAAATTCCAAAAAAACTTGAAGAAAAGTGAAAACTGAATTCTCACTTGCAGGCCAATTCGAACCCTTTTCTTGTTTCCAATACATTGCTGGACCTTCCAGGAACCTTTTGCAATCAGAACTAAGCGCCAAAGCTCAAGAAACTGCCCAGAATAAACTCACGGTTTGCAAATTTTTTCTAGAATTGAAACTCACATTCTATGCATCCTTAACATGTTATAATCGTTGTTTTACATTGCTTGACCCTTTACAAAGCTTTTGGCATTGTTTAATTTCATTATCATGTACAGAATCGTGAATCACCATTGGAGATTTTTAGGGTTTTTAAGGTCTCGAATTGGGGATTTCTAGCACAGGCAAAATTAGGCCTTCTCACGCATATGCTTAAACTCGTGACATCCAGACGAACTCATTGCAACCCTCGCGCTCAATTTATCTTGCGCCTATCGCTAATCGCTATTTTTCTCTTTTCCAGTTTGTGGGGGTTTAAAACCCCCGCTATTTGTTTGATATTTCTGCAGGTGAAACGAAGAAGGAGATGGCGTGTTGACTTATGATTGGGAGATTCAAACTTGGCGCGCGTTTTTCTGAGTTCCAACATAGTTGTTATTATTAACATATATTATTTGTTGATTATTATGTTTACAAAGACAACGCGATGGTGGAGTGGTTAGTGACATGTTTGTTCATCACTGGGACCTGGGTTCGATTCCCAGGTCCCCCAATTTCCTTGTTTCTATTTTTTCCCAGGTAATCACGTGCAGGCCCTCAAATAGCTTCCACCATAAACCCTCACAGATCAGCATGCCAAGTGTCTCAAGCGCCAATCCAGTGGCCAAAGCATGAAGACCATGGTGCTCAGGAGTCAACACTGGCGTAGGCAACCAGAAAGGGTCAACGTGGCTGAAGGTTCATGGGCCTCACAATTCCATATACACCCTCAATTCTGGCCCAAACCCCCCCCTTGGGTTTGCTCTCCTTTTTTATTATTTTGTCATTTTATCTTTTATTTTATTTTTTATTCCTTTTTTATTAATTATTAACATGATTAATATTTTTCATAAAAAAATCAAAAAAAGAACTAATATTATTATTGTTATTAATTTCATTTTATTTTTGTAAATAAATACTAATAAATTGAATTAATTTTAATTAGGCAACTTTAACCTTTTTTTTAAATAATTAAAATAAATTTAGAATTAGGTTTTATTAACTTTTAATTTTATTTCCTTTTATTTTATTTAAAAAAAAACATAAAAATACAAAAACATTTTTTCTTTTAATAAATTAATTAATTAATTTAATCATTAGTTTTAATTTCATTTAATCACAAAAAAGACAAAAAAATTCATTTCTTTTCTTAAAAGGGTCAAAACCCTTAGGACGTTCCCGATTTAATTCTTTCGCGCGCATTTATTTTATTTTGATTATTTATGTAACTGTCTCCAGCTATGTAATAGTAATTAGGATTTTATTGCTTTCTTTAATTTTCTTGCACTTTATTTACCAAAACGGGTCTTTGTTTTTTGGCGATGTATAGACCCGCGCCTTGTAATAGCCTAGCTTTACATTCCCACACTTTAATTTTCCGCACTCCTAACTGCTAATATGCATGAAAGAATGTATGTAAATAAAATTAACCCGTAGCTCACAAATAACATGTGCAAAGACAATTAACTGAAAAACAACACACAATGCACATGCCACTCTTAGGGTACGCCTCACTGGTTGCCTCGAAACGTGGTCATCAAGTATAGTACGTCTTAGAGGTCACCCTTTGTCTAAAGATCCAGTTGCCTCGAAACGGTTGCCTCGGATAAAAAAAAGGATCTAGGACATTAGGGTTACTTCTAAGGTGTCCTACCGTTGCTTCGGTGACCACATTATCCCGATAATCGAATTGACCCGAACACCTCCAACGACGGTGCTACCTATCTCTCAATGGTGGGATAGCACTATCTAAAGGACTCTTACACAACTTAATTCCTTAGAGTAGGTAGATTCTCCTGGGTACTTGCTCTTTTCAAACAAACAAAACAACTTTTCACACTCACACTTTCTAAAAGTTTTCAAACAAATTTTTCATACACTCTTGAGGACAGATACAAGAGTTACTTAGAAATTTTTCAAACGAAACTTTTTCAAACCCACACACACATTTGAAAAGAAAACATCTTTTGAAAACATAAGAGCAAGTACCTAAGAGCCCGTGGATAACCACGGATAGAAAGGGTGCTAACACCTTCCCTTTCTATAAATCTACCTCCCGAACCGAGAAACATTCTCATAAGGAATTTTGCTGTGGTTTTGTCCTTTCCATGTTGGAGAACATAAAAGATGGTGGCGAATCTTGCTTACCGCGACATTTCGCGAAACCAGCTAAAAAACAGTCAGTTCTATTCCCACCGATCACAGATGATCTTGAGAACATATTAGGACATTGGTGAGCACTTGGGGTCACTTGGACTCAAGGATCTTGATGCAACATAAAACCCTAATTTGGGGTAGACTGCCTTAGGAGAGAGCTTGTTTGACCAACTCTTGAGCAACCCTGAGCAACTTGGAGATCTTTCTTGCAATGTCTTGAGAAATATGGGAGGGCAAATTTTGGGGTACAACACAAGGGATTATCTTCCTTATATCTCCGGTGTTTAGGTATTTGAAACAATGCATGTACATCGTCAACAAGATTTTATTCAAAAAGCTTACAACTAGAGATTCTGTGTTTTTTTTTAGATCATCATCCTCCCTTCGATATCTGCCTAGGCAAGAGAATGGGCAACAAGTTGGTATCATAATGCAAAAAGCAATTTAAAACTTGAAAACAAATACGAGTGAAACGAATGAATTTCTTCAAGACAAACATACTCATTGTATTAAGATAATCATTCAAATGCAAACAAGTTCTTACATACAAACAGTGCAATGATAAACAAGAAAAATTACAAATGAACAAGCAAGAAAATGCTAATTAAACTGAGAAGACTCTCTTCTTTAAACTCCGAGGTATCCTTCAATATTGTTTATTCTTTGGCAAAGATTTGACTTGAACCTCAATACTAATATCCTTAAATGACAAGATACCATTTCTGACCAACTTCTGAACCTCAATCTTCAAAGCAAAGCAACCCTCTAAGTCATGCCCACAAGCACCTTGATGAAAGGCACAAGTCAAATCAGCTTTGTAGTACCAATGCATCTTCTCAGGAACCTTCGGTGGAGGTCAGGTCTGAACCAAATTCCTCTGCCTCAGGACATAAAATAACTTCGTATAGGTTGTTGGAATTGGATCAAACTGAGATTTCCTATGATTAAGAACTTGCTTATTCTGTTGATGAACTGAAGCTGCATAAGGTAAATTGGATGCAGGGATAATAGGAGGAACATGATGATTCTGGCGATGATTATTTCTTCCTCTGACTCTCTTCTTAGGAAAGTTATTATCAAACTTCTTTGCACCGTTAGTTGAGCCACCATCTTCATATAAACACCCCTGTCGAACATATTCTTCTAGATGCACTCCCATATTCACCTTGTCAAAAAATTCATTAGGCACATTAATTATCATCTTCTCATGAAAGAATGATTTCAGAGTTTCAAGTGAAGACCTTTTCCATCGCTTCTTCTTTCTTAGAAGGATTGACTCGGGTGACAACCAAAATTTCAACCAAACCAGTTAAGTGCTCCATAATAGCTTTCAAAATAGTCATCTCTCTTCGGAGTTCAGAAACCTCTTACTTGATATTCATTATTCTCTTAGCACGAGTGTTGTACTGGTGAGACCAAAGGAAAAATTAAGACCTGGAAATGAGTTTTGAAAGTGAAACAAAAAAATGTATAATGATGTATGATATGCAAAGAGAGAGTTTTTATTTGACTTTCAAGGAACTCAAGATATTAAGTTGTAAACATCAACGTATGAAGATAGAAGATGAATTTTAAATTGGATCAAAGCGTTGATCAAGTTATCATCAAGATCAATCATCCATTTTGGTGGATTAGGGTTTTCACCCCATCAACATCCAAGATCCATTGAGCTTGAAGAAACTTGTGATGTTTACAAAGAAAGACTTCCAAATTCCTTGAAAATCGAATGAAAAGGGTTTTATGGATGCATGAAGGCATGGATATGCAACAACTACAAGCAAGGTCATAAACAAAGTCGAAAGGTTCAACGCCACGAGCATGGAGTCAAAGGTAAAGACCATCCCCAAGGTATGTACTAAAGGTTTAATCACACCTGTAAAACAAGGTTTTAAAAGTTCCCAGAGTCTACATTCATCCTTCAGATATTACCAACATCCCGATTACTCGGTAATTAGCAATATTCTCAAGAGAAACTTGTCTAAGTGCAACATCGTGTGATAACTACTTCCGGATTACTCTGTTATAGTCTCCGCACTACACCTAAGAGGCCAAAATGGGTTAGGGCTCTACGGTTCTCAGCTTCTCTGGCTCCCAAGTCGAAAGAAATAATGTCTTCCCAATTACTTGGTAAACAAATACTACGTTCAAAGGGGCTTCCACTGAGTGGGGGATTTCATGTCTCCTTCTTCGGGATTACTTCCTCAAAGTTAACATGACTATACCGTCCGTCCTATTCCTAAGTGTAACTTAGTCCGGGTATAGGAATTGTCCTTTGAAAATATTATCAACACCCAAATAATCACAATATATCACATATAATCAAACAAACAAGTAATAATAACAAAAACAAATATTACAAATTAGGCTTAACCCACTTAGGGAAGGACCAGCAAGAGGTCAATCTGTCCCCAGCAGAGTCGCCAACTCTGTAGCGGTGAAAATCAGAAATCAAGCTATTAATTAACTTGACTCGCAAATAGCAAGAGTCACTACCGCGCTTTATTATTTCCAAGGGAAAAGGGAAAAGAGCGAAATAAAATCCTAAAATATGCAATGTAAAATGATACTTAAAAGTAATAAAAATACAATGCATTTTTTAAAGAGATCTAGAGTTCATGGGTTGATTATGCAATGGGAAGGTATTAGGACCCAATGCATCTGCCGTACTCCACATGAACCTTTTGAAATATCTGTTTTTTTTTAAAATGGTTTGTTTGATTAAAATGGTTCGTTTGGTAAAAATGTTTGGTTTGGCTAAAAATGATTTATTTGGACAATATTTTAAAGATACGATGACCTAGTGCCGAAGTTTTGACTTAAAAGGTGTGAGTTTGAAAATTGAATTTTGTCTTAACGAATTAAAAAAAAATTAAATGGAAAATATTTTTATGTCTTTTTATGTTAATATAAAAAATGATGAAAAGGAAAATAAATGAAAAATAGAAACAGCATGCTGCTGCAGGCAAATCAGCAAGGATCAGAAGTTCTAAAGTCAGGTGCGTGGTGACTCAGAAGGAAGCGTCAGTGGGTATCAGAAGTTCTGAGTTGGTGAACTCTAAGGTCCTGCAAGAAATGTTAGAGGGAAAACACATAAATTCAGGGTGGTATTCATACAGTGGGCCACAAGTCAGAAGTGTTGTATTACACTAAAACAATGAGTAAACGTCAGAAGTTCAGTGCGTTATCAGCATGTAAAAATCAGAAACTCTGAGTGTTTGAAAACAGCGAATGGAAACATCAAAAGTTCAGTGTATTTGACATGTAAGGAGAACTCAAAAGTTCTGTGCTGTGTTATAACAACGAGTGAATCATAGAAGTTCTGTGTGTGTTAACAGCGTATGAAAATCAGAAGTTCTAAGTGTTAAAACAATGAGTGAACATCAGAAATTCAGTGTGCATTAGCAGTGAGTGAATATCATAAGTTCAATGTGTTTAAACAATGAGGAAACATCAGAAGTTCAGTGTGCATTAGCAATGAGTGAATATCATAAGTTTTGTGTGTTTAAACAGTGAGAAAAATCATAGAAGTTCTGCATGTTAAAACAGTAAGGAGAACTCAGAAGTTCCGTGTTGTGCTAAAACTGTAAGTGAACATCAGAAGTTATATGCCTTATTTCAACTCTTATAAGCACACCAGCAATTCATTCAGTTCTTATTAAACAGCAAATCAGAAGGATAACATCACAACAACTTATAGAAGTTCTAATTCTAAATCCGAGTCTAGCCCTAATCAAGAAACTTTGATCCACAGTTTTTCTACTTATGAAATGATATGAAAGACATCAACACTATGATATTTACATGTTTAATGATGTTCTGAATGAAAAATATGCAAAGTTAGAAAGACTTACCTTGAACCTGGAACGTGGGCTTGGAGCTTTGAGCTGCTACCTTTGGATGTTCTGGAATCAGCAAGAGTAACGAAAGAGAAAGTGCCAAGCTCTTTAATTCAAAAGGAAGAACAAAGGTTTGGTTTTTTGTTTGGGATTTCTGGATTTTTTATGAAGGTTTCAACTTCCTTTTCTCCCCTTTTTTTTACCAATCTCTCTTCCAAAAGCCATCCCCAATCTCTCTTCCAAAAAAACCAGCCCTTTGAACATGTGATGGAGCAAAGTATTTATAGATGGGTTTGTTGTGGTTTTGGGGGGAAAACGAATGGGATTCAAACCTTTTTGGTATACTGTTCCAATTCTTTTTTAATCACAATTTTCGTATGCTAATTTGATGCAAGTATGGGGTTTGAGAAAGTGCAGGCGTGGACTGGGTCAGCAGCTGATTGCAGCACTGTAATGTAGCAGGGCAACAAGTTACTGAAATGAGGTTTTGGGATTTGGTGATGTTCTGATCACATAAGATCAGAAGCGTAACCTTTATGTGCTGAAGGGTCACGTTCTCATGGAAGATTGAGTTTTGAACCACGTTTGCAACTTCTGACTGCACTTGCATGTAGGCTGAAGAGCCATGTTCTGATTGAAGGCTATGTTCTGAACCAAATTTGCAACTTCTGACTGCACTTGCATGGAGGCTGGCTCAGAAGTTCTAAAGTATCACATACTCTTAACACTTAGAAAATTTTCTAAATGTTTAGAAACTTTGATTTTTCCAAAGTAACTTCTGACTCCTGATTTTTTATGAATCAATCTCATGTCTTGATGAAATAAAATTGTTGAAACTTGATTTGATATGAAAGTCAAAGTTTTACTTTTCAGTGTGTTTTTGACCATTTTTCCCTTGCAGATGACTATCTTGAAAAATTACAGTTCAAGGCTTGGAATTGGATGGAAGCAAACTTGATCTTTCTTCGCATTCCAAAGCATCTTGATGCACATGTGAACCCGTGATGATTAAATCTTGTTTATTCTCTGAGAAAGTTATGGAGAAGCTTGAGACCACTTGTCGAACAAGGCGTGGAAATAAACACACGATTCCCCTGATGAATCAGTCTTCAAGAATCAATGATCAACCGTACTTCTGGCTTGAGAGATTCTGAACCCTAATCGAGGCGTGACGCATAATGCTCTTGATTTAGATCTGTTTCCTGCAAATGAAATCAAATAAACGAAAAACACACACTTCGTGCTTGATTAGAAGTTAGTGATACATAGGCTAAGAATGTTCAAAATACTTGACAATTTCTGCATAGTCAATGCTCGAAGGTGAGAAGTTAAAATCGACCGTACTTCGTGACCTTGACTTTTGTATAAAAATGCAAACAATAAAAATGGGATCTTAGGTCAAATATTGGGGTATGACAGTGACCAGAGCTAGGAGAATCTTTTCACCCAATATCTCACCACCAGTTGCTACAAAGGTACCTGTCTGCATCATCACTGCTAAACCTAGTTCTGAACCAAAGGGAAAAGAGAAGGTAGTTAAGCCTGTTCAAATAGAAATTCCCGCAAAAGACATTGCTGATGGAGAACCTTCCGCTAAAGAAATGGATGAGATCTTGAAAATTATAAAAAGGAGTGACTTCAAGATTGTGGAGCATTATACTATGTAATCTTTGCTACTCTGTTCCGATGCTCATGCCTGGGCATTAATAAAATTCTTGAAAAAGGCTCATGTCCCTCATGAGACCATGAAAGACCAGTTTGAAAATTTTGTGGCAAGCTTGACGGCTGATAATGGTTTGGGTTTCTCGGATGCTGATCTGACACCACTTGGAAAGAACCATAACAAAGCTATGCATGTTTCTGTTGAATGTAAGGGGACTACCTTATCACATTTTCTGGTTGACATTGGCTCTTCTTTAAACGTGCTACCCAAGTGGGCTTTGGATCGTTTAGACTGTGAAGGATTAGTTTTGAAACCAAGTGATATTATTGTGAGGGATTTCGATGGTTCCAAAAGGACAGTTCATGGAGAGGTGGATCTCCCGATCAAGGTGGGCTTACAGATTTTTCAACTCTACTTTCTACATCATGGATATCCGTCCTGCCTACTCCTGTTTGCTGGGTCGCCCTTGGATCTATGGAGCTGGGGCAGTAACATTTACTCTTCACCAAAAGCTCAAGTATCCAGTCAAAGGAAGAATTGTCACTGTCTGTGGTGAGGAGGAGTTCATGGTAAGCCACCTCAACTCTTTCAAGTATGTGGAGATGGATGGCGAATTTATAGAAACCCCGTGTCAGGCTTTTGAAGTTATGCCACCAATGATTGCCGCTGCCAAATGTTCCTCTGAGGTGTCCAAAGGTGTCAAAGTTGTACCAAAGATGGTTTCATTCAAAGATGTTCGTGCTGCAGTCGAAGAAGAAAGCTGTGATACTTGGGGGTAACTCCCCGAGATCCCGTTCTAAGCAGACAAGTATGGTTTGGGTTTCACTATCAAGTCTCAGAAAGAAGTGAGGCGCGCTTGTGTAGGTAAGCCTCCTCTCCGTATTGGCAGTCATGAAGTTAATGCTGTAGGTGATTCTGATGACGAGGCTGCATTTGAAGATTGGGTATACCCTACTACAATGGAGCTCAACAATTGGCACGCAAAGGACTTCATTCCCATATCCTTCATTGAGGAGTAATGACTTGTTTATTGCTTTCTGTTAATTCAAGAAAATTTTGTCTGTAATATTAAACAATGACTTTTAAGCCATGTGCCTGGCCCGGGGCACTTCGGTCCATTTGTCAAGGGTTTTATTTATGTTCATCTTATCATATGATCATTCAATACAAATCATTGGACTTTTTCATTCAAATATTTGTGCTCATTGTCTTTCTTTTCTTCAAATGCATTTTTCAAAAATATCCATGTATCTTACATGCACACACACACTTTTGCAACTCCTCGTCCACTCTGGATCTCATTGCCAATGACTATACTATTGCCGACTATGATTTCGAATGTCCAATTAACCAAGCCGAAGACGAAGGCGAGGAAGATTGTGAAATACCGAGAGAACTAGCCAGACTTCTATTACAAGAGGAAAAATTAATTCAACCGCATGAAGAGTCAGTTGAAGTCATCAGTCTGAGTACCGAGACAGACAAGAAAGAGGCCAAGATCGGCGTTGACCTGGAAAGCAGTGTCAAAAGCAGATTGGTTCAGATGTTGCATGGTTATGTAGAATTGTTTGCATGGTTTTATGAATATGTGCCAGGTGTTTTACCCTAGAATTTACCCTCTCACTTATCAAGAATTTACTCACAAGATCTCCTTGGGCTCAAGATTGCACTAGGGTTTGATCAGCTCAAGACACCTCCTCAAACACTGATGACCAAAACTAGGGTTTGAGTGTGTACAAGGAAATTTTAACTTCCAATTCCCCATATGACTTTTATGGATCATTACGGACCCCCAAGGTTGCTCATGTTAAGTTTCAAGCCTTGGATCACATTTTTGCTCAGTCAATTGAGCAGTTGACCTAAAAATCATTTGTACTGGGAAACAAGTAAACTATTGCCAATTTACAGTCAAACTTATTAATTTTTGATCCATATCAACATTTTAAACTCATATGTATCATTTGATCAAGTTTGGACCACAACTCCTCAAGAAATTTGATCAAATCTCCAAAAGGGCAAAATGGTCAAAATTAGGGTTTTGACTGGCAAAGGGCAATTTCTGATTTTTGACCTAGCAAATGATCAATTGATTTAAGGCATGATCTCCAGAGTCTAATTGCATCCTTTTGACCTAATTACATGGTTCAAAACATTGCAAGTCCATTGGATTGACAAATGAATTTTTCAATCAACTAATCAAAAGTCAACTGTATACTGAAAAGTCAAACTTTGACTTTTTGGTCAAATTCAAGTGCCAAAGATCACAATCCATCAAAACATGCCAAAATATGAAACTTATTCATCAAGAAATCAAAAGGTCAAGATTTCATTTTGAAAATTAAAAATTTCTAAACTTAGAAATTTTTCCAAGTGTTGGAAATTTCATGTTTTTTCATAATTTTGAACAAAATTTTCACCATGATGCAAGATGATTCAAGAGAAACTTCCAACATGAAAGTTGTAGATATACTTGAAATCTACAACTTTTCTTTACACAAATCCTTCCAAAAATGCTTGGATCTCAAGTTATAATTTTATGAACACGTGGTCATGAAACTACACACTTAGTGAAATTTTGCCCTAATTTGGTCAGGATTTTGACCTAACTTCATGGAACTTTTTCTTATAGTTCCAAGGGGAATCTTCAAAAGCAATTCAAAGATGGGTTATATAGCACATTGCAAGCTTTCCAAAATTTCCGAGAACTCCTTGAGATCATTCTTGAGTAGGAAGAATCCAAGAGATGAAATTAGGGTTTTGTCACTTGAATTACAAGTCATTTTTGATGAACACTTGAACCAAATCCATGCTATGCTGCATAATATCACTTTGCAAGCTTCTAACTTTCAACTCACTCCTTAATTAAAAGTTTACACAACATATGGAGCCATTGTCCAAGAATTTGAACCATTATCCAAGTTGCATTTCCATTTTTGGAAGAAAGACACCATTGTTATTCTTGAAAAGTGGCTTTAATCACAAAGTCCACTCTCCTTGAGCATTGAACTTGTTATTTATGCATAAACAAACCCTATAAACCAAAAGCAAGTATGTCCAAATTACTAACCACTCTATGCAACCCTGTACTTTGCCTTGGAACAAGATGTTTCAACTTTGCTTCAAAAACAAGAAAGATGCTACAACATTTGATTTTCAAATTATGACTTGTTATGAGGCATAAGACCTTTTGCCTATAAATACATACACTATTTTCAAGATAACACACGAATAGACAAGCCCTGAAAACTTTTAAAAACTCAGAACTGCATCACAAACCACCATTGTTGCATATTCTGACCAAGAACTTGAAACTTCCATTTCACTCGTGCGTTTCTTGGCCTTTTGCCTCCAAAAGCTTCCAAACATCATACATAAGCCATCCCTATCCCTGTTACACGACTGTAACACCATCTTCATCTATTTCCAAGTTCAAAAACATAGCATCACAATTGGACTTCTCCATACCATTCCAGACACCCTCAGCTCAAGCCAGCCATTGCACTAGATTCCTGGAGGTCCAAGGAAGCTAACCTGATCATCAACACTGCCTGAAACAAGCTCGAATCCATTTCACGATTTCTAGTTTTGAGGTATTTTTCTTGAACTTTTATCTTCATATTTAGGCATTGTTAGGCTTGCATTTGTGAAGATAAAATATAGACATCATTGCCCTGAAACTATACATGTCCATATATTTCATTTATTTTGATTGAGCTAGGAGAACTTTGAGTTTGAACCTTCTGAAATAGTTAGGTCAGAATTTGGTACTTTTAGAAATTCTTATTCGTCTTTGATTTATAGCTTATGATATTTATATGGTTGAATTCGTGTGACAAAATGGAGCAATTTTCATGTTTACATTTTTGCAAATGGTTGAGAAATGAGCAAGTTACAGATCCTTTGGCTGGAGGTTGAAGATAAAGTGTAATCAAGACACGTTTTGCCTTACATATTTATTGTTTTACTTGTATTAACGGATGTATAGCCACCCCAGTGGTAGAAGCGCGCGCCTGTAACCTATAGGACCTGGGTTCGAGCCTCAGTGGTACCCTTTTGCATTTTCATACATTTTTGGCATTTCTGACTTGTTTTTTTTGAGCGCCTGGGCCTCTATTGGGCTTACCTTGTTTCTTTGTTTTTTTACTGACTAACCCCCTTGCAAGCTCTTGGCACCCCCTGGCCCAAATTATTTTATTTATTTATTTATTTTTCTTTTTCTTTTCTTATATATATTTTTCTAAATACTAAAACTCATAAAATACAAAAAAATGACATATTTATATTTTGACTTATTTTATTTTATTTTCCTATAAAAATATTTTTATTTATTATACTTTATTTATTAAGTAAACCTTGTAAACTTAATTAATATTATGTTTTTTTTTCTTCACACCATTTAAAATACATTATTTTAATATAAAAAAGACAAAATATTTTATAATACTATAAATATTTTCAAGATAAGAAATACAAAAAAAAATACTTTTCTTAAACTTATTTTCTTTTGATTAATTAATAGAATTAGGATTTTCATTTAAAATCTTTTCTTAATTAATTCAAACTTAATTAACTATTTTCTTTATTTAATTAGGTTAAGACAAAAAAAAATTTCATGAAAACTAAACAAAATTCATTTTCTCTACATTTTGCATCCTTGTACATTTGTTCATTTTTATACTTTGTATTTATTCAATTCGTTGTATATTCATATCAATTCAATATGGTTGTTATAGTCTAATTAGGTTTAAATTCTTGCAATCCCCATTCATGAGTTTGTACACCCCCTCCCCACAAATGTTGTATTAGCATAGTAACTTAAAATTTCACAATTTATCGCTTTTATATAACATGCTAGTAATTAGGGTTTGTATGGAAAGACTAAAACCAATACTTAGAAAACCCTAATTCAAGACGAAAACAAGCATGAAAATGATACACTTGTACACAAGCACCCCTAGGGTTATCCAACTTGGTTGCCTTATACAAAATGGCCATATTACACATGTAAGGTATCTTAGCAAAAACAAGCAAATACAAGATCATAGTCCCTCGATGACGCTATCTAAGTTGCCTTACAAATGATCTTAGTCCCTCAAAAAGAATGCTAAGATACCTTGAAACATTGCTAATCATTGTTATACGATGACCCATGCCCGTCCCGTTTACATCCAAAGTTGGGGTTGCTTACCAAATCAATGGTAAGACAACAATGTCAAAGGAAATGGAAATGAACAAGAAAGACATTTGAGTAGGTATATTGCTCCTAATTACTTGCTCCATTTCAAAACAAACATCCTTGCTATTTTCAAAAACAAACACCAACACTTTCAAAACATCTTACAAAACTTGAAAACATTTTCAAAATATCAACATCTTTGTATACATTCTTACAAACAATAATCATTACAAAGATTGCCTAAACAATGGCTTCTTTTACAAAATACTTTCAAAAACCACATCAAGCACAATTTTCAAACAAAAAGCAAGTGATCTAGCAAGTAACTAAGAGCCCATGGAAAACCATGGATGAAAAGGGTGCTAATACCTTCCCTTTTCATATTCTACCCCCCGAACTCAAGAAATAATCTCAAAGGTCTTTCCTATGCTTTTTCACCTTTCCTTTTGGATAAAAGAAAAGTCAGTGGTGACTCTTGCTAACCGCAACATTTGCGATCAAACGCAAAACCTTCAAGTCATTTCTCCCACCATATCACAGAACTGGCGACTCTGCTGGGGAATATTCTAAAAGTGGGGTTACATTAGGGTTATATCACATTTACTTGCTTACATTGTTTGACTTGTATGCTTTACATTTTGGTTCTTTGTTTGGGTTTGAATCCTCTACCCGGATTTGCGATACAATATAGGTAAGTAGCAATACATTGTGGAAATTGTGCGGGGTATACCGACATGGTCTAAGCAATAGCTACGTTAGTGCGACATATTTCTGGTTACCAGTAGCCTTTGAGTTAATCAAAGAGAATACGGGGCCGCTGAGTGATGTCATAAAGCACTAATGAACTTCTAGAACCTTTACTTTACCAACTTGGCCTTTAGGATGTAGTGAGATGACCAGCTTTGGTGCAGTCCGAAGTTAGTAGATACTCGATACTACACTCATTGAGGTTGGGTTTCTTGGGATATTTCGGTCGCCATTAAAGAGGCTTGTGCTGAAATAATGACCAAGGAAATAAACCAGTGATATTGAGCTCCTTAGAACCCAATTACTATTACTAGGACAGATTGAGCCAACTAAACTTCTACATGGTACTTACCTATAAAACTCCATGCAAGCCTAAACCTAGGAACTTGTTTGTTTTGTTTGTATATACATACTTGTACATAACATCATGAACATCATAACATTATACACATTCACTAACCATTTCAAGGATTTTAGGATTCATCTTTGTTCTTGTTTTTATAGGATATGGATTCTCTTCGCAGGAAAACTATTCAAGTCAACCTTGTAAGGATTCCTCCACAACTTAAGGAGTTAGCTTCAAGGTTTCCTGAAAACTCTCCATTCACCGAGATACATGGTCGCCTACTCAACTTGGTCACCTCTAACACATATGAGGACATGATGAAGGTGCTCTTTCAGTTCTTTGATCCTTTGCACCATTGCTTCATATTTCCCGACTATCAACTTGTGCCTACTTTGGAAGAATTCTCCCGACTCTTGAGAATTCCCATTCTCAATTAACTACCTTTCAACGGTACGGAAAGAGACCCAAAGCCAGAAGATATTTCTCAAGCTCTACACTTGAACTCATCTGATGTCATAACTCATTGGGAAACAAGGAGTGGTGTCAAGGGTTTCCTAGCAAAGTTCTTGTTTGAGAAAGCCCAAAACTGTTGGATTCCTTGGATTTTCAAGCCTTTGAGGAAATTGTGGCTCTCCTCATCTATGTGATGGTTTTGTTTGCAAATTATGACCAACTCATAGATGTGGACGCCGTCAAAATCTTCATATCCCGTAACCCGATGCCTACATTGCTAGGGGATATCCTACACTCTTTTCACACTCTCACAATGAGGAAAAGAGGTGTCCTTATGTGTTGCACTCCTCTCTTGGCAAGATGGTTTATTTCACATCTTCCCTAATCTGTGTTAAAGAACGAGCAAAGTTCAAGGTGGTCACAAAGGTTGATGACACTCAAACATTCAGACATTCATTGGTGCTCCCGATCCATAGAGAATGTTACTATTGTTGACCGTTGTGGAGAATTTACTAATGTCCCTTTACTTGGCATTAGGGGAGGTATCACCTACAACCCCTGCTTAGCCTTAAGACAGTTTGGTTACACCCAAAGAGATGGCTCGCACGAGATGCTCATTCAAGGTTTGGTATTTGACTACGACAACAACGATCAAGGTCTTCACCATAGATTTATCCGAGCTTGGAGGATGTTAAACAAGGTAGATAGCAAGACTTTGGGACATACAAATTCCATCCCTCTTGAGCCTTACCTCAAATTGGTATGAACTCGTGCCCAAAGTCTTATGATGCCTTACCCCTCCATTCTCCCGGTAATTATTAAGCCTGTCATGGAAGGAGATGTTCCATACACTATCCTATATCCTGACATGCCCATCTCTCTTGAAGACCTACAAAGAGATTAGATACAACTCAAGGGGGAGCGAGATACTTTTGAAGCCCAATTCTACGTAAGCAAGAAGAAGGTTTTGGAACTCACTAGACTACTTCATGAGGAATAGAATCTGAATGCCTACATTGCACCAAAGAGGATGCGTACTACCTTTTTATCTTAGAGTTTTTGTATTATTTTTCCCAAAAAGGCATTGATGTACTCAAGCTTTAATCTATTAATATAACATGTGTTTCCTTTTTGCCTAAAAACAAATTTGAATCTTAAAATCCTTGAAAACATTGCATATGCATCTACCATTCATCATAACATAAGCAGGTTTCTTGCAACAAGTCTCCTCATCTCTCTACTGTTTATTTCAGTAAGATGGATCTCGAGCAAACGGTAAAGGACCTCCAAGCTCAGAATGCACAGTTTCAACAGTTGTTCTTAACTCTAGCCAAAGGACAAGAAGAGTTGAAGACCTTGCTGGCTGAGGAGAAGAAAAAGAAGACAAAGAATATAACCATAGTTCTAAACATGGGAAGAAGATTCCAAGGGCATAAAAGAAGGGCCTTATACTTTGCAACGACATCCGGTGAGAAAGACAATCAAGATGGGAAGGGCAAAGAAACAATTGTCCAATTAGAAACAGAAGAGGAAGAGGAAGAAGAAGACTATTCTAAATAACAATACCCTCCAGCTGATGATAAGTATAAACATCTCAAAAAATGGTCGAGTGCAATGGAAATCCAAAAAGTGTCTGGTTTGGAATTTGAGGAGTTGGGATTAGTTTTAGGGATTGTCAATCCTCCAAAATTCAAAGCACCTGTGTTCGCCAAATATGACGGAGTTTCATGCCCTAAAATGCATCTCTGGTCCTATGTGAGGAAAATCCAGCCCCATACCGCTGACAAAGATTTATGGGTACACTTCTTCCAAGACAGTCTGTCTGGAACTCAACTTGATTGGTTTTACCAGTTAGAAAGAGCCAATGTTCATAATTGGGAAGATCTTTCTGCAGTCTTTTACAAACAATACCAATACAACGCTGATCTTGCGCCTACCCGTACTCAACTCTAGAGTATGGCCATGGTTTCAAGGAGGGCTTCAAGTACTATGCGCAAAAATGGAGAGACTTGGCTGGAAGAGTTCAACCTCCCCTATCTGAAAGAGAATTAGTAGACATGTTCTTGGGCACCTTGTCTGTTCCCTTCTTCAATCACCTAATTGGGAGTTCATCGGCAGGTTTTACTGAACTTATATTGACCGGAGAGATGGTAGAAGCCGGGATAAAGAGTGGAAAGATTCAAAAAGATACATCCTCTACTGTTGTAAGGAAGCCATTTATCAGAAAGAAAGAAGTGGTTTCTGTTTAGCAATGGTGAGGGCCGTTATGATTCCTAAACCTGCGCCTGATTAGCAAAGAAATAATCAGCCAAGAATGGAAGTACCAGTCAGAAAATTCACCAAAATTAACATGACCCTATCTCAAGTATTTCCACATCTGTTAAGATCTAACCTAGTGACTTTGAAAGAAGCTCCAAAGAACCCTAACACAACCTCTCCTCACTATCATCCTAATGCCCGCTGTGCATACCACTCTGAGAGTCCCGGCCATGACACTAACAACAGTTGGACTCTAAAGAACAAAGTACAAGACCTCCTTGAAGCCAAAGAGATTGAATTCGACGCGCCAAAAAAGCCCAATGTCATTTCCTCCCCTATGCCCAAACACGGCCATAATGCCAATGCCATTGAAGAGGATATGTTTGTTACTTCAGTTGATGAACTTATGACCCCACTCCTGACTATCAAAAAGAACTTATTGAATGCCAGTATTTTCCCGTGCTGTAATGAAAGCTATCATTTCTGTTTGTCCTCACCAACCAGCTGTCCTTTGTTGAAAGCAGGCGTTCAATGCCTAATAGATAGCAAGGAGATTTTGTTCGAAAAGACTTTTGTTCCACCTGTTTCTTATAACGATGTTTCCATTGTGACCATTTCCGACAATTCTTCCAGGGTCTCCACCAAAAGACCCGTTAGAATTACATCAGTTCCAAAAGTAGCTCCTTTGATAATTACAATGCCTGGACCAGTCCCGTATTTGTCAGACAAAATCGTACCATGGAATTATGGAGGAGATGTATACTACCATGGTGTCAAGCAAGATTGGCCAGCTGCCGAAGATTCAAGTTCTGAGAAGATTGACTCTGATGTCAGTAATATTGTTGGGACTAGTAAGATTACCCGAAGCGGAAGGATATTCTCTCCAGAAATTACTCCCCCAAAAGCAGTTTCTGGACCCGTAATCATTCCTGTTGTTATTGCTCCTCCGAAGGCTATTCCCATTCCCACAATCATCTTCACAATACTCCAACTAACAAAGCTGTTACGACTCCTGTTATCACTCCTACTGACACTCCTGCTGCCAAGTTAACCGAGACTCGAGGAAAAGGTGTTCTGGTTGAGTCTGTCAAGACGAAGACACAATCATTGGTTATCCCTAGGACCTCCCGGAAAGAGATAGAGGAAATCCTAAAGATCATAAAAAGAAGCGACTACGGTGTAGTCGAGCAATTGGGGCAAACTCCATCTAAAATTTCCATGCTGGCTTTACTACTATGCTCCGAGGTGCATGCAAAGGCCTTGGTAAAATTCCTGAAAACTGCCCATGTACCCCAAGAAACATCTGCCGATCAGTTCCAAGACTGCGTAGCCAGCTTGACCGCAAATAATGGTCTAGGTTTTTCGGATGCTGATTTAACACTAAGAGGAAGGAAGCATAATAAGGTATTGCATGTCTCAGTGGAATGCAGAGGAACAACCTTGGCTCATGTTTTGGTGGACACTGGCTCATCTCTGAATGTATTACCTAAAAAGGCTCTTGATAGGCTTGACTGTGAGGATTGACAATTAAGCCAAGTAACATAGTAGTGAGGGCCTTTGACGGCTCAAAAAGGATGGTGCACGAGGAAGTGGATATCCCCATAAAGGTTGGAACCTAAACATTTGATTCAACTTTTTATGTAATGGATATCCTCCCTTCATATTCCTGCTTGCTAGGAAGACCGTGGATTCACAATGCTGGCGCTGTCACTTCTAAGTTGCACCAAATGCTGAAGTATCCGATTCAAGGGGAGATTATCACCGTTCATGGAGAAGAAGGGTATATGATCAGCCATCTCAATTCCTTCAGATATGTGGAATTAGATGGTGAATTTATTGAAACTTCATTCCAACACTTTGAAGAAGTCTCGCAAGATGTGGCAGTGACCAAGGATGTCCCTAAGATCACAAGGCCTCCACTCAGGATGTCATCTTTGAAGGATGCCAAGGCCGTAATAGAAGAAGGTGGGTGAACTATTTGGGGATAACTCCCAGATATCCCATACAAATCTGACAAGTTTGGCCTGGGTTTCACTTCCGGTGCTCAGAAGACTGTACGCCGCGCTCGTGCTGGAGGACCACCCCTGAAGATCAGCAACCGTGAAGTCAACGCGGTAGAGGATGATGAAGATGGATGCAACCTGGAGGATTGGATCTTCCCAACTTTCAGTGCAGGGCTTAGTAACTGGGACGCTAGAGATTTTGTCCCGATCACTTTTATCCCACAGTAATTTGTCTTTACAATTTGTTGGATGTGTAATATTAAAACAATTCAGACTCTAAAAACCTTGTGTCTTACCTGAGGCAACATGGTCCATTTTTAAGGGTTATTATCTCATTTCCATATGACATCAATGAATCATGGACGTTTTTGCATACAAACTTTGTGCTTATTGTTTTTCTTTTTACATTTTTCATTTCTTTCAAAGATAGTTATACCCTTACACACACTCACACTCACAATGTAGGTCTACATCCATTCGAGATCCCATGGATAGCGGTTCTGCTATGGCTTTTTGTGACTCTGAAAATCTAATCTACCAAGCCGAAGACGAAGGTGAGGAAGATTGTGAAGTACCAGGGGAACTTGCCAGATTACTACAACAAGAAGAGAGAACCATTCAGCCCCACGAGGAACCGGTGGACACCATCAATCTAGGTACTGAAGAAGACAAAAGAGAAGTTAAGGTGGGTGCCAATCTGGAACCCAGTGTCAAGGAACGTCTGATTCAGTTACTGCACGAGTATGTTGAGGTCTTTGCCTGGTCGTATGAAGACATGCTTGGATTTGATGCAGATATTGTGGTACATCGTCTACCTACAAAAGAGGATTGCCCACCAGTAAAACAAAAGGTCTGTCCAATGCGACCAGATATGTCAGAGAAGATTAAAGCAGAAGTCATGAAATAATTCAATGCTGGATTCTTGGCCGTCACCTCCTATCCGCAATGGGTTTCCAATGTTATTCCCGTGCCCAAAAAGGACGGCAAGGTACGAATGTGCATGGAATACAGAGATTTGAATAGGGCAAGCCCTTAGGATGATTTCCCACTTCCCCACATTGACATCCTAGTTGACAATACTGCACAACACAAAGTGTTTTCCTTCATGGACGGTTTCTCAGGTTACAACCAAATCAAAATGGCGCATGAGGACATGGAGAAGACAACCTTTGTCACACAATGGGGTACATTCTGCTACAAGGTGATGCTATTCGGACTGAAGAATGCTAGGGCAACCTATCAGCGTGCCATGGTAGCTCTATTTCACGACATGATACATCACGAAATAGAGGTCTATGTGGACGAAATGATAGCTAGATCTCAAACAAAAAAAAGAGCATCTTGATCATTTATAGAAACTATTTGAGAGATTAAAGAAGTAAAAACTAAGGTTGAACCCAAATAAATGCACATTTGGAGTAAGGTCTGGTAAACTCTTAGGCCTTGTCGTCAGCAATAAAGGTATTGAAGTAGATCCTGCCAAGGTGAAAGCGATACAAGAGAGGCCTACTCCTCATACTGAGAAAGAAGTCAGAGAATTCTTGGGACGTTTGAACTACATTGCCAGATTCATTTCTCACCTGAAGGCTACTTGTGAACCAATCTTCAAGCTACTGAAGAAAGACCAGGTAGTTAAATGGAATGATGAGTGTCAAACGGCCTTTGATAAGATCAAAGAGTATGTGCAAGAGCCTCCTGTTTTGATGCCACCAGTCGAGGGAAGACCATTGATCATGTATCTAACCGTTTTGGAAAATTCAATGGGGTGTGTGCTGGGGCAGCATGACGAGTCTGGCCGAAAAGAGCACACTATTTACTACCTGAGCAAAAAGTTTACCGACTGTGAAACAAGATATTCACTGCTCGAGAAAACTTGTTGCGCTCTGGCATGGGCTGCTCGCCGGCTAAGACAGTATATGCTGACCCATACTACCTTATTGATATCCAAAATGGATCCAATAAAATACATCTTTGAGAAACCTACTCTCTCTAGGAGAATAGCAAGATGGCAGATGATCCTGACAGAATATGACAAACAATATACTACCCAGAAGGCAATAAATGGCAGTGTACTAGCTCATCACCTTGCTAACCAAGCTGTGGAAGTCTACCAGTCCATGAAGTTCGAATTCCCAGATGGAGACATCATGATGGTAAACAACTGTGAAGAACTCAGGCCATATGACGAACCTGAACAAGGATCCCGATGGACCCTGGTTTTTGATGGGGCATCTAACGCACTCGGCAATGGTATTGGTGATGTACTCGTATCTCCTGAAGGATGTCATACTCCCTTTACAGCAAGACTCTACTTCAATTGTACAAATAACATGGCGGAATACGAAGCGTGCATCTTTGGTCTCAAAGCTGCCATAAACTTGGGGATCAAACATTTGAATGTATTCGGAGATTCAACTTTGGTCATTAGCCAGATCAAAGGGGAGTGGGACACCAAACACCATAACCTTATCCCTTACAAAGAACATGTTTTGATGTTGCTCCCACATTTTGAAAAGATTACCTTCGAGCATTTCCCGCGAGAAGAAAATCAGCTAGCAGATGCATTAGCCACAATGTCATCTATGTTTAAACTTAAATGGGATGACAAGGCTCCCCAGATCACCATTGAACGAATGGATGAACATACACACTGTCACGAGATTAATAATGAAGAAGTAGTGGACCAGCCTTGGTTTCACGAAGTCAAGCGGTATCTCGAAACCCAAGAATATCCAGAAGGAGCTTCAGTCAATGATAAAAAGTTCTTAAGGATATTCTCTGCTAAATTCTTCCTTAGTAATGGCATTCATTACAAACGCAACCATGACTCTGTGTTACTTCGATGCGTAGACAAGGTTGAAGATGAAAGAATCATGGATGAGTTACATGAAGGCACTTTTGGCACCCATTCCAGTGGGCATACGATGGCAAAGAAAATCCTACGGGAAGGCTATTATTGGTCTACCATGGAAGCAAATTGCTATTAACACTCTCGAACCTGCTATAAGTGTCAGATCTATGCTGACAAAGTGCATGTACCTCTGGTTCCTTTGAATGTCTTGACGGCTCCTGGCCCTTTGCTATGTGGGGGATTGATATGATTGGGGAAATCAAGCCAACCGCCTCCAATGGACACCACTTCATATTAGTGGCCATTGATTATTTTACAAAGTGGGTAGAGGCAGCTTCCTTCGCTTCCGTCACCAGAATGTTGTCTCCCGGTTCATCAAGCAGAATCTCATCTTTCGTTACGGTATCCTAGAGAGGATCATTACAGACAATGGTACAAACTTGAATAATACAATGATCACCGCCCTGTGCGAGCAATTCAAGATCCAGCATCACAATTCTTCCCCTTACCGACCGAAGATGAACGGTGTTGTCAAAGACGCAAATAAGAACATTAAAAAGATTATACAAAAAATGACGGTCACATACAAAGACTGGCATGAGATGCTACCATTCGCTCTCCACGGGTACCGTACCACAACACGCACATCAACCGGGGCAACATCCTATTCTCTGGTATACGGCATGGAGGCTGTCTTGCCAATTGAGGTCCAGATCCCCTCTTTGAGAATTATAAAGGATGCAAGGCTGAATGAAGAAGATTGGATCCAGACTCAACTTGATCAACTAAACTTGATTGATGAGAAAAGACTTGCTGCTGTCTGCCATGGTCAAATGTATCAAAAACGGATGATCAAGGCTTTCAACAAAAAGGTCAGACGCCAAGTGTATCAAGTTGGGGATCTGGTGATGAAACGTATCATACTACCGCAAGTTGATCCCAGGGGAAAATGGACTCCTACATACGAAGGACCGTTTATAATCAAAAACATATTCTCTGGTGGATCAATGATCTTGACCACCATGGATGGCGACGACCTGCCGCACCCTGCAAACGCATACATAGTTAAAATATATTACGCATAAGAGACCCGCTAGGTTGACACACCTAGGCAAAACGAGGGCATCCTGGAGAACCAAAAAGGTTCGGGCAAAAATTAGGGACAAAACAAAAAAATGTGTACACCCGGCAAGTTGAAAACCCGAAAGGGCGACTTGGGCAAAAAAGGGTTTCCCGGTGGACTGAAAACCCGAAAGGGCGATCCAGGAAAAAGTTAAGGAATTAAAGCGTATGACTATGTCCCATGGGATCACCTTATGGACAACCTTTGGCTTCAACTGACAAACTCATAGGTTCTGATCAATTCAATCATCTTCAGACGAGGCAACAAATAGACAAGATGCTCGGAGATACAAAGGCTATAGCAGAATGGGACCCCCATGGGATTATTGCACATAGCTATCTTTTCTTTGTATCAAAATTTTCATTTTTTACGACGACATTCTCTTACTAGAATGTTCGTCTCAGTGTCCAAAATACTTACTCAAAGTCAATACAAAGATATCCCTTTGAAAGTGCAAAAACTATATGTTTTTCTTTACGCTTGTGTTTTGTTTACAAAAACGTCCAATGATTCATTGTTGAACATATGCATTTTAACATAATTACTATTTACAAATAGAAAGACAATCACTGATGGATTTAAGAGGTAGGGAAATCTCTCTATGCTATTCCCATAATCCCCCATAGTGTGCAGTTAAATCCCCAGCGGAACCGAGCTTCCAATTATCAATCCCCAGTAGAAGTCGTCAAATTTCTCCAAATTCCCCAGACAGGATTTTTCAAGCAGTACACGACATTTCCCTTACAACAAAGTTTATTTATCCAAGCAGAAATTCATCAATGCTTAGGCTTCACAACATGAAGACTTATACTCCATATTCCTCAGCAGCAGTCAGGGATTTATTGTCCCCAATCCAACAGCAGTGCAGCAAACTAGCTCACATACACATACATTGCATCCATATATCATAAACATTGATAATAAGAATGCATTATACTATGCATTTCATACAACATAAACATTTCATGTTAGCTAAAATTTTATCGTTTTCAGGATAAGATTAATCAAACATCTACCATTAACAATGTTCAAAGTCTTCAAATATAGTTCAGATACGCCCCAAACATGGCCATCCTGATACTTATTCAAGATTAAGCTTTCGGATACAATTTAGATACGCTCCAGACACGGATGCCATTCTGATACTCATTCAGATTCAATTTCTCAGATACAGTTCATATACGCTCCAGACATGGATGCCATTCTGATATTCATACAATTTCGACTTCTCAGATACAGTTCAGATATGCTCTAGACACATATGCCATTCTGATACTCATTTATATTCAACTTCTGAGATACATTTCAGATATGCTCCATACAACCGATGCCATTCTGATACTCATTCAATTCTCAACTTCCAGATATAGTTCAGATACGCTCCAGACAAAGGATTCCATTTTGATACTCATTCAATTCTCAACTTCCATATACAGTACAAATACGCTCCAGACACGGATGCCATTCTGATACTCATTCAATTCTCAACTTCTAGATACAGTACATATACGCTCCAGACACAGAGGCCATTCTGATACTCATTCAGATTCAGCTTTCATATACAGTTCAGGTACGCTCCAGACACGGAGGCCATTCTGATACTCATTCAGATTCAACTTTCAGATACAATTCAGATGCGCTCCAGACATGGATGCCATTTTGATACTCATTCAGATTCTCTTTCAGATTCAACAATCACTTTTGGATGGCATCTACAATACCATCTCCAACAGCTTTCTAGCACTCCTCCAAATGGCATCTTTAAGCCCATTCCTTTATCATCACATCACCAAGTGCAAATTTCTGGGTACTCTAGGGTCCAATCATCTTCCACATTCAAGTCACGAATGGAAAAACTAGCCAATCTAACTCTCCAGGTTTAAGAAGATTGAACAGGGGCAGCTGTTGTACCCCACAATTTTCCCTCTCACTTATCAAGATTTTTCTCACAAGATCTCCTTGGGCTCAAGACTGCACTAGGGTTTGATCAGCTCAAGACACCTCCTCAAGCACTGATGACCAAAACTAGGGTTTGAGTTTGTACAAGGACATTTGAACTTCCAATGCCCCATATTAGTTTTATGGATTATTATGGACCCCCAAGGTTGCTCATGTCAAGTTTCAAGCCTTGGGTCACATTTTTGCTCGGTCAATTGAGCAGTTGACCTAAAAATCAGTTGTATTGGGAAAAAAGTCAACTATGGCCAATTTACAGTCAAACTTATTAATTTTTAATACACATCAACATTTTAGACTCATATGTACCATTTGATCAAGTTTGGACCACAACTCCTCAAGAAATTTGATCAAATCTCCAAAAGGGCAAAATGGTCAAAATTAGTGTTTTGACTGGAAAAGGGCAATCTTTGATTTTTTTTACCTAGAAAATGATCAATTGATTTAAGGTATGATCTCAAGAGTCCTATTGCATCATTTTTACCTAATGACATGGTTCAAAACATTGCAAGTCCATTGGATTGACAGATGAATTTTTCAGTCAACTAATCAAAAGTCAACTGTATACTGAAAAGTCAAACTTTGACTTTTTGGTCAAATTCAAGTGCCAAAGATCATAATCCATCAAAAAATGTCAAAATATGAAACTTATTCATCAAGAAATCAAAAGGTCAAGATTTCATTTTGAAAAGTCAAAATTTCTAAACTTAGAAATGTTTCCAAGTGTTGGAAATTTCATGTTTTTTCATAACTTTGAACAAAATTTTCACCATGATGCAAGATGATTCAAGAGAAACTTCCAACATGAAAGTTGTAGATCTCCATGAAATCTACACCTTTACTTTACACAACTCCTTCCAAAAATTCTTGGATCTCAAGTTATAATTTTATGAACATGTGGTCATGAAACTAAACACTTCGTGAAATTTTGCCCTAATTTGGTCAGGATTTTGACCTAACTTCATGGCACTTTTTCATATACTTACAAGTGGAATATTCAAAAGAAATTCAAAGATTGGTTCTAGATCACATTTCAAGATTTCCAAAATGTCCAAGAACTCCTTGAGATCATTCTTAAGTAGGGAGAATCGAAGAGATGAAATTAGGGTTTTGTCACTTGAATTACAAGTCATTTTTGATGAACACTTGAACCAAATCCATGCTATTCTACATAATCTCACTTTGCAGGCTTCTAAATTGCAATTCAATCCTTAATTAAATGTTTACACAACATATGGGGCCATTGTCCAAGAATTTGAACCATTATCAAAGTTGCATTTCCATTTTTGGAAGAAAGGCACCATTGTTATTCTTGAAAAGTGGCTTTAATCACAAAGTCCATTATCCTTGAGCATTGAACTTGTTCTTTCTGCACACACAAACCCTATAAACCAAAATCAAGTATGTCCAAAGTACTAACCACTCTATGCAACCATGTACTTTGCCTTGGAACAAGATGTTTCAACTTTGCTTCAAAAACAAGAAAGATGCTACAACATTTGACTTTCAAATTCTGACTTGTTATGAGACATAAGACCTCTTGCCTATAAATACATACACTATTTTCAAGATGACACAGGAATAGACAAGCCCTAAAAACTTTTAAAAACTCGGAACTGCATCACAAACCACCATTGTTGCATATTCTGACCAAGAACTTCAAACTTCCATTTCAGTCGTGCGTTTCTTGGCCTTTTGCCTCCAAAAGCATCCAAACATCTTACATAAGCCATCCATATCCATGTTACATGACTGTAACACCATCTTCATCTATTTCCAAGTT
Source organism: Vicia faba (assembly GCA_948472305.1). Classification (NCBI taxonomy): domain Eukaryota; kingdom Viridiplantae; phylum Streptophyta; class Magnoliopsida; order Fabales; family Fabaceae; genus Vicia; species Vicia faba. The sequence continues at coordinate 1,342,823,257 of OX451740.1, forward strand.
CAAAAACAGAGCATCACAGTTGTACTTCTCCAGACCATTCCAGCCACCCTCAACTCAAGCCAGCCATTGCACTAGCTTCCTAGAGGTCCAAGGAAGCTAACTTGATCATCAGCACTGCCTGAAACAAGCTCAAATCCATTTCAAAAATTCCAGTTTTGAGGTATTTTTCTTGAACTTCTATCTTCATATTTAGGCATTGTTAGGCTTGTATTTGTGAAGATAAAATGTAGACATCATTGCCCTGAAACTATACATGTCCATAGATTTCATTTATTTTGATTGAGCTAGGAGAATTTTGAGTTTGAACTTTCTGAAATAGTTAGGTCATAATTTGGTACTTTTAGAGATTCTCATTCATCTTTGATTTATAGCTTATGATATTTATATGGTTGAATTCGTGTGACAAAATGGAGCAATTTTCATGTTTACATTTTTGCAAATGGTTGAGAAATGAGCAAGTTACAGATCCTTTGGATGAAGGTTGAAGATAAAGTGTAATCAGGACACGTTTTTCCTTACATATTTATTGTTTTACTTGTATTAACGGATGTATAGCCACCCCAGTGGTAGAAGCGCGCGCCTGTAACCTATAGGACCTGGGTTCGAGCCCTAGTGGTACCCTTTTGCATTTTTCATACATTTTTGGCATTTCTGACTTGTTTTTTTGAGCGCCTGGGCCTCTATTGGGCTTACCTTGTTTCTTTGCTTTTTTTACTGACTAACCCCCTTTCAGGCTCTTGGAACCCCCTGGCCCAAATTATTTTTTTTTTATTTTTTTATTTTTATTTTATTTTTCTTAAATATATTTTTCTAAATACTAAAAATCATAAAATACAAAAAAATGACATATTTATATTTTGACTTATTTTATTTTATTTTCCTATAAAAATATTTTTATTTATTATACTTTATTTATTTATTAAGTAAACCTTGTAAACTTAATTAATATCATGTTTTCTTTTTTTTTCTTCACACCATTTAAAATACATTATTTTAATATAAAAAAAGACTAAAAATATTTTATAATACTATAAATATTTTCAAGATAAGAAATACAAAAAAAAAATACTTTTCTTAAACTTATTTTCTTTTGATTAATTAATAGAATTAAGGTTTTCATTTAAAATCTTTTCTTAATAAATTCAAACTTAATTAACTATTTTCTTTATTTAATTAGGTTAAAATAAAATCTTTTTTTCACGAAAACTAAATAAAATTCATTTTCTCTACATTTTGCATCCTTGTACATTTGTTCATTTTTATACTTTGTATTTATTCAATTCCTTGTATATTCATATCAATTCAATATGGTGGTAATAGACTAATTAAGTTTAAATTCTTGCAATCCCCATTCATGAATTTGTACACCCCCTCCCCATAAATGTTGTAATAGCGTAGTAACTTTAAATTTCGCAATTTATCGCTTTTATATAACATGCTAGTAATTAGGGTTTATATGGAAAGACTAAAACCAATACTTAGAACACCCTAATTCAAGACGAAAACAAGCATGAAAATGATAAACTTGTATACAAGCACCCCTGGGGTTATCCCACTTTGTTGCCTTATACCAATTTTCCATATTACGCATGTAAGGCATCTTAGCAAAAACAAGAAAATACAAGATCATAGTCCCTCAATGACGCTATCTAAGTTGCCTTACAAATGATCTTAGTCCCTCAAAAAGAATGCTAAGATACCTTGCAACATTTCTAATCATGGTTATACGATGACCCACGCCCGTCCCGTTTACATCCAAAGATGGGGTTGCTTACCAAATTAATGGTAAGACAACAATGTCAAAGGAAAAGGAAATGAACAAGAAAGACATTTGAGTAGGTAGATTGCTCTTAATTACTTGCTCCATTTCAAAACAAACATCCTTTCTATTTTCAAAAACAAACACCTACACTTTCAAAACATCTTACAAAACTTAAAAATATTTTCAAAAGATCAACATCTTTTTATACATTCTTACGAGCGAGAATCATTACAAAGATTGCCTAAACAATGGCCTCTTTTACAAAGTACTTTAAAAAACCACATCAAGCACAATTTTGAAACAAAAAGAAAGTGATCTAGCAAGTAACTAAGAGCCCATGGAAAACCATGGATGAAAAGGGTGCTAATACCTTCCATTTTCATAATCTACCCCCCCGAACTCAAGAAATAATCTCAAAGGTCTTTCCTGTGCTTTTTCACCTTTCCTTTCGGATAAAAGAAAAGTCGATGGAGACTCTTGCTAACCGTAACATTTGCAATCAAATGCAAAACCTTCAAGTCAGTTCTCCCACCGTATCACACCATGGTTGGATACCGACATTTTAGTCCATCGTCTGCCGACAAAGGAAGATTGTCCTCTTGTCAAACAAAAAGTTCGTTGCATGAGACCTGACATGTCTGAAAAGATAAAAGCGGAAGTGATAAACAATTTGATGTAGGGTTTATAGATGTGACATATTATCCCCAATGGGTTGCAAATGTGGTACCAGTGCCAAAGAAAGACGGAAAAGTTCGCATGTGCGTAGATTATAGGGATCTGAATAGGGCAAGCCCCAAGGATGACTTCCCTCTACCTCACATTGACGTCTTGGTCGATAATACTGCTCAACATAAAGTCTTCTCATTCAAGGATGGTTTCTCTGGCTATAACCAGATTAGGATGGCTTCCGGGGACATGGAGAAGACCACGTTCGTTGTGCAATGGGGTACCTTTTGCTACAAGGTCATGCCATTCAGATTGAAGAATGCAGGGGAAACATATCAAAGAGCTATGGTAGCTTTGTTTCATGATATGATCCATCATGAGATAGAGGTATATGTGGATGATATGATTGCAAGATCAAAAACTGAAGAAGAACATCTTGATCACTTGTACAAGCTATTCGAGAGGCTGAAAAAGTACAAGTTGTGGTTAAACCCTAATAAGTGTACATTCGGAGTACGAATTGGAAAGCTTCTAGGTTTTATTGTCAGTGGTAAAGGCATTGAATTCGATCCCGCCAAGGTAAAAGCCATCCAAGAAATTCCAGTCCCCCACTCTGAAAAGGAAGTTAGAGGATTCCTGGGTCGTCTCAACTACATCGCTCGCTTCATATCTCACTTGACTACTACTTGTGAGCCAATCTTCAAACTCTTGAAGAAAGATCAAGTAGTCAGATGGAATGATGAATGTCAAGCTGCCTTTGATAAAATCAATGAATATCTGAGAGAACCTCATATTCTAATGCCTCCAGTTGAAGGAAGACCCTTGATCATGTACTTGACAGTACTAGAGAATTCTATGGGGTGTGTTTTGAGCCAACATGATGTGTCTGGCCGAAAAGAGCATGCTATTTACTACCTGAGCAAAAAGTTTACCGATTGTGAAACCAGATATTCACTGCTCGAGAAAACTTATTGTGCTCTGGCACGGGTTTCTCGCTGGCTAAGACAGTATATGTTGACTCATACCACCCTACTGATTTTTAAGATGGACCCAATCAAGTACATCTTCAAGAAACCCGCTCTTTCTGGACGGATCGCTAGATGGAAAATGATCTTGACTGAGTACGGTATTCAATGCACAATGCAAAAGGACATCAAAGGAAGTGTATTAGCAGATCATTTGGCCCATCAAGCTGTTGATGATTATCAGTCTACGAACTTTGACTTCCCAGATGAGAACATCGTGCTAGTGACAGACTGCACGAAACCTGGACCGTATGACGGACCTGAACAAGGATCCCGATGGACTATGGTCTTCGATGGGGCTTCCAACGCCTTGGGAAACAGACTTGGTGATGTGATCGTCTCCCCTGAAGGTTGCCATACTCCTTTCACTTCCAGACTGTGCTTCAATTATACGAACAACATGGCTGAGTACGAAGCATGCATTTTGGGTCTAAGGACTGCCATTGATTTGAGGATCAAGCATTTGAATGTGTTTGGAGATTCCTCTCTAGTGATTAGCCAAGTAAAAGGATATTGGGACACTAAGCACCCTAATCTCATCCCTTACAAGGAACTTGTGCTATCTCTGATTCCTCACTTCGAAGAGATCACCTTTGAACACTTCCCTAGGGAGCAAAATCAGTTGGCTGGCGCTTTGGCCACCATGTCTTCTATGTTTAAAGTCAAATGGGACAACAAAGCTCCTTTAATTACAATTGAAAGATTTGATGAGCACGTGCACTGCTACGAGCTTGACACTGATGCCGAGAAGCCTTGGTACCATGAGGTGAAGAGATACCTTGAGGCACAAGAGTACCCTGAGGGAGCATCCATCAATGACAGAAAGTTCTTACGAAGATTTGCAGCCAAATTCTTCCCAAGTAACAGGTTCTTGTATAAACACAACCATGATTCTACTCTACTCCGATGTGTGGACAAGAAAGAGGCAGAGGAAATTATGGAAGACATGCATGATGGTCTCTTTGGGGATCACTCTAGGAGACATAATATGGCAAAGAAAATCCTGAGAGCTGGTTACTATTGGTCAACGATGGAGACTGATTGCCATTAACACTCAAAGGCTTACCACAAATGCCAAATTTATGCTGACAAGGTCCATGTGCCTCCTATCCCTCTGAACATCATGACCGCTCCATGGCCCTTTGCAATGTGGGGAATTGACGTGATTGGAGAGATCAAACCAACTGCTTCCAATAGACATCACTTTATTCTTGTCGCTATCCACTATTTCACCAAATGGGTCGAAGTCGCCTCATTTGCCTCGGTCACCAAGAATGTGGTAGCCAGATTCATCAAACACAACCTCATATGCCACTATGGTATCCCCGAAAGGATTATTACCAACAATGGGACTAACCTCAACAATGCCATGAAGCCTGGACCTGACCAAATATTAGTTAACCTTTCAGATGCTATGAAGCCTGGACCCGACCATATAATAGCACAACTTACAATAATTATGAATCTTGGACCCGACCAGATAATAATACAACCTTTCAATCACTATGAAGACTGGACCTGACCAGATAATAGTGTAACTTCTCCAAATTCTATGAAGACTGGACCCGACCAGATAATAGTGTAATTTCTCCAAATATTATGAAGCCTGGACCCGACCAGATAGTAGTACAACTTTCAAAACACTGTGAAGCCTGGACCCGACCAGATATTAGTGTAACCTTTTAAATACTATGAAGCCTGGACCCCGCCAGATAATAGTTCAACTCCAATCACTGTGAAGCCTGGACCCGACCAGATAATAATGTAACTTCTCCCAGTACTTTGAAGCCTGGACTTGACCAGATAAAAGTTCAACTCTTCGAGATATTGAAGAACCTAGACTCAACCAGACAAGGGATTAACTTCTTTTCCCCAGTAGAGTTTGCTTCTTCCCCAGTAAGTTACTGTGAAGCCTGAAACCCGACCAGATAGCAGTTGACTCCCTCATCCTCAGCAAATTGTTGTGAAGCCTGGATCCGACCAGATAACAGCTAACATTCAAGAGATTATCCCCTGTGGAAGCATTTCTTTAAACAAATCTGAAGATATGTATATTCTTCATCCCTAACAGTAATCCGGGATTAAGCTTCCCAGAATTCCTCAGCAATAGTCAGGGATTTATTTTCCCGGATAAACATGCATCCCACATTCATACATCATAGCATATACATATGAAACGCATTTAGCACAATCTCATTCATCTTGAGAACGCCATGCATACATCTGCATTTAACTAACCCTTTTTACCACAGGTAAAACATCAAGTTTTAGTGTAAATCGACCAAGGATTGGTTCTAATACTTCTTCCAGTATTTACCGTCATTTCTCCAAATGGCATCTATAAGCCTATTCCCAATACATCTCCGAGTGCAAATTTCTGGGCACTCTAGTGTTCAATCATCTTCCACCTTCAAGTCATGAATGGCAGATCCACCAATCTAACTCCTCAGGTTTAAGAAGATTGAACAGGGGCAGATGTTGTACCCAAAAATTTTCCCTTTCATTTCTCAAGAAACCTCTCATAAGATCTCCATTACACAAGTCTTGATCAGCTAAAGACACCTCCTCAAGCACTGATGACTGAAAATTAGGGTTTGAGTTTACACAAAGACAAATGGAATTTTAATGCCCCATATGACTTTCATGGATCATTTTAGACCCTCAATATTTTTCATGTCAAGTTTCAAGTCTTGGATCACATTTTTGCTCAGTCAATTGATCCGTTGACCTAAAATTAACTATATTGAGGAAAAAGTCAACCGTGGTCAATTTAAAGTCAAACTTCATAATGTTTATCCATATAAACATGTTAAACTCATATATGTCATTTGATCAAGTTTGGATCACAATTTCTCAAGAAATTTGATCAAATCATCAAAAGGGCAAAATGGTTAAAATTAGGATTTTGACTGAGAAGGTTCAATTTCTGATTTTTGGCCTAACAAATGACTTATTGGTTCAAGACATGATCTCAAGGATACAAGTACATCATTTTGACCTAATGTAATGGCTCAAAACATTTGTCAAGATCAATTGATTTATAATTGATTTTCAGTCAACTGATGAAAAGTCAATTGTACACTGAAAAGTCAAACTTTGACTTTTTGATCAAAATCAAGTTTCAAAGATTAAAATTCATCAAGACATGTCAAAATATGAAACTTGTTCATCAATAAATTGAATATTCAAGATTCATCTTTGAAAATTCAAAATTCCAAGACTTCGAAATTTTTCTAAGTGTTGGAAAATTAATGTTTTTTCATAACTTTGTGCCAAATTTCCACCATGATGCAAGATGATTCAAGGGAAACTTCCAACATGAAAGTTGTATATCACAATGAGATCTAAAACATTGTTGGGCAAAACTTTTTCTATAAATGCTTGGATTTCAAGTAATGAATTTGTGAAGACATGTTCTTGAAACTTAAAAGACTTAGTGAAATTTTGCCCTAGTTAGGCGGGATTTTGACCTAACTTCATAGCAAAATTTCACCTAGTTCTAATTTGAATTTTCAGAAATTTACAACATTAAGGTTGTAAGGGATGTTAAAAGCTTTCTAAAATGTCCAAGAACTCATTGAGATCATACTTAAGCTATGAGAATCGAAGCCATGAAGTTAGGGTTTCATTCTTGTATTACAAGTCAATTTTGTGATGAACACTTGATCCAATCTTCAAGCATGATGTACAAATCCCACTTTGCAGGCTTCTAACTTTCCTTTCACTCTATAATTAAATGTTTACACAACTGTTAGAGCTTTGATCCAAGCATTTGAGGCATTGTCCAAAGCATTTTTCCATTTTAGGGAGAAAGTCACCATTTCCATTCTTGTAAAGCATGCTTTATGCAAAAAGTCAGCTTCTTGAGCTCCTAACTTGTTCTCTTCAAGTACACTCCATCTACAAGGTCAGAAGCAATGTGATAAAATTGTAGCCACTCTACAATAGCAAGTACAAAGGCATGGAAACTTGTTTTGTCAAGAAAATCACATGGTGAGCTTAAACATGTGAATTTGAATTCTGATCAACTACAAGTCTCAAAACCATTTGCTTATAAATAGAGACACTATTTTCAAGCTAAGGCAAAAGCTCAAGTACCCTGAAACTCTCTCAAACACTTGCAAGCCAGAAATGTCCCAAAAACACTATTGATGCACCGTTTCTGACTTTGAACTTGTAACTCACATTTCCCACATGAATTTTCATTCCTAATTAATCACAAAGCTTCTATACATCAAATATAATCCATGTTCATCCCCGTTTCACAAATGTAACTCCATTTTCATCATCTTTCAAACTCAAAAACAGAGCTCTGCAACTGGACTTCTCCAGCACGATTCAGCCATCCTCATTCCAAACTAATCATTGCATTAGCTTCCTGGAGGTTCACTGAAGCTAACCTGATCATCACAACTCCTTGAAAGCAGCTTAAACTCATTTCACGATTTCCAGTTTTGAGGTATCTTTTCTGAACTTCTATCTTTTCATTTAGGCATTGTTAAGATTGCATTTGTGAAGATAAAATGTAGATATCATAGCCTTGAAGATGACCCTGTCCTTAGAATTCATTTATATTTTGTTGAGTAGTGAGAATAATTTTAAGTTTGAACTTTCTGAAAAAGTTAGGTCAAAATTTGGTACTTTTAGAAGTTCTCATTCATCTTTGAGTTATAGCTTATGATATTTATATGGTTAGATTCGTATGGAAAAATGGAGAAACTTTCATGTTTATATTTTTCATTTTTGCTGAGAAATGAGAGAGTTACAATTTTCAAAAATGGTGTTGTTACTTCTGGCGCGAGGAAGAAGATGAAGTCATCTTCAGAAACTTGTTTCAAATATATATATATATATATATATATATATATATATATATATATGGTTTTATTTAAAAAACATGATGTATAGTCACCCCAGTGGTAAGAAGTGTGCGCCTATAACCATAGGGACCTGGGTTCGAGCCCTAGTGGTACCCTTTTATTTTTTCATGTTTTCTCTTTACATATCCAATGCAAGCAAGGCATACACGCACATGATGCACCCTCCATTCCACACCCTCTGGTCATCATCAGGCTAAATCCAACGCATCCTACACATAGTCCCATCATGCACCTCCAGAAGCCTCCCTCACTGGATCATCCCAAGCGCTGGGCCATCCTATTTTGGGCCTGGATTTTTGTTAACTTCTCACCCCTCCATTTACTTTTGCATACTGGCCCAAACATTTTCTTTATCATTTTAATTTAATTTAATTTATTTTATTTTTCTTATTTTATTTTATTTTTCATTATTATTATTATTATTATTATTATTATTATTATCATTATTATTATTTTTATTAATAAAAAAAATCCAAAAATATTTTTATTTATTATTTACACACTTATATTTTTATTTTCTTTATAAAACTAAAAAGACAAAAATATTTTCTTAAACAAATTTAATTTTTTTTAATAAATAATAATTAGATTTAGGTCTAGTAATTTTCTTTTTTCTTAATGAAAATTAACTTAGAATTTAGGTTTCTTTTAATTATTTTCATTAAGTTTAAACCTTTTCATAAAAAACCCTAAAAATGCTTTCTAATTTAAATTTCTTTTTCTTAATTAATTTAGGTTAAACTTTTCTTAATTTAAGTAATCATTTTCTTTTAGGTAACTAGGTTAAAACCCTTTCCTTAAAATCTTCCTTTCAATTTATTTTCTTGCACATTATTCATTCCTTGTACATTATTCAATATGGTTGTAATAGATAATTACGTTTAATTTCTTCCTTAATGATGTAATAGCGTAGTAATTTTACTTTCCGCAATTTATCGCTTTCATGTAAATGCTATTAATTAGGGTTTGTATGGAAAGATAAAAACCAACAAGTAGATAACCCTAATCCAAGATAAATGCACGCAAATCAAACACATTATTCACACATGCACCCTTAGGGTAATTCCACTTGTTGCCTTATAATAATGGCCATGTTATGCATGTGGGATGTCTTAGCAAAAACAAATAAAAAATACAAGATCATGGTCCCTCGATGACGCTACGAATGTTTCCTTTCAAATGATCTTAGTCCCTCAAAGAGAAATGCTAAGACATCTCACAACATTGATATCATGACTATACGATGACCCACGCCTGTCCCTTTAAATCCAAAGATAAGTGTTGTACCCCAAAATTTTCCCTCCCTTTTCCACAAGAAATCACAGCTTCGGGTTTTCCTTGATTTTTTAAGATTGGCTCAAGAATCGGTCAAACAGACTTTTCTTATCAGTCTATCCAAAATTAGGGTTTCCATTGATTTTGAGTCAGTCAATCCAAAATTAGGGTTTCCGTTGATTTTGAGTCAGTCAATTCAAAATTAGGGTTTCCATTGATTTTGAATCAGTCAAACAGATTTTTCTTATCAGTCTATCCAAAATTAGGGTTTCCATTGATTTTGAGTCAGTCAATCCAAAATTAGGGTTTCCATTGATTTTGAGTCAGTCAATCCAAAATTAGGGTTTCCATTGATTTTGAATCAGTCAAACAGATTTTTCTTATCAGTCTATCCAAAATTAGGGTTTCCATTGATTTTGAGTCAATCAATCCAAAATTAGGGTTTCCATTGATTTTGAATCAGTCAAACAGATTTTTCTTATCAGTCTATCCAAAATTAGGGTTTCTATTGATTTGGTTGAGTTTGGTTCAGGGTTTGATCAAGCAGACTTTTCTTTGACGGAAAATCTGGAATTAGGGTTTTTCACTCGTATTTCTCAGAATAATTTGAGTCCACAGTATTTCAAATTAACTGTTACATTGTTTTACGCTTGTTCAAGGTTGTTGTTTGTTTCTCAAAATCTAAACATCTGGGCTAGGAGCTGAGGCTTTTGATTGAAAGCTTGAAGCATTGGTTTGATCAGTGAAGTGAAAGGTGTATGGATGTTTGTTTGTTTAACTGTGCAAAGCATATGATTAACTGGAATGCCAGGCGTATGGTGGTTAATGCAAGGTTGTGAGACTGCAACGTTTGTTGATTATTTATTTTATCTAAATTAAAATAATTGGGATGCATTTCCAGTCATTTTAATTCAAGAGATTTAAATAGTTAAATAAACAGTGCAGAAGAAATAAAGAATTATCTGACAAAGATTTTTATTTATTTTTAATTGTTGTTACAAATGTTATTTGGATACTGTAAATTTATTTACAATATTTACAATGATATTTATTACAATAATTGAAAATAAAATAAATCTAAAATCTAAAGTCTCTTAAAGTCTTCTATCTTTTACTGCTGCTTCCATTATTCCAACTGGTATTTACCTACAAATACAGAAGAAAGAAATCAGTACAATTAAATTGAAAAGCAGTTTTGAACAGACAAATAAAAAACTCATCATTAAAGATTGTTGGCCGGAATCAGATCGTTTTGGTTTCATCATGTTTTACTTGTCCTCTTTGCAAATCACAAGAAGATTTCTCTTCTTGGTTCACAAAGAGGAAAAGTAAAATTAATTTTGCAAGATTGTAAATCAATTAAATAGAAAGCACAAGTTGCAAAAACTGAGAAAACCAAATTGCAATGTCAAACTGAGAAAATCAAATTGCAATGTCAAACAAAGCAAACCAAGTTGCATAAAAGCAAACCAAGCTATCAAGAAACTGTCACACAAGCTGTCAAGAAACTGTCAAGAAGTTGTCAAAAACTGTATACAAGCTATCAAAAAGAGCAATGCAGAAAATCTAGAAAAGTACAGAATGCATAGGAAAACCAAGATGCAAGCAAGCAACTTTGTCAAAACTTTTCATCATTTTCCTGGCCAACAACTTTTCAGAATAAAAGATATTAAGCAATTAAATATGCTTTTTTATGGAGAGAGAAAAGAGAGAGTGAAGCAGGTTTGCAGTTTTTAGCAGGCTTAGAAAGAAAATAAATATAACATTGTTCTAACAGTTCAGAGAGAGAGAGCAGTTCAGGGAGAAAAAACCACAAACTGTAAAATTGCAAGCAAAACCTGTAAGTTTGTCAAACCTGCAAACTGCTTGTAAACACAAGCATAGCAAACCACAAGAAAGTCTCAAACCTGCCTGCACTAACCAAACAAATAAAACCTTCCAGCCTGCTTCAAAAAGGCACAAGTATAGCAAGTCTTAAACCTGCCTTCAAACAAAAACAATAAGCCTGCCTGTACCAAAACAAGCAAATAGAAACTTCAAACCTGTTAAAACCCTCAACAAGCCTGTAACCAGACAAACAAACCCAAATCTGCACAAGCCTTGAAGCCTGCTTCCTCCAAGCCTGCAGAACCTATTCAAAACTGCCTCAAAGGCTCAAGCCTGCCTGTACCAGAAGCAAGCCTTCAAGCCTGCACCAAAGCCTTTTCAACCTGCAAAACTGCTTGAGAATACAAGCATCAAGCCAAACTTCACAAGCCTGCCTGTACCATAAGCAAGCCTTCAAGCAAGCCAAAACTCAGTAACCTGTCCAAAACTACAAAACTTCAAGCAAACTTGCCTTCAAAGAAAAACAACTCAGAAGCAAGTGTTCTCAAAGTTCATCATCAGAATCAACATAACCAAAACGAAAGAACAACAAGCATATCAGAAGAACATCATCATTGACAAGAAAAAGAGGAAGATTGTAAAGGCTAACAAACAATAAGCAAACATTTTCAGAAATCATATCATCATCAAAGGACAACATAACAAAGAAGAGAAAGAAGCAAGTCTCAGAAAAGAATCACCATCAACTCAAGCCAACAAGATATCCAACATTCAGATAAGAAAAGGAGAGAACTCAGAAGCAAAACAATACAGTGTTTCAGAAATATCTCATCACTAAACATTCAAAGAGAAAGATACGAAATACTAGAGCGCGGTTATCGTGCTTTTCCCTCTTCCGACCACCTGAGGATATCGCCGGTCCACCCTCCGTCAATTCCTCAAAGATGAAACCCCAAAGGTATCATTTTCTATTCCCTCAATCTATTGCTGTACCTCACACAAACATAAACAATCCATGATTAAAACACTGTGAAACAATCAAAACATGCAAAGATTAAACATGCACGAACCTAAAACTCTAAAACACGTTTAGTAATGAAGCAATACCTTTAAATCGCCGCCTTGTACAAACATGGGGAGGAGAGGGTGGAGGTGATATTCTGGCAACTGGAAGCAATGGAGGGGGCATCAGTTTGTTCATGTTTGAGAAAGACGAAGAATACAAGAAGGGAGCGGCGCCGTTTCAAACTGTAAACCTAGATTCAGAGCAATACAAATGCAAACCCTAAAAATTGTTAAGCATTTCAACTAGGCCTGCCCCACGAACTGAACGCTAAGGCCCAATCTCTCAATGCCACACCCCCTTTTGTCTTATCTCATCTTCATTCTTTGGGCCAAATACATTCTCCAAGCCCATCTAACTTCTTTTCTTATATTTTTTCTTTTGAAAACCAATACTCTTTTATTTTATCACTACATTTTCATACCTAATTATTATTATTAAATAATAACTTACCTTTTTGCATAAAATTTTATTAATAATTTTCATTACCTCTAAAACTTAAAATATATAAATACTAGATTTTTTCAAGTTAAATAATTCTTTCTCTAAAATTTTTTTTGTTTATATAAAACTAACAAAAACAAAAAAATTATAATACTTAATTTGCATTAGGTTAACATTTTGATCATTTGTAAATAACCATATGCATCATACAATACTTTTGTTTCTCTTTGATTCTTATACCTTGTTATATTTTTACATTGAGAATGCGACGGTTCGATTTGGTTGTAACATAATATTTGGAAATTACTATTCTGATAAGACTCATCCCCATTTGTAAACATTTGTAACCCCATCCCTGGATACTTATTTGTAATAACTTAGACTTTAAATTCCCGCAATTTATCGCTTTCCATATACTGTATAGTAATTAGGGTTTGTATGCGAAGATTCAAAATCAACCGTTAGATAACCTAATACAAGATAAATGCATGAAAATCAATACACCATTCACACTTGCACCTCTAGGGTAGCCTCGCTTGTTTCCTCGAAAAATGAAATCATGTCCCTCGAGTATGAGACACTCTAGCAAATGTCCCTTCGATAAACAAATATCGTAGTCCCTCGATGACCCTCGATGTTTCCTTCAATAAAATAATCTCGTCCCTTACAAAATTGCTAGAGCATCTCACAAGTTGCCTTCAATGATTGCATACGATGACCCGCGTCTGTCCCGTTTAACATCCTAACGCAAGGTTGTTCATCAAACACAATGGTGAAACAACACTGTTAAAAGGGTTAAAAACATAAGAAAGATCTTTGAGTAAAATAGGGTAGACAACTCTTAGTTACTTGATAAAAAATCTTGCAAAACATCCTTGCCATTTTTTCAAACACACATCACAACACAATTTCAAAACAACTTTCAAAACATTGAATTATCTTTTCAAAAAGACATACACCTTTGTATATATTCAAACAAGAATCATTAAAAAGGTTGCCTAGACAAGGTATATTTTTCAAAACATTTTCAAAACCACACACAAAGCACCATTTCAAACAATTGAAAAGCAAAGGCAAGTGATCTAAAACAAGTAACTAAGAGCCCATGGATAACCATGGATGAAAAGGGTGCTAGCACCTTCCCTTTTCATAATCTACCCCTCGAACCCACGAAAACATCTCAAAGGTCTTTCCTGTGCTTTTTGACCTTTCCTTAGGATAACATAAAAAGTCGGTGGCGATTCTTGCTAAACCGAACAAGTGCGAAAGCAAAACGCAAATCCCAAGTCAGTTCTCCCACCGTATCACAGAACTGGCGACTCTGCTGGGGATATTTCTAAAAGTGGGGTTACCTTAGGGTTTTAGATCACCTTTACATGCTTACTTCGATTGCTTTACTTTTTGGGTTCCTTTTTTGGGTTTGTTGTAAATCCTACACCCGGATTTGGGGGCACCTTTTAGGTAAGTAGCAATAAACTGTGAGGGAACTGTGCGGGGTATACCGACATGGTTGAAGCAGTAGCTACGTTAGTGTGACATATTTATGGGTACCAGTAGCCTTTGAGTTAATCAAAGAGAATACGTGGCCGCTGAGTGATGTCATGAAGCACTAACGAACTCTTAGAACCTTACTTGACCATCTTGGCCTTTTTAAGGGTAGTGAGATGACCGACTTTGGTGCAGTCCGAAGTTGGTAGATACTCGATACTACACTCATTGAGGATTGTTTTCTTGGAATATTTTGGTCGCCAGTTAAGTGGCTAAACCAAAACAATGAACATAGAAAATAATCTAGTGATATTGAGCTCCTTAGAACCCGGTTTCCATTTTAGGACAGGTTGAGCCAACTAACTTCAAGAGGGTACTTACCTACAAACCCCATGCAAGCCTAAACCTAAGGACTTGTTTGTTCTGTATGATCACCTGTATATATACTTGCTTACTTTTGCATACATGTACATAACATCATAACATCATACCATAGCATTTTCAATAACCATTTCAAGGATCTCGAGGGTCTTTTGATACAGTGGCACGTTGAACCAGAAATCTACCAAAGGGCAAGAGGGTTCTCCTCTAAACAAACGACATCAAAGATCAAGTGCAATAACTTGAATCGGGGGCTATGACCCACTTGACATGGTGAGCTTGATTCTCGTGGAAAGACATCCACTGGTACAAAGTTCTCCAATCAAAGATGTTGATCAAAGTTCAACCTCTAACATTTTTCTTGTGTTTACCCCGAGAGATCCTCGAAAACATGCATCCACATATCATGCATTGTATCATAACAGGTTTTCCTTTTCAGGTTTCCTTATTCTCCTACTGTTTATTTCAGTAGAGATGGCTCTAGAGAGGACTGTCAAAGATATCCAGGATCAAAATGCTCAACTTCAAGAAATATTCCTGAACCTGTCTCAGGGGTAAGAAGAAGTGAAAGCTCTCCTCACAAGGGGCATGGTCCTCGGGAATTCAAGCAGTGTCAGGAATGACCAGTTGGAGGAACTGCAGATTGAGCTGGCAACAATGAAGATCCATATGATGGGACAACTGGTGGGCCAGATGACTCTCATTCAAGACTTGGCTCAAAGACAAGAGGAGCTCAGGGTTCTCGTCAACAAGCTGCTTCGAGACAACCAAGTTGGGCAAACATCTAGGGTTGAAGATCAAGTTATCATTCAACCCCCTTTGAGACAAGAAAACAAGGGAAAGGCTCCTCAACTTGCTTCAGGGTCACAAGCCCAGCAACAACCTCGTCAGCGTCAACAGGGTAATCGGCGTAAGAAAAATATGTCTGGAAGATATTTCTCTGAGACTGACATACCATCATCTCTAATACTGAAACGCTTTTTGGAGGTCAACCTGCTTGCTTTAAGGGATCCTATTCGGAAGCCCAATACCTCTACTCCTAGCTATCACCCCGACGCGTTTTGTGTATACCACTCCCATAGTCCTGGACATGACACCGATGACTGTTGGGCTTTGAAAAATAAGATCCAAGACTTGATTGGCGAAGGAGTACTGGAATTCATGTTGGATGGCGAGATGAAAATCTTCCGCTAAGGGTTCTCCATTTGAAATGACAAAGCTCGAACTGAGAGACTTTTTGTTCCATTTGAATTTTCAAGTTGTAATTTCTTTTGTTATTCAAACAATTATCTGTTGATGTCAAACTCTGTTTCATTAATGCATTGCATATGTTTGTCTTGAATTCATCCATTCGTTTTCACTATTTTTAAACTATGCTTTCTACTTTCTTTATGATATTTAACTCTTGATAAAAAGCTACAAGCCTTTAGAGGGAGGATGACGAAACAATGCCATAATCTCATACAATATGCTTTAGAACAGACCTTGCTGACGATGTACAGGTGTTTCTTTAAAATCCTAAACACCGGAGTTATAAGGAAGAAAATCCCTAGTCAACCCCTTCGAGCCAAAGAAGTAGGAGTTTTCTGTTTTAAACAAATTGAAACCTTTGATTTAAACCTGGGGCAGGGTAGTCTCTCAGTTAATTCAAAAAAATATGTGCATTGAAGTCGCAAACTCTCAGTTCATAATATAACGAACGACATCAAAAACTTTCCTTTGGAACCAAAAGACAGTGATGGTTCCTTATCTCATAGGCAGTCATTATCTCTCAAAAGAGAAAAGCCCACTGAGCCAAAACCTACAAAGGAGGCTTAAGAAAGCTGGGGCATCCCGCTGACTGTGATCTCGAAAACAGGAACAATCAGGCAAAAATTAGGGATAACGAATCAAAAGAAAAAGGTCATTACCAATCCTCAACAACATGAAAAATGTTGCAAAAAAAATGATGACTGCCTTCCATAAAATTCAACTGGTGTGAACCATCACCAAAATGTCGTTCCAAACTCGAATAGAGTTCGACGCACAATTAACTGAGTTTAGGACTGAAGGACATCACGAAGAGCGGGTGGGAACAAATATACTTTGAGCCTTTATCCTTTGTTTCTTAAACCGTGAACCAAGCCACGTTATAACCCTTCAAAAGTCCTAATTGAAGCATGGGTTAGTTCGAAAGCATACTGTTACAAAAGGTATCCTGACTCCTGTAAGGCTTTTCTCTAAATCTTGTGTTGAATTTGCCTTATAAAAAGTTTTCTGCTAATAAACGCATTTTTCAAAACTTCGAGACAAGCATAAACTTTGCATTATTTGAATATCGTTGTTTGCACATGGTTTACTTGTTTAACAGCAAAGAAATTCATACAGTAAATGTTCGGAGGAACGAAAGCTCTCTCAGTGAGGAAAATCACTTCAAGTGGGATGATACTCCCGTTACAAAAAATCTCCTATCAACAAAAGGGGATTTAATATAGTATTGTCCAGTGAACCTGGGGCAGTCCAGTCAAGATTTCAACAAATCTTTCAAAGCGCATTAAACATGGGGCAGTCCAGTCAAGATTTTAAGAAATCTCTCAACTTCAGATACAGTCCAGATATGCTCCAGACACGGTTGCCATTCTGTCACTTATTCAGATACCAGTTACAGTTTTAGATACACTCCAGACACGGAAGTCATTCTGCTACTCATACAGATCTCAACTTCAGATACAATCCAAATATGCTCCAGACATGGTTGCCATTCTGTCACCTATTCATATCCCAGTTACAGTTTCAGATACACTCCAGACACGAAAGTTATTCTGCTACTCATACAGATCTCAACTTCAGATACAGTCCAGATACGCTCCAGACACAGTTGCCATTCTGTCACTTATTCAGATCCCAGTTACAGTTTCAGATACAGTCCAGACACGGAATTCATTCTGCTACTCATACAGATCTCAACTTCAGATACAGTCCAGATACGCTCTAGACACGGTTGCCATTCCGTCACTTATTCAGATCCCAGTTACAGTTTCAGATACACTCCAGACACAGAATTCATTCTGCTACTCATACAGATCTTAACTTCAGATACAGTCCAGATACGCTCCAGACATGGTTACCATTCTGTCACTTATTCAGATCCCAGTTACAGTTTCAGATACACTCCAGACACGGAAGTCATTCTGCTACTCATACAGATCTCAACTTCAGATATAGTCCAGATACGCTCCAGACACGGTTGCCATTCTGTCACTTATTCAGATCCCAGTTACAGTTTCAGATACACTCCAGACACGGAAGTCATTCTGCTACTCATACAGATCTCAACTTCAGATACAGTCCAGATACGCTCCAGACACGGTTGCCATTCTGTCACTTATTCAGATCCCAGTTACAGTTTCAGATACACTCCAGACACGGAAGTCATTCTGCTCCTCATACAGATCTCAACTTCAGATACGGTCCAAATACGCTCCAGACACGGTTGCCATTCTGCCACTTATTCAGATCCCAGTTACAGTTTCAGATACACTCCAGACACGGAAGTTATTCTGCTACTCATACAGATCTCAACTTCAGATACAGTCCAAATACACTCCAGACACGGTTGCCATTCTGTCACTTATTCAGATCCCAGTTACAGTTTCAGATACACTCCAGACACGGAAGTCATTCTGCTACTCATACAGATCTCAACTTCAGATACATTCCAGATACGCTCCAGACATGGTTGCCATTCTGTCACTTATTCAGATCCCAGTTACAGTTTCAGATACACTCCAGACACGGAAGTCATTCTGCTACTCATACAGATCTCAACTTCAGATACAGTCCAGATACGCTCCAGACACGGTTGCCATTCTGTCACTTATTCAGATCCCAGTTACAGTTTCAGATACACTCCATACATGGAAGTCATTCTGCTACTCATACAGATCTCAACTTCAGATATAGTCCAGATACGCTCCAGACACGGTTGCCATTCTGTCACTTATTCAGATCCCAGTTACAGTTTTAGATACACTCCAGACACGAAAGTCATTCTTCTACTCACACAGATCTCAACACCAGATACAGTCCAGATATGCTCCAGACACGGTTTCCATTCTGTCACTTATTCAGATCCCAGTTACAGTTTCAGATACATTGCAGACACAGAAGTCATTCTGCTACTCATACAAATCTCAACACCAGATACAGTCCAGATATTCTCTAGACACGGTTGCAATTTTGTCACTTATTCAGATCCCAGTTACAGTTTCAGATACACTCCAGACACGGAAGTCATTCTGCTACTCATACAGATCTCATCTTCAGATACAGTCCAGATATGCTCCAGACACGGTTGCCATTCTGTCACTTATTCAGATCCCAGTTACAATTTCAGATACACTCCAAACACGGAAGTCATTCTGCTACTCATACAAATCTCAACTTCCGATACAGTCCAGATACGCTCCTGACACGGTTGCCATTCTGTCACTCATTCAGAATTTATCCTCAGCCCAAAGATGCTCCAAACGCAGATACCTTCATGCTTCTCATCCTTTCATCTATAACATATAATTCAACTTCCTGATATTCCTGAAAGAATGAAGTTTCTCATTCTTAAAGCGGCGTACAACCTAAACCTAAACTTCTTCCAGACAGGAATAAGTTTTTTTCCAGAATCCTGAGTTTTACTCTTCAATAGCATAACTACTTTTCAACGAGTATTCAGATATTCCCCAGTGAAGATCTCCTTAAAACAAGAATCCCCAGTAGATTGGCATACAACCCAAACTCCTGATTTCCCCAATAGTGGTCCCAGGACTTCTCATTTTTAACGATCAAAGGACTTGCAATCCCCTGCAGTAGTCAAGGATTCACTTTCCCTGGAAGCAGTCAAAGAATCCATTATCTCCAGCTATCTGGATCTTATCTTCCTCAACAAGACGGCTACTCAGCTTGCATGCATAACCATTACATTCATATATCATAAACATTGATGAAATACAGTTCATTGCATCATACATATCGTGCAACATAACTTTGTGTTTTAGCTAACATTTTACCCTTTTCAGGATAAGATTAAAAGGCTTTTGTTAACAATTTCTCAGATACAGTACAGATACACCCCATACACGGCGGTCATTCTGCTATTCATTCAAACTTCAGCAATCCGATACAGACTAGATACGCCCCAGACACGGTGGCCATTCTATCCCTCATTTAGATTCAGCTATCAACCTCGATGTTCAGATACGCGCCAGACACGGATGCCATTAGGTCCTTTACACCAGCAGCTTGATTCTCCCCAGTGCAATCGCCACGGAAGTTATTCTGCTACTCATACAGACTTCAACTTCTGAAAATAGTTTACGGATTCTCCAAACATGGATGTCAATCTATTGCTCATTCAGACCCCTAGCTCAGAGATATTCCAAAACATGGACACCTTTCTGATACTCACCCACTCACCAACGATATACAGTTCAACAAACATTCCCAGATGGCATCTTTAAGCCCATCTCCGACAAGATTCTGTCACACCTCCAGATGGCATCTTTAAGCCCATCTCCGACAATATTCTGTCACATCTCCAAATGGCATCTTTAAGCCCATTCCCTCAACTACGCTTTGACGAGTGCAAATTTTTTGGGCACTCTAGTGTCTAATCATATTTTACCTTCGAGTCGCGAAAGGCAAAACTGCTAATCTAACTCTTCAGGTTCAAGAAGATTGAACAGGGGAAACTGTTGTACCCCAAAATCTGCCCTCCCTTTTCCACAAGAAATCACAGCTTCGGGTCTTCCCTGATTTTTTCAGATTGGCTCAAGAATCGGTCAAACAGACTTTTCTTATCAGTCTATCCAAAATTAGGGTTTCCATTGATTTTGAGTCAGTCAATCTAAAATTAGGGTTTCCATTGATTTTGAATCAGTCAAATAGATTTTTCTTATCAGTCAATCCAAAATTAGGGTTTCCATTGATTTTGAGTCAGTCAATCCAAAATTAGGGTTTCCATTGATTTTGAGTCAGTCAATCCAAAATTAGGGTTTCCATTGATTTTGAATCAGTCAAACAGATTTTTCTTATCAGTCTATCCAAAATTAGGGTTTCCATTGATTTTAGGTCAGTCAATCCAAAATTAGGGTTTCCATTGATTTTGAATCAGTCAAACAGATTTTTCTTATCATTCTATCCAAAATTAGGGTTTATATTGATTTGGTTGAGTTTGGCTCAGGGTTTGATCAAGCGGACTTTTCTTTGACGAAAAATCTAGAATTAGGGTTTTTCACTCGTATTTCTCAGAAGAACTTGAGTACACAGTATTTCAAATTAACTGTTACATTGTTTTACGCTTGTTCAAGATTGTTGTTTGTTTTTCAAAATTAACTGTTACACTTTTGTTCTCAAATTAACTGTTACACTTTTGTGCTTTAGAGTCAAACTTGTTCAAATAATTTTTTGTATTTAAAATAAAACAAATACATCCAAATGGATGAAAATATGAAATGTTGGGCTTTCTGTTCTTCCACAATTCATAAGGAGCCTTTTCCAGAATAAGTCTTATGGAGATTCTATTCTGAATGTAACACGCTGTGTTTATTGCCTCTGCCCAGAAGATCTTAGCAACGTTAGTCTCGTTGATCATGGTTCTGGCCATTTCTTGCAATGTTCTGTTCTTTCGTTCTACAACTCCATTTTGCTGGGGAGTTCTAGGACAAGAGAAATCATGTAGAATGCCTTTGTCATTAAAAAATGATTCAAAATCTTTGTTTTCAAACTCTCCACCATGATCATTTCTGACTTTGACGATTCTAAGATCCTTTTCATTCTGAACTTGGTTGCAGAAGGTAACAAACACAGAGTGTGACTCGTCCTTGTTTCTTAAGAACTTTACCCATGTCCATCTGCTATAGTCATCTACGACTACTAACCCATACTTCTTGCCACTGACTGAAGCAGTTTTAACTGGTCCAAATAAGTCAATGTGCAGAAGTTCTAATGGGTTAGAGGTGGAAACAACGTTTTTAGATTTGAAAGCTGGTTTTGCAAACTTTCCTTTCTGACATGCTCCACACAGAGCATCTGAATTGAACTTCAGGTTAGGAAGTCCTCTGACCAGATTGAGTTTGTTAATCTGAGATATTCTTCTCATACTAACATGTCCCAATCTTCTGTGCCAGATCCATTGCTCGTTGTTAACAGACAGAAGACACTTTACATTCTGACTTTTCAGTTCAGAAAGTTTTATTTTATAAATGTTGTTTCTCCTCTTTCCATTAAATAGGATAGTCCCATCTTTCTGACTAACAGCTTTGCATGAATTTTGATTAAAGATTATATCATAACCGCTATCACTTAATTTACTTATGGATAACAGGTTATGCATTAATCCATCTACTAATAAAACATTACTTATAGAGGGAAGATTTCCATTACCTACTGTTCCAGAGCCAATGATCTTTCCTCTCTGATTGCCTCCAAAACCTATGTGGCCTCCAGGCTTAAGTTCCAGGCTTTGGAACATATGCCTTCTTCCCGTCATGTGTCGTGAGCAGCCAGAGTCCAGGTACCATGATTGGTGTTTATGCTTTGCTGCTAAAGATATCTGCCACATGTATTATTTTATCCTTAGGTACCCATATTTTCTTGGGTCCTGATTTGTTAGTTTTACCAAAACTCTGGTTAAATTTTGGTTTGACAGAATAATTACTACTTGTATATTTGATGTCATGTGTGTGCCCATATACAAAGTGTGAATCAAGTGGAGTACGTTTTATAACTAAATCCATGGCATTCTTTGGTGTAGGTACCTTACCTTGGTATCCTATTCCCTTTCTGCCATTTCTGCTAACTCCATAGATCATTGAAGCCATTTTGCTTCTATCTATGTTTTTAGCTAGAAACTTTTGAAAGCTGTGATGATACTCCTTGATGATCTCATCAGCACTGCTGGGAGTTTCAGGGATTGTTTCCTTCTGAGAGTTTTGCAATTGATTTTCTAAATTTTAAATTTTATCTTTTAACTCAGAATTCTCCAATTTGAGACTCTCAGTCTTATCAGAGTCAGAAGCAAGATTCCTTTTCAGGTTTCTGAATTTGACTCTGATTTGCTGATATCTTTCCAGAATTTCGTTAAGGCTTTCAGCTAGTTCAACCTTAGTAAAGTTTATAGCAAAGTCAGGAAATACCTCTTTTGTATCTGATTCAGAGTCTGACTTAGAAGCTTCATTGTCTTCTATTATGTTTTCCATGAGAGCTATGTTTGCTCTTTCATCAGTTGATTCTGAGTCAGCTTCAGATATGTCAGAATCATCCCATGTAGCCATGAGACTTTTCTTCTTTTCCTTGCCAAACTTCTTTTTGGGCTTTTCCTTCTGAAGCTTTGGGAAATCACTTTTGTAATGCCGTTGCTCGTTACATTCATAGCAGATGATGTCTTTGTTGTTTGGCTTTCTGCTTCCTGAAGAACCTTCAGATCTTCTGTGTCCAGAGGAGGATTCTGACCTTCTGTATCTGGAGAAAGATTCACTCTGATTCTCTGATCTTCTGGGATTCCTGAACTTCCTTTTCCTATGCTTCCATAATTGGTTCACCCTTCTGGAGAGGAGAGATAGTTCATCTTCTTCTGATGAGGACCCATCAGAGGTTTCTTCAACAGCCTGCAAAACTTTGGAGTCAGATTTTCTGTTAGATTTTAAAGCTAATGGCTTACCTTGCTTTTGAGGTTCATCTACTTCTAGCTCTATCTCGTGACTTCTGAGGGAGCTGACAAGTTCCTCCAGAGTGATTTTGTTGAGATCCTTGGCTAGCTTAAGCACTGTGACCATTGGCCTCCACTGTTTTGGCAAGCTTCTGATGATCTTCTTAACATGATCAGCAGTGGAATACCCTTTGTCAAGAACTTTGAGACCAGCAACCAGAATTTGAAATCTTGAAAACATAGTCTCTATTGATTCACTTTCTTCCATCTTGAATGCCTCATACTTCTGAATGAGCGCAAGAGCTTTGGTTTCTTGGACTTGAATGTTGCCTTCATGCGTCATTCTCAGAGAGTCAAACATATTCTTTGCAGTGTCTCTTTTTGATATCTTTTCATATTTAAACTAAGAGATGGCACTGAGAAGAATTGTTTTGGCCTTGTGATGATTTCTGAAGTCACGCTTTTGCTGATCAGACATTGCTTTCCTGTCAATCTTCTGACCACTTCCATCCACTGGGTGCGTGTATCCATCAGTCACCATGTCCCACAGATCAACATCATGGGCTAGAAAGAAGCTTTCAATTCTGTCTTTCCAGTAGTCAAAGTTCTCTCCATCAAAGACTGGAGGTTTGCCACTGAATCTGTCTCTTTCTTCATTGTTGTCATTGCTGATGTTTTGATGTGGTCCTGCCATTGTGTTTTTCTTACGCTGGATCTTGTACTGACACGGTTAAGTGTTATAAGCTCAGAACCAGGTGCTCTGATGCCAATTGAAGATGTGAAAAACACAAGAAGGGGGGTTGAATTGTAAATCTTAAAATCAAAAGCTTAGACCACATGGTATTTTTATCCTGGTTCGTTTGATCTCAAACTACTCCAGTCCACCCGTCAAGGTGATTTCGCCTCTCTCCAACGAGGTCTTAATCCACTATATTCAACTGAATACAACAACTACTTTAACAACTGTTAAAGCCTTCTTGAGTCTAACCACATACCGGTTTATCTCAAGGAAATACTCTTACAGATAATTGAACAAAAGTGTGTTTGATGTTTTCTAATAAAACTATATATCACAACTGTGATAATACACAATATTGAGCTTGGAATAAAAACTGGATTGCTAGAGCTATAGAGTAAGCGTGGTTGGAAAGCTTAGCAATTTGTATGAGTGTGTGCGCGTAGATTATTAGCTTAGGCGTGTATATACGTGTAGAGTATTAGCCCTTTCTTTTCTCACACTGACTTGTTTATATAGCCTAGGAAGAGATACATTGTTGTTCATAAAGCCATTTCAATGCTAATAACATTCTTTCCTTTTTGAGAAGATCTTGTCTTTGAATAAAGACGTTGGTAATTAATCTGTCTTGAATGCATAGTAACGCTTCATAGTGTTCTGCTAATGATAATCAGAGTGTTCTTTCCTTTATGCTGACGCTTCTGAGTGCCGATGACTTGGTAAGGATCTTGATCAGAGTCAGAGTATTTTATGCGTAGATTCTGTTTATCAGGCTTCAGCGTGTGATCTGGTAACTTCAGCGTGTAGCACATGTTTGATCTTCTGATGCTGATGTTGATACTAATCTTCTGATGCTGATTCCATCAGAGTTTCTGTAAACACAAAACATAATTTTAAGTAGCATATATGTCTTATATATAAACCTTACAATTTATTTATTCTCGTATTTTGTTATCATCAAAACTCTAATTGAGGGTTGTAGAATCAAACTATGTTCTAACACAATGCAGAAAATCTGGAAAAGTACAGAATGCATAGGAAAACCAAGATGCAAGCAAGCAACTTTGTCAAAACTTTTCATCATTTTCCTGGCCAACAACTTTTCAGAATAAAAGATATTAAGCAATTAAATATGCTTTTTATGGAGAGAGAAAAGAGAGAGTGAAGCAGGTTTGCAGTTTTTGGCAGGCTTAGAAAGAAAATAAATATAACATTGTTCTAACAGCTCAAAGAGAGAGCAGTTCAGGGAGAAAAAACCACAAGCTGTAAAATTGCAAGCAAAACCTGCAAGTTTGTCAAACCTGCAAACTGCTTGTAAACACAAGCATAGCAAACCACAATCAAGTCTCAAACCTGCCTGCACTAACCAAACAAATAAAACCTTCCAGCCTGCTTCAAAAAGGCACAAGTATAGCAAGTCTTAAACATGCCTTCAAACAAAAACAATAAGCCTTCCTGTACCAAAACAAGCAAACAGAAACTTCAAACCTGTTAAAACCGTCAACAAGCATGTAACCAGACAAACAAACCCAAATATCCATAAGCCTTGAAGCCTGCTTCCTCCAAGCCTGCAGAACCTATTCAAAACTGCCTCAAAGGCTCAAGCCTGCTTGTACCAGAAGCAAGCCTTCAAGCCTGCACCAAAGCCTTTTTAACCTGCAAAACTGCTTGAGAATACAAGCATCAAGCCAAACTGCACAAGCCTGCCTGTACCAGAAGCAAGCCTTCAAGCAAGCCAAAACTCAGTAACCTGTCCAGAACTTCAAAACTTCAAGCAAACTTGCCTTCAAAGAAAAAAAAACTCAGAAGCAAGTGTTCTCAAAGTTCATCATCAGAATCAACATAACCAAAATCAAAGAACAACAAGAATCTCTGAAGAACATCATCATTGACAAGAAAAAGAGGAAGATTGTAAAGGCTAACAAACAATAAGCAAACATTTTCATAAATCATATCATCATCAAAGGCCAACGTAGCAAAGAAGAGAAAGAAGCAAGTCTCAGAAAAGAATCACCATCAACTCAAGCCAACAAGATATCCAACATTCAGATAAGAAAAGGAGAGAACTCAGAAGCAAAATAATACAGTGTTTTCAGAAATATCTCATCACTAAACATTCAAAGAGAAAGATATGAAATACCAGAGCGCGGTCATCGTGCTTCTCCCTCTTCCGACCACCTGAGGATACCGCCGGTCCACCCTCCGTCCATTCCCCAAATACGAAACCCCAAAGGTATAATTTTCTATTCCCCCAATTTATTGATGTACCTCACACAAACATAAACAATCCATGATTAAAACACTGTGAAACAATCAAAACATGCAAAGATTAAACATGCACGAACCTAAAACTCTAAAACACGTTTAATAATGAAACAATACCTTTAAATCGGCGCCTTGTACAAACATGGGGAGGAAAGGGTGGAGGAGATATTCTGGCAACTGGAAGCAATGGAGGGGGCATCAGTTTGTTCATGTTTGAGAAAGACGAAGAAGACAAGAAGGGAGCGGCGCCGTTTCAAACTGTAAAGCTAGATTCAGAGAAATACAAATGCAAACCCTAAAAATTGTTAAGCATGTCAACTGGGCCTGCCCCACGAACTGAACGCTAAGGCCCAAAATCTCAGTGCCACACCCCCCTTTTGTCTTATCTCATCTTCATTCTTTGGGCCAAATACATTCTCCAAGCCCATCTAACTTCTTTTCTTATATTTTTTCTTTTGAAAACCAATACTCTTTTATTTTATCACTACATTTTCATAACCTAATTCTTTTTATTAAATAATATCTTACCTTTTTGCATAAAATTTTATTAATAATTTTCATTACCTCTAAAACTTAAAATATATAAATACTAGATATTTTCAAGGTAAATAATTCTTTCTCTAAAAAACTTTTTGTTTATATAAAACTAAAAAAAACACAAAAATAATAATACTTAATTTGCATTAGGTTAACATTTTGATCATTTGTAAATAACCATATGCATCATACAATACTTTTGTTTCTCTTTGATTCTTATACCTTGTTATATTTTTACATTGAGAATGCGACGGTTCGATTTGGTTGTAACATAATATTTGGAAATTACTATTCTGATAAGACTCGTCCCCATTTGTAAACATTTGTACCCCATCCCCGGATACTTATTTGTAATAACTTAGACTTTAAATTCCCGCAATTTATCGCTTTCCATATACTGTATAGTAATTAGGGTTTGTATGCGAAGATTCAAAATCAACCGTTAGATAACCTAATACAAGATAAATGCATGAAAATCAATACACCATTCACACTTGCACCTCTAGGGTAGCCTCGCTTGTTGCCTCGGAAAATGCAATCATGTCCCTCGAGTATGAGACACTCTAGCAAATGTCCCTTCGATAAACAAAGGTCGTAGTCCCTCGATGACCCTCGATGTTGCCTTCGATAAAACGATCTCGTCCCTTACAACATTGCTAGAGCGTCTCACAAGTTGCCTTCAATGATTGCATACGATGACCCGCGCCTGTCCCGTTTAACATCCTAACGCAAGGTTGTTCATCAAACATAATGGTGAAACAACACTGTTAAAAGGGTTAAAAACATAAGAAAGATCTTTAAGTAAAATAGGGTAGACAACTCTTAGTTACTTGATCAAAAATCTTGCAAAACATCCTTGCCATTTTTTCAAACATACATCACAACACAATTTCAAAACAACTTTCAAAACATTGAATTATCTTTTCAAAAAGACATACACCTTTGTATATATTCAAACAAGAATCATTACAAAGGTTGCCTAGACAAGGCATCTTTTTCAAAACATTTTCAAAACCACACACAAAGCACCATTTCAAACAATTGAAAAGCAAAGGCAAGTGATCTAAAACAACTAACTAAGAGCCCATGGATAACCATGGATGAAAAGGGTGCTAGCACCTTCCCTTTTCATAATCTACCCCCCGAACCCACGAAAACATCTCAAAGGTCTTTCCTGTGCTTTTTGACCTTTCCGTAGGATAAAATAAAAAGCCGGTGGCAACTCTTGCTAAACCGAACAAGTGCGAAAGCAAAACGCAAAGCCCAAGTCAGTTCTCCCACTGTATCACAATAAGGCTTCTTACCGATCAATGGTAAGATTGCAATATCAAAGGAAAGGAAGAAATGAACAAAGACTTTTGAGTAGGTAGAAACATTCTTAATTGCTTTCTCACTTTCAAAACAAACATCCTTGCTCACTTTCAAAACAAACATCAAACACTTTCAAAAATAAACACTTTCAAAACATGAAATATTTTCAAAATTCCAACACTTTGTATACGTTCTTACGAACGAGAACCATTACAAAGTTTGCCTAAACAAATGCGCCTTTTCAAAAATACTTTCAAAACCACCACAAAGCACATTTTCAAACAAAACAAGTGATCTAGCAAGAAACTAAGAGCCCATAGATAACTATGGATGAAAAGGGTGCTAACACCTTCCCTTTTCATAATCTACCCCCCGAACTCAAGAAATAATCTCGAAGGTCTTTCCTGTTCTTTTCCACCTTTCCTTTTGGATAAAAGAAAAGTTAGTGGTGATTCTTGCTAACCGCAAAAATTGCGATCAAACACAAAAGCATCCCAAGTCAGTTCTCTCACCGTATTATAGAATTGGTGACTCTGTTGGGGAGTTATTAAAAGTGGGGTTACCTTAGGGCTAGATCACCTTTACTTACTTTCATTGTTTGACTTGCTTGCTTTACATTTTTTGTTCCTTCTTTGGGCTTGTTTTAATCCTCTACCCGGATTTGGGATACCTTATAGGTAAGTAGCAATAAGTTGTGGAAACTATACGGGGTATACCTACATGGTCTAAGCAATAGCTACATTAGTGTGACACATTTGTGGTTACCGGTAGCCCTTGAGTAGTCAAGGAGAATACGGGGCCGCTTGGTGGTGTCATGAAGCACTAACTGATTTTAGAACCTTTACTTGACCAACTTGGCCATTAGGAAGTAGTGAGATAACCGACTTATGTGAAGTATGAAGTTGGTTGATACTTAATACTAGGCTCATTGAGATCAGACTTATTGGGATATTTCGGTCGCCATGAAAGAGGCTTGCACTGAAATAATGCCCGATAAGAAAGAACAGTGATATTGAGATCCCTTAGAATTTGATTACTATTTCTAGGGTAGGCTTGAAGCCAACTAAACTTCAAGAGGATACTTACCTATAAGACTCCATGCAAGCCTAAACCTAAGGACTTGTTTGCCTTGTGTGTATATGCTTACTTGTACATAACATCATAAACATCATAACATCATAAGCATTCTCACTAACCATTTCAAGGATTAATGGAATTTATCTATGTTCTGTTTTGTAGGACATGGATCCTATCCGCATGAATACCATTCAAGTCAACCTCGTAAGAATTCCTTCTCAACTCAAAGAGTTAGCATCAAGGGTCCCTGAGAATTCTTCATTCCCCGAAATACATGGTCGCCTCCTAAACTTGGTTACCTCGAGCACTGATGAAGATATGATGAAGGTGCTTTTCCAGTTCTTTGATCCTCTACACCATTGCTTCACTTTTCCCGACTATCAGCTTGTACCTACTCTAGAAGAATTCTCTCAACTCTTGAGGATTCCCATTCTCAATAAACTAACCTTCAATGGTACGGAAAGAGGTCCAAGACCTTAAGAGATTGCCCGAGCGCTACACTTGCAACAATCTGATGTCACAACTAATTGGGAAACAAGGAGTGGTGTCAAAGGTTTCTTAGAAAAGTTCTTGTTTGAGAAAGCTCAAGATTGTTGGAATTATTTGGAATTACAAGCTTTTGATGAAATCTTGGCCCTTCTCATCTATGGGATGGTTTTGTTTCCAAACCCTGACCAACTTATAGATATAAATGCTATCAAAATCTTCATGTCTCGCAATCCGGTGCCTACTTTGTTGGGAGATATCCTACATTCTCTCCACTCTCTCACTATGAGGAAGAGAGGATGCCTCATGTGTTGCACTCCTCTCTTGGCTAGATGGTTTATTTCACATCTTTCGTAGTCTGTGTTGAAGAAAGAGCAAGGTTTAAGGTGGTCCCAGAGGTTGATGACGCTCAGACATTCAGATATTCATTGGTGTTCTCGATCCTTAGAGAACATTACTATCATCGACCGTTGTGGGGAATTACCTAATGTCCCTTTGCTTGGCATTAGGGGAGGTATCACTTACAAACCTTGCTTAGCCTTACAATAGTTTGGGTACGCCCGAAGAGATGGTTTGCATGATTTCCTCATCCAAGGAGTGGTATTCGACTACGAGAGCGACGATCAAGGCTACCACCAGAGGTTTGTACGAGCTTGTAGGATGAAAAACCGAGTGGATAACAAGACATTGGGACACAATAATTCCATACCCCTTGAGCCTTACCTTAGGTGGGTACGAGCTCATTCTCAGAAGCTCGTGATGCCTTATCTCCCCATCTTACCAGTTATCATGGAGCTTGTGGTTGAAGTAGATGTCCCGTATACTGTCCTCCATCCTGACATGCCTACTTCTCTTGAAGACTTGTAAAAGGGTTGGATTCAGCTAAAGGAGGAACGAGTTTTATTATGTTTAATCTTTTTGTTTGTGTTGATTATATGAAAGCATGAAAATGATTAAGGCATTTTGTTTGATTTTGAGCACAACTACCTAGTCAAATGGTCAATTCACCTTGTGAGTGTGTGAACTTTTGCTAAACCCTGTTGAGCCTTTTTGTCAATGTCCATGTTGTTTTTGAACTTAATGCTTGTCTATGAGTGTTTAGTTTTCCTTTTTGAATGAATGTTGATTATTTGTTTTCTTGAACCCTCAATTATGATTTTTTGTTGAATTATTACCTTGCCTTAGAAAGTAGGGAGTATTCACTTTAATGTTGGTTGAATTCAAGTTGGGGAGGTAATTTTTTGCTTGCTCTTGTGTGTATTACTATGAGGTTGATAAAGAAATAGAAAAAGAAAAGAAATAAAAAAGTGAAAAAGAAAACAAAAAAGTGAAAAAGAAAGAAAAGAAAAAGAAGGAAAAAAAAAGAGAAAAGTTGTGAAAAATAAAAATAGAAAGAGTATGGGATAATGTTGTATTAATAATTATTGCGATTGGTATGACTTTTGTACCCTAAAATTTTCCCTTCCTTTTTAATCAACACATGCCCATTGAGGTCCCCAACTTGCCCAAGGATGACCAAAAATTGACCAGTCAAATCCTCCTCCTAAGGCAATGAACGTCTAACTAGGGTTTTAATTTTCACCAAGATGTGTGAGATCCAATGGTATCAAATGCTTGCCATGGTCCTAATATATCCATGTTAAATTTCATGCCTTGCACAACAAGTTTGTTCAGTCAACTGCTCAAATGCCTGAAATCAATTATATTAGGTCAAAAGACAATTGTGGCCTATATACAGTCAAACTTCAAGTTTTTTGGTCAACATCAACATTTTTAAGTGATATCCATCATTTGATCAAAGGTTGATCATGATGCCTCAAGAAATGAAACTAATTCATCAAGAGTCAAAAATTGCTAATTAGGGTTTCTATAGGAAAAGTCAACCAAACTTTGACCAGGTATAACTTTCTCATACTTTATCAGAAATTTTTCCACCAAAGCTAATTTTTAAGAGAATCCAATTCCCTACAACTTTTCCTCAGCCTTCAAGTTCAAGAAATGCATAAATTGAAAGATACAAGCTCAAACATTATGGGTCCTTTCAAAAAGTCAACAAAAACACCTTTTGGGTCAAAGCTTGGGACATGAACATGGAAGATCTAATTGAGATGAAACCAAAAGGGTTTTTTAGAGGACATCCTCAGCTCCCTAAAAAGTCCAAGAACACCCTCATAGGGTTAAAATTGAGAGAGATATGCATTGCTAAAGTTGACCAATTTTTGGAAAAGTGCATGAAGCCAATATGGAACAAACTTGGATTTTTTCCAAATGGGCCTATCTTTTTATGTTTGAAACTTATTTCCAACATGGTCCACGACCTCTAAGCCAACCCATACATTATTCTATTATTTATGCTATTTATTTTGATACTTTATTCATTAAAATTCAAAATTAAATAAGTAAATAATAGAAATAATAAAAGATTGGATTGAGATCATATTTCCATTAAATATTGGGCAATATATTTTGATTATAGAAAGGAGAAACGTGCAAGGCCATGAAAGGGAGAAATCTTCAAAAATGGAATGTTTGGAAATCAAATATTTCTTTCATGAAGGCATTGATATTTTTCCACATTTGTTGACCTAAAGAGATTCAGTATATATGCACAAACGTGCCAGCCAAAGAGGACATGCGCAACTGCCTCCTAAAGCCCTAGCCAAAAAGTTCAACATTTTCAAAGATTGGTGCAACTCGAAATCTCTCTCTCCAACCATTTCTAGGCCAAACAGAGTCCCTCAATCATCCCCGGAGACTCCCAGGAATTGAATCGGGCCGGAAGTCAAGCGCCTCCATGCCCCGAATACATGGAAAAAACAACCTTCGTCACACAATGGGGCACAATCTGTTACAAAGTGATGCCATTTAGGTTGAAGAATGCGGGGGAAACCTATCAACGAGCCATGGTAGCTTTGTTCCATGACATGATTCATCATGAGATAGAGGTCTATGTTGACGACATGATAAACAAGTATCAAACTGAAGAAGAGCACCTTGACCACTTGCAAAAGCTGTTTGGTAGACTGAATACGTATAAGTTGAGGCTAAATCCGAACAAGTGCACCTTTGGGGTAAGGTCTGGTAAACTCCTAGGTTTCATTGTTAGTGACAAGGGTATTCAGGTAGACACTGCAAAGTTAAAAGATATACAAGAGATGTTGGCTCCTCGCAGAGAAGGAAGTTAGAGGTTTCTTGGGACGTCTAAATTACATTTCCAGGTTCATTTCCCATCTAACTGCTACTTGTGAGCCAATATTCAAACTCCTGAAGAAAGATCAAGTGGTAAAGTGGATTGACGAATTCCAGACTTCCTTTGACAGAATCAAGGAATACCTACAATAGCCTCCAATTCTGATGCCTCCGATTGAAGGAAGACCTTTGATAATGTACTTAACAGTGTTAGATAATTCAATGGAGTGTGTGCTGGAGCAGCATGACGATTCTGCTCGAAAAGAGCATGCAATGTACTACCTTAGCAAAAATTTTACTGACTGTGAAACAAGATACTCATTGCTCGAGAAAACTTAGTGTGCTTTGGCATGGGCTGCTCGCCGACTGAGACAATATATGTTGACCCACACTACTTTATAGATATCTAAGATGGATCCTATCAAATACATCTTCGAGAGGCCCGCTCTCTCCGAAAGAATAGCCAGATGGTAAATGATCTTGACCGAATACAACATTCAATACACAACCCAGAAAGCAATAAAGGGGAGTATATTAGCTGATCATTTGGCTCATCAGGCCGTGGACGACTACCAATCTATGAACTTCAAATTCGCTGATGAGAATATTATGTTAGTGACTGATTGAGAAGAACCTGGACCGGATGAAGGACATGAGAAAGAATCCCGATGGACTATGGTTTTTGACAGAGCTTCCAATGCACTTGGAAATGGCATCGGTGCTGTAATCATATCTCCCGAGGGTTGTCATAATCCTTTCACCTCCAGACTATGTTTCAACTGTACCAACAATATGGTTGAGTATGAAGCATTCATCATGGGTCTCAAAGCTGCTATTGACCTAAGAATCAAGTTCTTGAGTGTTTTCGGAAATTCGGCCTTGGTAATAAGTCAAATCAAAGGAGAGTGGGACACGAAGCATCCTAATCTCATCCCTTACAAAGAACATGTGATGACACTGATTCCAAACTTTGAAGAAGTCTCCTTTGAACATTTTCCACGAGAATAGAATCAGTTAGCGGATGCACTAGCTACTATGTCATCCATGTTCAAGGTCAGATGGGACAATGAGGCTCCTCAGATCACTATTGAGAGATTGGATGAACCAACTTACTGTTATGAGATCGATACTGTAAGGGTAATGGACAAACCTTGGTTCCATGAAGTGAAAAGGTATCTCGAAGCTCAAGAGTACCCTGAGGGGGAATCTGTCAATGATAAGAAGGTTTCTGAGAAGGTTTCTGATGGTGACATATAAAGATTGGCATGAGATGTTACCATTTGATTTTCATGGCTACCGCACCTCAGCACATACGCAACAGGAGCAACACCTTTCTCTCTGGTGTATGGTATGGAGGTTGTCCTACCTATTGAGGTCCAGATCCCTTCTTTGAGAATCATGAAGGATGCGGGTTTGAACAAAGATGATTGGATCCATACTCGACTTGACCAACTGAACCTGATTGATGAAAAAAGGCTCGCGGCTGTTTGTCATGGTCAAATGTACCAAAAGCGTATGATCAAGGCTTTTAACAAAAAGGTCAGACATCAGGTATATCAAGTTGGTGATCTGGTAATCAAGCGCATCATACTGCTGCAAGATGATCCTAGGGGAAAATGGACTCCCATGTACGAAGGTCCATTTGTAATCAAGAACATATTTTCTGGTGGAGCCATGATGTTGACCACTATGGACTGTGACGACCTTCCTCATCCTGGAGAACCAAAAGGGTTCGGGAAAAAATTAGGGATAAATACAAAAGAATTTGTACACCCGGAAAGTCGATAACCGTAAAAGGCGGCTTAGGCACAAAAGGGTATCCCGGTGGACTGAAAATCCGAAAGGGAGGTCCAGGAAAAAGTTAGGGATTTAAAGCGTATAACTATGTCCTGTTGGATCACTTTGCAACCAGACTTCAGTATTAATTACCAAAATCAAATGGTACAAATCAATCTAGTCAACTTCGGACAAGTAGCAAAGTGATGAGACGCTCAAAGATATAAGCGTAATAGCAGAATTGAAACTCAATGGGATTATTACACATAGCTGTTTTCTCTTTGTACACTATTTTTTATAGTTTTCATTCTCACGACGACATTCTCCTACTAGAATGTTAGTCTCTTTGTACAAAAAGCGCCTATTATAGGTAAACTTCAAAATCAATACAAATCATTTCTTTGAAAGTACAAAACTTTTTGTTTTCATTTTTCCGTTTTATTTTGCAAAAAAATCCAGTGATTATTTTTGACATATGCATTTGAATATGATTACTGACTACAAGTACTTGCATAATGTGATCGGTGGGAAAGAACTGACTGTTTTGGAATGTTGGTTTGCGTTTTGCGTTTTTTTTCCGCAAAATGTCGGGTAAGCAAGAGTCGCCACCGTCTTTTATTTTATCCAACAAGGAAAGGACAAAAGCACATAAAAATTCCTTTTTGAGATGTTTCTCGGGTTCGGTAGGTAGATTATAGAAAGGGAAGGTGTTAGCACCCTTTTTATCTGTGGTTATCCACGGGCTCTTAGGTACTTGCTCATTGTGTTTTCAAAAGTTTTATTTTCTTTGTGTTTGTGGGTTTGAAAAGAGTTTTTGTTTTGAAGAGAGGGTAAGTGCGAAAAGTTTTATTTTATTTTGAAGAGAGAAAGTACTTAAGAACCATCTACCTACTCGAAAAAGGAATTAATCTGTACAAATGTCCTTTAGACAATGTTAGCCCACTATTGATGAGTAGGTAGCATCATCGTTGGAGTTTTCGGGTCAATTCGATTAAGGGACGTGTGGTCACTAAAGCAATGTTAGGACACCTTAGTGGTAACCCTAATGTTTTAGATCATTTTTTCTGAGGCAACCGTTTCGAGGCAACTTATGATCTTTAGACAAGTGGACGACCTCTAAAACTTCCTATACTTAATGACCACGTTCGAAGGCAACCAAATGAGGTGTACCCTAAGAGCGGCATGTGCAAGTGTGTTACTTCGGTTAATTTTATCTTTACATGTCATGGGTGAGCTATTGTTGATTTTAAGTTCATACATTGGATCTTTTCATGCATTCCCTATTATCAAACATCTAACATTGTATAGTTGCGGAAATTAAATTTGCGGAAATTAAATCTAAACTATTACAAGGCGTCGGGTATTTACATCGCCAAAGACAAACCCTTTAAATTTAAATTGCGGAAAGTAAAAATAAAGCGATAAATAAATAAAGTCCTAATTAAAAGTTATTACATACTAGAAGCAATTACAATATTGGAAATAATGGTACGCGTGCGAGAAAATTAAAACGACGCATTTTTTAGGGTTTTGACCCTTTTTTGAAAAGAAAGCATGTTTTTTTTGTTATTTTTGAATTTAGAGTGAAATTAAATTAAATCAAAATTAATTAATTAATTAATAAAAATATTTTTGGGTTTTTTTGAATATTTAAAGAAATAAAATAAAATAGATTAAAATTGTTAAAACCTAATATTCTAAATTAATTTTAATTTATTGCAAAAATGTTAAAATTATACCTAATTAAAAACTAAATTAATTGATTAATATTTATTTACAAAAATAAAGTGAGGCATTTAATTTTAATAAATAAAAGATTATTTTTTATGTTTTCTTATTTTATTAAGAAAATGATTTAATTTGTTAGTGAAATAAATAATAATTATCAAAATAATTAAATAAAAGAAATATAAATAGAAAAAGTAATAAACCAAATGGGGGGGGGGGGGGGTGCTGGGCCCAGATTGAGGTTTGTTTAGCAATTTTCCAGGCCCATTTACGCTGGCCTTCTTTGACTTCCCAAGTTGCCTACGCGTGCGTTGACTATAGAACATGATGGGCATTCAATCTTGGCCTTCAGATTTAATCTGGAGCCATTTGGCAATCATCTGGATGGAGGCATATGGTAGATCACGCTCCTGATGATGCATGGAATTGCCTGAAAATAAAATGCAACAAAGTTTTGGGGGACCTGGGATTCGAACCCAGGTCTCATGGGGGTTTCTACCAACGCGCTTGCCAACTCAACTAACCTGCTCATTTGTTATTGGAATAAACACTAATCATTATATGTAAAACAAAGCATTAGGCCTGGAATAAAAAAAATATGAGTGCCACTAATTTGAACTAGCGAATAGGGTGTGGCCACGCAATCATCTTCTTCGCTGGCCCCTGTGTATTTTCCTGCGGATTCTTATCCGCAACAAAATCCGTTGCTTTCTCCTATAGTGAGTTTTAGGCCACAAAAATGCCAGCCAAATCCATCATCCTGCTCGCCTCTTCCTCCTAAGTCCATTTATGCCCATGATTTGTTCTAATTGTTCCTGCAAAACAAAACCCCAAATGCAAACCTCCAAAACCCTAGGTTCGGGTAGGGAGATATAGGTTACAAAAATCTAATTGAATAATGCAGAATGATTGGAAATTGAATGGTAAACATGAAGGTACAAATGATTTGTTCAGAAGGTGCCAAAATATGGAATCACGATCTCATGTTCAGCGCTATGTTTAAGAATATTTACAGCACTTTTCAGGTGGTTTCAAGACTTGATTTTGATCCCAATAGCTTCGTTGGATGTCAGGCAAGAAGACTATGTGGAGTTTTTGGATTGAATCGAGCTCTAACCAAGATTTTGATGATCAAAAAAATCTTATTCCATCAATTTTTGGATTTTATTTGAATTAATATTGATTTAAAATGAATTAAATCAATAAAAATTAAATAAAATAGAAAAATTAATAATTGGTCATGAAATTGAAGATAGGACACGTGTGTGGTGTGACAAGATCATATCAAGTGGAAAAAAGTGGGCCCTTTTGTCAAAAATTGGAGTTTTGAGGATAGTTGACTTTTGGCAATTTTGGAAAAATGCCCAACTTCAACAATGCATAACTTCTTCAATTTTGAACTTTTGGAGGTGTTATTGGACTTTTTAGAAACCTTGAGATGTCCTATAACCAACCATTTTGGTCTAATCTCATTTTGATTTGCCATGCTCAAGTTATAAGCTTTGGAAAAAAAGGTGTTTTTGTCGACTTTCAAAAATGACCTATAATGTCCAAATTTGTAACTTTTTGTGAGAGCATTTTTGATCTTGGGGTGTGAAGATGGATTGTAGGAAATTGAATCCTCTTCAAAATGAGCTTTGGATGGGTCATTTCTCATAAAGTATGAGAAATATATGCTTGGTCAAAGTTGAGTTGACTTTTCCTGCAAAACCCTAATTTAGCAACTTTTGAATCTTGATGAATCTTGAGCAATCCTTGATGAATCATGATCAACCCTTGATCAAATGATGAATTATCATTCAAAATGAGAATGTTGGCAAACAATCTTGAGGTTTGACTGTATTTGGGTCACAGTTGACTTTTGCTCTAAAACAGTCGATTTTTGGGTCTCTTGAGCAATTGATTGACCAAACTTCCTCTGCAAGGCTTGAAATTTGACATGGATGAACTTGAGATCATATTAGGACATTGGGGAGAACTTGATGTCATTTGGATGTACGGACCTTGGTGCAACACAAAACCCTAATTTTGAATTGACTGCCTTAGGAGGTGATTTGACTGTCCAACTCTTGAGCCATCTTGAACAACTTGGAAATAATTCTTGACATGTCTTGAGAAATATGGGATGGCAAATTTTGGGGTACAACAGTTTCCCCTATTCAATCTTCTTAAACCTTAGGATATAGATTGGCGTTCGGGCCTTTCATGATCCGAAGGTGGAAGATGATTGAACACTAGAGTGCCCAGAAATTTGCACTCACATGAAGTAGCATCAGCATTGTGATGTCGGGAATGGGCTTACAGATGCCATTTGGAGATTGTTGGTAGGTGGTTTTGTCTTTGCTGACGGGTTGTCTCTTTTGACGGGGTGTCTCCTTTGACGAGTTGTCTCTATTGACGGGTTGTCTCTATTGACGGGTTGTCTCCATTGACGGGTTGTCTCTTTTGACGGGTTGTCTCCATTGACGGGTTGTCTCCATTGACAGGTTGTCTCTATTGAGGGGTTGTATCCATTGACGGGTTGTCTGCATTGACGGGTTGTCTCCATTGACGGGTTGTCTCCATTGACGGGTTGTCTCCATTGACAGGTTGTCTCTATTGACAGGTTATCTCCATTGATGGGTTGTCTCCATTGACAGGTTGTCTCTATTGACGGGTTGTCTCCATTGACAGGGTTGTCTCCATTGATAGGTTATCTCTATTGACGGGTTGTCTCCATTGACGGGTTGTCTCCATTGACAGGTTGTCTCTATTGACGGGTTGTCTCCATTGACAGGTTGTCTCTATTGACGGGTTGTCTCTTTTGACGGGGTGTCTCCTTTGACAGGTTGTCTCCATTGACGGGTTGTCTCCATTGACGGGTTGTCTCCATTAACAGGTTGTCTCTATTGACGGGCTTCACCTCAGAAAAATCTTTAGGAATCGATTTAACTGATTTTGTCTCCATTGACTGGCTTTTCCTCAGAAAAATCTTTAGGAAACGATTTAACTGATTTTGTCTCCATTGACTTGATTGAGAGTTTAACTGCATCCTTCCTGAAAGGTAAAGGTCAGTCATATGCAATGCATGATATGGATCAAGCAATGATGTTCTCAACATAAATGAGATTGTATGGTATGATGCGTATATGCATGTATCATGATGTATGGACATGTAATGTTTTAGCTGGGGATTTTAATGATAAATTCCGTTGGGGATTCCACTGATGAACTCCGCTGGGGATGGATTACTGTTGCTGGTGACACTGAACCTGTTGAGTATTGAACTCCTGCTTTGGGAAAGGAAAGAACTTCGCTGGGGATGATTTTATGCTTGCTGGGGAATATCTTTATACTCCGCTGAGGAATATTAAGACCTTCTGGGGATACCAAACCTTTTTAGCGCTGATGGTGGATGAACTCAGCTTGGGGAAAGTATTGCTGATTTGTTCATAGCTGCAAGTCTCAGCTGGAAGAGCTACCATTACTGCCTTATTCTGCGGGGAGTGAAGGTATCTTTAGCCATATTCTTTAGCTAAATGTACCTTGGTACCTGGTGGACAGAGCAACTTGTACAGTCGGACAATTCTTATTTGCCCCTGTTTCTATTATTACCAGTAACTCATCTTTTGTTTCGCATGTAAATATTTATGATCAGCAATTAATGTCAAATGCATATATCAAAAATGAACATTGGACGTTCTTTGCAAAACAAAACAGATAAAGGAAAAACAGCTTGAAATTTCTGAAAATGAATTTCTATTGATTTTGAGGTTTGGTCTGAAAATAGGCGTTTTTGTACAAGAGGCTGACATCCTAGTAAGAGAATGTCGCCGAAAAAATAGAATTTATACAATTTGTGAAAAGGAAACAAAACAGTTATGTGAATAATCCCACTGGGTTCCATCTCTGCTATTGCCTTTATATCTTCAAGCATCTCATCACTTTGCTTCTTAGTTGAAGATGAATCTCATTTATTAGTGTCGTCCGAGCTTGATAGTCGATACCGAAGTCTGGATGCGAGGTGATCCAATGAGACATAGTGTTACGCTTTGATCCCTAACTTTTTCCTGGACTGCCCTTTCGGGTTTTCAGTCCATCGGGATACCCATTTTTTCCCAAGCCGCCTTTTCAGGTTTTCGACTTGCCGGGTGTACAAATTTTTTATTTTCATCCCTTATTTTTGCCCGAACCCTTTTGGTTCGCCGGGAAGCCCTTATTTTTTCCTAGGCCAGTCAATCTAGCGGGTCTTTGATTATGCGTAGTATCTTTTTACTATGTCTGAATTGACGGGGTGAGGAAGGTCGTCACCATCCATGGTGGTTAGAATCATAGCTCCTCCTGAGAAAATGTTCTTAACCACAAATGGCCCTTCATAAGTATGGGTCCATTTTCCCCTAGGATCCCCTTGAGGTAGGATAATGCGCTTGATTACCAGATCCCCAACCTGATACTCTTGTCGTCTAACTTTCTTGTTAAATGCCTTGATCATCCGTTTTTGATACGTCTGACCATGACAAATAGCAGTAAGTCTCTTTTCGTCAATTAGGTTCAGCTGATCAAGCCGGGTCTGAATCCAGTCGTCTTCGCTTAAACCTGCATCCTTCATGATCCGAAGAGAGGGTATCTGAACTTCAATAGGCAAGACTGCCTCCATGCCATAAACCAAGGAATAGGGTGTTGCCCCTGTTGACGT
Source organism: Vicia faba (assembly GCA_948472305.1). NCBI lineage: Eukaryota > Viridiplantae > Streptophyta > Magnoliopsida > Fabales > Fabaceae > Vicia > Vicia faba. The sequence goes on from OX451740.1 coordinate 1,342,864,528, forward strand.
CCGTGCTGAGGTATGGTACCCATGAAGAGCAAATGGTAACATCTCGTGCCAGTCTTTGTATGTCACTGTCATCTTCTGCACAATCTTCTTAATGTTCTTATTTGCTGCTTTGACAACCCCATTCATCTTTGGCCGGTTGGGAGAAGAGTTATGATGTTGTATCTTGAATTGCTCGCAGAGCTCAGTGATCATCTTGTTGTTGAGATTGGTGCCATTGTCCGTAATGATCCTCTCTGATATACCGTATCGACAGATCAGATTGTGCCGAATGAATCGTGCCACGACGTTCTTGGTTACGGTAGCAAAGGAAGCTGCTTCAACCCACTTCGTAAAGTAATCAATTGCTACCAGGAGGAAACGATGCCCGTTGGATACCGTAGGTCTGATCTCGCCGATCATATCAATGCCCCACATTGCAAAAGGCCAAGGCGCTGTCAAAACATTCAGAGGAACTGGATGTATGTGCACCTTATCAGCATAGACCTAACACTTATGACATGGCCGAGAATGCTGATAACAGTCGGCTTCCATTGTGGACCAGTAATATCCTGCCCGGAGGATTTTCTTTGCCATGGTATGTCCACTGGAATGAGTTCCGAAAGTACCTTCATGCAGCTCTGCCATGATCCTTTCTGCTTCAATCTTATCCACACAACATAGTAAGGTCGAATCATGGTTACGCTTGTAAAGAATGCCATTGCTGATGAAGAACTTCGCCACGAACCTCCTCAGAAACTACTTGTCATTAACAGATGCACCCTCGGGGTATTCTTGAGCTTCAAGGTACCTCTTCACCTCATGATACCAGGGCTTTCCTGTTACTTCTTTAGTCTCAAGATCACAACAATGTGCAGGTTCGTCCAATCTTTTAATGATAATCCGGGGAGCCTTATTGTCCCAATTGACCTTGAACATAGAAGACATCGTAGCCAACGCGTCCGCCAACTGATTCTCCTCTCTAGGGAAGTGTTCAAAAGTTATCTCCTTGAAATGGGGAAGTAATGTCAACACGTACTCCTTGTAAGGAATAAGATTTGGGTGTTTCGTATCCCACTCGCCTTTGATCTGACTGATCACGAGAGCGGAATCTCCGAAGACACTTAGAAACTTAATCCTTAGGTCAATTGCAGCTCGAAGATCCATGATGCATGCTTCATACTACGCCATGTTGTTGGTGCAGTTAAAACATAGTCGGGCGGTGAACGGAGTATGAGAGCCTTTTGGAGATTTGATCACAGCGCCAATGCCATTACCCAAAGCGTTCGAAGCTCCATCAAAGTACATAGACCATCGGGATCCTTCCTCAGGTCCTTCATCCGGTCCAGGTGTCTCACAGTCAGTTATCAACATAATATTCTCATCCGGGAATTCAAAGTTCATAGACTGGTAATCATCCACTGCCTGATGTGCCAAATGGTCTGCCAACACACTTCCCTTGATAGCCTTTTGGGTCTTATATTAGATGTCATACTCAGTTAAGATCATCTGCCATCTTGCAATTCTTTCGGACAAGGCAGGCTTTTCGAAGATATACTTGAATGGATCCATCTTTGATATCAACAGAGTAGTATGAGTCAACATATACTGTCTCATCCAGCGAGCAACCCATGCCAAAGCGCAACAAGTTTTCTCGAGCAGTGAGTATCGGGTCTCACAGTTGGTAAACTTTTTGATAAGGTAATAGATAGCATGCTCTTTTCGGCCAGACTCGTCATGTTGACCTAGCACACACCCCATTGAGTTATCGAGCACTGTCAGGTATAAGATCAAAGGTCTCCCTTCAACTGGTGGCATTAGGATAGGTGGCTCTTGGAGATACTCTTTGATTCTTTCGAAAGCGGCCTGACATTCATCGTTCCAACGTACCACTTGATCTTTCTTCAGCAACTTGAAGATTGGCTTACAAGTAGCAGTTAGGTGCGAGATGAATCGGGCAATGTAATTCAGATGTCCCAGAAAGCCTCTGACCTCTTTCTCTGTTATGGGAGCTGGCATCTCTTTTATAGCTTTCACTTTTGTAGGGTCAACTTGAATACCTTTGTCGCTCACAATGAAACCCAGTAGCTTACCAGATCTCACCCCGAAGGTGCACTTGTTTGGGTTCAACCTTAACTTGTACAACTTCAACCTGTCAAACAACTTCTGTAGATGGTCAAGGTGTTCCTCCTCGTTCTGGGACCTTGCAATCATATCGTCGACGTATACTTCAATCTCATGATGGATCATGTCATGAAACAAAGCAACCATGGCACGCTGATATGTTGCCCCAGCATTCTTCAATCCAAAAGGCATGACCTTGTAACAAAAGGTGCCCCACTGAGTAACAAAGGTCATCTTCTTCATGTCTTCGGGAGCCATCTTTATCTGATTATAACCGGAGAAACCATCCATAAAGGAGAATACCTTATGCTGAGAAGTGTTGTCAACCAGAACATCAATGTGAGGTAGGGGGAAATCATCCTTAGGGCTCGCCGTGTTCAAATCCTTGTAGTCAACATACATTCGGACCTTACCATCTTTCTTCGGTACAGGAACCACATTGGCAACCCCTTAGGGTAAGAAGTAACTGCTAGAAAGCCGACGTCAAATTGTTTCATGACCTCAGCCTTGATTTTCTCGGACATCTCTGGGCGCATACGGCAAACCTTCTGTTTCACTGGGGGACAATCTTCCTTGGTAGGCAGGCGATGAACCACAATATCAGTATCCAACCCAGGCATATCTTCGTAAGACCAAGCAAAGATCTCAATGTAGTCACACAACATCTGAATTAACTGTTGTTTCACACTAGCTTCCAGATTTACACCGATCTTGACCTCTTTCTTATCTGTCTCAGTACCCAGATTCACTATTTCCACCGGCTCTCCGTGTGGCTGAATAACCCTCTCTTCTTGGAGTAGCAGTCTTGCAAGTTCAGCAGGCACTTCGCAATCATCTTCACCCTCCTCTTCATCTAAGTTGATCGGATTTTCGAAGTCATAACCGGCAGTAGCAGAGTCGTTACCAGTAGGATCCAGAGTGGATGTGGACCTGTATATGTGAGTGTGTGTAAAATTGCTATTTTGCTATATATAATAAAGAAAGACAAGGAGCGCAAGATTTGAAATGCAAGAACGTCCAATGCTTTTATTAAGGATATATGAAAATGACTCACAAAAGCCCTCACAAATGAAGCCACGATGCCCCGGGTAAGACATCGGGCCATAAAGTTTAAAACATTGTCTGTTACAAATTCAAAACAAAAAGTTTCATTACTGGGTAACAAAAGTAATAGGGATGAAGTCCTTTGCTTTCTAGTTGCTTGGTCCACTGTCGGTAGTAGGATAGATCCAGCTTTCGAATTCAGACTCTTCTACATCATCTTCAATGGCATTCACTCCCGAGTTGCTGATGAACACAGAAGGTCTTCCGATCCTTGCACTTCGAACAACCCTTTGAGCTTCTGCAGTGAAACCCAAACCAAACTTGTTAGTCTTCTGTGTAAAATCAGGGAGTCGACCCCAATTTGCACACTCACCCTTCTCAATAACAGCCCAGGCATCTTTCAAGGAAGCCATCTTCATAGGAGAATCTTCAACCACAGTCTCAGCTGATGCCAGTGTCTGGGGAACCTCTTCAAAATGTTGGAACGGGGTCTCAATGAACTCCCCATCCATTTCTACATATCGGAACAAGTTGAGGTGGCTGACCATATACTCCTCCTCCCCTTGTACTGTCACAATCTTCCCTTTGACCGAGTACTTCAGCTTCTGGTGAAGCGTTGAGGTTACGGCCCCGGCTTTATGGATCCATGGACGACCCAACAAACAAGAGTAGGATGGCCGAATGTCCATCACATAGAACGTAGAATTGAATACCTGAGAACCAACCTTGATCGGGATATCAACCTCTCCATGCACCATCCTCTTAGACCTATCAAAGGCCCTGACAACAATGTTACTTGGTTTCAGCTCCAACCATTCACAATCCAACCGGTCTAGAGCTTTTTTAGGCAAGACGTTCAATGAGGAACCAGTATCCACCAACACATGAGCAAGAGTAGTGCCCCTGCATTCAATGGAGACATGCAGGGCATCATTGTGATTCTTCCCTTTAGTGGTCAAGTCGGAGTCAGAGAAACCCAACCCATTATCAGCAGTCAAATTAGCCACACAATCTGTAAACTGATCAACCGATGTCTCTTATGGTACGTGGGCAGTCTTCAGAAAGGTAATCAGTGCCTTGGCATGGGCCTCTGAGCACAGCAATAGTGACAACATAGAAATCTTAGACGGGGTTTGCCCCAGCTGTTCAACTACATTATAGTCACTCTTTTTAATAATCTTTAGGATCTCTTCCATCTCCTGTTTGGAAGCTTCAACAGTAATTGTCTTCGGTACCTCTGTCTGGGCAGGCACATCAGTGGTGATCCCTTTGCCCCGAGCGTTAGATGACTCAGTGACAGGGGTAAGAATAGGAACTTGATCAGGAATAGTTGCGGGTACACTGGCAGGTGTAATAACAACAGGTCTTCGGGCTGTTGGTGGAGCAATATCAGGTGAGAAAAGTCTTCCGCTGCGGGTGACTTTAACAGGTCCAGTAATGTTGCTGATGTCAGTATCAGCATCCAACTCTTGCTTAACTCCATGAAAATAAACATCAGCCCCATAGTGCCAAGGGACAGCTTTATCAGAGGTATAGGGGATGAGCCCCGGAACAGTGATGATTACAGGTGCGATTCTTGGAACAAATGCAATTCTAACAGGCTTCCTCGAGGGAGCCTTGGAAGAATTATCGAAAATGGTAATAATGTCAACTTCTTCAGAATGAACTGAGGGAACAACAGTCTTCTCAAATAGGATCTCTTTACTATCCATCAGGTTTTGGATACCTGACTTCAAGAATAGGCAACCGGTAGGTAAAACAGAACACATGTGCCAACCTTCGTCACAGCCCGAAAATAAACCGGCTAGCAAAAGGTTCTTATTTACAGTCATTAAAGGGGTAACAATGTCATCCACAGAAACTACAAACAAGTGTTCATCTATAGGATTCACTCCATGCTTGGGCATGGGAGCAGTCACAACATTAGGCCTCTCGGGCGCTTCGAACTCAATCTCCTTCGCATCAATTAAGTCTCGTATCTTATTTTTCAGACTCCAACAATCATCTGTATTATGAACCGGGCTATCGGAGTGATAAGCACATCGTGCGTTAGGGTTATACCTTGGTGATGTTGTATTTGAATTCTTTGGGGCTTCCCTTAGAGTCACCAGATTAGTCTTCAACAACTGTGGCAGAATCTGAGATAAGGTCATGCTGAGATGAGTGAATTGCCTCTTAGGTCTCTCGTCCTTTTGTTGATTGTTGTACTGAGGAGCACCAGCAGGTTTTGAAATAACAACCGCAATGACAGCTTGGCGATATTCAGGTCTATTCTGTCTTCTTGCACTGTAGACAACACTGGACTCTTTCTTAAACGGCTTCTTCTCGGTGCTTGATGAAGCACCCTTCTGTATCTTACCAGCCTTAATACCAGCCTCAATCCTCTCACCAGTCAAAATCAGATCTGTAAACCCAGATGAAGAGCTTCCAATCAAGTGGTTAAAAAATGGACCAGACAGGGTCCCCAGAAATATATCAACAACTTCCCGATCAGCTAAGGGTGGTTGTACTCTTCTGGCGAGGTCCCTCCACTTCTGAGCATAATCTTTAAATCCTTCACCCGTTCCCATTGACATACCCTGGAGTTGGGTACGCGTAGGAGCGAGGTCGGAATTATACTGATACTGCCTATAGAAAGCAGTAGCCAAATCTTCCCAACTGCGGATACTGGCTCCGTCCAACTGATAGAACCACTCAAGCTAAGTCCCTGAGAGACTGTCTTGAAAGAAATGGATCCATAAGTTCTTATCAGCAGTGTAAGGATGGATCTTCCTCACATATGACCGGAGGTGCAGCTTCGGACAGGAAACTCTGTCATACTTGGAAAAGGCTGGTGCCTTGAATTTATGGGGAATCACCAACCCAGATGATAGACCTAGATCTCCAAAGTCCAGAGCGGGCACCTTCTGTATTTCCATAGCGCTCAAACGGTCTTCCAGTTGTTTGTACTTATCCTCAGCAGGAGGATACTGTTCTTCATCGTAGTCCGTCTCGTTGTCGGAGACCACAGGGCTAGGAGCCCTCCTTTCTTGTGGACTATCTTTCCCTCCAGATGAGGTGGTCAGATCAACTTCATTCTGTAGCCTGTTCCCAAACCTGTGTCCTGTGTTAAACAGGATGGTCCTCTTCTTCTTCTTCTTCTTCTTCTCTTTCAGAATCAAGGTCTTCAGGTCCTGCTGACCTTTAGCTAGATTCATGAATAGCTCTTGAAATTGGGCATTCTGGGCCTGGAGGGCCTTGATAGCTTGCTCATTTGAAGGTTCAGTAGACATGATGAGCGCTGAAATAAACAGCGAAGAAGATAAGAGACCTGTAAAGGGTACCTATTTATGAAGTGCATGGGATGAAATGTGTATGATTATGATTTCAAAGACAATTGAGATTCAAATTTGTAAACAAGAAAGGAAACACACTTTATTAGATAACTTTGTAATTCAACTTGTTCAACAAATTGCCCTTAAGGCGTTACAAGAATGGAAATACTGAAAAGTAAAAATAAAACTGGAAAGGAAATCATCAAAGTCCTATCAATGCTCCCATTGTCTCTTCTTATCAGTGCGGACATAGTCGTTGAGAATCCGCTCGTTCTCTAACTGACTAGTTAACCTCTGGATCTTCTGCTCTTGTTTATTGAACTTCTCTCAGTAAGAATCCCGTTCTTCCCGCAGTTGCATCCAAGATCTCTTCAGTTCCCCAATGTCAGTGGGCATATAATGATGGATAGTGGTTGGAAGAACCCCTTCTTCATTAGCAACTTCAAGAGTGATAGGCCGGACAACTTCATATGGCATACCTAGCTTCTGGGCACGGATGCGGACCCATCTGAGATATGGCTCCATTGGCATAGAAGTATTTGGGCCCAGCTCATGTGGATCAGATTGGTGAACTCTATCCCAAGCCCTTATGAATCTACGACGTTGCTTTCGCTATCCCCTTGGAAATCAAAGATGATATGAGGCATTAACATCTCATGAGGTCCTTCTCTTCTGGCTCTTCCAAACTGACGGAGAGCTAAGCATGGGTTGTAAGAAATTCCTCCATGGGTTCCTATCAATGGAACATTAGGATACTCTCCACAGCGATCAATGATAGTCACCTCGTCCATACCTTTGAGAGTCCAAATGATGTCATTATGAGAGAGAGACATCACCCTATAAGCCCAGCCCATTCCTTCTTTGTTCTTCAGCACTGACTTGGGGAGGTGCGAAATAAACCACCTCGACAATAAAGGAGCACAACACATCAAGGTTCCCCGCTTTCGGGCAGTACGAGCATAGAGCTGATGAAGAATGTCACCCAAGAGAGTGGGTACAGGGTTCTGAGATATGAATATCTTTATGGCATTCACATCAACAAAAGTGTCAGGATTCAGAAACAGTACCAAGCCATATATCAAAAGAGCCAGAATATCCTGGAACGCCTTAAAGTCTAGGCTATCCCAGAAGTAGTTAGCCTTGCCAACCAAGAACTTAGTCAGAAATCCTTTTGTTCCACTCCTAGTCTCCTAATTAGCCATTACCTCCTATTTAGTCAAATGAAGGGTTGCGGCAATTTCTTCGGGCCTAAGGGTCTTCTCCCAACCAGTAAACGAGGTCTGCTCCAGAACAGAGATACCGAGCAGCTCAGAGAACTCTTCTAGGGTAGGAACCAGCTGGAAGTCCTTGAAAGTAAAATAATGGTACAGCGGATCATGGAATTGGACCAGGACACTCATCATCTGCTCGTCCAATTTGGAGGTGACCAAACTGAGAAGAGAACCATGCCTCCTGATGAAGGAAGTAGTGTCAGGCATCTTGGCAACCAACTCTTTAAGCAAGGTAGGGACTTGGACAAAGTTGATCCGGATAGTATTCTTACGCATGGGCATCATGATGACCTACAAAACAGAGCAAAGATGAAACCCTCTTGTCTTTGAAATAGGTTAGTCCAATGCAAGATGTATGCAATGTTATGATGTCATGATAGTAAGCACACCACAAGTATCCACAAATAGCAAACATGGTAAAGGCACACAAGTCACACTGAGAGCCCTTAGATTTCAGGCTGGCATAGAGCTTAGGTACCACCCTCTTTCAGTTCAGTTGGTTTAAACCTGTCCTAAAAATAGTAATCGGGTTCTAGAGGATCTCAATATCACTGACTACCCTCAATCGGTCATAATTCCAGTTTAGCAACCTTTTCTTGCGGCCGGAATCATCGCGAGAGTTTAGTCTCAATGAGTGTAGCATACTGCTACTGTTCTATGGCCAAGTTGGTCAATTTAAGGTTCTAAGGTCAGTTGGTGCTTAATGACCCCTTAGAAGACCCATATTATCCTCGTTCCAACACAAGGGATATCGGTACAGACTAAAGTGCCACACCAACGTAGCTACTGCTTCAACCGTGTCGGTCTACGCCGGACAGTTCCCTCACAATTTATTGCTACTTACCTAAAGGGTGCCCCTAGATCTGGGTTAGGATCTATAGAACTCCGATACAAGCCCACAAAATTAAAGCATACAAAACATACAATTGACAACACAATGATCTAATCCTAAGGTACACCTCACTTTATAATTTTCCCCAACAGAGCCGCCAGTTCTAGTTCTGTGATCGGTGGGAAAGAACTGACTGTTTTGGAATGCTGGTTCGCGTTTTGCGTTTGTTTTTGCAAAATGTCGCGGTAAGCAAGAGTCGCCACCATCTTTTATTTTATCCAACAAGGAAAGGACAAAAGCACAGAAAAATTCCTTTTTGAGATATTTCTCGGGTTTGGGAAGTAGATTATAGAAAGGGAAGGTGTTAGCACCCTTTCTATCTGTGGTTATCCACGGGATCTTAGGTGCTTGCTCATTGTGTTTTCAAAAGTTTTCTTTTCTTTGTGTTTGTGGGTTTGAAAAGAGTTTTTGTTTTGAAGAGAGGGTAAGTGCGAAAAGTTTTATTTTGTTTTGATGAGAGCAAGTACTTAAGAATCATCTACCTACTTGAAAAAGGAATTAATCTGTACAAATGTCCTTTATACAATGCTAGCCCACTATTGATGAGTAGGTAGCATCGTCGTTGGAGTTTTCGGGTCAATTCGATTAAGGGACGTGTGGTCACTAAAGCAATGTTAGGACGCCTTAGTGGTAACCCTAATGTTTTAGATCATTTTTTCTGAGGCAGCGGTTTCGAGGCAACTTATGATCTTTGGACAAGAGGGAGACCTCTAAAACTTCCTATGCTTAATGACCACGTTCGAAGGCAACCAAATGAGGTGTACCCTAAGAGCGGCATGTGCAAGTGTGTTACTTCGGTTAATTTTATCTGTACATGTCATGGGTGAGCTATTGTTGATTTTAAGTTCATACATTGGATCTTGTCATGCATTCCCTATTATCAAACATCTAACATTGTATAGTTGCAGAAATTAAATTTGCAGAAATTAAATTTAAACTATTACAAGGCGTCGGATATTTACATCGCCAAAGACAAACCCTTTAAATTTAAATTGCGGAAAGTAAAAATAAAGCGATAAATAAATAAAGTCCTAATTAAAAGTTATTACATACCGGAAGCAATTACAATATTGGAAATAATGGTACGCGTGCGAGAAAATTAAAACGGCGCATTTTTTAGGGTTTTGACCCTTTTTTAAAAAGAAAGCATGTTTTTTTGTTATTTTTGAATTTAGAGTGAAATTAAATTAAATCAAAATTAATTAATTAATTAATTAAAATATTTTTGGGTTTTTTTTAATATTTAAAGAAATAAAATAAAATTGATTAAAATTGTTAAAACCTAATATTCTAAATTAATTTTAATTTATTGCAAAAATGTTAAAATTATACCTAATTAAAAACTAAATTAATTGATTAATATTTATTTACAAAAATAAAGTGAGGCATTTAATTTTAATAAATAAAATATTATTTTTTCTGTTTTATGATTTTATTAAGAAAATGATTTAATTTGTTAGTGAAATAAATAATAATTATCAAAATAATTAAATAAAATAAATATAACGAGAAAAAGAAAGAAACCAAATTGGGGGGGGGGTGCTGGGCCCAGATTGAGGTTTGTTCAGCAATTTTCCAGGCCCATTTACGTTGGCCTTCTTTGACTTCCCAAGTTGCCTACGCGTGCGTTGACTATAGAACATGATGGGCATTCAATCTTGGCCTTCAGATTTAATCTGAAGCCATTTGGCAATCATCTGGATGGAGGCATATGGTAGATCACGCTCCTGATGATGCATGGAATTGCCTGAAAATAAAATGCAACAAATTTTTGGGGGACCTGGGATTCGAACCCAGGTCCCATGGGGGTTTCTACCAACGCGCTTGCCAACTCAACTAACCTGCTCATTTGTTATTGGAATAAACATTAATCATTATATGTAAAACAAAGCATTAGGCCTGGAATAAAAAAAATATGAGCACCACTAATTTGAACCAGCGAATAGGGTGTGGCCACACAATCATCTTCTTCGCTGGCCCCTGTGTATTTTCCTGCGGATTCTTATCCGCAGAAAAATCCGTTGCTTTCTCCTATAGTGAGTTTTAGGCCACAAATATGCCAGCCAAAGCCATCATCTTGCTCGCCTCTTCCTCCTAAGTCCATTTATGCCCATGATTTGTTCTAATTGTTCCTGCAAAACAAAACCCCAAATGAAAACCTCCAAAACCCTAGGTCCGGGTAGGGAGATATAGGCTTCAAAAATCTAATTGAATAATGCAGAATTATTGGAAATTGAATGGTAAACATGAAGGTACAAATGATTTGTTCAGAAGGTGCCAAAATATGGAATCACGATCTCATGTTCAGAGCTATGTTTAAGAATACTTACAGTGCTTTTCAGGTGGTTTCAGGACTTGATTTTGATCCCAATAACTTCGTTGGATGTCAGGCAAGAAGGTTATGTGGAGTTTTTGGATTGAATCGAGCTCTAACCAAGATTTTGATCTCACACTTTTTCAAACTTTTTTCAGTTTTGGTTTGGCCGTTTCTGCAGCTCTTAGGTCGTGTTCTTGATGCCTTTGGCTTGTGTGTGTATAATGGATGGCATTTAGGTTAAACTTTGGGCTTGAATCCATGTGCATTGAAGAATTGAGATATGATTTGATTCCTCCATTAAAGTCTTTCAAATTCTTTCCAAATCCAAGATTTTGTGCATGATTTTCCTTGGCACGAATTTGATTATGTGTATCATGATAATGAAGACCTGTAATGATCTAAAAAAATCTTATTCTATCAATTTTTGGATTTTATTTGAATTAATATTGATTTAAAATGAATTAAACCAATAAAAATTAAATAAAATAGAAAAATTAATAATTGCTCATGAAATTGAAGATAGGACACGTGTGTGGTGTGACAATATCATATCAAGTGGAAAAAAGTGGGCCCTTTTGTCAAAAATTGGAGTTTTGGGGATAGTTGACTTTTGGCAATTTTGGAAAAATGCCCAACTTCAACAATGCATAACTTCTTCAATTTTGAACTTTTGGAGGTGTTCTTGGACTTTTTAGAAACCTTGAGATGTCCTCTAACTAACCCTTTTGGTGTCATCTCATTTTGATATCCCATTCTCAAGTTATATGCTTTGGACAAAAAGGTGTTTTTGTTGACTTTCAAAAATGACCTATAATGTCCAAATTTGTAACTTTTTGTGAGAGCATTTATTGATTTTGGGGTGTGAATATGGATTGTAGGAAATTGCATCATATTCAAAATGAGCTTTGGATGGGTCATTTATAATAAAGTATGATAAAGTTATGATTGGTCAAAGTTGAGTTGACTTTTCCTACAAAACCCTAATTTAGCAACTTTTGAATCTTGATGAATCTTGAGCAATCCTTGATGAATCATGATCAACCCTTGATCAAATGATGAATTATCCTTCAAAATGAGAATGTTGGCAAACAATCTTGAGGTTTGACTGTATTTGGGTCACAATTGACTTTTGCTCTAGCACAGTCGATTTTTGGGCCTCTTGAGCAATTGACTGACCAAACTTCCTCTGCAAGGCTTGAAATTTGACATGGATGAACTTGAGATCATATTAGGACATTGGGGAGAACTTGAGGTCATTTGGATGTAAGGAACTTGGTGCAACACAAAACCCTAATTTTGAATTGACTGCCTTAGGAGGTGATTTGACTGTCCAACTCTTGAGCCATCTTGAACAACTTGGAAATGATTCTTGACATGTCTTGAGAAATATGGGAGGTAAAATTTTAGGGTACAACATTTGCCCCTGTTCAATCTTCTTAAACCTGAGGATATAGATTGGCGTTCGGGCCTTTCGTGATCCGAAGGTGGAAGATGATTGAACACTAGAATGCCCAGAAATTTGCACTCGCATGAAGTAGCATCAGCATTGTGATGTCGGGAATGGGCTTACAGATGCCATTTGGAGATTGTTTCTATTGACGGGTTGTCTCCATTCACGGGTTGTCTCCATTGATGGGTTGTCTCCATTGGCAGGTTGTCTCTATTGACGGGTTGTCTCCATTGAAGGGTTGTCTCTATTGACGGGTTGTCTCCATTGAAGGGTTGTCTCCATTGACGGGTTGTCTCCATTGACGGGTTGTCTCCATTGACGGGTTGTCTCCATTGACGGGTTGTCTCCATTGACAGGTTGTCTCTATTGACGGGTTGTCTCCATTGACGGGTTGTCTCCATTGACAGGTTATCTCTATTGACGGATTGTCTCCATTGACGGGTTGTCTCCATTGGCGGGTTGTCTCCATTGACAGGTTGTCTCCATTGACAGGTTGTCTCCGCAGAGTGAAAACAACCAAAGTTTTGACTTCTTCTTCCCCAAGCAGAAATTACAGCCTCCAGTAAAGTTCCCTCAGAGAGCCGAAATCCATGTTCCCCAGCTAAGTTTTATAATCTCAAACAGTTTATAAAGCCTCATCCCCATTAGATTCTATTTCTCTAGCTATGTCCCCGCGGAGTGAAAACAACCAAAGTTTTGACTTCTTCTTCCCCAAACAGAAATTACCGCCTCCAGCAAAGTTCCCTCAGAGAGCCGAAATCCATGTTCCCCAGCTAAGTTTTATAATCTCAAACAGTTTATAAAGCCTCATTCCCGTTAGAGTCTATTTCTCTAGATGCGGAAGTTCATTCCCCAACAGAGTTAATTTCTCTACATTGGTAAGATCTTCCAACAAAGCATCTTCTCCCCGGTGGAGCATTCTCAATCAGAAGTCAAAGATCCCCGACATGGTACCCTCAAACAGAAAGAGGGAATCCCTGGAAAATCATCTCCATTCATCATCCCTAGAAGAAATGAAAGAATAACTTTCCTCATCTACCAAACAGTAGTCCGGGACTCAACTTCCCAGTACTCTCCAGCAAGCAGTCAGGGATTTATTTTCCCAAACTAGGAAATGTCGCAACAACATTCCATGTTCATACATCATGGCATACGCATACGTATTGCATACAGAATGATCTCTATTATTTTGAGAACGTAATTACACAATTCATTTCATACATCATGACTTTGCATATGACTAACTCTTTACCTTTTCAGGAAAGGTCAATCAGCAAACATCACAAACTAGTTATATGACCTGACAGTCTTTTCAAAGTCTAACTCTGACGAAAGGCTTTTCCAGCATTTTCTTCAAAAGATCATATTCAAGACCTCTACTGGTTCATATTAAATCGACCAATGATTTATTCTGATTCATTTCCGGTGGATGCTTTCTCTGGTTCAGTCAAATCGACCCTAAGATTTCTCTGATTCTATTCCAATTAAAGATAACTCAAGACCTCTACTGGTTCAACTTAAATCGACCAATGATTTATTCTTATTCATTTGTGTGGATGCTTTCTCTGGTTCAGTAAAATCGACCCTAAGATTTCTCTGATTCTATTCTAGTTAAAGATAACTCAAGACCTCTATTAGTTCAATTTAAATCGACCAATGATTTATTCTGATTCATTTCCGATGAATACTTTTTCTGGTTCAGTCAAATCAACCCTAAGATTTCTCTGATTCTATTCCAGTTAAAGATAACTCAAAACCTCTACTGGCTCAGTTTAAATCGACCAATGAGTTATTCTGATTCACTTCCGGTGGATACTTTCTCTGGTTCAGTCAAATCGACCCTAAGATTTCTCTGATTCTATTCCAGTTAAAGATAACTCAAGAACTCTATTGGTTCAGTTTAAATCGACCAATGATTTATTCTAATTCATTTCCGGTGGATACCCTATACTGGTTCAGTTTAATCGACAATAAGATTTTTTTATTCTTATCCAGTTAAAGATATTTTAAAGCCTGGAGTCTGACCAAATAGCAGTTTATTAATTACTATGAAACCTGGATCCGACCAGAAGATAATATAATTTACGACACCGACGCCTAGACTCGAACAGATAACGGTATACCTCAGATTCAAGCTAAAGCCTGGATACGACCAGATAACAGTTTAATGCCTACAATTACTATGAAGCCTAGAACTGACCAGATAGCAGTTAATTTCATGTTCCCCAATAGGTTGTTGTGAAGCCTGGAATACGACTAGATAACAATCAATCTTATTATCCTCAGCAAATCACTGTGAAGCCGGGATCTCGACCAGATAACGGCTTGCCTTCATCTCCCGTCATGAGATAACTCCCCAGTAGAGTAATTGACAAATGAAGCTCCTAGACTCTATTCCCCTAAAAACATTCCCCAGCGGACTCCTCCTCAGACAGCAGGAACAGGAATCCCCACAAAGGAATCTCTTAGGAAATAAATATCTACTCTAGATGGAATCTTTAAGCCCATCTCCGACAGTCGTATGTCACCTTTTCCAAATTTCATCTGTAAGCCCATTCCCGATATTATCCACCAACAATATCACTTCAGACGAGTGCAAATTTCTGGGCACTCTAGTGTTCAATCATCTTCCACCTTCAGATCACGAAAGGCAGACAATGCCAATCTAAATCCTCAAGTTTAATAAGATCGAACATGGGCAGCTGTTGTACCCCAAAATTTGCCCTCCCTTTTTACTCAACGCATGCCCATTGAGGTCCCCAACTTGCCCAAGGATGACCAAAAATTGACCAGTCAAATCCTCCTCCTAAGGCAATGAACCTCTAACTAGGGTTTCAATTTTCATCAAGATGTGTGAGCTCCAATGGTCTCAAATTCTTGCCATGGTCCTAATATGTCCTCAAGATTATCCATGCTAAATTTCATGCCTTGCACAACAAGTTCGCTCAGTCAACTGCTCAATTGCCTGAAAACTAACTGTATTAGGTCGAAAGTCAACTGTGGCCTATATACAGTCAAACTTCAAGATTTTTGGTCAAAATAAACATTTTGAAGTGATATCCATAATTTAATCAAGGGTTGATCATGATGCCTCAAGAAATGCTCCTAATTCATCAAGAGTCAAAAATTGCTAATTAGGGTTTCTATAGTAAAAGTCAACAAAACTTTGACCAGGCATAACTTTCTCATACTTTATCAGAAAATTTTCCACCAAATATCATTTTGAATAGAATCCAATTCCCTACAACTTATCTTCAGACATCAAGTTCAAGAAATGCATAAATTGAAATATACAAGCTCAGACATTATGGGTCCTTTCAAAAAGTCAACAAAAACACCTTTTGGGTCAAAGCTTGGGACATGAACATGGAAGATCTAATTGAGATGAAACCAAAAGGGTTTTTTAGAGGATATACTAATCTCCATAAAAAGTCCAAGAACACCCTCACAGGGTTAAAATTGAGAGAGATATGCATTGCTAAATTTGACCAATTTTTGGAAAAGTGCATGAAGCCAATATGGAACAAACTTCGATTTTTTCCAAATGGGCCTATCTTTTTATGTTTGAAACTTATTTCCATCATGGTCCACGACCTCTAAGCCCACCCATACATTATTCTATTATTTATGCTATTTATTTTAATATTTTATTCATTAAAATTCAAAATTAAATAAGTAAATAATAGAAATAATAAAAGATTGGATTGAGATCATATTTCCATTAAATATTGGGCAATATATTCTGATTATAGCAAGGAGAAATGTGCAAGGCCATGAAAGGGAGAAATCTTCAAAAATGGAAAGTTTGGAAATCAAATATGTCTTTCATGTGGGCATTGATATTTTTCCATATTTGTTGACCTAAAGAGATTCAGTATATATTCAGAAACATGCCTGTCAAAGAGGACATGCGCAACTGCCTCCTAAAACCCTAGCAAAAAAGTTCAACATTTTCAAAGATTGATACAACTCGAAATCTCGCTCTCCAGCCAGTTCCAGGCCAAACCGAGTCCCCCATTCATCCCCTGAGACTCCGAGGAATCGAATCAGGCCAGAAGTCAAGCGCCTCCACGCCCAGAAGCTCCATAGCCAATCATCCTCGTTGGTAGATATTTTTGTTTTCAAATCTTGCTAAATATGTGTTGTTAATAGATCTAATGTTCATATACGTGCTCATGGCAATGCATAAGACGTGTTTAACGTATTGCATACAAGCTTAAACGCTTGAATCTCAGGTTGCCATTCTTAGGGAATAACTTAAAAACGAGCTAGAAACGCTTGATACAGGGACGGTCCATTAAATCTAAGCCCGGATTTGAACTCAAGAGGTGATTTTACATGGAATAGACCTCTTAATAGGATTTGAATCTAACGCGTTTGCAGGTTAGCCATTTTTGCTTGGTCGAAGAAGACGACCGAAGTGCAGATCCGGCGTCGTTGACTCCTCTGACCCAGGCGAAGACCTTGCATGGCGATTTCACATGTTTGGATTGGTTTGTTTAAAATTCAGTGGGACCATTGTACGCGTTTGTTTTGATGACCTGGAATTCATCTATGTTTTGCATATATTATTATTATTGTGTTATTTGTATAAACGATTAACAGGTTGGCTGAATGGTAAGAGGGACGTGTGCAAAGGGAGAGACCTGGGTTCGATACCCAGGTCTGAAATTTTTTTTCTAACAAGTTTCTTGTAGATTCAGTGTAGCAGGCTATACACGCGTATCATAGTCCATCAGGTCAACACCATCTGATCTCAGTTGACCTGGATCCAACGCCTCCAGCGTGCAACCCCACCTTGGAATCTCTAGACGTAACTTCACTGGATCTCAAACAGGACATTGGGCTTATGTGATATGGGCCTAGAAAAATTGCAGCTTGCACCCCCCAAACTGCCTCATACTATCAGGCCCATTTTTCTTTTTGTTTATTTTATTGTTTTATATATTTTTTAAATTCATTTTTTTTATTTTAATCATAAAGTCAATAAAAATCACAAAAAAACAGAATTAGTTTTTTTTAATTAATTAAAATTATCTTTGTAAATTAATATAATTTAATTACTTTGACTTGTTTTCCTTAAAATAAAATTAGTTAGAACTTAGGATTAAATTTCAAATCTTTTTCTTTAAAAATACCAAAATATATTAGTTTCATTAGAATTAATTGTAATTAATAATTTTTTCTTATTTCCTTTTTAATTTAGTTAATTAGGATATTATTATAACTTAATATTTTCGTAAATAATTAAAAACAAAAAAGATTTTCTTTTAAACATTTTTCAGGGTTTAGACGATCTTTCCATTCTTCGCGTGCTTATTATTCTTTTCAATTGATTGTATCTGTACACAGTTTGTAATAGTTTAACTTAGGGTTTATTTACTGCTTTTAATTTCCACACTCCTAGGTTTTGGTTATGTATCACCCTCCCCGAGGCCCTGTAATAGCTAGGTTTAAGTTCTGTCTTTTAAATTCTTGCATTATTATTAACTGCTTAGATTAATAGGATTACATTGAAAGAGTGTAAATTAAAACGATTAGATAACCCTAAAATTGCCAGATAAATGAACTGAATCAACACACTTGCACATGCTCACCCCTAGGGTATCTCCCACTTCGACTGCCTTCGAAAACTGTCGCAATTCTCAAAACGTGAGAATTTTTAGTGTTTGTACTTTAGTTCAAGAGATCACAAGTCCCTCGATGACCCTTTCGACTTTTGCCTCGGTTAAAAAAGTGATCTTAGAACTTTAGGGAAATTATTAAGAGTTCTTGCCCAGTTGCCTTAGTGACCGTAAACGTCCCTTCGATAGTCCCTCAACATCCAACGATAGGGATACCTACTCACTAATAGCAGGATAGCACTATCTAAAGGAAAGGAGGAAAATAACACCTTTTTCGAGTAGGTAGATATCTATTAGGTACTTGCTCATTAAACCTTTTTTTTCTTCACATTACCCTTTCAAAACCATTTTTCAAAAAAACACTTTATCAACACTCTTGAGGACTGATACAAGAGATAGTATAAAGCAAATAAACTTTTCAAAACACACAAACACGAATTTTTTTTTCAAAATGAGCAAGTACCTAAGAGCCCGTAGAAAACTACGGATGGAAAGGGTGCTAACACCTTCCCTTTTCCATAATCTACCCCCTTACTCAGAAAATGTAGAAAAAGGTCTTCTTCTATTCTTTTCACCATTTCCTTTGTTGGATAAAAGAAAAGTCGGTGGCAACTCTTGCTTACCGCAACATTTGCGAATACAAAATACAAAACCAGTATAAATTGTCGGTTCTGTCACCGTATCACAGAACTGGAGACTCTGTTGGGGATCAAAATAAAAAGTGGAGTTTCCCTTAGGGTCTAGTTAATTTTAAAATTGTTTTCTTTGTTTGCTTTAATTACTTTACTTTTAAGGGTTTGTTGGGGTATTCTTGTATAGATCCTATACCCGGATCTTGGGACACTTTTTTGGCAAATAGTAATAGATCGTGGACATTGTACGGCGTAGACCGATATGGTTGAAGTGATAACTATGTTGGTGTGACACTTTGGTTGGTACCAGTATCCCTTGTGTTGACTCGAGGAGAATACGGGGCCTCAGTATGGTGTCGTGAAGCACTAACAAACCTTAGAACCTTAGTTGAACAAACTTGGCCATTAGAAAGTAGTGAGATAGCAGGCCTCGGTGTAAAGCTGGAATTGGTTGATACTCGATGCTACACTTATTGAGATCGGACTTTCGGGATGTTTCGGCCACAAGAAAAGATTGCTAAGCTGAAATAATACCGATAAAGAAAGATCAGTGATATTGAGATTCCTTAGAACCCGATTACTATTTCTAAGACAGGTTGAACCAACTGAACATTCAAGAGGGTACTTACCTTAAACCTAATGCAAGCCTTTGAACCTAAGGTCAATTATGTGATTTGCTTGTGTTCATCTGTGATTTAAGCATAATCATGACATTATGAACATCATAACATCCATTTTTCATTTCACTAATCATTTCAAGGACCAAAGGAATTTATATTTGTTCTGTTTTGCAGATCATGGCTTCCTCTCGTAGAAATACTATCTGGGTCAGCTTCATGAGAATACCTCTCCAACTCAAAGAGCTAGTATCAAGGATTCCCGAGACTTCCTTATTTACCAAGAACTATGGTCGACTTCTCAGTCTGGTGACCTCGGGTTTTGATGAGAAGATGATGAGTGTCCTCTTTCAATTCTTTGACCTTAAGCGCTATTGCTTCACTTTTCCGGACTATCAGCTGGTACCCACCATGGAAGAATTCTCTCAATTATTGGGCATACCTATTTTGGATTAATTGCCTTTCACTGGTTTGGAAGAAGCTCCAAAGCCAGAGTTTATTGCAGCAGCTTTGCATCTGAAACAGTCTGACATTGTATCCAACTAGGAAACAAGAAGCGGAGTTAAGGGTTTTCTATCCAAGTTCTTACTAGAGAAGGCTCAATTGTTTTGGGATGATTTGGACTTCCAGGATTTTGAGGAGGTCTTGACTCTTCTAATCTATGGGTAAGTAATGTTCCCTAATCCAGACTTACTCATAGATGTGAATGCTATCAAGGTCTTCCTCTCTCACAACCCTGTGCCCACTTTACTCGGAGATATCTTGGATACCTTCCACACTCGTACCACGAAAAAAAGAGGGATTCTTATGTGCTGTGTGCCATTGCTTTTGAGGTGGTTTATTTCTCACCTCCCTAAATCAGTACAAAAGAATGAAGAAAGTTTGGGCTGGTAACAAAGGATAATGTCACTTTCTTACACTAATATTCTCTGGTGTTCCCAATCTATGGGAAATATTTATGTTATTGACTGCTGCAGGGAATTCCCTAATGTCCCACTACTTAGCATTAGGGGAGGCATAACTAATAATCCTTCTCTAACTTTGCGACAATTTGGTTACGCTCGAAGGGATGGTCCTCACGAGATGCTTATCCAGAGCTTTGTGTTTAACTATGAGGATGATGTTCAAGGGTATCGTCAGAGGTTCATACGAGCTTGGGGCATGGTAAACAGATTTGATACTAAGACTTTGGGGCCGAAGACTTCCATCCCTATGGAACCTTATCTCCAATGGGTATGAGCTCGTGCTCAGAACCTTGTGATGCCATATATAGCCATCTTACCAGTAATTGTGGAGCCCATTCCTGAAGGGGATGTTCCTTATACAGTTCTTCATCCTGACATGCCCACTGATGTTGAAGAGCTGCAGAGATCCTGGATTCAGCTGAAGAAAGAGCGGGATAACTATAGAGATCATTTATATACCTATGAGAGGAAAGTGTTGGAGCTCATGAAGCAACTTCATGAGGAAAAAAGTCTTAATGCCTATCTCGGCACGAAGATGAAGCGCCCATGGGAAACTTGATTTCTTAATTTTTAGAATTTTTCAATTGTAAGCCTAAAAGGCAATTGCATTTTGAATTCTACTAATAAAATCTTTGTCTCATTTTGGCTCACAAAGTTAAATTTCCCAAAGTCCTCGAAAACACTGCATACGCATATTATACATGTCATTGCATAAGCAGGTCTTCAGTACATGATTCTTATCTTCTTCGCTGTTTATTTCAGCAAGTAAAGAAATGGCTCTTGAACCAAACATCAAGGATATCCAGGAACAAAACACTCAGTTCCAGCAAATGATTGTGGCTCTTGTTAAAGGGAAAGAAGATCTGAAAGCTCTCATACTGAAGGACAAAAAGAAGAAGCCAACGAAACCAGCTGGTGTAGTGAACTTGGGAAGAAGGATCAGAGGACCAGTGTGGTGAGCTTCAGAACTAGTATCTTCATCCAAAGAAGGAGACAATCAGGAAGGGGAAACAAGAAAAGAAGACCTTAGCCCGAAGGAATCTGATAATGAATCTGACTATAATGAGGAGCAGTATCCTCCTACTGATGATAAATACAAGCAACTGGTGGATCGTCTGAATGCAATGGAAATCCAGAAGGTACCTGGGCTGGATTTTGAAGAGCTGGGCTTAGTTTCTGGGGTTGTCATCCCGTAGAAGTTTAAGGTTCCGGTGTTTTCTAAGTATGATGGGGTCTCATGTCACAAGATGCATTTCCGATCTTATGTGAAGAAGATTCAGCCTCACACCGCTGACAGGGACTTATGGGTCCACTTCTTCCAAGACAGTCTATCCGAGACTCAACTAGAGTGGTTCTATCAGCTGGAGGGGACCAATATTCGTAACTGGGAATACCTGGCTGCTGATTTCTATAAGTAGTACCAATATAACACAGACCTTGCTCTGACTCGTATCCAACTTCAAAGTATGTCTATGGGTTCTAGCGAGGGCTTTAAAGAATACACCCAGAAGTGGAGAGACCTAACAGGAAGAGCTTAACCCCCTCTGTCTGACAGGGAGTTGGTGGACATGTTTTTGGGTACTCCATCTGGTCCATTTTCAACCATCTGATTGGAAGCTCCTCAGCTGGTTTTACTGAGCTAATCCTAACTGGGGAAAGAGTGAAAGTTGGTATTAGAAGCGGCAAGATTCAAAAAGATACCTCTTCAAGTGCAGGAAAGAGACATTTCGTGGGAAAAAAGAGGCCAGTGATGCTTACAGTCAAAGAAATTAGGGCAGAACCGAGCGCCGTCCAATGATAGGGGCTGTAATGATATCCAAGCCTGCAGCTACTCAACAACGAAACAACCAGCCTAGAGTAGAAAGGCTTATGAGACAGTTTACACGGATTAATATGACTTTTTCTAAAGTTTTGCCACACTTATTGAAGTCCAATCTGGTAACGTTGAAAGAAGCTCCGAAGAATCCCAACACTGCATCTCCTCACTATAATTTGAAGGCTCGGTGCACCTACCTTTCTGAAAGTCCAGGCCATGATATGAATGACTTTTAGGCTTTAAAGAACAAGGTGCATGATCTGATTGAAGCAAAGGAGATTGAATTCGATGCTCCAGAAACTCCTAATGTTATAACTGCTCCCATACACAAGCACGACCATGGTGTTAATGCTATTGACGATGATATGTTTGTTACTTCTGTTGAGGAACTTGTTACTCCTCTCATGGCTGTTAAAAGGAATCTGTTGCAAGCCAGTTTATTTTCGGGATGTGGTGAAGGTTGCCACTTGTGTTTATCTCTACCAATTGGTTGCTATTTGTTGAAAGCAGGTGTTCAGCGCCTGATGGATGATAAAGAGATTCTATTTGAGAAGACTCCCGTCACAACTGTTTCAGGTAAAGACATTTCGATTATAACAATTTCCTCCAATCCTCCCAGGGTCTCCACCAAAAGACCCGTCAGGATTACATCTGCTCCAAAGTTGGCTCCCTTGATCATCATTATGCCAGGACAAAGCTGGATATCAAACATGACAAACAGGACATTGCGACCCCACCATGGACTCTCTAGACGTAACTTTACTGGATCTCAGACAAGACATTGGGCTTATGTGATCCGGGCCTAGCAAAATTGCAGCTTGCAACCCCCAAATTGCCTCATACTATCAGGCCCATTTTTCTTTTTGTTTATTTTTATTGTTTTATATATTTTATAAATTCATTTTTTTATTTTAATCATAAAGTCAATAAAAATCACAAAAAATAGAATTATTATTTTTTAATTAATTAAATTATTTTTGTAAATTAATATAATTTAATTACTTTGACTTGTTATCCTTAAAATAAAATTAATTAGAACTTAGGATTAAATTTCAAATCTTTTTCTTTAAAAATACCATAAAATATTAGTTTCATTAGAACTAATTATAATTAATAATTTTTCTTCTTTCCTTTTTAATTTAGTTAATTAGGATATTATTATAACTTAATATTTTCGTAAATAATTAAAAACAAAAACAGATTTTCTTTTAAACATTTTTAGGGTTTAGACGATCTTTTCATTCTTCGCGCGCTTATTATTCTTTTCAATTGATTGTATCTGTACACTGTTTGTAATCATTTAACTTAGGGTTATTACTACTTTTAATTTCTGCATTCCCAAGTTTTGGTTATGTATTCCCCTCCCCGGGGCCCTGTAATAGCTAGGTTTAATTTTTGTCTTTTAAATTCTTGAATTATTATTAACTTCTTAGATTAATAGGATTGCATGGAAAGACTAAATTAAAATGATTAGATAACCCTAAAATTGAAAGATAAATCAACTTAGTCAACACACTTAACACATGCTCACCCCTAGGGTATCTCCCACTTCGGTTGCCTTCGAAAACGGTCATAATTCTCGAAACGTGAGAATTTTTAGTGGTTGTCCTTTAGTTCAAGAGATCATAATTCCGTCGATGACCCTTTCGACTATTGCCTCGGTTAAAAAAGTTGATCTTAGAACTTTAGGGCAATTATTAAGAGTTCTTGCCCAGTTGCCTTAGTGACTGTAAACGTCCCTTCGATAGTCCCTCAACATCCAATGATAGGGCTACCAAATCACTAATAGTAGGATAACACTATCTAAAGGAAAGGAGGAAAAGAACACCTTTTTCGAGTAGGTAAATAGTTGTTAGGTACTTGCTCAAAAAACCATTTTTTCACATTACACTTTCAAAACCATTTTTCAAAAAAACGCTTTATCAACACTCTTGAGGACTGATACAAGAGTTAGCATAAAGCAAATAAAATTTTCAAAACACACAAACACGAAAGCTATTTTCAAAATAAGCAAGTACCTAAGAGCCCATAGAAAACTACGGATGGAAAGGGTGCTAACACCTTCCCTTTTCCATAATCTACCCCTTACTCAGAAAATCTCGAAAAAGGTCTTTTTCTGTTCTTTTCACCCTTTCCTTTGTTGGATAAAAGTAAAGTCGGTGGTGACTCTTGCTTACTGTAACTTTTGCGAATACAAAATGCAAAACCAGTATAAACAGTCGGTTCTGCCACCGTATTATAGAACTGGCGACTCTACTAGGGATCAAAATAAAAAGCGGGGTTTACCTTAGGGTCTAGTTAATTTTAAAATTGCTTTCTTTGTTTGCTTTGATTGCTTTACTTTTAAGGGTTTGTTGGGGTATTCTTGTATAGATCCTATACCCAGATCTAGGGACACTTTTTAGGTAAATAGAAATAGATCATGGAGACTGTACGGTGTAGACCGATATGGTTGAAGCGATAACTGTGTTAGTGTGACACTTTGGTTGGTACCGGTATCCCTTGTGTTGACTCGAGGAGAATATGGGGCCGTCGTGTTGTGTCGTGAAGCACTAACGAACATTAGAACCTTAGTTGAACAAACTTGGCCATTATAAAGTAGGGAGATATTCGGACTCGGTGTAAAGCTGGGAATCAGTTGATACTCGATGCTACACTCATTTAGATTGGACTTTCGGGATGTTTCGGCCGCAAGAAAAGATTGCTAAGCTGAAATGATACCGATAAAGAAAGATCAGTGATATTGAGATTCCTTAGAACCCATTTACTATTTCTAAGACAGGTTGAACCAATAGAATATTCAAGAGGGTACTTACCTTAAACCTCATGCAAGCCTTTGAACCTAAGGTCTATTGTGTGATTTACTTGTGTTCATATGTGATTTAAGCATAATCATGACATCATGAACATCATAACATCCATTTTTCATTTCACTAACCATTTCAAGGACCAAGGGAATTTATCTTTGTTCTGTTTTACAGGTCATGGCTTCCGCTCGTAGAATACTATCTAGGTCAGCTTTGTGAGAATACCTCTCCAACTCAAAGAGCTAGTATCAAGGGTTCTTGAGACTTCCTTATTTACCAAGAACTATAGTTGACTTCTCAGTCTGGTTATCTCGGGTTTTGATGAGAAGATGATGAGTGTCCTCTTTCAATTCTTTTACCTAAAGCACCATTGTTTCACTTTTCCGGACTATCAGCTGGTACCCACCATGGAAGAATTCTCTCGGTTATTGGGCATACCTATTTTGGATCAATTTCCTTTCACCTGTTTGGAAGAAGCTCCAAAGCCAAAGTTTATTGTCGCAGCTTTGCATCTGAAATATTCCGACATTGTATCTAACTGGGAAACAAGAAGCGGAGTTAAGGGTTTTCTAGCCAAGTTCCTAATAGAGAAGGCTCATATCTTTTGGAATGATTTAAACTTCCAAGATTTTGAGGAGGTCTTGACCCTTCTTATCTATGGGTTAGTATTGTTCCCTAATCTTGACTTATAGATGTGAATGTTATCAAGGTCTTTCTCTCTCGTAACCCTATGCCCACTTTACTCGAAGACATCTTGCATACCTTCCAGACTCATACTACGAAGAAAACAGGGATTCTTATGTGTTGTGTGTCATTGCTTTCGAGGTGGTTTATTTCTCACATCCCTAAATTGGTACTGAAAAATGAAGAAGGTTTGGGTTGGTAACAAAGGATAATGTCACTTTCTCACGCGGATATTCTCTGGTATTCCCGATTTATGGGAGATATTTCTATTATTAACCGCTGCGGGGAATTCCCTAATGTTCGACTACTTGAAACGTGAGAATTTTTAGTGGTTTTCCTTTATTTCAAGAGATCATAAGTCCCTCGATGACCCTTTTGACTGTTTCCTCGGTTAAAAAAATTGATCTTAGAACTTTAGGGAAATTATTAAGAGTTTTTGCCTAGTTGCCTTAGTGACCGTAAACCTCCCTTTGATAGTCCCTCAACATCCAACGATATGGATACCTACTCACTAATAGTAGGATAGCACTATCTAAAGGAAAGGAGGAAAAGAACACCTTTTTCGAGTAGGTAGATAGTTGTTAGGTACTTGTTCAAAAAACCATTTTTTCACATTACACTTTCAAAACCATTTTTCAAAAAAAATGCTTTATCAACACTCTTGAGGACTGATACAAGATTTAACATAAAGCAAACAAACTTTTCAAAACACAGAAACACGAAAGCAATTTTCAAAATGAGAAAGTACCTAAGAGCCCATAGAAAACTACGGATGGAAAGGGTGCTAATACCTTCCCTTTCCATAATCTACCCCCTTACTTAGAAAATCTCGAAAAAGGTCTTTTTCTATTCTTTTCACCCTTTCCTTTGTTGGATAAAAGAAAAGTCGATGGCGACTCTTGCTTACCGCATCATTTGCAAATAGAAAATGCAAAACCAGTATAAACAGTCGGTTCTGCCACCGTATCACAGTGACAAATTTTGGATTATGAAGAAAGTTGATGGAAATTTTGTGTGTGAACTTTTGTGAGTTGATCACATCCTCAGGTTTAGGCTATTTTTTGTTTCGATTAGATTTAGGAATTATCCCTTGTTTGTTAACCAATCCACATTACAACCTTGAAAATCCCTTGTGATTCTTGCCTTTGTATTTCCAATATAATTTTTTGGATGAATGCATA
Source organism: Vicia faba (assembly GCA_948472305.1). Classification (NCBI taxonomy): domain Eukaryota; kingdom Viridiplantae; phylum Streptophyta; class Magnoliopsida; order Fabales; family Fabaceae; genus Vicia; species Vicia faba. Next base: position 1,342,891,242 of record OX451740.1, read on the forward strand.
ATTGAGTCTTTTGTTTGCAAGATTGTGGATGAGTGTTTTTTGTCCCTCACTTTTGTATGTTCTTCATCTACCGATGAAGTTTTACTAGGTGTGATTCATGATTGAGCTTGTTTTATTATAGAATATTTAGTATGATTTTTGTACTTAGAATTCATTTGGTTTACATGATGTCATTGTAGGATTTTGGTAAGTATTTACCATGTGTGTGCGTTTTTGTTTGAACCATACATTTGTTTTCATTTTTCAAACTTGTTGATTCATTAATATTTTGTTGATTATTTTTATTCTTTGAGTTGTTTGGTCTTGTTTGAGGACAAACAAGTTCAAGTTGGGGAGAGTTTGATAAGTGCAAATTGTAGCTATTTTTGTAGATACTTTTTGTTGCACTTATTGACTCTTTTTTATTAATAATCGTTGAATAAACTTGGCTTTTGTGTAAATATGTTTTCTTCGCAAATAATTATGTTTTTTATGTACATAGTGTAACGTTTGATAGTTTTAATGTCTTTCGTAGGTATTTGTTTCATATTTGGAGCATCGAGGAATAAGGTGTCGAATGTACGGCTCCGGATGCACGTTTTTTTTGAATAAAATACCACTTTTTAAAAAGTTGTGTCTAGGAAGGCACGCTAAGCGGGAGTTGTAGCGTGCTATGAGTGATTTTGTGAAGTTTGGTAGAAGTGTAGATATTGAGCCCGCTTAGTGCAGTTTAGGTGGTTTAATGTGTAAATATTAGGCAGCCCACTTATCGCGCTGAGGCCGCTTAGTGCCGTCTGCTGAGATTTGTTTTATAACTTCATTTTCATTTCATTTCATTTTAGGTTATAGGTTTTGGGGTGTTTTTGTTCCCAAATTCCATCAAACTTATTTTTTATAGATTAGCTTAGAAAATAATACTAGGGCTTTGCTTATGGATGATTGAAGGTGGATTTATCATTGACTGGTGCTGACAAATCGGAAGATTTGTGATTTATCTTTTTCTCCTCTCTATGTATTTCTCTTTTGTTGGGTTTTGTATGTATTTTAACTTTGAACTCATATATATTTGTCACCCATGGCGTTGTATAAAACTTGCTTTACAAATATTTGTCGATTGTTATCCTTGATTTTTGCTTGTGCTAGGGATTTGGGTTGCTACAAACATATATTGCTCAAATTCTTATCTAGGATGATTATCTATTAGTTTCTGGATTCTAGAGATAGATTTAGAGCTGACATTCACTTTGGGTATCAGAGCTTAATACCTCTATGTTGTTTGTGTTGCTTTGAGACATCATCAACGCGAGCGATACAATTGACTTTTGTGTTGTTAAGGTTGGTTGAGAGATCGCCTCCGAGATGATATAGTGGGTGTTGCAGTTGATACATGTTGACATTGACGAGTATTGCAGGTTGAGTATAAATGGTCGATAGGTTTAAGTTTGTGATGAGTAGAGTACATTCGAGCCGGATAAGTTTGTCTTTCCTTTTTATACATTTATTTTCTGTTGATACCTTTTACCTACTATCACAACAGAAACTCATAAATTCTCCCCCGCAATAGCATTGAACAATCAGTGGCCACTTCTCCCTATTTTTAGCCATAATATGACAAAGGAAGCAACTAACCAGAATAAACCACAATAGCACATTAGCATATTAAAGTAATGCTAATGCAAAACCAAAATAAAAGAACACAAATGCAATATTCATGCATAATGAGAAACACGTGCCATACTCCCTCCTGATAGCACCGTATATAATATTTCCTTGTCGGTCTCAAGGAAAAAACAAGTCCAAAAAAATGTCATGACAACCTGTCAGATAGTGACACACAACTCTAACAACCTCTTCTTCACCATAACATCCTAGGATGTTTCCCAGACATAACCATATGCACTGAAGCATAATCACAATGCCTTCTATTGGACTCTAAACACACTCCTTTCAGCTAGCAGGAGTGATACAACCCAAAAACATCACATATGACATCTCCCATTCATCAATCTAGACATCTATTGAGACCTTCTTCAATGTGCAAAGAAAAATAAATTCTCCCAGACACAACACATTCTCTCAGAGTCCAATACGAGACCACGTGATTTGACCAATCATATTCACATGGTTTAACCAAACACGCCTTGTCAAGCGCATAAATAACTACCTCTAGTAACCACATGTCATGACATGTTGTTTGACATCACAACCTTACAAGAGGTACACAATCTCCACAAGTTTGAAACATACGCAAGTTTCACAATAACTGCACCACTGCAACAACAATCCATAAACACTCACTTGACTCCCCCTGTCAAGGATAAATAACGCTTCTGCTCAAGATAACATACGAGCACAGAAAGACAAACATGAAAGTCTCCATACTTTCACAGTGGAGGACATCCACTTCACATACACATCCATACAAGACACACTTGATTTGGAATTTCTCACATATTCCAGAACAAATGCACTTTGCTTGCTTTCTATACAAGTTCAAGATTACCACTATCTTTAACATGTAGTAGAAGAAACCATTACGTCAATAGGAATTCTAATCAAACCTCAGTATCTGATTTCCTTCTTCTGGCCTTTCATTCACTAGCAATTGTTGATACTAGTGAAGACTTCAAAAGTATAGTAGTCATGAATTACTAGAACATACTACTATACACAAGATTCAGAGTATACACATTCTAATCCTCAAAGTCAGACCTACCACTTATGACAACCATGCTTGAGTATCTAACTCCGTGTGCTCAACTCCAAGCATCTTCCAAAATAAAACCCAACATGATGTTACAACATCATTTAGGACATCAGCTTCATAACCCAGAACCAAACACCATTGTTCTTGAACACACAATTCAAAGGACTTATTATGCAGAGAAGTCCTTTAAGAAGCTCCCAACAAACACAAGTAGATATTAAAAGGCCATACATTATGCAGCTCATTTAGATTATCACAAGCACCTGAATGTCATAAGAGAAATACACTCTCAATAATATTTGAATCAATAGTTCATATAGTAGATTTACATCCACACATCAAATAAGTACCCAACTCCCGAAAAGGTCTTTACCATCAGTAATATGCACATTTTCACAAGATCAGACTTATATCCATCCCCTGACAAGGTATTCGTCAACAACAGAAAACTTCCCCCCCTACACAGTTGCAGATGATACTCCCTTTTAATAGATGTTAGAATATTTGATCTGGCATCCTTCTTCTTCAACTATTAGAACAAGGGAATCCTTCACAATATTCCAGAATTTGTCAATAACTGGACTTCACACTCCATCATGGTCATTCATTCCAACTTTGGAATGCAATGGTGAACAACAATACTTACCCCATGATCTTCAATATAGCTTTCTTCCATTAAGATGAAAACACCCCTGAGATGATGTTCCAATATCAGATCAGACATTAATCTCAGTCATATGGATTTCACCTTTAATTCTGGTTCTGGAGACACCACCATAGTAGCCCATACACCACTCTTGAGGGAGAACGCAAGAGGATGAGCCATCAGTAGTTGATTAACCTTCAACACCAGGTAAAAACACATACAGAGCCTGCACACATCACACCTCAAGAATTTCTCCTTAAGCACAAAATCTAGACCATCAGTCTGAGATTAAGGTGTTTGATCACAATTATTCTGCACCTAAAGAGGAGATTCCCTTAACCATGCAGACCACCACACACAGGGTTTTGTATGATCATCAACCCTTCAAACAGACTGTCCAGGAGTACTTATGCTTCTCCCAATTTCTCTGGACAACTCATGAAAACTGTAAGTTAATTTTCCAGAATATTAACTTACATCAGGTTGATGCATCTCCATTGCACACAACCCCTAGAGTGTCTCTTTCACTTTAGAAAAACAAGAGTTCAATGCTCTAATAGACCTGATAAGAGATATCAAGTTTGAGTAAACAACCTTCATCATGTGTGAGAGAAACACCAGTCAAGCCAAGTTGAGAAAAATAAATTCTCAACACAAGGATGTCAAGACATTATATCTGACATCTCAAGAATCTCCAACTCCAGATTAGGGATTCGTTTTCAACAACTGCTATGAACACCTTGAGAATCATGCATTCTCCTCCTTAATATCAGTACATACATGTGGTTATAAGCTATTACATCATTAGGGGAGGGGATGTACAAATATACAAATGGGGATTTTGCAAGAAAATTAAACCTAATTAACTATTACAACCATATTGAATAATTGTACAAGAATTAAATAAATAAATAATAATGTACAAATGCAAATGAAAAAAGAAAATGATTTTTGTTTGGATTTTTTATGAAAGGGATTTTAACCTAATTAAGAGAGATGATTAATTAAAAATTAAACAAAACTTAAACCTAAATTAATTAAGAAAGAAATTAAGTTAAAAAATGTTTTTTTAGGATTTTTTATGAAAAGGTTTTAAATTAATAAATAAAATGAAGATTAATCAATTAAAACAAACCTAAGTTATAAATTAATTAATTTACAAGAGAATAATATAATAATTAAACCTAATTATCTAAATATTAATTATTAAAAAAATAAATTAAATTTATTAAGAAAATATTTTTAGTCTTTTTGTTTTATAGAGAAAAATGAAATGTATAAGCCTTTTTTAAATATGCAAATAAATAAATAAAATATTTTTGGATTTTTTTATTAATAAAAATAAAATAATGACAATAATAATAATAATAATAAAAATAATAAAGAAAATATGAAATAAAAATAAAAATAAAGGGAAAATAAATAAAATTGAAAATAAAATAACAGGCCAGGGATGTAAACATAGCCAGGGGGGTTAGAAGAATAAAAAAAAATGAAAAGTCCAACCAAAAGGCCCAGGCGTTGTAACTGAACAAAAAAAAGGAGTGAAAAATGAATAAAAGGGTACCACTGGGGCTCGAACCCAGGTCCCAAAGGTTAACAGGCGTGCGCTTTACCACTGGGGTGGCTATACATCCGTTGATATAAACAAAACAATAAATACATAACATAAGTTAAGTCCTGAATGAACTTCATCTTCAACCTCCAGCCAGAGAAACTGTAACTCATTCATTTCTCATCCATTCACAAAACTTCCAACATCAAACTTGTTAGAAATTTCCTCACGATTATGAATATGTAAATAACTTAAGCTAATTCTCAAAGATGAGCATGAATTTATAATAGTACCAAATTCTGACCTAAATATTTTCAGAGGTTCAAACTCAAAATTCTCCCTACTCAAGAAACATAAATAAAATCTATGGACATGTATAGTTTCAGGGCAATGGTGTCTATATTTTATCTTCACAAATGCAAGCCTAACAATGCCTAAATGAGAAGATAGAAGTTCAAGAAAAATACCTCAAAACTGGAAATCGTGAAATGAGTTTGAGCTTGATTCAAGGTGCTGCAATGATCAGGTTAGCTTCCTTGAGTCTCTAGGAAGCTAATGCAATTCTTAGCTTGAGTTGAGAGTGGCTGAAATGGCTTGGAGAAGTCATGTTGCAGACCCCTATTTTTTGAGCTTGGACAATGGTGAAAATGGTGTTACAGTTCTGGAAATGGGATGGGGATAAGTTATATTTGAAATAAGGAAGCTTTTGATATGGTTTGGAGAAGAAACGCATGAGTGGTTTGAGAGATAAGAGTTTTTGGTCAGGTCCTGCACAACAATGGAGTTTTTGTGTAATCTGAGTTTTCAGGGAGTTTGGGAGTGTTTTCAATCATGCATTTTCTTGCAATCAACTTGTGTATATGTATGGAAAAGGTTTTAGATCAAATGCACTCAAGACTTCTAAGTTTTAGCCTTTTGGCTCTATAACTTGCTTTTGAAGAATAGTGAAAAGACAAATCTACAAGTATTGTACCAGCACGTTCTGAGTTCCAAGAGGCCTTAGACACATTGTTTTTGGTTTATAGGGGTTGTGTGTGAAGAAAGAACAAGTTAGAAGCTCAAGACAAGTTGACTTTGTGATTAAAGCAACTTTTCAAGAATGGAATGGTAACTTTGTGCCATAAATGGAAATGCAACTTGGATAATGGCTCAAATGCTTGGACAATGGCTCTATCAGTTGTGTAAGTATTTAATTATGGAGTGACAAACAAGTTTGAGGTCTGCAAAGCAAAGATTATGCATCCTAAAATTATTTGGTTCATGTGTTCATCAAGAAATGACTTGTAATTCAAGTTTGAAAACCCTAACTTCTTGCATTTGATTCTCCTTGCTCAAGTATGATCTCAATGAGTTATTGGACATTTTGTAAAGCTTGTGACATCCTCTACAACCCCTACGTTGGACATTTTTGAAAATTAATCTTGGAACTATGTGAAAAATTGTCATGAAGTTAGGTTAAAATCCTGCCTAAACTAGGGCAAAATTTCACTATGTTTCCAAGTTTCATGAACATGTATTCACAAAATCATAACTTGAAATCCATGAATTTATATAAGAAGTTGTGTTCTACAATGTTTTAGATCTCATTGAGATCAACAACTTTCATGTTGGAAGTTTCCTTTGAATCATCTTGCATCATGGTGTAAATTTGGCTCAAAGTTATGACAAAAATATGAATTTTCCAACACTTAGAAAAATTTCTAAGTTTAGAAATTTTGACTTTTCAAAATGAAATCTTGAATTTTTTATTTCTTGATGAACAAGTTACATATTTCAACATTTCTTGATGAATTGTGATATTTGGGACTTGATTTTAACCAAAAAGTTAAAGTTTGACTTTTTAGTGTACAATTGACTTTTCATCAGTTGACTGAAAATCAACTATCAATCAATTGATCTTGAGAGATGTTTTGAGCCATGCCCTTAGGTCAAAATGAAGCATTTGAATCCTTGAGATCATGCCTTGAACCAATCAATCATTTTCTAGGTCAAAAATAAAAAATTGCACCTTCTCAATCAAAACCCTAATTTTGACCATTTTGCCCTAATGATGATCTGATTAAAATTCTTGTGGAATTATGGTCCAAACTTGATCAAATGACATATATGAGTTCATGATGTTGATATGGATAAAAAATTATGAAGCTTGACTGTAAGTTGACCACAATTGACTTTTTCTCCAATACAACTGATTTTAGGTCAACTGATCAATTGACTGGGCAAAAATGTGATCCAAGATTTGAAACTTGACATGAGCAATATTGAGGGTCCAAAATGATACGTGAAAGTCATATGGGGCATTAAAAGTACATTTGTCCTTGTGTAAACTCAAACCCTAATTTTCAATCATCAATGCTTGAGGAGGTGTCTTGAGCTGATCAACCCTTGTGCCGTCTTGAACCAAAGGAGATCTTGTGCGAGATTACTTGAGAAACGAGAGGGAAAATTTTGGGGTACAACAGTCAGCATTAAATATATTTTAAAAAGTTGTTCCTTAACTTTCTGAATTTCCTCCTCAAGAGGAGATGGTGAAGTAGATTTGCCAGACGCAATCGAAGCATCGTGACTTTGATCGGGAGAACTTTCTTTGCCCTAGAGAATGGAATTCAAGTAGTCAAGAGGATTATTCTGTTTTAGTAATGCCAAATCCTCCTTAGTATGGGACCCTGTCGAAGTGACTCTCTCATTGGTGACACAAACCATATTTTATCCGATAGATAAATCTTGTATCTGGACATGGGCACCTTCAACATTTGCAGGTTTTCTTGCATCCTCTACAAAGATCTCTCTCTCATCAGCCGCTAGAATATCCTCATTTTTATTCTCTCCCTATGATATTCCCTCCCTCTCCAGTTTTACTGCATCATCAATAACTTCATGTTCCTCTTCTTGTTCATCATCAGTGGCTAGTGAGGTTCTGAGATTAGTGTGTGGCAGGTCAGGATTCTCCTCACTTGGGATTTCTTTATTCTGCTCCCCAACAGTTGCAACTTGATGCTCAGAGGTTTGGTTCACCTCGCTGGATGAGCTTACAAAGGATCCCTTTGTTGAAGAAGTCCTATAAGTGGGATCACCCTCACTGTTTATTAAAGTGACAGATTCTTCTACATGTATAGGAGCCTATTTGGAAGTTCCAGCAGTGTCCTGAGGATCTAAAGAGCATTATTAGAATTATTGTAAAATAATTTAAAGAAGAGTTTTATATGGTCGAAGTTGTTACCCGGGGTGGAACTTCAGCACCAGGACTTGAATTATCACTTTCATTGGGATTATTCAGCATATCATCTATCTCTCATTTCGTTGGCTCTTTGATGATGATAGGAGGAGGCCTCGACTTAGTAGCCATAATCGTAATCTTGGTTTTTGGACGAGGTTCAGAAAGAGGAGATGGCTTCTTTAATTTTTTCCTCTTAAGAGGGACAGTAGGAGATTCTTCTTCTTCATCACTAGAAATTTCAATTTCTTGAACTTTCCTTTTCTTTGGAGTAGTTTTCTTAATACTCAAAAAAGAAAGGAGTCGAAAGCATCAACATCAATATTAATATTTCGAAAATAAAGTTATAGCAGAAAATATTTACCTGTGTTGGAGGTTTTACAGAAAGGTCTCCTCCCTTTACGCTTTCAGCGACTTTCTTGGTAATGGTTCTCTTGATGGCTAGAAAATAAACAAGTATAAGCCAGATGTCGAATGATTGAATCGAAGAAAATAAGGCATTTGTTTTAAAAAGAAAGATTACTTTTTTTATCTTGTCAGAGACCAGTATAAACGCCTCTTGAAGACGGCCAGCAAAGTCTTTTGCATCGAAGAATTCTTCATCATAGTACTGCTTCCACCAGTCTTCAAAGATAGGCGAACACATAAAGTTACATTTGAATTCGAACAAATTTAGTACGGTTCGACCAACATACCTACTAATATGCTTGGTAGCAGCATCCTTTGAATATTCTGCATTATAAAACATCAGAGACTTTTCTCGGGGATAGATTGAAGAAGGGAGTGATTGGATGATGCCAAATTGGCGATAGACAAGATTAAGTTGATAAGCAATCAAACTGAGTTGATTCTTTGAACTCTTGAATCTCAGTGGCATAATTCTTGGGCGAAGAAACGATTACCAGATATTCACATACTCCTCTACTTGGTCCTCTTCATCAGATGAGGGATATGGTCGAATAAACCATTCCGGATCAACCTTTCGACTAGCGAAGGGAGCCATAGTTGAAACAAATTCCTTACGCTTTGCAAACATCATTACAAATCTAGTAAATGTTTTCTGGAATTGTTGACCCTCATCAATGGGAGTTGTTGTACCCCAAAATTTGCCCTATCATATTATCAAGATTTTCCTCACAGGACTTCTTGGACTCCAGACAGATTAGGGTTTGCTCTGCTCAAGACCTCATCTTGCACTGATGACCTGAAATTAGGGTTTGAGTTTGCACAAGGATTTTTGGACCATAAATGCTTAATGTGACTTCCATACACCATCTTGGACCCCTAAGATTTCCCATACCAAGTTTCAAGCCCTGAATCACATTTTGGCCCAGTCAATTGGACAATTGACCTAAAAATCAGCTGTATTAGGGAAAAAGTCAACCATGGCCAATTTGCAGTCAAACTTCATAATTTTTGATCCACAAAAACATTATAGGCTCCTATGTACCATTTGATCAAGTTTGGACCACAACTCCTCAAGAAATTTGATCAAATCATCAAAAGGGCAAAATGGTCAAAATTAGGGTTTTGACTGAGAAAGGGCAATTTCTGATTTTTGACTTAGACAATGACCAATTGGGTTCAAGCATGATTTCAAGGACTCAATGGCATCATCTTGACCTAATCACATGGTTCAAAAGATCTCAAATGCATAGGGTTGATAGATGAATTTTGCAGTCAACTGATCAAAAGTCAACTGTACACTGAAAAGTCAAACTTTGACTTTTTGGTCAAAATCAAGTGCCAAGGGTCATAATTCATCAATATATGTCAAAATATGAAACTTGTTGACCAAGAAACCTAATTTTGAAAATTAGGGTTTTTAATTTGAAATTTTTCATAACTTAGAATTTTTCTAATTTATGGAAATTTCTTATTTTTCCCCAACTTTCCACAACTCTTTCACCATGATGAAATTGGATTCAAACAAAACTTCCAAAATGAAAGTTGTATTCCTCAATGAAATAAACAACTTTGATTCACAGAGTTTTCCCAAAATATGCTTGTATCTCAAGTTATAATTTTGTGAATAAGGGTCCAAAAACTTTTTAACTTAGTGAAGTTTTGCCCTAGTTTAGCCAGATTTTTGACCTAACTTCATGAACATTTTTCACCTAGTTCCAAGAGGAATCTTGATATGCATTTCAAATATGGATTGTAGAGCATGTTACAAGCTTTTCAAAATGTCACAAAACTCTCCAAGATCATTCATGGTTAGGGAGAATCGAAGAAATGAAAATAACAATTTATCACTTTTGTCCAAGGCATTTTTCACAATGGTTCAAGTTGCAAATTTGTACTAAGAATGTTTGTACTTGGTTTTACAGGTCCTAATCCCTTCTACACTCCATAATTAAATGCAAACACATTGGATAATGGTCTTGTTCTAATCTTTGAAGCTTTGCACAAAGAATTATTCCAAAAATGGCATAAAGTTCGCATTGCTACTTTGATAAAGCATACTTTTGCAAACTTTGAATTTCTTGAGCCATGGACCTAATCTCTTTTTGCAAATAACATCCACAGTTTTTAGGAAAAGTTTACCAACTATGTGCATCTAGCAAGCAAGCTTGTACAGGCTTTGGCATTGTCACTTCCCACTTTTCTTCAAAAACAAGAAACTTGCAAAAGTCAAGGGATCTCATCCATCTGATAAAGGCAAGACTTTGTATCATTTCAAACAACCTCAGAACATTGTAACAAGCCAAAGACACGAATTCATAACCTCTCAAACACCCTAAAACACAAAAATCCCATTTTTCTGCCCAAACAGGGCATCTTCTGTAGAACCTAAGCCATTTCCATATTGCCTCGTGCGTTTTGCTTTGAATCACTTCAAACACATTCTGTACCTCACATCCAAGCTATCCAGGCCCCTGTCTTGCAACTGTAAGCTCAGTTTCACACTTCACCATTTTCATTTTGCAAGGTTGCAGGTTGACTCGTGCAAGGAGTTTTAGCCATCTACAATACCAGCTAAGCATTGGAAAAGGTTGAGGGGACTTCAAGGAAGCTCACAAGAACTTCAGGCCTCACTCAAAGTTCCCACATTGCCATATCCAAACTCAACTGAACAAGGTATTTGTCAAGTTTCTATCTCTCTATTTAGGCATCCTTAAGCTTAGGTTTGTGAAGTAAAAATGTAGTCTTTAACATGCGTGAGCTGTACATATGCTTAGTTTCCATTTATATTAACTGAGCTAAGAATATTTGAATGTTGAACATGTTGAAAAAACTAGGTCAGAAATTAGGGCCATTAAAATTCTCTCTGATCCTTGAGAGTTAGGTCATGTTCTTTATATCATTGGAATCGTGTGATCATGAGCTACATTTTTCATGTTATAAGTTTTTGATTTTATGCAAAGAATAGCAAGAATAGGATTTGAAGGCAGATATGCGCATTTTGGAGGAGACAGAGGTCAAGGACGAAGTGTCTGGGCTTGGGGCGCTTGGGCCTCGCTTTTCTGACTTTTTGCACCCCTCATTTACTTTTGCACCCCCCGATTCATATTTTGTTATTTTTCATATTTTCTTGTTATTTTTATATTTTTGACTTTTATTATTTTTTCTGAACATTATAAAATCATAAAAATATTTTCTTAAATTTTTGCATTTTATTTTATTATTTTTATTATTTTTATGGCATAAATATAGTTTATTAGGTTAAATAAAATTTATTTTCTTAAATAAACTTGTAAATAATATTAAAATACTTAAATATTTTATTTTATTATATTATACACATAAAATTTTATTTTCTCACATATTTTAATTTTTAATATTTATACATAATATTATTATTATTTTTCTTAAACAAAAATGGACAAGAATATTAGAAAACATATATTTTTTCTTTTAATAAAAAAAAATTAGGGTTTCCCCTTTTAAAAATAATAACATTATGTTTCTTAGTTTTAGGACTTAGATAATTTTATTTTTCATACATAAAATTAATACAAAAACATTTTTTTTTGCATATTTATATTTTATTGCATATTTAAATATTTGTTTATTTATTTATTGTACAATAAATTCAATTGGGTTGTAATAGTAAATTAGGGTTTTATTTTGTGCAAATATCCTCATTCAAACTTGTATCCCCCCTCCCATAATATTGTTGTAATAATTAGATTTACTTTACGCAATTTATCGCATTATATGCATGTTTAGTAAACTAGGGTTTGTATGATAAGAAAAAAATCAAACAAATAGCATGACCTAATACAAGACCAAAATTCATGAAAAATGACAACACAAAGAAAAGATCATAGGTATCTTGGGAAAACATGGCCATGGTATGCATGCTAGGTATCTTGGGAAAAAAACAAAACAAAAAGATCATAGTCCCTCGATGACGCTATCTTGGTTGCCTAAACAAAAATGATCTTAGTCCCTAAAAACTTGCTAAGATACTTGGCACTATTGCTATCATGGTCATACGATGACCCACGCCCGTCCTGTTTAACATCCAAAGATAGGGTTGTCTACTAAAACAATAGTAGGTCAACAATGTCAAAGAAATAAAAATGTATAGGAAAGACTTTTGAGTAGGGTAGATAACTCCTAGTTACTTGATCTCTTTCAAAAAATCCTTGCTATTTTCAAACTATCACACACACATTTCAAAACAATTTCCAAACAACTTTCAAAACATTGAAACATTTTTCAAAAGACAAACATCTTTGTATACATTCTTACAAACAAGAATCATTACAAAGATTGCCGAAACAAAGGCCTCTTTTCAAAATACTTTCAAAAACCACACAAAGCACCATTTCAAACAATTGAAAAGCAAAGCAAGTGATCTAAAACAAGTAACTAAGAGCCCATGGAAAACCATGGATGAAAAGGGTGCTAGTACCTTCCTGTTGTACCCCAAAATTTTCTCTCTCATTTTATCAACTTTTTCTCATCACAAGACTCTTGGAACTCAAGATCAAGCTAGGGTTTGCTCTGCTCAAGACACCTCCTTGCACTGTTGACCTAAATTAGGGTTTGAGTTTGCACAGGGATGTTTTGACCTACAATGCCCAAATTCACTTTCATACTTCATGTTGAACTCACAAGTTTGTCCATACCAAGTTTCAAGCCTTGATTCAATTTTTTGCCCAGTCAATTGGACAGTTGACCTAGAAATCAGTTGTATTAGGGAAAAAGTCAATTATGGCCAATTGACAGTCAAACTTCATGAATTTTGACCCACATCAACATTATGAACTCATATGAACCATTTGATCAAGTTGGGATCACAATTCCATAAGAAATTTGATCAGATCACCAAAAGGGCAAAATGGTCATTTTTAGGGTTTTGACTGTACAAATGCAATTTTTGACTGTTTGACCTAGACAATGGCAAATCAAGCTCAACCATGGACACAAGGACTCAATAACATTGTCTTGACCCATCCAACAAGTTCAAAAGGTCTCAAAATGCATAGGATTGACAGATGAATTTTTCAGTCAACTGATCAAAATTTGACTGTACACTAAAAAGTCAAACTTTAACTTTTTGGTCAAAATCAAGTGCCAAGAGTCATTTTCCATCAAGACATGTCAAATTATGAAACTTGTTCATCAAGAAACCCAAAATTGCAAATTAGGGTTTAAAATGGAAAAATTTCATAACTTAGAAATTTTCTAAGTTATGAAATTTTCTTATTTTTTCCTAACTTTGTCCCATTTTTTCACCAAGATGAAAATGGATTCAAACAAAACTTGCAACATGAAAGTTGTAGTCCATCACAAAGTCTACAACTTTGATTCACAAAGTTTTCTCAAAAGAATCTTGGATCTCAAGTTATGAGTTTTGGAACAAGGGTACCTAAAACTTTTAACTTAGAGAAATTTTGCCCAAGTTTAGGCAGGATTTTGACCCATCTTCTTGGCCATTTTTCACATAGTTCCACTTGGAGTATTAAGTTGCATTTCAAATATGGATTATATTAAATGTTGCAAGATTTCCAAATTGTCCAAGAACTCCTCAAACACCTTTGTGGTTAGGGAGAATCGAATGCTTGAAGTTGGCAAAAAATCACTTTGTATCCATGGCCAATTCATGTTCATACAACTTGCATTTTCAAACCAGCATGCTTTGCACTAGCTTGCAGGCCTCTAAACCATTTTACACTCCTTAATTGAATGGAAATCCATCATTCTAAGCATTTATTTTGTCCATTTGGGCATTGTACACAAAACTAAGCCTTAATTGGAAAAAGGTACATTGCCATTTTTGAAAAGTTATGCTTTATGTCAAACCATAATCTTTGAGCATAGGGGCCATATCTCAGAAGCCAAATCAAATCCACCAATTCCAGTAACCAAAGGCAAGTTATGCAGCATACAAGATAGAGAGTACAAGCCTGCATTGAGAAGTTACACATTCTTGCTTCACAAAGAAGAAATTTGTCAAAATCTTGTCAACTCAAAAACCAACCATAGTTAGCTTAAACAAAGATTGCAAACACATTTCACACAACCCTTTGAGCCATAAACACGAGCTCTTCACCACTCAAACCTCCTTGTACACAAAATCACCATTTTTCTGCAAAACAGGGCAAGCCCTGCAGAACCACTTCCATCTCCACTTTGCCTCGTGCGTTTTGCCTCAAACTTGTTCCAATACCTTCCATTCAACTCACCTAAACTATTCCAGACCTCCATTGCCAATTGTAACTCCATTAACACACATTGCCATTTTTGTTTGGAAGCTTTGCAGGTTGAATTATGTAGCACGATTCAGGCTACCTCAAAACAAACCAAGCATTGGGAAAGCTTCAGTGGACATCAGGCAAGCTCAAAAGAACCTCCAGCACCATTGAAAGTTTCTACATTGTCCATCTCGAAGTCAATTGAAATAGGTATTTCATGAACGTCTATCTCTCTATTTAGGAATAGTTAGACTTAGGTTTGTGAATGAAAGATGTTGTATTCATAGCCCTGAAACCATACATGTGCTTAGTTTTCATTTATATTAATCGTGCTAGGAGAATTTCATCCAGGAACTTTCTGAAAAAACTAGGTTAAGAATTAGGTCCAGAGAAATTCTCTCTGGTCTTTGAGAGTTAGCTTAAGTTTTTTATATGGTTAGATTCGTTGTTTAATGCTCTACAAGTTTCATGTTATGAGTTTTGTCAAAAAAGCAAGGAATTAGGAGTTACAGGTTTGAACTAAGCTAGGCGCGCGTTTTTGTTGACAGAGGAAGAAGATGAAGTAGCTGGGCTGGGCCTGGCTACTTCCTTCTTTTCACACCCCATTCTTCAGTTTCACACCCCCTGGCCCATTTCTTGTATATTTGTCATTTTTGCATTTTTATTTTATTTCTGACTTTGATATTTTATTTTCTAATATAAAAAATATTTAAAAAATATTTTTATAAATTTTTATATTTATTTGTTATTTATTTCAATTTTTTCTAACTTAAAAATGTTTAAATACTTATATTATTTTTGTTTAAATTAAAAAATAATACAAATAATACTTTTATTGTCATTTATTATTTTATACACATTAGAAAATATTTTCTTGAAATATATACATTTTGTAAATAATTTATTTTATTTTTATACACACTTAATATATCTAATACATATATATATATATATATATATATATATATATATATATATATATATATATATATATATATATATATATATATATATATATATATATATATATATATATATATATATATATATATATATATATATATATATATATATATATATATATATATATATATATATATATATATATATATATAACAAAAAACACAAAAATAATACATTTTTATTTTTATTAATATTTTATACTAAAAATACCTTTTTTTCAATATACTTTTATTTTTTGCACAAATTGATGCATTATTGTATATAATTAATAAATAGTACTATTTATTTAAGAAATTAGGGTTTTTGCCCTAAAAACAAAAATAATTAAAATTGACTTTTATTTATTTATTTACATTTCACATTAAAAATACTTTTTACATACATAAAAACTTTTTTTGCTTAATACATTTTTATTTAATATTTATTTATTGCATTTATTTAAATATTGTACATTTAATTGTTATGCCTCACACATTCAATATGGTTGTAATAATTTAGGGTTTTATATTTCTTGTCTAAATAATCCCCTATTCAAAATTGTACCCCCTCCCTATATCATGTTGTAATAGTGTAGAATTTAAATTCTCGCACCTTTAAAAGCTTTCAATTATGCCATGATTAGACTTAGGGTTTGTATGCAAAAAAATCAAAACCAACACATAGTTTGACCTAATCAAAAGACAAAAATTGCATGAAAAAACAAACACAATGCACACTTGCACCCCTAGGGTTTCAATCCACTTGTTGCCTTCAAAAATGGGTCATGGTATGCATGTCAAGTACTTTGGCAAAACAAAAACAAAACAAAGATCATAGTCCCTCGATGACGCTATCTGAGTTGCCTAAACAAAATGATCAAGTCCCTCAAGAAAATTGCCAAAAATACTTGACACCATTGCTATCATGGTCTATACGATGACCCGCGCCAGTCCCGTTTAACATCCTAACACAAGGTTGTTCACCAAACATAATGGTGAAACAACACTGTTAAAAGGGTTAAAAACATAAGAAAGATCTTTGAGTAAAATAGGGTAGACAACTCTTAGTTACTTGATCAAAACTTGCAAAAACATCCTTGCTATCATCAAAACACACTTCACAACACAAATTTCAAAACCCTACTTTCAAACATTGGAAACTTTCAAAAAGACAAAAACACCTTTGTATACATTCAAACAAGAATCATTACAAAGGTTGCCATAACGATGGCCTCTTTTCAAAACATCTTTCAAAATCACACACAAAGCACCATTTCAAACAATTGAAGAGCACCATTTCAAACAATTGAAAAGCAAAGCAAGTGATCTAAGCAAGTAACTAAGAGCCCATGGATAACCATGGATATAAAGGGTGCTAATACCTTCCCTTTCTATAATCTACTCCCCGAACCCAAGAAAACATCTCAAAGGTCTTTCCTATGCTTTTTGGCCTTTCCTTAGGATAACATAAAAAGTCGGTGGCGACTCTTGCTAAACCGAAACATTTGCAAACACAAACGCAAAACCTTCAAGTCAGTTCTCCCACCGTATCACAATATTGGCGACTCTGCTGGGGATAACTTTAAAATTGGAGTAACCTTAGGGCTTAGATCACCCTTTGCATGATTATATTGTTTGCTTTGATTGCTTTACATTTGGTTCTCTTGTTTGGGCTTGAAATCCTCTACCCGGATTTGGGAAACATTCATAGGTAAATAGCAATACGTTGTGGAAACTGTGCGGGGTATATCGACATGGTTGAAGCAATATCTATATTAGTGCGACATATTTGTGAGTACCGGTAGCCTTTGAGTCAATCAAAGAGAATACGGGGCCGCTGAGTGATGTCATAAAGCACTAATGAACTCTTAGAACCTTACTTGACCATCTTGGCTTTTTATTAGGGGTAGTGAGATGACCGGCTTTGGTGCAGTCCGAAGTTGGTAGATACTCGATACTACACTCATTGAGGGTTGTTTTCTTGGAATATTTTGGTCGCTAGTTAAGTGGCTAAACCAAAACAATGAACATAGAAAATAATCCAGTGATATTGAGCTCCTTAGAACCCGGTTACTATTTATAGGACATGTTTGAGCCAACTAAACTCAAGAGGGTACTTACCTATGAAACCTCATGCAAGCCTAAAACTAGGGTTTTGTGTGACTTTCTTGTACATGTGTTTGTGCATACATCATGAACATCATAAAGCATCATATGCATCCACTAACCATTTCAAGGGTTTGGATCTTCATCTTTGTTCTTGTTTTGCAGGTCATGGAATCTCTTCGCAGGAAAACAATTCAAGTCAACCTTGTGAGGATCCCTCCTCAACTCAAGGAGCTCACTTCCAGAATTCCAGAGAATTCTCTCTTCAGTGAAAGACATGGTAGGCTTCTCAACTTGGTCAACTCCAACATTAAAGAAGACATGGTGAAAGTTCTCTTCCAGTTCTTTGACCCCCTACACCACTGTTTCACATTTCCTGATTACCAACTAGTACCTACTTTGGAGGAATTTTCTCAACTCCTGAGAATTCCTATTCTTCACCAACTACCCTACAACGGTACGAAAAAAGAACCAAAGCCTGAAGATGTTGCTCAAGCATTACACTTGCAACCATATGATATCAAGGGTCATTGGGAAACCATAAGTGGTGTCAAGGGTTTCTTTGCAAAGTTTCTGTTTGAGAAGGCACAAGACTGTTGGAATTCTCTTGATCTACAAGCCTTTGAAGAGATTGTGGCACTCCTTATCTATGGGTTGGTCTTGTTCCCAAACCCTGATCAACTTATAGATGTGAATGCTGTCAAGATTTCATATCCAGGAATCCTATACCCACATTACTTGGGGACATCCTACACTCATTTTACACACGAACAATGAGGAAAATAGGTGTTCTCATGTGCTGTACTCCTCTCCTAGCAAGGTGGTTTATTTCTCACCTTCCACAATCAGTTTTGAAGAATGAGCAGGGTTTAAGGTGGTCACAACGGTTTATGACCCTCACACATTCTGATGTACATTGGTGTTCTCGGTCCAGAGAAAATGTCATCATCATTGATCGTTGTGGGGAATTCCCTAATGTCCCACTACTTGGCATTATGGGAGGCATTAACTACAACCCATGTTTAGCTCTAAGACAGTTTGGATATGCTCGGAGGGATGGCCCTCATGAGATGTTAATTCCCGACCTAGTTTTTGACTTCAACAACGATGCGCAAAGACTTCGACAAAGGTTCATCAGAGCTTGGAGGATGCCTAACAAAGTGGATAGTAAGACACTAGGGCACAAGAATTCCATCCCCCTTGAGCCTTACCTCAAGTGGGTGCGAACCCGCGCTCAGAATCTTATGATGCCATATCCTCACATTCTCCCCTTTATTAAAGAGCCTGTTAAGGAAGGAGAGGTTCCATGCACCATCCTACATCCTGACATGCCAACATCATGGGAAGAAATGCAAAAGAGTTGGATCCAACTCAAGGAAGAACATAATACTTTTGAAGCCATCTTCTATGCCAGTGAGAAGAAGGTTTTGGAGCTTACCCGCTGACTTCATGAGGAGGAAACTCTCAACACTTACATCGCACCAAAGAGGATGCGCAATGTCTTTTTACATTAAGAATTTTGTAATATTTTTCCCCATGGGGCACTTATGTACTAACAATTTCTTCTTAATATGACGTGTGTTCCTTTTTCTTTGCAACAAATTTGAATTTCTGAATCCTTGAATGCATTACATGAATAACATATCATTCATCATATGCATAAACAGGTCTTCACACCAGGTTTCCTTATCTTTCTGCTGTTTATTTCAGCAAGATGGATTTGGAGCAGACGGTTAAGGATCTGCAAGCACAGAATTCTCAATTCCAGCAACTCCTCATGACCTTGGCAAAGTGTCAAGAGGACCTCAAAGAACTGTTGGAGAAGAATAAAGAGAAAAAGAAGAAGAGGCCCGGAGTAGCCACTTTTGGAAGAAGGTTTGAAAGCAACGCTAGAAAAGTTCTCGAGTTCCCCTCAACGTCTGATGAAGGGGCTGGTAAAGGAAAAGGGGCGGCGGTACCGTCTGAATCTGAAGTTGAAGAGGAGGAAGAGGAAGAAGACGAAGATTACTCCGAACAACAATATCCCCCGGCAGATGATAAATATAAGAATCTTGAGGATAGATTGGCAGCCATGGAGTTGCAGAGGGTACCTGTTTTAGATTTTGAAGAACTAGGGTTGGTCGTTGGGATCGTCATCCCTCCCAAATTCAAAGTACCAACATTTTCTAAGTATGACGGTCTGTCGTGTCCAAAGATGCATCTGAGATCGTATGTCAGAAAGATCCAACCCCACTCATCTGATAAAGACCTCTGGGTACACTTTTTCCAAGACAGTTTGTCAGGCACACAATTGGACTGGTTCTATCAGCTCGAGAGATCAGAGGTTCACAATTGGGAAGACTTGGCTGCTGCATTTTACCATCAATACCAATATAATGCTGATTTGGCGCCCACTCGTACTCAGCTACAAAGTATGGGGATGGCTTCTAATGAAGGATTTAAAGAGTATGCCCAGAAGTGGCGTGATCTGGCTGGAAGGGTGCAGCCACCATTATCGGAAAGAGAATTAGTTGACATGTTTCTGAGGACCCTGTCTGGCCCTTTCTTCAATCATCTAATCGGGAGTTCCTCCGCAGGATTCACTGAACTAATTTTGACCGGCGAAAGGGTCGAGGCCGGTATTAAAAGTGGTAAGATTCAGAAAGATGCCTCTGTGTCCACTGCTGTTAAGAAAGCCTTCCCGGCTAAGAAGGAAGCCTTTGCCGTTTACTCTCATAAAAGTCACGGAAGAACCGAGTGTCGGCCAACTGTAGGGGCTGTGATGATTCAAAATTCTTCAAATGATCAACCTCGCGGCAATCAGTCAAGACCTAATCAACAACGGTTAGAAAGGCCATAACGGCAATTCACCTGAATCAACATGACGCCAGCTCAAGTACTCCCTCATTTATTGAAGCTGAATCTTACCAGTTTGAAGGAAGCACCAAAGAACCCTAACACCTCCTCTCCATACTACCACTCCAATGCTAAGTGTGCTTACCACTCTGACAGTGTTGGGCATGATACAAATAATTTTTGGGTGCTTAAGAACAAAATCCAAGATCTGATCGGCGCCAAGGAAGTAGAATTTGATGCGCCTGAGAAGCCTAATGTGATTTCTGCTCCGATGCCCAAGCACGGTCATAATATTCATGCCATTATGGAAAACCTTCATGTTACCGATGTTGCTGACCTTTTGACTCCGTTACTAGTGATTAAAGAGAATTTGATGAGAGCCAGGATCTTCCCTGGTTATGGAAAAGACTGCTACATTTTGTTTGAACATACGAGCTGATTGTCCAATGTTGAAGTCAGGTATCCAATGCCTGATGGATACCCAAGAGATAGTCTTCCAAAAAAACCCTGTTGATACCTTCACTCCTGTTACTCCTACTACTTTTGCTACTTCAACCAACGATATTGCCATCATAACCATTTCCGAAAATCCTCCCAAGGCTTACAAAAGGCCTGTCAGGATTACGCCCGACACTAAATTTATACCATTAAAGATAACCATGCCGGGAGCTGTCCCGTATCAATCTAGCAAAACGATACCATGGAACTATGGAGGAGAAATCTTCTATCATGGTATCAAACAGATTGAAACAGTCCAAGAGATTTTTGAAGAAGAAAACCCTGATATAGGGAACATTGCGGGAACAAGCAAGATAACCCGCAGCGGCCGGATCTTTTCTCCGGAGATTTCTCCCCCCGAGCAGTTTTCGGACCCTCGAAAGCTTCTACATCTGTTAAGTCATCTGTGCGAGACCCAATGATTGAAGAATTGGATACTCCTGAAATTAGAACGTCTGCTGATACTACCGACAAGGGTAAGGGGATACTAGAAGTGCCTGTCAGGATGAAGGCTCATGCTGTGGTTATCCCGGAAACCACTCAGAAAGAAATGGATGAAATCTTGAAAATAATCAGAAAGAGTGACTACGACGTCGTGGAACAGCTAGGACAGACCCCTTCTAAAATTTCAATGTTGGCTCTTCTACTCTGTTCTGAGGCCCATGCTAAGGCCCTAATCAAGTTTTTGAAAGGGGCACACGTACCCCAAGAGACTTCGGCTGACCAGTTTCAGGAGTGTGTGGCCAGTCTTACTGCTGATAATGGCCTTGGCTTTTCCGATGCTGACTTGACTCCCAAAGGAAGGAAACACAACGACGCGTTGCACGTCTCAGTTGAATGCAGGGGAACCACCCTCACCCATGTCTTAGTTGATACTGGTTCTTCTTTGAATGTGCTGCCGAAGAAAGCTTTAGACCGTTTGGATTGCAAAGGATTGACCCTCAAACCTAGTAACATCGTTGTTAGGGCCTTTGATGGGTCCAAAAGAATGGTTCATGGAGAGGTTGACATTCCTATCAAAATAGGCACAAAAGTTTTCAACTCCACCTTTTATGTGATGGACATCCGTCCATCGTATTCGTGTTTTTTAGGAAGACCGTGGATCCATTATGCCGGGGCAGTTACCTCCTCTTTGCACCAAATGCTGAAATATCCTATTAAGGGTAAGATTATAACGGTGCACGGCGAGGAAGAGTACATGATAAGCCATCTCAATTCCTTCCGCTATGTGGAATTGGATGGCGAGTTCATCGAAACGCCTTTCCAACATTTTGAGGAAGTTTCTCCTGAGGTAGCAGTTGCGAAGACAATGGTTGAGGTGCCTATCATTCCCAAGCATGTGCCTAGGATGGCATCTCTCAAGGACGCAGAGGCGGTGATCAAAGAAGGTAAGAGCACAGTATGGGGGCAATTGCCTGATTTTCCCCATAAGACGGACAAATTTAGACTAGGGTTTACAGCTGCAGGACAGAAGGCTATGCACCATTCCAAGACTGGAGGGCCACCTGTAAGGATCACTCATCACAGAATTACTGCTGTTGAAGACGAAGATGAAGAGAACAACTTCGAAGATTGGATCTTTCCAACCGTTGAAGGGGGTCTAAGCAACTGGGAAGCAAAGGATTTTATTCCCATCACCTTTATCAACCAGTAATTTTATCTTTGAACAATTTCCTATTTTCGGTCTATAATAACTAAAACAATTCGTACACTATTTTCACCTCATGCCTTTCCTGGGGCATATAGGTCCATTTGTAAGGGCTTGATTTTCTTCATTATCATATGCCATGTTTTAATGAATCATTGGACGTTTTTCATCTATAAATTGTTGTGTTCATTTTCTTTCCTTTTTCATTTTTGTTTGTTTAAGGATGGTTATCCCTTACACACACCCACACTCATAAATACAGGTACCCATCCACTCCGGATTCCATGGGTGACTATTCTGCTTCATCCTTCAATAACTCTGAAGATTTGGTCAATCATGTTGAGTACGAAGTTGACGAAGATTGTGAAGTGTCGGGAGAGTTAGCCAGACTTCTGCAACAAGAAGAGAGGGCTATTCTTCCTCATGAAGAGTTACTAGAAACCATCAACTTGGGGACAGAGGAAGACAGGAAAGAAGTAAAAGTCGGTGCCAACCTGGAACCAAATGTCAAGGAGCGCTTAGTGCAGTTGTTGAACGAATATGTTGAAATCTTCGCCTAGTCTTATGAAGACATGCCGAGACTAGACACAGATATCGTGGTTCACCGTCTCCCTACAAGAGAAGACTGTCTACCGATCAAGCAAAAGGTTCGTCGAATGAGGCCTGACATGTCTGAGAAGATCAAAGCTAAGGTAATGAAGCAATTCAACGCTTGCTTTCTGGATGTTACTTCCTATCCTCAATGGGTTGCTAACATTGTGCCCGTGCCTAAGAAGGACGGCAAAGTCAGAATGTGTGTGGACTATCGGGATTTAAACAGGGCTAGCCCTAAAGACGATTTTCCACTGCCACACATCGACATTTTGGTTGACAATACAGCTCAACACAAAGTATTTTTTTTCATGGACGGATTCTCGGGATACAACCAGATCAAAATGGCCCCCGAGGACATGGAGAAAACTACTTTTGTCACTCAATGGGATACCTTCTGCTACAAAGTGATGCCGTTCGGACTGAAGAACACAGGGGCAACCTATCAACGCGCAATGGTAGCTTTGTTTCATGATATGATACATCATGAGATCGAAGTTTACGTAGATGACATGATAGCTCGATCACAGACGGAAGAAGAACACCTTGATCATTTGCAGAAGCTGTTTGTCAGGTTGAAGGAGTATAAGCTCAGATTAAACCCAAGCAAGTGCACTTTTGGAGTTAGGTCTGGTAAACTTTTGGGATTTATTGTCAGCAACAAAGGCATTGAGGTTGATCCAAATAAAGTAAAGGCTATACAAGAAATGCCTGCCCCCCGCACTGAAAAGGAGGTTAGAGGATTCTTGGGACGCTTAAACTATATTGCAAGGTTCATCTCTCACCTGACATCTACCTGTGAGCCAATCTTCAAACTGTTGAAGAAAGATCAGGTAGTTGAATGGAACAATGATTGTCAATTTTCTTTTGATAAGATCAAGGAGTATTTACTGGAACCTCCTATTTTGATGCCACCCGTCGAAGGAAGGCCGTTAATCATGTATCTGACTGTTTTGGATAATTCAATGGGGTGCGTACTGGGCCAACATGACGAGTCTGGCCGAAAAGAGCATTCCATTTATTACCTTAGTAAAAAGTTTACCGACTGTGAGACCTGCTACTCACTGCTCGAGAAAACTTGTTGCGCTTTGGTATGGGCTGCTCGCCGGCTAAGGCAGTATATGTTAACTCATACCACTTTGCTGATTTCCAAGATGGATCCGATTAAGTATATCTTCGATAAGCCTTCTTTATCTGGAAGAATCTCTAGATGGCAAATGATCCTGACTGAGTATGATATCTAGTATACTACCCAAAAATCTATAAAGGGGAGTGTACTAGCTGACCATCTAGCTCATCAAGCCGTCGAAGATTACCAATCTATGAGATTCGACTTCCCTGACGAGGACATCATGAAATTTGACAACATTGAAGGTAACGGACCGTCTGACGGACCTGAACAAGGATCCCGATAGACCCTATACTTTGATGGTGCTTCAAATGCACTTGGCAATGGTATCGGTGCTGTACTCATTTCTCCGAATTGTTGCCATACACCCTTCACTGCCCGACTTTGCTTCAGCTGTACCAACAACATGGCTGAATATGAAGCTTGCATCTTTGGTCTCAAGGATGCTATAGACTTGGGAATCAAATCTCTCGTATTTGGGGACTCGGCTTTGGTTATCAGTCAAGTCAAAGGAGAGTGGGACACTAAACATCCTAATATTATCCCATACAAAGAACATGTCCTGACATTGTTGCCTCATTTCGAGCAGATTACCTTCGAGCATTTCCCGCGAGAAGAAAATCAGTTAGCCGGCGCTCTGGCTACAATGTCTTCCATGTTTAAACTCAACTGGGATAACGGGGCTCCCCAAATTACCATCGAGCGAATGGACGAACCTGCGCACTGTCATGAGATTAATACTGAAGAAGTAGTGGAACAACCCTGGTTTCATGAAATCAAAAGGTATCTCCAGACTCGAGAATACCCTGAAGGAGCTTCCGTCAATGACAAAAAGTTCTTAAGGAGATTTGCTGCCAAGTTCTTCCTAAGCAATGGCATCGTTTATAAGTGCAACCATGATTGTGTTCTACTTCGTTGTGTGGACAAGGTTGAAGCAGAGTTGATCATGACCGAAATACATAGCGGCACATTTAGCACCCACTTGAGCGGACATACGATGGCTAAAAAGATTCTAAGGACAGGCTACTACTGGTCTACCATGGAAGCTATTTGTCATCAACATTCCCGTACCTGTCACAAATTCCAAGTCTATGCCGATAAGGTACATATTCCTCCTGTTCCTCTCAACATTCTGACAGCTCCTTGGCCATTCGCAATGTGGGGCATTGACATGATTGGAGAGATCAAGCCTACAGCATCCAATGGACATCGCTTCATATTGGTCGCTATTGATTACTTCACCAAATGGGTCGAAGCACCTTCCTTCGCCTCTGTTACAAAGAATGTGGTTGCCCGTTTCATCAAGCAAAACCTCATATACCGGTATGGTATCCCTGACAGGATCATCACAGAGAACGGTACAAATTTGAACAACACCATGATCATCACTCTGTGCGAGCAGTTCAAGATTTATCATCACAATTCATCTCCCTACCGGCTGAAGATGAACGGTGTTGTTGAAGCCGCAAACAAAAATATCAAAAATATCATTCAAAAGATGACAGTCACCTACAAGGATTGGCATGAGATGCTACCGTTTTCTCTACATGGATATCGTACCAAGGCACGTACTTCAACAGGGGCAACCCCCTTTTCTTTGGTATATAGAATGGAAGTTGTTCTACCTATGGAAGTTCAGATTCCTTCCTTGAGGATTATGAAGGATGCCGGTTTGAGTGAAGACGACTGGATTCAGACCCGGCTTGATCAACTTAACTTGATCGATGAGAAGCGACTTACTGCTGCTTGTCATGGTCAGACGTATCAAAAATGGATGATCAAGGCTTTCAACAAGAAAGTCAGGCGTCAAGTATATCAAGTAGGAGATCTTGTAATCAAGCGGATCATCTTGCCACAAAGTGATCCCAGGGGCAAATGGACTCCTACTTACGAAGGACCATTTATGATCAAGAGCATCTTTTCTGGTGGGGCAATGATTCTGACCACCATGGACGGCGACGACTTGCCGCACCCTGCGAACGCATACATAGTCAAAAGATACTACGCATGAATGACCCGACAAGTTGAAAACCCGAAAGGGCGACTTGGGCAAAAATGGGCATCCTAGTGAATCGAA
This sequence comes from Vicia faba, assembly GCA_948472305.1. Lineage (NCBI taxonomy): Eukaryota > Viridiplantae > Streptophyta > Magnoliopsida > Fabales > Fabaceae > Vicia > Vicia faba. Next base: position 1,342,917,818 of record OX451740.1, read on the forward strand.
AACCCGAAAGGGTGGTTCAGGCAAAAATTAGGGATAAAACAAAAAAATCTATACACCCGGCAAGTTGAAAACCCGAAAGGGCGACTTGGGCAAAAAAGGGTTTCCCGGTGGATCGAAAACCCGAAAGGGAGGTCCAGGCAAAAGTTAGGGAATTAAAGCGTATGACTATGTCTTGTCGGATCACTTTAAGGACAATCTCTTCACCAACAAAGCTCCAAAGCTACTGATCAATCCAGTCATCAGTGGACGAAGCAGTGAATGGACAAATACTCAGAGTTGTGAAGGCTATAGAAGAATGGGAACCCCATGGAATTGTTACACATAGCCATCTTTCTTTTTGTATAAATTTTTTCTCAATTGTTATGGCAACATTCTCTTACTAGGATGTCTGTCTCCTTTGTACAAAGATACTTACAAAAATTAATACAAAGATACTTCAAAGTGCAAAAATTTGCTTGCCTTCTTTTTTACACTTATGTTTTATTTGAAAATGTCCAATGTTTCGTTAAATAGACATATGCATTTGAATATAATCACTGCTTACAAATAAAACGAAATAGAGAAAGGATAATTACTGATAGGTTAAAGGTGTAGGAAGATATCTTTGTGCCATTCTAGAAGAAATCTCCTGAAATAATTTGTTCAAATCCTCAACAAAGCTAAAACCTCAGAGTACATGTCCCCAGCGGAGTTAAGCTTCAAGATCCCCAGCGGAGCCAATACATTCTAAAACTGGATTCCCCAGCTGAGTTAAGTTTCAAAGTTCCACCAGAGTTCAAACTCCTGATCCCCAGTGGAGCCTGAAAACCCTGAAAAACCTATCCCCCAGCGGAGCCAGAATATTCTAAACCTTCTTCCCCGGTGAAGTCAAATGTCCAAATTGTTCAACTTCCCTCAATTTCCCCACAGAGTTATCTCCCATTAGATCTAAGATTCTCGGTCTCATTTCTCCAAGCAGAAGCCTCCCAGGTTCCAACTCCCCAGTAGAGATTTTCAGAGTTTTCCTTATTTCCCAGGAAAGTCATGAAAGATCCTCATTCCCCACAGAAGTTGTCAGAACCCTTGTGAACCCCCACAAGTCACTAAGGATTTTCAATCCCCAGCGTTGGTCCCAGGATTTCTCCTTCTCAAGCAATCAGAGATCTTTTAATCCCCAGGCAGTCAGCAAGGATTTCTCATCTTCAACAATCAAAGTTTCTTTGGAATCCTCAACATCGGCCAAAGATTCACTTTCCCCGGCAACAGTCAAGAATTTCATTGTCTCCAGCCATCAGGGATTTATTTTCCTCAGCAAGACAGCCACTCAGCTTACATGCATAACCATTAGATCCATATATCATTAACATTGATGAAACACAATTCATTGCATCATACATATCATGCAACATAACTTTGTGTTTCAGCTAACATTTTACCCTTTTCAGGATAAGATTAAAAGTTATCTCTAACAACTATGCAACGATTTCAGATACAGTATGGATACACTCAAAGACATGGAAGTCATTCTGCTACTCATTCGGATCTCTTGTTCAGATACAGTACAGATACACCCCAGACACAGCGGTCATTCTACTACTCATTCAGACTTTAGAAATCCGATACAGACTAGATACGCTCCAGACACGGTAGCCATTCTATCCCTCATTCAGATTCAACTACAAGTTCAGATACGCTCCAAACATGGATGCCATTCTGGCCTTTACACCAGCAGTTTGATTCTCCCCAGTGCGGTCGCCACGGAAGTCATTCTGTCACTTATTCAGATCCCAGTTACAGTTCCAGATACACTCCAGACACGGAAGTCATTCTGCTACTCATATAGATCTCAACTTCAGATACAGTCCAGATACGCTCCAGACACGGTTTCCATTCTGTCACTCATTCAGAACTTATCCCCAGCACACAGTTGCTCCATACACAGATGTTTCTCTGTTATCCATTCAGATACAATACAGATACACTCCAGACACGACAGTCATTCTGATATTCATTCAAAGTTAAAATACAGTTACAGCTCAGATACGCTCCAGACATGGACACCATTCTTTTGCTCATACAGACTCAGTCTCCAGATACAGTTCAAATGCATTCCAGACACGGATACCATTTGATGCTCATTCTTTTGACCTACAACATTGCGATTCAACAAACATTCTTGGATGGCATCTTTAAGCCCATCTCCAGCAAGACTCCACCATCTCAAAATGGCATCTTTAAGCCCGTCTCCTCGGCTATATTTTGACGAGTGTAAATTTACGGGCACTCTAGTGTCCAATCCTCTTTTACCTTCGAGTCGCGAAATGCAAACTTGTCAATCTAACTCTTCAGGTTCAAGAAGATTGAACAGGGGAAACTGTTGTACCCCAAAATTTTCCCTCTCATTTTATCAACTTTTTCTCATCACAAGACTCTTGGAACTCAAGATCAAGCTAGGGTTTGCTCTGCTCAAGACACCTCATTGCATTGTTGACATAAATTAGGGTTTGAGTTTGCACAGGGATGTTTTGACCTACAATGCCCAAAGTAACTTTCATACTTCATGTTTAACTCACAAGTTTTTCCATACCAAGTTTCAAGCCTTGATTCAAATTTTTGCCCAGTCAATTGGACAGTTGACCTAGAAATCAGTTGTATTGGGGAAAAAGTCAATTGTGGCCAATTGACAGTCAAACTTCATGAATTTTGACCCACATCAACATTATGAACTCATATGAACCATTTGATCAAGTTTGGATCACAATTCCACAAGAAATTTAATCAGATCACCAAAAGGGCAAAATGGTCATTTTTAGGGTTTTGATTGTACAAAGGCAATTTTTGACTGTTTGACCTAGCCAATGGCAAATCAAGATCAACGATGGACACAAGGACTCAATAACATTGTCTTGACCCATCCAACAAGTTCAAAAGGTCTCAAAATGCATAGGATTGAAAGATGAATTTTTCAGTCAACTGATCAAAATTTGACTGTATACTGAAAAGTCAAACTTTGACTTTTTGGTCAAAATTAAGTGCCAAGAGTCATCTTCCATCAAGACATGTCAAATTATGAAACTTGTTCATCAAGAAACCCAAAATTGCAAATTAGGGTTTAAAATGGAAAAATTTCATAACTTAGAAATTTTCTAAGTTATGAAATTTTCTTATTTTTTCCTAACTTTGTCCCATTTTTTCACCAAGATGAAAATGGATTCAAACAAAACTTGCAACATGAAAGTTGTATTCCATCACAAAGTCTACAACTTTTATTCACAAAGTTTTCTCAAAAGAAGCTTGGATCTCAAGTTATAAGTTTTGGAACAAGGGTACCTAAAACTTTTAACTTAGAGAAATTTTGCCCTAGTTTAGGCAGGATTTTGACCCATCTTCTTGGCCATTTTTCACATAGTTCCAATTGGAGTCTTAAGTTGCATTTCAAAGATGGATTATAGTACATGTTTCAAGATTTCCAAATTCTCCAAGAACTCCTCAAACACCTTTGTGGTTAGGGAGAATTGAATGCTTGAAGTTGGCAAAAATTCACTTTGTATCCATGGCCAATACATGTTCAGAAAACTTGCATTTTTAAACCAGCATGCTTTGTACTAGCTTTCAGGCCTCTAAACCATTTTACACTCCTTAATTGAATGCAAATCCATCAGTCTAAGCATTTATTTTGGCCATTTGGGCATTGTACACAAAACTAAGCCTTAATTGGAAAAAGGTACATTGCCATTTTTGAAAAGTTATGCTTTATGTCAAACCATAATCTTTGAGCATAGGGGCCATATCTCAGAAGCCAAATCAAATCCACCAATTCCAGTAACCAAGGGCAAGGTATGCAGCATACAAGATAGAGTGTACAGGTCTGCATTGAGAAGTTACACATTCTTGCTTCACAAAGAAGAAATTTGTCAAAATCTTGCCAACTCAAAAACCAGCCATAGTTAGCTTAAACAAAGATTGCAAACACATTTCACACAACCCTTTGAGCCATAAACACGAGCTCTTCACAACTCAAACCTCCTTGTACACAAAATCACCATTTTCCTGCAAAACAGGGCAAGCCCTGCAGAACCACTTCCATCTCCACTTTGCCTCGTGCGTTTTGCCTCAAACTTGTTCCAATACCTTCCATATAACTTACCTAAACTATTCCAAACCACCATTGCCAACTGTAACTCCATTAACACACATTTCCATTTTTGTTTGGAAGCTTTGTAGGTTGAGTTCTGTAGCACGATTCAGGCTACCTCAAAACAAACCAAGCATTGGGAAAGCTTCAGTGGACATCAGGCAAGCTCAAAAGAACCTCCAGCACCATTGAAAGTTGCTACATTGTCCAGCTCGAAGTCAACTGAAACAGGTATTTCATGAACTTCTATCTCTCTATTTAGGAATAGTTAGACTTAGGTTTGTGAATGAAAGATGTTGTATTCATAGCCCTGAAACCATACATGTGCTTAGTTTTCATTTATATTAATCGTGCTAGGAGAATTTCATCCAGGAACTTTCTGAAAAAACTAGGTTAAGAATTAGGGCCAGAGAAATTCTCTCTGGTCTTTGAGAGTTAGCTTAAGTTTTTTTATATGGTTAGATTCGTTGTTTAATGCTCTACAAGTTTCATGTTATGAGTTTTGTCAAAAAATCAAGGAATCAGGAGTTACAGGTTTGAACTAAGCTAGGCGCGCGTTTTTGTTGACAGAGGAAGAAGATGAAGTAGCTGGGCTGGGCCTGGCTACTTCTTGCTTTTCACACCCCATTCTTCAGTTTCACACCCCCTGGCCCATTTCTTGTATATTTGTCATTTTTGCATTTTTATTTTATTTCTGACTTTGATATTTTATTTTCTAATATAAAAAATATTTAAAAAATATTTTTATAAATTTTTATATTTATTTGGTATTTATTTCAATTTTTTTTAACTTAAAAATGTTTAAATACTTATATTATTTTTGTTTAAATTAAAAAATAATACAAATAATAGTTTTATTGTCATTTATTATTTTATACACATTTGAAAATATTTTCTTGAAATATATACATTTTGTAAATAATTAATTTTATTTTTATACACACTTAATATATTTATTTTATATATATATATATATATATATATATATATATATATATATATACTATATTTCATTAAATAATTAGAACAAAAAACACAAAAATAATACATTTTTATTTTTATTAATATTTTATACTAAAAATACATTTTTTTCAATATAATTTTATTTTTTACACAAATTGATGCATTATTGTATATAATTAATAAATAGTACTATTTATTTAAGAAATTAGGGTTTTTGCCCTAAAAACAAAAATAATTAAAATTGACTTTTTATTTATTTATTTATATTTCACATTAAAAATACTTTTTACATACATAAAAACTTTTTTTGCATAATACATTTTTATTTAATATTTATTTATTGCATTTATTTAAATATTATACATTTAATTGTTATGCCTCACACATTCAATATGGTTGTAATAATTTAGGGTTTTATATTTCTTGTCTAAATAATCCCCTATTCAAAATTGTACCCCCTCCCTATATCATGTTGTAATAGTGTAGAATTTAAATTCTCGAACCTTTAAAAGCTTTCAATTATGCCATGATTAGACTTAGGGTTTGTATGCAAAAAAAAATCAAAACCAACACATAGTTTGACCTAATCAAAAGACAAAAATTGCATGAAAAAACAAACACAATGCACACTTGCACCCCTAGGGTTTCAATCCACTTGTTGCCTTCAAAAATGGGCCATGGTATGCATGTCAAGTACTTTGGCAAAACAAAAACAAAACAAAGATCATAGTCCCTCGATGACGCTATCTGAGTTGCCTAAACAAAATGATCAAGTCCCTCAAGAAAATTGCCAAAAATACTTGACACCATTGCTATCATGGTCTATACGATGACCCGCACCAGTCCCGTTTAACATTCTAACACAAGGTTGTTCACCAAACATAATGGTGAAACAACACTGTTAAAAGGGTTAAAAACATAAGAAAGATCTTTGAGTAAAATAGGGTAGACAACTCTTAGTTACTTGATCAAAAATTGCAAAAACATCCTTGTTATCTTCAAAACACACTTCACAACACAAATTTCAAAACCCTACTTTCAAACATTGGAAACTTTTCAAAAAGATAAAAACACCTTTGTATACATTCAAACAAGAATCATTACAAAGGTTGCCATAATGATGGCCTCTTTTCAAAACATCATTCAAAATCACACACAAAGCACCATTTCAAACAATTGAAGAGCACCATTTCAAACAATTGAAAAGCAAAGCAAGTGATCTAAGCAAGTAACTAAGAGCCCATGGATAACCATGGATAGAAAGGGTGCTAATACCTTCCCTTTATATAATCTACTCCCCGAACCCAAGAAAACATCTCAAAGGTCTTTCCTGTGCTTTTTGGCCTTTCCTTAGGATAAAATAAAAAGTCGGTGGCGAGTCTTGCTAAACCGAAACATTTGCGAACACAAACGCAAAACCTTCAAGTCAGTTCACCCACCGTATCACACTTCCCTTTTCATAATATACCCCCCTAACCCAAAAACAATCTCAAAGGTCTTTCCTGTGCTTTTTTATCTTTCATTTTGGATAAAATAAAAGTCGGTGGCGACTCTTGCTAAACCGCAACATTTGCGAACACAAACACAAAACCTCAAGTCAGTTCTCCCACCGTATCACAGAACTGGAGACTCTACTGGGGAAAAATATAAAAGTGGGGTTACCTTAGGGTTTTAGATCACCTTTACATGCTTATCTTACTTGACTTGTATGCTTTACACTTTGGTTCTATTGTTTGGGTTTGAATCCTCTACCCGGATTTGGGAAACATTCATAGGTAAATAGCAATACGTTGTGGAAACTGTGCGGGGTATACCGACATGGTCTAAGCAATAGCTATATTAGTGCGACATATTTGTGGGTACCGGTAGCCTTTGAGTCAATCAAATATAATACGGGGCCGCTGAGTGATGTCATGAAGCACTAATTGACTTTTAGAACCTTTACTTGACCAACTTGGCCTTTTAGGATGTAGTGAGATGACCGGCTTTGGTGCAGTCCGAAGTTGGTAGATACTCGATACTACACTCATTGAGGGTTGGTTCCTTAGAATATTTCGGTCGCCAGTAAAGAGGCTGAATTGAAACAATGAACAAGGAAACAATCCAGTGATATTGAGCTCCTTAGAACCCGGTTACTATTTCTAGGACCGGTTGAGCCAACTAAAATTCAAGTGGGTACTTACCTATGAAACCCCATGCAAGCCTAAACTAGGAACTTGTGTTATTTTCTTGTACATATATACTTGTGCATAACATCATGGACATCATGAAGCATCATATGCATTCACTAACCATTTCAAGGATTTTGGATTTTCATCTTTGTTTCTGTTTTGTAGGTTATGGATTCACTTCGCAGGAAAACTATCCAAGTCAACCTTGTAAGAATTCCTCCTCAACTCAAGGAGCTAGCTTCAAGGATTCCTGAGAATTCTCCATTCACCGAAAGACATGTTCGTCTTCTCAACTTAGTCACTGCCAACACTGAGGAGGATATACTGAAAGTTCACTTCCAGTTATTTGACCCTTTGCATCATTGCTTCACATTTCCTGACTACCAACTTGTGCCTACTTTGGAGGAATTTTCTCAACTCTTGAGGATTCCTATTCTCAATCAATTACCCTTCAACGGTACGGAAAGAGATCCAAAGCCAGAAGAGATTGCTCAAGCCTTACACTTGCACTCATCTGATGCCACAACATATTGGGAAACCAGAAGTGGTGTCAAAGGCTTCTTGTCAAAGTTTCTGTTTGAGAAAGCCCAAAGTTGCTGGAATTCTTTGGACTTACAAGCTTATGAGGAGATTTTAGCTCTTCTCATCTATGGGATGGTCTTGTTCCCTAACACTGAACAACTCATAGATGTCAGTGCTGTCAAAATCTTCATGGCTCGCAACCCGGTGCCTACATTGCTTGGGGATATCCTCCACTCTTTTCACACTCGAACAATGAGGAAAATAGGTGTTCTCATGTGTTGCACTCCTCTATTGGTAAGATGGTTTATTTCTCATCTTCCCCAATCAATTTTGAAGAATGAGCAAGGCTTGAGGTGGTCACAACGGTTGATGACCCTTACACATTCAGATATCCATTGGTGTTCTCGATCAAAAGAGAATGTTATCATCATTGACCGTTGTGGGTAATTCCCTAGTGTCCCTCTACTAGGAATTAGGGGAGGCATCACCTACAACCCTTGCTTGGCTCTTAGACAATTTGGTTATGCCCGAAGGGATGGCCAACATGACATGCTGATTCAAGGTTTGGTTTTCGACTTCGACAACGACAACCAAGGACTCCGACAAAGGTTCATCCGAGCTTGGAGGATGCCCAACAAGGTAGACAGTAAGACCTTGGGATACAAGAATTCCATCCCTCTTGAGCCTTACCTCAAGTGGATACGAACCCGCGCCCAAAGTCTTATGATGCATTACCCTTCCATTCTCCCTGTGATTATAGAGTCTGTTATGGAAGGAGAGGTTCCATACACCCTCCTACATCCTGACATGCCAACATCACTAGAAGATCTACAAAGGAGTTGGATACAACTCAAGGGAGAGCGCGATACTTTCGAAGCCCAATTCTACGCAAGCGAGAAGAAGGTTTTGGAACTCAATCGTCAACTTCACGAAGAGCAGACTCTCAACACCTACATTGCACCAAAGAGGATGCGCAACGTCTTTTTACCTTAGAATTTTGTATTATTTTGCCCATGGGGCATTGATGTACTAACAAATTCTATCTTATTAATATGACGTGTGTTCCTTTTTTGTTTAAAACAAACTTGAATTTCTAAATCCTTGAATGCATTACATGAATACATATCATTCATCATATGCATAAACAGGTCTTCACACCAAGTTTCCTCATCTCTCTGTTGTTTATTTCAGCAAGATGGATATTGAACAAACGGTCAAAGACTTACAAGCCCAGAATTCACAATTTCAACAGCTACTTATAACCCTGGCCAAGGGGCAGGAGGAGCTCAAGACCTTGCTAGAGAAGGAAAAAGAGAAAAAGAAGAAGAAGAGAGCTGGTGTGGCTATCTTGGGCAGAAGGTTTGAAGGACAAGCCAGACGAACTTTAGATTTCCCCTCAACATCTAATGAAGGGGTAAGAAAGGGAAAAGAAACTGAAGTGCCATCTGATTCTGAGGAAGAAGAAGAAGAACAGGATGAGGACTATTCTAAATAGCAGTACCCTCTGGCCGATGACAAATACAAGAACTTAGAAGAACGTCTAGCTGCCATGGAGATACAGAGAGTGCCTGGGCTGGACTTTGAAGAGTTAGGGCTGGTATCTGGAATTGTAATCCCTCCCAAGTTTAAAGTACCTCTGTTTTCTAAGTATAATGGGGTGTCTTGCCCAAAGTTGCACCTACAATCTTATGTCAGGAAAATCCAACCACATTCTTCTGACAAAAACCTGTGGGTCCATTTCTTCCAGGACAGTTTATTGGGGACGCAACTGGATTGGTTCTACCAGTTGGAAAGGTCTGATGTGCATAATTGGGAAGATTTGGTGGCCGAATTTTATAAACAGTATCAATACAATGCCGACTTGGCGCCAACCCGTACTCAGCTACAGAGTATGGCCATGGCTACCAACAAGGGTTTTAAAGACTACGCCTAAAAATGGAGGGATTTGGCCAGAAGGGTGCAACCACCTTTATCTGAAAGAGAGATTGTGGACATGTTCTTGAGGACTCTGTCAGGTCCTTTCTTTAATCACCTGATTGGAAGCTCCTCTGCAGGTTTCACTGAGTTGATTCTGACTGGAGAGAGGGTTGAAGCCAGTATTAGAAGCGGGAAAATTCAGAAAGATGCGTCCACCTCTGCTGTTGTAAAAAAGCCCTTCATTACAAAGAAAGAAGTGTCTACTGTCTATGCCCAGAGAAATCAAGGAAGAGTTGAAAGACGACCAACTGTGGGGGCCGTAATGATTCAGAAGTCTGCCTCAGAGCAACCGAGAAACAGTCAGCCGAGGAATGATCAGTCGAGGAATAACCAGCAAAGGGTGGAAAGGCCTGTAAGGAAATTCACCAAGATAAACATGACTCCTGCTCAAGTCCTACCCCATCTCTTGAAGTTGAACCTGGCCATGCTGAAAGAGGCCCCTAAAAATCCTAACACTACCTCTCCACATTACCATCCCAACACCAGATGCACGTACCACTCGGAAAGTCTGGGGCACGACACCAACAATTGTTGGGCCCTGAAGAACAAGATACAAGATTTGATTGACGCTAAGGAAGTTGAATTTGAATCTCCTGAAAATCCTAATGTCATCTCCGCACCGATGCCTGGGCATGGGCACAATGCCAATGTTATGGAAGAAGATCTGTTTGTTTCTGTTGTGGATGAACTGTCAACTCCTATCCTAATTGTCAAGTTGAATTTGTTGAAGGCTGGGGTGTTCCCAGGTTGTGACCAAGATTGTCGTGCTTGCATATCTTCCCCATTTGATTGTCCCCTATTAAAGAAAAGAATCCAACAATTGATTGATAACAAGGAAATTTTGTTTGAGAAAGCTCCCGTCTCACCCATTCTAGTTCCTGAAGTTTCAATAATAACCATATACGCCAATTCTTCCAGGGTTCCTAAAAAACCCGTTAGGATTACATCCGATCCTATGACTACTCCTTTGAAAATAACAATGCCGGGACCAACCACTTACAAATCCGACAAAATGGTACCATAGAACTATGGTGGAGAAATCTACTACCATGGTGTCAAACAGATTGAAGAGACCATTGAAGAAGAAAGCTCTGAGGAAGACAACCTCGAAATTAGTAACATTGCTGGAACAAGCAAAATTACTCGTAATGGGAGAATCTTTTCTCTAGAGATTTCTCCTCCAACAGCAGTCTTTGGACCCGCGGCCATCCCAAAGATTACCCCTGTAATTGTACCCACAAGTGTACCCGCCAACAATGACAATGCAATTCCCATCCTTGTTTTCGATGCTGAGAGAAAAGGAGAGAATTTTCAAGAGGAGCCTGTATTGACGAAGGCTCAGTCATTAGTCATTCCTGAAACATCCTAGAAAGAGGTGGAAGAGATTCTGAGGATTATTAAGAAAAGTGATTACAATGTTGTTGAACAACTGGGGCAGACCCCCTCTAAAATATCTATGTTAGCCCTCTTGATGTGCTCTGAGGCACATGCTAAAGCTTTGATCAAGTTTTTGAAGACGGCCCACGTGCCACAAGAAACCTCCGCTGATCAATTCCAGGAGTGTGTAGCCAGTCTAACAGCTGACAATGGCCTGTGATTTTCCGATGCAGACTTGACCTCCAAAGGGAGAAAACATAATGATGCGCTACATGTCTCGGTGGAGTGTAGGGGAACCACCCTAGCTCATGTTTTGGTTGATACTGGGTCATCTCTAAATGTCTTGCCAAAGTAAGCCTTGGATAGGTTGGATTGTGAAGGCTTAACCCTGAAACCCAGCAACATAATTGTCAGAGCCTTTGATGGTTCTAAGAGGATGGTCCATGGATAGGTGGACATCCCAATCAAGGTGGGTACCCAGACGTTCAATTCGACATTCTACATGATGGACATTCGTCCTTCCTACTCTTGCTTGTTGGGAAGACCTTGGATTCACCATGCTGGAGTTGTCACTTCCACTCTGCATCAGAAGCTCAAGTACCATGTCCAGGGGAAAATTATAACTGTTCATGGCGAAGAGGAATACATGATCAGTCATCTGAACTCCTTCCGTTATATGGAGTTAGATGGAGAAATCATAGAGACCCCTTTCCAACACTTTGAGGAAGTTTCTGAAGAGATAACGGCGACCAAAGCAATGTCCTCAACTCCTTTGATCACAAGACCTCCACCTCAGATGTCTTCTTTAAAGGATGCTAGAGCAGTGGTGGAAGAAGGCGGATCCACTATCTGGGGGCAGATTCCCGCCTTTCCTTTCATAGTAGACAAATTCGACTTGGGATTTACTTCGGCTAGTCAGAAGGCTGTGCGCCGCTCCCGTGCCGGAGGACCACCTGTGAAGATCAACCACCGATGGGTTAATGCACTAGAGGACAGTGAAGAAGAGGGCAACTTGGAAGACTGGATTTTCCCTACTGTTGACGGAGGACTGTGCAACTGGGAAGCAAAAGACTTTATTCCGATTACTTTCATAAATAAGTAATTTATCTTTTCTGTTTTCTGTTGGACTATAATAATTCACAAACAATTCTTACTTTTTCAACCATGTGTCTTACCCAAGGCACATAAGTCCATTTGTAAGGGTCTTTATCTTCATTTCATATGTCATTTTAATGAATCATGGACACCTTTCATATTTAAACCTTTTATGCTCACTGTCTTTCTTTTACATTTTATTGTTTTAAGATGGCTATGCCCTTACACACACCCACACTCACAAATGTAGGTACCCTTCCATTCTGGAACCCATGGGTAACGATACTGCTATAGCCTTCAGTGACTCTGAAGATCTGATCAACCAAGCTGAATACGAAGGTGAGGAAGATTGTGAGGTGCCAGGGGAATTGGCCAGACTTCTACAGCAAGAGGAAAGAGTAATTCAGCCTCATGAGGAACAGTTGGATACAATCAACTTGGGTACTGAGGATGACAGAAAGGAAATCAAGATAGGTGCTAATCTAGAGCCGAGTGTCAAGGAGCGCCTAATTCAGCTACTACATGATTATGTTGAGATCTTCGCCTGGTCATACGAAGACATGTCGGGACTCGATACAGACATCGTGGTTCACCGTCTCCCCACAAGAGAAGACAGTCCACCAGTGAAACATAAGGTCCTCCGCATGAGACATGACATGTCCGAAAAGATCAAAGCAGAAGTTATGAAGCAGTTCAATGCTGGATTTCTGGATGTTACTTCCTATCCACAATGGGTTGCTAACATTGTGCTCGTTCCTAAGAAGGACGGAAAAGTCAGAATGTGCGTGGATTATAGAGATTTAAACAGGGCCAGCCCTAAATATGACTTTCCACTTTCGCACATTGACATCTTGGTTGACAACACAGCTCAGCACAAAGTATTTTCTTTCATGGATGGATTCTCGGGCTATAACCAGATCAAAATGGCACCCGAGGACATGGAGAAAACTACTTTCGTCACACAGTGGGGTACGTTCTGCTACAAAGTGATGCCATTCGGACTGAAGAATGTCGGGGCAACCTATCAACGCGCCATGGTAGCTTTGTTTCATGATATGATACATCATGATGATAGCCCGGTCACAAACTGAAGAAGAACACCTTGATCACTTGCAAAAGTTGTTTGTCAGGTTGAAGGAGTACAAGCTCAGACTGAATCCAAACAAGTGTACATTCGGAGTCAGGTCCGGTAAGCTCTTGAGTTTCATTGTCAGCAACAAAGGCATCGAGGTTGATCCTGCCAAAGTTAAAGTTATACAAGAAATGCCTGCTCCTCGCACTGAGAAGGAGGTTAGAAGTTTCTTGGGACGCCTAAACTACATTGCAAGGTTCATTTCTCACCTAACATCTACCTGTGAACCAATCTTTAAGCTGTTGAAGAAAAATCAGGTAGTTAAATGGAATGATGACTGTCAAATTGCTTTGGATAAAATCAAGGAGTATTTGTTAGAACCTTCTATATTGATGCCACGCGTCGAAGGAAGACCGCTAATCATGTATCTGACCGTCCTAGAGAATTCAATGGGGTGCGTACTGGGCCAACATGACGAGTCTGGCCGAAAAGAGCATGCCATTTATTACCTTAGCAAAAAGTTTACCGACTGTGAGACCCGATACTCACTGCTCGAGAAAACTTGTTGCGCTTTGGTATGGGTTGCTCGCCGGCTAAGGCAGTATATGTTGACTCATACCACTTTGCTGATATCTAAGATGGATCCGATCAAGTACATCTTTGAGAAGCCTTCTCTATCTGGAAGAATAGCTAGGTGGCAGATGATCCTAACGGAATACGATATACAGTACATGACCCAAAAAGCTATAAAGGGGAGTGTGCTACCTGATCATCTGGATCATCAAGCTATCGAAGATTACCAATCCATGAGGTTCGACTTCTCCGACGAGGACATCATGACATTGGACAACGTTGAAGGTTTCAGACCATATGACGGACCTGAACAAGGATCCCGAGGGACCCTGTACTTTAATGGGGCCTCCAATGCACTCGGCAACGGTATCGACGCGATACTCATCTCCCCAGAAGGTTGCCATACTCCTTTCACTGCCAGACTTTGCTTTAGCTGTACGAACAACATGGCAGAGTATGAAGCTTGCATCTTTGGACTCAAGGCCGCCATAGACTTGGGAATCAAATCTTTGATTGTGTTTGGGGACTCCGCTTTGGTCATCAGTCAGATCAAAGGAGAGTGGGATACTAAACATCCAAACCTCATCCCTTACAAAGAACATGTCTTGACATTGTTACCATATTTTGAGCAGATTACCTTCGAGCACTTCCCGCGAGAAGAAAATTTGCTAGCAGATGCTCTAGCTACAATGTCATCCATGTTTAAACTTAATTGGGACAATGAGGCTCCCCAAATCTCTATTGAACGGATGGTCGAACCGGCACATTGTCACGAGATTAATACCGAAGAAGTAGTGGACCAACCATGGTTTCATGAAGTCAAAAGGTATCTCGAGGCTCAGGAATACCCTGAAGGAGCTTCGGTCAACGAAAAAAAGTTCTTGAGGAGATTCTCAGCAAAGTTCTTCCTAAGTAATGGCATCCTATACAAGCGCAATCATGATTCTATTCTGCTTCGTTGTGTGGACAAAGGTGAAGCTGAAAAGATCATGGTTGAATTGCATGAAGGTACCTTCGGCACTCACTCTAGCGGGCATACGATGGCTAAGAAGATTCTACGGGCAGGCTATTACTGGTCTACCATGGAAGCTGACTGCTATCGACACTCCCGCACTTGCCATAAATGTCAAATCTATGCCGACAAGGTGCACGTGCCTCCTGTTCCTCTAAATGTCTTAACAGCTCTGTGGCCATTCGCTATGTGGGGAATCGACATGATTGGAGAGATCAAGCCTACAACATCCAATGGACACCGTTTCATTCTGGTGGCCATTGACTATTTCACCAAGTGGGTCAAAGCAGCTTCCTTCGCATCCGTTACTAAGAATGTGGTTGCCCGCTTCATCAAGCAGAATCTTATTTTCCGGTACGGTATCCCTGAAAGGATTATCACTGACAATGGTACAAACCTAAACAATACTATGATCACTGCTTTGTGCGAATAGTTCAAGATTCAACATCACAATTTATCTTCCTACCGGCCAAAGATGAACGGTGTTGTCGAAGTTGCGAACAAAAATATCAAGAAGATCATACAAAAGATGACAGTCACCTACAAGAACTGGCATGAGATATTACTGTTTGCTCTCCATGGGTACCGTACCACGACGCGCACATCAACTGGGGCAACACCCTATTCCTTGGTATATGGCATGGAGGCTGTTTTACCTATCGAGGTTCAGATTCCCTCCTTGAGAATCATGAAGGATGCTGGTTTGAGTGAAGATGATTGGATTCAGACCTGGCTTGATCAACTTAACTTAATTAGCGAGAAGCGGCTTACTGATGTTTTCCACGGTCAAACGTATCAAAAACGGATGATCAAAGCTTTCAACAAGAAAGTCAAACGCCAGACATATCAAGTCGGGGATCTTGTAATCAAGTGCATCATCTTGCCACAAAGTGATCCCAGGGGAAAATGGACTCCTACCTATGAAGGACCATTTATGATAAAAAACATCTTTTATGGTGGGGCAATGATCTTAACCACCATGGAAGGCGACGATCTGCCGCACCCTGCGAACGCATACATAGTCAAAAGATACTACGCATAAATGACCCGCTAGGTTGACACACCTAGGCAAAAAAAGGGCATCCCGGTGAATCGAAAACCCGAAAGGGCAGTTCAGGCAAAAATTAGGGATAAATAAAAATCTGTACACCCGGCAAGTTGAAAACCCGAAAGGGCGACTTGGGCAAAAAAGAGTTTCCCGGTGGACTGAAAACCCGAAAGGGCGGTCCAGGCAAAAGTTAGGGAATTAAAGCGTATGACTATGTCTCGTCGGATCACTTTAAGGACAATCTCTTCACTAATAAACTCTGAGCTTCTGATCAATTCAATCATCTTCGGACGAAGCAACGAATGGACAAGATATTCGGAGATACGAAGGCTATAGCGGAATGGAAACCCCATGGGATTTTTATACACATAGCTATCTTTCTTTGTATAAATTTTTCTTACTTTTATGACATCATCCTCTTACTAGGATGCATGTCTCCTTTGTACAAAACACTTATTCAAAGTAAATACAAAGATGTCTCTTTCAAAGTACATAAAACTATTTGCCTCTTTCTTTTACAATTGTGTTTTTATTTGAAAAAACGGCCAATGATTCATTGATGAACATATGAATTTGAACATAATTACTGTTTACAAATAAACAGGATGGAAAAGAACAATTACTGACAGGCTGAAAGGATAGGAAAACGTCTTCAGGCTATTCTAGGAGCAATCCCTACAGTACATCATCTAGATCCCCAGCGGAGCTAAAACGTTGAAAAACATATCCCTAGTGGAGTTAAATTTCAAATCCTTAATTCCCCACCAGAGTTAAAACTTCAAACTCCCAATCCACAGCGGAGCCAAAACTTTGGGTTACAGATCCCCAGTGGAGCTGAAACCTTCATCCCCAGTCTAGTCAAGACTTCTAATTCCCAACGGAAACCATCAAATTTCCCCAACAAGTTACCTTGAAACCTGGAAATCAATCAGATAACAGTTAACCTTTATCTCTCCCCAACCTGGGATTTTCCCCAGTAAGAGTGGCAGACGACCGAAAACTCCTGAACTTACTATCTAGTAGTAAGCCTTCTTCCCCAGAGTTTTTACTCCCCAACAGAATGAAGATTCTCATTCTTAACTCCCCAGCATGAAGTCCCCAAGAATTCAAATTCCCCATCAAATTGAAGATTCTCATTCTCATTTCCCTAGTGAAGTCACCAAAGTCTTGATTACTCTCCAACAGAATGAAGATTCTCAATTTTACATCCCCACAGAAGTTGTCAAAGATTTTTGAATCTCCAGCAGCGGTCAAGGATTTATTTTCCCCGGCAGTAGTCAAGGATTTTTTATTATCCCCAGCCGTCAAGGATTTATTTTCCTCAGCAATACAGCAAACTAGCTTACATGTGCATACATTACATCCATATATTATAAACATTGATAAAACACATATATATTGCATCATGCATTTCATGCAGCATAACTTTGTGTTTCAGCTAACATTTTACCCTTTTCAGGATAAGATTAACAGCTATAGTTTAACATTATACAATCATGATACAATACAGATACACTCCAGGCACGGAAGTCATTCTATTGCTCATTCAGATTCAGGTTTCAGATACAGTTCAGATACGCTCCTGACACGGATGCCATCCTGATACTTATCCAAATTTCAACTATCAAATACAGATTAGATACGCTCCAGACGCGGAAGCCATTGTATTTCTCATTCAGATCCCTTATTCAGATACAGTCCAGATACGCTCCATACACGGTTGCCATTTTGTCACTTATTCTGATTTTCCCCAGCTCAGAGACGCTCCAGACATGGATGCTATTCTAATGCTTATTCATATTTCAAAGTTCAGATACAGTTCAGATACACTCCAGATGCGGAAGTAATTATGTTACTTATTCATATTTACATCTCGGATACGCTTCATACACTGATGCTATTCCTTTGCTCATTCAGATTCAGTCTCCAGATACAGTTCAGATATGTACCAGACGCGGATACCATTCTGATACTTATTCTTCTGACTTACAACATACAATTCAGCAAACATTCTTGGATGGCATCTTTAAGCCCATATCCAACAAGATTCTATCACATCTCCAAATGGCATCTTTAAGACCATTTCCTCAACTACATTTTGACGAGTGCAAATTTACGGGCACTCTAGTGTCCAATCATCTTGTACCTTTGAGTCACGAACGGCAAAACTCGCTAATCTAACTCTTCAGGTTCAAGAAGATTGAACAGGGGCAGTTGTTGTACCCAAAAATTTTCCCTCTCATATTATCAAGATTTTCCTCACAAGACTTCTTGGACTCCAGATAGATTAGGGTTTGCTCTACTCAAGACCTCATCTTGCACTGATGACCTGAAATTAGGGTTTGAGTTTGCACAAGGATTTTTGGACCATCAACGCTTAATGTTACTTTCATACACCATCTTGTACCCTTAAGATTGCCCATACCAAGTTTCAAGCCCTGAATCACATTTTGGCCCAGTCAATTGGACAATTGACCTAAAAATCAACTGTATTAGGGAAAAAGTCAACCATGGCCAATTTACAGTTAAACTTCATAATTTTTGATCCACTACAACATTATAGGCTCCTATGTACCATTTGATCAAGTTTGGACCACAACTCCTCAAGAAATTTGATCAAATCATCAAAAGGGCAAAATGGTCAAAATTAGGGTTTTGACTGAGAAAGGGCGATTTCTGATTTTTGACTTAGACAATGACCAATTGGGTTCAAGAATGATTTCAAGGACTCAATGGCATCATATTGACCTAATCACATGGTTTAAAAGATCTCAAATGCATAGGGTTGACAGATGAATTTTGCAGTCAACTGATCAAAAGGCAATTGTAAACTAAAAAGTCAAACTTTGACTTTTTGGTCAAAATCAAGTGCCAAGGGTCATAATTCATCAAGATATGTCAAAATGTGAAAATTGTTGACCAAGAAACCTAATTTTGAAAATTAGGGTTTTAATTTGAAATTTTTCATAACTTGGAATTTTTCTAAGTTATGGAAATTTCTTATTTTTTCCCAACTTTCCACAACTCTTTCACCATGATGAAATTGGATTCAAACAAAACTTCCAACATGAAAGTTGTAATCCTCCATGAAATATACAACTTTTATTCACAGAGTTTTCCCAAAAGATGCTTGTATCTCAAGTTATGATTTTGTGAATAATGGTCCAAAAACTTTTTAACTTAGTGAAATTTTGCCCTAGTTTAGGCAGATTTTTGACCTAACTTCATGAACATTTTTCACCTAGTTCCAAGAAGAATATTGAAATTAATTTCAAAGATGGATTGTATAGCATGTTACAAGCTTTTCAAAATGTCCAAGAACTCTCCAAGATCATTCATGGTTAGGGAGAATCGAAGAAATGAAAACGGCAATTTATCACTTTTGTCCAAGGCATTTTTCACAATGGTTCAAGTTGCAAATTTGTCCTAAGCATGCTTGTACTTGGTTTTACAGGTCCTAATCCCTTCTACACTCCATAATTAAATGCAAACACATTGGATAATGGTCTTGTTCTGATCTTTGAAGCTTTGCACAAAGAATTATTCCAAAAATGGCATAAAGTTCACATTGCTACTTTGATAAAGCATACTTTTGCAAACTTTGCATTTCTTGAGCCATGGACCTAATCTATTTTTGCAAACAACATCCACAGTTATCAGGCAAAGTTTACCAACTATGTGCAGCTAGCAAGCAAGCCTGTACAGGCTTTGGCATTGTCACTTCCCACTTTTCTTTAAAAACAAGAAACTTGCAAAAGTCAAGGGATCTCATCCATCTGATAAAGGCAAGACTTTGTATCATTTCAAACAACCTCAGAATATTATAACAAGCCAAAGACACGAATTCATAACCTCTTAAACACCCTAAAACACAAAAATCCCATTTTCTGCCCAAATAGGGCATCTTCTGCAGAACCTAAGCCATTTCCGTATTGCCTCGTGCATTTTGCTTTGAATCACTTCAAACACATTCCATACCTCACATCCAAGCTATCCAGGACCCTGTCTTGCAACTGTAAGCTCAGTTTCACACTTCACCATTTTCATTTTGCAAGGTTGCAGGTTGACTCGTGCAAGGAGTTTTAGCCATCTACAAGACCAGCTAAGCATTGGAAAAGGATGAGGGGACTTCAAGGAAGCTCACAAGAACTTCAGGCCTCACTCAAAGTTCCCACATTTCCATATCCAAACTCAACTGAACAAGGTATTTGTCAAGTTTCTATATCTCTATTTAGGCATCCTTAAGCTTAGGTTTGTGAAGCAAAAATGTAGTCTTTAACATGCTTGAGTTGTACATATGCTTAGTTTCCATTTATATTAACTGAGCTAAGAGTATTTGGATGTTGAACATGCTGAAAAAACTAGGTCAGAAAATAGGGCCATTAAAATTCTCTCTGATCCTTGAGAGTTAGGTCATGTTCTTTATATCATTAGAATCGTGTGATCATGAGCTACATTTTTCATGTTATAAGTTTTTGATTTTATGCAAAGAATAGCAAGAACATGATTTGAAGGCAGATACGCGCGTTTTAGAAGAGACAGAGGCAAGGGACAAAGTGTCTGGGCTTGGCGCGCTTGGGCCTGGCTTTTCTGACTTTTTGCACCCCCCATTTACTTTTGCACCCCCATGATTCATATTTTGTTATTTTTCATATTTTCTTGTTATTTTTATATTTTTTACTTTTATTATTTTTTTTGAACATTATAAAATCATAAAAATATTTTCTTAAATTTTTGCATTTTATTTTATTATTTTTATTATTTTTATGGCATAAAAATAGTTTATTAGGTTAAATAGAATTTATTTTCTTAAATTAACTTGTAAATAATATTAAATTACTTAAATATTTTATTTTATTATATTATACACATAAAATGTTATTTTCTCACATATTTTAATTTTTAATATTTATACATAATATTATTATTATTTTTCTTAAACAAAAATGGACAAGAATATTAGAAAACATATATTTTTTCTTTTAATAAAAAAAATTAGGGTTTCCCCTTTTAAAAATAATAACATTATGTTTCTTAGTTTTAGGACTTAGATAATTTTATTTTTCATACATAAAATTAATACAAAAACATTTTTTTTGCATATTTATATTTTATTGCATATTTAAATATTTGTTTATTTATTTATTGTACAATAAATTCAATTGGGTTGTAATAGTAAATTAGGGTTTTATTTTGTGCAAATATCCCCATTCAAACTTGTATCCCCCCTCCCATAATATTGTTGTAATAGTTAGATTTACTTTACGCAATTTATCGCATTATATACATGTTTAGTAAACTAGGGTTTCTATGATACGATAAAAATTAAACAAATAACATGACCTAATACAAGACAAAAATGCATGAAAAATGACAACACATCTCACACAAGCACCCCTAGGGTTTCATCCACTTGGTTGCCTTAAAACATGGCCATGGTATGCATGCTAGGTATCTTGGCAAAACAAAACAGAACAAAAAGATCATAGTCCCTCGATGACGCTATCTTGGTTGCCGAAACAAAAATGATCTTAGTCCCTAAAAACTTGTTAAGATACTTGACACCATTGCTATCATGGTTATACGATGACCCACGCCCGTCCCGTTTAACATCCAAAGATAGGGTTGTCTACTAAAACAATAGTAGGTCAACAATGTCAAAGGAATAAAAATGTATAGGAAAGACTTTTGAGTAGGGTAGATAACTCCTAGTTACTTGATCTCTTTCAAACAATCCTTGCTATTTTCAAACTATCACACACACTTTCAAAACAATTTCCAAACAACTTTCAAAACATTGAAACATTTTTCAAAAGACAAACATCTTTGTATACATTCTTACAAACAAGAATCATTACAAAGATTGCCGAAACAAAGGCCTCTTTTCAAAATACTTTCAAAAACCACACAAAGCACCATTTCAAACAATTGAAAAGTTAAGTAAGTGATCTAAAACAAGTAACTAAGAGCCCATGGAAAACCATGGATGAAAAGGGTGCTAGTACCTTCCCTTTTCATAATCTACCCCCCGAACCCAAAAACAATCTCAAAGGTCTTTCCTGTGCTTTTTTACCTTTCCTTTTGGATAAAATAAAAGTCGGTGGCGACTCTTGCTAAACCGCAACATTTGCGAACACAAACGCAAAACCTCAAGTCAGTTCTCCCACCGCATCACAAGAGTCAACATGACTAATCTAGTGCCTTCGACCCTCCTGTTTAAGATTTCTGGGGCCTTCTCATTAATCTTGGTCTTCTGAGGAAGAAAATATTCAAAAGTGGTGTTGAGCCAAAGTTGAAGGAGCCAGAAAGGAGAAAACTCGCCCTATCTCTAATAACTTTAAGCTGAGTCACACCATTGTTGATGGACTCATACAGGTTGGATAAAATCAATTCGGCCAAAGAAAGGTTGTAGCCATGATGTAGCTGCGCCGCAAGGGTGAGAATCTTCTTAGTCACTTGAAGTGACTTGCTGCAGGAAACGAAGCGAGACAACCACAAATCTAGAAAAGCTATGTGTTCAACTTCAGAGACAGTGCTGCTAGACTTGTTGTGAAAGTGGTTGATGAATGTAGTGTATGTGGGTTTCGTGGCTGAAAACCCAATAGTATCTTCAGATAAATCTTCAGGGTCGAAATAGTCACCAGTTGGTCGAAGACCAGTAATGGTTGCTATGTCGAAAAGAGTTGGAGTAACCATTCCACAGGGTAAATGGAAAGTGAAATGCGTTCTATCCCAGAAGTACATCGAAGATACCAACATAAGAGGGAAATAAGGTAACCCAGTCTTCGATAACATGACCAAGTCATAAATCCCCATATCTTTCCAGATTTGGGTCTGCACTGTTTCTGTCTTACTTCCGCATTTTGAATACTCTGAAGTAAGGCTAGGGAAAGACCGAAAGATCTTGTTCCCCTTGTTCATAAACCCAAGGTTTATGTCTTCCTTCATTTGAGAGTGTTGTTGGTTAGCAGGAGTAGCATCCTCAGGGTCATTCTTGGGTTTCTTCGAGCAACCTATAGGCTTGAGCCTAGGGTGAGTTGGGAAGAAGGCATTATTCTGCTTGGGGTTCTCAATGCATGCAGATAGTGGACCAGACACGGCGTACATGTGCCCAGAGTACCTAACGAGAATAAGTACCTGAGAATCGTAAGCTTCACGCCATTCTATAGTCATGGGTTCAGAAATAACCCTTCGCTCCCCAGTCGAAGCAAGAATAGAACTAGTGGAAAAGATTTTTGGTTGTTGTTTTACGTCAGAAACGTTCTTGGTTTTGGGATTGTTTGGTGCGTTTGAAAGGAAAGCCATGGTTGAGCGTAGTAAAAGAACGAAGAAGATGAAGTTCTTAAGATTTATTTTTGCAAGGAAATAAGGAATATTAGGAGTTGTAAAAATTCCAAAGAAGAGAATTCGTGGCTATTTATAGTGTCCAGGGAAGAGTGTTTTCCCTCAAAACCATTTAATGATGCAGAGTTAGTGGGGCACATGGCGAACATTGAGGCAGTTATCGTACAGATGATGGAAACATTTGCCATACTTTCCTAGGTTGTAGGGATAATGGCCATCATGACAGCGTGCAAACGGCTGACTGATAATGGCGTCTTGGGAAAAGGGTAATGATGACTCTAAATACCAGCAATGGTTGGTAGAAGGCAAAAAGCACATGATTGACTTTTGTGGCCAAAAAGAAGACAGGTGTCGAATGGAAATATCAAAGAATGACCATTTCTTCTGGCGTCGAAATTGACATTCTTGGGGGGCAATTTGTTAGCTTCTGAATTCGACACCTACACATATTGGTCCTACTGGCCAAGAATAGGCTGAAGAAATCTAAAGTTAAAAACGCTTCGACAGAAGAGTTCGTGATGTTAGTTGTGTCGAAGCTATGCTAAGAAGAGAAAAAATACTTAGATAAATTTTCTAAGTTAAAAGGGGTGTTCGACCAAGAAGCCTTTTCCCTTCGACCAAGAAACTTCGTATCAGCAACAATTGGTTTTGAATCTGAAGAAAGGAGGGAAAAGCAGTTCACCTGGCAGTTGAAGAAAGCAACATGGCATAAGGAAAGAAGTCGAAGTGCATGCAGAGGACACGTGTTCTCATCTTAGAGAGAGGCAACTCCTCGACGGTTACCTAGTTCTAGTATAAATATAGGGATTCTATGTAGATTTTCATGTGTTCAACTAATTATACAAGTCACTCAATATTATTCGAGTAACCGCTGCGTGAGAAAGAATACTGAGAATGTACGTTTGAAACACCACATTTTATAATCAAAGTCTTTTACATTCCTTTTTACATTCCTTGCCATTCTTGCTTACAACCTTTTATCTTACTTGCAAAGTTTATTTTCCCTTGCATTTTACTTGCACATTTTAGCAGATTTCTACACTTAAACTTATCTCAAACCTCTACCTTTCTCAGTCGAATGTGTTATTTATTAAAATTAGAAATTATCAAAACAACACAAATATTTAGCATATTTCCTATAATCAAACTGATCGATCCTGCAAGTAACCAAAAATTAATCTTTTTGGAAGATCAGTGGTTGTTTACCAATTTTCACGGTAAACACAAGTATGAGCTTATGTTTGGTCAGATGTTCCTTACCTTTCCTTTTACTCTCTTGTACATAGGACGCTCTCTTTATCTCTTTCTCATTCTTCAATTTTCAAAACCTTCTCATTTATTTTCAAAACTTTCATATTTATGAACTCGAACAACTTTGATAATAAACCCCGAGTTTGTCGAGCGACTTTATTTTCAAACTCCTTTTTCTTAATAAAAAACTCAAAACACTTTAAAAAAATAAAGATATGAATCATACGCAGTTGAGTCTTTTGGGTTAGGATGAGGCGGTATAGACTGAACCATGTTATTTCTTCCATTTCTAGACTTTATTACGATTCAATTCGCAAATATTTTCACAAATAAGTGGATAAGTAGTAAGTGTTCCTCCCGTGGAAACCATTCGCTATTATCCCAACAAAAACACTTCAACTCATTCAAATCTTTTTGCGCGCTCGAGCACCTTTTTACTTTAAAACCTTTTTTTCAAGATTATACATGATTCATTTATAATCAAGATGTTCTTTCTCTATCCCCATGGTCGTTGACTTCTCCACTTGAGTACTAGAGGTATTCTCAAGACCTCCCTCATGTTGGTGCGTAGTCCTTCTTTCTCTAACATAACTTGTGGGCATTTAGACGAGTCTTCTCATTAAAAATGACGACTTGTATCTTCATTTAAAATCAATCAACAACCAATTTTTGTTCTTTTCCAACTAAACTACGGTGCTCTGACTTTCCCATTGCACGAGGGAGCGTGTAGAAACTAGGTCTCACGACCAAAGGCGATCGCAATAATAAAAAACATTTTATTTTTGTTTCTTTAATAACTCTTTCATTCATTTTCCATTAGCAAGTTTAAGCTTTTGATAACACACCTTTTGAAAAAAATAAACAAAGTGGATCCTACAGAGTACCGTAGATGCTTAGGGTGCTAACACTTTCCCTTTGCATAATCGACTCTCGTACCTTGATCTCTAATATCTTATTTTATTTTGGGTTTTGTTTTCTTTTATCCCATTTCTCTTTGGAAACAATAAAATGTGGTGGTGACTTCATTATGTGAGTTAAGTCAATTAATGACTTAGTCTCAAATCTTTACCGCTACATTTTCACATTTACACGTGTGACACCAGGGAGCAAATTGCGGTTACTATGTGGACAAAACTTGAATCATTGTATATGACAAAGTATTTGGATCACATGTTGTATCTAATACAACAACTCTATTCGTTCTGAATGGTGGAGAAAAATCCATAGTTGAGCAACTTACATAATTTCACAAGATTATTGATAATATTGAGAATATTGCAGCGATGGTTGAAGATGAGGACAAGGCTTTGCTCCTGTTGATTTTACTACCCATATCCTTTGAGCACTTTAAGGATGCCCTTCTTTATGGTAAGTAAGGTACTATTACTTTGGATGAAGTCCAGATGACGGTGAAATCCAAAGAATTTTCAAAGTTAAAAGATTTAAAGATTGAAGATAGTGCTGAAGGCTTAAATGTGTCAAGGGGAGGAGGTGGGCATAAAAGGGATGTTCAAATTAAAGAGGTTTGATAAGTCAAGGGTAAAAAATTTTAATTATCAGAAAAGAAGTCATTTTAAAAGGGATTGTCTAGAGAGAAAAGTCAATGAAGATTATGTTCAAAGCTGCAGTTGCCTTGGGTGAGGAAAGTTATGAGGATGCCAGTGCAATAGAATTATTGAGTTTGGAAACTAAAGATAGTTGGGTCATTTTCTCAGGTTGCTCTTATCACATGTGTCCACGAATAAAATACTTTGAAACTTTGAAGATGGTGCAAGGTGGATTAGTTCGCCTTGGTGATAATAAGGCATGAAAGGTTCCTGGTATTGGTACAGGTCAGATTTAAAATGTTTGATGATCGTGAAATTTGTACTCACAATGTGAGGTATGTTATAGAACTCAAGCGAAATTTGTTATCTATAAGTATGTTTGATGATCTAGGCTATTGTACTAGAATTGAACATGGAGTGTTGAAGATTTCGCGTGATGAATTGATTATTGTTAAAGGGTCTAAAATATGTGGTCTATATATTTTAGAAGGTTCAAATGTTGTTATTCATTCATCATTAACTAGTGGAGGCTTTAATGACAAGGAAAAACTATGGGGTTTGAGTTTAAGGCATTATGAATGCTTGAGAAAGTTTCAAAGGAGTATAATGAATTTTGCAAAAATCAATGGTAAAAATGCATTTTATCGCTAAGTTATTATTAATTTTTTAGGGAAGAGCCGAGATTAAAACAACTTACTTGGTTGGTACTGAATTTCTTCAAAGGGAGAATAGTGAAAACATAAGGAGAAACCTGTCAGAAACTATAACGAAGAAAACACAGTTTGACGTGGAGTTTCCTACTATGGATGCTAGCAGTAGTGAGGGAACATTACATAGACCTCTGATTATCATTTAACACATGATAATGTAATGAGGGTTATTGTAGCATCTCAAAGGGACGATTATGCTAGCCTTGGATATTATGTGTTGAATGTGGATGAAGAACTACAAAATACAAAGCGAAGAACCTTCATAGAGGCATTTGAAAACAGGTGGAGTTAAAGGGGGTTGAAAACTCATACTTGTGGGCTTGTTAAACTACCTAGGCAGAAAAGGGTAATTAGAAACAAGTGGATGCCAGTGGCGGGATCAAGATTCAAGAGTTGATTGAATTTGTTCAAGGTTATTGATTAAAGTTTCAACATGATAGAGATAAGAAATGTTGTTGATGGTTAAATTGACATGAACACGCTTTAAAGTCAAGGTGGAGATTGTTGTAATGTAGCTTAAAACCTTTGTTGATGAAGAGAAAAAAAACATATCATGGAGATTGCATATACCACGAAAATCGAAAGTTTCAAAAAGTTGATCAAAAAGTCAAAATACCAGAAATCATGATAAGTTAGGTCGAAGGCGCTGCAGTGGCGATGGCGGTGGCTGGAGCTCCGGTGAGATGGTGGCTGCCAGAAACCAGGGGATGAGAGGCGGTCGGAAATCGACGGGCGACCAGGCCGCAGCAGTTGGCGGGGCGGCGGCATCGGCCAGGAACAACGGTGACCGGAAGTCTGGAGGAGGCAAACGGTCGGTCTGTACGGTTGGCGGAGGCAGTCCGTATGTGGGAACTTGATTTTGGAGTTTTCATACTTTTTAGCAATTTCCCATTTTGCGTGTTTCAGACTCTTTCAGTTCGGTCCATGGATCCATGTGTGATTGGATTGTGATTTTGTGCTCTAGTTGTTGGGTATTTGCTATTATAAATATGTATCTCTCATATGCTCGCAGATGTGACAATCTTAGAGCTTACAACAACAAGGGAGAGAAAGGATTTAAAGGTATAGCATATGGTTTTGGCTATTCACAAGGGAAACTTTAGAAAGACAAAGGTTTAGGGAAACTGTTGAAACACTTTTACAGGGTAAGTATTTTCTTTATCATATCCATAGGGATTGGGTGATATTACTGTCGCTCTACAGTCGAAATTTTTTTAAGCACAGGCTTATAAAAGGTTTTATTTTCAGAAAGTTTTGATTTCATGAAAAATGTCAAGTATCGGCAAAAGAGAGTTTTGGTTTTAAATGATTGATAAAAGCATGTCAAGATTAGGGCTCGATAATCTATTTTCATACGCATTTTCTTAATAAAGAATATGAACTTATTAACAATTAATATAATCACATATCCTCTCAATAAGTTTCATCTCTAAAATAAATTGTGAGTTTTATCATAGTGATCCTTTGATGATCTCTCTATCTAACTATCAATATGATAACTTTAAAAGCTTAATATAGGTGAATATCAACTCACAAAACTATGTCTAGAAATTGTTTGTTGATAAATGAAAACCTAGGTCAAGAGTTAAACATATTTCTCAATGATGATTCAAATCAAACATAAACCATAAAACAAGGATTTTCACCATATATTAATTATCAACTTGTTCACATACAAAATATCAAGAGAAATGCATACAAAAGTGGAGATTATCCACCTCTAATCTTGAAACAAAGAGTGATTTAGCTAACCATAGTCATGGTAGCTTGATCAATAAGTAAACAATAAACCTTTATGAGAATTTATTTTTTGAATAACCAAGTATTAAAAAAAAATTCGCAAATAACCGCGTTTCTGAAAAAATTATGCAAATAACCATGTTTCAGATGACTCCCCAAAGGAGGAGCCATCTCACTTGGCGCCTACACCCATTATTTAAGGGGAGGCGCCATCTCACTTGGCGCCTATGTGCTTAGGGCATGCCCTAAGCCAAGTGAGGTGGCGCCTATGTGTAATTCTAGGGAAAATTTTGCTTCTTTTTTTGTCCGGTGTGTTGCGCATTGGATACAGGATCAACAAAATTGACTTTTTATTATAAAAAAAATAATTACATCCAAATGTATTACATTAAAAGAACAGATAAAAAAAAACAGAAAAAAAATAGATAAATCAGTGATCCCCCAGAACCCAGTAATGACCCCCAGTTCCGCATCCGCGTCCTTGCCTTTCCCATGCTGGGTGTCGTCGTGTTTCCTGCTGTGGCAGGGTCGATGGCGCAGCGAAGTCAATGTGTTCCAGATCCATAAAATAAGTCAGATCTCCATATCTAAAAGATCCGCTTTGGTACATTCGGTTACCGATACCCTCAAAGTTTGGTCGTGTTGGCGGTGGGTGGGGTTCCATGGTGGGTCTGTAGCATTGATCGTCTGAGTACGGTGGGTAGAAAGGAAATGGATCTTGGGGTGTTTGGTATTGAGGATGTTGGGTGGTTTGGTGATATTATGGTTGATGGTAGGCTTGGTCGGTTTGTTCGTAATCTTCCGACATTCCCAGATCAGGGCTAAGGCTGGATGTTGAGGGGCCCATATTGGGATATACGGAAGACTGAAATTGTGTGTGGGGTATGCGGGTGTGTTGGTATTGTGATTGGTATTGTGGTTGGGTGTGAGGCATATGGGGGTATTG
Organism: Vicia faba; assembly: GCA_948472305.1. NCBI lineage: Eukaryota > Viridiplantae > Streptophyta > Magnoliopsida > Fabales > Fabaceae > Vicia > Vicia faba. Next base: position 1,342,947,280 of record OX451740.1, read on the forward strand.
GTACTAAGGTGGTGATTGTGGTTGGTTGTGGGGCATTTGAGTGTAATTGTGTTGTGGTGGGGACTGTGGTTGGGTGTTTGTGGTTCTGTTTCTTCTGGGGAATTGGTGGGAGGTTGATGGGTTTTTGGTTTTTTATTGGGGAAACGAGGATTGTGCTCATTGTGTGCATGGGTCAACCAAGTACCTTGGATGAGACACGTGCATTGTGGTTGGATGTGTCACATATTACCATGATTAAGGAAAACCGGGAATTGTAAAACATATTGGTGACGCCTCTGCCACATCTTACACCATTCCAGAGCGAAGTCTTTCCAGTTGGTAAGACCCCACTGGATTGCAACAACAACATTTTCCCCATTGCCTTTGCCCTTGTCGAGGGGGAGACCGGTGGTGCTTGGAGCTTTATTCTGAAAAATCTGCGGACACACGTGGCTCCTCAACCAGATCTCTGTTTGATCTCAGACAGACATGCCTCCATTGAAAGTGCTTACAATAATCCTACAAACGGTTGGCATGACCCTCCTTCTACGCATGTCTATTGCGTTAGGCATATCGTCCAGAATTTCACGAGGGAGATCAAGGACAAAACACTAAGGAAAGCGGTTATGAATGCGGGATATGTCTTGACACAATCCACATTCAAATATTACCGCAACGAGATCCGCTTGTCAAATCCGGAAGCCGGTAGGTGGATCGACAATATTCCAGTGGAAAAATGGACTAGGTCATATGACAATGGCCAAAGATGGGGGCACATGGCAACAAATCTTATTAAATCGATGAATGGGGTATTCAAAGGCATACGGAACCTCCCGATCACTGCTTTGGTAAAATCTACGTATTTTAGGATGGCTGCATTATTTGCCAAAAGAGGTGAAATATGGAATGAGGTGTTGCAATCTGGACAACTATGGAGTGAAAGCTGCATGAAATACATTAAGGCAGAAAGTGCCAAAGCCAACACTCATATGGTTATACGGTTTGACCGACACAGCCACAACTTCATTGTGAAAGAGACAATCGACCATAACGAAGGCCTGCCAAGACAAGAATATAGGGTCATGCTACCTTCTCGTTGGTGAGATTGTGGCAGGTGTCAAGCATTTCGTATGCCTTTCTCTCATGTCATTGCCGCTTGTGCTCATACCCATCAAGACGCGTTGCAACTTCTGTCACACATTTACAAATCTGAAACGTTGCTCAACGTTTACAACAACAACTTTCCTTTGGTAGCAAAACCAGATTATTGGCCTGCATACGACGGCGAAATAGTGTGGCACAATGACCAAATGCGAAGGAATAAGAAGGGTCGTCCCAAAAGTAAGCACATCACAACAGAAATGGACGATCTTGACAAGCTGGAAAGAAAGTGTGGTTTATGCCGTCGGTCGGACACAATCTTAAAAATTGTCCGAATCGGGCGTCTGCCTCGACCACATAAAAATTGTAATACATAAAATCTTTCCTTAATTATGTTGTAAACATTAGGGTTTTCTGTTAACATATTTTGCTACAATAAATATTGCGCGTACAAGAAAAATTAACGATATTCCGTCTACGAAATTACAACTGTTAACATAATTTCATCTGACCCATGCATCATCAACATTACATCGCTGTCTGTTTTGACTTTCTCCAACCATACATTAGGTATTCCTGTCGCATGTGAGGTTGTTGTTCGTTTTCGCTGGATCCTTCGAATTTTCCCCCCTCCGCAATGTCTCCATCTAGCCATCGCATCAACTCCCGCTTCAGACGCTCCATGGAGTGAATGTGCCAGAATTTCATTTTCATCGCAGGTTTTATGGCGGAGAAGATAACGTAACCATCTCTGCTAAAAATAATGGGCGACATCATGACGCAAATAACAGAGTAAAAAATAAAAAAACAGTGCGAGAAAGTTTGAGAAATTTCGGAGAAACTGACGAATTATTTATAAAACAACATTTTGCCCTAGTTTTGCCCTAGGAGCCAAGTGAGATGGCGCCTCCTCTCACTTTTAAAGTGCATACGTCATCTCACTTGGCTAAAAGTGAGAGGAGGCGCCAAGTGAGATGGCGCCTAGGACAAAACTAGGGGTGGAGGCGCCAAGTGAGATGGCTCCTCCTTTGGAGAGTCATCTGAAACATGGTTATTTGCGTATTTTTTTCTGAAACGCAGTTATTTGCGAAATATTATTTTAATACTTGGTTATTGTAAAAAAAAAATCCCTTTATGAACATAAAACTTGAAGTCTCAAAAATTGATGTTTGAAAGATTTGATTTTGAGTAGATATGAAGATGATGTTTTCTCTCACACACAAGTGTTTCTAGATTACAATAATGCAAGAAATTGTATGATTATGTCCAAAATAAAAAAATAAAATAAAAAATAGCTTATAAGCATGGTCTACCCATGCACCACCGTCGGGCGCTGCTTTACCACCTCGGGCGTTGTCGGCATGTTATGATTTAACCTCTCTACAATGACTTTACTAACCGCCTTATATATAACATTACATAAGGAGATTGTTCTATAGTGATTGACTTGCTCTGGCTGCTGGTTTTTCGGGGCGAGGAAAATATCAGTTTAGTTGACTTTAATCAATTCGCAGGGCGAATCCCAGGCTTTCTTGACAAAATTGAAAACATTTCTCTCAACGATATCCCAAGATTTCTGAAAGAAACCTGCAGGAAAACTATATGGGCCTGACGCTTTCCAAGGGCTCATGCTGAAAATGGCTTTCTTCACTTCTTAATCACTTATATTCTCATCAATTATCTTTAAAACATCTGGATCTAGTTGAGGAAAAGTATATTTGTTTTACACCCACGAATGACTTGTATCTTTGAAGGCAAATATATTTTTATAATGTTCAATAAATATATGCTTACTTTTGTTTTCATCCTCAATCCAACTGCCATTCTCATCTCTATTCAAAACAATGTTATTCTTTCGCCGATGTTGAATGGTTTTGAGATGATAATACTTGTTATTTCGGTCACCATCAACCAACCATTTATCTTTTGATCTCTGAAACCACATCATCTCCTCCTGCTTGAGTAATTCATTCATTTCTTGCTGGAGCTTCAATTCTACATTCGCAAGCCCCCATGTTACACTTGTTCATTGAAAATAGGGCCCCTCCTTTTTTTTTCATGCGCAAAAGTAATATCGTTAAAGCCCCAGCAATAAGCCAGGGTTCCACCATAGTTTCACTAAGACCACCTCCAACGGTGGTTTTTCAGATTGGTTTTCCAGCTTGGCATTGAAATTGTCAACAAAAAAGTTGTTCCAGCTAGTGAACGGTACAAATATAAGCAACGGTTCTTCATATTTTTTTATTATTAAAATAATCAATTGTGGGACCCAATAACAATTTTAAATCAAATAAAATTTAGTATGAATAAAATATTAATATACAAAGTAAAATTGTGGGACCCAATATAAGTTCTTTAAAATTGTACCATTGGAGTGAAAAATAGAGTGAGTTGCTTCAAGATGATATGGCTTAATGGGTCCCACAAAGAACCCAAATATGAGTAGCACCATTGGAGATGCTCTAATGTCTTTCAATTCATCCCATAACACTTTACGCTTATCAGTATTAGGGCTAGCATAATTTATAGTAAAATACCATGCATGGTTACGACGATCGCTCACCTTTACATACATAAACTGAAACTTCTTCTTAATAACATCCACATTTATTACTTCTTCCATACAATCTATAATAATACCACCAACATAACACATGTTATCAGTTGCTAAAAAACCATCAAAACCAAGCTTGCTAATTGTTTTCTTGATTCTAACATGTTCACAACCAGTCTCCATAATCACAAGAATTTTTGGCTTATGATTATTAGTGTATTGCTTACAAACTCTATAAAAGCTAGTGTTGGAAGCACCATGACAATTCCACACAAAAATGTCATTTGGTGTATTCATCATCAAATAGGTAAAGAGGTTGAGATCAACAAAACACAACACTTATTGTGGCGTTTCACCCACAACTTCAACATCAATTTCCATTATTTATTGGAATTTCTGGATGCTCTCCACCATATTTCCACTTTCAGTAATAACTTCCATTGTCTCATTCTGACCATTATTGTCGATAACATATTGAATTTTAATTTGATCATTAGGAGGTCTCATTTCATTTGGAACTGCCATGCATAAAATAGGTTCACTTCTTCCAATCCAGTTCGGCCAAGTGTCATACTTCTCAATAGTCTTTCCATCACGCCCTGTAATTGAAGTTGTTCCCTCCATGTTAACATTCGCTAACGAAACTATTAATTCCTCAGTTGATTTGACCCCTAATTTATCCACCATATTTTCATCTATTTGTCTTGGGTTTCCCGCTGTTTTGGAATTCGTCCTCTTAGCACCCGCCACATTATGCTCCTTGTTATTTTTTCTTGCTAGAGTTTTACTTTTTGTTATTCTTGTCTGCCATAATGTCCTCATACGATTCAACATTGTTTCCTATTTTGACAATCTATTGTGCTTTACTATTTACTTCAATTCTGTCTGCCACCACTTGTTTCCTTATTTGGTTTTCCAAAACATTAATCAAATTATCTTCATTTTGTATCTTTCTAATGATCATTTCATTATTACTAATTATTGCGCTCTGATTGCCATTATTTCCTTCCATGATTTGCTCATTATTTCCATTATTTATCATGATCTCATTATTTATGTTGCCATTTAATGCCCCTAATAGAGATCCAGACGTGCCTGCGCATGTAATCGCCTTCACCGGAGCTTTCTTGTTGTCGAATTTCACCATATTATTCTCTCCAATTGACGGAATTTTAAAGTTAACCCAACTTCCAGTTGTTTCCTTCCTCACTCTTCTTTCTTTCTAGACCACCGTCCAAGGACTTTCAGATTCAGTTATCGACATATCTTGATGCTGGCCATTGTCAGGGATTGAGTTTGTAGCCTTCTGAATATTCTTTTCCGGACAACCAGCTTTATAGTGCCCAAATCAACCAAAGTTGATGCACAAAAGATGTAATCCTTCGTACTCAACTTTTTACTATGTTTCTTTAATCTTGAACATTGCAATTAGGGGTTTAGACAAATCCACTTCAATACACAGACACACATAATTCCCTCGCTCCTGCGGCAATGTGTTTTTGTCCACCTTAACCGTTTTTCCCAGTTTATTTCCCATGAAAGTCAAAATTCTAGGGCCATAATACTTAATTGGTAAGCCTGTGATTCTAATCCAAACAACAACTTTTTTAATGGTTTCACTAGATGGATGGAAATCTGGACTCTATGGTTTTACAGTGAGATAATGGTCATATATGAACCAAGGTCCATTAGATAGCACCACGTTATGATCATCCTCATGCGTAAAAGTCACAATGAATCAACACCTTGTTGCGTAATGACCAATCTTGTTGCAGTTGAAACATTTGACTTGTGATTTATTTTTCCTCGACCATGAGGTTACTCTTCCACGACCTCTTGTTGCTTGTGGATTCCAACTTCTTTCTCCATTGTTGAAGTTGTTGGAGTAGTTATTGCAACCACCTCTTCCTTCTCCTCCATGTCCTCGTCCACGTCCACGATATTGGCCATGACCTCGTCCTCTTTGGCTCTTGTAATTCGCATAGTTTTCTTCCTTTATGTTGAGTTATAGTAATTGCTCCATAACCTCCTTTTGTTTAATTTTTCTCTTTTGTTTTTCTTTGTATGCTTGTAAGGAAATGAGTTTATCAATAGTCATGGTCTTTAGATCCTTATTTTCTTCAATGTTGGTAACAATGAAGTCAAAACTTGGATTTAAAGTGCGAAGTATTTTCTCCATGACTTTCACATCATCAACATCTTCACCATTTCTCTTAAGTTGATTGACTACAGCCAATACTCGAGAAAAATAATCTGAAATTGACTCGTACTCCTCCATAAATAAACGTTCAAAGTCACCTCTAAGAGTTTGAAGACGAATCTTTTTTACCTACTCAACTCCTTTGTTGCAAGTTTGAAGCTTGTCCCATGCTTCTTTGGCCGTTGTTGCGTTGGATATCTTCTCAAATGTATCTTCATCCACCGATTGATAAATGAGAAAGAGAGTTTTCTTGTCTCTCTTTCTTGACTCCTTCAATGTCTCTCTTACACCTTAGCTTAGTGAGGATTCATCTTGATCCTTGAAGCCTTTCTCAACAATATCCCACACATCTTGAGCTCCTAGTAGCGCCTTTATCTTGATACTCCAATTATCATAGTTGTTCTTTGTGAGCATCGGCATTTGGAAAGGGAAACCACCATTTGCCATTTTGTGGATCTTGAAGCTTTGATACCACTTTGTTGGAAATAAGACCTTTTATGTTAAGGATAAGTGTGTGGGAATATTGAAGGTTTGAATATAAATTTGATAAGTAGGATAATTCTTTATGGAGGAGAAGAACTTTGTATTTTTGCTTGATACAAATGTGTAGAATTACATCTCTATTTATAGTACTCTAAGGTGAACTCTAGACACACTAATTCTAGAGAGTTCTCAACTCTAGAGATCCAAAGACCATTCTAGAAAATATTACAATTATAAGAAATATCTAGAGATTCCATATATTACAAGAATTCTCTAGAAAACTACTTAAGCCCAAAATAACTAAGCCCAAAAACCAATTAATAAATTTAGGTCCAAATCAAGTTTAATATTTTTAACATCCCCCCTTAAACTTAATTTGTGACTCCAAGCATACTCCATAGCTTCACGAAAGTTTCCAACTTTAGTGGCTTGGTGAAAATGTCGGCAGCTTGATCTTGAGACATTACATACTTCAACTTCACCTCTTTTTTCTCAATGCACTCTCTTATGAAGTGGTAACGGGTGTCGATGTGCTTACTTCTTTCATGAAAGATTGGATTCTTTGCCAAAGCAATTGCTGATTTATTATCAACACATATTTCCATTGGATCTTCTTGTGGCATTTGTAACTCTTTCAACAAGTTTCTTAGCCAAATTGCATGACAAACGCATGATGTGGCAGAGACATACTCAACTTCACAAGTTGATAGTGTGACTATTGGTTGTTCTTTGACATCCAAGTGAAAGCAATATCTCCTATAAAGAACACATAACCAGTAGTGCTCTTCCTATCATCCAAGTCTCCACTCCAATCGCTATCACTATAGCCAAGAATCTCATAATTATTAGAAGAGTAATAGTGCAAGCCAAAGTTAGTTGTACCTTTAATGTATCTAAGGGTTCTCTTTGCCACCTTGAAGTCATTTATTGTTGGAGCTTCCATGTATCGGCTTACAACTCTTACATCATAGAGAATATATGGCCTTGTACTTATTAAGTAACGTAGACTTTCAACCAAACTTTTGTAAAGAGTTGGATCCATATTCTCCCTGTTTTCATGTTTGCTTAACTTACTACCACATTCCATCAGGGTGCCAACTGGATTGGCATCATTCATCTTGAACTTCTTAATGACTTCTTTGGCATAGCCTTCGTGGGTGATGAAAATTCCTTTGTCTTCTTGCTTTACTTAGATGCCAAGATAATATGCCATGAACCCCATATCTGTCATCTCAAATTCATTTGACATGTCTTTCTTGAACTCTTCGGACATGCTTGGATTGTTCCCTGTGAAAATCAAGTCATCTATATATAAGCACACAATTAAAATATCTCCACTTTATGCTTTGATATAGAGTGCATGCTCATATGGGCACTTGATGAAGTTCTTGTCTTAAAAGTACTTGTCGATTCGAACATTCCAAGCTCTCAGTGCTTGTTTGAGACCGTACAATTCCTTCTTCAACTTCAATACTTTTTCTTCTTGCCCTTTTACTTCATAGCCTAGTGGTTGCTCAATATAAACTTCTTCTTCGAGAAAACCATTCAAGAAGGACGATTTCACATCCATTTGTTAGATCTTCTAATCTATTGTTGGCCGATGCTATTGGGCCGATGCTATTGGGAAACATTCGCACATCAATACTAGTAACAAGGATGATGGTGAATTTCATGCTTTGGGGAAGTTCAAGAGGAAAAATCCGCCAATCTTTGAAGGAGCTCATTAACATGAAAAGGCAAAATTTTGGTTGAAAGCGATTGAGAAGATCTTATAGGTCATGAATTGTTCGGATGCACAGAAGGTACATTTTGGCACCCATATGCTTGAGAAGGAAGTTGAGGATTGGTGGAACAACATTGTTCAGAGGTTTAATGAAGATGATATTGAGGTTACTTGGGAACTTTTTAGGGATGCATTTCTGGATAAGTATTTCCCTGAAGATGTGTGTGGCAAGAAGGAGATTGAGTTTCTTGAGTTGAAGCAGGGTAATGGTGTTGTGGCGGAGTATGCTACAAAGTTTGAGGAGCTGATTAAGTTTTATCCTCATTACAACACTGCTAATGTTTATAGATCTATGTGTCTTAAGTTTGTGAAAGGTTTGATACCTGAGATCAAAAATGCTATGGGTTATCAACATATTACTAGATTTTCTAAGTTGGTTAACAAGAGTAGGATCTATGATGAGGATTGTCGAGATAGTGCTGCTCACTATGAGGCTTTGCATGATAATAAAGGAAAGGGGAATGGTGTTATGTTGTTGGCTTTGATGGAAACATTGGAAATTGGTGGAAAGAAAACGATTGGTGAATTTTCAATAGTTAATGATTTTCCTGAGGTATTTCCTGATGATGTAAGTGATTTACCGTTAGAGCATGAGGTGGAATTCACAATTGATTTGATTCCTGGAACTAGTTCGACATCGATGGCTCCGTATCGGATGTCAGCATCTGAATTGAAAGAGTTGAAGAGTAAACTTGAGGATTTACTTGAGAAGAGGTTTATTCTTCCTAGTGTGTCACCGTGGGGTGCACCTGTTTTATTGTTTAAGAAGAAAGAAGATATTATGAGATTATGTATGAATTATATACAACTGAACAAGGTGACTATCAATAATAAGTATCCACTTTCTAGGATTCATGATTTGATGGATTATTTGGTTGGTGATAGTGTGTTTAGTAAGATAGATTTAAGGTATGAGTATCATCAGATTCGTGTGAAAGCTGAAGATATTTAGAAGAATGCTTTCAGAACAAGGTATGATCATTATGAGTATTCTGTGATGTTGTTCGGTGTGACCAATGCACCTGGTGTATTTATGGAATATATGGATTTTTCATCATCATTTGGATAAGTTTGTGGTTGTTTTCATTGATGATATTTTGATCTATTCGAAGAGTGAAGAAGATCATGTTGAGCATTTGAGGATTGTATTATCTATGTTGAAAGATAATAAGTTGTATGCAAAGTTTTCTAAGTGTGAGTTTTGGTTGAAAGAATTGAGTTTCCTTGCTCATGTGATATCAAGTGGTGGTATTTATGTTGATCCATCGAAGATTGAGGTTGTGTCTCAATGGGAAGCTCTGAGATCTGTTTATGGAATTAGAAGTTTTCTTGGTTTAGCAGGTTATTATCAGAAGTTCATTGAAGGCTTTTCCAAGTTATCTTTGTCGTTGACGCAATTGACTAGGAAGGGTCAAGCTTTAATTTGGACTGCTCAATATGAAGCTGATTTTCAAGAGCTTAAGAGAAGGTTGATAACCACTCCTATTTTGATTTTGCCTGATCTGGCATAACCATTTGTTATGTATTGTGATGGTTCATTGATGGGTTTATGAGGTGTGTTGATGCATAATTGACAATTTGTAGCTTATGCTTCAAGGAAACTTAAAGTGCATGAAAGGAATTATCCGACTCGTGATTTAGAGTTAGCTATTGTTGTGTTTGTGTTCAAACTTTGAAGGAATTATTTGTTTGGATAAAGATTTGATGTGTTTAGTAACCACACGAGTTTGAAGTATTTGTTTGATCAGAAAAATTTGAATACAAGGCAAAGAAAATGTTTGGAATTCTTGTAGGATTATGATTTTAGTTTGAATTACCATACTAGTAAAGCGAATATTGTGGCTGATGTATTAAGTAGGAAGTCTTTGCATATGTCGATGTTGATGGTGCGAGAGTTGGAATTACTTTAACAATTTCGAGATATGAGTTTGGCTTATGAAGAGACTTCTTTTGGTGTTAAGCTTGGTATGTTGAAGCTTACTAGTGGAATTCTTGATGAGATTCGAGAAGGTCAAAAATATGATTTGAGTTTGGTGGACCGATTGGCGTTGATCAATCAAGGTCGAGGTGGTGATTTCTGGATTGATGAGAATGATATCTTGAGATGTTGTGATAGAGTTTGTGTTCCAGATATATTTTATTTGAGAAAAATGATTCTTGAAGAAGGACATCATAGTGGATTGAGTATTCATCCTAGAGCTACTAAGATGTATCAATATTTGAGTAAACTATTTTTGTGGCCAGTTATGAAGAAAGAGATTGCAGAATTTGTCTATTCTTGTTTGATTTGTCAGAAGTCGAAGATTGAACATCTGAAACTGTCTGGTTTGGTGCAACCATTATTTATTCCTGAATGGAAATGAGATAGTATTTCTATAGATTTTGTTTGTGGTTTACCTAGAACACCGAGTAATTGTGAAGCTATTTGGGTTATTGTGGGCAGGTTGATAAAATCTACACACTCTATTCTGATGAGAATGGATTATCTGATGGAGAGACTTGAAAAGTTGTACATTGAGAGGATTGTAAGCTTTCATGGTATTCTGTCGAGTATTGTGTCAGATAGAGATACGAGGTTTACTTCTAGATTTTGGGACGGTTTACAGAATACTTTGGTTACAAAGTTGCGTTTGAGTTTTACTTATCATCTGCAAACAGATGGTGAGACTGAGAGGATGATTCAGTCACTTGAGGATATTTTGAGAGCTTGTGTTTTAGAACAAGAAGGTGCTTGGGATAGTTACTTGTCTTTGATTGAGTTTACTTATAACAACAATTTCCATTCGAGTATTGGGATGGAACCGTTTGATGATTTGTATGGTAGAAGGTGTAGGGCACCTTTATGTTGGTATGAATCTGGAGAGAGTATTGTGGTTAGATATAAAATAGTTCAACACACTACCGATAATATTAAGATGATTCAAGAGAAGATGAAGACTTCTCAGAGTCATCAGAAGAGTTATCATGGTAAGATGAGGAAAGCACTTAAGTTTGAGAAGGGAAATCATGTGTTTTTGAGAGTTACTCTAGTAACAGGTGTCGGTCGAGCTTTGAAGTTGCGTAAGTTGACGCCGTATTTTATTGGTCCTTATCAGATTCTAGAGAAGGTAGGTGAAATAGTTTATGAGATTGCTTTGCCACCGTCACTTTCTAATCTCTATGATGTGTTCCATGTGTCTCAGTTGAGGAGATACATTACGAATCCGTCTCACATTATCCAATTAGATAATGTGCAAGTGAGAGATAACTTGACTGTGGAGACATCACCTATGTGGATTGAGGATCGGGAGTTGAAGCAACTTCAAATTAAAGAGATTTCCTTAGTGAAGGTAGCTTAGGGAGGACCGACGATGGAAATGTAACTTGGGAATTGGAGGGTCAGATGAGAGAGTCTTATCTTGAGTTGTTTGTTTGAAGTAATTTTCTAGGACGAAAATCTTCTAAGTGGGGGAGAGTTGTAACACCATGTTTTTCTTTAGTAATTATTTTAATAGTTATTTGTTTTATTAATTATTATTTGCTATAGTAATTAATTAATTGTATGATTATGTGAATATTTGAATTAATTGTTTAATTGTGTTTTAGGTTAATAAGTGTTCAAATAGAAATATTGAGTATTGGATCTTAAGTGTCACATTAGAATGGATGGGTGAGATAAGCCCATTAGTGAAATAAGGGTTAATAAGGTGTTGTAAAACATAAGAGGTGGAGTTGTAAAACAAGAGAAGAGAAGAATAGGAGAAAAGAAGGGAAGAAGGGAGAAAATGAGAAGAGAAGAGGAAAAGCTTAGAAAGAGTCAACATCTAAGACAAGGGTGAGATTTCTTGTTATTATGGGATTATATATGAGTATGTAATGGGTAGTAACATAAATTAAGAATTTCAATTTCTAGGTTTTTGATATACTTATGTTTTAAAATGTGAATCATGAATTTTGTTTGGAAATCATGTTTTTATGTTGGTAATTGATATTATATGTTAGACATAAGTCATACTACATTTAATTGGTGAAAATGGATGTTGGGATGAATTTTGGATGAGAAATTCGTAACAAGACAAAACTGTTCGCAAGCAGATTTTTCTGCATAATCGCAAGCGCGCTTAGCGAGGTGATGGGCGCTTAGCACGGTCACGGATGAAAACTTTTATATTTTCATGAATTGAATGGGGGTCTATATGCTTATGATTTATCATTTATTTACATGAATTTTAATAATATATTCAATGTGTTTTGGATTAGTTTTGGATGAATTTTGATGAGAAAATGAGACTTGATTTTGTGTATGTAATTTTTGGGAATTGGTGTTGATTGAAGATAACATGGTTTGTACTTGTTTCTGCATATTATATGATGTGTTGAGATGATTAATGTTATGAGAATGCACTGTATGTGATTGATGACATGAAATATGTATGTTGTGCAATTTGGTGAAGATAATTCAAATGTGTTGGATAATGTGATGTATGTTAAATATGTTTGGATCTCAACCCGAAAAGTTAGCTCAAAGGGTGAGGTTGCCCTCACATATTTATACACCCAACAGCCCGGGAATTTAAGCAATGTGGGACTTCAAATAAACTCCTACAACATAAATATCAACTTCAACACCCACCCTCACGCCTAGCATGGGCATGGGCCAAATGCCCATATTGAGTCCTTAACCCGACTCCGATATCATTTTTTATCCACAACCATGTAAAGATACTCTTAATACAAGCAACCCAGTCCCTTTCTCGAACCAAAGACTCTGATACCATGTTAAATATACTTGAATCTCAACCCTAAAAGCTAGCTCAAAGGGTGATGTTGCCCTCACATATTTATAAACCCAACAACCCGGGAACTTAAGCAATGTGAAACTTCAAACAAACTCCAACAACACAAATATCAACTTCAACAATGTATACTTGTATAATTAAGATTTATAGATGGTCTTAATTGCATATGATGGTTGAGATTGTACATGTATATGCATCATTTGTGTCAAGAGACAATGTTTGGTAATTCCGTAGGAATTATTGACTTATCGCAAATCTAACGCTGAAGGGAGTTTGAAAGCTTAAGGCTGAATCGAGCTTTTATTGGTGGTTATCTGTCTGATAGATGGACCCGACTGGACCGGTAAGAATAATATTTTGTACCACATGCATATCACATTGAGTTGCATTGGAGTCACATGTGTCAATGTGAAATGTTGAGTTGGTGTGCATTATGTGATATTGGTGTGAATGTTGAAATGATGTTTTGTATGACATCACTCAGGTACCAAGGATAGCGGTGATGCTTCTAGCATTGATTAGTCGGAGGAGATTAGATTCTTGTTTATCCTCTTACTAGGTAGAGAGTCATGCGTTGGTCTATGTAACACGGGGAATCTTTGGATTCATGTTATGTTTATGATATTCATGTTTATTTGAGAGATGTTGTTATACTCTCTGGATATTTATGTTTGATTGAGATGTATGTGATGATGGTCTTTAGTGCCTAGTATTTATGATATGATTGTCAGTATGAGATTTCAATCATTCGTATTATTATTGTGAGTTATGAATTATTCCGCTACGAGATGCTTATGTGTTATGGTATGGAGCATGATTCTAAATGTGTGTTATGAATATGACCAGTGTATTAAATTTGTTGACGTGAAGTAAATGCGACGCCCTTTTGTGACGTGAATGCTAAATTACTCTGATTATGTTATATATTTGTGCGGGGTAGAAAGGCGATTTTACATTAAGTAATACAAATCACACCCCACATACGCTTATACATAAGCGCATAACTCAATAACGGGGTCTCTCACCTCACATGAGCAGGACCTTTAAACTACCGTAAAACACCACCATACATGGTTTCTCGTCGCCGTGGAAAATTCCAAACTACCATACAATATAATATACCTACTAAAGTCTCTCAGTGTCTTTTACATGCGCAATGGCAGCACACACACCTGTATTTTTTTACCAGTGCAATATACATATTTGTTCTTAAGTGCTCTTCTTCTCTTAGGCAATTTCATCAAATCAAATGTGTTATTCTCATGCAAGGAATTTGTCTCTTTTTGCATGGCCTTCAACCACTTTTTTATCAAAAATTGAAATGGCCTCTTGGTATTGCTTAGTCTCTCCATAATTAATGATAATTACCTACTCCCGTTGAAGATATCTTTGAAAATTTTGATATTTTCTTGTAAATCTTCTCAACTCAAACTCAATCATTGGTTCAGATAGAACCTCTTCAACAGACCCATCATAATGAGGTTCTTGATCATTAGTTAAATTATCATCATCTACTTATATATCTTCTTCATGTGTAAAAAAATTATTATGAGATTTAAATACAACATCTATCTTTCTAACATCAAATTTTACCCTCTCAACTTTATTAAAATCTTCAATAATTTTGTTCTTCAACAAATTCATGCAAGAAAATTAATATATAAGAAAATTTGCAGCTGATTTCTCCATAATATTATAATGGTTCAATATACTTTCAAAGCTAGTTTTTTTTTTTTACCAATTGGAAGCAAACATACAACTTATCCTTTTCTTATCACTGTCCTTTCTTGTCAAGGATTTGATTCCAAGCCAATATGAATGAGTGATAACGAGAAAACGTATCATATAATTACTATGCTTTTTACCGATTTTATATTACATTAAGTCGTCTAACCCCCTATTATTTCGAGTTTATTTGTCTTTTTACAAGTATAACATTTTTCAACTCAAACCAATGGAAAAGGACTACATGAAGAAGGCTAGACAATAAACAAAGAGAAAAAGAACTAAAACTGCAAAGTTTGGAATTTTGGAGCAGTGACGGTCGTCACACTCTTGTGACGGGCGTAACGACCCCCAACTTGAAACAACGCTCGTCACACATCACTGACGAGCGTAATGCACTATTTAAGCGCGTTACGACCGTTGCCCACCTGTGACGACCGTCACGCGCGTGAAGATGAACGTTGTGCATTGGTGGAGACGTGGGCAACATGAGGGCAGACTTGTTCTCCTATTTTCCCTCCACTCAGTAACCATGCTCCCTATATTTCCTCCACTCAACCTTTTCTCAAGACACTTTCAACTTCTATTTCCTCTCCTATATATATGTGTGGTAGTGCAAAGCTGCAGGGGTCGAAGGAATTTTCCTAGAACAAATTTATTAATTTTGCCATTATTTTTATTTCCTTGTTTTAGAGCATTTTTCCACATACTGTAATTCCTACTTCCAGTATTATTTCAAGCTTTAGTTTTAGGTGTTAATTCTTCATTCAAGAATTAACACAATTTATTTACTTCAATCAAGCTGCAAGGAATATTGTAACATTTCAAGATTACCATAGCAACGTTAATTCCAGGTTTTTATTGCAATTAATATTTATTCATTTTTTGTATTATGCCAATTATTTTTATGAATTATATTTTGAATTGCATTATTGTTAAATCTATTATGTCCGACTAAATTATTCGTACCGGTATGTGACTCTTAAGAACCGAAAGAATTCAGTGATACCTTGGCCAAAAATATTTATTTATAAAACAATTTCTGGTTTCTAATTTCCATGCTTAATTTAACTACCCTTGTCACGAGAGTGAGAGGTTAATTAACACGATTTTGCCACGAGAGTGGGAAATTAATTAAGGCAAGAACCTGCATGCGAGAGCTGGGGTTCAACCCAGATAGTGGTAACGAAACATTAATTTTTAAATACACGAGAGTGTTTTAATAAATTAATTAAACTCAAATTGTTTTCAAAAAGTGTTATTAAATTTAAAGTGCATCCACTAGGTTTAGTAGCATAACTTATTTCATGAACACGAGAGTGTATGTTTCAGGTTTTTAAACAATTAGTTTTTACCGAAATACTTTATAGGCCAAGCGATTCACCGAATTCCCGAAGTCCGACTATCACATACTGGTATAACTATTACTATTATTTTTAATTAAACTGTTTCCCCCCAAAAATCAAATATTCATCGCTTAGTTAAACAAACTGTAACATTAGATCATATGTGATTGATCCTCGGTCTCTGTGGGTTCGATAATCATTTAAAACTAGAACAAATGAATTGTATACTTGCAGTTAGTATCCCGACAGACTCAAAGTCCGGATCAAGTTTTTGGCGCCGTTGCCGGGGACTGATTAATCAATTAAGTACGATTCTTCTGTTGCGCGTTTAGACTTGGCAACATAAACCCTCTTTCGATTTGTATGCCAAATACTCACTCCCGAAGCGAGCCTTTTCATCTACAAATCTTGTCTCAGTTACTATGTATCACCCAAAATTTTTCTACAACTCCCACTCTGAGTATTTCGAGGAATCACAAGAATCCCATAAATCTGACCTCGAAATACTATTGGAGAATTTCAATGCATCACAAACTCATTCTCACCCGAATTACCTTTCTAACCACCAATTCCAACATTTTGAGGAATCGCAAGAATATTATAATTCCAACCAAACTTACCCTCAACCAAATTTCCCCTACAAGCACTACACCCAATATTTCGAGGAGACGCAAGAACCCTATAAATCCGACCTCGAAATATTAATGGAAATTTAATGAGATATCAATGATGACAAAGCGCTTTGTGGAAACACAAAATGCGACTCTAACTCACTTTGAAGAATCAGATGAATCACATGATTTCAACTTTGAAGCATCAATGGAGGATTCCGACGCGACGCTAATTCACTCTAGGTTAGAATCTCTGATGGAGCACTTTGTAGAGACACAAACTGTCCAGAACAAAGAGTTTAGAAAACAAAGTCTTCAAAATAGTGAAAACCTTAGGCAACTGACCACTGTGGTTGAGTCGCTCGTGACTCACAACATAGCCTTAGAGACTCAAATCTCCCAGCTTGAACAAAACCCTCTAGGACCCTTCCCTGAGGAAAAATTGGATGTTGTAACAACCAGTAGTGAAAAACAAGTTGAAAATTCTAAGGAGAGTGATAATGAGGTTGAGGAAAGTGATGATGTGGGTGAGGAGAGTTCAGACGAGAAAAGAGTAAAGATTGAGAAAAATCCTCCAACACCATCTAAAAGGGAGGTTGTAGAAGAGGTAGAAAAGGGAGCACCTATTGTTATGCCTCACCCCTATACCCCACCGTTTTCTTTCTCGAAAAGTTTTATGGAAGCTCAGATAGACTCCCAATCTAAAACATATGTGGAGGTATTGGAAAATATCCACACTAATGCACCCTTGTTGGAAGTCTTGCATAAAAATAGAAAATTAGAGGACCGTGAAACTAGGGATATAATTACTGTTAAGAAGGTAAGGATAACCTTTGAGGTGGTGGATAAAATCACTAAGCCCAAACTTGAAAAGTTGGTACTTAGGATAGATCCAGAACCACCACCACAAGTTCAGAAGAATGCACTATCCCACAAAAGAAAGAAAAGAAAAGGTGAGGGATATGTGAGATGGCTTGATAAGTGGCCATGTAAAATGACAACTACTAAAAGTTCAACCGAGGAGTCATCCTCGAGAGAACCACCATGAGTTCTTGCACTTCTGAGCCGTCGAGCTATCGACGTTAAACAAAGCTCTGCGTGGGAGGCAACCCACCTATTTGTTTTTGCTATTATTTCCGTTTGTTTTTGTTTTTCTTTTCCGTTTCTACATTTATTTCTTTTAAAGATTTATTTTCATTACTTCTAAAAAATTTTATACAACTGCTGCTGATTTTCAATCAACTTTACAGGTTTTGTGAAAAAAAGTCTTTTTCTATCCTACCTTCTCCCCTGATTTGCTTTCCCACTTTGCTATTTACTATGGAAACCACTTTTAGAGGCAGGAACCAAATGAGGAGGTTTGAGGAATTATCACACAGAAATATTGGTATGACCTTATATTATGATGAACCAACAATGGACACTTTAGGCATTAAGGATAGTGTCCATTATCTGTTTAGCCAGCTGGGGTGGGAAAAAGACCACATTAAATCTAGGTTTGTTATATACCGCGAGCTCACCCTTGAGTTTCTGAGCTCCTTAGTTCATATACCCGAGCGCGGTTTCGGAACTAGAAAGGGATTTATAGCCTTCAGGTTATTTGGTATTGAATTTGCTTACACCCTTAAAGAATTAGTCGACCTTCTAGGATTCCCTAGCGGGCCTTTTGATTTTTCTACCACCCAGGCAGAGTTAATGGATTTTGAGGTAGACTATTTTTTGGGGGACTTTAACTGGAAATTACCACCCTGAGCCGGATAGCATGGATAATAATGAAATACACAACCCCGCTATCCGCTATTTCCACAAGATTCTAGCACATACCATTTTCAGAAAAGAACAGAACCGCACTGTCGTATCTAAAGATGAGATATTTTTGCTGCAGTGCATGACCCAAGGCCGACCTGTAAATGCAGTTCCATTCTTCATGCAGACATTTACCCGCATTTCTGAGAACCATAGCGAGCCAATCATCATAGGAGGCCTTGTTACCATGATTGCTAACGCCGTCGGACTTAGATACCAGCTACATAGGTGTACATAATTCAGTTCAATCCGCCCTATGAACATTGATTTTTGTTTCCACCTACGAATAATAGGTAACCTAGGTCCTGCACCCTTCGATTACTTGATAAGGGACGAAGTAGTCACAGTATTTACACTTCCTAACCATGCCAAAACAAGTGCCCACAATCGCGACAATTGGTTGTATGAGCTTAACCCTCCCGACCACCCTTCGACACCTGAGACACCCCAATCCTACCAAGTTTATGATACCACAATGTCTGATGAGAGTGACCCCGAGACCCCTCCTGGTTACCATGATGGTAACAATATCATAGAGGAAGTTGATGCCCCTGCAATAACAAAAGGGGAATATGCTGAAAATTTGAATAAAATCTTTTCTACGCTGGACGTTTACCAGACGGACATCAATGGAATCAAGAACGAGTTGAAGGGTATGCGTATGGACGTGATAGGCTTAACTGATATTACTGTGGAGCAGTTTTATCACATACATGCAGCTTTCGAATACTTGAAGACGCGACTGGGATGAAGCAGCAGAATCAACACTTATTTTTACCTTGATTTTTATGTTTCTAGGCAGTTTATGATTTCATTTTAAACAAGTTTACTCTTTAAAGTTTTTAAAGTTCTGTTAGAAACATATATTCATTTCAATTTCAGTTTATTTTCATTTTATTTCATTTTCAGATTATTTTCATTTTCATTAAATTTACTGTGTTACATCTAATATTATATTCACTTATCATATTATCATTTTGCAAAATTTTGTTATACGATGTATGTTGGAAATACTCTGCATGTATTGAATTATTGTGTTATAATGTTTTGGAATTATACTGTTTCGTCCATTTCATAAATATGATTCTTTGCACCCGTAACAATCGTAACGTCCCCATGACGAGTGTAACACGCGTTTCACCGTGTTACACCCGTCAGCCCATTGTGACAGTCGTCACGCGCGCCCAATAACATATTCTGCTATTACAGAAGCCGTTCCACTTTCCATTCATTCTTCCCTTTTTTTCCCAAATCCGTAACAATACCCATTCAAATTTTCTCTCAAATTCCAACACTCCAACACTTAAACTCCATCAACCCACTACTCAATCCACATTCTAAACCATTTTCACGATTAAATCTTTTGCATGCACTATGGCCAACAACCAGCAAATCCCCAATCTCACTTTCAGAGCCGACGAGCAAGGTGAAACCCAACGACTCAAATTCCAGAAGTTCCAACGCCGCGGTCTCCAACCTACACGGTATGTAGACCTTGATTGTTTGAGGAATTTGGGACTGCTAGACAATGTCCGACAACTTTTGCAGAACGTGAACTTATGGAACCTGTGCCGCGAACCGCAACCCATTTACGAAACTCTCACCTTTGAGTTTCTGAGTTCCTTTGCATACATTACTCCCCCTAGTGCCACGAGCGAACTCTCAGGCGTGGCCAAATTTCGAATGTTTGGCACTGAGCATCAGCTACCCCAAACTGACATCGCACGGTTGTTAGGTTTCTGTTCTGACGAAGGTGTCCACCTCCGGGTGCCGGATAATTTTGGCGAGGAAGCTTTTAACTTATGGCACAGTATGACGAAAATTCGTGCCGGATCTTACGACCACCTCAACGCCACACATATTCATAATCCGACTATCCGATACTTTCACCGCATCCTCTGCAACACCATCTTCGCCCGAGACAGCAATCACAAGCTCAACTCCAAGGAGCTCTTCTTCATGCATTGCGCATTCACAGGGCAAAAGATCAACGCCGCCCCGTTTTTACTGGCTCACATTCACTCTATTTGTGCTAGAGGCGGAAAACCCTTTTATTTCGGAGGGCTGGTCACTTCACTTGCCATAGCTCTGAACTATGGTGCTGCTCTCGCGGATATGCCTTCTATGGCACCGGCTTTGCTGACTTTGGATCACTGCAAGGCCGCACATCTCATTTATGAGCGGGAGGATGGCAGATTCCACCCTGTGATCAGAAACACTGTTTATCATAACATCACTTTTCCTTGCAGGGACCGAATCGATCCACAAAACCGAGCTAACTGGTTATTCGATCCTGCAGCTCCCGCGGGGCGTTCTCCTACTCATGAAGACCAGCCTAATGCCCCCGCAGACGAAATGCAAGAAGAGCTGGACAATGCTCCCCCCGTCCACGACATTCCAGGACCTTCATCTGCACCACCTCCTATTAATCTTGAAGACATTCTCCGCGCCATTCATATGCAAAATCAAATGAGCGCAACGCTTGAAAGAAGACAACAGGAACAATATGAGTATCTATGTGCTCAAAACACTCAGATCTTGACGGGAAAGCGGAGCATGAATGAGAGGTTGGACGAGGCCCTGTCGAAATTCAATGCCCTAAGGCTGGACGTCAGCACCCTTGGTTACAAGGATACTGACACAGAAGCCACTCCTACCAGATGCTCTCGCACTAGGAGTAGAGGACGTGGTCACCAGTAGTTTTCTTTATTTTCTATGTAGTTTACTTTTTTCTGCTTCATTTCCTTTCTGTTTGTTTTGGTAATTGTACTTCCCCGCCTATATACCGCAACATTGAGGACAATGTCGGATTTAGTGTGGGAGAGGTACCTTTCCATCTTTTATAAACTAGTAAATTTTTATAATATGTCTCGATTCAAATTCTTCGCTTTATTTAGCCATACCGAAATTTTTTTATCTTTGCATTAGCCCGACATACCTATTTTAACGAAATCCCAGTTGAGGAAGCCGAAAACGACATAACAAGATTGATACGGTTATGACACTGTAGACTTTCTACTTACGCGATCCGTTTCAATAACCATTATATCGATATCTGGAGTTTTAAGTTCTAGAGTAACCCCTAGTAGTTTATACTAGCAGTCAGCACCGTCTTGACACAAACCACGTGGAGAATCGATGAATATAAGTGTTTGATGCCTGATCATTGAAATATCCTTCTTATCTCGCTGCTAAAAGAAAAGAAATTTTGTGCACCAAAATATACGGTCACATATAAGAGTTGAGCAAATAATGAAGGAATCCACTGTTGGTTGGTTCAGAGGTATCTGGTTCCGGACTTGGAAGGGCGTGCTACGGCCCGATCCCCCACAACCTCCAATTTGGATAACATATGTAGGGTTGCCACATTCGTGTACCAGACCCCGTGCTAAAAGGATCAAAGTCACTAACCGGTTACTCCACTACGTGCGTGCTAAGACAAAGGGATTAATATGATTGCGCCAGAACGAAACCGGGTGAAATAGATACGAGGAACTCCAGGCAGAATTATAACGGAACTGTTGGATAGCTCGTTTGAAATGGAAGCCTACGACTAAGCTTATTGCTTGCGTCATTAGCGTATCTTTAGTGTTTCACTCAAGTATCGGCCGAACCAACGAGGATTTCCCGAAATTACTTTAAAAATCCAAGGTATGTCATGCTTATGCGCTTGAGAAAACTTGTCCGACCTTTCGAATGACTATTTTCTTGAGGACAAGCAAATGTTTAAGTATGGGGGAATTTGATAACGAGAAAACGTATCATATAATTACTACGCTTTTTACCAATTTTATATTACATTAAGTCGTCTAACCCCCGATTATTCCGAGTTTATTTGTCTTTTTACAGGTATAACATTTGTCAACTCAAACCAATGGAAAAGGACTACAGGAAGAAGGCTAGACAATAAACAAAGAGAAAAAGAACTAAAACTGCAAAGTTTGGAATTTTGGAGTAGTGACGGTCGTCACACCCTTGTGACGGGCGTAACGACCCCCAACTTGAAACAACGCTCGTCACACATCACTGACGAGCGTAATGCGCTATTTAAGCGCGTTACGACCGTTACCCACCTGTGACGACCGTCACGCGCATGAAGATGAACGTTGTGCATTGGTGGAGACGTGGGCAACATGAGGGTAGACTTGTTCTCCTATTTTCCCTCCACTCAGTAACCATGCTCCCTATATTTCCTCCACTCAACCTTTTCTCAAGACACTTTCAACTGCTATTTCCTCTCCTCTATATATGTGTGGTAGTGCAAAGCTGCAGGGGTCGAAGGAATTTTCCCAGAACAAATTTATTAATTTTGCCATTATTTTTATTTCCTTGTTTTAGAGCATTTTTCCACATACTGTAATTCCTACTTCCAGTATTATTTCAAGCTTTAGTTTTAGGTGTTAATTCTTCATTCAAGAATTAACACAATTTATTTACTTCAATCAAGCTGCAAGAAATATTGTAACATTTCAAGATTACCATAGCAACGTTAATTCCAGGTTTTTATTGCAATTAATATTTATTCATTTTTTGTATTATGCCAATTATTTTTATGAATTATATTTTGAATTGCATTATTGTTAAATCTATTATGTCCGGCTAAATTATTCGTACCGGTATGTGACTCTTAAGAACCGAAAGAATTCAGTGATACCTTGGCCAAAAATATTTATTTATAAAATAATTTCTGGTTTCCAATTTCCATGCTTAATTTAACTACCCTTGTCACGAGAGTGAGAGGTTAATTAACACGATTTTGCCACGAGAGTGGGAAATTAATTAAGGCAAGAACTTGCATGCGAGAGCTGGGGTTCAACCCAGATAGTGGTAACAAAACATTAATTTTTAAATACACGAGAGTGTTTTAATAAATTAATTAAACTCAAATTGTTTTCAAAAAGTGTTATTAAATTTAAAGTGCATCCACTAGGTTTATTAGCATAACTTATTTCATGAACACGAGAGTGTATGTCTTAGGTTTTTAAACAATTAGTTTTTACCGAAATACTTTATAGGCCAAGCGATTCACCGAATTCCCGAAGTCCGACTATCACATACCGGTATAACTATTACTATTATTTTTAATTAAACTGTTTCCCTCCAAAAATCAAATATTCATCGCTTAGTTAAACAAACTGTAACATTAGATCGTATGCGATTGATCCTCAGTCTCTGTGGGTTCGATGATCATTTAAAAATAGAACGATTGAACTGTATACTTGCAGTTAATATCCCGACAGACTCATAAAATCCCGATCAATGAGCACAAGGAGAGGCAGATGAGTTACACTAACAATCTCATAAAGGTGTTACTTACCCATCAAATGTCACAATGTTTAATATTTCAAACATGTGTTTTTCTAAAGCCAAACCGTACATGCAACCTCAGTTGCTTATGTAGTACAACACTTTGTGTCAATTGGTTGTTGTCTCAATCACAATAAAATGAGTTTGCAAGCAAACAAAAAAGGCTGCTACCATCATGAAAAAGAAATGAAATGGTTACTTTACTCATAGCATTGTGAGATGAATCATATCTAATAAATAGCAATTTTAGTTGGTTTTAGAATTTGGTTAACTTCTTGATATTTTAATAGAGTTCATCATATAATTAACAATAGTTTAGTTTTATAGTATTTTGTGGGATTTTGGATCGAACTCTAGCATGATCGAAGTACATGCTGTAGTCGAAGCATGTATTTGTCGAAGAATGCTTGTTAAATTAGGTTTTAGTGTTTAAACCCTAATTTGTTAAGTTAGCTTGATTATTAAGTTAGCTTGTATAATGGGCCTTGTGGAAAAAGCCCATTAGTTAGTATGTTAGGTTTTATTATAAATAGCATACTAGTCTCTCATCATTGCAACACACAGCAAATCCTAATTTAGGGTGAGAGGGTTATTTGTTATTCTTGTAAACTTGTAATCTGGTTTTCTAAGAGAAAGTAAAGAATAACAGTTATAACCAATTCTTGTGTTCTTCTTCTTCCTTGTTCTTTATTCTTCCCTTATTCTATACTTTGTTATTGGCATTGAATTCACAACAAATTGGTGCGGTGAGCGTGGAGGAGATGCCTTCAACAAAATATGAGATTGAAAAGTTCACCGGAGTGAATGATTTCGGTCTATGGCGCTTGAAGATGAAAGCCCTACTGGTTCAGCAGGGTTGTTTGGAAGCGTTGAAGGGAGCGACGGCGATGGACGCTGCGTTAACAGAAAGAGAGAAGACGGCCATGATCGAGAAAGCACACAGCGCAATTTTGTTGAGCCTTGGTGATAAGGTTCTTCGACAGGTATCAAAGGAGACGACGGCATCAGGGTTATGGGTGAAACTTGAAAGTTTGTATATGACCAAATCTCTGGTAAATCGACTCTACCTGAAGCAAGCTTTGTATTCATTCAAGATGATTGAAGACAAAGTGTTGGCTGAGCAGTTGGATATGTTCAACAAGCTGATTCTTGATCTTGAAAATATTGATGTAAAGATTGATGATGAAGATCAAGCGCTGTTATTATTGTGCACTTTGCCCAGATCACATGCTCACTTCAAAGAAACCCTCTTGTATGGAAGAGAGTCCCTGACCTTTGAAGAAGTTCAATCAGCTTTGTACTCTAAGGACTTGAACGAACGTAAGGAGCATAAACCTTCGACGGTTGGTGAAGGTTTGGCTGTTAAAGGAAAATTCGACAAGAGAAAAGGTAAAAATCAGTCGAAGTCTTATAGTGGTGACGCATCTGGTATTAGATGCTATCACTGTAAGAAAGTAGGTCACACAAGAAAGATGTGCCCTGAACGCCTGAAAGATCATGGAGGTAAGGATAATGGCAATGCAGCTATTGTCCAAGATGATTTCGAATCATCTGATGTTCTTGTGGTTTCAAGCAACAACTCGTCGAAGGAGTGGATTATGGATTCTGGATGCACTTGGCACATGACTCCAAACAAAGACTTGTTCGAGGAATTATGTGATCAAGATGGTGGATCTGTATTGCTGGGAAACAACAAAGCTTGCAAGATTGCAGGCGTTGGATCTGTAAGATTCAAGCTCCATGATGAGTCAATAAGATTGTTGACTGAAGTCAGGTATGTACCTGATTTGAAGAGAAATTTGATCTCTCTTGGTGAATTCGACAAGAAAGGATATGTGTTTCAAGGAGAGAAAAGTATCCTGAGAGTCATGAAAGGGTCGAAGGAAGTCTTGAGAGGCGTGAAGAAACAAGGCTTGTATACCCTTGAGGCTGAAGTTGTAAGTGGTTCGACAAATGTTGCATCCACGAAACCTTTGTCGAAGACAGAAATTTGGCACATGAGATTGGGCCATGTCAGTGAAAGGGGTCTGGTTGAATTAGGGAAACAAAATCTGCTTGGTGGAGATAAAGTCGAAAAGCTGAAGTTTTGTGAACCCTGTGTACTTGGAAAGTCCTGTAGAATGAAGTTCAACAAAGGCAAACAAAGAACACATGGATCCCTTGATTACATCCATGCTGATCTTTGGGGGCCTGCAAGGTGTCCATCACATTCAGGAGCAAAGTATTTTTTATCCATAGTAGATGACTATTCCAGAAAGTTATGGGTATTCATCCAGAAGACTAAGGATGAAACTTTTGAGAATTTCAAAAGTTGGAAGACTCTTGTCGAAAATCAAACTGGCAGACAGGTAAAGAGGTTGAGAACCGACAATGGCCTTGAGTTTTGCAATGAGGCGTTCGATAGTTTTTGTGTTGCCTCTGGTATTGCAAGGCACAGAACTACCGCAGGTACTCCACAACAAAATGGTTTGGCTGAAAGGTTTAATCGAACTATTTTGGAGAGAGTTAGATGCATGTTGACTAGTGCGGGATTAAAGAAGGTGTTTTGGGCTGAGGCTGTTTCGACAGCAGCATATCTGATAAACAGATGTCCTTCGACAGCGTTAGATATGAAGACACCTGAAGAAGTTTGGTCGGGACATCCACCAGATCTCGACAAACTAAGAGTATTTGGCTGTGTAGCCTATGCTCACATTAGGCAAGACAAGGTCGAACCTAGAGCTCTGAAATGCATGTTTATGGGATACCCTGAAGGAGTGAAAGCTTATAGGCTATGGTGCCTAGAGCCAGGTCACAGGAGGTGTATCACCAGTCGAGATGTAGTTTTCAATGAAACTGAAATGGCTTTCAAGAAAACTGATGATGTTGACGAAGAGCTGGAACAGGTAGAGATTCCTGTTGAGGTGGAGCATGTTGATGCTGAAATGCGTATCCCATATGAAGTCGAAGAAGAAACAGAAGATTCTGATGATGTTGAGGAAATTGTTGATGACTACCTATTGTCGAGAGATAGGCAAAGAAGAGTCATAAAACCACCTCAGAGACTTGGATATGCAGATCTTGTAGCTTATGCCTTAATCTCTGCAAGTGAAGTTCTAGACGAAGAACCTAGAGATTATAAGGAAGTTATAAGGAGTCGAATGAAGACTGAATGGCTAAAGGCCATGCATGATGAGATGAAATCTCTCCATGATAATCACACTTGGGAACTAATCAAGAAACCTGTTGGGGCAAGGTTAGTCAGCTGTAAGTGGATTTTCAAAGTTAAGGAAGGAATTGAAGGAGTAATGTCGAAGAGGTACAAGGCAAGATTAGTCGCAAGGGGTTTCACTCAGAAAGAAGGTGTCGACTTCAATGATGTATTTTCCCCTGTTGTGAAGCACAGATCCATCCGAATGTTGCTTGCCATGGTGGCTCAGTTCGACCTTGAACTGGAACAAATGGATGTGAAGACTGCGTTCTTGTATGGTGACTTAGATGAAACAATCCTGATGAGGCAACCTGAAGGGTATGTCGAAAAGGGGAAAGAAGATTATGTGTGCAAACTGAAGAGATCTTTATATGGACTTAAACAATCTCCTCGACAGTGGAATAAGAGATTCGACAAGTTCATGGAACACATAGGTTTCATTAGAAGTCAGTTCGACCATTGTGTTTACTCCAGATTTCGACCTAAAAAATTCATTTGTAATTTTGTTGCTTTACGTTGATGATATTCTGATAGCAAGCAACAATGTCGAAGAAGTAATGAGGGTGAAGGCTGAACTCAATAAGGAGTTTGACATGAAGGATCTGGGAGCTGCATCTAGGATTCTTGGAATTGACATTCGAAGAGATAGAAAGCAGTCGAAATTATGCTTATCTCAAGAGGCATACCTACGAAAGATTCTTGACAAGTTTGGTATGTCGAACTCAAAGCCTGTTGTGACTCCAACAAACCCTCAATTCAAGCTGAGTATTGATCAATGTCCCAGTACTGATGTTGAAAGAACCTATATGAATAGCATCCCATATGCTAATATAGTTGGTTCTTTGATGTATGCTATGGTCTGTACTAGACCCGACATAGCATATGCAGTAAGTCTTGTAAGCAGGTACATGGCGAATCCTGGAAAGGCTCACTGGCAAGCGTTAAAGTGGATTCTAAGGTACATAAATGGGTCTCTGAACAGAGTCTTAATTTATGGTGGAGCCTTGGGTGAAGATAGTAAAGCAGCAGTCGAAGGCTATGTTGACTCTGATTATGCAGGCTGTATGGATTCCAGAAAATCTATTTCTGGATATGTTTTCACTATGTTTGGTACAGCAATTAGTTGGAAAGCAACTCTTCAGAAGGTTGTTGCCTTATCAACTACTGAAGCAGAATATATTGCCCTAACTGAAGCTGTGAAAGAAGCATTGTGGCTTGAAGGTTTTGCAAAGGAGCTGAAACTTCAAGGTCAAGGTATCACTGTTAAATGTGATAGTCAAAGTGCAATACACCTGTCGAAGAACTCAGCCTATCATGAGCGAACCAAGCACATAGATGTGAGGCTGCATTTCGTCAGAGGGGTAATCGAGCGTGGAGAAGTCCAAGTGCTGAAGGTCTCGACAGATCACAATGCCGCTGATATGATCACCAAAACATTGCCAAGTTGCAAGTTTTTCCACTGTATGCAGTTGATAAAGCTGCATGAAGAAAGCTAGTTAGTGTCTCTTGATGCTGTAGAGTTAGGTCCAAGGTGGAGATTTGTGGGATTTTGGATCGAACTCTAGCATGATCGAAGTACATGCTGTAGTCGAAGCATGTATTTGTCGAAGAATGCTTGTTAAATTAGGTTTTAGTGTTTAAACCCTAATTTGTTAAGTTAGCTTGATTATTAAGTTAGCTTGTATAATAGGCCTTGTGGAAAAAGCCCATTAGTTAGTATGTTAGGTTTTATTATAAATAGCATACTAGTCTCTCATCATTGCAACACACAGCAAATCCTAATTTAGGGTGAGAGAGTTATTTGTTATTCTTGTAAACTTGTAATCTGGTTTTCTAAGAGAAAGTAAAGAATAACAGTTATAACCAATTCTTGTGTTCTTCTTCTTCCTTGTTCTTTATTCTTCCCTTATTCTATACTTTGTTATTGGCATTGAATTCACAACATATTTAGACATGGAATCTTAACCTTACCTAACATTTTCCATGACAAATCATGTCACCTAATTTAGCTAATACTTAAAAATAAATATTGACATTTTCAATGTCACTGTGAAATAATATTTTAAAAATTGAGTCAGAAATTTAAACTATTAGTTTCTCTAGATCATGATTCAACTTAAAAAATAAATAAAAAATCACATATATTTTTAAATATTCGTAAAAATTCTAGTTCAATTGATTCATATAATATTGTTAATCTGGTTATTATATATCGGATTCAAAATGAAATTTCTACAACTGTGTGTGAGTTTAAATTGATTATTTTTATCATTTTGTCAGAAGAAAAAATTCACAAAATTATTTTAAAATTTATAAACTAGGGTTCAATTATTAATTATTAAGGTGAAGCATTATGATCTTAACAAAGATACAAAAGAAAAAACATAAAGAAAGGAAGGACCCATGGCCAACTATGAAAAAGCAATTGTTTCTAAAAATAGTGGGGACATTAGTTTGTGGTGTCATATCAACCATGATTAAAAAAAAGACACGGTAATATGGGACACATGAAACATCACAAGTACATTTGATTCAAAATTTCATTGGGAATATTATAGGAGTATGTAATTAATAAATTACTTTTTCAATTTTAAAATGATTGTCGTTTTAATAAATAAATTTTGTTTTAAAATAACTATTACTTTCACTTTTTAATATAGTAAATATTATTATTTTTTTAATTGTATTATTTATTTTTTATTCTTTATACTATTTTTAATATATTAATAAAATTAATTTTGTAAAAGTGTAATATCTTATACTAACATCATTACATTCTTTAGGTTATATATAAAAATCTTAAACTATAATTATTTTAAAATGGAGGAACATTAGTTTCATTTTGAAAATTTTCAAAGAAAAAAGTGATACTTTGTATATATATGAATGACATTGTTAATTATCAGTTAGTGACATTGAAAGTGATGAACTCTAAAGACATCACAATAGATAATCATATACTTCATCTTATATATATTATTTATAAAAACTATGACATTTTCTAAACATTTCAAGAAAACTAGTAGTGGTTCGGAAGTTTTATCTCAACTAATAAATGTTTATATTATTAGGTTGAATAACAACACTTAATTTTAAATTTGGAATCTCATAATTGTCTGTGTAAGTTTTCAGTGATTATTATTGTTTTGGACTGCGCGCATAAGATCCAAGACAAGAGGTCTAAAGATAAAGCAATGACAATGAAACATGTAGAATATGTAGACATTTATTTCTCATCAAACATATAATTATGCCTTGTTGATAGTTCTGATCGATCTGACGATTGATCGTGATTCACGTCACATTTCATGTTTTGTGTTAATAATCGTTTCTTGTATTTAAGAGAAAAAACATGTCATTCTCAAGTTTTAAAATTCATTCTCACTCACATATCATATTCATTCTCATACTGTTAACCTTGCATTTGAATGTTGTAGTGTTAACCTTGTATGTCAATCTTTCTCCACTTTATCGTAAACTCAGATATAAAACAACAAATCTTACTTCATTATTCATCGACCAATTCTAATTTAATCACTAAACAAATATCATTTCTTTATAAATAAAAAATAATAAAAATAGCAGTTTTATTGATGTATATATTGTTAGTGTGTGAGGCACTTATAGTGAGAGGGAAAAGAGATAGAATAAAGGAAATAAGGATTGAATTATTGAATTGAATTGTTAAAAATAATTATACAAACCATGACTATTTATATACACCTAACTTATACACTAAGTAGACTAACGAATCCTAATTGGACTTGGGCTTAGGTTACACAACTTGGCTTAAGTTTAATATCTCAACATACTCCCCGTAATCTAAGTTGTCGAACATATTCTAAAAATAGTAAATTTGAATTATTCCTAATTTATTTCTCAAATTCAGGAATCTATCGATCTTCAATCCAATGGTGAAAATGTCATCCAACTGTACTTCACTTGAGCAATGCCTAACTTCAAGTTCACATCAATTTACCTTTTCTCCCAAGAAGTGAAATCTAGCTTCGATATGCTTACTTTTTCAATGCAGAACTGGATTCTTCACCAGATTTATGGCTGACTTGTTGTCGATTTGTGATAACGTAAAATGGTATCATATTTTTAGGCTCACAGAGCATGTTATTCATAGTTATTTTAGTATTTTTATCGCCTTAATGTTGTTTTTATATTGTTTTACAGGTTTCGATTAATATCAGTGTGTCTATGCGAGAATACCGAAAAAGAAGCAAAAGAGTAGCATAAGAGCAAGAAATGGATCATTCTGCTGATATGGCGTTTCCCTTATATAGATGGCGTTCGTCATAGGAATTTGGCGTTCGCCATAGCAGACGGTGTTCGCCATCCTTTAGCAGTGCCACGTCATTTAATGAAGGAGGCAATGGCGTTCACCATTGCCCCAACGACGTTCACCATTGCCCAACGATGATCACCATTATCTCACATAATGCAGTTTTTGCAGAAGAGAAGTTTTTGAGCGGTTATTTGGATTTTCTTTTCCCTCCAACTGCTGAAACCGACCAGAGGCAGTTTATAGTTTCCGATTCTCTATATATAGGCCCTTCAGGTCAGTTTCTAGGCATCAAAGTTATCGCGCGAAAGCGCTGTTCATAGTTTTAGGCAGAAATCACAATTGTAAATGGAGTAGTTTCTCACATCGAGGAACTACTCTCTCATTAGTGTTAGGCCTGCAATTTATGTACTTCTTGGATCATCAATATTGCTGTCATAATCAAAGTTAATTATGACTCCTTTATTTCTTACATTTACAAGTTCTTTATTTATCGCTTTATTATTATTGTTGTTTCATTTTATACTTGTCTAGCATGATGTCTTTAATTATGTCTATCATGTTTATTTTGTTTGAAATTAATTCCATGTCTGGCTAAATTGTCTTGAGTCTGGTATGTGAGGACCGCCGTTTCTGATGGGACTCGGTAATTAAATTGGCGTAATTTTTACATAAATTCTATTTTGGCTTTTGTTTCCAAGTTTGATTTAAATTGCTTTTTCATGAGAGTGAGAGGTTACTTAATATTATTCTGACACGAGAGTGAAGAACAAACTAAGTTTTAATCCGATAGCGCAAGAGTGTGAGGAAGGAACAAGATAGTGGGAATTGGGCATCGATCTTAAAAACAGCGAGAGCACTTTAGACATCGTTTAGGATCTTATCGGTTTTCAAAATATGCTTTCTGATTAAAACGGGCGAGCAAGAGAAAAATCCTTTGGTTATGGAGTGTGGCTTTATTCAATAGCATGACAGTGTGAGATAAAGTCTTTAAACTGGTATTTTCTACTGAATATTATTTAACCTAAATTAACGCCAATGAGTTACAGAGTCCCTAAGGCACACGGAATCCATATTCCAGCCTCTATTTTCTTATATTATCTTAATCTTCATTTTATTTTCAGTTTTAGTTCTTAGTTTCTCTTTAATCCAATATTCACAGCCTTAACTTTACAAAGCAATGATAGATTACAGTAGGTTGACATTAGTCTCTGTGGGTTTGACAATCTTTTATATTACTTCGATATTTCTGTGCACTTGCGGATGCATCAAGTTTTTGGCGCCGTTGCTGGGGACCAACAATCAATACTGTTATTTCTATTGTTACATCGTATAAACTAAGGCACTCTTATCTCTATAACTATGTTTCACCCAAATTTTATCTATTGTTACCACTCCAAATATCTCAAGGAATTGCACCCAAATTTCCCATACGATTACCATTCCCAATATTTTGAGGAGCCGCAAGAATTCCATAATTACAACCACGAAGCACTAATGGATGATTTCATTGAAACAACAACTAATTCTAGACTAGAAATATATGATGGAGAGCTTTGTGGAGACACAAACTTTCCAGAATGAAGAGTTTAGAAAATAAAATCTCCAAACTTATGAAACCCTTAGACAAATGAGCATTGTGGTCGAGTCCCTCGTGACTCACATCGAGGCATTGGAGACTCATATCTCCCTGCTTGTACAGACACCTATAGGACCCTTCCCTGAGAGACATGTGGATGTTGTAACGAGCAGTGGTGGAAAAAAATTGAAAATCCTAAGAAGAGTGATAATGAGGTTGAGGAGAGTGACAATAGGTTAAGGAGAGTGGTAATGAGGTTGAGGAAAGTTCTGGTGAGAAAAGAGTAGAGATCGAGAAAAATACACTGATACCATCCGAAAGGGTGGTTGTCGAAGAGGTAGAGAAGGAAACACCTATCATTGTTCCTCCTCCCTATAGCCCACCTATTCCTTTTCTGCAAATGTTTATGGAAGCTAAGGTAGACTCCCAATCTAAAATGTATGTGAAGGTATTGGAAAATGTATACACCAATGAACCCTTGTTTGAAGTCTTACATAAAAAGAGAAAATTAGAGGACCATGAAACTAGGGAAATCATCAGCGTTAAGAGGGAAAGGTTAGCCTTCGAGAGGGTAGATGAAATAGCTAAGCCCAAACTTGAAAAGCTGATACTCATGATAGATCTAGAACCACCACCACAAGTTCAAAAGAGTGAACCACCCCACAAAAGAAAGAAAAGAAAAGGTGAGGGATATGTGAGATGGCTTGATAAGTGGCCATGGAAACTAAAGGTTATTAAAAGTTTGATCCATAAGTTATTCTCGAGAGAACCACCATGAGTGTTTGCACTCTTGAGCCGTCAAGCTATCAATGTTAAACAAAGCACTGCGTGCAACGAAACCCACGAGTTTTTAATTTAATGTTTTCCTTTTACTGTGTGAATTTACTGAAAATAAAGAGATGGGTCATTTGTCACGTCTCAGCTACTTCTAGGCGAAAATATATATATATATATATATATATATATATATATATATATATATATATATTATAACTTGGAAATGAGCTAGGTGCCCATGGACATTCCTGCGATTGTCGCTGCTGGTGGTGACACCGATGATGAGTATAATAGGAAAAAGCATATCTCTCTCGTTCGTAACTCACCTCCTCCTCATTCTTCGCATGGTCAGGTTCCACCTGCACACACCACACCGTATCTTTCTAACACTTTTACAGGTATTTTCTCTGGAAGCGAGCAACATGATAAGCTGCTTCAAAAAAGAGCATTTTCAACAAATAAAGGCATATCAAGACACCCGCCACTGAAGTGGGCAACAAAGAAATGAACAACAAGAGCAGGATCAAAGAGGATTTGACACGTAGTAGCATTCACACAGATTCTATATTTCCTTTTTCCACCTTTTATCAAAACATTGAGGACAAGTTTGGTTTAATTATGGTGGAGGAACTTTACAACTTTCCATTTATCGCTTATTAGTTTGATTTATTGTTTTCTAGTTTATTTTATGTTTTTAGGATTTTATTTGTTTTCAGTATTTGGTCGAGTGATTGCATGCGCTATTGAGTCCTATTGTATGCTACTTTTTCTTTTTGTTAGACAATTCCCTTAAAATTGAGCCCCAATAAAAAAATTTCTCTGATTCAATAGCATGACACTTTGAGGACATAGGTTGTTTTCCATATTTAGGCTATGTTATTTAGACTTGGGAAAGTTTTGATAATATCGGTACCGTCCTAGCACTCTAGGTTCCCTAAGTATGCGACTCCGATGTGAGTAACCATTATGTTGATACCTTGATTTCTAAGTTGGGAAGTAACCTCTTAAGTAGTTTATATTAGCAGTCAGCACCATCTTAAGCACAAACTACATAGGGAAGCTGATGAAAATAAGTGAATGATCCTAATAATGATTAATTTGTAAATACCAATTGTTTGTTGGTCCAGTGGTATCTGGTGCTGGACTTGGTAGGGTGGATTAAAGTCTGATCCCTCGAAACTAAAATTTGGGTAAATGAGGGCTTATTCCACCCTAACGGCATTCACCATTGCCCAACGATGATCACCGTTATCTCACAGAATGTAGTTTTCACAGAAGAGCAGTTTTTGAGCGGGTATTTGGATTTTCTTTTCCCTCCAACTGCTGAAACCGGCCAGAGGCAGTTTACAGTGTCTGATTCTCTATATATAGGACCTCTAGGTTAGTTTCCAAGCATCAAATTTATCGCATGAAAGCGCTGTTCATAGTTTTAGGAAGAAATAACAATTGTAAATGGAGTAGTTTCTCACATCGAGGAACTACTCTACCATTAGTGTTAGGCCTGCAATCTATACACTTCTTGGATCATCAATCTTGCTGTCATAATCAAAGTTAATTCTGATTCCTTTATTTCTTGCATTTACAAGTTCTTTATTTATCGCTTCATTATTATTGTTGTTTCATTTTATACTTTTCTAGCATGATGTCTTTAATTATGTCTATCATGTTTATTTTGTTTGAAATTAATTCCATGTCTGGCTAAATTGTTTTGAGTCTGGTATGCAAGGACAGTCGTTTCCGATGGGACTCGATAATAAAATTGGCGTAAGTTTTACATAAATTCTATTTTGGCTTTTGTTTCCAAGTTTAATTTAAAAATATTTTTCATGAGAGTGAGTGGTTACTTAATATTGTTCTGACACGAGAGTGAAGAACAAACTAAGGTTTAATCTAATAGTGCGAGAGTGTAAGGAAGGAACAGGACAGTGGGAATTGGGCATCGATCCTAAAAACAGTGAGAGCGCTTTAGGCATCATTTAGGATCTTATCGGTTTTCAAAATATGCTTTCTTATTAAAATGGGGGAGCGAGAGAAAAATCCTGTGGTTATGGAGTGTGGCTTTATTCAATAGCATGAGAGTGTGAGATAGAGTCTTTAAATTAGTATTTTCTACCGAGTTTTATTTAACCTAAATTAACGCCAATGAATTAGAGTCCCTAAGGCACACAAAATCCACATTCCAGCCTCTCTTTTCTTATATTTATCTTAATCTTCATTTTATTTTCAGTTTTAGTTCTTAGTTTCTCTTTAATCCAATATTCACATCCTTAGCTTTACAAAGCAATGATACATTACAGTAGGTTGATATTGGTCTATGTGGATTTGGCAATCTTTTATATTACTTTGATATTTCTGTGCACTTGCGGATGCATCAAGTTTTTGACGCCGTTGCCGAGGACCAACAATCAATAAAATTATTTCCATTGTAGTATCATATAGACTAATGCACTCTTATCTCTATAACTATGTTTTACCCAAATTTTCTCTATTGTTACCACTCTCAATATCTCAAGGAATTGCACCCAAATTTCCCCTACGATTTCCATTACCAATATTTCGAGGAACCGCAAGAATTCCATAATGGAGAAGACTTGGGAACAGATGGAGAAGAATTTTATTGATGATTACTTTCATGCTTATGTTTATATTCGCAAAAGATATGATATTGTGAATTTTAAGTAGAAGGAAGGAGATTCACTAGGTGATGCTTACAAGAGGTTCAAGAGGTTATTGGTAGCTTGCCCCACCCACAAAATGGATCTAACTTAACAAATGCATATGTTTGTGAATGGACTCCGAAGGAAGACAAAGCAACTTATTGATACTGTAGCTGGTGGCTCATCCAACTTTACAACAATCACTGGTGTGAAGAAAATTATTGAAGCCATTGCTGCAAATGAGAATCTAGAGCTATATGACAGAGTTGTAAGCAAACTAGAGCGAGTGATTGATTTGAAGTTGGAAGTGAATAAGAAACTAAAAATTGAAGAGGCTGTTGCTGCAAAAGTAGAGAAAAAGTTGAAAGCAATGAACATGGGTACTCAACAGGTAGCTCAAGTTCAACAGGCACACAAGGCAGGTTGTGAAATATGTAATGGACCACACATGACTGTCCATTTTCTTGTAACTCCAAAACAAATAGAGGAGATAAAATTTTTGAAGCAAAATAATCCGTATTCTAACACCTATAATCCTGGGTGGAAGAATTAATCTAACTTCTCATGGAAAGATTAGTAGCAACAAGATCCACAAAAAGCATAATGGGAGATGGCTATTGAAAAGATGGCTGCCCACACCTCTCAATTTAAAGAAGAGACAAGGAGTAATTATAGGAATACCACAACTGGAATAAATTTTTTGAAGTTTAAATGGTACGGATTACACAACAGGTAGCGCTGCGAGCACAAGAAAATCAGAAAAATCATGAGAATGTTAATGCTGTCACAACAAGGAATGAGAAAGCTGCTAAAGAAAAGAAAGATGAGGTAAAATTTGATGATAGTATCATAGAAGTGGATCTGGAAGTGAGAGAGAACAAGAGAAAACAAGAAGAAGTGGTATCACCTGTGAAGCCAGTTGAAGAGAAAACTAAACCAATGATCAAGTTGTCGTATTCATATCGAGTGGCAAAGAAGGACACAAAAGAGAAAGAGTTTGATAAATTTTTCCAGTTGTTCAAAAAGCTAGATATCAATATATCATTCTTTGAAGCACTCGAGAAAATGCCTTTGTATCAGAAATTCATGAAGGAGGTATTATCAAAGAAGAGATCAATAGGAGAGGGATCAGTACCCTGTGATGAGAAATTGTGTGTAATTGCACCCGAGAGGAAAATAGCTGTCAAGCAGAAGGATTCAGGATCTATTGCAATATCGTGCACCATAAAAGACAAAAAATTCAAGAGGGTTCTAATTGATTCTGGTTCTAGTGTTAGTTTGATGCCATTGTCTATTTTCAAAAAGCTGGGTATTGAGAAGATAAGCGAGAGTGGGACAAAATTGAAATTTGTTGATCATACCATCAAGTAGTCATATGGGATAGCTGAATATGTATTGGTGGAAATTGACAATTTTGTTTTACTAGTAGATTTCCAGATCATGGACATTCCTGAAGATGAAGAGACTCCTATCATTCTTGTTCGACCCTTTTTTCTTACTAGTCAATGCAATTTTGATATTGAGATAGGTAATCTAACACTGAAATCATTTTATGAGGAGATAACCTTGAAGGTGTTGGAAATCAAGAAATAAGGTCCAGGTGGAAAGAATAAATCTTTATTTGGAATGATCAAAGTAGAAGGAGGAAGCAACAGTTTAAAATCACTCCCAAAAGAAGTCTCAGGAAAAATTTCTCAGGTGGCATCAATAAAAATTCCTAAGCTCGGTCAAAAAGGAAATAAGAGAAAGAAAAAGGAACACCAACCTGAGAAGATGGAAGTGGGAAGTGGCTAGAAGCACAAAGAGGTTGATGCTTTTGATCTGAATGAGTTCTGGGTTGCGGAAAGGACAAGCAACAAAGTGTGGAAGAGGAAGTACCCAAGGGGATGAATCGTCAAGCCATGCAACATTAAACAAAGTGCTTCGTGGGAGGAAACCCACGTTTTTAATAACTTGATTTTTCTTTTTGTGTTTATTTAATTTTGTCTGCAGGTAATAAAAATGGAGCCTTACTGGTTAAAGCTAGGAGA
Source organism: Vicia faba (assembly GCA_948472305.1). NCBI lineage: Eukaryota > Viridiplantae > Streptophyta > Magnoliopsida > Fabales > Fabaceae > Vicia > Vicia faba. The sequence goes on from OX451740.1 coordinate 1,342,985,477, forward strand.
CAGCGGCTGGTGTTGCATTACCCTCTTTGGGTCACCTTCTCGATCTTATTCTGAAACATTGGGGTCAATGTTTAGTTCAAGTTTGGGGGGGGAGGAGGGGGGGGGGGGGGGGGGTTACTGCTTTTATGTTTGAGTTATTTGTTAGTTCTATGTTATTTAATGTGTAAATCCACGAGTTGAAGGCCTTCCCAAATTTGGACCTAATTTTTGTTTTGTTTTGCTTAAGAGCTTGTATTTCATTGAGATCAGGAATAGTATATAAAGACAAAGGAATGGTTGTTCGAGCATAGGAAGTTCGGAATAACGTGATAGTGATACGAGTCTAACGTGTAGATTTGTACCGTAGTGCTTGAATCTGGAGAAGTACTCCTTGAGTAGTTTATCTTTATAGTATGGCATAATATAGATTCACACGCAGGTACGTTTGGTTGAGAAATAAATAAAGCTGACACCAAATGATGAAAATTCGGTAAAATGCAATTGGCTCGCTAAATTAGGTAGCCCTCACTAGGTTATTCAGCCAAAAGGGGGTTGATCCCCAAATGTCGTCCATAAAGAACAATATATAAACTGAAAAGTTTTGAAAATTTCATCTGAAATTAAAAAGGAGCAACAACTCTTATTTGGTGCTTGAACAAAAAATTTCTTGAATAGTCTTGTGCGCGTAATGATCATAAAAAATTCGCAGTGCCTTAATTTGACTATCCGAATGAAAAAGGGGGAAAATCGGAAAAAGACTTAAGTACAAAGCATAGTTAGAGAGGTATCTGAAGAGGAAGCTCGAGGTTTAAAGGTTCCTACATAAACTCGTTGCGCCATGTGAACCTCAGACGAACTGCTTTTTAATTAATTTGAATGGATGTCTCACGTATGAGTACCGGGCTGCTGTGATTTTCATGAGTTCTTGTAATGGTCGTTTGAGGTCAAGCAATGAATTAAGTTTGGGGGAGTTTGATCAGTGGGTATTTCGACCTTTATTTACAGTTGATTTTAGTTATCATTTCTTTATTTTGTTAAGTGTTTTATTTCATTCTTCTATGTTTTATGTGTTGGTTTTGTATTTTGTTGTTTTCAGACTCAGGAATAAAACCATGAAAATTGGTGTAAAAAGTGCAAATTCTAAGTTACGAAGGAAGTCTAAAAAACCAAGCTACATGGTGCCTGACATGGCCACCCATGTCACCTGACATGGGTCGTGTCAGGAGATAATGCAAAGTTGTAATTTGGAAGAAGATGCAGAGGCTGATACCGGTGCCCATGTCAACTGACACGGCCCGTGTCATGAGGTCTGAGCAAGATGTGTTTTGTGAAGCGATGGACAGAGGCTGACACGGGTGCCCGTGTCAGGTGACACTTCCCGTTTTGGCCAGGACGCTGATTTTGAATGTTTTTATGATTTTTTATTATTATTTGGGACCCAAAGTGGCATTTTGGGCATTTCGGACCGAGACAAATGGATTTCACTATTTAGCCAAGTTTCCAAAATGAATTGAGGGACTTTTTGCCACACGAAGAGTTGAGGATTAAAGAGAGAAACATATGAGATTCTTGGAGGATGAAGATTTTTCATGAGATGTGTTGTACCCCAAAATTTGCCCTCCCATTTTTCATAGAAGACATAACCCTAGGGTTTCTCGGATATTCAAGTTGGCTCAGAAATTGATCAGACAAATTCTCTTCTGTGGCAGTAAACCAACAATTAGGTTTTTTTTTTTTGCAATTCTCAAAAGAAAATGAATTTTCAAAGATCCAATTGGCCTTCATTGGTCTTCATGCTTCCTCAAGGGCATGATTTGTTTGGGACAAGAGATGGAGGTTAAGACTGTCATTTAAGACAATCATGATTATGGGATCCAGGTTGACCAGATGATTTACGTCCTTAAAACATTTGTTTGGTTAGGAAATGGAATATACAGTGCGTGTTTGTTTGAAATGCAGTAACAAAATTAGTGGGATTACTTGGAATTTAAGTTACCAGACTGGAGCATTTTGTTTCAAATATCTTGATTGGGAATTTCAAAAATCAATTAGGATGCGAAGAGAAATTACAAGTTGTTGTTGATGAAGGATTTCAAGTGACACCAGAATATTTCATAAGATTTTCTCCGATTTCAAACATTGTTACAAAATAATTTATTCTTTTAAATACTTTATGTTTTACAACTTATTGTATTTAAAGATGAATTGGTACAACTATTGGATACAATACAAGAATGATTTTTCTAAATTTACAAAGAAAATCCAAATGATTGATTGGCCCAGGATAATTAATCTATGCCTAAGTTTGTCTGAAGATTGAAGTCGTATCAAATTCCTTTGCTTATCTCCAAGACTTCCATGCTTGCCACATATTTCTTGCCTTCCTTGCTTTGTCATACCCAATCGTGTTCACATGAAAACAAAAGAAAGAAAAAAACATGGTTAGTGCAAATTATTTGGGCATGAACAAAAATTTTCCAAAAGGTATTCATCATTAAGGTTTGCAAAGTGGAATCAGAATTCCATTTTATTTCATCACAATCTATTTCCTATTTGCAAATCACAAGAAGGTTACCCTTCTTGGTTCACAAAAAGAAAGAGGAAAAGAAATGCTACAAACTGTCCAAACAAATATTACAAACTGAACCAAACAAAATGCCACAAACTGTCCAAACAACATCACAAACAAGCAGCCTCGCAAACAACAAACAGCATCACAACTGGACAAATAACAACAACATCAACAAAAGCTAAAGCAGGCAGCAGTGCAGTAGTATGGATAAATAAGCAAATAAGCAAAACTTGCTCAAGAAGTCATCATTTTCCATACAAACCTTTCAGAATTAGAAAAAAGGAAAAAGAGCAAATTACTTTTTATTGTCATTGAGAGAGAAGAGAGGAAAGAAGTCACCTAGGTTATTGGAATTTCCCAAAATGCACAACCTTGCTGCCCTGCCCACAGTCTGTAACAAATTGCATAGAAAATGGAAGAAAACAAAACTGCAACAAAAAAGCCATAAGGACAATATACTAAAATATTCAAAAAAAATTGGTTTCCCACCATTTGAATATGGATATAACAGAAGCAGGGTCAATATAACAGGAAGAGGGCAATAGAAAGAAGGACACAAGTCTCAAACTGAAAAGATAGTCAACAAGCTTCACAAGCTCAAAAACCTGCTAAACCATCGAAAAGATCCAAAACACAGTAGCCAAAAAAAACCAGTAACCCTCATCATAACAAAAACCTGTTAACCATCAAAACTCCCAAAAACCAGTAGTCATCATCAAACAACAAAATTGTTAACCATTCAAATAGAACCATCATCAAACAACAAAACTGTTAACCATTCAAACAGAACCATCATCAAACAACAAAACTGTTAACCATTCAAACAGAACCATCATCAAACAACAAAACTGTTAACCATTCAAACAGAACCATCATCAAAAAATCAAAAACCTGTTAACCATCAAAACTCCCAAAAACCAGTAGTCATCATCAAACAACAAAAACCTGTTAAACCATCAAAAAGATCCAAAACACAGTAGCCAAAGAAAGAATCTGCTAAGCTTTCATCAAGACAATAAACATAGTAACTATCATACAGAAGCAAAGCCTCAAATCCCAAAAAACTGTTAACTCAAAACAACAGAACCATCATAAAAAATCCCACAACCCTTAACCATCACCAAAAAATCATCATTCAAACAAAGAGATAAGAATAAGTTACCAACTATCGGAACGCCCTCATCTCTTCCCCTCGTGCAACTTCCTCCACTATCGGAACACCATCCTCAGTCCCGCCTTCCCTTTCCCATTTCACAGAAAAAAAGTCTCCAACAGGTATGAGCTTTTCCTCTTTCTCATGAATCCCTAAACCTAATTTCTGCATTTCAATAGATAACAAGGTTAATTAGCAGAAAACATAAACAAGATAAAAAAACCAATGAAATCGTTAAGTTCTGGAAAGAACAGAAATCTTACCCTTTTCAAAAAAAAATCGTAGAGCTTAATTAGGGAGACGAGGTGGTTGCATTCTGGTAACGGGGAGTTTAGGGAAGGTCGCAGATAAACCAATTTCGTTTCTTTTAGGTTTAGATCCGAAACTAGGGTTTCAAAGAGATGTGAATCACGGTGAGATAAGGGATTAGCATGTTAATGGAGAGAGCGATTTTGCTCGCGAAACAGGGACGAGTAGTGGGAATATTTAGAGGTTTCAGCAAGATGAACAGAGATGAGCTAGCGGCCCCATGAGTGACCAAGAGTTCCAAGAACCCTAATCTTGTTTTGGTCCCTTAATCAATAAATAAGCTGGGTTTAGAAGCTTGTGCTTGTTTTTTTGTTTTGATCTTAAAACCCATGCGTTTTACTGGCCATACCCCCCCTGGTTTGTTCTTTGTTTCAGCAAGAATAACATTTTTTTTCTTTTGGGCCTCATCTCTAAACCCAACTTAGGCCCATGTTGTTTCTTTAGTTCATTTTCTTTTTTTTTGTTATACAAAATGCTAATATAACTTAAAATACATTTTTATTAATTTGATTTAGGTTTTGTAAATAATTTTTATCATTTTATTTCTTTATTAAATTTTGTTTTAGATTTAATTGACATAATAAAACACCAAAAAAAAATAATTTAGTTTGTTTTCTTTCTTTAGATTTTACTTAAATTACTAAAATACAAAAAAAATAAAGAATATAATTTAATCAATTATTTTATTTTTAGAATAGGTTTTACTTTTCTCTTTTCAAGTAAATACTTAACATTTCATTTCCATATTTTGTTGATTTTATTTTCATGGATTATCATAGCTTTAATTAAATCGCACAAAATTTGATTTGGTTGTATTGCTTGTTATTCGGACATTTCTATCTCATTTGATTCATCCCCATTTGTAAAAATTGTACCCCTATTCCTGAATATTTTGTAATAGCGTAGAATTTCAATTCCCGCAATTTACTGTTTTCCATATACTATATAGTACTTAGGCGTGTATGGCAAGATTCAAAAAAATCAATCGCTAGATGACCTAATCAAAGAATAAAATAACTTGAAACCAACACACTTTTTCACACACGCACCTCTAGGGTAACCTCGCTCATTGCCTCAGAAATACAATCATGTCCCTCGAATATGGGACGCTCTAGCAATGACCCTTCGATAAAAAAAGATCGTAGTCCCTCGATGACCCTCGATGTTGCCTTCGATAAAATGATCTCGTCCCTTACAAAAATTGCTAAAGCGTCTTATAAGTTGCTTTCGATGAATGTAAAAATTGACCCGCGCTTGTCCCTTCACATCCAACGATGGAGCTTCTTACCAAATCAATGGTAAGATAGCACCATTAAAAGGAGGAAGAAAAGAACAATTTAAGACCTTTCGAGTAGATAGATTCGCTTTTAGTTACTCGCTTGCTCATGATAAAAACTTTTACACCTACATTTTCATTTCAAAACATTTTCAAAAAAGACAAAACGTTTTGTATACGTTCTTATAGAGGTGAGAACCATTGCAAAACCTCTTTTCAAAATACTTTCTGAAACACGATTCATAAACACATCTTTGAACCACTTTTCGAAACAAAACTTTGTACGCGTTCTTATAGAGACGAGAACCATTACAAATACTTTCAAAGCCCACACCACAAGCACACTGTCAAATGAAAGCAAGTGATCTAAACGAGTAACTAAGATCCCATGGAAAACCATGGATGAAAAGGGTGCTAATACCTTCCCTTTTCATAATCTACCCCCCGAACCCGAGAAATAATCTCGAAAGGTCTTTCCTATGCTTTTTTACCTTTCATTTTGGATAAAAGAAAAGTCGGTGGTGACTCTTGCTATCCACACAAATGCGATCGAAACGCAAAACATCAAGTCAGTTCTCCCACCGTATCACAGAACTGGCGACTCTGCTGGGGACCTTTTTAAAGTGGGTTACATTAGGGTTAGATCACCTTTACTCGCTTTCATTATTTGATTTGTATGCTTTATATTTAGTTCTTTATATTGGGATTTTCTTTGATCCTCCACCCGGATTTAGGGCACCTCTTTTAGGTAAATAGCAATAGATTGTGGAGATTGTACGGCGTAGACCGATATGGTTGAAACAATGGCTATGTTAGTGTGACACATTTGTGGGTACCGGTATCCCTCATGGTGAATCGAGGAGAATACGGGGCCGCTTAGTGGCATCGCGAAGCACTAATTAATCTTAGAACCCTAATTGAACAAACTTGGCCATTAGGACGTAGTGAGGTAGCCGGTTTCGGTGTAAAGCTGAAAATTGGTTGACACTCGATACTACACTCATTGAGGCTAGACTTTTGGGATATCTCGGCCACAAGAAAAGATTGTTATGTTGAGACAATGCCTAAGAGGAAGGTCGGTGATATTGAGATCCTTTAGAACCCGGTCATTATTTCTAGGACAAGTTAAGCCAACTAAAACTTCAAGAGGGTACTTACCTACAAAACTCATGCAAGCCTGAAACATAGGGATCTGTTTGTTGTGTGTGTATATGTTTGCTTGTACATAAACATCATAAACATCATCAAAATCATATGCATGCTCACTAATCATTTCAAGGATTTAGAAATTTGTCTTTGTTTTTGTTTTGTAGGATATGAATTCTCTCCGAAGAAACACCATCCGAATCAGCTTTGTAAAAGCACATCCTCAACTTTAAGAGCTAGCCTCAAGAGTGCCTAGGGATTCTCCTTTTACCAAGAAGTATGGTCAACTCCTCAGTTTGGCTACATCCAACTTCCAAGAAGAGATGATGTGTGTACTATTCCAATTCTTTGATCCTGCACATCATTGTTTCACTTTTCCGGACTATCAGTTGGTATCTACATTGGAAGAGTTCTCTCTACTCTTAGGGGTGCCCGTGCTTAATCAGATACCGTTCACTGGCCTAGAAGGGATTCCAAAACCTGAAGTCATCTCCAAAGCTTTACATGTGAAGAGGGCCGACGTCATAGCCAATTTGGAGACACGAAGTGGGGTTAAAGGCTTTCTAGCTAAGTTTCTATTGGAAAAAGCTCATTCATTCTGGGATGACATGAATTTCCAAGCTTTCAAAGACGTGCTAGCTCTCCTCATTTATGGTTTGGTTCTGTTCCCTAATTTGGACCAATTCATAGACGTTAATGCCATCAAAGTCTTTCTCTCTCACAATCATATACCCACCTTGCTAGGAGACATCTTGCATTGCCTTCATACCCGTACCATGAATAAAAGAGGTACCCTTTTGTGTTGTATACCCCTACTCGCTAAGTGGTTCACTTCACACCTTCCTCAGTCAACATTGAAAAACGAGCAAAGATTGACTTGGTCTCAAAGGATGATGTCTCTCAGTCATTCTGATATCCGTTGGTGCTCGAGATCCTTGTAAGATATCTCTATCATTGACCGCTGTGGGGAGTTCCCTAATGTACCTCTGCTCGGTATTAGGGGAGGTATCACCTACAACCCGTGTTTAGCTCTTCGGCAATTTGGGTATGCCCGAAGAGACGGCCATCATGAGATGCTCGTCCAGGGTCTAGTTTTCGACTACGACAAAGAAGACCAAGGTTATCATCGGAGGTTTGCACGTGCTATGGTAATGGTAAACAAGGTGGACAGTAGGACTTTGGGACATAAAAACTCTATCCCTCTCAAGCCTTACCTTAAGTGGGTATGGGCTCGTGCCCAGAGTCTCTTAATGCCCCACCCTTCCATCCTTCCTGTCATCATTGAGCCTGTTATTGAAGGAGACGTCCCATACACCGTTCTTCATCCGAACATGCCTACCTCTCTCAAAGACCCGCAGAAAGCTTGGATTCAGTTGAAGGAAGAACGAGACACCTTTGAAACTCAGTACTATGCCAGTGAGAAGAAGGTTCCAGAGCTCACCAAACTACTTCATGAAGAGAAAAATCTGAATACCTACATTGCTCCAAAAAGGATGCACTCGGTCTTTTTGTCTTAAGATTTTTTGCTGTATTCTGTTTCTTTCTTTGTAAGCCCAAGGAGGCATGATGTATTCAAACTTGGTTTTATTTAATATGACGTGTGTTTCTTTTTGGTTTGAACAAATTTAAATCTTCTAAATTTCCTTGAAATCATTTGCATATTGCATCTTCATGCATCATAACATCATACAGGTTTCTCATAACAGGTCTCCTTATCCTTCTACTGTTTATTTTAGTGAGATGGATGTTGAACAAACTGTGAAAGATCTTCAGGCACAGAATGCCCAGTTTCAACAAATGCTCATGGCTCTAACAAAGGGGCAAGAGGAGTTGAAGACTCTGCTAGCCAAAGAGAAGAAGAAGAAGACGAAGAAACCAACCGGGGTTGTGATTATGGGAAGAAGGTTTAAAAGACAGACCAGGCGAACCTTAGATTTTGCAACATCATCGGGTGAAGGAGATAACCAAGGGGCCGAGACCCAGTAAGTGAACGATGACCCAGTATCCGAAGGAGAGGAAGAGCCTGATTACTATGAGGAGCAATATCCTCCTGCTGATGATAAATACAAACATCTAGAGGATCGTTTGAACGCCATGGAGATTCAGAGAGTGCCCGGTTTGGAATTTGAAGAATTAGGACTCATCTCAGGGGTTGTCATCCCACAGAAATTCAAGGTTCCAACCTTCGCCAAGTATGATGGTATCTCTTGCCCAAAACTACATCTGAGGTCATATGTCAGAAAGATTCAACCCCACACGGCTGACAAAAATCTGTGGGTGCATTTCTTCCAAGAGAGCTTATCGGGGACTCAGTTGGATTGGTTCTACCAATTAGAAGGGTCCAATGTCCGTAATTGGGAAGAGTTGGCTGCCGCTTTCTACAAACAGTATCAATATAATGCTGATTTGGCTCTGACTAGGACACAATTACAGAGTATGTCTATGGGAACAGATGAGGGTTTCAAAACCTATGCTCAAAAATGGAGGGATCTCACAGGCAGAGTCCAACCCCCTCTATCCGACAGAGAATTAGTGGATATGTTCCTTGGCACCTTGTCAGGACCATTTTTCAATCACTTGATTGGGAGTTCTTCATCTGGGTTTACCGAATTAATCATGATTGGTGAGCGGGTCGAGGCCGGTATAAAAAGCGGTAAAATTCAAAAAGATGCATCTTCAAGTATGATGAAGAAACCTTTTGTTGGGAAGAAGGAGGTCAGTGCTGTGTATGACCATAGGAATCAAAACAAAACCGACCGTCGTCCGACAGTAGGGGCTGTTATGATCTCTAATCCTGTGCCAAATCAGCAACGAAATTATTAGTGCAACCAAAAGCGCCCATGAGACGATTTACCCGGATTAACATGACCATGTCTCAAGTTTTGCCACACCTTCTAAGGACCAATCTGGCAATTTTAAAGGAAGCTCCCAAAAACCCTAATACGGCTTCTCCTCGCTACAACCCGAACGCCCGATGTGCCTATCATTCTGGAATCCCAGGGTACGATACAGATGATTGTTGGGCCTTAAAGAATAAGGTGCAAGACCTTATTAATGCGAAGGAGCTTGAATTTGAGTCCCCAGAAACGCCTAATGCAATAACAGCACCAATGCCCAGACATGGACAAGGTATCAACGCCATCGATGATGATCGTTTTGTTTCCTCCGTGAATGACTTGGTTACTCCTCTGCTGATCGTTAAACAAAATCTACTGCAAGCCGGCTTGTTCCCAGGTTGCGATGAAAATTGCCACCTTTGCAAATCTCTGCCGAACGATTGTTTGTTACTAAAGATATGTGTCCAGCGCCTGATGACTAGTAAAGAAATCCTATTTGAAAAGCTACCCCTTATCAAGAGTTCTTATCAAGATGTTTCGATAATCACCATTTTCGACAATCCTCCCAGCGTCTCCACCAAAAGACCCGTCAGGATTACACCTGCTCCCAGAACTGCACCTTTGATCATCACTATGCCAAGACCAATACCATACTCCTCAAATAAAGTTGTTCCCTGGAGTTATGAGGCTGACGTTTATTACTATGGCGTCAAGCAAGATCAGTTGGATGTCACAAATGAAGTTGCAAGAGATTTTGATCCTGATATCGGTAACATCACTGGAACCAACAAAATAACAAGAAGTGGAAGAGTCTTCTCACCTGAGATTTCTCCAAAGACTGTTGCTACTCCTGTGATCATCACTACTGTCACTCCTACCTGAAATAACCGGCTGAAAATCATCAAAACAATGAAGTCACCATCGAACGTCTTTTATCCCACATGTAGGGAAAGGTAAACATCGAGAAAACCTGATGAGGGTGAAATCAAGGTCGAATGACCAAGAGATGAGGGTAAGGGAGTCTGTTACATGAGGGGAAGGTATTAGCACCCCACACGCCCGTAGTACTCTACGGTATCCACTCTTGTTGTCTATCTCATGGGTGTGTTTAATCTATGCTTACTGTTTATTACTGCTAAGGGAAAATGCATGCAAAAGAAAGGATTAAAGAATGTAGGGAAAATAAAATTGTGCTCGTTCGAGCCCTACCCCGATGCATACGTATCCCTTTTAAGGAATCAGAGCAGCCGTAGTTCGGCTTATGTTTTTGTCAGTTTGTATTTTTTAATGAACAACATTAATTTCTCCTTCTGCCGCAACTCGACCTTTGGAGACTTACGCGTCAGCACATAAGTGAATTAACATATTCTTTCTAAAAAAAGGTTTGGAGAAAATGTGCATGGGCACACAAAAAGGGTTTGAACTTATTTGTTTTGGTAATGAACGATATTAATTTCGCCTTTTGCCGTAACTCGACCTTTGGAGATTTACGCGTCAGCACAGAAGTGAATTAATATGCTCTTTTGAAAAAAAGTTTTGAAAGAAAGGCCCGAAGACAAAAAAGAGTTTTGTATTTGTCAGTGTTTTTGCTTGTAGGTAACAGCTAGTTGACCTCAAGGGAGAGATTTTAGCCATGTCTCTACTTATTCATGAAATGATTTTTTTTTTAGACTTGAACCATACCAAGCCTTAGAGCAAGAGAATGATAAGATCGAGAAGAGACCCGCTTATCGTATCCATGTTCAGCGAAGGCACGATTCTCGTCAGTAAATTTTTAGTGTTTTGAAGTTTGTAAAAACTAATTTCGTTTTAATGCATATGCGAAAGGGGAAGAAAAGTCACATGGAGACTAATCCATTTCTAAACCTAATTTTATCATGCGTTGTTAGACCTAAGTCAAGGATGAATAAAAGGGAAACGTCTACCTAATGTTAGCATGCACATGGATTACGGTAAAGTACGAAAATGAAGAATAAAATAGGGTTATAACTATGCCGAACGGAGAAAGTCCGTTGCTTCTTCAAAACTGTGCAAGTGATAAGAAAACTCTATAGAAGCCTCCTTGAATTCCTTGTTGAAAACTATGCTCTTAGCTAGCTTTGAAACTTCATGAAACTCCTCACTCAAGTCTCTTTTATTTCAAAATCTCACACAAAATTGGCATTAAAATCTACCAAAAACATGTATAAAATAACAAACAAAGTTAATAAAAGAAGTAAAGTTCTATTAATATTTTTTTGAATTTTTATCATGTGAACAATTAAGGAAAAAACCATGTAGAAATATCACACAAAATTATTTAAGAAATAATAGAAAGTATTCAGGGGGTATAGAGTTTTTTTTCCAGAGGTATACTGAAGCAACCTAGGCGCAGGCCCAACATTCCAGGCCCAATTGGCAATTTGGCAATTTTTTGTATGAAGCAATTGGGCTAAAAACGCTCAGGCCCAGTAGCAATTTTTTGTGAAGCAATATGGCCAAAAAATGTCCAGCCCAAGGTGTATGGTCCTGTACAAAAGGGGAATTAGGGTTACAACATTGTGATTTTTCATCTTCACAAATTCTTCTTCCTTACTCTCTCACCGACGGCGCGACTTTTCTCACCCTTACCTTCTCCACTTATCTCCTCCCAAGCGCCGAGAGAAGATTGATGCAACCTGTCAACGAGGAGGCCAATCGCTTGGCATAGCCAAGGAAACATGTCTTCTTCGGATTCCACCTTGAAGGAATGAAGGAGAGGCTTTTTAAGTTCAATCAAGATAGAGTGATTATGGGGATTCTTTTCCGATTTCGGTCTCAATCACCCTCGACCTCATTCCTCATCTGTTGGAGTCTCCCTGGCGGATTTTCGATCATAGTGACAAAGAGAGAACTAGAATTTAAGAAATCCAGGTAAGATTTGATTCACACCTTCTTCCTCCCGTTTATGATTTCCTCTTTGCGTTGTGCGATGCAGAATTTGTTTGTTCATTTTTGTTGATTTCTATTGGTGAGCGAATTTGTTGTGATGTTGCAGATTTGACGAAGTCAGTGCGAGGAAGACGGTGAATCGATGCATAGAGGATTTGTGGAAGCCGTAATGGTGATGGTGATGAAGGATGAAGGTTGGAGTTGATAAAGATTACAGGACCTATTGATTGAAGATGAAGATTCTGGTTGAGACTCAGTTGCAGAAAGTTGAGAGGAAATCGTTATAGAGGAGTGGCCGTTTGAAGGTATGGTCATGAAGATTGAAGTTGCCTTGAGGGAGATGAAGAGAAATTCCGAGATTGAAGGGGTATGTGATGATGATTCAGTTGAAAAGAGAGTAGAGAGATGATTCTGATTTTTTTGTGGTGATTCTTCCAGAATGCTGAAGAATGAATCATGAAAGAGGTAAAATTTTCTCTAACTTTTTCTGAATTTTCTTGAGAAATTTTCTGTGTCATCCTTGAATAATGAACCTGATTATGTATATATGACGAGAGAGTTGGAGGGTGAGTTTTTTTTTGTGTTGAATCATAAATCATGAATCTGAAACTGAATGATAATCTCCCTCTTTGTAGTCTCCGAATTTCTATTATATAGAGGGCCGAGAGTTGGTTATGGATTTTGTTAGCAATTAGGAAGTTAGTAAATCTGTTAGAAAGCAGTTAGAAAAGTTTGTTTGGAATTATGAATTTCTGTTTGCCAGTTGTACTGTTTACAGGTTGTTAGGATCCCTTGGGTGATGTTAATTAGGAAGTTAGAAGTTAGTTAGAGTTTGTTAGGAGTTTTGTTATTCTATTTGAGATTGGTTCAGTCTGAAATTCTGTTAAGAATCAGTTATAGAAGTTAGTTATATGAATGAGTGGTGAGGATTATTCTGAGTTTTTCCTTGTGACTTCATGTTATGCACAGAGCTAAAAATTTGGTTATGCGATTTTTTATTTTCTCTGTTAATAGCCTTTTCCTATTTTCTTTATTCTTCTAATTTTTTTGTTCTGATTTTAAGCTTGGTTATTTCTTTTTCCAATAATTTGGGATTGGTCTCAATTTTCTGAATTGCTTTGGTAAAGTAACTGGTGCAGAGTCACGATTTCATCTTTGTTTTACAGCAAGTAATGTGCAAGTTACAACTGACCTTATTTCACTGTCTTTTAATCATATGCAGACTTCTTTCATAGCAATTTTTAGAAAAGTTTAGATGTTCAAAGCAAGGCCATGGTTTTTAATAAAGGTAAATGAAGCATTTGAAGAAGGAACTATATTGAAGAACAAGTTCCTGGAAAAGTCTGTTAGCTTATGAGAACTTGGCTTTTAGCAAAATGTAGTAGTTTAGAAGATGAACCTTTTGTGTATATTTTCTTTGTATGTATATGGTTATAGAATAGGAATTTGAAGTTTATCATGGAGTATTATATTTTTTTTTAGGAAACTTTTGTGGCTTTTCAATGATGTAATGAGTTTAATTAACTTGGTAACATGGTTGGCATTTTGCACTTGTGTTATTTTGGAATGAATCACTAATGAAGTTTAGAGCTTGAATGAACCTTTAATGTTTGAAAACCTTTGATCTTGAATGAAGCAGTTTGGGTAATGAATGATGAAGCCATGACTTGTTTCTTAATAAAGTGCGGTAACTTTGAACGAATATACAATGATAGTAATGAAACTTGCTTTTCATTTGAACCTTTGATTCCACATATGCTTTCTCATGTCTTAAAATATCTTCAGATGTCAAGTATACCCAATAATTTCCAAACAACCTCTAAATCACGAAACATGGAATAATTTGGTCCACAACAGTTAACTTGGTTTTCATCCACGAAATCTCACTGGAATCTTGCAATTTTGCTTGAATCAGATCATTGAACAAAACTGAAGCTCATTATCACACAAATATAATGTCTTGAGGAACTGATAACGAAGATTGAAATATGGAAGAAGTATAACCAAGACATCCTTAAAACTACAAATCCACATTAACTTGTATTGTGAGCAAAAACTAACGATGATGAGAACAAAAATGGCCTTGATCAATATGAATCCATGGTACCATTTCTTATGCCATGACCTCATACTTTTCAATTCAACCCCACAAGTCCTTTGTCTTGTCAAAAAATGTCTTTGTGGGATCCTTGATGAAGATAAAATTTGAAGCATAGAAAGATATCCTCTAATCATCTCTCATTGACGAACATCAACAAACTCACACACAAGATGCAACACCTTAACCCACTTGTATTAGGTGCACAGTGACGACTTGAGACATGGATAGAATAATGTTCAAAATGTCTTCGAAATGAAACAAAGCATGATCTTCCAATAGACATAGGGAAATAAACCCAAATCTTCAGACTTATCAAATAAAACCTTGCAACTTGATTTTGAGATGAAGAGAATAACCTCGTAGCTTGATAAAGAAGAAGTCCACAATAACCATAAATCAAAACCCTAAATTCACAATTCAATGTACCAGAAGAATCAGTCTTGTTTGATAAACACCTCGAACCAAAAGAAAACCCGAGCTTCACAACCAATGATTCTCTAAACCATGATTCAACAAAACCTGAATTGTTTAGTTGAAGAGTGGATGAATGCCATGTAAAAGCCATTAAGCATGATCAAATGATAGGAACACTTATATGAGGAGACGTCTTGATTCAAAGACCATGTATGCTAAGTCACGCCCTTGAGTTCTTGACAAGAAAAACCTGTAACCTGTTGTTTATCAGAAGATAATAGCCTTGTTGCTTGAGGGAGAAGAAGTCCAAAAATGAGAATGAACCAAAACCCTAATTCCACAGCTTGCTGCCTGAATAAGAAATCATCCTTTATTGGATAAGAGTGCCTTAACCACTATGAAACCCTAGTATCGCACAACCACTGAACTTTGAACCTTAGAGCTATATTGAATTAAATGTATGCCATGTTAGTGACCTAATGAAATAGATGCAGATGAATGCAAAAGTCTAAGCCAAAATAAAAGAAATTAGGAGGGAAAATTTTGTGGTGCAACAACTGCCCCTATTTAATTGCCTTCGACCTGAAGGTGAGATTGGCGCCAGCCTTTCGAACCTTTAAGGTAAAAGAAGATTAAATACTAAAAGAACCCGAAAATTTGCGCTCCGAAGCCAGTCAGGTATTATTATATCTTTGGTTTTATGTATTTTCTGTTTTTATTATTATTATTTTTTGCTAGGTAAAAGAGGTTATCAGTGTTAGATGTATGTTTAACCAGAGTTTGACACACCGAAGGATAACTTGGTTATCGAGGAACTCTTGTTGGGATTTAGTAACAGACACCTGTAAGAAATATATCAAAAGGTATATGCCTGAAGTCTGTAGCAGACATACGAAAAAAGGTATCAGAGACGCATATCCGGGGTTGGTAGCGGATATACAAGAAAGAGACATAAAAAAAAACGTATCCGTGGTCGGTATCAGACACGTAAGAAAGAGATAGAAAAGATACATATCCGTGGTCGGTATCGGATACGTAAGAAAGAGATAGAAAAGATACATATCCGTGGTCGGTATCAGATACACACAAAAGAGATATCAAAGATACATATCCGTGGTCGGTATCAGATACGCACAAAAGATATAGAAAAGATACATATCAGTGGTCGGTATCGGATACGCACAAAAGAGACATCAAAGATACATATCCGTGGTCGGTATCAGATACGCACAAAAGAGATATCAAAGATACATATCCGTGGTTGGTATCAGATACGCACGAAAGAGATATCAAAGATACATATCCGTGGTCGGTATCGGATACGCACAAAAGAGATATCAAAGATACATATCCGTGGTCGGTATCGGATACGCACAAAAGAGATATCAAAGATACATATCCGTGGTCGGTATCGGATACACACAAAAGAGATATCAAAGATACATAGAACATATGTCTGGGGTTGGTAGCAGACATATAAAACAGGTATCGAAAATACATATCCGTGGTCGGTATCGGATACGTAAGAAAGAAAAAGATACATATCCATGGTCAGTATCGGATATGCACGAAAGAGGTATCAAAAATACATATCTATGGTCGGTATCGGATACGTATGAAAGAGACAGACCGAAGTAAGCTCTTACAAAGAAAACACCAATCGAATGTGAACTTACTGAGGGAAGAGACCAAACAAATGGGACTCCCGACAGATGATACCAGCTAAAGATGGATTTTAACAAATGATACCAGCCGAAGCGGGGTTTTGAAAGATACCAGCCGAAGAAGGATTTTGAAAGATACCAGCCGAAGCGGGATTTTGAAAGATACCAGCCGAAGCGGGATTTTGAAAGATACTAGCCGAAGCGGGATTTTTAAAAAGGGTACCATCCGAAGCGGGATTTTAAAAGATACCAGTGGAAGCGGGATTTTAACAAAGGGTACCAGCCGAAGCGGGATTTTGAAAGATACCAGCCGAAGCGGGATTTTGAAAGATACCAGCCGAAGCGGGATTTTGAAAGATACCAGCCGAAGCGGGATTTTAACAAATGATACCAGCCGAAGCGGGATTTTGAAAGATACCAGCCGAAGCTGGATTTTAACAAATGATACCAGCCGAAGCGGGATTTTGAAAGATACCAGCCGAAGCGGGATTTTGAAAGATACCAACCGAAGCGGGATTTTAACAAATGATACCAGTCGAAGAGGGATTTTGAAAGATACCAGCCGAAGCGGGATTTTGAAAGATACCAGCCGAAGCAGGATTTTGAAAGATACCAGCCAAAGCGGGATTTTGAAAGATACCAGCCGAAGCGGGATTTTAAAAGATACCAGCCGAAGCGGGATTTTAACAAATGATTCCAGCCGAAGCGGGATTTAGAAAGATACCAGCCGAAGAGGGATTTTAACAAATGATACCAGCCGAAGCGGTATTTTGAAAGATACCAGCCGAAGCGGGATTTTGAAAGATACCAGCCAAAGCGGGATTTTAACAAATGATACCAGCCGAAGCGGGATTTTGAAAGATACCAGCCGAAGCAGACTTTAGGATAAAGAAACTAGCCGAAGGGGAATCTTCATCCAGGAATACTATGCCGAAGGTAGATTACTAAGAAAAGAACGTCGGTCGAAGGTGAACTTACAACTGCAAAGAGACCAGCCGAAGGGGACTCTCAACAAATGATAAAGGTATGCATATCTGGTCAGAGTTAGATACACAAGAGAGAAGTTAATCATCAAGAAACAAATGTTTAGAATTTCTAGCAAACACAAGAACGAGATTAACCAAAGAAAGCCCCAATAAAAAAGGACGCATTCGCCTAAACAAGGGCGCCAGACAACTGGACTTTGAAGAGACATTGAAAGACTCTTAACATAAAAGATTAGCTAGGCTAACGAAAGGAGGACCCGAGTAACATGGATAAACCAAAACAAGGAACCGACTAAGCATGACCTTTAAAGAGCACTGATCGAAGGTGAACTCTGCAAGAGAAAGGGACTAGTCAAAGCAGACTTTAACAAAGAAAAACATGTTAGGCTTTCGAATAGGTTGCAAATACGCAAGAACTAAAAATCCCTCAGGCCAGAGGCCGGGTGTTAATTCTTCAAGAGTGGCAATTGTCTGAATTACCACACACCAAGTATGGATACTCAAACACTTGAGAAGCAAGAAAGGTTATAAGCCAACTCTTACTCATACTCTAACGACAAAGCAAAAGCGGGTAAAATAACCAAAGGCTTGCAAAGGCAAGCGCAAACCACAAACTTAATGGGGAAATGGAGAAATACTAAAGACCTGACTGGTGGTGGATCAAAACAAACTCTGTTGGGGAAACATCATAGAATTACCATAGGCTTGTTTATAGAGATAAATCAAATCTGAGCGCATAACAATCTTGTTACCACAGGTGGACACAATTGGCTTATACTCGTGCATGTTTGAGGATTTTTTTAGCGTAAAGCTCCATACGATGGAAATGCTACGCGTTTTAGTAGATGCAATGTAATGATGCAGTGCATTAAGAAAACAGGTCAACAATCGGCTGCTGAGAAGACAAAAACTTCCAAACAATTATTCTTGTACATCTGATCTTCTGTGGAGAAAAAGCAATTTGTACTTCAATGGGGAACCGAGATTTGGAACCGTCGACCCCTAAAGATCGATGTCACTAGGGAAATAGATTCATGGGAAGATCATTACAAAAATAAATTGTAGTCCAGTGAATATCTTGAATTCTGATCAAACCCCTCTTTTCACGGGGATCAAATTCTTTATCCTCAGTTGGAAAGAGAAAAGCTTTGTTGGGAATGGAAACTTCTGGCATAGAAATTCTTGACGAAGATAACTCCTGTTAGGGAGTATAGAAATTCTTAAATAAAAAGAATCATACTCAGACCACCCTAGGGATAACATTGCTGGGAAGTAAAAGATCCTCACTTGAGGAAGAAACAACATCCCGAGACAAAAACTCCATTGGGGATATCGCAACAGAAACTTCTACCACTGAAAGAGTCATGACTGGAATTCTCCTATACATCTCACCTGAGAGATAGGACACTTGCTCCGTTAGGGAAAGAAGAAGAATTCCACTGGGGAAATTAGGTCTCATTATACGAACATCTTCACGTTAGTCACATACAGACCCTTCTTGATTCATTTGTTGGTATGCATCTTGTCATGAAAGACCAACAGTATTTGCAAAACAGAAATTGGGGTGACGTGCCCCTGTTTGGAATGGAAAGCCTTACTGAAGAACAGACAACTTGAACTACCAATCACCGGGTAAAAATTGTGATGCAATTTTGCAACTCCAACGTGTTGACTACGAGGAGAAATGCCGCTAAAAAGTGGACTTTAGAGAAGATGCTGCAAAAATAAATTGAAGTCAAAAGAAAAAGGAATAAATCTAGACTTTAGATAGCTTCTACATTTCCAGGGAGAAAGAACGTTCTCCTCCTGCAGAGAAATGAGGATGCTTCACTGGGAGAAAATATCTTAGAAGAGAAACCCCTGGGTAGACAGATTTTTGTCAAGTAGTAACAGGTCTTTTACTGGGAGGAGGCATCCCCTTGGGAAGCAATATTCCCATCGCGTCTTGTACGAATAAACAAACCCAAATAATCTTTGTGTTACTGCTCATATCATACGGGGGAACAATCCAAACTTCAACTGAAGATAATAACCTTGACTTAGGACAAAGGATATCAGTACAACGGACTTGAGTCTTTGATAAGTTGAAGATAACAATCTTAACTTCTCGGTATGATTTTCAAATTCATGAGTCATTTAGCCTGCATATGGACTTGATCTGATTAACTACTCAAGAAGAGAGAAAGCCCTTACATAAATTCTTGCCCCAGTCTGTAAGGCTTTTGCAGAAAAATTGCCTCGAGAGGGCTTTCTAATATATGTACCACTAAGATAAACTGCCCCAGTGTTATGAACTTTGGAACATGATGTTCAGATAATCAAAATTGGAGATGATTCCAACTATGCTTGAGTGAATTCCCATACATCTTCAAATTATGGGAAGGTTATCCTCTGATCAATGCATTCTTAGAGAGATTTGTCAAATCTCGACATAACTGCCCCAGTTTGACTATATTTTGAGGGATAAAATCCCGACTTGAATGCCTCAGATTGGCTGCATACTTACTCGACAGAGTATTTGACACACTTGCCCCTGCTTAACAGAATCTCGACAAATCTTTTCTTTGTCCCATGCTCACGGAGAGATGAAAACTTCTCGATTTGAACTGCTTCAATCTCTAATCAGCTACTTGACGAAGTCTGCCCCTCGAAACCAACTGAAAGTAATGCACCACTGCTTGACAGAGATTCTGGGAGACCAACTTTTGCAATCTACTTCAGATCATTTCTCAAACTGGTATTCTTTTACTCGATGGAGTCAACTGAAGATTTTCCCCAGATTAAGACGATTCTCACAAATGATTCACTTGTAAACGGTATCCTGAAGCAACTTGTCCCTTGAGATGATCAAATTTTCATCTGATGCTCATTATGCAAACTTACTTGATGTTTAAGCACTTGCTCATATGCAAAGAATGTTTATTATAAGAATGATAATTATAATGGAAAGTCCATGTTTGTCTCGAAGTCAAAAACTTGTACTAAAAATACATTGAAATATCAAAAAATTTGTACAAAAGATAGTAAAAAGATGGAGTGATACCAACTCAAAAGTTTTTGCAAGCCTTTCTAGGAGTTAAATTACCGTATTTCTTGTTACAGTGTGCTTTCGAATTAACCCTTTCTTCAGTTAGGACTTTTCAGGGTTATAACGTGGCCTGGTTCATGGTTTTAGAAAAAACGGATTTAAGGCTCAAAATATTTGGTGCCCACCCATTCTCTGTGATGTTCTCCAGTCCTAAGTTCAGTTAAACCAATACGAGCACTCATCCCTCAAAAGGAGTTTACCATGGTTGAGGAGGATGGCAGTCACTCACCTTTTTCATTCTTGGTGTTTGATCACACGACTTTATTCTTTGTGGAGGATCTTTTTCGGTAATCCTTTTTCACTTTTCGCACTTTTCGCTTTCTTTTTGTATTCCCTAACTTTTGCCTGGACAAGTTCCTTTTGAATTTGACTTTGAAGTCCAGTGGGATGCCCTGACTTTTTCCTAAGCGACTTTGTCTTTTCAAGTTTCGGCTTAACGGGGCTTTTTGTTTCTTTCTTTTATTATTTCTCTTTGCGGGAACCAGTCATGTGACTTTGAGTCATTCTTTGACTTGCTGAAAAAAGTGTGACTGCCTTGCTGTTTAGTTGACGAGAAATAACCATTATGGTATCGTCACCTTTTGACCTTTTGATGTGTGAGAGATATCTATTGGGATATCATTATCATTGATGCACATTGCTGATATATGAGAGTTTAGCCATTGTGGTTTTGTTCTTTCTCAACCTTCTGAAGGATAACCTTTGTTGTATCCTTTGATGCGCACCCTTAATGAGTTATGAACGCTCGACCAGATTAACTGAAATCTACCCTGCCCCGGGTTAAAATGTGAGGGTTTTTCTGAAAAGAAAAGAAACTCCTACTTCAAGGCTCAAAAAGGGGTTGACGAGGGTCTATCTCCCTTATATCTCCGGTGTTTGGGAAATTGAAACAAGGCTTGTACATCGTCAGCAGGGTCCTATTCAAAAGCACACCGTTTGAAATTTTTGGTATATTACTCATCATTCTCCCTTCAGAGGCACTTTGCTTTATTTAACCAAAATTAAGTACGAAAAATTCAAAGAAAAATATTAATGAGTGAATACGAATGGATTAATTCAGGACAAACATATTCAATGCATTGTGATTAATATTCAAAAATAGGCAAGTTTTGCATACAAGAAAGTACTGAACCAAGACAAGAAAGATTACAAGTGAGAATGAAAATGTAATTTGAAATGTCATGTTGCGGATACTAGTCTCCGTATGGACTTGTTGCTTCGGACAATGATCTGCCAGTCTTAACATTCACTGGGTCGACGGAGACTTCAAATCTGTCTGGCAGGCCTAAAATTGATAGCCTTTGCATCCAGCAGGTCTTGCACATTTTCTTTGAAAGCCCAACAATATTCAATGGAATGGCCTATTACCCCAGTATGGTAATCACATTGAATTCTTTCACCATATGTGATGAGGGTTTTATCAAGCGAACTTGCATAAATTGCATCACGCAGTATCATAGAGAAGAAATGCCAACCATCTTCTACCATACAGAAGAGAAATCCAGCCACTGAATTCATGAGCGTCTCCTACTACACAAAAGAAGCGACATCTTTTATTACATAGAAGTGATATCCAGCAACCATACCAAATAATCTTCTACTACATAAAAGAAAGTAAACTTCATCTCCTACTTCACAAGAGAGAAGTTTTAGCAACCGAATTACAGAGAATCTCCTACTTCACAAAAGAGTCTCTGTCTTCTACTACACAGAAGCAAAAATTCAGAAACTGTAACAAAGAATATTCTACTACACAGAAGAAACTAAACTCTGAATATAGCATTCGACCTTTGAGGTATTTTTCTTCTACACGACAACATATATCCAAGAACTCGACGTCTTATACCTCTTCATCACAGAAGCATCACCCCATCTTATACTTACACATAAGAAGCAATCAGCTGAGGAAAAAGAGTCTGAAATGGTTTTCCCAAACATGGACTGAACCTTGGAAAAAAATCCAAAAAAGTACCAAACTTCATACTTCAACCCCTTGCAGTATTCAATATCTTGACTAAATGCCCCAGAACGGGAGACACATCAAGCATTTGTATCAAAATCAGGAGAGAAATTTGTTGGAGGATGGCTCAAAGTGTGAAGCTTAATCAACTGAGCTTCCAACACACGAGGAAGCAACTGGATACAAGGTATAAAGATTGTATCAACCTGCTTCTCAAGCTTTCTCCGTCTATGCTGGTAAGTTTTACCTCATGGGTTCACTTGGAGACCAGAAACTAGCTGCTAGCAAGAAAATACGAGAACACGAAACTCTGGGTGAGACCCACAAAAGTATCTCATGATTTGAAAAAAAAAAGTCCCATAGGTTGGGGGTGAATGACAGCTCCTGTTGCAACAACGTATATATGATCACTTTTCTTTGCCGATATTGCCTTCATAAATTCCATACCCGACTCAACCGAGTCTTCAACTGGTTATCCTTTCTCCTTGAGGATTTCTAACTACAAGCCATTGCTTGCATATCCCCAATAAACAGCCCCATATTATTCTATTTTATCGAACTCTCCACGAATTTATTCCACGGCTTTTTTCGAATAACAGAACAGTGAGAAGTCAAGATTCACCATTCTGAAAAGAAAATATCGGGCCTGGATAAGGATTTCCCATTATGAGTACCTTCTGAATACCTTCTATGGATGCATGAAGATGCATGAAGATGCATGAGGGGAGTGAGAGAATTCCAGATCACAGTCTCCGGATTAATCTCGTCTTGGATTATGTCCTTAGATGACGTACCATCTTCAATTGAATGATCAATTTCCCCAGAATAATACGCGTAGAAGATTCTTTCAGGAGAACAAACAAATGCTTTTTCAAGTGAAAACTGCATCATCAGGCATACTACGCCACAAAAAACTAATACAGTCTGTCTTCTATCAAAACAAAAGAGACATCCACCTGGTGAAAGAGAGTATGGTAATTGGCCAAATAGGAATTGGACCTTTGGAAGAGACGCCAAATAGGTGTTGGACTTTATATTTCAACCCCTTTGTAGTCTTCAATATTAAAACCGGGTACCCCCGAATAGGGGATGCATCTAGCATACATATCGTAATTAGAAGAGATGTTTGTGAGAGGAAAACCTCAAAGATCAGAGCTAGGAAGAACTGCGAATAATAGGATATAATGTATTGGGCTCGCATCAACATGCTCATCAGGATTCTTCTGTCTTTGCTTAAAAGCTTTTCCCCATGAATTCACTTAGGGAATAAAGACTGGCTCTTGTTGAACAAATTAGGGAACACAAAGTTATGGAGGATGCCCCTGATTAAAAGGTATGATGCCCCGGCGTGGTAACCACATCTGACGTTGGTTAACAAAAATGAAGCACTGATATAAGATCCTACAGTAAATGGGAAGCATCTGCTGATGAGATGTTTCAAGAACTCAGGATTGCGCAGCACTCCATAGTTGGAAGCAATTCCCAAAAGAAGATGAGGTGAAGAGAGAACTTCCTGCAGTCATAAGTTTATTGATCATCATTAGAGCTTCCATGACCTGGCTCATCTGAGTTTTCAATCAATTATCTTCCTGCTCGAAGAAATTTCTGACCGCGGGCCAAAGCTTGCATGTATACCCGGAGTTATTCCATAACTGATCTCTGAGCATGTGATATTAAGAATCAAGTTGAATCTCTGAAGAAAACACATGGTATGAGCAAGAAACCCTAATCTTCGAGTACCTGTTATGGATGCATGAATATACATGGGATGCATGAACGGATGCCATTTCATGTTCCGTCATTTCCAAGGAACTTATGTGCTTTGATTTTGATTTTACGTAAGTAAAAGATGGAAAAGTTTGGCACAAGGCTTACAAATACGATTCCTTGGAAATCACAGGACATGTATGTTAAGCATGTGGTTAGCCATGTTATGTATGCAAAGGTATGAGATCAAATGGGATCAAGGTTCCATCATTTCATCATTTCTGAATATCATTGTTGCATTTCTTCTGAACCATACGAGTATTATTAGATTAGAGGTCTGGCGTGGCTTCCGCATATAAGAACCAAGTACTATGTAGATCTAAGTAGCATGAGATCAAGGCTTTAGGAACCTCAGATACTGTTAAGCATTTCTGAATATGCTGGGAATGCCAAGATCAAAGGCTTAAATGAACTTCCAAGTAAGCAAGTCAGGAACTCAGAAAATAAATCTGAGAACCATATGGTCACCAACAGAACACCATATGCATAAGTCATTGACATAAGTCCATAATATGATCATTAGAACCAATAATCATCGTCTGATCACAGTCTTTATCTGAGAATAGTCACCACCTGAGCACGAGTAACCATTTGAACATAGTCACCAACTGTACCTGTGATAAGATTCCCTCCCCACTCACAGGTGAAGACTAGGTCAGGGTAAGACAATGGTAACTCGAAAATCACGGGTCCTCCTGAAAGTGTTATGGGCTTATCCACAGACGTGGGTGCCGATAGTAATTCATTTGAACCTCATCTGAGCGTGGTATATGACAAGACTGCACTAATCGGACCATGTCCTATAACCGTCATGCCCCCACTCTATTCCTAGTGTCCTAGTGCACTCTGGCCTGGGTACTGGGCCTTTTACCTCAATAGTGACATCCCCACCCAACATGGAAAACAGAGTCCAGCATAATAGATAACAAATAGGGAAAGCAATAAAATACAATGCAGACTTATGCTCAGACAAACATGTACAAATGATTAAACTGAAAGCATAAAATAAACACCCAAAGAAAAGAAAACAAGAGCTAGGATCGACTCTGGGATGGACCAACATTTGGTCGACCTGTCCCTAGTGAAGTCGCCAGCTGAAACAACCGGCTGAATATCATCAAAATAATGAAGTTTCCATCGAACGTCTTTTATCCCACATGTAGGGAAAGGTAAACATCGATAAAACCTGATGAGGGTGAAATCAAGGTCGAACGACCAAGAGATGAGGGTAAGGGAGTATGTTACGTGAGGGGAAGGTATTAGCACCCCACACGCCCGTAGTAATCTACGGTATCCACTCTTGTTGTCTATCTCATGGGTGTGTTTAATCTATGCTTACTGTTTATTATTACTAAGGGAAAATGCATGCAAAATAAAGGAGAAAAGAATGTAGGGAAAATAAAATTGTGATCGTTTGGGCCCTACCCCGATGCCTACGTATCCCTTTTAAGGAATCAGAGCAGCCGTAGTTCGGCTTATGTTTTTGTCGGTTTGTATTTTTTAATGAACAACATTAATTTCGCCTTCTGCCGCAACTCGACCTTTGGAGACTTACGCGTCAGCACATAAGTGAATTAACATATTCTTTCTAAAAAAAGGTTTGGAGAAAATGTGCCTCGGGGCATAAAAAGGGTTTGAACTTATTTGTTTTGGTAATGAACGATATTAATTTCGCCTTCTGCCGCAACTCGACCTTTGGAGATTTACACGTCAGCACAGAAGTGAATTAATATGCTCTTTTGAAAAAAAGTTTTGAAAGAAAGGCCTGAAGGCAAAAAAGAGTTTTGTATTTGTCAGTGTTTTTGCTTGTAGGTAACAACTAGTTGACCTCAAGGGAGAGATTTTAGCCATGTCTCTACTTATTCATGAAATGATTTTTTTTTGAGACTTGAACCATACCAAGCCTTAGATCAAGAGAATGATAAGATCAAGAAGAGACCCGCTTATCGTGTCCATGTTCAGCGAAGGCACGATTCTCGTAAGTAAATTTTTAGTGTTTTGAAGTTTGTAAAAACTAATTTCGTTTTAATGCATATGCGAAAGGGGAAGAAAAGTCACATGGAGACTAATCCATTTCTAAACCTAATTTTATCATGCGTTGTTAGACCTAAGTCAAGGATGAATAAAAGGGAAACGTCTACCTAATGTTAGCATGCACATGGATTACGGTAAAGTACGAAAATGAAGAATAAAATAGGGTTATAACTATACCGAACGGAGAAAGTTCGTTGCTTCTTCAAAAATGTGCAAGTGATAAGAAAACTCTACAGAAGCCTCCTTGAATTCCTTGATGAAAACTATGCTCTTAGCTAGATTTGAAACTTCATGAAACTCCTCACTCAAGTCTATTTTATTTCAAAATCTCACACAAAATTGGCATTAAAATCTACCAAAAACATGGATAAAATAACAAACAAAGTTAATAAAAGAAGTAAAGTTCTATTAATATTTTTTTGAATTTTTATCATGTGAACAATTAAGGAAAAAACCATGTAGAAATATCACACAAAATTATTTAAGAAATAATAGAAAGTATTCAGGGGGTATAGAGTTTTTTTTTCCAGAGGTATACTGAAGCAACCCAGGCGCAGGCCCAACATTCCAGGCCCAATTGGAAATTTTGGCAATTTTTTCTATGAAGCAATTGGGCTAAAAACGTTCAGGCCTAGTAGCAATTTTTTGTGAAGCAATATGGCCAAAAAATGTCCAGCCTAAGGTGTATGGTCCAGTCCAAAAGGGGAATTAGGGTTACAGCATTGTGATTTTTCATCTTCACAAATTCTTCTTCCTTACTCTCTGACCGGCGGCGCGACTTTTCTCACCCTTACCTTCTCCACTTATCTCCTCCCAAGCGCCGAGAGAAGATTGATTCAACCTGTCAACGAGGAGGCCAATCGCTTGGCATAGCCAAGGAAACATGTCTTCTTCGGATTCCACCTTGAAGGAATGAAGGAGAGGCTTTTTGAGTTCAATCAAGATAAAGCGATTATGGGGATTCTTTTCTGATTTCGGTCTCAATCACCCTCGACCTCATTCCTCATCTGTTGGAGTCGCCCTGGCGGCTTTTCGATCATAGTGACAAAGAGAGAACTAGAATTTAAGAAATCCAGGTAAGATTTGATTCACACCTTCTTCCTTCCGTTTATGATTTCCTCTTTGCATTGTGCGATGCAGAATTTGTTTGTTCATTTTTGTTGATTTCTATTGGTGAGCGAATTTGTTGTGATGTTGCAGATTTGACGAAGTCAGTGCGAGGAAGATGGTGAATCGATGCATAGAGGATTTGCGGAAGCCGTAATGGTGATGGTGATGAAGGATGAAGGTTGGAGTTGATAAAGATTACATGACCTATTGATTGAAGATGAATATTCTGGTTGAGACTCAGTTGCAGAAAGTTGAGAGGAAATCGTTATAGAGGAGTGGCCGTTTGAAGGTATGGTCATGAAGATTGAAGTTGCCTTGAGGGAGATGAAGAGAAATTCCGAGATTGGAAGGGTATGTGATGATGATTCAGTTGAAAAGAGAGTAGCGAGATGATTCTGATTTTTTTGTGGTGATTCTTCCCGAATGCTGAAGAATGAATCATGAAAGAGGTAAATTTTTCTCTAACTTTTTCTGAATTTTCTTGAGAAATTTTCTGTGTCATTCTTGAATAATGAACCTGATTATGTATATATGACGAGAGAGTTGGAGGGTGAGTTTTTTTTGTGTTGAATCATAAATCATGAATCTGAAACTGAATGATAATCTCCCTCTTTGTAGTCTCCGAATTTCTATTATATAGAGGGCCGAGAGTTGGTTATGGATTCTATTAGCAATTAAGAAGTTAGTAAATCTGTTAGAAAGCAGTTAGAAAAGTTTGTTTGGAATTATGAATTTCTGTTTGCCAGTTGTACTGTTTACAGTTTGTTAGGATCCCTTGGGTGATGTTAATTAGGAAGTTAGAAGTTAGTTAGAGTTTGTTAGGAGTTTTGTTATTCTATTTGAGATTGGTTCAGTCTGAAATTCTGTTAAGAATCAGTTATAGAAGTTAGTTATATGAATGAGTGGTGAGGATTATTCTGAGTTTTTCCTTGTGACTTCATGTTATGCATAGAGCTAAAAATTTGGTTATGCGATTTTTTATTTTCTCTGTTAATAGCCTTTTCCTATTTTCTTTATTCTTCTAATTTTTTTGTTCTGATTTTAAGCTTGGTTATTTCTTTTTCCAATAATTTGGGATTGGTATCAATTTTCTGAATTGTTTTGGTAAAGTAACTGGTGCAGAGTCACGATTTCATCTTTGTTTTACAGCAAGTTATGTGCAAGTTACAACTGACCTTATTTCACTGTCTTTTAATCATATGCAGACTTCTTTCATAGCAATTTTTAGACAAGTTTAGATGTTCAAAGCAAGGCCATGGTTTTTAATAAAGGTAAATGAAGCATTTGAATAAGGAACTATATTGAAGAACAAGTTCCTGGAAACTCTGTTAGCTTATGAGAACTTGGCTTTTAGCAAAATGCAGTAGTTTAGAAGATGAACCTTTAGTGTATATTTTCTTTGTATGTATATGGTTATAGAATAGGAATTTGAAGTTTATCATGGATTATTATATTTTTTTTTAGGAAACTTTTGTGGCTTTTCAATGATGTAATGAGTTTAATTAACTTGGTAACATGGTTGGCATTTTGCACTTGTGTTATTTTGGAATGAATCACTAATGAAGTTTAGAGCTTGAATGAACCTTTAATGTTTGAAAACCTTTGATCTTGAATGAAGCAGTTTGGGTAATGAATGATGAAGCCATGACTTGTTTCTTAATAAAGTGCGGTAACTTTGAACGAATATACAATGATAGTAATGAAACTTGCTTTTCATTTGAACCTTTGATTCCACATATGCTTTCTCATGTCTTAAAATATCTTCAGATGTCAAGTATACCCAATAATTTCCAAACAACCTCTAAATCACGAAACATGGAATAATTTGGTCCACAATAGTTAACTTGGTTTTCATCCACGAAATCTCACTGGAATCTTGCAATTTTGCTTGAATCAGATCATTGAACAAAACTGAAGCTCATTCTCACACAAATATAATGTCTTGAGGATCTGATAACGAAGATTGAAATATGGAAGAAGTATAACCAAGATATCCTTAAAACTACTAATCCACATTAACTTGTATTGTGAGCATAAACTAACGATGATGAGAACAAAAATGGCCTTGATCAATATGAATCCATGGTACCATTTCTTATGCCATGACCTCATACTTTTCAATTCAACCCAACAAGTCCTTTGTCTTTTCAAAAAATGTCTTTGTGGGATCCTTGAAGAAGATAAAATTTGAAGTATAGAAAGATATCCTTTAATCATCTCTCATTGACGAACATCAACAAACTCACACACAAGATGCAACACATTAACCCACTTGTATTAGGTGCACAGTGACGACTTGAGACATGGATAGAATAATGTTCAAAATGTCTTCGAAATGAAACAAAGCATGATCTTCCAATAGACATAGGGAAATAAACCCAAATCTTCAGACTTATCAAATAAAACCTTCCAACTTGATTTTGAGATGAAGAGAATAACCTCGTAGCTTGATAAAGAAGAAGTCCACAATTACCATCAATCAAAACCCTAAATTCACAATTCAATGTACCAGAAGAATCAGTCTTGTTTGATAAACACCTCAAACCAAAAGAAAACCCGAGCTTCACAACCAATGATTCTCTGAACCATGATTCAACCAAAACTGAATTGGTTAATTGAAGAGTGGATGAATGCCATGTAAAAGCCATTAAGCCTGATCAAATGATAGGCACACTTATATGAGGAGACGTCTTGATTCAAAGACCATGTATGCTAAGTCACGCCCTTGAGTTCTTGACAAGAAAAACCTGTAACATGTTGTTTATCAGAAGATAATAGCCTTGTTGCTTGAGGGAGAAGAAGTCCAAAAATGAGAATGAACCAAAATCGTAATTCCACAACTTGCTGCCTGAATAAGAAATCATCCTTTATTGGATACGAGCGCCTTAACCACTGTGAAACCCTAGTATCGCACAACCACTGAACTTTGAACCTCAGAGCTATATTGAATGAAATGTATGCCATGTTAGTGACCTAATGAAATAGATGCAGATGAATGCAAAAGTCTAAGCCAAAATAAAAGAAATTAGGAGGGCAAATTTTGGGGTGCAACACTACCGACACCGCGAGTGATACTCCCGTTGTTGTCCCTACTGCCGATACCAGGGGCAAAGAGGCTTTGGTTGAGCCTGACCAAGCAAGAGAACATCCCGAAGTCATCCTTGAAGCTTCTAGAAAAGAAATAGAAGAAATCCTGAAGATAATAAAAAAAAAGTGACTACAACATTGTAGAACAATTGGGGCAGACCCCCTCGAAGATATCATTGTTGTCCTTACTTTTGTGCTCTGAAACCCACGCCAAAGCCTTGGTAAAGTTTCTTAAGACCGCTCACGTGCCCCAGGAGACCTCCATCGACCAATTTGAAGATTGTGTGTCCAGTCTAACTGCGGATAACGGATTGGGCTTTTCTGATGCTGATTTAACCTCTAAGGGAAGGAAGCACAACGATGCCTTACATATTTCCATTGAATGCAGGGTGTTGTACCCCAAAATTTGCCCTCCCATATTCTTCAAAGATTTGCCAAGTCAAGCTTCAAAGTTCCCCAAGGGTTACACAGTGCAAGGGCCTCCTAAGTAGTCAAGATTAGGGTTTTGGTTTTGCTCAAGAAAATGAAGTTTTCAATGGTCCAATCAAGTCTCACATGCCTTTAAACATGGTCAAACATCCTCATATCAAGTTTCAAGGCTTTCAGCACAAAATTGCACAGTCAAAAACCCTAATTGCACTACAGTCAACTGTAGGGGCAAAATGGTCATTTGACAGTCAAAAGTTCAAATTTTTGGTCAACATATCATTTTGAAGCCACAAACATCATTTGATCAATTCTTGATCATGATTCTCAAAGTATGGCTCAGAAATCATCAAAATGCAAAAGTTTTCTTATTTGGACAGCTGAAAAAGTCAACTGAAATTGACCAAGGCATAACTTCCACATGGATTATCAGAAAAATTCCATCCAAAGCTCATTTTGAAGAGAAAGACATTTCCTACAACTAATCTTCATACTTCAAGTCCAAGAAATGCTCTCACAAAAAGTTATCAATTTCAACATTATAGGTCATTTTCAAAAGACAACAAAAAGGGACTTTAAGTCAAAGGCCATAACTTGAGATTGGTAAATCAAAATGACATGGTACCAAAGGCACTGGTTAGAGGACTCAAAGACCT
This sequence comes from Vicia faba, assembly GCA_948472305.1. Lineage (NCBI taxonomy): Eukaryota > Viridiplantae > Streptophyta > Magnoliopsida > Fabales > Fabaceae > Vicia > Vicia faba. The sequence continues at coordinate 1,343,016,952 of OX451740.1, forward strand.
TTCCAAAATGTCAAGAACATGAGAAAAGCTTAAAAATTGAGCAGGTTATGCCTTGTAGAAGTTGGGAAATTTTTGGATATTTTGAAAAGTCAACATTGATTCAAATGACCTAAAATTGCTAATGGGCCCATTTTTCTTCCACAATTCATCATTCCAAGCATGTGCACGACCACTTGGCCCAAAGGGAAGTATTTTTTCATTTTTTATTTATTTATTTGAATTTTTATTTATAATAATTCACTTAAATCAATTAAATATGTGAAAAATATTTAACTTAACCTAACAAATCTTTTTGTACATGTTTTATTCTCAATAATTCGTGCATATCCCAATATAGAAAGATTTGGAGAGATTGGAGTTGATTTGTATCAAAAAGCACATGGAAAGATTGAAAAAATAATGATGGAAAATCAAATCTCAAAATCCATGAATGAAAGAGATTTTGATCAATTTTGTTAACCTAATTTGTTCACTACATAAGCTAGAATGAAACCCTAAGGTAAAAACACGCGCAGCTGCTCAAAAAAGCCATTATCAAACTTGGAATTTTTTGCAAGAAACTCAATTCTGAAAACAAATTTGCAGGAGGTTTCAAGCCAAGATTTCCTTTCCATTAGCTTGCTGAAGGTTCATAGGACGTATTCCAATCAAAAACATTCCTCAAAACTCAAGGAAACGGTATCCAGAAGTCACACTTTTTCCATTTTTTTTCATTATCGTGTTTTAATATTTATGCACATTCATGGCATTTTGATTATATATTCATGATCAGTGAAGTGTTTGCAAGCTAACCATATGCCTTGATTGGATTGTCATGCGCTATAGGCAAAAATACCATGTTCGTTTTTTAGGGTTGCAGGAGTTACAATTTGGGGCTTTCCACCCAAGGAAAAATTGAGACTTGGAACCTTGGCCATTGAAACAAGCGCATCTGGACGAAGAGAACCCATGTGTCGCGCTCAATTTATGAGCGTCCAGTAGCTAATCGTTATTTTCTTGTAGGGTGTCTACAGCAACGCTTAAAAACCGTTGCTTCATATATTCATGTTTCAGGAAGAAGAAGGCCACGTAAAGAAGATGATGATGTGTGGAGCGCTGATTGGAGGGTTCAAAATTTCGCGCGTTTTGAATCACTAACGCAATGGTTCTTTTTATAATATTTGTTGATTATTTAATATTAACAACGCGCATTTGGTTCAGTTGGCAAGCGATAGTGGTGGCAAAGCACATGACCTGGGTTCGAGCCCCAAGTCTTCATTATCTCTCATATTATTTTTCAAATAACAATCACATGCAGGTTAACGTTGTTGTCCCATGATACACCTCCATAATCCAGTCGTCCATGCGTCCAAGGGAATCAAACCAAAGGCTCAGATCTAAGGCACATGGTAATCCTGGTCAGCGCACATACACATGTCCTGAAAAGTCAACGGAGTCAGGCTTGTTTGGGCCTGAATTTCATGGGCCATACCTCCTATTTGGGGACTACCCCCCCAAGGTTTGCTATGTTTTTATTTATTTTCTATTTTCTTTCTAATTATATTTGTTTAATTAATTAATTATTTTTACAAAAAAAAAAACATAAAACATAAAAATCAGAAAAGATAAAAAATACAATAAATAATTTTAGTATTTTCTTAAATAAATTTGCATGTAATTGAATTTAGTTTTAAATTAGGTTTGCAATTTTAATCCTTTTAATAAAAAATATAAAAAACATAGAATTAGGTTTAATTAATGTTTTTATTCCTTTTTAATTTTTCTTTTTTATAATAATATTATTTATTTTGTTTATTTTTATAATTAAATTTGTATATAAAAATTAGGTTTAATTTAGGTTAAATTCTAATGTTTTCTTAATAAATTAAAATAAAATAGAATTAGGGTTAGCGTTTAATTGCAATTAATTGTTTCTATTAAATCTTAAAATACATAAAAATACCAAAAAAAACAAATTCTTGCTTTCTTTTTAAATTAATTAATTCATCATTAATTCAATTTTTTTTTGCAAAAGGGTCCAACGCCCTCGTTTCGTTTTAATTCTTATTAACTCATATTTATTTGTATTCTTATAATTGTGATGTATCTCTCCCAAGGCCATGTAACCTTTCAATTTCTTGCACTTTAAATTCTTTTACTTTCTTTATTTTTCTGTCAAATCGGGTTCGAGAAACTTTTGGCGATGTGGACCCGCGCCGTTTGTAATAGCTTAGAATTTACTTTTCCCGCAATTTTTAACTGTTAATCAAAACATGGAAGAATGTATGGACAAAATAAAAACAAGCGTAGAACACCAATAACATGACAAGATAAATGCAAATGAAAACGACACATAAATCGCACACACCACCCCTAGGGTACGCCTCACTGTTGCCTTGCCTCGAAAGGTGATCGTCGAGTAGAGGATGTCTTAGTAAGTCCTCATGATCCGGGAACCTGGCATGAGGGTAGCTTCTAAGGTATCTTCCTATTGCTCTGGTGATCACCATGTCCCGAACCTTCGAATTGACCCGAACACCTCCAACGGTGGTGCTACCTACCTCTCAATGGTGGGATGGCACTACTTTAAAGGACATTTACACAGACGAATTCCTTAGGGTAGGTAGGTTCTCGTGGATACTTGCTCTAAATTCAAAACAATTCAAAAACTCTTTTCACACCGACACCTTTTCAAAAAGCTTTCGAAAGCAATTTTTCAAACACTCTTGAGGACTGATACAAGAGTCGAACTGGAATTTTCAAAGAAACTTTTTTTAAAACCCACAGTTGAAAAGCAAACAAACAATTTTGAAAACACAAATGAGCAAGTATCTAAGAGCCCATGGATAACCATGGATAGAAAGGGTGCTAACACCTTCCCTTTCTATAACCTACCTTTCGAACCGAGAGCAATCTCTATAAGGAATTTTTCTGTGCTTTTGTCCTTTCCATTTGGAGAAAATAAAAGACGGTGGCGACTCTTGCTTCCGCGACATTTCGCGAACCAGCGTTAAACAGTCAGTTCCAGATCCACCGATCACTGAATTGGCGACTCTGTTGGGGACAAACTTATAAAGTGAGGTGTACCTTAGGGCTAGTTCATAACTGTGTTTTCAATTGTTTTCCTTGTGTGCTCTAAATTGTGGGTTGCTTGGGAGTTCTATAGATCCTAACCCGGATCTGGGGGATACCTTCTTAGAAAGTAGCAACAAGACTGTGAGGGAACTGTGCGGGGTATACCGACATGGTTAAAACAGTCTGCTACGTTGATGTGGCACTTTGGTGTGTACCGGTAACCCTTCAGTTCAGTCAAGGAGAGTATGGGGCCTCCGCGTGGTGTCGTGAAGCATCAACGGACCTTAGGAACCTTAATTGAACAATCTTGGCCTCTTTAGGGTAGTGAGATAACTGACTTTGGTGCAGTCCGAGGTTGGTTGATACTCAATACTACACTCAATTGAGGGTTGCTTTCCTGGAATATTTCGGTCGCCAGTTCAGTGGCTAAATCGAAACGATGAACAATGAAAGCAATCCCGTGATATTGGGAACCTTAGAACCCGGTTACTTCTAATAGGACAGGTTGAACCCACCAACTTCAAGAGGGTAATACCCAGACCCCATGCCGGCCTAAACTCTAAGGGCTTCTCTTGTGTGACTTGTGTGCCTTCGTACTTGACTATCTGCATGCTTGTTACCTGACACTTGTTTCTTGCAGGTTTTGTCTATAGTCCTTAATTGGGACTCATAACAAAGTACACTGAATTTCTTGCAGGGTTTGTCTATAATCCTTAATTGGGACTCATAACAGGGTTACTCACACTACCCCATGCATACCATAACATCATACCATTGCATACATTCTAACCCATTTCAAGGATCTCAAGGGCTTGTGATGCAGGTCATGATGAATCAAACATCTAGCAAGGGGCAAAGAGGATTTATTTTCCTCTAGCCAAGGTTGTCAGAGGCTATGACCCACTGGATCTGGTGAGCCTTTGACCCTAGAAGAAGGACTCTCAACAACCTGAAGTACCTTCAATCAAGTTACCAGTTTCCAACTCTAACAATTTGTTTACCCCTCGAGGTCATTGAAATCATTGCATGCATATCATACATATCATTGCATAACAGGTACCCTTTCTCTGCAGGTTACTTACCTTCTTCGCTATTTATTTCAGCAGTCTCGTCATGAATCCTGAATCCTCAACCGAGCACACTATCAAGGCCCTCCAGGCTCAGAACGCCCAGTTCCAAGGGCTGATCATGAATTTGACCCAGGGGCAACAAGATCTGAAGGCTCTGCTCTTGAAGAAGGAAAAGAAGAAGAAGAGGACTGTTTTGTTCAGCCCTAGACGCAGATCTGGGAACACCCTGCAGGATCAAGCTGAGAGGACAACTCCATCTGTGGGGAAAGGCAGTCATCAAGAGGAAAGGGTTCCCAATCCAGTGGTCTCCGACAATGAGACAGATTTCAACGACGAACAGTACCCTCCGGCTGAGGATAAGTACAAACAGTTGGAAGATCGGCTAAGTGCTATGGAGATACAAAAGGTGCCTGGCCTGGACTTCGAGGATCTAGGTCTGTCTTCTGGGGTAGTGATCCCGCACAAGTTTAAGGCACCTGCCTTTGCTAAATACGACGGGGCATCCTGTCCTAAATTGCATCTCAGGGCTTACACAAGGAGGATCCAGCCCTATACAGCTGACAAAAACTGATGGATCCATTTCTTCCAAGAGAGTCTTTCAGGGACTCAGCTCGAGTGGTTCTACCAATTGAATGGAGCCAACATCCATACCTGGGAAGACCTAGCCACTGCTTTCTACAAGCATTACCAGTACAATGCCGACCTTGCTCCTACACGTACCCAACTCTAGAGTATGTCGCTGGGGTCAAATGAAGGTTTCAAGGAATATGCGCAGAGATGGAGAGACCTTGCTGGAAGGGTGCTGTTAGAATAATGTTTGAATCTAGTACCCTATATTTAAGTTTTGATGATAACAAAGTGAAAAGATATAGTATTTAAATATTTCATGATTGAATTATATGCTGCCTAAAATTACTATGTTCTGACTTGCAGATACGCTGATTAAAATAAGCAAGATCACCTCTTCAGCATCAGAATATGATTTCATACACCAGCATCAGAAGTTGCTGAATCAGAACGTCAAGATCATATGATCAACTCTTGTACATGCTGAAGCTTGATGAACAGAACTGCGCGTAAAACACTCTGATACAGAAACACATTAGTTCATCAGCAGCGAAGCAGAATCAGAATGAGCCAAGCCAGAACGTGCATTGAAGAAGCAACGGTACTGTGCATTGAACGCTAATTAATTCCAACGGCATCATTCTAGACAAGATCTGCTCAAAAAGGAAAGCTTGTTATTAGCATTGAATCAAGAATATTTGGTTCAACGTTCATCTTCTCAAGTGCTATATAAACAAGGCTTCGAAGATTATAATGGCTAATGCTCTCCAATTCTTTACACGCATAAAGCTGAACAATAATCTTCATCTACCAGTTTTGCTAAACCAACAAACTCTGATACTCCATTAGTGTTTAGCAATCTAAGTTTCTAAGCTTCATTTGTGTAAACATCACAGTTGTGATAAAGTTTTGTAGAAAACATTCACACACATTGTTTTATACCTTTGTAAGAAAGTGTTGCCTTAACAAACCAGATTGTGGTTTGAATCAAGAAGGCTTTAGCAGTTGTTAAAGCAGATTTGTATTCAGTTGAATATAGTGAATTAAGACCTCGTTGGAGAGAGGCGAAATCACCTTGACGGGTGGACTGGAGTAGTTTGAGATCAAACGAACCAGGATAAAAATACCTTGTCATTTGCTTTAAGATTTCAGTTTTACAATTCAACCCCCCCTTCTTGTGTTTTTCACCCCTTCAATTGGCATCAGAGCGCCTGGTTCTGAGCTAAAACACTTAACCGTGTCAGTACAAGATCCAGCGTCAGAAAAACACAATGGCAGGAAACAACTCTCATTTCAGCAATGACAACAATGAGGATAGAGACAGATTCAGCGGCAAACCTCCAGTTTTTGATGGAGAAAACTTTGATTACTGGAAAGACAGAATTGAAAGCTTCTTTCTAGCACATGATGCTGATCTGTGGGATATGGTGACAGATGGATACACGCACCCTGTGAATGCAACTGGTCAGAAGATTGAAAGAAAATCAATGACTGATCAACAAAAGCGTGATTTCAAGAATCACCATAAGGCCAGAACCATCCTCCTCAGTGCCATCTCCTATACTGAGTATGAAAAGATCTCCAACAGAGACACAGCTAAGAACATCTTTGATTCTCTCAGAATGACGCATGAGGGCAACGTTCAAGTCAAAGAAACAAAAGCTCTGGCGCTCATTCAGAAGTATGAGGCGTTCAAAATGGAAGAATCTGAATCCATTGAAACTATGTTCTCTAGATTCCAGATTCTGGTAGCTGGTCTCAAAGTTCTGGACAAAGGATACTCTACTGCTGACCATGTCAAGAAGATAATCAGAAGTTTACCCAAGCAGTGGAGGCCTATGGTTACTGCTCTGAAGCTGGCGAAAGATCTCAACAAAATCACTCTGGAGGAACTTATAAGCTCCCTCAGAAGTCATGAGATAGAGCTAGAAGCTGACGAGCCTCAGAAGCAAGGTAAGCCTTTAGCTTTAAAATCTAACAGAAAATCTGAATCTAAAGTTTTGCAGGCAGTTGAAGAAACATCTGATGGATCCTCATCAGAAGAAGACGAACTTTCCCTTCTCTCCAGAAGAGTAAATCAACTGTGGAAGTAAAGACAAAGGAAGTTCAGGAATCCCAGAAGATCTGATCAGAACGAGTCTTCTTCCAGATACAGAAGGACAGATTCTTCCTCTGGATACAGAAGATCTGAAGGCTCCTCCGGTAGCAAGAAGCCAAATACAAAAGACATCATCTGCTACGAGTGCAATGAGCAAGGACACTACAAGAGTGACTGCCCAAAGCTTCAGAGGGAAAAGCCCAAAAAGAAGTTTGGAAGAGAGAAGAAGAAAAGTCTCATGGCCACATGGGATGACTCTGACTCGTCTGAAGCTGACTCAGAATCAGATGATGAAAGGGCAAACATAGCGCTCATGGCTAACATTCCAGATGACAGTGAAGCTTCTGAATCAGACTCAGAATCAGACACAGAAGAGGTATTCCCTAACTTCGCTGTTAATTTTACAAAGGCTGAACTTGCTGAAAGCCTCAATGAAATTCTGGAACGTTATCAGCAGATTAGAGCTAAATTCAGAGACCTGAAAAGGACTCTTGAATCTGACTCTAATAAGTCTGAGAGTCTCAAATTGGAAAACTCTGAGCTGAGAGATAAAATTTTAAAATTAGAAAACTCTTTACAAAACTCTCAGAAAGAACCAATTTCTGAAACTCCCAGCAACGCTGATGAGATCATCAAGGAGTATGATCACAGTTTCCAGAAGTTCCTTGCTAAAAGCATAGATAGAAGCAGAATGGCTTCAATGATCTATGGAGTTAGCAGAAACGGCAGGAAAGGAATAGGATACCTAGGTAAGGTTCCTACACCTAAGAATGTCATGGATTTAACCATTAAACACACTCCTTTAAATTCACACTTTGTGTATGGTCACACACATGACATCAAATATACTAGTAGTAAGCTCTCTGTGAAACCAAAATTCAACCAGAGTTTTGGTAAAACTAACAAATCAGGACCCAAGAAGATCTGGGTACCTAAGGATAAAATAATACATGTTGCAGATATCTTTAGCAGCAAGTCAGAAACACCAGTCATGGTACCTGGACTCTGGCTGCTCACGACACATGACGGGAAGAAGGCATATGTTCCAAAGCCTAGAACTTAAGCCTGGAGGCCACGTTGGCTTTGGAGGCAATCAGAGGGGAAAGATAATTGGCTCTGGAACTGTAGGTAACGGAAATCTTCCCTCTATTAATAATGTTCTGCTAGTTGATGGATTGATGCATAATCTGTTATCCATAAGTCAATTAAGTGATAACGGTTATGATATAATCTTTAATCAAAAATCATGTAAAGCTGTTAGTCAGAAAGATGGGACTATCCTATTTAATGGTAAGAGGAAAAACAACATTTACAAAATCAAACTTTCTGAACTAAAGAGTCAGAACGTAAAATGTCTTCTGTCTGTTAACAACGAGCAGTGGATCTGGCACAGAAGATTGGGGCATGTTAGTATGAGAAGAATATCTCAGATTAACAAACTCAATCTGGTCAGAGGACTTCCTAATTTGAAGTTCAATTCAGATGCTCTGTGTGAAGCATGTCAGAAAGGCAAATTTGCAAAACCTTCTTTTAAATCCAAAAATGTTGTTTCTACCTCTAAGCCATTAGAACTTCTGCACATTGACTTATTTGGACCAGTTAAAACTGCTTCAGTCAGTGGTAAGAAGTATGGGTTAGTAATCGTAGATGACTATAGCAGATGGACATGGGTAAAGTTCTTAAGATACAAGGACGAGTCACACTCTGTGTTTGTTACCTTCTGTAACCAAGTTCAGAATGAAAAAGATCTTAGAATCGTTAAAGTCAGAAGTGATCATGGTGGAGAATTTGAAAATAAAGATTTTGAGTCATTCTTTAATGACAAAGGCATTCTGCATGATTTCTCTTGTCCTAGAACTCCCCAACAAAATGGAGTTGTAGAACGAAAGAACAGAACATTGCAAGAAATGGCCAGAACCATGATCAACGAGACAAACGTTGCTAAGACTTTCTGGGCAGAGGCAATAAACACAGCGTGCTACATTCAGAATAGAATCTCAATAAGACCTATTCTGGAAAAGACTCCATATGAATTGTGGAAGAACAGAAAGCCCAACATTTCGTATTTTCATCCATTTGGATGTACTTGCTTTATATTGAATACAAAGAATTATTTGAACAAGTTTGATTCTAAGGCACAGAAGTGTATTATGTTAGGATACTCTGAACGCTCAAGAGGGTACAGAGTATACAATACAGAAACACAGATTGTGGAAGAATCAATCAGTGTTCGTTTTGATGATAAGCTTGACTCTGAAAAGTCAAAGCAAAATGAAATTTTTGCAGGTATAGAAATTGAATTTGCAGGTTCTGAAGACAAGTCATCAGAAGCTCTCAACACAGACATTCCTTCAACGTCTGAAAGAAGCAATGCTAGAAATCCTACAACTGCTGCTGATCAACCTCAGAAGAGATTACCCAGAAGCAGTTTGGATCACCCAGAAGAGACTATCCTAGGAAGAAAGGAAGATCCAATCAGAACAAGAGCAAGCTTCAGAAACTCTGAAGAAACTCTGATGGGACTTGTGTCTCTGATTGAACCTTCTTCTATTGATGAAGCACTTCTGGATAATGACTGGATTCTGGCAATGCAAGAAGAGCTGAATCAATTCACCAGAAACGACGTATGGGATCTCGTTCCAAGACCAAAAGGATTCAACGTCATTGGAACAAGATGGGTGTTCAGAAACAAGCTCAATGAACAAGGTGAAGTCGTCAGAAACAAGGCACGACTGGTTGCACAAGGTTATAGTCAGCAAGAGGGGATAGACTATACAGAAACCTTTGCCCCAGTCGCCAGGTTAGAATCTATCAGACTTTTAATTTCATTTGCTGTTAATAGAGGCATCACTCTGTATCAGATGGATGTCAAAAGTGCATTCTTAAATGGTTATATAGAAGAAGAAGTTTATGTTCACCAACCCCCAGGTTTTGAAAATACAAAACATCCAGAACATGTTTTCAAACTGAAAAAGTCACTGTATGGTCTGAAACAAGCTCCCAGAGCTTGGTATGAAAGGCTAAGTAACTTTCTGCTTGAAAATGAATTCACCAGAGGGAAAGTGGACACTACTCTATTCTGTAAAACAGTTAAGAGTGACATTTTAGTCTGTCAAATTTATGTTGATGATATTATTTTTGGTTCTACTAATCCTTATCTTGGAAGAAAATTTGCTAAGTGTATGCAGGCAGAATTTGAGATGAGCCTCATGGGGGAACTGAAATTCTTTCTAGGAATTCAGATCAATCAAACTCCAGAAGGAACTTACATTCATCAGAGCAAATACATCAGAGATCTTCTGAAGAAATTTGACCTCTCAGAATGTAAGCCATCAAAGATTCCAATGCATCCCACGTGCATTCTGGAAAGAGAAGAGGTAAGCAAAAGCGTAGAACAGAAGGTCTACAGAGGTATGATTGGTTCTCTCCTTTATCTGACTGCTTCAAGACCTGATATCTTATTCAGTGTATGTATTTGTGCTAGATTCCAATCAGATCCTAGAGAATCTCACTTAACAGCTGTTAAGCGAATTTTCAAGTATCTGAAAGGTACTACTAATCTGGGTTTGTTTTATAGAAAATCTAGTGATTACAGCTTAGTAGGCTACTGTGATGCTGATTTTGCTGGAGATAGAGTGGAACGTAAAAGTACTTCTGGAAGCTGCCAGTTTCTGGGAGAAAATCTGATCTCGTGGTCCAGCAAAAGGCAATCAACAATTGCTCTGTCAACAGCAGAAGCTGAGTACATAGCAGCAGCAGGATGTAGCACACAAATGCTCTGGATGAAAAGTCAGCTTGAAGACTTCCAGATTTTTGAGAGTAACATTCCTATTCTTTGTGATAATACTTCTGCTATTTGCTTAAGTAAGAATCCTATTTTACATTCTAGAGCTAAGCATATAGAAATAAAACATCATTTCATTAGGGACTATATTCAGAAAGGTATTTTAAACTTGAAATTTATAGATACAGACCATCAATGGGCTGATATCTTTACTAAACCCCTTTCAGAAGATAGGTTTAATTTCATTCTGAAACATCTCAGCATGAAAGTATGCTCAGAATGTAAATGTTTTAATTCCATGTATTTATCTTCAGAATGTAATTATATTACTGTGAACTTCTGATCAATCTTCTTTCAGAAAGATAGAACATGCAGATTGTATCAGATGCAAGTCTAAAGATCTGAGAGTCTAATCTCAAAGACAGACGTGCTGATCACTACATCAAACAAGTGTCATCCAATCATCAGCAAATCCCTGAAGCAGAACGCGTGCACGCTTCTGAGAAGGCAAAGCGCTGATTGGGTGCATTGAGACACATGTCTGGTAACCGTTTTTAAGTATCTTTCTCAAATCCCCCAAAATCAGCAAGCATTTAATGTAAAGTAATCACGCTTGTTAATGGCAATCATTATTTTTTTCTCTCTCTTAAAAACGTTTAATTTTTCAAAATAATTTTTGAAAACTCTATTTAAGCTCATTAACCCTTCATTCTTATTCTTTACGCTTTCTCATAATCTCTCAAATATTTTCTGCATATTTCTGAGTTTATCTCCTTCAAACCTTTTTTTTCTCTCAAATCATTCTCAAAGCTTTTGTGTGAGAACAATGGCATCCTCCAGCATTTCTACAGGAAATCAGAAGAAAGAAACCTCTGAGCAATATCAGGTGCCTATCAGAACTCTTCTCACACCGGTAAAGAATCTTGAAGTTCTCTCTGAGTTAATCATCGATTTCGAAAGTTTGAAGGATAATGGATTTGACCTAACTGAGGAAATTAAAGCTCAAAAGTGGAAGAGGTACTTTGATAGATTGGTTGGACCAACCTTCCCAGAGCTTGTCAAAGAATTTTGGATTCACGCCAAGATTCATAAACATCTAGTCATCTCTTCTGTCATGGGAAAGAAGATAGTAATTTCTGAAGACCTCATTGCTAGGTTAATTGGTCAAAGTGGTGGTGGAGTCCGTTGTGTGGACATGGCTGATAGATGCCCTGATATAGGTGTGGTAGCCAACTGCATTTTCACTCTTGGATTTCCCAGCAGCAAAATTAAGGATCTGAAGGATCACTGCAGAGTGTGGGCCAAGATTGTTCTGGGCTGTTTCAATCACAGGAAGCCTACAAGCTCTCCTGATTATATAAACGTGGATCAGCAATTTCTGATCTACTTTATTGATCAGAGGGTGAAGATCAATCTGGCACACTTCCTGTTCAACCATCTGAAGACTAGCGTCAAAGAGACTAGAGAAGAAGAAAGGACCAAAAGGGACTGGATACCGTTTGGAAGGCTCATATCAGATATTCTGACAGAGAATAAGCTGATAGATTATCTGAGCGAAGCTAAAGTGCTGTGCACCCTTGAACCAACTGTTGGAAAACCGCTGAACGCTAAGAACCTGAAAAAGATGAAGCTGATAGAAAATGTTAAGAAGGAACCCAGAGCTGCTTCAACTGCTGACATCTCCAGCAGAAGAGTGCCTCTGAGTGATTTCCCAAAATTTTCTGAAATGGAATCCAAACCGGATATGTTTCTCAAGTATCCAGATTCATACAAGGAAGAAGATACAGGTTCAAAGCTGAAGATCAAAGATCTGAGTCAAGCCCAACCTGAAGTGACTCAGAAGAAGACAAAGAAGAGGAAAGCAGAAGGATCATCTCATCAGACTCCAAAGAAAAGAGGTATTTCATCTGCTGCCCCTATTTCAATTTCATCTACTATTCCAACATCTGTTGCTCCTCCTCAAACCTCTCACAGAATATCCATTCCAATCCCTACTATTGATGAAACCATACCAGAAGACCCTTCTGAGGCCTTACAACTCAGAAGAACCAGAATCAAAATTCCCAAACAACCAACTGTTTCAACAACACCAGCACTTGATAGAGTGCTAGCTGATATTGAGCGTGAACATGCTTCTGCTCAACCAATTTCTGAACCACTAAATATTCCTCCTCCACAACCAGAACCACAACCTGAACCAGAAATACAACAACAACCAGAACCAGAACCACAACAACAACAACCACTCACAGAAGAACCTCTGATCCCTGAGCAATCAGAGATTCCACCTCCTCAACCAGAAAATAATCCACCTTCACCACAAACAGAGTTTCACCGCTATGAAACCCCATCTCCTCATCATTCTGACCCCCACTCACCTCAACCTTCACCGCTGGCAATCCAGTTGCCATGTGGAACCACCATTGTCAGGCCCCGGTTGCCATCTTCAGAGGAATCAACACCTCCAAAAACTCCAACCACTCCAATAGAAATATCTTCCTCTGACTCTGATAACCCTCCTCCAAAACAAACAACCTCTCAGAAAACCGCTGAAAACCCCAGCAAAACTTTCATTGACTTAACAAGTCTTGAACGTCTTGCTGATCTAAGACACAAAATTGCCATACCCAAACCAAAGCAACCAGATGTTGGCTCTGGTATTTTGAACTTTGAAACAGGTATGCTGCAATGGATTGCTTCTTTGAAGCAAGTCTGTCCGGGGATGATCGACCCAGCTGCTTCTGATCAGCTCTGGTCACAGTTCAGAGTATGGGTACGTGCTGAAGCACTCAAGCTGCAGGACGTCAACTATGAGCAGGCTCAACAGAACTTTAGCAAGCTGCTGAAAGAAGTTGAGAGTCAGTTGCCTCAAGAAGTTGTACTCCCTCTGGACAGTGAATCTTGGTCTGAGAAAGAGCAAGCTGCACAGGTGCAACCATCAGAAGACAAGACCCTTCAGGAAGAAAATCCAGCAGAAGATGTAGCTGAAAGTTCTGAGAAGCTTCCTCCTTCTGAAAGTTCTCAAGCTGCCTTGGACAGGCAGGCTCTGGAAGAACTAAGGCAGAATGACATTCGTCTCCAACAGCGGATGGACGACAATGATCAGAAGATGAAGGCAAGAATGGATGTTCAGGACAGTAAAATTAACACTGTTGTCACCATGGTTCAGAAGCAGAATGAAACTTCTGAAAAGATTCAAGCGATGCTGGAAAGCCTGTTCTCACGCATGCCACCTCAACCTTAAAATTTTTTTTGCATGACATTCTCTATGTTTTCTTCATTTTCTGATGTACTGTTTTGACTATGTTTGTGTAATGTTCTTTTGCTCTGAACTATTTTAATATAATTTGTTTTTCTGATCTAAATTGTTTTAGCACATCACTAACACTTTTTGATTGCTGACAAAAAGGGGGAGAACAAGAATGATATTTAAAATCAATAACGGCTAACTAGACAGAAACTCTCAAACATTCTAACTCTATTACTTGAAATGTTTCTCTGTTTTGTTTTTAAGTCTACAGGCACAAGGAAGCTCTTGAACACAATGAAGACTAGAAGCTAGAAGCTCTGATCAAAATGTAGAAGCTCATGTTGCTCTGATCAAATATGAAGTTCTGATCGACCTAACACTCTGATCCGAAGCAAAGCTCTGACAGGAAAAGCTCTGAAGCTCTGCTCTCTGATAAGTCAAAAACCTATAATCTGGTGCTCAAAGATAGAAAAAGATCTGATCCTGAAGAACACGTATATCAAAGGGAAGTAACAAACTCAGGGGGAGTATCTCTTAAACTCTGATTTCTCTTTACTTCTTAACTCTGAAACATTTCCCAGATACTTTTCACGTTATTTTTCATTTAAAATATCTAGTTTTTGTCATCATCAAAAAGGGGGAGATTGTTAGAACAATGTTTGAATCTAGTACCCTATATTTAAGTTTTGATGATAACAAAGTGAAAAGATATAGTATTTAAATATTTCATGATTGAATTATATGCTGCCTAAAATTACTATGTTCTGACTTGCAGATACGCTGATTAAAATAAGCAAGATCACCTCTTCAGCATCAGAATATGATTTCATACACCAGCATCAGAAGTTGCTGAATCAGAACGTCAAGATCAGATGATCAACTCTTGTACATGCTGAAGCTTGATGAACAGAACTGCGCGTAAAACACTCTGATACAGAAACACATTAGTTCATCAGCAGCGAAGCAGAATCAGAATGAGCCAAGCCAGAACGTGCATTGAAGAAGCAACGGTACTGTGCATTGAACACTAATTAATTCCAACGGCATCATTCTAGACAAGATCTGCTCAAAAAGGAAAGCTTGTTATTAGCATTGAATCAAGAATATTTGGTTCAACGTTCATCTTCTCAAGTGCTATATAAACAAGGCTTCGAAGATTATAATGACTAATGCTCTCCAATTCTTTACACGCACAAAGCTGAACAATAATCTTCATCTACCAGTTTTGCTAAACCAACAAACTCTGATACTCCATTAGTGTTTAGCAATCTAAGTTTCTAAGCTTCATTTGTGTAAACATCACAGTTGTGATAAAGTTTTGTAGAAAACATTCACACACATTGTTTTATACCTTTGTAAGAAAGTGTTGCCTTGACAAACCGGATTGTGGTTTGAATCAAGAAGGCTTTAGCAGTTGTTAAAGCAGATTTGTATTCAGTTGAATATAGTGAATTAAGACCTCGTTGGAGAGAGGCGAAATCACCTTGACGGGTGGACTGGAGTAGTTTGAGATCAAATGAACCAGGATAAAAATACCTTGTCATTTGCTTTAAGATTTCAGTTTTACAATTCAACCCCCCCCCCCCCCCCCCCCTTCTTGTGTTTTTCACCCCTTCAGGTGCAACCTCCATTAACTGACCGGGAACTCGTTAATATGTTCTTGGGGACCCTATCCGGGCCATTCTTCAATCATCTCATTGGTAATTCATCTGCAGGATTTACCGACCTCATCCTGACTGGCGAAAGAATTGAAGCTGGTATCAAGAGTGGGAAAATCCAAGAGGCCGCACCTTCTGACACCCACAAGAAGCCTTACACGGGAAAGAAAGAATCTAATGCTGCATACAGCCAAAAGAGTCGTCGTGACCAACATGCAGGGGCAGTCATGATCTCTGGTTCTGCACCACGCCGCCAACCACAAAAGGGAAATCAGCGAAGGCCAGACGAGCCTAAAAGACAATTCACCAACATTAACATGCCATGGTCACAAGCATTGCAGCACATGTTGAAAATGAACCTGATTGCGGTGATCAACCCTCCTGCAAATCCCAAGACCTCCTCTCCAAGCTACAACCCAGAAGCCAGATGTGCTTATCATTCCGATAGCCCGGGGCACGATACCGAGGATTGTTGGGCGCTAAAATACAAGATCCAGAATATGATCGATGCTAAAGAGATTGAATTCGAACCTGCCGAGACTCCCAACGTGATCACTGCTCCCTTGCCAAAACATGGCTAGGATTGAGGGAGTTTTGTTCATTTGAATTCAAGTTGTATCTTTCTTTTCTTATTCAAACAAACAATTATTATGTTAAACTCTTTTATTTCATGAATGCATTACACATGTCTGTCTTGAATTAATTATGTTTACTGTACTTAAAACTGCTTTCATATTTTTGTGATGATCAACTCTTGATTAATAATTCTAAACCTCTTGAGGGAGGATGACGAAAACGATACCGCGATCATTACAGTATGCTTTTGAACGAACCCCGCTTATGAGGTACAGGCATTGTTTCGATTCCTAAACACTGGAGTAATAAGGAAGATAATCCCTCGTCAAACCCTCTGAGCCAAAGAAGTAGGAGTTTTTCTTTTCGAAATCCAAAACCCTTCATCATAACCTGGGGCAGGGTAGTTCTCTCAGTTGATCCAAGTGCATAACGAATGGCACCAAAGAGGTCCTTACAAAACAAAAGACAGTGATGGTTCAGAACAATCATAAAGACAGGCAGTCGTTATCAAAAATCATAAATGAAAAGCCCAATAAGTCAAAACCTACGAAGGGGACTTACGAAACTGGGGCATCCCGCTGACTGTAATTCAAAAAAAGGAAACAGAGAGGGGAAAAAAGAAAGGGATAACTAAATCAAAAAGAAAGAGGTCCTACAAAACCTCAACAAAAAAAGGAGATGACTGCCTATTCGAAATAAATTGTCAACATCCGAACCATCACCGGAAAATCAGAGCAAAGACTCGAACAAGGTCTAACGCACGATCAACTGAGTTTAGGTTTGGAGGATATCACGAAGAATGGGTGGGTACAAATAATTTGAGCCTTTATCCTTTGTTTCTTAAACCGTGAACCAGGCCACGTTACAACCCTTAAAAGTCCTAGCTGAAGCATGGGTTAGTTCGAAAGCATACTGTTACGAAGGTATCCTGACTCCTGAAGGTTTGCTGTAAAATCTTGAGTTGACACCGCATTGTATTACAAAAAATGCATTTTCAAAATTCAAGACAGACATAGACTTTTTGCATTCTTAAAATAACTTTGTTTGCATATGACTATTTGTTTGAACAGCATGGAAATTCGCACGATGAACACCTGGTGAACAGAAGTACCTCCAATCAAGGGGCACAGTAGGAGCATTGCCCATTATCTGGGGCATGACAAAATACTTCCAACAGGGGCAACTCCCTACATTCTGAGAGCGTGGACATAGTCGAAAAATACTACGCATAATCAAAGACCCGCTAGGCTGACATGCCTAGGCAAAAATAAGGGCTTCCCGGCGAACCAAAAGGGTTCGGGCAAAAAGAAGGGATGAAAATGGAAAAATATGTACACCCGGCAAGTCGAAAACCTGAAAAGGCGGCTTGGGCAAAAATGGGTATCCCGGTGGACTGAAAACCCGAAAGGGTGGTCCAGGCAAAAGTTAGGGATCAAAGCGTACGACTATGTTCCGGTATCTCATCACTTGTATACCCGAAGATTTGTCAATCACCCACACAGGTATCCTCTTCCCTCACCTCTGAAACAGGGGCAATAATGAGTTATCCAGGCGATCTAATTCCTCTGTCAACCAAAGTATAACGGAAAAATCAACACAAGGATGATTACCATCTACCTTTATAAATTCCAGATGGTGGGTTAACATCCGAAACCAAACAGGACAATCATCCACTTAATCAAAATCAAGCAACCCTACACCGGTTCCTTCTCAATTTTCAGACGAAGTCTTACATGGACCTATCTCAAGATGACCTAACCCCGGTTCATCAAGAAGTTTTACACGAACTTATCCCGAAGCAACCTAACCCCGGTTCCTCCAGAAATCTCACATGGATTTATCACAAGTAACCTGACCCCGGTTCCTCCAGAAGTCTTACATGGACCTATCTCAAGATGACCTAACCCCGGTTCATCAAGAAGTTTTTACACAAACTTATCCAAGTAACCTAACCCCGGTTCCTCCAGAAGTCTTACATGGACCTATCTCAAGATGACCTAACCCCGGTTCATCAAGAAGTTTTTACACAAACTTATCCAAGTAACCTAACCCCGGTTCCTCCAAGAGTCTCACATGGACCTATCTCAAGATGACCTTACCTCGGTTCGTCAAGAAGTTTTTACACAAACTTATCCAAGTAACCTAACCCCGGTTCCTCCAAGAGTCTCACATGGACCTATCTCAAGATGACCTTACCTCGGTTCGTCAAGAAGTTTTACACGAACTTATCCTGCGGCAACCTAACCCCGGTTCCCCCCAGAAGTCTTACATGGATTTAGCTCAAGATAACCTCACCCCGGTTCATCAAGAAGTTTTACATGAACTTACCTCACCAAGCAACCCTACACCGGTTCCCTCTCTTCAAGATGCAGTTTTACATGGACTCGTCACCCAGAAACCCTACACAGGTTCTCCCTTTCCAAGAACGAAGTTTTACACGAACTCATCATCAAAGTAACCCTACCCAGGTTCCTTCTCCATTTCAGATACGGTTTTACACGAGCTCATCAGCAGGCAACCCTACATATGTGCCCTCTTTCAACTTACAAAATTACAGTCCAAAATCTCCCCAGGAAGTCCAATCCAGTTCCCCAGGAGAGTTGGAATTCATATCCCCAAGCAATAAGCTTATCCCCAGTAGATTCTGGAAGCTTATCCCTCGCAGAGCACGAACGCGTCGTCCGGCTTTATTTAAAGAGTTATTTCCTTAACAGGATATAACTGGGTTATCCTCAGCCAAAAGCCATAGAAAGAGCGTCCTCGACGAAATTTTCTTATCCCCAGCAAAGTCTATTCATACTTCTAGTACAACAAAGATGTCCTCAGCAAGTCATTCTCAACAATTCAGCAAAGCATCTCTATCCCCACAGAGTATCACTCCCCAGCATGGTCGCTAGAGTATTTTTCTCCCCGCAGAATCTTCCATTTGCCAAGTTCATTCCTCAACGGAGTTATCTTCTCCTATCGGTATTCTTGCAGCTATCATCCCTAGCGGAAGCGAAATCTATTTTAGCCCAGGAGTGACTTCCCGGCACCCGTCAGGGATTTACGTTCCTAGACGAAAACATTCATAAAACATCACATACATCATTATAGCATGCATAGACGCATCATATCATATAAATCTCGTTTATGTTGAGAACATCATTGCTTGATCCATATCATGCATTGCATATGACTGACCTTTACCTTTCAGGAAAGATTCAGCTAAATTCTCAATCATATTTCAAAACCTAGACCGGTTCAGTTAATCGACTCCAAATATTTCTTATCCAGTCCAAGGCCTTCTCTAGTCCAGCCAAATCGACTCCCAACAGATTTTTCTGATGAAGACTCAGTAGAAGTTATCGGGTTATAATTTCCTATTGGTTTTCTCTCCGACGGTGCATGAGATTTCCATTTTAGGTTTTTTCTTTGAGATTATATTTTCCTATTGGTTCTCTCTCCGACGGTGCATGAGATTTCCATTTTAGGTTTTTCTTTGAGATTATAATGTCCTATTGGTTCTCTCTCCGATGGTGCATGAGATTTCCATTTTAGGTTTTTTCTTTGAGATTATATTTTCCTATTGGTTCTCTCTCCGACGGTGCATGAGATTTCCATTTTAGGTTTTTCTTTGAGATTATAATGTCCTATTGGTTCTCTCTCCGACGGTGCATGAGATTTCCATTTTAGGTTTTTCTTTGAGATTATAATGTCCTATTGGTTCTCTCTCCGACGGTGCATGAGATTTCCATTTTAGGTTTTTTCTTTGAGATTATATTTTCCTATTGGTTCTCTCTCCGATGGTGCATGAGATTTCCATTTTAGGTTTTTCTTTGAGATTATATTTTCCTATTGGTTCTCTCTCCGACGGTGCATGAGATTTCCATTTTAGGTTTTTCTTTGAGATTATATTTTCCTATTGGTTCTCTCTCCGACGGTGCATGAGATTTCCATTTTCGGTTCTTCTTTTTAGGTTATAATTTCCTATGGTTCCCTCTCCGATGGTGCGTGAGGTGGTAATTCCTTTTTAGGTTATAATTTCCTATGGTTCCCTCTCCGACGGTGAGTGAGGTGATAATTCCTTTTGAGGTTATAATTTCCTATGGTTCTCTTCCCGATACCGCGAAGATGGTAATTCACACCAAGATTTTCTCAACGAGCGTTGTTGAAGTTAAAGTCACCCAGGGTTCTCTTACCATTCATGCTAAGGTAGTAACCATCCCTGGTTCATTCATCATCTTGTGAAGCTCCAGACTCAGGACATATCTATACCAAGCATCTGGAAACCGACTCCTGCAACATGTCAGGTACTCATTTTTCTGTTTTACAGGTACGCAAGTTCTCGCTAAGGAATCTCTTATGCGATCAACGTCCAGATGGCATCTATAAGCCCATCATCCCCCATCAATCTCCAAATGGCATCTATAATCCCATTCCCATCAACACTGCTACTATGTGAGCGCAAATTTCTAGGCACTTTAGTGTTCAATCATCTTCCACCCTCGGATTATGAAAGGCACGTCAGCCAATCTGCATCCTCAGGTCTAAGAAGATTGAACAGGGGCAACTGTTGTACCCCAAAATTTGCCCTCCCATATTCTTCAAAGATTTGCCAAGTCAAGCTTCAAAGTTCCCCAAGGGTTACACAGTGCAAGGGCCTCCTAAGCAGTCAAGATTAGGGTTTTGGTTTTGCTCAAGAAAATGAAGTTTTCAATGGTCCAATCAAGTCTCACATGCCTTTAAACATGGTCAAACATCCTCATATCAAGTTTCAAGGCTTTCAGCACAAAATTGCACAGTCAAAAACCCTAATTGCACTACAGTCAACTGTAGGGGCAAAATGGTCATTTGACAGTCAAAAGTTCAAATTTTTGGTCAACATATCATTTTGAAGCCACAAACATCATTTGATCAATGCTTGATCATGATTCTCAAAGTATGGCTCAGAAATCATCAAAATGCAAAAGTTTCCTTATTTGGACAGTTGAAAAAGTCAACTGAAATTGACCAAGGCATAACTTCCACATGGATTATCAGAAAAATTCCATCCAAAGCTCATTTTGAAGAGAAAGACATTTCCTACAACTCATCTTCATACTTCAAGTCCAAGAAATGCTCTCACAAAAAGTTATCAATTTCAACATTATAGGTCATTTTCAAAAGACAACAAAAAGGGACTTTAAGTCAAAGGCCATAACTTGAGATTGGTAAATCAAAATGACATGGTACCGAAGGCACTGGTTAGAGGACTCAAAGACCTTTCCAAAATGTCAAGAACATGAGAAAAGCTTAAAAATTGAGCAGGTTATGCCTTGTAGAAGTTGGGAAATTTTTGGATATTTTGAAAAGTCAACATTGATTCAAATGACCTAAAATTGCTAATGGGCCCATTTTTCTTCCACAATTCATCATTCCAAGCATGTGCACGACCACTTGGCCCAAAGGGAAGTATTTTTTCATTTTTTATTTATTTATTTGAATTTTTATTTATAATAATTCACTTAAATCAATTAAATATGTGAAAAATATTTAACTTAACCTAACAAATCTTTTTGTACATGTTTTATTCTCAATAATTCGTGCATATCCCAATATAGAAAGATTTGGAGAGATTGGAGTTGATTTGTATCAAAAAGCACATGGAAAGATTGAAAAAATAATGATGGAAAATCAAATCTCAAAATCCATGAATGAAAGAGATTTTGATCAATTTTGTTAACCTAATTTGTTCACTACATAAGCTAGAATGAAACCCTAAGGCAAAAACACGCGCAGCTGCTCAAAAAAGCCATTATCAAACTTGGAATTTTTTGCAAGAAACTCAATTCTGAAAACAAATTTGCAGGAGGTTTCAAGCCAAGATTTCCTTTCCATTAGCTTGCTGAAGGTTCATAGGACGTATTCCAATCAAAAACATTCCTCAAAACTCAAGGAAACGGTATCCAGAAGTCACACTTTTTCCATTTTTTTTCATTATCGTGTTTTAATATTTATGCACATTCATGGCATTTTGATTATATATTCATGATCAGTGAAGTGTTTGCAAGCTAACCATATGCCTTGATTGGATTGTCATGCGCTATAGGTAAAGATACCATGTTCGTTTTTTAGGGTTGCAGGAGTTACAATTTGGGGCTTTCCACCCAAGGAAAAATTGAGACTTGGAACCTTGGCCATTGAAACGAGCGCATCTGGACGAAGAGAACCCATGTGTCGCGCTCAATTTATGAGCGTCCAGTAGCTAATCGTTATTTTCTGGTAGGGTGTCTACAGCAACGCTTAAAAACTGTTGCTTCATATATTCATGTTTCAGGAAGAAGAAGGCCACGTAAAGAAGATGATGATGTGTGGAGCGCTGATTGGAGGGTTCAAAATTTCGCGCGTTTTGAATCACTAACGCAATGGTTCTTTTTATAATATTTGTTGATTATTTAATATTAACAACGCGCATTTGGTTCAGCTGGCAAGCGATAGTGGTGGCAAAGCACATGACCTGGGTTCGAGCCCCAGGTCTTCATTATCTCTCATATTATTTTTCAAATAACAATCACATGCAGGTTAACGTTGTTGTCCCATGATACACCTCCATAATCCAGTCGTCCATGCGTCCAAGGGAATCAAACCAAAGGCTCAGATCTAAGGCACATGGTAATCCTGGTCAGCACACATACACATGTCCTGAAAAGTCAACGGAGTCAGGCTAGTTTGGGCCTGAATTTCATGGGCCATACCTCCTATTTGGGGACTACCCCCCCCCCCCCCCCCCCCAAGGTTTGCTATGTTTTTATTTATTTTCTATTTTCTTTCTAATTATATTTGTTTAATTAATTAATTATTTTTACAAAAAAAAAAAAACATAAAACATAAAAATCAGAAAAGATAAAAAATACAATAAATAATTTTAGTATTTTCTTAAATAAATTTTCATGTAATTGAATTTAGTTTTAAATTAGGTTTGCAATTTTAATCCTTTTAATAAAAAATATAAAAAACATAGAATTAGGTTTAATTAATGTTTTTATTCCTTTTTAATTTTTCTTTTTTATAATAATATTATTTATTTTGTTTATTTTTATAATTAAATTTGTATATAAAAATTAGGTTTAATTTAGGTTAAATTCTAATGTTTTCTTAATAAATTAAAATAAAATAGAATTAGGGTTAGCGTTTAATTGCAATTAATTTTTTCTATTAAATCTTAAAATACATAAAAATACCAAAAAAAACAAATTCTTGCTTTCTTTTTAAATTAATTAATTCATCATTAATTCAATTTTTTTTTGCAAAAGGGTCCAACGCCCTCGTTTCGTTTTAATTCTTATTAACTCATATTTATTTGTATTCTTATAATTGTGATGTATCTCTCCCAAGGCCATGTAACCTTTCAATTTCTTGCACTTTAAATTCTTTTACTTTCTTTATTTTTCTGTCAAATCGGGTTCGAGAAACTTTTGGCGATGTGGACCCGCGCCGTTTGTAATAGCTTAGAATTTACTTTTCCCGCAATTTTTAACTGTTAATCAAAACATGAAAGAATGTATGGACAAAATAAAAACAAGCGTAGAACACCAATAACATGACAAGATAAATGCAAATGAAAACGACACACAAATCGCACACACCACCCCTAGGGTACGCCTCACTGTTGCCTTGCCTCGAAAGGTGATCGTCGAGTAGAGGATGTCTTAGTAAGTCCTCATGATCCGGGAACCTGGCATGAGGGTAGCTTCTAAGGTATCTTCCTATTGCTCTGGTGATCACCATGTCCCGAACCTTCGAATTGACCCGAACACCTCCAACGGTGGTGCTACCTACCTCTCAATGGTGGGATGGCACTACTTTAAAGGACATTTACACAGACGAATTCCTTAGGGTAGGTAGGTTCTCGTGGATACTTGCTCTAAATTCAAAACAATTCAAAAACTCTTTTCACACCGACACCTTTTCAAAAAGCTTTCGAAATCAATTTTTCAAACACTCTTGAGGACTGATACAAGAGTCGAACTGGAATTTTCAAAGAAACTTTTTTAAAACCCACAGTTGAAAAGCAAACAAACAATTTTGAAAACACAAATGAGCAAGTATCTAAGAGCCCATGGATAACCATGGATAGAAAGGGTGCTAACACCTTCCCTTTCTATAACCTACCTCCCGAACCGAGAGCAATCTCTATAAGGAATTTTTCTGTGCTTTTGTCCTTTCCATTTGGAGAAAATAAAAGACGGTGGCGACTCTTGCTTCCGCGACATTTCGCGAACCAGCGTTAAACAGTCATTTCCAGATCCACCGATCACACAGGGGCACCACACTTGCCCATGTTTTGGTGGATACCGGTTCATCTTTGAATGTCTTGCCCAAAAATTCCCTCGATCGGCTGGATTGCGAGGGACTCATCTTGAAACCAAGCAACATCATAGTAAGGGCCTTTGATGGTTCCAAGAGGACAGTGCACGGAGAAGTTAGTATCCCCATAAAAATTGGGACTCAGACCTTTGACTCAATTTTCTATGTGATGGACATCCGTCCTTCATAGTCTTGTCTGTTGGGTCGACCTTAGATCCATGGTGTTGGTGTCGTCACTTCCACCCTACACCAAATGCTAAAATACCCAATCAAAGGGAAGATTGTCACAGTTCACAGAGAAGAGGAATACATGGTTAGCCATTTGAACTCTTTCAGGTATGTTGAAATGGATGGTGAATTCATAGAGACTCCCTGTCAGAACTTTGAGGAGGTTCCAACAACGGTCACAACAACCAAGTCTACTCCAAAGGTCCCGGAGATTATCCGACCACCGCTAAAGATGGCTTCATTGAAAGATGCTCGAGCAGTAGTTAAAGAGGGAGGATGTACTATATGGGGTCAGCTTCTGGATATTCCCTACAAGTCCGACAAATTTGGGTTGGGGTTCACTTCAGAGGCTCAGAAAACTGTCCGACGTTCTCGTGCAGGGGGACCACCTCTGCGTATCAGCAATCAAGGAATCAACGCCTTAGAAGATAGTGATGGCAGATGTGACATGGATGAATGGATATTTCCAACTATCGGCGGAGGGCTTAATAATTGGGAGGCGAAGGATTTCATTCCTATTACTTTTATTCAACAGTAATTGTCTTTTAATATTTTCAGGCTTGTAATATTTAAACAATTCAGACTTTTTTTCTAAACCTTGTGTCTTACCCGAGGCACAATGGTCCATCTGTAAGGGTTGTCACTTCATTCTCATATGTCATTAATGAATCATGGACGTTTTTACATCAAATTTTGTTTTCTTTGTCTTTTCTTTCTTGAATTTTATTTTCTTTCAAAGGTAGTTGTGCTCTTACACACACTCACATATTGAAAATGCAGATCTACGTCCACTCAGGATCTCAGGGGTAACAGTTCTACTATGGCCAATTGTGACTTTGAAAATCCGATCTACCAAGCCGACGACGAAGGTGAGGAAGATTTTGAAGTGCCAAGAGAGTTGGCCAGGTTGTTGCAACAAGAAGACAGAGCTATTCAGCCTCATGAGGAACCGTTGGATACAATCAACTTGGGTACCGAGGAAGATAAAAAGGAAATCAAGGTGGGTGCCAATTTAGAGCCGAGTGTCAAGGAACGTTTGATTCAGCTATTGCACAATTATGTTGAGATCTTTTCCTGGTCATACAAAGACATGCCAGGACTGGATGCAAACATTGTGGTACATCGTCTGCCTACAAAGGAAGATTGTCCCCCAGTAAAGCAAAAAGTTTGTCATATGAGGCCCGACATGTCGGAAAAGATCAAAGCAGAAGTTATGAAGCAGTTCAATGCTGGATTTTTGGCTGTCACCTCTTATCCCCAATGGGTGGCTGATGTTGTCCCTGTACCTAAGAAAGATGGTAAAGTGCAAATGTGTGTGGACTACAGAGACTTAAACAGGGCAAGCCTCAAAGATGATTTCCCACTTCCCCACATCGACATTCTGGTTGAAAATACGGCGCAACACAAAGTGTTTTCCTTCATGGATGGATTCTCGGGCTATAACCAAATCAAAATGGTGCCTGAGGATATGGAGAAAACGACTTTTGTTACACAATGGGGCATTTTCTGTTATAAGGTAATGCCATTCGGATTCAAGAATGCTGGGGCAACCTATCAACGCGCTATGGTAGCTTTATTTCATGACATGATACACCATGAGATAGAGGTCTACGTAGACGATATGATAGTCAGATCGCAAACGAAAGAAGAGCACCTTGATCACCTACAGAAGCTGTTTGAAAGGCTGAAGAAGTACAAGTTGAGATTGAATCCGAACAAGTGCACATTCGGAGTACAGTCTGGTAAACTCTTGGGTTTTGTCGTCAGCAACAAGGGTATCGAAGTTGATCCTGCCAAGGTTAAAGTGATACAAGAAATGCCATCTCCTCGTACCGAGAAAGAAGTTAGAGGATTATTGGGACGTCTGAATTACATAGCCAGGTTTATTTCTCACCTGACAGCTACTTGTGAACCAATCTTCAAACTCCTGAAGAAAGATCAAGTAGTCAGATGGATGGATGAATGCCAAGTTGCTTTTGACAAAATAAAGGAATACCTACAAGAACCTCCTGTGTTGTTGCCACTTGTCGAAGGAAGACCATTGATCTTATATCTAACTATTTTAGGAAACTCAATGGGGTGTGTGTTGGGGCAGCATGACGAGTCTGGCCAAAAAGAGCATGCTATTTATTACCTGAGCAAAAAGTTTACTGACTGTGAAACAAGATATTCACTGCTCGAGAAAACTTGTTGCGCTCTGGCATGGGCTGCTCGCCGGCTGAGACAGTATATGCTGACCCACACTACTTTGTTGATATCTAAAATGGACCTGATAAAGTACATCTTCGAGAAGCCTGCTTTGTCTAGGAGGATAGCTAGATGGCAGATGATCCTAACAGAATATGACATACAGTACACGACCCAAAAAGCTATAAAGGGAAGTGTGCTAGCTGATCATCTGGCTCATCAAGCTGTAGAAGATTATCAGTCCATGATGTTTGAATTCCCAGACGAAGACATCATGATGTTAGACAACAACAAAGAGATCAAGCCATATGACGGACCTGAACAAGGATCCCGATGGACCCTGTTCTTTGGTGGGGCATCCAACGCACTTGGCAATGGTATCGGTGCCGTACTCATATCTCCAGAAGGATGTCATACTCCCTTTACTGCCAGACTTTGCTTCAACTGTACAAACAACATGGCAGAATACGAAGCATGCATCTTTGGTCTCAAGGACGCCATAGACTTGGGGATCAAACACTTGGATGTATTTGGAGATTCAACCTTGGTCATCAGTCAAGTCAAAGGGGAATGGGACACCAAACACCCCAACCTTATCCCTTATAAAGAACATGTGTTGACATTGTTTCCGCATTTCGAGAAGATTACCTTCGAGCATTTCCCGCGAGAAGAAAATCAGCTAGCAGACGCATTAGCTACAATGTCATCTATGTTTAAACTTAATTGGGATAACGAGGCTCCTCAAATCTCCATTGAGCGGATGAATGAACCAGCCTACTGTCACGAGATTAATACCGAAGAAGTAGTGGACCAGCCTTGGTTTCATGAAGTCAAAAGGTATCTCGAGTCTCAGGAATATCCAAAAGGAGCTTCGGTGAATGACAAGAAATTCCTGAGAAGGTTCTCGGCTAAGTTCTTCCTTAGTAACAGCATTCTGTACAAACGCAGTCATGACTCAGTATTGCTTCGGTGCGTAGACAAGGCTGAAGCTGAAAGGATCATGGGTGAGATACACGAAGGCACTTTTGTTACACATTCCAGTGGACATACGATGGCAAAGAGAATCTTACGGGCAAGCTATTATTGGTCTACCATGGAAGCGGATTGCTATCAACACTCTCGGACTTGCCATAAGTGCCAAATCTATGCTGACAAAGTACATGTACCTCCGGTTCCTCTGAATGTCTTGACGGCTCCTTGGACATTTGCTATGTGGGAATCGATATGATTGGGGAAATCAAGCCAACGGCCTCCAATGGACACCGCTTTATTTTAATGGCCATCGACTATTTTACAAAGTGGGTTGAGGCAGCTTCCTTTGCTTCCGTTACCAAAAATGTGGTCGCCCGATTCATCAAGCAGAATCTCATCTGTCGGTACGGTATCCCAGAGAGAATCCTCACTGATAATGGTACAAATGTGAATAATACTATGATCACCGCCTTGTGCGAGCAATTCAAGATTCAGCATCACAATTCTTCCCCTTACCGGCCAAAGATGAATGGTGTTGTAGAAGCTGCTAACAAAAACATAAAGAAGATCATACAGAAGATGACAGTCACATACAAAGACTGGCATGAGATGCTACCATTCGCTCTCCATGGGTATCGTACCACAGCTCGCACATCAACTGGGGCAACACCTTTTTCTCTCGTATACGGCATGGAAGCTGTCTTGCCTATTAAGATCCAAATCCCCTCTCTAAGAATCATGAAGGATGCTGGTTTGAATGAAGAAGATTGGATTCAGACTCGGTTTGACCAACTAAACTTGATTGATGAGAAGAGCCTTACAACTATCTATAACGGTCAGATGTACCAAAAACGCATGATCAAAGCTTTTAATAAAAAGGTTAAACGTCAGGTATATTGGATCAGTGACTTGGTAATCAAGCGTATCATTTTGCCACAAGGTGATCCCAGGGGCAAATGGACCCCTACATATTAAGGGCCATTTGTAATCAAAAGCATTTTCTCTGGTGGAGCAATGATCTTGACTACTATGGATGGCGACGACCTCCCGCACCCTGTAAATACGGACATAGTTAAAAGATACTACGCATGATCAAAGACCCGCTAGGTTGACTGGCCTAGGAAAAAATAAGGGCTTCCCGGTGAACCAAAAGGGTTCGGGCAAAAATAAGGGATGAAAATAAAAAAATCTGTACACCCGGCAAGTCAAAAACCCGAAAGGGCGGCTTGGGCAAAAAAGGGTATCCCGGTGGACTGAAAACCCGAAAGGGAGGTCCAGGCAAAAGTTAGGGATTAAAGCGTATGACTATGTCCCGTTGGATCATCTGGCAAACAATCTTCAGCGGAAACCAATCAACTCAATTGGCTCTAAATCAATCCAATCAACTTCGCCGAGGCGACCAGCGGACAAGACATTCAGAGATATGAAGGCTATAGCAGAATGGGAACCCCATGGGATTATTTCACATAACTACCTTTTCTTTGTATAAATTTTAATTTTTTTTACGACGACATTCTCTTTCCAGAATGCTTCGTCTCATTGTACAAAAAACACTTGTTCAAATTAATACAAAGATATCCCTTTTGAAAGTGCAAAACCATCTGTTTTTTTTATTTACAAAAACATCCAATGATTTATTTTGAACATATGCATTTGAACGTGATTACTGTTGCAAATAAATAAATAAATAAATAACGGAAAGACAATTACTAATGACTTTAAGAAATAGAGTAATATCTGTGAGCCATTCTATAAAACCCCCCACAGGTACTTTCTCCATCCAGAACAAAATTTCCAACCACTGGTCCAGAGTGTCCCCAGCAAGTTGCCCAGCTTCTCAGATTTCCCCAGCAGGATATCACAAGTAATGTCCGGCTTTTCCCTTCTGCAACAGAGTTTTTACTTGGAAATTCACCCATCAGTACTTCAGAGGGGATTTATTTTCCCCACTTCCAGCAACGCTATGACACAAACAATCTTTACTTCTCATACATTCACAGACATACGTCATAACATTGGAAAATCAAGTGCATACAGTGCAATCTCATTTATTTTGAGAAGCAAACATCACACCATGCATCGCATACATCATAGCATTACATACAGTTAACTCTTCACCTTTTTACAGGAAAGAAACATTTGACAGTTATTATCAACAAACTTCTGATAGATACAAAATTTTCAACAAGTCAAATACAGATCAGTTTCCGAGAAAAGGCTGATTTTTACTGGTTCAGATAAATCTCTCAACGGTTTATTCTGATTCATTTCCAAATTTTGCTATTTCAGATAAATATCTCGACGGTTTATTCTGATTCATTTCCATATTTTTATTGGTTCAGATAAATCTCTCAACGGTTTATTCTGATTCATTTCCAGATTTTTACTGGTTCAGATAAATCTCTCAACGGTTTATTCTGATTCATTTCCAGATTTTTACTGGTTCAGATAAATCTCTCAACGGTTTATTCTGATTCATTTCCAGATTTTACTGTTTCAGATAAATCTCTCAACGGTTTATTCTGATTCATCTCCAGATTTTACTGGTTCAGATAAATCTCTCAACGGTTTATTCTGATTCATTTCCAGATTTTTACTGGTTCAGATAAATCTCTCAACGGTTTGTTCTGATTCATCCCCATATTTTACTGGTTCAGACAAATCTCTCAACGGTTTATTCTGATTCATTTCCAGATTTTACTGTTTCAGATAAATCTCTCAACCGTTTATTCCGATCCATTTCCAGATTTTTACTGTTTCAGATAAATCTCTCAACGGTTTATTCTGATCCATTCTCTGTTCAGATCCAGTTCAAACTTTCCGTCAACAATCACCTTTGGATGGCATCTACAAGCCCATCTCCGACAATTCTCCTATGTTTCTCCAAATGGCATCTTTAAGCCCATTTCCATACACAATCAAACCAGCGCGTCATCAAGTGCAAATTTCTGGGCACTCTAGTGTTTAATTATCTTCTACTTTCAAGCCACAAACGACAAACATGTCGATCTTGCTTTTCAAGTTTAAGAAAATTGAACAGGGGCAGCTGTTGTACCCCAAAATTTTCCCTCCCATTTTTCATAGAAGACACAACCCTAGGGTTTCTCGAATATTCAAGTTGGCTCAGAAATCGATCAAACAGATTCTCTTCTGTGGCAGTAAACCGGCAATTAGGGTTTTTTTTGCAATTCTCAAAAGAAAATGAATTTTCAAAGATCCAATTGGCCTTCATAGGTCTTCATGCTTCCTCAAGGGCATGATTTGTTTGGGACAAGAGATGGAGGTTAAGATTGTCATTTAAGACAATCATGATTATGGGATCCAGGTTGACCAGATGATTTACGTCCTTAAAACATTTGTTTGGATAGGAAATGGAATATGCAGTGCGTGTTTGTTTGAAATGCAGTAACAAAATTAGTGGGATTACTTGGAATTTAAGTTACCAGACTGGAGCATTTTGTTTCTAATATCTTGATTGGGAATTTCAAAAATCAATTATGATGCGAAGAGAAATTACAAGTTGTTGTTGATGAAGGATTTCAAGTGACACCAGAACATTTCATAAGATTTTCTCCGATTTCAAACATTGTTACAAAACAATTTATTCTTTTAAATACTTTATGTTTTACAACTTATTGTATTTAAAGATGAATTGGTACAACTATTGGATACAATATAAGAATGATTTTTCTAAATTTACAAAGAAAATCCAAATGATTGATTGGCCTAGGAGAATTAATCTATGCCTAAATTTGTCTGAAGATTGAAGTCGTATCAAATTCCTTTGCTTATCTCCAAGACTTCCATGCTTGCCATAGATTTCTTGCCTTCCTTGCTTTGTCATACCCAATTGTGTTCACATGAAAACAAAAGAAAGAAAAAAACATGGTTAGTGCAAATTATTTGGGCATGAACAGAAATTTTCCAAAAGGTATTCATCATTAAGGTTTGCAAAGTGGAATCAGAATTCCATTTTATTTCATCACAATATATTTCCTATTTGCAAATCACAAGAAGGTTACCCTTCTTGGTTCACAAAAAGAAAGAGGAAAAGAAATGCTACAAACTGTCCAAACAAATATTACAAACTGAACCAAACAAAATGCCACAAACTGTCCAAATAGCATCACAAACAAGCAGCCTCGCAAACAACAAATAGCATCACAACTGGAAAAATAACAACAGCATCAACAAAAGCTAAAGCAGGCAGCAGTGCAGCAGTATGGCAAAATAAGAAAATAAGCAAAACTTGCTCAAGAAGTCATCATTTTCCATGCAAACCTTTCAGAATTAGAAAAAAGGCAAAAGAGCAAATTGCTTTTTTATTGTCATTGAGAGAGAAGAGAGGAAAGAAGTCACCTAGGTTATTGGAATTGCCCAAAATGCACAACCTTGCTGCCCTGCCCATAGTATTTCACAAATTGCATAGAAAATGGAAGAAAACAAAACTGCAACAAAAAAGCCATAAGGACAATATACTAAAATATTCAATTTTTTTTCGTTTCCCACCGTTTGAATATGGATATAACAGAAGCAGGGTCAATATAACAGGAAGAGGGCAATAGAAAGAAGGACACAAGTCTCAAACTGAAAAGATAGTCAACAAGCTCAAAAACCTGCTAAACCATCGAAAAGATCCAAAACACAGTAGCCAAAAAAAAACCAGTAACCCTCATCACAACAAAAACCTGCTAACCATCAAAACTCCAAAAAACCAGTAGTCATCATCAAACAACAAAACTGTTAACCATTTAAACAGAACCATCATCAAACAACAAAACTGTTAACCATTCAAACAAAACCATCATCAAACAACAAAACTGTTAACCATTCAAACAGAACCATCATCAAACAACAAAACTGTTAACCATTCAAACAGAACCATCATCAAAAAATCAAAAACCTGCTAACCATCAAAACTCCCAAAAACCAGTAGTCATCATCAAACAACAAAAACCTGTTAAACCATCGAAAAGATCCAAAACACAGTAGCCAAAGAAAGAACCTGCTAAGCTTTCATCAAGACAATAAACACAATAACCATCATACAGAAGCAAAGCCTTAAATCCCAAAAAGCTGTTAACTCAAAACAACAGAACCATCATAAAAAATCCCACAACCCTTAACCATCACCGAAAAATCATCATTCAAACAAAGAGATAAGAAGAAGTTACCAATGAGTCAGAAAAGACACGCCCTCTTCTCTTCACCTCGTGCAACTTCCGCCACCATCGGAACACTGTCCTCAGTCTCGCCTTCCCTTTCCCATTTCACAGAGAAAAAAAGTCTCCAACAGGTATGAGCTTTTCCTCTTTCTCATGAATCCCTAAACCTAATTTCTGCATTTCAATAGATAACAAGGTTAATTAGCAGAAAACATAAACAAGATAAAAAAACCAATGAAATCGTTAAGTTCTGGAAAGCACAAAAATCTTACCCTTTTCAAAAAAAATCGTAGAGCTTAATTAGGGAGACGAGGAGGTTGTGTTGCGGTAATGGAGAGTTTAGGGAAGGTCACAGATAAACCAATTTCTTTTCTTTTAGTTTTAGATCCGAAACCAGGGTTTCAAAGAGATGTGAATCACGGTGAGATAAGGGATCAGCATGTTAATTGAGAGAGCGATTTTGCTCGCGAAACAGGGACGAGTAGTGGGAACATTTAGAAGTTTCAGCAAGATGAACAGAGATGAGCGAAGGAGATGAGCTAGCGGCGCCATGAGTGACCAAGAGTTCCAAGAACCCTAATCTTGTTTTGGTTCCTTAATCAATAACTAAGCTGGGTTTAGAAGCTTGGACTTGTTTTTTTGTTTTGATCTTAAAGCCCATGCATTTTACTGGCCATACCCCCCCCCCCCCTTGGTTTGTTCTTTGTTTCAGCAAGAATAGCATTTTTTTTCTTTTGGGCCTCATCTCTAAACCCAACTTAGGCCCATGTTGTTTCTTTAGTTCATTTTCTTTTTTTTGTTATACAAAATGCTAATATAACTTAAAATATATTTTTATTAATTTGATTTAGGTTTTGTAAATAATTTTTATCATTTTCTTTCTTTATTAAATTTTGTTTTAGATATAATTGACATAATAAAACACCAAAAAAAAAAATAATTTAGTTTGTTTTCTTTATTTAGATTTTACTTAAATTACTAAAATACAAAAAAATAAAGAATATAATTTAATCAATTATTTTATTTTTAGAATAGGTTTTACTTTTCTCTTTTCAAGTAAATACTTAACATTTCATTTCCATATTTTGTTGATTTTATTTTCATGGATTATCATAGCTTTAATTAAATCGCACAAAATTCGATTTGGTTGTATTCCTTGTTATTCGGACATTTCTATCTCATTTGATTTATCCCCATTTGTAAAAATTGTACCCCCATTCCCGAATATTTTGTAATAGCGTAGAATTTCAATTCCCGCAATTTACTATTTTCCATATACTGTATAGTAATTAGGCGTGTATGGCAAGATTCAAAAAAATCAATCGCTAGATGACCTAATCAAAGAATAAAATAACTTGAAACCAACACACTTTTTCACACACGCACCTCTAGGGTAACCTCGCTCGTTGCCTCGGAAATACAATCATGTCCCTCGAATATGGGACGCTCTAGCAATGAACCTTCGATAAAAAAGATCGTAGTCCCTCGATGACCCTCGATGTTGCCTTCGATAAAATGATCTCATCCCTTACAAAAATTGCTAAAGCGTCTTATAAGTTGCTTTCGATGACTGTAAAAATTGACTCGCGCCTGTCCCTTCACATCCAATGATGGGGCTTCTTACCAAATCAATGGTAAGATAGCACCATTAAAAGGAGGAAGAAAAGAACAATTTAAGACCTTTCGAGTAGATAGATTCGCTCTTAGTTACTCGCTTGCTCATGATAAAAACTTTTACACCTACACTTTCATTTCAAAACATTTTCAAAAAAGACAAAACGTTTTGTATACGTTCTTATAGAGACGAGAACCATTACAAAACCTCTTTTTAAAATACTTTCCGAAACACGATTCACAAACACATCTTTGAACCACTTTTCGAAACAAAACTTTGTACGCATTCTTATAGAGACGAGAACCATTACAAAGAGATTTTTTCAAAATACTTTCAAAGCCCACACCACAAGCACACTGTCAAATGAAAGCAAGTGATCTAAACGAGTAACTAAGAGCCAATGGAAAACCATGGATGAAAAGGGTGCTAATACCTTCCCTTTTCATAATCTACCCCCTGAACCCGAGAAATAATCTCGAAAGGTCTTTCCTGTGCTTTTTTACCTTTCCTTTTGGATAAAAGAAAAGTTGGTGGTGACTCTTGTTATCCGCACAAATGCGATCGAAACGCAAAACATCAAGTCAGTTCTCCCACCGTATCACAAGATGCATCGATTGAAGATCAAAGTTCATCATTAATCTGTAATGTTTAATCTTTATATCATTGAAATTCTTTTGAACAATATGAGTAGCTAAACCCCTCAATGCTAGGGGGTGTCCCTGATTTGAATGTGTAATGACTTTGAATTTCTGATTTTATTACTTACATGGTTTTTAATATTCAATTTAATCGTGCAATGTTTTTATGCTTTCCTGATCAGACTAATTAGGATTGATCTACTATTAATAACCAGCTGGACTGTGGTTGTTAAGATTTTTGTACAATTAGACTATAGTAGATATCACATAGGACTAGGGATACCCTATAGTTACCAGATAACTCTTGATAAAACAAAGTCTTGAATCCATCATATATCTCTAATGACTTAGGATTTAGGACGGATGTTCAAATGTTTTCCCACTAAGGACTTAGAGGAAAATAACCTAGAGGGCTGGTAATTGAGTTTATGAACTTGTTAAAGAAATCATGATTCAAGGTTGTTATAGGGAAAACTGTACACCATACCATAGCATTCTCCTTATATCAGTAAAAAACCACTTTATATTCCTGCTATTTATTAAATGAGTATTTCACAACCAAAACCCATATCAAGTTTTGTTTAATTGAACCACAAATTGAACTCAATACTGATACACAATCCTTGAGATCGATACTTTTGGATTTCCCATTATTACTATATTGGAAAATTAGTACACTTTCTAATTTGCCGATCAGACACCATACTTAGACTTGTATTTAACGAATCCCAATTCGACTAAGTATGAGTCGATCTTCTTGTTCCATACCCTAGGTGTCTGCTTGAGGCCATAGAGCATTTTGTATAAATTATATACTTTACTCGCTTCCTTTTGAGTCACAAACCCTGGAGGTTGTGTGACATAAACCTCTTCGTCTAAAGGACCATTCAGAAGTGATGATTTCACATCAAAATGAAATGTCGACCAACCATGGTTGCATGCCAAGGCTACCACTAGTCGAACAGTCTCCAATCTTGTTACTAGAGTGAATACGTCAGAGTAGTAGATCCCTGCTATTTGAAGAAAACCTCGAGCTACTAATATTGCTTTATGTCTTCATATCGACCCATCAGCATTGTGTTTCAACTTGAATACCCACTTTACTTTGTTCGATAGATTTTTTGTGTGCTGACAATTCGACTAAATATCATGTGTTGTTTCTTTCTATTGCACGCAACTCTTCAACCATATCAGACTTTCACTATTTAATCTTCAAAGACTCACTATATTTGGTTGGTTTAACATCTGCAAGTAAAGCAATATAAACTAATTCTCCATCTGGTGTGACTTCATCATCACCGACCACTTCATAATCGTGAAGTCTTATTGGAAGAATTCTATTTCTTTGAGGTCTTTGGCTTGTGATAGACACACCCTCTTCGACTGTGGCGATGTCATAAATTTCAACAACTTCTTCGACTTCGACTAGAATATTTGCAATTTCTTCGACTAGAATATTTGCAATTTATTCGAGTTCGACTTTATCAATTTCTCCGTCTAAACCATAGCTCATAAATGGCTTGTCAATTGCATCATTAGAATTCCAATCCCATGTAGAATTTTCATCTATCATAATATCTCGATTGAACACAATCTTTTCATTAATTGGATTTAATAGCCTGTATGCACCAGTTTTATGATATCCTACCAGAATCATAAGTTCATGATAAGTGCAAAAGTGTAGTTATTTTGTATATACTTTTTGTTGCATTTATCGACTCTTGGTTGTTAATATCAGTTGAATAACCTAACTTTGTGTGTAAATACATTTAGTTTATGTATAATGCATTTTCATGTATAAAGTTTATTGTTTGATAGTTTTTCATTCATTTTATATGTATTGATGCGTATTTGGAGCATGATCAATAAACTGTTAAAGACACGACTTCATACGTGCGATTTTGAGCAACTCATTAATGAATAAGGCTCAAAATCAAAGAATCAGAAATCATAATTTTTTTTATATTTTGTCATTGTTAGAAAGAGCATTGAATAAGCTTTCCAACGCATCGAACCGGGCGCGAATAGGAGTTACAGTTCAAAAGTTATGGCCGAAATAGTGCAAAATATTGTGCTGATTTTTCAACCTTCTGTCATCTGTCGCCGAGCGAAGCTTTTGGTCTCCGAACGATGTGAGGCGAGCTGTAGCATGGGAAAAACATTGTTTTGGTTGCCGGACAACACTTTTTGGTCGTCGGGTGATGCTGGACAGTCAGAAATACATATTTAGGTGTAAAAACACATTTTTTGGGAATGGTTTTGGGCATTTTTGACCTCAACTCCATCAACCTTCATTTTTGGATAGGATTAGCTTAGAAAAAAACATTGAAGCTTGCATACGAATGATCCGGGGTGGATTTCTCATCAATCGGCACTGATGAAACTAGGAGATTTGTGATTTATTTCTCTTCCTCTTTGTGTATTTTTTATGTGTTGAGTTTGTACATTTATTTACTCTAAACTTATGTGTATTTGTTGTAACACTCGGAAATTCATTAAATTATTTAAATGAATTACTGAGGATTTAATTGTTGGAATTTAGTCGAAGAAGGAATTATCGGAATAATTATAGTGATCTTTATTGGAATAAATATATATATTGTTAGAATTGATAATCGAATAATTAGTTAATTTAGTCAAGAGAAATTAATATTGAAAATAATGTTGATTTTAATAGAATGTTATTTTATTAGTTGAGTCAAGTTGGGTGTGTGAAATAGCAATATTAGGAATAACATTAACAGGCCCATTAAAGTTACTAGTAGACCTATCATTATTATTTTAGGTTATGATATATAGAAGCTAGCAGCCAAAAACCAAAAGAAAAATAATTATCACATAGCAGTAGAAGAAACAAGGTTTTGGAGGAACCAAGTGGGGGGCAAGAAAATTTAGAGAAGTTGTCGTCAAATCAGTTGCAGTTTCAATCGGAGAATTCGACCGACCGGAAAACCAAAAGGTAAGGGTGGGGTTCGGATTTTATAACCGGGAATATGATGGTTAGTATGTGGGGATTTAGGGCGTGAATTAATTGTTGTTTGTGTTTGTTTATGGAAATGGATGCTAGGAATTAATTAGTGTTGATTCATGGTGAAATTTCATGTTCCTGTATTATGCGTTGGTTAGTCTGTGAATCGTTATACGTTGGTTCTGTGAATAGAATGAAACTAACAGGAAGTTGTAGAAAATTATACGAATAAGTGATGATTAGCAGACGATGTTGTTGTTGGATTCCAGTCGGCACCAGTGAGGAGGAAGGCGTGACGATTTGCAGGTTGTTGTTGGATGCCGGTCGGTAGAAAGGGAAAGGTGGAGAGTGTCGTTCGGCACTGTGCGTGAAGGGAAAGTTGTACCGTTAGGCACACTTATGTTTCATGGCAGGCACATGTTTATATAATTGTTTATATGGTATCAATATCTCGTATAAGGCATATATATATTTAAACATAGAATTTATTATTCTTATCAGTATGTTATAGCAGAAGGAACAGTAACAGAAGTAGCCTATATGTCAGTGATCTTAATTTAGTAGTTTGAATATAATTTTAACAGCCTGTAGAACTAAGACAGAGTTGGAAATAATTAGTAAAGTTGTAGTAACTATTTTAGAGGATTGATTAAATAGCAGAAGAAAAGATATATTGCCATGTAGTGGATTTTAGAAGTGAATATTAGGAGAATAATTAAATAATGAAGAACTAATACATAGATGGGAGAGTTTTGGAAACGACTATCATGTTTGTGTTTTCCTTTGTGATGTACGTTGATGTTATGACGTTGCAAATATTTTTGTGAAGTTGCAGGAATGGTTATGACGAAGATTTACCTCTATTAATTGGTAATATGAGTGATATAGGCATATGCCTTATGAAGCGTTTAATGATATTGTTGTATGTGTTATACATTCATACATTTGCATTCGTGAAGGTCTGTATTGGCGGATTTATGAAGTAGGCTTATGCCTTGTGCCTCTATTAATTGGCAATTATTAAAGAGGGTTGAAGCCCTGTTGGTACCACATGCATATGCACTGTTGTGTCGCATTCGAATTGCATTTTTAATCGCTAATGATAATTGTGAATGTTTATTGATTGTTGTGTGTTGTTGAGAAGCGGTGAAATTCGTAATGTTCTGGTATAATATATTAATTATCATAATATTATTTATATTATTCGGTATCTCACCCCTTTATTTGTTTCACCTTGCCTTTATACTGGTAACATGCAGGTAACGAGGAGTAGAGACTTAGTAGCTTGTTGGTGTCGTTGCTCTGATACGTAGCACTCGGGGGGATGAACGCCTATTTGTTTTGATGATGTTTTCAGTTTAATCCAAGTTGTTATTTTAAGAAGTTGTTTTCTTTAAATTAAGTTGTTTAAAAGATGTTATGTGTCTTTTGAAGTTTTATATTTGTGAGTCCGCTGCGTATTTATGGGATCAAGTTGAAATATTTTTGAAGACTAATTAATTGTTATAAGTTCCTTGGATTAATATGTGCTATGTATTATGATAGGTTTTTATGTTGTTGGTTTTTAAAATGAGAATGTAATGCCTCATGTTTGCGAAATGTAATGCACTCCGATTTTAATATAACTGTGGGGTAGATTTGGGTGTTACGTTAGTGGTATCAGAGTAGGTCAGTTCGTCCGGCCAAAGTTTTCGTGTCTTTAACAATTGAGTATTGTTAATTATTTTTTACCATTGTTTGCGTTGTAGTTATAAGTTGAGATGGCGGGAAGGAACGATGCTACGATTGTTGTTGCTTTGGAAGCAATGGCTCATGCTATGGAGAATCAGCCAAATACTGGCGAGGATGCGGGATCCCGTAGCTTGGCGACTTTCTAGAGGGAGAATCCGCCTACCTTCAAGGGTAAGTATGATCCTGATGGGGCTTTGAGTAGGTTGAAGGAGATGGAGAGAATCTTCTGTGTGATGGACTGCACTCAAGAGCAGAAGGTTCGGTATGGTACTCATATGCTGGCAGTCGAAGCTGATGACTGGTGGCTAGAGACTCGTCCGAGGTTGGAAGCTATAGGTGAAGAGATCACTTGGGTTGTGTTTCATAGAGAATTTCTGCGAAAGTATTATCCTGAAGATGTCCGAGGTAAGAAGGAAATTAAATTCCTCGAGCTGAAGTATGGGAACAAGTTTGTTACCGAGTATGCTACAAAGTTTATGGAGTTGGCTATGTTATATCTGCACTATAGCGCGAAAACTGCTGAATTTTTGAAGTGCATCAAGTTTGAGAACGGGTTGCGCTCGGAGATCAAGAAGGTAATTGGATATAAGAAGATTCTTACTTTCTATGATTTGGTGGATAGCTGCATAATTTATGAGGAGGATAACAATGCTCATTACAAGATAGTTAATGAGAAGCGGAGCAAGAATCAGAGTCGTGGTAAGCCATACGATGCTCCAGCTGGTAGAGGTAAACAAGATGTTTATGAGGGTCAAATAACAAGTGAGGGAGACGCTCCTGCTAGTGTGACTTGTTTCAAGTGTGGGAAACCTGGTCACAAGAGTAATGTATGCACTACTATTGAGGTAAAAAGGTGTTTTTGTTGTGGTAAGGATGGACATGCAGCTCCTGAGTGTAAGCATAAGGCGGATGTTTGTTTCAATTATGGTGAAGAAGGCCATATTAGTACTCAGTGTCAGAAACCGGAGAAAGCACCTGGTGCAAAGAAAGGTGTTCGCGTTGGTGGAAACTCCAACGTGCAACAAGGACAGGGGTACCAGAGGTACGTGTTTCGTCGATAGAACTTCATTAGTTATTATTATTATTGTTGGACGAGTTAAAAGAGAATTGCACATGTGCGTTATATTTTAATTATAGTAAGTTGTGATTATATCGGAAGGCTAGAGGTAGAGGCTAAGTTAAGGAAAGTGGTGTCAGATGAATTTTCGAGGACGAAAATATTCTAAGTGGGGGATAATTGTAAACACTCGGAAATTCATTAAATTATTTAAAAGAATTAACGAGGATTTAATTGTTGGAATTTAGTCGAAGAAGGAATTATCAGAATAATTATAAGGAGCATTATTGGATTTTATATATATATATATATATATATATATATATATATATATATATATATATATATATATATATATATATATATATATATATATATATATATATATATATATATATATATATATATATATATATATATATATATATATATCTATATATATATATATATATATATATATATATATATATATATATATATATATATATATATATATATACTTATAGTATACATATATATATATATATATATATATATATATATATATATATATTTATATGTGTGTGTATATATATATATATATATATATATAGATATATATATATATATATATATATATATATATATGTGTGTGTATATATATATATATATATATAGATATATATATATATATATATATATATATATATATATATATATATATATATATATATATATATATATATATATATATATATATATATATATATATATATATATATATATATATATATATATATATATATATATATTGTTAGAATTGATAATTGAATAATTAGTCAATTTAGTCAAGAGAAATTAATATTGGAAATAATGTTGATTTTAATAGAATGTTATTTTATTAATTGGGTCAAGTTGGGTGTGTGAAATAGCAAGATTAGGAATAACATTAGCAGACCCATTAAAGTTACTAGTAGACCTCTAATTATTTTAGGTTATGATATATAGAAGCTAGCAGCCAAAAACCAAAAGAAAAACAATTATCACGTAGCAGTAGAAAAAATAAGGTTTTGGAGGCACCAAGTGGGGAGCAAGAAAATTTAGAGAAGTTGCCGTCAAACCAGTTGCAGTTTCAATCAGAGAATTCAACCGACCGGAAAACCAAAAGGTAAGGGTGGGGTTCGGATTTTATAACCGGGAATATGATGGGTAGTATGTGGGGATTTAGGGCGTGAATTTATTGTTGTTTGTGTTTTTTTATGGTAATGGATGCTAGGAATTAATTAGTGTTGATTATTGGTGAAATTTCATGTTCCTGTATTATGCGTTGGTTAGTCTATGAATCGTTATACGTTGGTTCTGTGAATAGAATGAAACTAACAGGAAGTTGTAGAAAATTATACGAATACGTGATGATTAGCAGACGATGTTGTTGTTGGATTCTGGTCGGCACCAGTGAGGAGGAAGGCATGACGGTTGGCAGGTTGTTGTTGTTGGATGTCGGTCGGCAGAAAGGGAAAGGTGGAGAGTGTCGTTCGACACTGTGCGTGAAGGGAAAGTTGTGCCGTTAGGCACACTTATGTTTCATGGCATGCACATGTTTATATAATTGTTTATATGGTATAAATATCTCGTATAAGGCATATATATTTAAGCATAGAATTTATTATTCTTATCAGTATGTTATAGCAGAAGGAACAGTAACAGAAGTAGCCTATATGTCAGTGATCTTAATTTAGTAGTTTCAATATAATTTTAATAGCCTGTAGAACTAAGACAGAGTTGAAAATAATTAGTAAAGTTGTAGTAACTATTTTAGAGGATTGATTAAATAGAAGAAGAAAATATATATTGCCATGTAGTGGATTTTAGAAGTGAATATTAGGAGAATAATTAAATAATAAAGAACTAATACATAGAGATTTATGGGAGCGTTTTGGAAACGAATATCATGTTTGTGTTTTCCTTTGTGATGTACGTTGATGTTATGACGTTGCGAATATTTTTGTGAAGTTGCAGGAATGGTTATGATGAAGATTTACCTCTATTAATATTAGTGATATTGGTGTATTCCTCATGAAGTGTTTAATGATATTGTTGTATGTGTTATACATTCATACATTTGCATTCGTGAAGGCCTGTATTGGCGGATTTGTGAAGTAGGCTTATGCCTTGTGCCTCTATTAATTGGCAATTAGTGAAGAGGGATGAAGCCCTATTGGTACCCCATGAATATGCGCTATTGTGTCACATTCGAATTGCATTTTTAATCGCTAATGATAATTGTGAATGTTTATTGATTGTTGTGTGTTGTTGAGATGCGGTGAAATTCATAATGTTCTGGTCTAATATATTAATTATCATAATCTTATTTATATTATTCAGTATCTCACCCCTTTATTTGTTTTGTTGTTGCCGTTATACTGGTAACATGCAGGTAACGAGGAGTAGAGACTTAGTAGCTTGTTGGTGTCGTCGCTCTGATACGTAGCACTCGAGGGGATGAACGCTTATTTGTTTTGATGATGTTTTCAGTTTAATCCAAGTTGTTATTTTAAGAAGTTGTTTTCTTTGAATTAAGTTGTTTAAAAGATGCTATGTTTCTTTTGAAGTTTTATAATTGTGAATCCGCTGTGTATTTATGGAATCAAGTGTAAATATTTTTGAAGA
Organism: Vicia faba; assembly: GCA_948472305.1. Taxonomy (NCBI): domain Eukaryota; kingdom Viridiplantae; phylum Streptophyta; class Magnoliopsida; order Fabales; family Fabaceae; genus Vicia; species Vicia faba. The sequence continues at coordinate 1,343,060,547 of OX451740.1, forward strand.
CTAATTAATTGTTATAAGTTCCTTGGATTAATATGTGCTATTTATCTATTATGATAGGTTTTTATGTTGTTGATTTTTGAAATGAGAATGTAATGCCTCATTTTTGCGGAAATTTTAGCACTCTGATTTTAATATAACTGCGGGGTAGATTCGCGTGTTACATTTGTCGCTCATGGAGTTATATTAAACTTGGTTTATAAATATTTATCGACTGTTGTCCTGAATTTTTGCTATGTGCTAGGGATTTGAGTTGTTATAGATAGATACTGCTTAGGTTCTTATCTAGGATGATTATTTGTTAGTTTCTGAACTCTAGAGATAGATTTAGAGCTGACATCTACTTGGGTATCAGAGCTTAATACTATGTATGGTTGTTCTCTACTGAGAGGCCGTTAGTGTGATTACATAGTTGTCTTCTTTGTTATTGAGGAAGTAGAGAGATCATTTCCTTAGTGATACAGTCGGTCTCTCACTTTGGGTTAGAAATGACTTAGGTTGTGAGTGATACATAGTGACATGGATGAGTATTATTAGGTTGAATATAATTGGTCGATAGATTTAAGTCTATGATGATGAGTAGATAATATGTAGGATTGATAAGTTCTTCCTTAGTTTTTACTTTTGTTTACATTTATTTTCTGTTGATAACATTTTCATTACAAACCCAATTATCTCCAAACTCTTTAACGAGAGAATTTTCGAACGACAATTCAATAACCAATCTCTGTGGACACGATAAATTCCCGAATAAATATTTCCAAAACTTTTGTTGCTTGCCGCTACACCGCTCCAACAAAATGGCGTCGTTGCCGGGGATTGGTTCTATTGTCTTTACATTGTGATAATTCTTTGTTTTTGAGTTTTGTAATTAATATATATGTTGTATAGAAATTGTACATTAACTTGTATATGATATTTGTGCATATATGTGTTTTCACGTATTATTGTAAATTGTCTCATTTTCGTAACATTTGTTGTGTGATTATTAGGACACTTGCTTTAGGTTTGCGCGGTGTGACAATACCATGGCATGATGAGAGGAGGTTACTAACTCACACAATAAAGGAGTCGAGCTTACTACGTAAAACAAGCATGTTTATTTGTATTTGTTTATGTGTGTGGTGATTTGTGCTTTAACAAGTTGAAACAAGGAAATGTTTTGAATTTCAAATCTTCACTTTTCAACTTGTTAATTAATTTTTACTCGGTTTTCATATCGTTATTTGTATTTGTTTTGTTATGTCAATTTGTGTTTTCCAAAAGCTTGTCGTGTTTAGCTTGAGGAGTTTTGTTCGTTGTATATATTTTAAATTTTGTACATTGAAATTTTGTAGGAGTGTTATTTTTCTAATTCTTTTGTTGTTGTTTGTACACAAGTTTTGGTCCGGTAACTTGTAGAATATTGAGGTGATTTGTCAAGTTTGATCATTTCGACTTGCGAATGTGTGGTAATGATTTTGTTAAAGTTTTGTACACGTTCGAGGTATGTGTTTATCGCTTTCTATACTTTTGCATATTCATGATACTTAGACTTTTTACAATATTTATGCCATTCATTATTTTGTATACTTGTTCATTTGTGAATCACTTTAGTTCCTACCCTTTTTGTGAGGTAGCTTTCCATTATTCACATATGCTGGAGACTACAATTCTTATTTTAGCTAGATTTTATTATGCTTAATCTTTTGTTTGTGTTTATTGTAAGAAAGCTTGAACATGATCAAGGCAATTTTTTTGTTTCATTTTGATCACAACTACCTTGGCCAAATATGTCAATTCACCTTGTGAGTGTGTGATCATTAGTAACCCCTTTGAGCTTTTTGTCGATATCCATGTTGTATTTGCTAAATGCTTGTCTATGAGTGTTTAGTTTGCCTTTTTTCATGGATGTTGACTCGTTGTTTTCTTAAACCCTCAACCATTGTTATGGTTTGAATTTTTATCTTTCCTTAGAAAGTAGGGAGTATTCACATAATGATACGGTTGAATTCAGGTTGGGGAGAAAAATGATTGTGTATTTATTGTTTGATTGCTATGAGGTTGAATAGAAAAAGAAAAGAAAAGAAAGAGAAAAAAAGTGACAACGAAGTGATAGAAAATGAAAGGAAAAAATAGAAAAGCTTTGAAAAAGAAAAACAAAAAAGAGTATGTAATAATATGAAGAATTGAAAAACACAAGAAAGGAGGGGGGGGGGGGGGGGGGGGGGTTGAATTGGAATCTTAAAAATCAATGGGAATAACACGTTAATTTTTATCCTGGTTCGTTTGAACTCAAACTACTCTAGTCCACCCTTCAAGGTGATTTCGCCTTTCTACAATGAGGTCTTAATCCACTAATCAATCTTGATCACAAGTCTACTTTGACAACTGCCAAAGTCTTCTTGAGTATAACCACAACCCAGTTTTTCTCAAGGAATTACACTAAATAATATAATTATAAGAAGGTGTACAATAATGTTTTCTTACAAAACAATATCACAGTATGTGATGTTTTACACAGTTGAGAGAATTTTAAATATGAGGATTAGACAAGATTGCAGTGTTGTTGAATGTTGTGAAAAACCGTGAACGATTTGTCCTCACATCTTGTTTAAATAGGCGCAACATGGATGATTATTTGGAAACTAATTAATGATAGTTAAGGTGCTTTCCAAAAATAAATATCCTTTTTCCCTTCCAGTCATTACTTCTTGAAATGGAAACATTTGATTTGTAACGCTTCAGAGCATTGGAGTAACCATTGCTGCTTGCTTCAGAACTTTTGGAGGTCAGAGCCATAAGATCTTGTTTGCAGCGTTAGACTTACTTTCTCAGAGTTGTGTAATCAGAACTAAAACATCTACCTTTCAGCACAACTTCTGATCTTCTTTCATCAGAGCTTTTTGAGAGTTGTCTTCTTTCACAGCACGAACATATTTGTAGCTTAACTTCTGATCTTGTTCCATCAGAACTTCTCTACAAAATGAAATATAATTTTAGAGTGCATAATTGTTCTTTGTGTTTATTATCATCAAAACTCTTATAGGGTTGTAGAATCAAACTATGTTCTAACAATCTCCCCCTTTTTGATGATGATAAAAACTAGGATATTTCAATCAGAATAAGCAGAACATAAATCACTATAGAGTATCCCCCGGAGTTGAGTACTCAGATAGAGATGAGTTACTTCCCTGAAGTTTATTCTGATCAGAGCTTTTGATGCATCTACTTCTATCTTCATCAGAGTTTTCTACTTGTTTTGCTTTCAGGAAAAAGAAACGAGAAGTTATGATATTCAGAATGTTTGAGATTGTGTCTCGGTATACTGGTATTAGAAATATCTTAAGTTTCCCCTTTTTTGTCAGGAATCAAAAAGAAATATAAACATTAATATTCAGAGTCAAAAGATGAGTTATATTAAAATTGAATGCAGTAACATGTTCAGAAGCAAACAAGATAAGAAACATGAATACAGTAAAGAAAACAAGTTTCAAAAACTAAGATTGAGGTGGGGGAATTCGTGTGAACAACACTTCCAGCAAGCTCTTAATCTGAGTATTTGATTCCTCTTGTTTTCCCAACATTCCTTTGATTTCATTGCATATGTCATCTTGCTTGTCTAACCTTTCCTTGATCACAATGTTTTCTTTCTTTAACTCTTTCAGAGTTTGTATAACTAGAGATGAAGAATGTATATCCATAGAAGACGAAGGCTTCTCAAAACAATCTCTAGCAGTTTATGACTCAGTGGCTTCTTCAGTTTCTTTGCCTTTGTCTTGAAAAGTAATCAGAGGAAGCTCATCAGATCATGGTTCGTCAACTTATGAAGGTTGGTGCTCTTTCTAGGGATAATTATCCAGCTGAAGAAGATGTTTCTTTTCCCAGTGACTCAGAACTTGATCCTTGAAAGTATTCAGCTGATCACAATAGT